>JASKUP010000062.1:0-2400000 GCA_030448955.1 Trichopoda pennipes | reverse complement strand
GTGGTATACCCAAGTGAGACGCCGATCGATTCCCAAGTACCTAACATGGGTTTGCTCTGGGATGCTAGCTCCATTTATTATTATAGCTGGACAATTATCTTTTCTTAACGTGAAAGTTATACGAACGCATTTTGTGGCATTAACATTTATTTTCCACTTATGTAACCATTTCTCCAACTCATTTATATGGGTTTGAAGTTGTTGCGATGCCAATTCTGGTTGTTTATGAATACTTAGAAATGCTATATCATCTGCGAATGTTGATGTGTGTGTGTTTGAACACGTGGGCAAATCTGCGGTGTACAAAAGGTACAGGAATGGCCCGAGTATACTTCCCTGCGGGACTCCAGCTAAAATTTGTTTTCTAGATGAATCAGTATTCTTCGACCTTATTACAATAAGATCTATTTGTTAAGTAGCTCGCGAGCATTTTAAGTACGTTTGACGGGAGAAATATTGAAATTTTATATAGAAGCCCTTCGTGCCAGACCTTGTCGAATGCTTGTGTTTCTCGAATTAAATTTGTGATTCTATGTACTGCTGTACTTTTTCCTAAATCCGAATTGATGGTCTGGGATTATATTTTTTGAAATAACATGCGCCGCTATTGATTTTAAAATCAACCTTTCGAATATTTTAGAAAGAACAGGTAATAAGCTTATCGGACGGTATGATGATACCTGCGTAATGTCTTTGCCGGGCTTGGGGATCATAACTATTTCAGATTGTTTCCAAGATGATGGGAAGTAAGCCGTTCTTAACATTGAATTAAAAATAAACATAACAGTTCTTAGCGCCGAATTAGGCAGATTCAAGACCATAGTGTTGGTGATTTTGTCATTACCAGGAGCTTTTTTCTGATTCAGTTCATTTATAACTGCTTTCAGCGCAGGTAAGCAAAATTTTTCCGGATTTAACACAGTTTCTTGAATAGCAACTGGTGTTATCGTAGAGTCTGTTTTATTTGGAATAAAAACCTTCTCCAGGTGGTTGGCAAACTCTTCCACTTTATCTTTGGAATTTTTGGCCCACTTTCCATTGTGAAGGCGAATAGGAGCTTCGTAAGTAATAGGGCACTTCATTTTTCGCACGGTCTTCCACAAGCTGTAGTCAGTCTTCTCGGTGGCATCTAAGTTTTGTAAAAAGATTTTAAGATTCAACTCTTTTTCTGTCTTAAGTGCTTTACGCAGTCTCTTTTGGCATTGGTTCAGTTGTGTCTTCAGAAATGGGGAACGAAACTCCTGCTATTGGCGCCTTAATTGTCTCTTTTCCCGTATTAGAGATTGAAGATTGCTGGAGACGTTGATAGAACTTTTTAAACGTGGGCAGGGCTTGGGCGTTGTTACTCTAGCAGCGTCAGTCAGAATATTTGTAAATTGGTTTACAGCCGACTGAATTTCATCCTTCGTTTTCAACGAAATATTTTGCGGCAGGTGTGCACTTGCGTACATTTTGTATTTATGCCAATTTGTTTTTTTACTTGGAAAAAAATACAATTTTGGTCCAAGCACACGTCCTTATTGCATAACGTTACCAACGTAGGCGAATGATCTAATGAGAGATCAAAAGAAGGAGCCATAGAGATTTGTTCGCGTTTCACATTTTTAGTTACAGCAAAATCAATCACATCAGGAATTTTTTTTAAGTCCGTAGGCCAGTAGGTAGGATGTCCTGTTGATATTGCATCTAAGTTGTTGCACAAGGCTGTATCAAATAGCTGCCTACCTCTTGGAGTAATAAGACGGGAGCCCCAAAGCGTGTGCTTAGCGTTAAAGTCTCCAGCTGCTAAGAATTTTTGACCTAGCGTCGCAAAGTAATTATGAAATTGCTCTTTTTTAATGCTGTGCCCTGGAGGGCAATATACTGCCGAAATGGTGAGCCCTCTGGCAGGTATGCTTATAGTTGTGGCCTGTATGTAATCTGTTTGATATGCCGGCATGGGAAAATGATCAATATCTTTGTGAACAAGGATTGCTGATCCTCCACAGGCTCTACCACTTGGGTGTTGTGTATCATAGGTATAATACCCATTTATTCGAAAACAATTTTTGATCGTAAAATGAGTTTCTGAGACTACTAAAACACCTATTTGATGTGCGTACAGAAATTGTTGAACTTCATTTTTATGTTGGCTTAAGCCGTTGGCATTCCAGAAACATATTTGCAACTGGTTCATTTTCTGTTATTTAGCAAAAGCTGCATTAGCATGCTTTGATTTTGCAACATTTGCTGGAACATACTTTCCATGCTTGCCATGAATCGATCCATTGTTTCTACTAATTTATCAATGGAGTTTTGATTATTTTGATCTTGCTCGGAATGGTTTGAATGTTTATTATCATTTTCACTGGTTGTGTTTGCAGGGGCAGCTGCACCTTTTCTTAAAGCCTGTGCATAAGACAACTGCTGGTGATTTACGTTTCTGTCACCACAGATTTGTTGTTGCGAAATAGTATTATAACGATACTGGTTATATTCAGGTCTTTTATCAGTTGTTTGCTTAAGTCGCAAATAAACTTAACAGCCACGATAGTTTGCAGTGTGGTTACCACTGCAATTGCTGCACTTAAGAATTCTGTTATCATTCTTTGCATGGGGACAATCGTGACTTTTGTGGATATCTCCACATTTAACGCAGACTGAAGGCAATTTGCAAAGAGATTTTGTATGGCCAAATTCTTGGCAATTTTGGCATTGTGGAGGCCCCTTACGTTTTATAGGCTCTTCGACTGAAATTCTACGATTGAGAAGATATTTCAAGTTATAAATTGGATGAGGGTCGCCCTTTTTTCATGTGTAAAGAGTTGAAGGTAATTTCAACTCTAAACATTGGTTGCGGAATTTTGTCCTTGTTCAGTATATTGTGAACTGATTTGACCTCGCCCCTCCAGGGCGTCTTTCAAATCTTTTACCGGCACCGTACTATCAATGCCTTTGATAACAACTATTAAAACCTTAGCGATTTTTAGCTGGTACGTGTAGTAGTTCTTATTCTCAGAAACAAGACTATTTACAAGTTTTCTATACATTGTTTCATTATTTACCTGTATTTTTGTTTCAAGTACGTTGCCTTTTTTCAGTGATGTAACATACAAATTTTCTTTACCGATTTCCTTTGTTAACTTGCTCACCAATTCGTTGGTAGTGGCCTCTCTTAGGTATAGTGGAGGCGGTTTAAAATTTTTTGTAGACACGGCTATAGTCTCAGCAGGTTTAGCATTATCAAGAATTGCAAACCGATTTTGGGCCGTTGCGGAGTTTTTATACTGCTTAGAAATCGGCTCAAATATAGCTGACCGAGGGCTAGACTTACGTTTGGTAATTGTAATATACCGATCCATGCCAGTTAACACTTTTTCGTTTGGTTTACTTATTGTAGCTTTTGGTATTGTACCCGTTTCACTGGATATTTTTTTGCTTACCGTTGGCGAAGCAGTTTCAATATTTATATCATTAAGTTCAGGAGCACTTGCACTAAAAATTGTGTTTTTTGTTTTTGCACTTAAATTGTGTTTATTTAACATTGCATCAGCAATGTTTTTTTGTTCGCTGTTATATTTAGAGTTTACCACAATATATGCATTTCTATTGTTTATGCTGAGTCGTCTCTCCCTTTTCGGCGAGTCTCTTAAACTCATTTGTTATTTAAAACACTTTTTTCCACTATTCACTGATTTTGTTTTTTTTTCACTTTTGCTGTTTTATTTTATATTTGTGTGTTTTTATTTTTTAAGTAAACATAATGGAGAACATCGTGGACACCCTTTTCCCCACAGGAGATACAGTACAAGATGGAAATCCGATATCGGACACGGACACGCTACCACCTTTCACTGCAGAGGAACTAAAAACTGCAGCAAGGGCACTAAAGAATGGAAGGGCGCCCGGCCCGGATGGTATCCCTGCGGAGATTCTAAAGATAATCGCAAGGGAGAGACCACGGGTGCTTCTCGGAATGTACAATCGCTTTCTACGAGAAGGCATTTTCCCAGAAGTATGGAAACGGTAACGACTTGTGCTAATAAGCAAGGGAAAAGGAGAACCGCGCTCTTCATCGGCGTATCGACCCTTATGCATGCCGGACACCGCAGGAAAACTTCTCGAAATGCTGCTTATACCCAGAATACAAGCAGCTGTGGAAAACACTGGAGGACTATCCAACAGACAATATGGATTTAGACCCGGAAGGTCGACAATAGGCGCTATTGAAGATATTATAGCGGGGGCCAGAAGGGCACACCAGGGAAACCATTTTACAAGACGTATTGTACTATTGGCGACCCTGGACGTCAGAAATGCCTTTAGCAGCGCAAAGTGGACAGATATGTTAGGTGCTCTGGAGATGCGGTTTAAAGCACCTACATACATCATGAACATGGTCAGGAGCTATCTGAAGGATCGTACGCTTATTTACGAGAACGCCGGCAGAATACATCAAAAGCAAATTACGGCAGGAGTAGCGCAAGAATATATATTGAGCCCGGAGTTGTGGAACATTAGTTATGATGACATTTTTCACACGGAAATGCCAGGCGATACTTACCTGGTTAGTTACGCGGACGATATTGCAGCCGTAATCGCGGCCCGCAATATGGAGGAAGCACAGAGTAAGCTAAATCAGGTCATGCTCAGGACGAAGTGTTGGCTTGACTCTCACAACCTTAACCTGGCCACGGAGAAAACCGAGCTCATAGTCTCACGGAAACACATCCCACTGGGGGTGGACATGCGGGTCCTGTCTGAGACGATAAGGACGAAAATATCTGGGAATGAGGCTAGGTTCTAGGTTGAATTTCGGCGTTCAGCTCGAACATGCTGCGGCAAGGGCAGCTCGGACCACGGCTTTTCTTAGCAGACTGATGGCAAACATAGGAGGGCCACACTTTAGTAAGAGAAACATGATGATGGCAACAACGCAGTCGATACTATTATACGGATGTGAAATCTGGGCCGACGCCTTACGAAAAATAAGTAGGAGGAGGATGTTGGCAGCTGCACAACGTACTGATGCTCTGAGAGTAGCGTCAGCATACCGCACGGTATCGGAAACCGCAGTCCTCGTCATAAGCGGGACTGTGCCAATTGAGCTCTTGGCTGAGGAACGTAGAGCCCTTTGGACCATAGAGGGGCAACTCGGAAGGACTATAGGGGAGATGGAAAAAAGAGAGATACGATTGCAGACCATGCAAAGATGGCAGGAGAATTGGAACAGCGAATCGCGTGGAAGATGGACGGCCAGATTAATCACTGATTTGGACAAGTGGGTGAATCCGAGACATGGTGAGATTAACTATTTCATAACGCAGATACTATCTGGGCTCGGCTATTTCCGGCAGTACCTACACAGGATGGGAAAGACTAATGGACCTTCATGTATCTATGGAGATAATTGCCTGGATGATGCGGAGCACACTTTCTGTAAGTGCGAGAGATGGAGAACGGAACGTCAGTCCGTGGAGGAAGGCGTTGGTGAGATATCACCCGGGAATATTGTTGGCCTCATGTTAGAGAACGAGACCACATGGAAGCACGAGGTTTCGTTCGTGGAAAAGGTGTTTCGTGCCAAAAAGCGGGACCTAGACGTAGGATCGACGATGGCTGTTCGATAGGAACAGAAGTGAAGCCCCACCCCGAAGCTATGCGAAAGCGGTCCCGGGGAGGAGGAAATGGCTCGAGTAAAAGGGTAGGTTTTTAGTGGATGCAATCTCTACATACCAGAGCTGTGACGACACCATCTGAGATGCGTTTTAGGCATTTTTCTCCCCTCCCACAAAAAAAAAATATTATATTATATTATATTATATTATATTATATTATATTATATTATATTATATTATATTATATTATATTATATTATATTATATTATATTATATTATATTATATTATATTATATTATATTATATTACATTATATTATATTATATTATATTATATTATATTATATTATATTATATTATATTATATTATATTATATTATATTATATTATATTATATTGTTTTATATTACATTATATTATATTATATTATATTATATTATATTATATTATATTATATTATATTATATTATATTATATTATATTATATTATATTATATTATATTATATTATATTATATTATATTATATTATATTATATTATATTATATTATATTATATTTTATTATATTATATTATATTATATTGTATTATATTATATTATATTATATTATATTATATTATATTATATTATATTATATTATATTATATTATATTATATTATATTATATTATATTATATTATATTATATTATATTATATTATATTATATTATATTATATTATATTATATTATATTATATTATATATTATATATTATATTATATTATATTATATTATATTATATTATATTATATTATATTATATTATATTATATTATATTATATTATATTATATTATATTATATTATATTATATTATATTATATTATATTATATTATATTATATTATATTATATTATATTATATTATATTATATTATATTATATTATATTATATTATATTATATATTATATATTATATTATATTATATTATATTATATTATATTATATTATATTATATTATATTATATTATATTATATTATATTATATTATATTATATTATATTATATTATATTGTTTTATATTACATTATATTATATTATATTATATTATATTATATTATATTATATTATATTATATTATATTATATTATATTGTTTTATATTACATTATATTATATTATATTATATTATATTATATTATATTATATTATATTATATTATATTATATTATATTATATTATATTATATTATATTATATTATATTATATAATATTATATTATATTATATTATATTATATTATATTATATTATATTATATTATATTATATTATATTATATTATATTATATTATATTATATTATATTATATTATATTATATTATATTATATTATATTATATTATATTATATTATATTATATTTATTATATTATATTATATTATATTATATTATATTATTTTATATCATATTATGTTATATTATATATATCATATTATGTTATATTATATTCTATATTATATTACTTAGGCTCGTTTGTCTTGCCAACGTAAAAAGGATTTTTTTACTGATATAATTTTCTTTATTGAATTGAATTACTAAAAAAAAATGCAAGAATTCAAAATAAAACAACAAACGAAATGAATGAAATTTTACCCCAGAAATCGTTCCTTTCGATTCTTAAAGTGCTGAGATTGCACTATACACATTCACACACCAATAAGGTTGTAAGAAAAAACCGCGCGTGTAAAAGCCCCTAAGGTGTGATTTTAACCCAACAACAATTATTCGAAAATAATTATATTGTTTTGTTTAATGCATGAGAATTGATTACTCAGCACATTTGTCTGATGATTTTTATTACCAAAGTTGTGTTATTACGTTTTTTAATTCTCACAAAGATTGGCTTCAACAGCTAGGCTGTGCACCCCTTGAGTGGTTGTGGGTGATGATAGATGACGTAGTTGTGTCCTTACTTCTTCTTGTAGTCGAGTTATATTTTCGATATTCAGCGGCTGTGGGAGTGTTTGGGTTAAATTTTGCATATTCAGCTGTAATTGCGAGAAGGACGTCCCAGTACTTGTATATGACGAGTGCAGAACGGATGTCAGAATCTGGTGTCCGTAGATGAATATCCTGGTCATAGTGAGAGCACTCCGGTACCTTGAAGAAGCTGGTAACTACTTTCCCCATTACATACAGTGCTTAGTTTAAATTCGTGTTGTGTTGCGAATAACCATTGGTTCTTGTTGTATAGCTGGTACCTTACGTTCTCATTGCTTAATTGTTCTACATTGCAGCTGGGATTAGATTCGTTGTATTTCACAGGTACATATTGAAGCATTTTTATTGTAGATGACTTGTAGCTTTGGGTGGAGAAAGATGTCATGTTCTAGGGTATTTTTTTTTTTTTTTTTTTTTTTTTTTTTTTTTTTGGGGAGAAAGGAGGTAAAAATGCATCTATGCATTCACAGAAGGTCGTCACCAGCTGTGATATGTCGGGCTCCCACAGTTGGAATACCGACTAAAAAACCCCCTTACTTTTTCGGGATATGTCGTCCACCTCGGCACCGCCTTCGCATTACTTCAAGGTGGATCCATCCAGATGCCTGCGTCCAGGCCCCCCTTCATCCTGCTTTCTGCAGCTTTCGTCCTTCCGTTGTCCCGGCTATCTGCCCAGGACTTGGTCATCCGTGCTGCGCGTCGTATCTCTACGATGTTATTCCGCTGTGGCGGCTGGTCCACGCTCCATTTGCTCAGAGCCTTGGGCCTCATCCAGGTCTACCTTTTTTGTTCGGAGCACGCTCTCGCAAAATCTTGCCACAGTGTTCCAGGTTTCCGCGCTACTAATCATCTTGTCCACTATGGTATCAGCCGTTACTGCACCAATTTGCATTGTCAACTGGTCGCGGCTGTCTGACCATCGTTGGCACGTAAAAAACGTGTGCTCCGCGTCATCCACTGTTTCCATCTCCTCATACAGACAATATGGCGTTGTGCATTTCCGCATCCTGTGTAGGTAGCTCCTGAAGTAGCCATGACCAGAGAGCATCTGTGTAAGGTAGAAGTTAACATCTCCTTGTTTCCTCTGTATCCACTTCCGGATGTTCGGGATGAGTTTGGCTGTCCATCTGCCCTGTTCGCTCTCGTCCCATCTGGCCTGCCACTTTGCAATCGTGTCCAACCTGAAAGTTGAAAAAGGTTGTCCATCCGCAGATCCTGCGCGCCTAGTAGTGTAGGCCCTTGCGCGCTCTTCCGCCTGTAGGTCTATCGGTATCATTCCGGCTATCACGTAAACGGCGGCTGCCGATACCGTGCGGTAGGCCGATGTTACACGTAGCGCTGCAGTCCTCTGCACCGCAAGCAGTGCGCTGGCCCGTTTCCTAATTCTTAGCGCGTCCGCCCATATCTCGCATCCATATAGAAGGATGCTGTTGCAAGCCTCCATCAACAGCTTCCGTCTGCTTGCTAAAGGTCCACCGATGTTTGCCATTAGTCTGCTGAGCTGTTGGGTTATCCTCGTTGATTTCTCCGCGGCGTATTTTATCTGTTGCGAGTATGTTAGCTTGGTATCCAGCCTCATTCCCAGGTATTTCACACTTGTTCTTGTTGTTAGTACGGCATCTGTGAGCCGCATTTCGACCTCATTGGGGATACGTCGTCTCGTTAGCAGCAGTAATTCCGTTTTGTGCATTGCCAATTCTAGTCCATGTGAATCCAACCATGCTCTAGTCCTTATCATCACCTGTTGGAGTTTCCTCTGGGCATGTTCAGTATTCCTGGCCATGATGACTGCAGCTATATCATCTGCGTAAGTGATCAAGAAAGTATCCTCCGGCATTTCCACTCCTAGGATACCGTCGTAAGTTGCATTCCACAGGTCTGGACCCAGTATAGATCCCTGCGCTGCTCCCGAGGTGATGCGGTATATCCTTGGACCCATAGTAGTGTTATAGACTAAGATCCTATCACTTAGGTAACTCCTTATCATCCGCATCAGGTACCTTGGCACGGAGAATTTATCCCTAAGAGTTTCCACTACATCCGTCCATCTTAAGCTATTAAACGCGTTCTTTACATCAAGTGTCGCCAGGAGAACTATGGGTCTATTAAAGTTGTTCCTCTGTTGAGCTAGCTGAAAGACAGTAGCTATTTCAGCCACTGCGTCCGTCGTGGACCTGCCAGGTCGGAAGCCATATTGCCGCCTAGATAAGCCTCCAGCCCTTTGAATATTCTCCTCTAGTCGTGCTTTTAGCAGTCGCTCGAATAGCTTCCCCGCTGTGTCCAGCATACATAGTGGCCTGTATGAGGACGGTGAATCCGAGGGTCCATTTCCCTTATCTATAAGTATTAATTTCTGCTCCTTCCATCGCTCTGGGAAAAGGCCATCCCTTAAACAGCTGTTATACATCCGCAGAAGCAACTGTGGTCGTGCGTTTGCCAGCTCCTTCAAGGCTTCCGCCGGTATACCGTCAGGGCCGGGGGCCTTCTTGTTCCTGAGTTTATGGGCAGCCATCTTGAGTTCCTCCATCGTGAACGGAACATACTCCCCCAGGTCCTCCATATCATCAGCAGTGTCTGGGTTGTCATGCCTCGGAAAAAGGGTCGTTACGATATTCAGCATTTTACCCTCATCCATTTCCTGCACTGGGTTTCTCCTTCCTAGCTTCTTCATTACCACTTTGTAGCCGAGTCCCCATGGATCATTATTAATATCCTCCCTTAGCTCCTCAAATTTTCTTCTCTTTTCCCTCTGGATGGCTTTTCCAAGGAGTTTTCTTGCCTCCTTGTAGTCGCTGTGCTCCAAATCAGCTGTACCTCTGCGTCTAGCCCTTGTGTATCTGCGTCGTTTGCGCAAGCAGTTACTCCGCATCTCTGCTATGGTGCTATTCCACCAGTACACAGCTTTCCTCCTTTTATTGCCGGTTCCTGTTCTCGGCATGGCCCTGTTGCAGCCCGCTCGGATACTGTCCATCACCCGGTCAACTACAGCCCTGGCATCGTATTCAGCTTCTCCGTATTCTCCTCGGCTGTCGATCTCCGCAATCAGTGCAGATGTATCCAGTCTGTCTGCATTCCACTTGCGAGTACTAGCACTTACGTTCTCCAGTGGAGGGGGATCGCTTGTCCGGAGAGAGTAGGAAATATACTGGTGATCACTGGCCGTGTATATTTCGAGCACCTTCCAATCCACGATCCTTTCAGCTGTTCTCTCAGTTATCAGCGTGACATCGGGAATTGTACCCTCGCAGCCTGGCCGCCTAAAAGTTGGAACGCAGCCGGCGTTGGCGACAACTAAGCCAGTTCTGGCTGCCATCTGGACAATTCTTCTGCCTCTTGAATTCGTCGTGCGCATCCCCCAGTCCACAGCTCTGGAATTAAAATCTCCTGCAAGTAGAAGGGCTCCTCTAAAGTCCCTTATGGTATCCTCCAGCGCTTCAAGTTTCGTCTGAAAGGTCTCCATGTTATCGCTTGGGGTAAGGTAACAGCTCACGACCGTAATTTCATCCAGCTGCACCCACACAAAACCATCACCCCTACCGGAGTCCCTCGCATGCATCGTTCTGCTGCCCGGTATCCATATGGCCGCAGTCGCCGTGTCGTCGTCAAACCATAGCCCATTATTTCCTTTCCTGTATTGTTCGCTTATTATTACAATATCTGCTCTCTGCTCGATGACAACCTGCGGCAGGAGACCATCAGCGGTTGCGCTTCTGTGGAGATTCGCCTGTAATATCCGTATCATTTCCGGGCGTTGAGTCTTTTGTAGGCCATGCAGCGGTTCGAGCCAGATATATGGTCGGTGATGCTGCCGCCCTCTTCTACACAGATGCAGCATTTAGGGGTGTTGGTGCATTCCCTCATCTTGTGACCAGCGAGTCCACATCTGATGCATAAACCCTGACCGCTTCTGTCGGGTCCCTTACAGTGAGCTTGCACATGTCCCACGTCGAAGCATTTGTAACATCGCCTGACATCTTCCGCCCGCCTAACCCTGCAGTATAGCCATCCTACTTTTAAGCGTTGTGTCCGTAGGATAGCATGTGCCACTTCATCTGTCACCACGGCAAATGCCCTGCACTGTTCTCTGCTGTTCTTTTTTGTTATCCTCACGGTGATGTCCATATCGTCCTTTTGGGTAGTTTCTCTGATTGCAGAGGCGATTTCCTCTGGTTCTGTGAGAGAATCAAGATCTCTAATTTCAATGGTCGTCCTCGGTTTTAGTTCAGTTACTTTCGCTGACTCCTTTAGAGACTGTTTGATCGCATCATAGAATTGGGTCCTCCTCCCTCCGTCTGACATCTCCAGCAGGAGGGCTCCGTCCTTGGTCTTCCGAACAGATCTCACAGTCACTTCCGTTTCCTCAGGTTTTATCGACCTCTTTAGTTCCCGAAGGACATCGGCATAGCTGCTACCCTCCGCAGGTCTAACAAGCACTGCCTCATAGCGCTTCCTAGGCTCTGGTGCTTTCTTATCGTTCTTCCTAGTTCGTGCCTTTCTTTGCTCATTGCGAACCCGGGTTTCAGGTTCACTCGCTACTCTAGGCTTCTCTTTCCGGTGTTTAACAATTTGCCAGGCGTCAGGTTCCTTTTCCCTAGTCCTCTTTGCTACATCAGATTCAGCTGGGCTTGTAGCCATCCTCTTACTGCGCACTGTCACAGGCGTGGCCTTACCCCGTACTTGGTCGCCGCCATTCTGCGGTTCATGCCTCGCTCGCTTTTCCTCAAGCCTATGTGCCTCCGACGCTTTCCACATGCGTCTGTAATGCTTGATGACATCGATGGCCTCCTCCATCTCAGCGACGCCGTCTTGGACTTCTCTACTGATGTTCTTCTGCTTCCTGATCGCTTGCTTCATCTTATGTAGTGTTCGTGTGCAGCCATCCAACGTGTTCTCCTCCAGCTGTCGCAGTCTATATATAGACTCTAGCCGCGGGGAAATATTTTTACCTTCTGTAGTTTGCGGCTGTTTCTGTGTAGCACAGGGAGATAGAACTGCGGTTTCCTGACGAGCCGCAATCGTCGACGTTACTCCCGCAGTTATGTTCGGGAGATTCTGTTCCGGTTGCGCACTTTCTCCAGGCGTCGCGATTTTCGGCGTTGTTCTCGCCCCAGTCAAAATGGGCGAACGAAGGGTCTTGCTACTCTTCTGGAAGCCCGGGTTGGGCCGCTTCTCCATTTCCTTTCTACTTTCCATCGTCTTTTCTGCGTTCATATTTTTCGGTGGTGTTCTATTCATTTTCCATATAAATGGGTCCCCGCTCCGAGCCGCTATCCTCCTCCGATTGTACAGTCACCTCAAACGATTCCCGTGGGTCCCTATGCAAGCAGTGAGGTCCACGCGAGGGTTGACGTAAGTCCTTATGGGAGCCTACGTTCAGAGCCAGAATCTCGGCGCAAAAGCGGGAGTCATCTCAACCGCACCTGTACCACCACCTCAGTGGCGACGTGATCGGAACGTACTCGGAGCCTAGCCACAGTTTTAACGGGACGGAGGCAGATACAGCATTAGCCCAACAGTCGTTTCAGCTAGGTGTCACCCCGCTTACTAAGATGCTAGAATACTGCATCCGTCAGCCCATAGCATCACAATCAGATCATAAGTCATTCTCGTCATCCATATCCATTCCATTCCCGTCATCATCAGCAGTACCAGGCATGGTACCGCCGTAGCCTGATTTTGGTCTCCCCCAGGTATTTTATTTCCCTGGTATCCTCCACGCCCTAAAAAGGGCATGGCGAACGTTCCCAAATCGCCAAATGGGAGGGCCCGATGGGGGATCAGAAAACCCCACACGGAAAGCATGATTTTGGTCACCCCCAGGTATTTTATTTCCCTGGTATCCTCCACGCCCTGAAAAGGGCACGGTGAAACGTTCCCAATTCGCCAAATGGGAGGGTCCCGATGGGGGATCAGCAAACCCCGCACGGGTATTACAGCCACGAAGTTAATATTTGTCTCTGTGAGCGTTGATAGCCATTATGTTGGTTGTTCGCAAGATTGCGATCAATGAATGGAACGGGTGTTATGTAAAATAGTTCACACTTCTTTTAATGGGTTATTGGGATAGATAGGGTGCAAACGATATGTTGATTTGAAATGACGGCATGAGCCCTGACGATAGCATATAAAAGGATAATATCAGTGACTGATAGTGTTAGGTCAGATGGAAGATTTGCCTTTATATTATCAACTTCAATTGCAAATTGCTATGGAGTTAGTAGCGTAGGACTGATTCTACTGTGATAAGTGTCTGCCAACATTTTTTGTAAATTATCTGAAATGAAGATTAGTTAAATAATAAGAGACAGAATTAGCTGGGACCGATTATTATCGCCGCTTGTGAAGTTTTCCAGGGCCTGAAGTTTGAAATGGATTTTGTCAAAATTATTTTGGAAACGGGTTTCATTTTGCTTCATAATGTTTAACGTGGAGTCAAGGAATGACGTTTGATTCTGCAGGTGCTGGCTTAAGTGAACTTCATTATTTTTTAGACTGTTTATAGTTTCGGTCATTCTTTCAGCGTATTGTGAGTCGAGGACACCAAATACTGATTTCGCCACATTTTCAACGATGTCAATTGCTCCCCGCTTTTTGCTTCTTGCAAGATTGTGTAAACTGGCTTTCATTTCGTTTTCGATTTTTCTAAAATGGGTAGCACGTTCATCACATAGTTTGTTGAAGTCTGGATTATTGCAGGATTTCTTAAGGGTGTCAGTGCCAGTTGTTAAAAGCTGTAATTCCTTGTAAAAAGGTCCTAGCTCAAAATATATAAGAAGGTTTTATTTTGAGACAATAGGTTTAACTCTGCCAATCTGTTCAAAGTGTAAGCCTGGGTGTCTGTTGATCTTCCTATACATGACTTGTTGACACAACACTAATAAAAAAGTATTGCGGAGAGCACCAGCAGACTTGTAGCTAAATTCAACCGTTTAGAATGTAATGAAGTTGTGGTTTTATTGTTGGATGAGCATTTTCTTTCAACTCGGGAATTATTGTCAGGTTTGACTAAAGGAAGAGGAGTAACTGAGTCAATTGCTCGCTTGACGATGCCAGCGGATGTTCTGACTGATGCTGTCCTAACGATACCGTCTGTTCCGTGGTGTGTTTCAATTACCTTGCCAAGTGTTGAGAAGTGGTTTGCCATTTGTTCCTTTGCTGGGGCTCACTAAGCTACTCTTGAGACCAGCGTTTCCAGAATAAATTATTAATTCTGCTCACACACTAATTCCTATCGTTTTGCTAATAGTGCTGATATTTATTGTGCTGTGACGTCAACTTGTGCCGTAAGAGGTTCCCCAATCAAAAAATATGCGGAGGTTAATACCATTTCATCAGCAGGATCATTTGACAAGGGCGTAATTGGTGTTGAGTTGAGGATGGCTTCAACTTCTATGACCACAGTTTCCATCCTTGGGAAATAATGTCTGCTAAATTATTTTGGGAACTTATATGTCGCCATTGTGGTTTCAAGAATTGAAGCTATTCGATTTGCGGCAATGTATGGAGAGAGGACGATCTTGAGTTTATCCATGTTGGGACTACTTTTGAGTCGGACCAGTAGAAGGCTGACGCTGTGCCAATGTTTAAATTGGTTTTAACCCTTGCAGCCAAGTTTGCTCCTAACTGAGCAGTACACAACTCCAACCTAGGTAGTGTTTGTTGTTTAAGTAGAGCTATACGAGATTTTGCACACAGGAGATAAACAATGGGAGTTTTATTTGATCTGTATGCCCTAATGTATAGTGCTGCCCCATAAGCCTTTTCTCAGGCATCAATAAAAACGTGTAGTTTGGTTTTGTGATGAATCTCGTAACTCAAAATATGTCGTGAAATTTGAAATTTTTCGAGCTTGTTTAGGTTTGTTCGAAAGCATCGCCAACGGGTGTCAAATAAAAATTGATAAGTTGAGTTAAGCAAAGGTGTTTTTAAGAGCTCCAAACTTTTTGAAATATAAAAATCCAAAATAAACAATTTACAAAATACATAGGTTAAATCAATAGCGAATTTTCATTATAAAGTAATAAATAAATTAAGAATAACCATAATCAGATTAAAATAAAAACACAAAATCCCCACCAAAAAGTGAGAGCGTAAAAAGAAAAAAAAAAGAGAAACAAGTCATAATAATAATAAATTTCAACCACAACAAAAACATAAACTTCTCATAACAAAAAAACAAAACCTAAATGTCTAACCCAATGTATAAACTACGAAGTCTAAACCAAAATGATGAACTAAACAACCACTAACTAAAACTCCCAAAACTACCGGTATACCAATAATCGAATCGCCCTTTAAATTAGCTACAATGTTGGACAGCCGATTTGAAAAACTCACTACATACAATGCGGGAAAATAAATTAAAACAACATAAAGAAGAACTTTTAAACGAAATTGATAAGAGACTTAATATGTTTCAGTCTGACCTAAACGAAAGAGTAACATTCTTAGAAAATACAAAAATACGTGACATCAAAGAGATTATTCAAACATTGGAAACAGAAACGTCTGAAATGAGAGCCATTAAAAATAAAGTAACAGAACTCAAAAGAGACATAATTAAGCATGATAATTCAGTTTTGGCTGCCAGTGTGCGAATTCGTGGTATACCCTACCGCGATAATGATATTTTAATAGATATATATGATAACTAAGCCTTCATTAGCAATTTTTTCCAAAAAATGTCTAAAACTCTTAAAACTATGTCTCTTTTGACATAAAAAAACAACAATAATATTTCTAGTAATTCTAAATTATGTTAGGAATTATAATTTAAATAATTAAGCAATTTTATTATTCGTGCTTGATTCCTTTAAATAATTTCAATCTAACCATATTTTTCACCCAAAATACGACTGAAATATATACTTATGTACAGCTTTAACTTACAAATTTTAGGATTTGTAGTACTTTTGACTATTTTTTAATTACCTGCGTTGCCATAGTATCTATTATATATATCCACTTCTAGTGGGAATAGTTCCGAAGACTGCGTGTATCATACATATGCTTCGAGCTCTCTCCAGAATAAAAACAGGTCTCAATATCGTTCATCTGAATGCCCAAAGTTTGGCGAATAAAATGGATGAATTTAAACATATTTTTGTTTCGCCAGGTGTACACATCATCTGTGTTTCTGAAACTTGGTTTTCATGTAATATTCCAGACTCTGTGTTTGACATTTTCTCTTTCGTTCTCATAGAAGGAAATGGGTAAATGGCTTTGGCCCTGAAGCTAGGGAGAGTGGCGTCGCTCTGGATGTCCGTAATGCTATAACTAGTAGGGTTTTGCTAAGAAGTGGCAGTGATAGGAAAACTGAGTATCTGTTCCTTGAGACTTCGGGTCTGAATGCTAGAAAATCATTGATAGGCTGTGTGTACAGGGCTAATAACAGTATTGATCTTACCTCCTTCTTAATATCTCTGTAAGATTTTTCTATTCGGTACAACGATATTATCATAGCTGGAAATTTAAATAACAACCTACTGACCGACAACCCTTTAATCGCTCCTCTGTTAGCTCTAGATCTTCATCCAGTTAATATTCATACACCCACACATTTTTGCGATACATCTTCCACTCTAATTGACTTAATGTTTACTAACCGGAGATCTAAGGTTTTCTATACGATCAACTCTCGGCATCGGCATTTCCTAGGCACGATATCTTCTTTTTAACTTATGGCCTGTCCATGCCACTGGGCCAGACCGATTTTACACTGACCAGATACGCGGATAGTATATATTGCGAAATTTACAATGTCGACGATCAACTCTCATTTACCCAAGGAAATGTTGATTTGTTATTCGAAGAGTGCGTCCCAATTAAAACGAAACGGATCAGTAATGATCAACTTCCATGGTTGAGCGCGGAGATTAAATCACTTATAAGGACACGTGACAAGGCACATTCATGGTGGAAGATATTTAGAACAGATGACCTTAAGGCGATGCCTAAGTCCGCTCGAAGGGATGTAACAAAACGGATTCTGCTAAATGTGCTTTTTATCGGCATAGATTTTCATCGGCTGTTGATAGTAGGGCTAAGTGGAGGGAAATTCGAAAAATATACTTAGGTTGGAGTAAACTGTTGCAGCACAATTGTGATGTTGACGTGAACCTTCTTAATGTTAAGTTTGTTAATATTAATGTTACCAGGCCGAGAGGTAACGTTTATGACGATCTTTGGTAAGTCCCAATACGAAATCCATTTGATTTCCGATGTGTAGATAAGCTTGAGGCCCTTGAGACTTTTTCCGTTGTTAAATCTAACGCGGTTGTTATGGACGAAATGAACCCGAGATTCATTACAGTTTTGATTTTGAGGCTCTTACCAATCATTACGCATTATTTCAACTCGATCCTCACGAAATCCATTTTTCCTAGGAAATGAAAATCCGCTAGCATTGTCCCTATCTCTAAGACTAATGGTGAATTCCAACCGATAGCTATTCTACCATTTTTATCCAAAGTATTTAAGAATATCCTCAGCAATCGAATGAAAGATGGAATAAATTTTTATTCGTGGCTCAATCTGGTTTTGTTACGGGCAAAAGTTGTATAACAGCTTTGGTGGATGTGGTCGAGAGCCTCAGATCTGAAATCGACATCAACAAAGTGGGTTTCTTTATTCTACTGGATCACAGTAAGGCATTCGATGCAGTAGATCACTCTATTATGTTAATAAAACTGCGTAAGTTATTTTATTTCTCAAGTTCGGCCTGCAGTCTAATATCCTCCTATCTGATTAACAGATGTCAAATAGTGAGAGTTCATGATCGGAGATCTAATCCGCTCGTAGTTAGTAGAGTAATATCATAGGGCTCTATATTGGGTCCACTTCTTTTCTGCCTACCTGACATTTCTAAAAGCAGTAGGATGCACATGTATGCTGATGACCTGGGCCATGTCTAATGAATTGTATATCAATGCTTCGAAGTTGAAATGTATCGTCCTCTCGAAAGCTAGGAGAACTCATGTTAGCATTAATGTGAGAATTGACAGGAGTGTAATCGAATTGGTAGAATCGGTATTTAATTTGGGCGTAATTTTTAATAATAGAATGACCTGGGCTAATCACATTACCGTTGGCAGAGTTTACAGCACCCTATGGTCGTTAAAGGACTCTACCGTGTGCTATTCGCATGCTTTTGGCAAAGACTTATCTAATCCCTTGACTTCTTTACGGCTGTGAAATCTACGCCAATTGTGACAGTACTGCTCAGCGCAGACTAAAAGCCCGCCGTGATCATATCTCATCATACTCTAATTTAATATTTGGAATGACATTCCATGATCTTCTAAAATATAGGTGTCTAATTTTCTTGTACGGAACGACCATCATATCTATTTGATGATAGTTTTTGCAACATCTCATCGTGGTAGGAACATTATCCAGCAGAAATACAAGAGTCTGTTATCTTAACGCCAGTTTTTCATAAATGCAACCAGTCTTTGGAACTCTTTGCCAAATTCTATACAGAAAATAGGCAACGCAAACTTCTACCCAACCTTGACTTAATTTTTATGTTAACACTTTTACATTACATTTCTTTCGATTAGTCATACCTTTATTAGTTATAACTTTATTATTCTTGATATTTATTTCATTATATACCTGTATATTATTAATGCTTTGTTTATAGATTTAAGTTTTATAATAACTCAATTGTATATGTAAAGGATCAATAGCACCGTCACTTATAAGATGTTATCATCTTGTTGTGCTAGTTGTCTAAAGACAAAATTGCGAAGGCACTGCCCCATCCCAAGACAGGTTTAATGACTATAATTCCTGGATGAATATTTTTGCCTTTACGACTACTGGAGATAACAAACGCAATGGGTCAAAACTGCGTGCCAAATCTGAAGTGACTGTGCTTTTTGTAACGGTATTAATTTCTTGAAGATTGACCTTAATTTTGAGTAGGTCATCTTTAGAAGACCATGCTATGCCCTAATGTCTTTGTATAGTTCTCATATTCTTTTGCTAAGTCTAAACTGACCCCTTGGTCGTGATCTGGTATGCCGGTGAGTAGCTAAGTATGGTTGGTACACCATTACCGTAGTTTGAACCCGTATTTCTTTATAACATGTTGAAACTGATGCTAAGTATCTGGTGCTGTGGTTAGGCTGTCAACTCCACCCAAGCCGTCATCAACATAAAGGTTGTTCTCCAAATGAAAAACTGAAGCAGCTAAGGAAATCGTGGCTTGTCGTTATGGCTGATTTCCAGTATGCAACAGTATTTAGTATTCAGTATTGTTTCGCCAAAGAATAGACAAGTATTTGGTGGTACATTTTTTCCATGTCCGTGGTAACCACGAAACGTGGCAGTCGGATGCGAAGCAAGATAGTAAATAGCTCAGTCTGTAGAGGTGTGCCAGTGTGCACGATATCATTTAAGGCCCTTCCTGATGATGTTTTTGCTAAGGCATCAAACACTACTGGAAGTTTAGTGGTGTTGCTGTCAGGGAGCAACACGCAGTGATAAGGGATAAAATATTTAGAGCCTACGACTTCGGATATGTTAATTGCTCTCATGCGCCCCAATGCTTCATATTCGTTCATAAATTGGATGTATAACTGTTCCATCAAAGAGTCCTTTACTAGGCGGCGTTCTACAGAGAGGAATCGGTTGAAAGCTATGTAATGCGAATCTCCTGAAGGTGTTTTTTCATCACAAAAAGGAAGACGTACAACAAATCTTCCATCTTAATCGCGTACCGTTTGTTGGTTAAAGTGTGCTTCACACTGAGGTTGTCTTCAGTACAAATACCACATGTTGCTGTCGATAGCTGGTTTCCAGAAACCCTTCCTGACACTATCCAACCGAATGTTGTATTTTGTAAAATTGGCAGATCATTGGTTAGTTTTATTTGCCCTATTTTTAGAACTTGGTGATAGTATTCTGCACGTAGCAGAATATCAATTTTTTCGGGGCGATTAAAGTGTGGGTCTGCTGGCGTCACATTGTTAGGAATAGACCAGTTCCCGATGTTAGTGAATCGAGTGGGCCATGGAGCAATGATTTGTGATAGAACAAATGCCTCTAGACGTGTTGAGAAGTTGTTGAATCGCGACTGAAGTTCGATCTTTTCTCGATACTGCACCTTCGTTTTCTTGCTTCCAATGTAATTTATGGAAATATATGATGATCTTGCGGAAAGCCCAAGTCGTGCAACTAATCCTTCCGTAATTAAATTGATTTTTGGTCCTGAATCAAGAATTGCCTTGCATTGGACGTCTAAACCATTTGTTTTAACCTTTACCAATAATGTTCCTAGGAGAACATATGGATTTTGATTTGTCCTTCTTTTGGGTTCAGCCCTGGTGTTGCAACTAGAGATATTGTTTGCCTTGTTAACCGAGAGTTTATAGATGTTGATTCCATTAAAGACTTGCGTTCTTCCGTGAGTACAGATGACCCTTTTTGTTTTTGAAGATTTGTTTTCCTTTGGCCAAGATATTTTAGCCTGTGAGATTGTCTCTAAATGAACAAGGGTATGGTGTCTTTTGTTGCATTTTTGACAGCGGCCCACAATGGTACACTGCTTAGTGGGGTGGCTTTGATTAAAATAGTTCACACATAACTGGTGCTTCTGTACAAGTTTAAGTTGATTTGCCGGTTTTAAATGTAGGAATTCATGGCATCGATAGAGAGGATGAAATTCTCAAATGCAGATTATGCATTTGCGGGCTCCTGAGGAGGTTGTGCTGTTAGGAGGATTTCTTTTTATAGCCCAAAGCTTCAAGTGTGTGAAAATGATTTTCAAGAAAGGCGAGAAAATGGCTGAGTGGGTGGAGCTCATTTGGACTAGAAATCGATTGTTCATATTGAGTATGAACAGTTTTGTCCACCTTCTTAATGAGAAGATGGACTAGAAGTGGAGTGCAATATGTGGTGTGTGATAGGATATTTAGGAAAGACGATTTTTGTCCTGTTATTTCTAAGCGACTAGGACACGCAAATCTGTTTTACGCCAAATGGTCAGCGTCTTGCGCTTATTTACCCTTTATCTTTATACGGCCACAAGGTCTGGCAATTATGTTTTGAGCTTTCAGAAAATAAACAGAGTGGTTACGAATAGAGTTTTCCAAAGAAACTGCCTTTCTTATCATACTTCTTTCTTTACTTACACAAAAAAAAATCTTCAACTTAAAATTTAAAAGTAGATATTGCTAATTTAGCATTTCTTTCCACGGTAAATAATTGCATTCACTTGCTATGTAATTTAAAACTTTTGTTGACAAATAATACAACGATCGGTATGGAAAAAGCGTACCTATGTATTATTGCTCTGCATCCACAAAAAAAAATTGAAAAAGAACGTTTGAAAGTATGATGTATACTACCGTCTAAATTTATAGTATATTTAAATATGTAATATATATGAAGAAAAAAATTTAATTAAAATTAAAATTTAAAAGTAAATATTGCTAATTTAGCTGTTCTTTCCATGGCCAATAATTGCATTCACTTGCTATGTAATTTAAAACTTTTGTTGACAAAGAATGCAACGATCGATATAGAAAGAGCGTACCTGTGTATTATTGCTCTGCATGCATAAATATAAATGAAAAAGAACTATTAAAAATGTAATGCATGTTACACTCTAAATTTGTAGTATATTTAAATATGTATTATGTATGTTACAGGATTCCACAGCGATACTTGCACACACATGTTGGAGAGGGCCACTAACGAATCTTTTGTAGTATTGTATAATGGCTTGGTTGCATTCACTGTGCAGGCGCCTAATGGTTAGTCGAGTAGTGTGTAGATTACCTGTTTCTGGTTGTAGCGGTCTTGTAGTAGTTGCCAGGCTGCGTGGTAGATTTCCTCTGTGACTGGGAGATGATTTACTAAACTTGTTGCTTCTCCAATAACGCTGGCTTTCAGGCACCATAGTTTCTGAGCATTGGACATCCTTTATTCATAAACCACTTGCTTGAAGAGATCAGAAAATTATATCCACTTTATGTAGTCGCCACCAAATTTCGTAATGGCAATTGTGGGTATTGGAAGTGCAGTTGGTCTGACCGTGGGTGAAGTGAAAGAATGATCATTGGCACTTGTTAGCTGGATGATCGCTGACTGAGCCTCTTTTTCGAGATGAACATAGCGGCTCGTCATAGCCAACTGATTCCGGATCTAGAAATCACTCCAGGACTTCGTCGTTCAGCATTTCTAGCTGTTGCCATAGTTGGCAAATTTTAGATTTTTTAACAATGTAATAGAAAGGCTCCTCACCTGGTTGCACCTGAAGTCCTTCCAATTGCCGAGTGAACGCCCCAATTTTCCCACTGGCATGACTGATGAGTCCATTATGGCCACCTGCTGACGGTGGGTTTACCCCTAGCGTATGTGGAGGGTCGAGTTTACTCCTTAATGGTTTTCTTTTCGTAGGGGCATGATCGTGAGTTTCTTCAGTAGTTGCTCCGTCGCCCTGCTTATTGAGTTTACTTTCCATAACTGTAATATATTTGGTTGCCATAGTTTGGATCCGATCATAGTAGCAAGATATGTAATACTCGTGATTAGTATCTAAGTACATCCTTTAAGGCACTCAAATGGGTGTCTGCATTATCGGAGTCTGACTAAGCAATGCATGGACAGCCGTTCCTTATAGTATTTTGAGGTTTTTCAACTGCTGGAGTCCGTGGAGAAATTCCGGATGAGAGTAAAAATTTTATCTCCAAGTACTTGCAGCCTTTCGAGGATTTGTTCTGCCGATTCCATCATGGCGCACTTAGGGTCCTGTCACAGTCATCAAAAATGTTGAAACCCAGAATCTTTTGCCTTGCCAACATAAAAAGTTTTTTTTACTAAATATCTTTTTTCTTTTTTAAGATCTTTTTTTATATATTTTTTCTTTTCAATATTTCGCTTTCCTTTGGAAAGCTTCTTCAGGAAAAAATTTTTTATATATTTGAAAACAAAAAAATTAATATTATTTAACATTATTGTTAATAATTTTTTTGTTTTCAAATATATAAAAAATTTTTTCCTGAAGAAGCTTTCCATAGGAAAGCGAAATATTGAAAAGAAAAAATACATAAAAAAAATCTTAAAAAAGAAAAAAGATATTTAATAAGGATATAAAAGATCGTTTAAAAAACTATAAAAGTTTTTTTTACTGATATAATTGAATCTATTATTTATGCTTAAAATCAATAACCATATAATAAAAAAAATACAAGAATACAAAATAAAATAATAAAGGAAATGAATGAAATTATACCCCAGAAATCGTTCCTTCCCGTGCTTAATGTGCTGAGATTGCACTACAGACATTCACACACCAACAAGGTTGGTAACAAAAAACCGCGCGTGTTAAAGTCCCTA
This sequence comes from Trichopoda pennipes, assembly GCA_030448955.1. Taxonomy (NCBI): domain Eukaryota; kingdom Metazoa; phylum Arthropoda; class Insecta; order Diptera; family Tachinidae; genus Trichopoda; species Trichopoda pennipes. Next base: position 2,376,080 of record JASKUP010000062.1, on the reverse strand, counting down.
ATGCGTGAATTTAACTCAATAACAATTATGCGAATTCATTTCTCAGCACAGTTATCTGAGGATTTTTATTACAAAAGTTGTGTCAATATTATTCGCTCATGTTCTTTAATTCCCACAAAGAAAATAGTTCCCACGTGCTGACCAAAAACAAGATTAGCTATCTTTTAGCAGATAGTAATTTTGGTTTAAGCGTGTGAATTGATTTCTCAGCGCAATTGTCAGAGGATTTTTATTACAAAAGTTGTGTTATTACGTTTTTTAATTCTCACAGAGGTTGGCTTCAGTTTGTTAAAGAATCATAAGAAGTAACATATGTATTGTTACGAAAATGTCTTGCCTAAGATTTAAAATAAAACAATTAAGCAATATGGAAAACTACTGGTTACAAACTGGGTAGAAGTTTATACACACACACACACACAACTACAATTTGATATGCTTTTACTAATTGCCTGGCATGCTGCTTATCATTTAAACGCGCAAGACAAAAACTAATTTTGCAACAACAAATATACAGTGTTTATCAACGGCGTAGTTTTCTAAGAAACCCTTTTTTATAAGAGCAACAACAAATGTATTGAAATAAATCCCAAGCAGAAACCTTATCAGCATAAAAACAAAAACAACTGTACACACAGGCAAGCAGGCGCATATAAAATGAATAAACAACCTACAACAACAAAATACACACAAAGAGAGTAGAAATTCTTACATCTTCTAGAATCTAATTGGACAAGTATAAATGAGGAAAGCGTTGAGTGGATAATCAATCAGTAAATTAAACCTCTACAGTGAAGACGTGCATTTTAAGTAAATTGTTCTGTGTCAACATTGTGTAGTTAAAAGTAAATAATAAAATTGTTATTATTTAAAAACTCTAAAAACTGGTGTTAATTATTTTGCAATAAAGAACTCACAACGTAACAATATTATATTATATTATTTTTTTTTTTTGGGAAAAGGAAAAGAAAAATGCATTACTGCGTTACACGGAAGGTCGTCACTGAAGGTGATATGTCGGGCTCTTCGTACAGGCATACCGACAAAAACCCCCTTTGTTCCTCCTTCCGAGAAAATCGGATTGAAATTCTCTTCCACCCCGAGACCGCCATAGCATTACTTCTGGGTGGGTTAGTATTATGTGTGCCATCACTTTCGTTGTTCTCTGCGTCCAGACTCCCAGTCGTCATTTCAGCCTTTCATACGCTACGTCTAGATCAGCGTTCTTCGGCCTCAATATGCCTTTGCGGTATTTCGATACTGCCTGCCAATTTGCCTCGCTTAACGTTATAATTCGTATGAGATTTCCAATGGACACCATCCTAGCTACATTTTCCAGCTCCAGACGGCCTTCGTTTCAGCGAGAACATTCAAAGAACGTTTGCTCAGCGTAATCCAATACTTCTTCGGTCTCATATAGGCAGTACGGTATACTACATTTTCCCGCCCTATGCAGGTACTTCCGGGAATAGCCGTGACCTGATAGCATCTTAGTCAGGTAATAGCTTACATTACCATGTCCACTGGATATCCAGATGTCGATGTTCGGAATTTGCCTAGCCGTCCACCTCCCACTTGTGGTAGTGTTCTATCTCGCCTGCTAGCTGCGTATAGTCTCCTGTCTCATTCTATCCAAGTTTATAGATACAGCATCATCTGCGCGTTTCGCCGTTCATATCAGTCTCCGCTCGAGTGCACGGAGATTTATCGGTACAACCGCTGCTATTACGAAAACCCCCTCTGCCCACACCGTGCGATATGCCGATGTTATTCGCAGTAGAGCCGTTCTCTGCACTGCAAGCAGTGCACCTGCCCTCGCCTTCACCCTCACCTTGTCTGTCCAGATCTCACAACCGTAGAGCAGAATGCTATTGGTCACTTCCATCAGCAGCTTTCGCCTATCCGGCAGTGGCTGCAGAGTATCCCTGGCAGCTGTCGTTCAACTTGAGAATGACAATTTAGAGTCAAGTCTAACCCCTAAGTAATTTACTACCGCCTAAGTAATTATTGTCTCACCATCGATTATCATTCCCATCTTCACGGGCATCTGTCTTCTAGTGAGAAGTAGTAGTTCCTATTTATGCGTAGCCAGTTGTAGTCCACGTGCACTCAACCACATCTTGGTCCTTATCATGACCTGTGTGAGTTTTCACTGTATACCCTCTATCGTTTTGTCTCCAATTACAGCCGCGATATCATTCATGTAGCCCACCAGGAATATGTCATCTGGCATTTTAATTCTAAGTATATCATCATCACTTGTGCCTCTCCCGATGTCACCCACATATTTCTCCGACCATCTGTTGTATCAGCTCCCTATCTTTTAGATAGTTTCCAATCATCTTGAGCAAATATTTCGGAACTGGAAAATTTTTCTCCAATGACCTTATACGTCCAACCGTCTTAGGGTTTTAAAGGCCTTTCTTACATCCAATGTTGCAAGTAAGACCAGTGGCCTGGAGAAGTGGTTTCGCTCTCGTGCAGCCTCTACTACATCCACCAAATCTTTTAGAGCGCCAATAGCGGACCTGTTCGGTCTGAAGCCATACTGCTTCTCCGAAAGCCCTCCTCTAGCGCTTATGACCTCTTTTAGGGGCGGTTTGATGAACCTTTCCAGTCGCTTTCCTGCAGTATCCAACATACAGAGACGTCTGTACGACGATGGAGATTGGCGGTTTACCTTTCCTTTGGCTATGAGCACCAGCCAAGCAATTGTTGTACATGTCAAGCAACATTTCTGGCCTTCTAGTTGCTATCTTCATACCCTTCGCCGGTATTCCATCAGGACTAGGTGCTTTATTGTTTTTCAGCTTACCGACTGCAGCAGTCAGCTCCTCCCTAGTGAACAGTGCGACCTGCAATATTTCGTCCACTCCATGATTTTCTTCCAGAATCGGGTTCGTCGGGAACAGTGAGGTTACGATGCTCTTGGCGTTGGGCTTTTGGCCTTGAGGTTCCCCATGACCAGTTTATACCCCGTGCCCCATGGATCTACGTTTACGTCCTCCCGTAATTTCTACCACAGCCTTCTCTTGATGCCAAAGACCTCAAGTTGTAGTCTCCGTTTTGCCTCCTTATACCGAGCCCTTTCAGCCTTGGCGCCTTGACCTGGTATACCTTCTTCTGTAGCGAAGGCAATCCTGCCGCGCGCTTGCAATTTCGGCATTCCACCAGTAAATTGGTTTCTTCCCTCTATTTTCACGTTGTATCCTACATCGCTTCCTCGATTCCGTTTCCTGTCAGATCTAAGTATCCATATTGCCGCAATGGCAGTAACATCTTCGTACCAGCATCTGTCATCCCTTTTCTTGTATTATTCACTTGTTATGGCAATACCGGCGTCTTCCTCCATACATATATGGGGCAGTAGAGCGTCTGCCTCTCTACCCCTGTGCATAATTAGTTGCAGTATTTTCACCGTATCCTTCTAGTGGCTTTACATCCTTTAGACCCAGGTATGTGATCTACCAGAGTCTTTTTTCCTCTAAGCAGAGACAGCACTTTGGTGCATTTTTGCATTACTTTAGGATGTGACCTTCTTCGCCACATCGAATGCACAAATCCAAACACCTCTTGTCGCGGCCTTTGCACCTCCATTGTATTTGACCGAACCCGCAACATCTAAAGCCTCTTTACGGTACTTAACCCTGCAGTTTATCCACCCAATTCTAATGCGTTCCTTTTCCAGGAGTTTATTCCCATCCTTCGTTGGTAGCGGGACAAAGGCTCTTCTCTGTTCTCTCGCGTTTGGGTTCGTGTATTATATTATATTATATTATATTATATTATATTATATTATATTATATTATATTATATTATATTATATTATATTATATTATATTATATTATATTATATTATATTATATTATATTATATTATATTATATTATATTATATTATATTATATTATATTATATTATATTATATTATATTATATTATATTATATTATATTATATTATATTATATTATATTATATTATATTATATTATATTATATTATATTATATTATATTATATTATATTATATTATATTATATTATATTATATTATATTATATTATATTATATTATATTATATTATATTATATTATATTATATTATATTATATTATATTATATTATATTATATTATATTATATTATATTATATTATATTATATTATATTATATTATATTATATTATATTATATTATATTATATTACATTATATTATATTATATTATATTATATTATATTATATTATATTTATTATATTATTTTATATTTTATTATATTATATTATATTATATTATATTATATTATATTATATTATATTATATTATATTATATTATATTATATTATATTATATTATATTATATTATATTATTTTATATTATATTATATTATATTATATTATATTATATTATATTATATTATATTATATTATATTATATTATATTATATTATATTATATTATATTATATCATATTACATTATATTATATTATATTATATTATATTATATTATATTATATTATATTATATTATATTATATTATATTATATTATATTATATTTATATTATTTTATATTATATTATATTATATTATATTATATTATATTATATTATATTATATTATATTATATTATATTATATTATATTATATTATATTATATTATATTATATTATATTATATTATATTATATTATATTATATATTATATTATATTATATTATATTATATTATATTATATTATATTATATTATATTATATTATATTATATTATATTATATTATATTATATTATATTATATTATATTATATTATATTATATTATATTATATTATATTATATTATATTATATTATATTATATTATATTATATTATATTATATTATATTATATTATATTATATTATATTATATTATATTATATTATATTATATTATATTATATTATATTATATTATATTATATTATATTATATTATATTATATTATATTATATTATATTATATTATATTATATTATATTATATTATATTATATTATATTATATTATATTATATTATATTATATTATATTATATTATATTATATTATACTATATTATATTATATTATATTATATTATATTATATTATATTATATTATATTATATTATATTATATTATATTATATTATATTATATTATATTATATTATATTATATTATATTATATTATATATTTGGCTAATCTTAATAGAGTTCCAAACGGGAAGATAAATAAAGTTAGTTGTGAAATCAACTTGACTGCTAAAAAGCGCATTAGTCAGAGTTATGCACTTAATGAGTACTCTTGGTACTCTTTGCAAAACATACAAAATTTAGTATTAAAAGTGTAACACTGCCCCCCGCTGGGGCAGGCTCATCTGAACTTCAAGGGAACCTTGACCTGTCTACCGCATCTAGTAGACTTTGGTAGTAATACTTCAGGTGAAAAACTTACAGCTCGGCTAGAATTTTTTGATGAGGTACCAGAGTTGTGATCAATTTCAAAAGGAACTTGTTGATTTGTAGGACAGTCTGATGAAAGCGGGTTTGAGCCGATCGACACTGACGTTATTCCGGTGACCTCGAATCAAAATTGTAATGAATTTTTGGAAACGCTTTACTACCAAGTACGGACCATCATACGGTCGTGACAGTGAAGGTCGAACAGAGTCGTTGCGAACGAAGACGTGCGTTGACTCTTAGAGATCCTTCGAAATAAACGTTGTAGGCGTTAAGTGATGGGCGGTATCGGTTGGCTTAAGCTTTTGCATCGTGGTTCGAAATTCGGAAATGAAATCCGAGGTAAAATCTGGAATTTTTGTAAAATTAAAAAATTATCCGGGTATTGTTAAGGTTGAGCCATATACTAATTCTGCTGGCGACGCATTCAAATCTGGCTTAAAGGCAAGATTGTTGGTAGATTATATACCCATCTTGCTGGATCCTGCCACAAGATTGCTGCTTTAAGTGTTCGGTGCCACCTCTCAATTATGCCATTCGATTGTGGGTGGTATGGCTTGGTACGAAGATGTGTTGCACCGCTTGTAGACATTAGTTCGGCGAAAACTTGTGATTCGAATTGCCGACCACGATCAGACGTTATACGAGCTGGGACGCCAAATCTAGAAATCCACTCGGCCAAAAGAGCTTTTGCAATTGTGAGTGCTGACATATCGGAAATTGGAATCGCTTCTGGCCAGCACGTAAGTCTGTCAATGATTGTTAGGGAGTAACGCTGGCCATCACACTCTGGGAATGGCCCAACTATGTCGATGTTGATATGGGCAAACCGCACCTTTGGAGGCTCGTACTTCTCAGGTGTTAATCGAGTGTGACGTTGAACCTTGGATCGAACGCGTGAAATTGTTGTATCACAGATGAGTTGATGGTTTGAACCTGGTACTGGAAAAAAATTAAGTTTTAATGATTTAATTTCCGTACCTTTATTCTCTAAAATCTGCTGAAGCTCTTTATCTTTTTGTTGGGCTATGGCGATGCACGAGTTGTCCACAACCTGGCTGATTGACTCAATGCGTGAAAGTGCATCAGCTGTCACGTATTCTAATCCAGGAGTATGGCGAATGTCTATAGCAAATTGACTGATGAACTCAAGCTGGCGTATTCTTCGAGGTGAGGCTTTTTCAAGTTTTTGATGGAAAACAAAAATCAGCGGTCGATGTTCGGTAACGATATGGCAAGTGCGCCCTTCTATCATGTATCGGAAATGGCATACAGCTTGGTACATTGCTGGTAGCTCCCGATCGTATGTCGAATATTTCTGCTGCGTAGCTGTGAGCCTTTTCGAGTAAAATGCCAAAGGTTGTAAATTACCATCGATTTTCTGATGAAGGACTGCCCCCACTGATGTATCGGAGGCATCTACGTGGACTGCTCGGCTTCTGCGTCAGGGTGTGCTAAGAGTGTTGCGTTGGATAATTCATACTTACAGCGGTCAAATGCAGATCTGTAGCCGGAATCCATGGTAAGCGATCCATGGTGAGCGATCGTTTTTTTTATTGCCCACTATAAGTTGTTGTAGCTGCATTTGGTAAGAGAACGCATGTGGTAGGAATTTCCTATAAAAGTTTATCATGGCGATAAATCTTTTTGATCCTGAGCCACTTTTGGTTTCGGAAAATTTTGGATTGCCTCAACTTTTTGTGGCAACGGGCGAACACCATCAGGAGCGACAAGGTGACCAAGAAATTCAATTTCACTTTTGCCAAATTCACATTTGTTAAGGTTGATGGCGAGATGATTTTCCCGAAGGCGTTGAAAAACCACGGAAAGATCACGACGATGTTGCTCAATCGTGGGCGATGCCACACAAATGTCGTCTATGTAAGAGAATACAAACTCCAACCCTCGAAGTACCTCGTTTATAAGCCGCTGGAAAGTCTGCGTAGCATTACAAAGGCCAAACGTCATGAATTTGAATTCATAAAGACCAAATGGAGTGCTGATGGCTGTTTTTGGAACGTCGCCTGGATGTATTGGTACTTGGTGGAATGCCTTCTGTAAATCGATCTTTGAAAAAATCTTCTTACCACGCAAATTCGTTGTGAAATCCGTTAAGTATGGCAACGGGTAGCGGTCCGGCACGGTCTGAGTATTCAAGGCACGGTAGTCGCCACATGGTCTCCATGTTCCGTCACTTTTTTTAACTAAGTGCAACGGACTTGACCAGTTGCTGCTAAATGGCTGACAAATATCGGCTTTTAGCAAAAAATCGAACTCTTTTTTAGCAGCCGAAAGCTTTTCAGGTGCTAAATCTCGTGGACGACAAAAAACGGGTTGTCCTGTCGTTTCAATCCGATGAAATATTGATGACTTCATCGTAGAACCGTATGGCGAAACTTTAGTAACATCAGGAAAATTTCTCAAAACATCGGCGGAAGGATCGAACTCATTGAACGTCTTGATGACGGCAGCCTCAAAGAATTTTGAAGCTGTTAATTTTGAAGCTGTTAATTTTGAAGCAAGACCAGTGACGTTATCGATAAGTCGGCTGCGTTTCAAATCGATGAGCAAATCAAAATGCTTGACAAAGTTGGACCCGATGATTGGTGACGTAACATCTGCGACTATGAAAGACCATTGGAATTCACGACGTAGTCCAAGGTCCAATGTTACTCTCTTTTCTCCGATCGCCCTAATAGGAGACCCATTTGCGATGTATAATGCGATGGAAGAAGGACGAATGTCAAAAGTTTTTGAGGACAACGGCAACACAGAAACATCTGCTCCAGTGTCTACCAGGAAATCTGTGTTCATGTGATTGTCCCTGACCTGCAGGCGAACTATTTAAGGGGAACTCTTGCCGGTTTCCTCCTGAAATGTTTTTATATGTGGGAAGAGCTTTAGAGCAAACCTGCCGACTAAAGATTCCTTTCAAAGAAAAGAGTTATTTATTTTTTTTTTAGTTAGGGCAAATCACTGCCTTCCAACTACCAGATTAAGACTGAATGCCTTTCTGATAGAAAGACTTTATTTTATACTTTCTTTTTGTCTATTCATCAATAAAATACACAATAATAACTTAACATAATTACAAGTAAAAATTAATAACAAAAATTCTTTTTGTTTACTCATCAATAAAATACACAATAATAGGTAAACATTATTACAAGTAAAGATTAATAAAATTAAAAAAAAAAGAAAATATTATACAATAAAATTTTGCTTAGGCTGACTTAAATTTAAGTGGGTCTCTGAACTTGACAGTAAACTATAGTTTTGTTTTGGAGTGCGGCATCATATGACAAGAAAAATGTATTTGGCGTGTGCGCCTATGTTCTAAGTTTCAAAATAATTTTGTTATTGAAATTAGAGTGTTCATCCAACAACAATGTCGTTGACATTGAAATAGTCCGAATAATTTACTTATAAAATATGTTTAAAGAATTCGAAGGAATTTGGAGGTGAAGTGAAGGTACTCTACACCCCCATGGTTAAGATTGAAAATTACTGTACTAAAAAATTTGGTTGAATTTTGCAAGTTCAGTGGTTTTCAAAAGAAAATATGTTTATAAATGTAGAAGTTTCTTAATATATATTTTAAATGTATGTTTTATAATGGATAGTATTTTAGGTGATTTTGTATTTCTTAAGAGTATTATTATGATATTCCTTAAGTTTATTGTTAATTTGTAATACAGAATTGACTCCTTTACGCTCTACTATGAGGTAAGGGCCATGATATGGACTCTGCTGTTTTCTTCTAGTTTCTAGTTTTACAAATACCCAGTCACCTACTCTTAAATCTGATGTGTTACTGGTTTTGTCATATAGTTCTTTTCTCTTTTGTTTTGTTAGTTCTATCAGTTCCTTTGCTTTCAGAAGTGACTCTTTCAGTCTAAGTTTCATCTCATTCGCGTAATTGTTCAAGTTATATACTGGTTGATTGTCTTCAATTATGTCAGTTGGTAAGCGTGGAAGTTTTCCGTATATTAACTCGTACGGTGAAAATTCCGTAACTATGTTCGGTGTTGTATTAAAAGCAAATGCAAAATAAGGCAACCATTGGTCCCATTCGTGATTTTCTACAAAGGTTAACAGAAATTCATTTAGTACTCTGTGACTTCTTTCAACTGTTATTGTCTGATGGTGATAGTGTTATATCGCCCGTTGCCCATACAAGATTAATAATACAATTCATATTTAATAATAGTAATAACTGTAATAATTTTAATGATTGTAATAATAATAATTGTTTAATAATAATTGTTTATTCACATTTGTTCTTCTCTTATATACTATTAGTTTAGTGCAGTGAATATGTGTGTCATTGTCTCTGTCGACTGAGAGGGTGTCAGTTTCGTTATGATGTATTTGAAAAGTTATCGGATACCCGTTGTGATATCAATAATATGTGGGTCACCTAAAAGCATTGTTTATTTATTGCCGACACATGAGAAGGTTTTAAGTTCTCATGTGTGGCCTTGTACATTGGAATATTTGGGTTAGTTTACCAAATCATTGTGACATATGTTGTTCACACATGTTCACTACACCTCCCTTTTTAAGAGAATAATCTTATAATTGTATTTAGTGAATTATAGGATTATTATTGTTTTGTAAATTATAATTATTGTTTATGTACAATGTGCTTAATATTAAAGTTTACAATATTTGTTTAAATTAAATTTGCTTATTATTAAAGTTTATAATATTTGTTTAAATTAAATTTGCTTATTATTAAAGTTTATAATATTTGTTTCAATTAAATTTGCTTATTATTAAAGTTTATAATATTTGTTTAAATTAAATGTGTATATATTTATAATTTTTTCCGAGGATCCTCTTTGTTCTGCTTTTATTTTCTTATATTTATATTTAGTTTTTATTGAATAACTTAACTCTATTTTTATGGATAATGGATTTTTTGTTGTTCTTTAATCTTATTACTACATTCTTATCTTCTACGGCTATGACCTCATAAGGTCCGCAATATAGTGCATTTAATTTGTGTCCTGCTGTGTTTTCTACTAATACCATGTCTTTAACCTGTATGTTTTGCGGCTGTGCCGTATTGTCAAATCTTTCTTTTTGCCTATTTTTAGATTTCTCAATCAATAGTTTGGCTCTTTGGTGTGCCAATTGTAACCTATATTTTATCTCTTTGTCGTATGCCTCTATGTTGTATATTGGGTCTACCTCTCCTTTTAAAAGAAAATTAAGTGGTGTAGGAGGTTTTCCAAATACTAATTCAAAAGGGCAGTAACCATGTACAGAGGAGGGTGTTGTATTATAGCAAAAGTCAAAGAATGGTACCCATTCGTCCCAATCCGTCTTGTCGGGTGATAGGTAAGTTCTGAGGTATTCATTGAAAGTCCGATGCGAACGCTCAATGGTACCTAAAGTTTCATGGTGGTAAGCCGTAGACTGTAATTGTGTTATATTGAGTAGTTTACATAGTTCATAAAGTACCTTGTTAGTGTACTCTGTTCCCATGTCTGTGAGTAGTGTTTTCATTGGGCCAAATTTCAATATACAATTCATGAAAATGGCTCTTGCTACTGATTTTGCTGATTTGTCAGGTATGGGAATAGCTATTAGATATTTAGATAGATCGCATATTATCGTAACTGCGTATTCATTACCTCCGTTTGATTTTATAAATGGTCCTATCGTATCTACGATTACTATGTCAAATGGTTTAGATGGAGTTGGTGTAATTGATAGATTTTCCTTGTGTTTTGGTCGTACTTTATTTAACTGACATTTTATGCAATTTTTTACATATCTTGTGACTTGTTTAGTCATGTCATTCCAGTAATAGTTTATTCTGAGTTTGTTTAGTAATCTTGTGATCCCTGGGTGGCGTGATTGCAATTTGTAAATTTTTCAATGTATTGTTCGCGATTTCCTTAATTTCATTTACTCGAGTATTTTCAAATATTATATCATTTATTGAAAGTTCTAACTTCTGAATGCCTATATTGCCAGCTACTTCTTCGAGCTTTGGTAGAAATCGATCTAAATCAATTCTTCCATTAACAACAAATTCATTCATTAATATTTCTTTCTGCCTGTTTTTCCCTTTTCATTAGTGAACACCTAAGTGTATCAATATTTTGGGTAAACTTTAAGCGAACTAGTTTTCTTATTTCTTTTGTATTAAGAGTTTCATACGCACGAGGATTGATTTGTATTTCTGCGTTATTATGTGTCGTGGTAATGTTATCCACATTTTTGACCTTATTTTGCAATCTCGTAGTGACTTTTAGTATTCTAACGTGTTCACCCATATCTTTTATGTCACTAAAATTAATTCGTGATGAGCATCAGCTCCACTGTTTCGTTTTCCCTGTATGTATTCTATTGTAAAATCGTATTCCTCAAGATCTAATCTCATTCGCGTGAGTTAAGACGAGTGATTTTTCATAGAAAATAAATAAACCAAAGGCCTATGATCACTATTGCCCATATTGCAGACCATTTGGTCTGTGCCATTAAGAATGAGTCTTTAGGATTTTATTCATTTAGGTTTTATCCTCTGTTCATTAATTGCTTTTTATTTGTAAAAAATAATTTTTTTTTCTTTGAACATATACCTTATAAAATTCGTAATATTAATTCAATATTAATTTTAATTAATGTTGTAATATTAAAAAAAATTTCCTTTTGTACATAAACGTTATGAAATTAATTATTTTCATCTTATAAATCTATTTCCGTTCCATAATCAATAATAATATAATAATAATATAGTAAAACCTGTTCATCCGGTGATCCTGTTGATTGTAGTTTTTGTTATGTTGTTGTCTGTTGTCCTTTTTGTAGTAGGTTGTAGAATTTATATATGTTGTTGTAAAGATTGTAGAATATTATGTTGTATATATTTTCATTATATTGTTGTCTGTTGTCCTTTTTGTAGTAGATTGTAGAATTTATATATGTTGTTGTAAAGATTGTAGAATATTATGTTGTATATATTTTCATTATATTGTTGTCTGTTGTCCCTTTTCTTTTTGTAGTTGGTTGTTGTATGGATTGTAGAATGTTGTATTTATTCTCTCTTTTCTTTTTCCTTATTCTTCTATATAGGATGTCTTTGGGCTCATATCCCGCAAATATTATGGGGATAGCTTGCACTATCTTTGTCCACCAGCTCATTTTCAATATTATTTTATTTGGATTTTTTTTTTTTTTTGTTTGGAAGAAATATTCTTTAGTCATAGATATTTTTGTATTAAAATATATTTTTCTGCCATAGTCACAGGATGCGGTCATCCGTATCCTTATTAGTTCACTTTACTTAACATCACTTTCACTGTTATATTTGCACTTTTATTTCACTTTTCTTTCTTTTACTTTTATTTCACTATACTTTATTGACTTTATATTTTGTCAACATGTCACGGTCGCCATGTTATATATGTTATATTGCCCGAACATGTCACGGTCGCCATGTTATATCGCCCGTTGCCCATACAAGATTAATAATACAATTCATATTTAATAATAGTAATAACTGTAATAATTTTAATGATTGTAATAATAATAATTGTTTAATAATAATTGTTTATTCACATTTGTTCTTCTCTTATATACTATTAGTTTAGTGCAGTGAATATGTGTGTCATTGTCTCTGTCGACTGAGAGGGTGTCAGTTTCGTTATGATGTATTTGAAAAGTTATCGGATACCCGTTGTGATATCAATAATATGTGGGTCACCTAAAAGCATTGTTTATTTATTGCCGACACATGAGAAGGTTTTAAGTTCTCATGTGTGGCCTTGTACATTGGAATATTTGGGTTAGTTTACCAAATCATTGTGACATATGTTGTTCACACATGTTCACTACAATAGGGTGCTGAAAAGGTCTGATTTATATTTAGTAATTTGCATATATTTTTCATTAATTCATTTGCAAACTCTGTACCTCGATCAGATTTTAATTTTTTAAAAAGTCCGTATTTTAGTATTACCTGCTCTACTAGTGTCTTTGCGATTGAGATTGCTTCTTTTGTTTTCATTGGGAATAAGATTACGTATTTTGTCAGTTCGCATTGTACCGTTAAAATATATCGAAAACCATTTGATATAATCAATGGTCCTACTGTGTCTATGCTCAAATTTTCAAAGCTTGTACTAGGTGTGTCCGTTATTGACATTTTTTCCTTTATGTACTTTGTCTGTTTGTTTCGAGTACATTCTTTACAACTGTTTATATATTGTTTTATTAATTTTCTCATGTTCTTCCATATGTACTTTTGTTTTAATTTCAAGATAGTTTTTCTTATACCAAGGTGTCCTCCTAGTGATGAATTGTGATACTCATATATTAAATTTTTTATCATTTCTTTGTCATTAATTTGTTTTGGGGCTTTATATAAAATTATTCTTAAGGGTCTTAAATTTTGTTCTATTCTTTCATTTTGTAACTTGTTAAATGCTTCTTTAAAATTTTCAATGTTCATTTCCCGTAATAAATTATCTTTTTCTAGCGCTAGCTTTTCTATATTTCCTTTAGTCACTATTGATGATAGTTTCGCCATGATTGAAACGTATTTCAGAGGCTCCTCACTATATCGGACTATTATATCCCCATTCTTATTTATCTGTATTTTGGATCCTTTAATTCTTTTTTCGTATACGAATTTTAATCTTCCTATATTCTTTATATCAGCTATAGATGTACAATCCCAAATGTGAAGTTGGCCTGACTTCGAATGAGAAATGTAGTTCTCCTTGTCTACCTTGGTCTTATTCTTGGCAGATATTCCCCTTGTCATTACAAGCATTTTATTATTGTCATCACAATCCGTTGGTATCATTTTCTTTAGTATGTCTGAGGTAATCTATAATTCTTAATATATACAGGTGTTCTATCGCTTATACTCAAATGTTGGGTGTAAAAGTTATTGGTGCTCAAAGTTTCACCTTCTATATGAAAAATGTCTGGGAATTGCTCGAAAATTTTGTATAATGAATCCCTTGCCATTTTGTCGTCTGAATCTAAATTTAAAATTTTTAATAATTTTTGAAAACGTGTTTTGTCAAAATTATCTTTATTTTTCTGGTTAATTATGTAATAGTTATTTAAGGATTCTGTTGCAAGTTTTAGATTTTTTTATACGAATTTCACTATCGTTAACGTTAAGTAGTCTTATGTGAGCAAATCCTTCCTTGGGTACTATGGAGTTTCCTGAAATACGCTTTTTGAATTTCTTTATTGAACACGACGCTGTCCTCAGTAAGATCTAATTTTACTCGGTGAATTATTTCCGATCTTGCAGGAATAATTATATCCGAAATTTCAGATAAATCTGAATGAATAGGTAAAATGATCTCTTCATCATTGACAACGAGTGTTATAGTGTGTGTTTCTAAGTCGATTTTGCAAAGGCAATCTTTCAGAAAATCCTGTCCCAATATTCCGTCAGTTTGTATAGGAAATTTGTCGTCTACTATATTGAATTTTTGAATATACGATTTATCGCCAAAATCTAATGTTATGTCCGTTACTCCTTTTGAGTAAATAATCCCGTTTGATATCCCTGTTAATTTGCATCTCTCCCGGTCATTGAAGAATAAGTCACCATTTAGATTTTTTGGCTTTATGACAGACACGTCTGCTCCCGTGTCTATTATGAAAGTTAGATTTGTATTAGAGTCTGTACATCTTAAAGAAATTATATTCGTAGCATTCCTCGATATTCTGAAAATATTTAATTTTGGGTACCCGGGGCTGGACTTTCGCTTAGTTGTCCCTCCTCCGGGGCAAACTCGTTTCCCTCTTGCATTACTCTAATTCTGTTATTGTTATTATTAAAGTTTCCGCGGTTGGAAGTGTTCCCACGGTTGTTGTTTTGTCCTCTGTTATGTCCACGAATGTATTGATTTCCAAAATTGTTGCTGTATCTAAAGTTATTGTTATAATTACTTCTATTATAATTGTTATTATTAGCTCTGAAACAGTTATTTGCGTTATGATTTTGTCCACGGTGTCCTCTGTAATTGTTTCGTCCTCTAATATTGTTTTGACTAAAATACATAATTTGTCCAGAGTTATTGGTAGTTCTTTCTAGGTCTTTTGCCAAGTTTATGGCTTCTTGTAATGTCTTTGTTTGGGTTAAGCATATCGCTTGTCTTAGGTTGTCGTTTAAATTATTTTTAAAAATGGTTAAGCCATATTTTTGGTTATTTCTAATGACGTCGTCTTTTCTTTCGTTTGTTACTGTTCCTTCCAGCTCTGTGAATTGTAATGTATTCAATTCGGAGATGAGTTGTAGTATATGGTCACTGAATGTAGCCACGTTTTGATTTCTTTGCGTATAGCAATTAAGTTTTGAGTAAATTTCTGGGATGGGCAATGGATTTTTGTATAGCTTTGATAGTTCAATTTGTAATTTATCGAAATTGTCAATTAGGTCTAAAATTCCAATTGCTGTCCTTACTTTGTTGTTTAATTTTACTTCCCTAATAAATTCTATAAATGTTTTCTTACTCTGTTCATTTAATGTCATATAGATCAACTCTGTGATCTTTAAAAATGATGGTAAGTCCCTGTAGTTCCCAGTAAACTCTGGTACTACTTTTAATGATGTATTTATATCGAATTCTGACATGTTTTGTGTTGAAATGTTATTTGAACTGCTTTGTTCTGTTTTTTCTTGATTGTTTTTTTGTTCTGTTAATCGTTCTTTTGTCTCAGTGTATAATTTCTGAAATTTTGTTTTTAAAATCGTGAGTTTTTTGTAATCTATGTCAGGGCTAGCTTCAAGTTTTTCAAATTCAATTTTTAAGTTTTCTATGTCTTTTAATTTTTGCAATAGAGTTTCTACTTTATATTTTCTTGTTCCCTGTTTTTTTGTGTTATCTAATATCCCTGACAGAGTCCTTACAATTTCTTCAATATTTTCCATTTAAAATGTACTTATTAAATTTCATTTTATTTAGTAATATATTTTTGTTTTGTTAATACATTAAGAGAAAAATTTATTTAGTATTTGTTTGTCAAAAAAAATTTTTTTTTGTTATCTTAAACTATTTCCTTACTTCTATTTAAATGTTTGTGTAAATAATTTTTATAATATTTATTAATTCTATATATAATGTATAAAATTATTATGAAAATAGTGAATAAGATTACGTCAATTGTTATAATCTTGTTGTCCAAAAAGGTGCTGTTGTTGGCTGCTGTTTGGTTGAGGATGATTTCCTCCTTCCTTTCTGTTGAAAACCAGTTCCCCATAAGCGTAACTTTTTGTTTCTTCTATTGTTTCCCAAGTTTTTTGTTGTCTCTGGTGTATTTTTGCTCTGAGCTCCTTGTTAAGTTGTTCTAAAGCAAAGTCAGCTGCTAATACCTGTGAGAAGTTATTGCCTGTCTGTTGGTTTACCGATGTTCTCTTTATGGCATTAATTTTTGCCTTTTCCACTCTAAGGCGTTTTTTATATCCTCCTCGGGTTTTTAGTTTAAGATTTTCCTTGAGGATAGCCACACGATGGGTATCTTTGTTATGCTCAAGTCTTTCCCTGTACTGCTGTATGGATAGCTTCTTTGGTCCCTCCATATAATTGTTGAAATATTTCTATATTGTCCTTCGTAAAGAATTCGAAAATTGATTTTGCTTAAAAAGATTTCAGAAGGATCGTTGGCAGGATCGGCAGGATCGCCATGAAATGTTTTTATATGTGGGAAGAGCTTTAGAGCAAACCTGCCGACTAAAGATTCCTTTCAAAGAAAAGAGTTATTTATTTTTTTTTTAGTTAGGGCAAATCACTGCCTTCCAACTACCAGATTAAGACTGAATGCCTTTCTGATAGAAAGACTTTATTTTATACTTTCCTTTTGTCTATTCATCAATAAAATACACAATAATAACTTTACATAATTACAAGTAAAAATTAATAACAAAAATTCTTTTTGTTTACTCATGAATAAAATACACAATAATAGGTAAACATTATTACAAGTAAAGATTAATAAAATTTAAAAAAAAAGAAAATATTATACAATAAAATTTTGCTTAGGCTGACTTAAATTTAAGTGGGTCTCTGAACTTGACAGTAAACTATAGTTTTGTTTTGGAGTGCGGCATCATATGACAAGAAAAATGTATTTGGCGTGTGCGCCTATGTTCTAAGTTTCAAAATAATTTTGTTATTGAAATTAGAGTGTTCATCCAACAACAATGTCGTTGACATTGAAATAGTCCGAATAATTTACTTATAAAATATGTTTAAAGAATTCGAAGGAATTTGGAGGTGAAGTGAAGGTACTCTACACTCCACCCGCTCGCCAAGTCATTCAGACGTTGTTGTCTTACTGCTCGACACTAACCTTACCTGTCCTTGCTTATGTCCAGGGGCTGCGACACTTTTGCGCGTTTCGGCCGTATTTTTTGTGGTACCAGCATTCGTCAGATGAATCGCGGGGGAAAACAGCACGATTTTGCGATTTGCCTCGTTATCGTAGCGGTTGCTGTGAGCGCGAACGTGACTCAGAAGACATTTTTTCGAATTTTCTCCCCAGTTCGATAATGGTTGCACGAAGCTCATTGAGTTCAGATGACGAGTGCGGCTGTACACGGTTGACCTGATTGGCACCCACTGCTTCAACTACAGAGTCAGCTACTTTGGTAAATTCCAACGGGGTTCCAGATGAAGCTGCCACAACCGGCTGAGCGAATTCAGGCAACCGTTTGATCCACAATCCTTTTAGCGCAGTATCCAGCTACGCAGGTGTTACCAGCTACGCGTTTCATTTCAAAATATAATTCTGAAGGCTTTTTATCTCCAAGAGGAAGCTCTGACAGCAGGCGGTTAAGGTGACGCTGTTCACTGTCTGCGAAATGCTCGATTATTTTTGCCCTTACAAATTCAAATCTATCTATGAGTGGCATGGATGCGATGACGTCTGACAATTGCGAAATCACGTTCGGGCTTAATGCTGCAAGAACTGTTGCCGTTTTCTGCTTATCGGATACTATGCCTGACGCTGTGAACCAAAAATCCATGGTCGTGAACCATGCTTCGATGTTTGTGTTCGACATTTGTGGAACAGGCAATCGGGCAGAAATGTCTCCTGTTGCGGCAGCAGCGGTTGGACTGTGTGAGACTCCACTGTCACTATTACTTGTGTCGTTGTGGCCTTCTGGCATCATCGAGGTTATGTTACTTCCGGCCACGCTAAGCAAAAAAAATATGTGTGTTGCAAAAATTCACAATTTAGCTAACCTCAATTTGAACGGGCTTTAGTGAAGTGTGGCGATATTAATATTGGACGATAGCTTGGAGTGTTGGCTACAAATTCGTGTGAATATCGAGAAGATCGTGGAGAGGACTGCTGAAATATTTACGGACACGCTTAGCAAAAAATATGTGTATAACAAAAATGATTAAATTCGCAAATTACTGGCTGCTTATCTCGGACTTAAACTCGATAAATTTACACAAATTAACTCGTTTATTAATTTTTCCTTGTTTCATCAATATAATATGCTCCTGAAATTCACAATTTACTAACCTCAATTTGAACGGGGTCACCAGTTTGGCTAATCTTAATAGAGTTCAAAACGAAAAGATAAATGAAGTTAGTTGTGAAAACAACTTGACTGCTAAAAAGCGCATTAGTCAGAGTTATGCACTTAATGAGTACTATTGGTACTCTTTGCAAAACATACAAAATTTAGTATTAAAAGTGTAACACTGCGTAATGTTGTGTATGCCACATATATATTATATTATATTATATTATATTATATTATATTATATTATATTATATTATACTAGCAAAACCGTTCGCCACGTTTGCCTTCGTATTTTGTAACATTTCGTTTGGGGATTAAACGATAAAGAAAAATTATTTTTTTTGTTTTATATTGGAAAAGGAAAAATTTAATTTCATTGCACAACAGTAATGAATTCATTTCGATTACAAAAATGAAGTGGAACCTAGTTGAACTCTAAGTAAAAAATGAAAGTGAATCCAAAGTAAATACTGAATCGAAGCGTAAAGCGTGTCCGCAAACCGGAAATTGCAATCGTTCACCTGCGTACTTTCCGTTAATAATGGTTGCCTCAATCAAATTCGGCATAAGTCTTTTCACCGCAAGTCGAGTACCGTTGCAAAGTCCCGGTGGATTCAAATTACGCAATATCAAAATAACTGAACCAACCTCGAGTTGCAAGTTATGTGGTGGAAATCTTGGTAACTGCAGAGAGTTCAAAAACTCCGTTGGATAATTTACTGCATCATTGGGATTTGTTATGGCATCAACAAATTTGTATGTTACCAAATCGGCATCGATTTTTTATTGAATGGTGAAATTCAGTGCATGTACATCATTATTCTTTGCGGGAAGAATTGCTCGTTTTCTTAACCAAGCATAATTCTGATAATTCTCACTAATGTTTGGGAAAACATTTTCAATAAGAGCTATTTGAGAGTCTACAAATCGGCAAAAGTCGTTGGTAAGAGTAATTAATCCAGCTGTCACATCAACTGGGACTTCTCCATTTCCAGCAGCTAACAATTGTTTGGAAAACTGTGCAGCACTTTGATCATTTTGAAGTTGAACTCTCATATTAGTGGTTAGCGTAGATGTTTTTACGTTATTCCACAAAGGTGATTCCTTCAGGCAAGCATTCATTTCATCTGCAGGCGTTGCATGGGGAATTACTGGCAACGTCTGCCTGAAATCGCCTGCCAACGTCTGCCTTAAATCGCCTACCAAAGATGTTGTTATTTCACCGAAGGTCCTTCAGTGTGAAGTAAAGTGCTTCAAGTGATTTCTTATCTGCCATTGTGCACTCATCCCAAACAATGAGCTTGCATTGCATCAACAATTTTCCCATTGTACTGGATCGGGAAATATTGCATGTTGGAGTATCAATTGTGTTTAAATTGAGTGGCAACTTAAGCGCAGAATATGCAGTACGACCGCCATCTACAAGAGTCACCGCAATTCCAGATGATGTTAACGCCAAAGCTATGTCACATCTTGATCGAATAGTAGCCAAAATCAATGAAATGACAAATGTTTTCCCTGTTCCTCCAGGTGCGTCCAAGAAGAATAGACCACCAGTATTATTGTTCACCGCTTGCATAAATGTTTCGTATATTAGTTTTTGCTGTTCATTCAGCAAAGGCACATTATTTCGAACGATTTCCTGCAATGTCACAACATTGTATTGCAGCTCTCGATGTTATTAGTATTATTAGATAATAACATTGATAACAATATATTTTCCGAATGCGCATAATATGAATTATCTGTAATTACTTGATTGACAATTTTGCGTAAACGATGTTCTAGAAATCGTGACCAAGTAACGAACTTGAAAAATAATGCACTACCGTACACGCCAGAGCTGTAGTACTTGATACTGAAGTACATTGGCATATAACATTTAATTATAAATTCAACCAGAATTCTTAAATTTGCGTCTGGATTTTCCGTTGTCACATATAATCGTAATAATCTAGCGGCCTTGGTGAGCCAGCGAGAATGTACAATTTTCCCTGGTTTGATGTTAGCCAGATTCAGCGAAACCACGCCGTTAGAAATTGTATGGGCCATATCGTATAAGTACTTCGAATCGGTTGAAAATTCAATTTTTTTTGGAGCAGGGGGCATGTTTTTCAACTCAATTTTCTGGAAGCTGTCCACCACCTGAAAATATATAATAATAAAATAATTAAAAACGGTTGACAATTATAATAAATGCGTGATAGAAATCACTTACCGGAAGAGTTTCACAAGTTTCGATTTGACGGCTCAGTTTTCCGGTTGCCGATCTTGGTCCAGTGCTGGTTGATTTTCCAAAGCTTCAAACAAATGCCGCAACGGTAGTTCGTTGAAGTGCAGAAGGCAAACGAACCAATGCAATGGTCTTTTTAACAGCAATTCGAATCGTAGTATAATTCCACCGTGTGGGCCAGTATTTATTGGCTCACCGTCAGTGCATATTCCAATTAATGCATCCAGTGATTTTTTTTATCGTTGAAAAAATCATTTAATTTGGTTGTTTTGTATTCAGCGGCTTCATGTTCCAGTCTTACGTAACCAATAAGTTCAGAATTGGGTTCTCTCAAAATAACAAGATGAGGTTCTTTTACCATCCTAGTATGATACTACTCATCAATTTTAACTCTCGTTAAAGTATCATCCTTTCTGCCATCGAATGAAAACGCTAACAAATTAGTAGTATCTAACCGTTTGCGACGCACTTTTTGTCTGCATTTATCTTTATCTCTGCGAACTTTCGATTTATCCATGATGAGAGGTTCGCCATGTGTGTCTTTCATTTCAAAATCTTGGAAAAGAGCTGTTGCGAATGCTGATGTTACTCTATCAGGCACACCGAATCTGTCACATATCAAGGCAAAGTTAAAGCAATCGTATCTTTCTGTGTATTGTGATCTTTCTTTGTATTGTGAACTTTCGCCTCTATCCATATCTTCTTGAACCGATGGCGGTGCGTATGTTGAATCATCGGGATTTTGGTATGTTGACATTGATGACATAGACGTTGCTCCTTGCTCTTCTATTTCTATCACAAATGCATCCACTGTAAGTCTTTTCTGATTATGTTGATCGTGCAGAAAATCTTTGAGGCGTTCTGGAACCAAGCCGCATGCACATGGAGCTGCCTTCAAATCGCATTTGCATGTTCCAATGTAAAAAATTGTTTCCAGATATTTTACATACTCTAAAAATTGTTGGATTAGGTTTTTTCTCTTGGTTTGGTTATGATATTTGTCAAGTAATCTATTCAATTTATTAAACACACTTTTTTTCTGCATTATTTCCGTACCAAGTTTTTCCCAAATTCCAACGAACTTATTTTGTACTTGAATAGTGAATGATGTATAGGAAAACTTTTTTTGTTCTGTCTTAGCACTTTCGCTTAAGTAAAAATATTATCTCAAGATATCCAGATGGGTTGGTAAATTAAGATCAGTCAAATCACTAGACACACCAAAAACAGTAACATCATGGCTGGGTATATGACTCATTGGGTTTTCGATAGTTCTTGATGTTGTTGTTGCTTCATCTTGCGTTGTAGAGGATGGTGGATTCATTGTAAACTTTTTGATTTGGAATAATCACTTCACTTCTTAGTTTTTTTAATTATATTTTTAATAATCACACTTCGAGTTCTTCACAACCACTTAATCCATTCACAAAAACTGTTGCGTTATATATGGTCTACAAGACGAGGTAATAATAATGAAATGGTAATTTCAATTCAACCTGTAACCGATTTTGTTGTCAAAACTGCATGTAAATTAAACGTTAGTGAGGGTCGGCCATACATTTGGACTCGATTGTGGCACTCTAAATGGGTCAAAGACGGATTTTTCAAAATTTGACCCAAAATAAAAGTTTGACTCAAAACTTGGAACATCAGAATTCGTTTTAGAGGTATGGTTCCTCGGGCAAACTTTCTTATTTTGATCCCTAGAATACGATTTTCATTGAGCAGTGAGCAATTTTTTTGCCTCCCCACAAATCGACCCGGCGTAATATATATATATATATATGTATATATATATATCAACTATATTAACTAGAAGTAAGTAAGTAAGAAAAATGCCTGAAGGAGACTTACTCGTTACTAAAGATGAATCAGAATGTATAAACGCCAAGAAATAATTCAACTAATTAAATTACAGTTAAATTTAAGTTAGAAAAACTATATATAGTCTATAACTTCTGATTCATCTTTAATAACGAGTAAGTCTCCTTCACGCATTTTCTTACTCACTTACTTCTAGTTAATATAGTTGATTCCTCGGTAGACCTTAATCTCTTTCTAGTTTCCATACAAAAAGTTAGAGGCCTATATTGGACATATTTCGTATTTACCTTTTTCAAATGATTTACGTGAACGTGTTTTATACTAGCATTTACATGTACCATATATCGTATGCTACTAATTTTCTTTATAATTCCTCCTTGTTAAGGCCTTGTAAGACCGAATATTAACCGTGTATATAAACCACTCTGAGTATTTATTGTTAGAAGTTCACGCGACCTTTCTGAAACTTCCACCTGCAAGTATGCGCCCATTAAATCAGTTTTACAGAATACTTTTCAACCTGACATGTTGGCAAATATGTCATCCATTCGAGGAATAGGAATGTGTTCGCTAGCTACAAATTTGTTAGTAGTCCGTTTACAGTTGACAGATAATCTAATTGTTCCATTTGGTTTGTTTACAACTACTATAGGACTTGCCCATTTACTCCGAGTAACGGGTATTTAAATTCCCTCAGTCCATAATTTCTTAATTTCTTCTTCTACTTTTGTTGTTCTTAAATCATATGGAACAACGTTAGGCTTACAAAAGATTGAATATGCTTCTTCTTTGAGAACAATTTCTGCCTCAAAATTTCTAATAAACTCACAACTGCTGGGTTTCTGAAACACAACTTCATATTTGTTTTTAAATTCTGTCACCTTTTGAACATTTACACTATAACAAGATGGTTCACTAACATTAAACAAAAAGAATTTTCGCCAAGAAGGAATCAAAATGTTTAGCCAGTTTCGACCAAGTAATGGTGTAAACTTGCCTTGTGTTCCTAAAATTGTTAAATCTAACTTATATCTTATTTTTTCCAATTGACCGACACAGTTATTTTTCCAATGTTCTTACACTATCACCTGTTATTAATGCCATTTTTCTCTTTTCTTTACTTATACAATTTTTAATATAAAGGTCATAATGATTCATATTGTTACGTTTATATCTTTTATACACGTTTTGTTGGGAGTTTTTTATTGCAAAATAAGTAACACCAGTTATTAGAATTTTATTTACTTTAACTACACAAAGTTGACACTGAACAATTTACTTAAAATGCACGTCTTCACTCGATGAGGTTTAATTTTACACTGATTGATTATCCACTCAGACGCTTCCCCTATTTATACTTGTCCAAGTAGAATCTAGAAGATTTAAGAATCTTCTACTCCCTTTGTTTGTACTTTGTTGTTGTATGTTGTTTATTCGATGTATAGGCGCCTGTATGTGTGTGTATAGTTGTTTTTATGCTGATAAGGTTTCTGCTTGGGATTTATTTCAATACATTTGTTGTTGTTATTTGTAAAAAAGGATTTCTTAGAAAACTACGCAGATGGTACACAACATTTATATTTGATGTTGTAAAATTAGTTTTTGTCTTGCGCGTTTAGATTTAGATACATCATACATGTATTTGTTTTTCTTGCTTGCTAGGCAGTTACTAAACAGCATATCCAATTGTAGTTGTGTGTGTATAAACTTCTACGCAGTTTGTAACCAGTAGTTTGCTTTATTGCTTAATTGTTTTATTTTAAAACCTAAGCAAGATACATTCGTAATAATATTAATAATAGTTTCGCTTGCACCCGTATCAACTTCAAATGTAAATGGTGCATTATTAATTACTAAACTAATTTTATGTGCATTATAACTAACATTTTTACAGTTATGATATACCCACACTGGAGTCCATAACCCCTTCACTTATTTCCACCCTATTGATTTTTCTATTTTCTTTTTCTTTTGCCTCGTCGCCAATTGATATATATCCGACCATTAAACATGCAAGTATTAATACTTCAAGAGTGTTATACTGAGAGTATAACACTAAGAGTAATCTTAAACTAATAATAAAGAGAGAAGTACTTAATATAATATTACATTTTAATACATTACACAAATAAAAGGAAAATTGCGTCAAAAATTGTAACTACATTAAAATTTAATCGATTCGAAGCACCGATTAAGAAAATGTAAAATATCTTGGTTTCGTACTCCGAAAAGGATTTGACTGTCCTGTAGTTAACAAAACAGGGCGCAAGTTTTATAAAAAAAAACAATTTTTGGAAACATGTTCTTCGTTTAAGGAATTTATGTGTTAAAATAACACAATATTTAAATTTTATTTTAACACTAGATTAAAGGCTCCTTTATATATGTATATTGCTTCAAAATTTTGTAAAAATATTTTGATTCGTTTAAATTTTGTGGCAATTAAAAAATCTATTTTTCAGACAACCAATTTAACGTGAAATTTAGAGGGGGTGCTTTAATACCATTTGAGATAAGGGCATGATGGTTTTTATCTCTTTAATTAAAAAAAAGCAATTTTTTCATTATACATGGCCTTAGCTCACATTAGCAAAATTAGAAAATGGCTTTATCTCTCATTTCAGTTTTGAAGAACTTTTGCATTTTACATTGATTAATAGTTTTCTTATTTTATAATTAAGGGTTTTCTCCTCCAGTAGGACGCGGCAGGTGGCTTCGCCGAATAAAGTTTTTCTGTGTGCGTAACAAAACAAAACAAATTTCTTTTCCCGGACACACTAAAGTTAAGTATTGAAATCTGGCTTCGCATACTAAAGTTTTTCTGTTTACACATGCATAACAATATTCTGGAAAAATATGGCTTTATCTCTCATTTGCGAAAAAATGGCTATATCTCTCATTTCGTAAATTTTAAATATGGCCGTATCTCTCAATGAGTGGGAGATTAGGCCATTATGGCTTTATCTCCTATTCAATTGAGCAATAAAGCCTTCATGGCCCTATCTCACATTCTTTTAAAGCACCCACCCGAAATTTACAGTTTTAAAATATGCGACTCGTAAAAAAATGTTAATAAGTTATAAGCTTCGCGCTGATACCATCTCTTCGTATAAAATTTTGCAAATCTCGCATTCTAATGAAGGTTTTCCCCTTTTTCTCTGTAAAAATCAAAGATGTGTATAAACACATTTTGTGTAAAACGGAAAAACAGAACATTACGTGAAAAATGTGGTTATACAGATTTTAGATTTTTACATAGAAAAAAGAGAAGAACATAATTACAAGGCGAGGTTTGTAAAATTTCATTAGGATATCTTAAATGGTTCATGAGCTGCCGAATTAAAAAAAATGTTTTCAAACTTTTGAACTGCCGAATTTAAAAAAAAAAATGTTTTCAAACTTTTGTAGTTAGCACAAGAGCATATTGGTCTTAACGGGAAACCTATTTGTTAACTTTTAGTAGGTGGTTAAGAATCGTATGTTTTTGGTTCTTTTTTATAATGTTGTTATAACGTTTAGATACCCGTTAGATTATTAAATAAATAAAATATTATATAATTTTAGTGATAAAAATGATGCAGAAATTTTTTTATTGAAATACGGCTTAGTACCCAGTGAAGAAGAAGAAACAGAGTTACAAATAACACACTTTCGATGGGACAACACTTGTCCACTCTTTTTATCGTGTGTTCCAAACGATCGAAGTCAGTTTGCGGAATCAGACCTAGTCATCAAACATTATTTTATAATACAGGTTAGTACATTTAAGAAAAAGAATTTAGTAAGCATCACATAATTATTTTAAATGCGCATTTTAAAATACACCGCTATACAGTGGCACATTTTATTAGTTCGCGGTCAAAACTCTATAACTTTTGACTGGATTGGAATTGGATTGGCTTCAATTTAATGTATTAACTTTAAAATCGAGCATTGTTTAAGTAAATTTATACATGTTTGAAAACGATTTTTAAAAATATAGATATCATAGGTATTAAAATAAATAAATTATGATATGTTGCTGTTTTGCATTGTATTTTGCAAACAGTAAAGTTAACTGAACTACAAAAATACTTTTTGAATTAAGCCATCTTCTTGGATCCATTTTATTTACATTTTCAGTGGACCTCTTAGAATACAGGTTTTAAGCTCATAAATTTTCTGATATTGATATAATATTTTGTCAAAAACAATTTTAATTTAACCTTTAACGTTCCTGTAAAATTTGAAGGCATCGGTTTGCATTTAGTCATAGATCTTTGTAATTCCAAATTCGAAAAATAGACCAAGTGATCATAATTTGCTAACAAATTTACTAACAAATCGACAGCTCTAAATATCATTATTATAATATGATCAGTTTTATATAATTTGTACAGAAAAAATTGTTCATTTATTTCAGTGAAAATTTCATCTGAATATGTTTCCTGTTCATCTTCAAGGAGCTGCTCGGCTTCTTTATCCAATTCCATGGGGGTTGGATTCCATTTTTATCGACATATAGTAAAATAATAAAGAGGTTTTCATTAGTACTATATCTAGATATTTCTCTTGTGTTGTGCTCGTGAAAATACCTATAATCTTTATTCCTTTTTTCTTGTGCTTCTTGAGAAAGATCTTCAATTGGTAGCATAATGCTTTCTCCACGATGTCATATTTCTCCAATCATATTTTCATTGCGTAGTTTTGCTGTTTCATTAGCATACTGACCAAGTTTTCTTGCATTTACCTTATTATTGCATGAAATTACTGGATTTTATAGCATTTTATTAATTCAAAATCTACTCCTGTAATAAATACAGCAGTTCAGGATCAGAAAACAAAATTCTGCTGTGCCATCGTTTGAGTTTATTCTCCTTGCTTTGACTGATCGATCAGTGAACCCAATTCTAAAAATTGGTTTTGTACGCGTTTCTTTTTTGTCTCTCTTTTGGCTTTATTTTCGTCACTATTTCGGACTTTCCCCATAAAATCCAAATCATAGCTTAGCTTTAATATGAGTTTGCTAAATTTTAGCAAACCCATTGGCTTCTTTGAAAGCAGTGTCTTTTATTGGAAGTTGTCTTAATTGGCTTGCAGTTTTTTTACAAATAACACAGAAGATGATTTTGGTTCAGTCAACTTTTCCATCAATGATTGTAAGTATCATTTAATAATTTATTTGAATCTTTTGATCGTTGTTCAATAACAAAGTTATCATTTGAAATATATCTATTTGTTGTTTAAGTTTAAAAAATTCTTCTAATATTACACCCACTGTTTCCTTTTTAGAAGTATATTTAATATTTTTGAGGAAGGTATTTCCTTTTCCATGTGTCAATTTCTGTTGCTTCGCTACTAGATGGCTTAAAATTAATGTAATTTGTTTTTAGTCTTAATGGAACAAAAGATATCATAAGTAAGTCAGAACTTGATAATTTTTCTGCATTGTAACACCCATATTGTGCTTGTCAGAAGATCTATCGCATCCCAAATTTACAAGTTAATGTTAGAATCCAGTCGCCAATTTTTTTAATATTTTCTGCGTCCAATATATTTAACAATATTTCCGCAGTATGATTTAATGTATACTCTAATACCACCTCTGCTTAACTTTCTATAACATTTTTAGAATTTTGTGGTGGTAAACAATCTTTTTTGATTAAAGCCAAATCACTATAGTCTGGATAAATAGAGCAATGATTTCTAATTGCTCGTTTTCGTAATTCCATTAATTGATATTTTGTGAGCTTTAAGTCGAGAAATATTGTAAATGTTTCTTCAGCTGTAAATTTTTTATCATTAGTAGGTGTTGGAATGATGGTTAAAATCCTTTCTACTAGCTTTCATTGTATTTTATATTACATAATTATTTTATTTTGTGTTAGTCCTAATTGATGGAAAAACGTATCTTTAATTATTTCTCAAGGAAATTCTTTAGTAATGTTTTGCAGCTTTCTTCTTCGGGATCTTGCACTACAATTCTCAATTAGTCTTGCAGGTTGGGCAATATATGTTGGTTTTGGCTGGCTTTTAAATATAAGTTCGTTTGTAAGACACAGTTTGTTACAGTTAAACATGCTCTGCCGTATGCATAAAAAAGTCTTACTTGAGCTTTAAAGTACACGTTAGTTAATAAACACTGTAAGGCTAACAAATCTTTTATTAAGGCACCTTATATGATGCGTATCAATTACATAAGTTAATCTCTTACATACAAAGTTTATTATCTCTTGAGCCCTTAAATCTTTCTCAATTTTGTAGAATTATCTTGTTTTTTGCCTCTTACATTTCCTGCATTGTAATTATATTTTAATTTAAATAAAGCAGTACAAAACAAGTAGTCATACACACCGGTAGTAATTTTTTTATATATAAAAAAAAAATGTCAATTCGAACCATTGTCACTCAATGGTTCGAACAGGACACTGAGTAAGGTATTCCAACGTAAAAATTTTAAAGTTTAAATAAAGTAGTAAAGAAGTGATTACTTTACAATAAATAACGAAAGTCGATCGACACAAAGAAGTATGACTCTAGAAGGGCTAAAGCAACTACGTGCATCGTCAAGAGGAACTACTACGTGAATTAAAAATATTGTTTAATCAAATGCTTCTTTATCTCATACTGAGCTGGAATGTCGTTTGGGTATTATTGATACTACCATCCACAACACCTCGAACCCACCCTGCCCAACATAAACTAGCGGCAGTTAGACATATGATACACAGACTTCAGATAATACCACTTACTCCAGATAAGTACAACAAAGAACGCGATAGAATTTACACCGTAATTATAAATAACGGGTACAAGGTCACTATTATCGATAAACTTCTTAAACAATACAACACACTAAAAACAGGAATAAAGAAGACAAAGAGACAATCGTTACAGCAAGACGGCTGTACCTTTACTTACACAGGACCAGAAATATACAGACTAACTAAACTTTTTCACAAAGAAGGAATACTCGCAGCATTAAAAACTGGCCACACTCTGAGACATATTTTCAGAAGAACGACAGAAACAACTGATAAATTTAATTCCAACGGGAGGTATACAGACTTACTTGTACCTGTAAACAAACTTCTATAGGGCAAACTGGACGAACACTACAACCAAAAGTCCTATTGTCACAACTAATTTGAACGATTGTCACCCGAGAGTTATATATATCTAGCAAATATAATTTAAAACTATAACTCAACCCATATATCTCTGTACACATAATAGATTATTAATATTTCCTTTTTACCTTAAATGTAATTAATTTTCTTTGTAACTGCAAAAACTCAATTGTATAAAAAATATTCTAATCTTAAACTGAAATATTTTATAATCAATTTGTTATTAGTTGTCAAACTGAAAAGAAGAAAAATTTTATAAATATAAAAAAATATAAAAATTTATTTTGATAAAAAAAATCAAACATAATTAATTTAACAAATCAAAAGATTTGTATAATATATATTATTGGCGCAGTCGAATAACGGACCAACACTAAATGCAGTATAAATGAAAAATTAAATTTATATAATAAGCAAAATAATACATATAAAACAGTAAAATACTTAATAAAATAACTAAATAGAGGAAGAAGTTATAGTCCTCAAACCGCAAAAACATCTCATATTCAAGATCCCAATTATATAAGAAACTAATCCACCTATTAGTAAATTATCCGAAGGAAATGGCAGTAGCAACAATGATTCCTTTTGAGCTACTCGCTGATGTTCCCAAGTTCGATGGAAAACCAGAAGAACTGGAAATGTTTATAAAGAATGTTGAAGCAGTTCGAAGTCTTGTTGAGCCAGCATTCATTGAATTATTTGATTTAAGAATATGCAACAAAATTATAGGGAATGCAAATATCTCGCTGATAAATAACAACAATTCAATTAAATGAAAGGAAATTAAGGTAATATTAAGAATTCATTTTAGCATATCAGATAGTATAGAGACTATTATTAACAAAACTAAGCCAGCCGAATTAAAAACCACTGTAAACCAATTTTATCATTATGTAGAAACATTAAAACAGAAATAAAATTAAAATGTAGTGCTAATTAAACTAATGAACAATGGTTTAGTTGTACAAACAACGATTTTTTTAATAGTTTTAAAGATTTTCATTAACAAATTGCCTAATGAACCCAAATTAATATTACAATCTAGAAATCCTTACTCCTCATTAAAAGCGAAAGAAATTCTTGTTGAAACTAATTACTTTTATATGAATAAATCCCAAAGTTCACAATCAAAATAAATTCTTTATTAATAACCTTAACAAAAATTATTTACAATCTTCATCTCCAAATAATGACTCATACAATTCAAGAAATTTTGGTGGAAATAGTTTCATTAATAATAATGGTGACTGTATGAATCTTGCTCTAATTACTATTACTGTTCTGAAAATAGTAGTAAATTTGTAAAAGATTTAAGAAGAAGAAATTTTAATAAAAATGGAAATTTTAACGGAGAAAATAATAATAGGAGAAACTTTATTCAAAACTTTGACAACAGCGGAAATTTTAATCACAATCCAAATTTTAATGAAGATGGAAACTTTAATACTAAAAGCAACTGAAATCAAAAGAGTAACATAATTTCGAATAGAACTGCACAAAATAGTATAAATAAAACTTTTCCAATGGATGTTGATTGCACTGAAATTTCAAATTTTTCAGTTACTTGCCAGAAAAATTTACCCTGCATAGTAGTTAAGTCTAAAAGTATCCCCATAAAATTACTAATTGATACAGGTTCAGCAACCACTCTCATAAAAAGAGCACTATTTCATAAAACTTTTAGATCCGAATTAGCCAATCCTGTTATTTTAAATACTATTTGTTCCAAAACAGTTAAAAATACAAAGGTCACAATTCCATTCTTCAAAGAATTTAATTTACCGAATTGTAAACTTGAAATGCTAGAAACTGAAATTTTTTCTGATTTTGATGGTATTTTAGGTTTTAAAAAAATATTATTGACTGAAAATGCAAAAAATTCCCTTATATATGAAGAAAATGCAGGACAATATAACGAAAAGGACATATCCTTAATGAAATAACTCTTTAACTCACAAGTTAAAAATGGAAAACTTAAGTAATGAGGAAATAACGAAGTTAACAAAACTTGTTAGACAGATTTACTTTTATATTGAAGGTGAAAATTTATCTTCTGTTGGTAAATATAAACATAAGATTCCTACGATAAAAGATGTTCCAGTATATCGTAAAGCATACCGTTTTACCGAAATTCATAAGGTTGAAGTGGAAAAACAAGTAAGTGAGATGTTAAATTCAGGTATTCCCAAGAAGATAACTCTGGAAAACAAAAGTGGAGAGTAGTAGTAGAAAATTAAATGATGTAACAATCGATGACAAATTCCCAATTCCAAATATGGAAGATCTATTTACGAAGTTAGGTTCTCAATATTTTAGCACACTCGATTTGGCAAAAGGATTTCATCAAATTCCAATAGAAGATAGACACAAAACGGGATTTTCCACTCCAACAGGACATTATGAATTTACGCGTATGCATTTTGGATTTAAAAAGAGAGAAGAGAATCTGAATATTTAGGTCATATAATTACACCACATATACCACCAAATCCCGATAAAATTAAGGTAATTAAAAAAATCACATTACTAAAAACTATAAAAGAAATCAGATCATTTTTGGGCTTGTCTGGTTTCTATCGAAAATTTATTAAAGATTACAGCCGGGCTATTGTTATTGATATTAATAATCAGAACTATATTGATTCTTTTAATAAATTAAGGACAATTTTATGTACTAGTCCTGTTTTAGCATATCCCAATTTTAGTAAGTTGTTGGTTTTAACAAAATGGGCATCCAATTTCCTATACGTCTCGAACATTAAATCAACATGAACTTAATTACAGTGCAATCGAAAAGGAATTATTAGCAATTCTTTGGTCGGATAAATATTTTAGACCCTACTTATTTGGTAGAAAATTTAAAATTCAAACGGATAATAGACCACTGGTATGGTGAAATTTTTTGAAAGAACCAAATATAAAACTACAAAGATAGAAGATACAGCTTAATGAGTATGATTTTGAAATAGAATATATTAAAGGAAAAAATAATAAAGTCGCAGATTATCTTAGTCGCTTAGAGGTTAATGTTTTGCAAGAAGGGCAAAATCCCAGTTCTGATTTAGCTACAATTCACAGTGGGAAAGAAAATTTATATGATCATATTTTTATTTCTGAAACACCTATCAACTTATACAAAAATCAAATTATTATTTCTTTAGGAAATACTTACAAACATAAAACTTATTTAAAAAAAATATAAGACATATAATTACATTAAAATATTACTTTGAGGAAAAATTACTAGAATTTTTAACAAAAAATTTTCCAATTAAAGGAACAGTTGGGATTTTTTGTGATAATTTTGAAATATATAAAAATTTGCAACAAACTTTAATTCATTTTTTTCTAATGTACCTGGAATGAAGTTTGTACGATGTACTAAATTTATAAAAGATAATTTTGAATATATTAGAAAAGTTTCATAATGATAAAAATCACAGAGGTATAGAATTGAAAAAATATAATATATTATCCAAACTTAAAAAAAGAAATTCATAAATTTGTTAATATTGTGTTTTGTGCAATATGTGCAAATTTGATAGACAACCTATTAAAACAAAATTTTGTGTAACTGAAAGTCCAATTAAATCTAATGAAATAATTCATATAGATATATGGTTCCTAAATAAAAATATAACTTTTTTAACTTATGTAGATGCACTTACAAAGCATGTATCCATACATTATTTGAACGATCAAAATTCGTTGACTATTGTCGAAAAGATCAGGGAAAGATTTGCTATTTTAGGAAAACCAAATAAAATTGTAGCAGACAATGAATTCAATACGGATCAGAGAATATAGATTGTCATTTTACATCTCCAAATATTCACACGGGCAACGCAGATATTGAGCGTTTCCATCTTACGTTAAATGAGCAGATTGTTTAAATTAGAGAAAAGTGATCATGACCTTGAATCTAATTAATTCTCCCCTCCTCTTCCTTTTCCATTGTAAATTTTATGTCCTTGTGTCTTCCATTCAAGTAACCCAGAATTTGCTCATCGTTATTTCCTTGTAGTATACATATGATGTCGTCGACATATCTTGCGTAGAATATTACTCCGAAGTTGGTTTTAATTCCTTTACGTATTCCTCTTCTAAATTCTGCATAAATACTTCCACGAGGGTGGCACGAACGCAATAACATGAAGGGAGACACGAACTATATAAACACAACTGACAATAGAACGCAACTAGTACGAAAAGAACACTTAAGATGGCAAACAGCCGAAACCGAAACCGGTTTGTTGTTTGACGAGGGTCGACGGAAAACCGTACCCAAACAAAAGATATACTTGTTTATTTATTTTTTTTAAAATACAGTTAGATAATTGGTTATTCAATAAATTCTCCAGTTTTCTGGTTTTTCAGCTCAAATAATTTTCCATCTTTCTTTACAAGATCTACCTTTAAACTTAAGACTAGCTCTTGATTATCATTATCAGGAGTAAATTTTCTTTAATCCAAGCAGATGTTTAAATAAGTTTCAATTGTTCTGCACTCAAGTATAATATAGTTTCAATATCATCAAGTTTCGGATTAATGATACCCAACTTGGCCAATTGTATCCCCATCTGAATATCCTGAACATGCTCTAAGCATGTTTTGACGTTATTAGGGAAGGTGTCAGCAATAGCTTTAGTAACAAATGCACTTTGAAGTGCATTTGATGAATTTCTCAGTTCATTCAAAAGTGCATTTCCAGCGTTCACGTGTTCAATAATAGCATTTGTATGAATGTCGCCATTATTAATCCTGTTTTTTATATCAGTTATAGATTCTTCTATTGTGTCCCTATCCTCACTATCAAGGGTTCCAAAAAGAAATTTTAGACCTAGGTAGTGGTCGCATTAAAAAGCCCTCGTTTGGGCCTCTTAATTAACAACTGTTTCTCTTGATCTGCCATAACCAAATAGGTTATGATGGCAGTCTGTTAATATTTATGACTGCTGTACTCATTCCACAATTCAGTGAAGGATTTCTCCAGTTCGACTGTATTAATCTCAACGACCCGATTACTATGTTCAGTAGCAATCGAGACCTCTCCCTTATCGACAACAATATACTCGAAATTATCTCTTATTTTATCAGCTTTAATAGTCTGAGCATCAGGCAAAATAATAGAATGGTCGTGACAAACATTCTGACAATTCTAATCTGACTGAGACGTTCCGGGGTTCTCTTCCAAAGCTGCCGTCTCAACCAGATTCCTGCAATCATTAGTATTTGTTATTCTATTTCTCTTAAAATGGCTTTTATATTTCCTGACATTTGTATCCCTAAATTTTACGACAAAATGTTCTTCGTCATTGTCCTTTTACAATACTTCTGCCGTTTTAAAACGATTATCTTTTTTATTTAACCTTTTTCTTTCATTTTCTGCGTTAGTATATTTTATATTAATTGGATTCACAATTCTGTTTAAATTTGCATTATTAAATCTAGCTATCTTTTTGTGTTGTATATCTATTAATGGTTGGGCTTTATTATAAAACATGTTGTATGGCCTTTTTCCGGTACCAGAGTGGTTAATAATATGGTTGTAGGCAACAACGACCTGCTCGACCCTCATGTAAGTTAGTTCTTTATCACCTGATGTATTTATTATACGTAATTTTTCGTTTAATGTTTTATGAAGTCTTTCGATATCACTTATGCCAGTCTTACCAGTTGTAATTTGTATAATTATATTCAATTTAATGTTCACGTTATTCACACCCTGATCCTGATCGATCTTTAAAATTTTCGGTGGTCCCATAACATTAAACACCCTCAACAATGCTCGCTTCGTTTCTAGCCAGTTTAAATTTAACACTTTTTCAGCCACTGCAAACTTCGAATAAAGGTCAATACATGTCAAGTAATATTTCCAATTCCATTGCCAAGTTTTGAATAACGGGGCCGTTAGTTTTAAGGGCAACTTATGTGCTATATGGTCGGCTTTACACAAGTTGCACAGTTCTTATGCGTTGATGATTTTCGAAACTTCTCTTACATAATTGGGATAATAATAAGACGAAAAGAACACTGAACACTGAAACCGGTTTGTTCAATAAACCAAATTTGATGAGGGTCGACGAAAAATCGTACGCAAACAAAAATAATATGTCTTCGAAAATTCCTTAACAACTTTTTCCATTCCTTGGTGCATCCCTTCCAGGTGAAGCTCCATTACAATAATTTTAAACTTAGAGTATTCTGTTACGTTTTCTAACTCTGTCATTGCTCTCGTCAGTTCGGTATTGCCCGACTGTACCAAGTCCTTGTAAACGTCCTGAATGGTAGCCATATCGGAGTTAATATTTTCATTCATATTGCATTCATCGAGTTTTATTTTAGAAAGAGCATCGAAAACGTGGTTTTCGTTACCTGTAATATACTTTATATCGAAATCAAACTCAAGTTTAAATTTCCATCTTTGAAGTTTGTTATTTGCCTCCTTGAAATTATGTAACCACTGAAGGGGCTGATGGTCACTATTAACTAAGAATTTGCTGCCAAACAGATAGGGGCGGGAATATTTTGCTGCCCACACTAAGACCAAAAGTTCGCGTTCAATAGTCGAATAGTTAAGCTCATGTGCATTGAGCGTTCTGCTTGCAAAATATATTGGCCTGTGCTGTTGGCCCAGAACAGAACCAAGAGCAACGCTTGAGGCTTACATAGTTAGAGTAAAAATCTTGTCATAGCTGGGGTATGAGAGTATTGGTTCGCTGGTAATCATAATCTGTATTGTCTCAACCACATTAATATATTCTCTATTGTTATAATTTATTTTATTTCCTTTTTTTAAACAGGATGTCAAAGGCTTGGTGATATGAGCAAAGTCTTCAATAAACTTTCTATAAAAGCCTGCTAAGCCCAAAAATTGCCTTATTTATTTTTCCGTTTTTGGAATTGGATATCTAATAATGGCATTTGTGTTCCTAGGGTTTGATCTTACACCCTTTAGGCGACACCAAGTGACCCAAAAACTCGGCACTTGTCGAGTTGAATCTTTAAATTTGCTTCTTCCAAACTCTTGAGGCCTCTATGGAGCTATTCGACGTGCTCCTGCAGAGATGCACTAAATACTATAATGTCATCAAGATAGACCAGGCAGTGATTTTCTACGAGCTCTCCAAACACATTATTCATCAACCTCTGGAACGTTCACGGGGCGTTCTTAAGCCCAAAGGACATTCTTATGAATTCAAAATGACCATTTGCGATCGAGAACGCCGTTTTTTTCCTATCCAGAGGGTTTATCTCTACTTGATGAAAACCCTTAGCCAGATCAATCGTTGAGAAGCAGAGACACCTTCGCAAGTTATCCAAAATATCCTCCATATTTGGAATAGGATATCTGTCGGATATCTTAATTTCGTTTAATTTACGATAATCCACAACAATCCGCCATTTATCCCTCAGTGAGGCATCAGGTTTCTTAGGTACTACCCATATCGATGAAGAGTAGGGAGTGATACTGCGACAGATAATGTTCTACTTCAACATCTCCCTTATCTGGCGATCCACCTCCTCCCTATGGACCTCAGGATATCTATATGACTTGGTATAGATGGGGTCCTTACGAATAGTTTTAATGCAATGTTTTGTTTCGTGAGTTAAGGTTAAATCATCACCTTCTTTATAAAACGTACTATTGTATTTACGTAACAACTTAACTAAGGCTGCGCGCTCCTTGCAGTCAAGGTGATCCATGCGAAACCTAACTTTTTCTTCGTTCATTTCAATTTCATGTATATTCAATTTTTGTTTCGTGTGTTCATAGTTATTCTCACTATTTCTGTCATTATCTATGCGATACTCAAGGTCACCTAACACTAACATATTTCAACCAACATCAATCTGTGCATTTAAAATCCGTAATGCATCGTAACCCAATAATCCCTCATAGCTATCCGAAAAATCGTACACATAAAGCTTTATCCTCTCACCATGTATAAAAATGCATTGAATAGAATCTAAAACTACTGACCCTGTTGCTGTCTTTAAAGAAGTTGGTTTTGTTTTTTGTTCTATTGCTAATAAAATATTTCTCCTAATTATACTAACAGACGATCCTGTATCAATAAGAAAATGCAATGGTTTATCATCAATAGAAAACGTTACAATCGGCAATCTTCCGAGGCTTTTAAATGAAAATTTGATTCATCCTGCTCCATTGGAACAGGCGCACCACATCGCTTATTCTAGACTGGTTTGAATTATTCCATTTGGGCATTCCATACCTGTTTGCTTGTATTAAAATGATGCTGTCGTGAACAATTGCCGCCACTAAATGGTGCACAATTATTGGAACTAGTTTGGTTAAAATTATTCATTTTGGAATTTGGATGTTGCTGTCCAAAATTAAAAAATTGTGGCGCATCTGTTCGATATTGAGATGGGTTAGAATAATAGGGCATTTTCGAAACATGGGATACAGGCTGCAAGTTTTTGCTTTGTTAATAATTACTAGAATTAATGCCCTTAAATTTTTGAAATTTTTTTTCTTTAAATTCGAATAAGTACAAAATTTTAAGCGCTGATTGGCATTAAGGAGGCTATGTGGTAAGGTAATTTTTTTCTCAAAATTTCTAAGCTAATCTGTTAAATTATAATTTATATATGTTCTTCCTAGTTTCAGATTCTTCGCTTAATCTTACTTATTTTACAAATATTATTAGTCAATTCATCACAAAATAACTTCACACTATTAATAACTGCAACATTACCCAACTCCATGAATGAGCATATAAATGTCCTTCTTTTCGCGAAATTCTTTTATCAGCTCCGACCTCAAGGTTCTCCAATCACTGGGGTTTTCTCTGCTGAGGAGATCTGCTGCGGATCCTACTAGCTTTCTATGGATTGCATTAAAAAACATTTGCTTAA
Source organism: Trichopoda pennipes (assembly GCA_030448955.1). NCBI lineage: Eukaryota > Metazoa > Arthropoda > Insecta > Diptera > Tachinidae > Trichopoda > Trichopoda pennipes. The sequence goes on along the minus strand of JASKUP010000062.1, from coordinate 2,337,046 downwards.
CCTCGATTTCTAGGCCTCTTATAGTTGAGACAATGGAATCTATAAGCCCTATAAATATCGTAAGCATGTTGATATCTCCATCAAACGGCTCGATAAAGTTGAGATTTTGTTGAGCGAACTCTCGTATTTCTTTGTCATCTGGCATATTGTTGATTGTGAAATTATTTAAAAGATTGTTGATTTCGTCAATGGTATCCTTTTTATTTATTCTTAATATTTAATTTCTTAACACTAATACAGATTTGTTAGAACCGACTGCGCCAATAATATATGAACTCTTCAGTTGTGCTTTGTAAATGATAATGATTCTTTATTTTTACCAAAGAATATATTTTGCTTAAAACTGTTAAGTAGTATAATGCAATGTATTGCATTTTATTAAAGCAACAATAAAGAATACAAAGAAAGAGTGTCACATAACAACTCCAACAAAAGTGGTTACGCGTGCATTTGCAGACGATTACGTCAGCAGCAAATGAACGCGCTACACATTTGATTAGGGTATGTTATGTATGTCATTTGCATATATTTATACACACTTGTATTTTTTGTACAAGGCTACAAATTTACCGCCATTCCTGCACTGTAATAATTATATTTTAATTTAAAGAAAGCAGTACAAAACAAGTAGTCATACACACCGGTAGTAAGTTTTTTATATATAAAAAAAGGGTTTTTTCTTATGACTGAATAAAACTCGATTCGAAATATTGAGTAAGGAATTTAGCTCAATCACATATTGGATAAATTCCGGGCTGCTAAAATAGACAGTTCCCAAACACCTTTGTTAAAAAATGGTATGCGAAAACAGTACTTTAACTAATGTATGCCTTTTACTTTATTTTCAGTTATCACTTTGTTGTTAATGATGTATAAAAATAAATATTATTTATCCGGGTAGTTAGATCCATGAAAAATGTTTTAATTGTTTCCAGCAACATATTTTTTTTGTTTTTTCATTAATCAACTCAAAAGCATATTATTGCACAAAGTGCGACGACCAAAAGTCGGCAGGCTCGTTTTTGGATCACATAGCAATTAAATCACAAGCAATTAGACTCTATATATATATTTTTAAAATATTTTAATTTTTTTACTGAATTTCTTAAATTTTTACATTTTTTACATTTTACATTTATTGTTTAATGAATTTCATAATTTTTTTAAAAGAGAACATTATTATTATAAACGTTTCATTTTATATAATTAATAATTATATTTTATAATTACATTTATTATTTGTTAATGAAATATTTGAAATTATAATAGCCGTTAAGAAGCGCCACCTATTAACATGAAGATACATCCGTAAGGAAAACATACTATTAAACACAACCCTGACCAGTCGCAAGCAGCTGTCGTTTAGTGGTATGGGTGTGTATGTGTGCCTGGCAGAAACATATAAAAGCGAGATAATTACGCTTTTAAGGAGAGTTGGCCACGGGCAAGCAACCGGGCAAGACTTCTTTTAAGTGAGTTAGAATTTTATTCTACTTAATTAAAATAGTCTTGCGAGTAGGTTCAGCTCAGTTAATTAGAGTCAGAATTTCATTCGAATTGAATTAATTGAGTATAGCTCAGGTCTACGGCCAAGCAAGTTCTGTCGCTGCTTCACCAGAATTTTATTCGCCCAGGTGACGGAGGACAGAGCAAGGCCGCGCTTTGTTCAGCAAGGCCAAAATTTTATTCGCCCTAGCTGAACAAGACAAACAAGATCGTCGAAAGGCTAACACCAATTTCGACGTGGAAAGGTTGTCTCAGAATCTTATTCGTGGACAGGCAAACTGTTCTGCTCAGACTGGACCAGAATCTTATTTGCTCCAGTGTGAGAAGAAGTAGGCTAGCCGGCGGAGAGAACTCTTGAGGGCCGTCGTTGGCATGGTCAGTAGTGCTGTAGTATAACTTTAACTTAGTTTAAGAGTGGATTATAATAAAAAATTTTATTAGTAAAACAAAAGTGTCTCTTGTGTTATTAGTGAAGCAAACTTTTTTTTGCAACGAACCCTGTACGCCGCGAGCTTTACCCCAGCATAACGCGAGAACGTGTCGTTACAATAGTGACTTATGTAAAGGACAAAATAGTAATAGTAGTAATAGCCCCTTCTCGAAAAAATCCTTCACAGTACACAACATGGAGAAAAAAGATTTTATTTCAACACAATCATTAGAAAAATCCGTTTCAGAAAGAAAAGTAAATATAAACTAGTTGAAATGGCTAAAAATTCAATGGATTCAATTTTACCATGATATTCCTAATAAAATGTTTTATAAACTAATTTAAAATAAAAAAGATGACAAAAACAAACTGACTTATGCCATTTTGAAATAAACGGCTCAGTTTATTGTAAACACAATTTGTTTTGTTTTTAAACTTTCAATAACAAAATTGAACTGTCAATTTATTGTAGGTTTAAAGTAGATCTTTCCTACTTTTAAGTTAACAAAGGTGTTTTAAGGTTTAAAGCGTTTTTTGAATACAACTTTAGGAAATTGTGCTTAACAACGGCAGTTAAACCTGCTTTAAGTTTTTATGCATACGGCTGTTAATGTTTTATATTGAATGTCATGTTTTAGTTTTTATTATTATTTGTATACTACAGTTTGTTTTTATTAAATATTTTTTAAAATTTTAGGAATAACAAAATACAACTGTCAATTTAGCCGTTTATATTGAAAGTGGTATAAATTACAACTGAAAAGTTTCTTTTCATTTTTAAAGAATTTGCAATTATGTAGTAAGTTGAGAACTAATAAAATTTGTTTGAGAGAAGTGTTGGTAATTAACGGTATAACAAAAATGTTTATTTTGGAAGTGGCATAAGTCGCTGTAGTCAGGAAATTAATTACGGAGCTTCATGTGAAAAAAATGAAAACATGTAAAAAGTGTGTGTGAGGTATTGTTGTGATCATTGGACTTATTTTTGTAATTACGAGAGAATAGTGCAGTTTTTTGAACTATGTATATTATAGTGTTATCTAATGTAGTACACATAATTAGCATTATTTTATTATTTTTTTTAGTCTCCGGAAGTTTCTTCATGTTGTATAAAACATTAAAAAATGTAACAATTCAAAAGAGGAAATAAATATTATTTAAATACAAGCATTAGAAAAATCTGTTTCGGAACGAAAAGTAAATACAGACCAAAACAAAGTGAATTGGCTGAAAATTCATTGGATTCGATTTTACACATTGATATTCCCTATAAAATGTTTTATAATCTATCTAGATAAAAAAGAAAAAAATTTTTATTATTGAAAATACATCTCAGACTTTTACTGACTCTCTTCGACTGCCTCACTTTATTTTAGTTCTCCTTTTTATATATAAACAAAACTAATGCAAAAACTTCAATTCAGGTCAAACATACAAAAAATGAAATAAATACAATTATGTGACAAATCACAAATTGGCAATCATAATAAATTCAATAAAAATGATGAATATAAGTAATATTAACCTAAATAACATGGTTTAATAAAAATTAAGAGTAAGGGTAATATTAACCAGTTTACTTAAGTAAGTTAAAAAATAATATTTATGCTAAGTAGGTTAGAGAGAAACCAGGTTATTAAAGTAGGCTAAAATAAAAACAGAAATATTAATGCTTAACATACAATTAATTATTAATAAAGTAAAAACTATAATGAGAACAACTCGAAACATTCCTCCCCTCTCAAGAAAACTCGCAGAGTTTTCTGTCTGTTATATTGTTTAATTGTATTGAAGTAGCCGGTTATTGTTGTAACCGCTTGTTTTTAAATATTTTAAGTAAATTGTTGAGGCATATTTTCCCTTTCCCCTTTATCAATATCTTTGTTGTTACTGTGCTGTTAGGTTCTTTCACTACATATGGTCCAATCCAAATTGGGGAGAACTTGTTTTTCTTATTTTGGTTTCTAAGATTTGGTTTTGAAGATTTTAGTGGCTCTGTTTTTGTCGTAATAGTTTTTTGAATTCAGTTTAGCCCTTTTTAAATTATCTCTTACAAGTTCGTGTGATCTTTACAACTGAAACTTCAGGATGTTGGGATATTTGTTTTCATTATAGAGGGGCTCGGTTTTCCTCTTTAATTTCATCGGAATTTGTGACTCAAATCCAAAAAGGGCTTCTGTGGTGTTTGTTTAATGGCGGCATGTACCGTATTGTTGTTTACATGCATCGCGTGTTAGAGCAACTTCTCCTAATTAGAGCCGTCTTCGTTTACGAAATTTCTCAAAAACTTCGCTAGTGGCCTGTGAATTCTTCTAGTATACCAATTGATTGAGGATGGTAAGGACTTGTGCTTATTTGTTTTATTTCCATTAATTTGCACACTTCCTTGAATATTCTTGATTTAAAATTAGTCCCATTATCGGTAACCAGAACTCTTGCCATAGTGTACCTTGAACTAATTTCGTTAAAGAAAGCTTTGCCAGTTCTCTAAGCTTTGCCATCAGGAATGGCAACGCAAGCCATATACTTCGAGAATTCGTCCTAGAATGTCACAATAATTTGTTTCCTCCCGATTTTGTTGGTAAAGGTCCAACCATGTCCATGTACACTTTATCGAATGGTTTATTTTGTGTGTCAGTATTCACCATAGGCATTTTATTATTCTTACCATACTTATTTTGCTGTCATTTTACGCAGTTTGCAATGTAACTTTCTACATCATTCTGCATTCCTTTTCATTGGTACTGATTTCCTCCCATTGGTGAGTTATGAAAAGCTTTAAGGACATTATCTATATCCTCTTTGGTTTTCAATGCAATTATGTTGTATTGATAGACAATTCTTTGGCTTATTTCGTCTGCTGGCTCTACCATATGGTCACTGCTTTCTGGCTGCTGTTGCTTAGTCCTCGAACGGGTGAACACAACTAAGGGAGTTTCGTAAGTGAGTAGCCTGCTAAGTGCATCGGCGTTTTTATTTTTCTTACCCGGCTTGTATTGTATATCGAAATGAAAGTCTGACAGCTTACGTCGAAACCGCGCTAGGCGTGATGTTGGGTCTTTTAGATTCGCAGTTCCTTTCAGAGGTCTATGATCGGTGAAAACTGTAAAATATCTACCTAAAAGGTATGATCGGAGCTGAATACTAATGATTTTTGGCAAAATAAACTTATAATCGGCACTACCAACTCTAAAGTATACGAAACTAGGAAGGTTCCAGGTTAAGCAGCAAGATTGGATAAGATTCCACAATCTTATCGACTTGTGCAGTTCACAGTGAAGACAACACAAACGAACTTATTGAACGTTTTTGGAGACTGGATGATTTTACATCAGACAAAAAAATACATTTTGTCGAAACTACCAAGAGAAACTCCGAAGGTAAATTCATAGTGCGATTGCCATTGTCAGAAAACCCAAGTTGCTTAGGCAGCACTAAGAAAATGGCGATGTCAAAATTCATGGCATTAGAATAGAGATTAGCAAAAGATACAGACATTAACACCCAATTCGTAGATTCACCAAGCTCCAAGTAGTATTTGATGCTTCAGCGAAATCATCGACAGGCATTTCTCTCAACAATATATTATGCATCGGTCCCCCAACTCAAGGAGACCTCTTTGGCCTCCCGCTACGATTTCGGATGCCAACATGCAAATCTTGATAGACTCCGCAAATCGAAACATGCAACTAATATTGTAGATGAAGAGTCCATCTGAGGCAATACAAATATATAAGCTCAACACGATAACCTATGGCACTTCTGCAGCTCCATATTTAGCAACAAAATGCTTGCAACAATTAGCAAACAAGAATATGGAAAATTATCTACTAGGTTCCAAAACATTACGGTACGACTTTTATGAGGACGATGGCATGAGCGGTTCTGATAGTTTGACCACGGCAGCCGAAATGCAGCAACTGGCTACTACATGAGGCTGGCTTCAAACTAAGAAAAAGGTGAGCAAATCACCCTCAGCTATTATCTGGAATTCCCCCGAAAGATGTATAACTGTATCTAGATCTTGACAGGCAATGCACCAAAATACTGGGATTACATGGAGTCCAAAGACAGATATCTTTTGTCTCAAGTAGAAATTCAAATAACTCAAGCAATTACAAAGCAAACTGTAACTTCAGATGTGGCTCGATTTTTTGATCCACTGGGTATCGCTGGTCCGGTAGTGGTTTCCGCAAAAATCTCTATACAAAAGTTATGGCAGCTACAACTGTCATGGGATGAGTCACTACCAGCAAACCTTAAAGAATACTGGTCGTCATTTCGTTAAACTCTAACACATCTTAATAAGTTATCCGTTAAAAGACACATTTTCGACGCACCAACTTCAAAACTCACGCAAATACACATTTTTATGGATGCGACAAAAAAGGCATATGGCATTGCCGCGATTTACATAGATTCCAAATTAAGGGATGGTCGCATCATAGTCAGATTATTATGTTTCAAATCACGCATCGCGCCGTTGAAAAGAATAACATTCCCGAGATTAGAACTATATGCTGCTCTTCTTGGAAGTGAACTCACCACCAGAATGAAAAAAGAAATACGTGCTGAAAACATACCAACTTAGTTATGGCTGGATTCGGAAATAGTATTTTACTAGATCACTTCTACTGTATCTCATTGCACACATTTGTTGCCAATAGAGTCAGCAAGATTCAGGAAAAAGAAAATCCAGCAGACTTTATTTCTCGAGGTTTAACTCCAGAAAAGCTATTAAAATGTAATTTATGGCTCGTTGGACCAATATTTCTTCATGGCAATGAAAACCTTTGGCCTAAAGAGTTGAACAGAAACCAACCACCTCCTGTTTCAGAAGAATTTTAACAAAACTCAGTAACGGCTGTACCTACAACGGTACCCGGATTGGAAGAAATGACTCATTCCAAACCCTTCGAAGAGAAGTAGCATATGTATACCGGTTCATCCAAAATACTAAGATTTTAAAGGCAGACCGGCCAATAAGCAAAGTGCTCACCGTTCAAGAATTAACCTCAGCAACACAACTAATAGCTAAGGCCATTCAAGTGTCTGAATTTAAAACTGAATTAAACACACTAAAGAACAAACACGAACTCAATAAATCAAGTACAATATGCAGTTTATCTCCTTTTTTGGACGAAAATGAGGTAACACAAGTTGGCGGAAGACTGGAAGAGTCTAGTCTTCCATACAACGATGCGATTGCAAATTCAATAAAGAAAATGCTGCACATTGAAAATCATCACTGCGGTTCACAAACATTATTAGCCATATCAAACATTATTAGCCATATAATGGCTAGAAACATAGTAAAAAACTGTGTAAGGTGCACAAAGTCAAGGCCAAATCTGATGAAGCAAACTATGGGAAACTTACCTGCTGATCCTGTAACTCAAACCAGACAATTGCTGATATCAGATGTAGACTACTGCGGCCCACTATGGGTACACTACAAAGTAAGAGGTAAGAAGCCACAAAAGGTATACATAGTAGTATTCGTTTGTCTCGCAACTAAGGCAATACACTTGGAAGTAGAGAGAGACCTTACTACAGAAGCATAGGAGCCCTCAAACGATTTGTCGCTCATCGTGGACGCTGTCAAACTATATATTCAGATAATGCCACAAATTTTATATACGCACGAAATCAGCTTGAAGAGGTAAATACTGGCATCTTTTCCAAACAAGCCCAAGAAACAATCACTAGATCTTGAAGTATTAAAGGAAAAGAATTCTACTTCATCGTCACCTCATTTCATTTCCGCCAAACATCTATTGCTTCGAAGTGTGGCAACAGCCTCACCTATTGAAATAGAGGCAATTCTAAACTCCCGACCAATTACCCCACTGTCTTGTGATCCAAATGACTTAGCAGCATTAATGCATTAGTGCCTGTAATGCAATGGCCAGTCGGCAGAATCGTTAAAACTTACAAGGGAAACAACGGCAAGGTTCAGGTGCCATTTGTAAAAACACCCTTAGGAATAAAAAGGAGACCATTCATAGATTAGCTCCACTACTCCATGATGACGAATCACCATCTAATGAATTATGCAGTTCGCTGAAATCATCCAACAGTGGCTCACTTAACTCCACTCGCTCAATGACTCCTGAAGAAGCAGATGTTCCACCCATTTAAAGATCTAAGACCATCAACAACTCACTTCTACTCACCATGCTCGTTACAATACTTCTTATCCCAGCGGCCTTGAGCAATAAAATAAGCAATTTTCATTCTGACCCAGGACTGTACTTTGAAGGCTTCAGCACTGTAAAACTGGTTACGCCTGAATGGAGACTGATGGTATATTATGACCTAGCACCATTTTCTGCAGAACTAAGGGCCTTCAAGTCAGGGTTAATAACACTCGAAAGGTTATGTTCAACCATCACACAGCAGTCAATTTGTAACGTTATGGTAAACAACTTTATTCAGATAAGGGAAGAATTACAGGAGAAAAAGGAGCTATTCGTTAACAGAAGGGTAAGGCGAGGTGCTATAAACATTGTAGGAAATGTAGCGCGATCTCTATTTAGTGTTCTCCACTCAGAGTATGCAAATGAAATGTCGGACACCAATTAACGAGCTAAAGGTGAAACAGATTACCTGTTACAATTATTTAAAAACCAAACATCAATAATTGATATCACGATCAACATTATCAAACAGGATGAACTAGGTACCCAGAAACAATTAAGGGAAATAATGGAAAGCATAAACGTAGAGGCAAATGCAGTGGACAGGCAGTTTGGGCAAATAAATCAAACGCAACTGATAGCACTACTAAGCAGCCAACATACATTAACAGCAATCAATTAACAAAGAATAGAGAGGGAATTATTGACGTTTTAATGGATGCTCATCATGGAAAAATTAGTCCACTTCTGGTATCACCCAATCAACTAAGAAACGAGCTCACCATAATAAAGGCACACCATAGAAGATTACAATCTAATTCAACTCTATGAGCTAATGAAGCCCAGCGGAGCAGTTAAGAATGGGGAAGTACTTTTCGAAATAATGTTCCCACTAGTTTACCAACAAGTTCTAGATCTCTTCAATGTAATTCCAGTTTCAACAATAAAAAATAACGCACTTACATCAATAAACTCAGAAAGATTTCTTTTAGGGGCCAATTCAAATAGAGATGAGTTCATTTCATTCACAAATTATGACTTGACAAAATGTATCATGCCCAAAAGAGATCTTTACTTATGTTCAAACAAGCAGTTCAAGCGTCGAAAGGATGCAAACAGCAAGCCCTGTGAAATCAACATCTTTAACAATAGATCCACAACCAATTGCAAACTTACTCGGATATCAGATGACTTAACATGGATACAATTAAAAAATCGAAACAAAAGCATTTTTGGTAGCAGAACAAGGGTAGAATTTGCTGCGGTCTGCGGCACTGTAACCTAAAAACATGAAATAACAGTCACGGGAATAATACAAATTGGGCCAGTTGTACAGTAAAAAGTGTTCTGATTAACATCCATTACTATTTTATCGGTTTAACATACATCCAACTTAAGACCATAGGCAACATAAATACTGTTAAAAGAATGTAATATTTTATACATCACTGTATGTACAATGCAGTTTAATGCAACTTTGTATGCTATCAACTGAACATTCAATAAACTTTCTCTTGCGGTTGAACATTCAGAATGGTAACACGTTTTTTTTTTCTACGCTGCGATTCCCCTTCGCTGGCTATCTTTAGTCTTCTCAACAGGTTATGGGCCGCTAATCACGCTACGATAAATACAGTTTTCTTTACGAAAAATAAATTTTCCGATTACGTGTTGCTGATAATTTTAGTAGAAGAGCAGGAGGAACAAGGATTTGCTGCAAAATGGCTGTGAACGCTTTTAGTTTTCCGTTCGAAAAACTCCGAGGTAGAGACAATTTCGACATTTGGAAACAACAAGCGAAATCCTACATGGTGATCAAAGGATTGTAGAAAACAATTGAAGTGGGTCTGCTCGACAATGCAACGCAAGCTGAAAAAGATGCAGACAGCCGCGCTTCTGCTGAAATTTATTTAATGGTAGATCCAAATACCTTTGGTATACTTGCTGAAAAGACTACATCAAAAGCAGCATGGGACAGCTTAATGGAGGCATACGAGGATAAGGGCCTAACGAGGAAGGTTGGGTTGCTGAAGCAGCTTGTGCAACTAAAGTTGGCAGATTTCCCATCGATGCAACAATAAGCTAGAAGAAGAGCTCATCGCATCGTTGTTGTTGGCTGGTTTGCCCAACGAATACATGCCGCTGGTTTTGGCTGTGGAGAACTCAAAAAATTTTCACCATCGACTCCATACAGTCGCTTTTATTGCAAGACGTCAAATTTGACGCGAGAAGCAATAACGAAAATGCCTTGTGCTCAGTGCATGGAAGAAACAACAACTACAAGAGTACAAAAAGCAAAAAGAATTTTCGTTGTAATTATTGCAAAGAACGTGGGCACTTTGCGTAAGACTGCACAAAAAAAAGAGAGCCGAAAAATAAAGTTCTGCTAGCGTCGCTGTGCATAAGTGCAAAAAAATCGTCGGATGACTACCACATAGACAGCGGTTAAACAAACCACCTAATATTCAACAAAGACATATTAAGAAACACAAAGACAGTGGAAAATATGTATGTAACGGCGGCTGACAACAATAAACTCAACGTCGAATGTGTTGGCGACATTGAACTGTGTGTTTTCAACAATAAGAAAGACGAAAAGATTACTGTCAAAAACGTACAAGCCGTACCAAATTGAGCTGCAAATTTACTCTCGGTAAGCCAAATAGCCAAAAATGGTAAGCGCATCGTTTTTGAAGACGATTATTGTAAAGTAATTAACAAAAACAACAAAGTGGTTGCATCGGCGAATTTAGTAAACGGTCTCTATAAATTAATTTGTGTTAAAAACGAAAATACACAACACGACTCTATGGGTGGCAATGTGTTTACTACGGTGAATTATGGTTTATTACACAGAAGGCTTGGCCACATAAGTTGCGATTTGGTGAATGCAACAGCGACAGCAAATGAATTGGAAATTTGTTCAAAAGCCAATGCAAAGTGTATAGTGTGTGTGAAAGGCAAACACACTAGGTTACCATTTGGTGAAAGTAAGAGTTCTGCGAACGATGTCTTGGGCATATTGCACAGCGACGTAATAGGACCGTTTAATATCATGTCACACGCCGGTGCTCGATATTTACTCACAGTGGATGACTATACAGGTAAAGTTTTTGTTATACCAATTAAAGCAAAAAGCGACGTGTTTGAAGAGTTCGTAAAACTGAAGAATTTTGTTGAAAATCAGTCTTCGAAGCGCATAAAAATCTTGCGGTCGGACAATGGGACGGAGTATGTCAACGCAAATCTTAAGCAGTACCTACAAAAATTTGGGATTTTACATCAAACGACCACCCCATATTCGCCTCAGCAGAACGGCGTCGCGGAACGCATGAACAGAACGATTATGGAAAGAGTTCGTTGCATGCTTATAGACTCTGGTCTTGAAGAAGTTTTTTGGGCAGAAGCGGCGAACACTGCAGTTTATGTTCTAAATCGGACGGTACGTAAGTCGGATTCAGTTTTACCTGAAGAGAAGTGTACAGGCAGAAAAATTAATCTACAGTATTTACGTGTATTTGGATGCAGAGCGCTAGTCTACATTCCGAAACAGAAACGGACAAGTAAATTTGGAGCGAAGTCCAAAGAATATATATTCGTCGGGTACAGCGAAACCACAAAGGCGTATCGGTTGTCGACCTAACTACAAAATCGATCATCATTAGTCGTGTTGTGGTTTTTCTTGAAGAAGAACCAATCAAAATTGTTTCACCTCAAAACAATTTTTTCGATGATTCCTGGCAACAATCGCGTGATATCTATCTAGAAGAGCCATCTCAAGAAGACGCTTCAACAGCTGAGGACAACACCAGTGCGACCAATGAAGATACTGTAATAAAATGCAGCGGTTTGGAAAACAGCGAAGATGAAAATGTGACCATTGGAGATATACAGAGCTTTATTCTAGAAGAGCCTCAAACGGTTGAAGATGCATTATCGTATGAAAATGCTGATGAGTAGATGTCTGCCATGAAAGAAGAAATGGCATCTCATAACGCCAATCGTACGTGGGAGCTTACGAAGTTGACAACCGGCAAAAAAGCCATACAGTGCAAGTGGGTTTTTAAAAATAAAACAGGCGCTGATGGTGAGACGGTACGACGCAAGGCTAGACTAGTCATAAAGGGATGCAGCCAAAAAAAAGGAGTGGATTATCAGGAAACGTTTGCGCCAGTCGTTAGATATACATCGCTTCGATTTCTTTTGGGTTTGGCTGTACAAAACGATTTGGTCATTCATCAAATGGACGCTGTGACTGCATTTTTAAACGGCGAGCTCAAAGAAGACAGTTATATGGTAGAACCTGCAAAATTCAATGACAATTCCGAAAGGGTATGTAAGCTTAACAAATCACTTTATGGCTTAAAACAAGCAAGTAGAGTATGGAACGAAAAACTCAACTAGGTGCTATTGGAATTTGGTCCCCAGAGAAGCGAAGTTGACCAATGTATTTATCACACGAGTGCAGCAACTGGCATGTTGTTTGTTGCCATTTATGTTGATGACGTGCTCATATTCAGCAAATATGTCAAGAAAATCGAGAAGCTTAAGTCAAAACTAATGAAATCTTTCAAGATGAAAGATATGGGAGAAGCTACATCAGTTTTGGGCATGCGAATTACACGTGAAGACTGCGGCATTAATATCGATCAGTCAGTCTATATCGCTAATGTTTTAAAACGCTTTGGGATGGAAACTTGTCATCCTATATAAACACCAATCAACGTAAACCAAAAGCTAACATCGGAAATGTGTCCGAAGACTGAAGAGGAACGAGCGGAAATGGCTAAAGTACCGTATATTGAAGCAATAGGCTGTCTGTTGTACGCTGCACAGATAACAAGACCAGACATCTGTTACGCAGTTAACAAATTGAGCCGTTTTTCAACAACTCCAGGCAAGGCGCATTGGATTGCGCTGAAACGAATTATGAGGTATTTGCAAGGTACCATAAATAAATGTATATTTTACAGAAAAGGTCCTGAGCATGTAACCGGCTATTGTGATGTCGATTGGGCTGGTGACATGGACAGCAGGCGCTCCACTACAGGATACATTTTTATGTTTCAAGATGGCGCGATATCCTGGGCAACCAAGCGGCAGCACACAGTAGCACTTTCTTCAACCGAAGCCGAGCTAATATTAGTCGTGAGCGCCATTAAAGAATCCATGTGGCTTAAACGACTACAACAAGAACTGATGGTGAGTGCACCGAAGAAGATAATATTATTCTGCGACAACAAAAGTGCTATGTTTGTAGCGACAAACAACTCGTTCTCGGCTCGTACTGAGCATGTCGACATAAAAGCCAAATTTGTTCAGGAGAAAATTGCAAATGGAGATGTAGTGTTAGAGTACATTAAGTCTGAGAACATGTTAGCTGACAACTTGACCAAAGCAGTAAACGCTAAAAAGATGCAGTTTTTCACAAACAAAGTTGGCTTAAATTAATTAAGTTTTTTTGTTATACATCACTGTATGTACAATGCAGTTTAATGCAAATTTGTAAGCTATCAACTGAACATTCAATAAACTTTCTCTCTTCCGGTAAAAAAAAGTTAACACGTTTTTTTCTACGCTGCGATTCCCTTTTGCTGGCTATCTTGAGTCTGCTCAACAAATACACTTCAAGAAATCAAGGGAGTAGTTAACACTACTAAGATCGAGCTTGAAACTCAACTTAAAAATCTTCAACAACAACTAAATGATTCAAACGTTATACATCTGCCAAACACCATCAGATCCAATAGTTTGCACCACCATGCGGTGAGCTACTCTGTACTAGCCCTCTCCATTATATTTCTTATAGCCGTCATGATATATAAACAATGTTCAAGGAGCCAAGAAGGAAATACTGAGGAAGCCATCCAGCCGAATCCTCAGCCAATTCCATTACCCGAGCTGTTACAATTGACATCATAGATACCTAGGGGCAAGTAAAGGCAATATCATTAACACTCAATAATTAGTTGTAAAAAAAACTATATTGAATATAATTTCTTTTATGTAAATACATAACGAATTACTTATTAAATAAATATGGAAATGGTCAAGGCGGCGATAATGTTGCGACCTGCAACATATTAAATTGCTTAATTTTAATTTTATTTTAAATTCAAGTTCTTTGACCACTTCCAAGGTTATTATGTAGTAAGCTACACAGTTATAATTCATTCATTTATTACACACTTATAATTCATTCACCTTTATTGCACAACTAAGTTAAATTATTATATAAGCTACGTAAACATTTTTTAAATTAGATCAATTGTTTTATTGTTATTGTAGTTTAAGCATTTTTACTGTTAATCATTTGTATTTAAAAAGGAAAGTAAAAATAAAGAAAATCAGTCGTTATTAGTAGACATTCAAGTGTGTTTTAAGTTTAAGTGCTTGGAAGAAAACAATTATAAACTTAGAGTCAGTACAAATTCAATTTTAGTTTAGTTGTTATGTGGTCCCACAGTTTTACATCTGGCAATAATGAGTTTCTTTTCACTACACTCACATTTGCGCTGGAATCCCCAAGTAATAAAATATTATCATTTTTGCCTGTTTACAGGGCGTCGTCACTTGTAATAGTTTTTCGTAAAAAAGTTATATATATAGAATACTCGTAAGTTTTACTTATCGTTGGTTTTAAAAATATTTTAATTTTTTCTTTGCAATTTATTAATACATTGGAAAGATATCTTGGTTGTGCCTATCAGTAAAATGTAGATCAAACTTTCAGCTTGGATTCCAGCAAAATCCAAATCTAGATTCTTGTGTAAATGAGTTATTTTTTTGTCTAAATCCTGTGTTGTTTCTTTCGCAAAATCTGTTCCGTTAATATCCTGGGATGTTACAAGCTCTGAAAAACAAACCTTTTAATCGCTTTCGACATTCAGAAAAACTGTGTCCAAGATTCCAGTAAAATCCACACGTCTTCGCATCGAATTTTTTTTTTTTTTAAGAGAAGTAGCACTTCAGGCAACAATGCCTATTTAGTCAAGTGCCGTGCTACCTTCTTTAGGAAAGGATAGAGAAGAGATGAAACAGGTGAAAGTAGAAGGATAGTCGGAAATTAACTGCCGTATAAGACAGCACAGCGACCAGTGACTATGCCTTCATCGCTGAGTAGCCCCACCGACAGTCAATTTTAATTTTTTGTAGTGAAAAAAAACAAAGGTCTTCGTTGGGGGTCGAACCCACAACCCCCATACTGACAAGCTAGTACAGTACCTACTAGCCTACGGGACACCTTATTTTGCTTATATTGTGTATACTTCTTGGATTCTTCTTGCAACTGCCGTGAAATATTATTCTCGTGAAATGTGCTACAATGTACCGTCATAGTTAAAGTAGCTCATTAATTATTTTGCTAATAACAGAACGTTTGAGAAGGTTTTTCTTATTTAATTTAAATTACAAAAAAAAAATTACATATATGAGGATATTTAAGAAAATATGTTGTGAAGTTGTTTCAACGTTAGATTTTTTTTAGGGTAAACATCTGTCATTATAATTCTGTATTTAATAGATGCCAAAGTTTAAGCACACATTTTTTACAATCGCTATAATAATGTCGAATTTTGTGCCTAAAAATGATGTTTTGCGGGGAAGCCTGATAGCCTTCTTACATAAAAAGAAAAGGGCTACTGAAAATTATCGATTGAAGGTAGAAACCATGCATCAACTCAAAAAAACTAAATAATGTTTTGTGTTGATGATAGTGATTTCAACCCAGATTACAAAGAGAACCCTGGCCAGCAGAAAAAGTTTGAAGACGCGAAATTTAAATAATTACTTGACGAAGATTGTTGCATTATCCAGATCGAATTAGTAGTACCCGTTTCACAGGGGCACCTTGCCAGGACCTAAAATCCGAGGTGAACAGATTTATAATGGGATGCAAATCGAAACTGAAGTTCCACCTGACCAAATCCAGACAGCGAAAACATGTATAAAACAGAGGTTGCTTGGCAGAGCATTTCGGCAATAGGCAATTAGCGACAATCAAGGATCTGCGCGAGGAAATACGGTAGGTATATCTGAAATATCGCAGTATAGAACAACTGAAGGATGTACTTAGGTGTTGCAAACAAGGCATCAATTAACCAGTACACGTTTTTGGTAGACGCTTAGGATCCCTCGTAATAGAAGCGAAGAAAGTTCTAGATTCTGAATAAGGCAACGCACAAGGAGCTAAAATAGAAATTGATCAATCGGCAGTAAGAAGTTTCATAACGGGACTAAGAAGTCAAGTTATGACAAATCGGTTGATTGGCAAGGAAGAAAGCTCATTTTGCCATGAAGGACATCACACGAGCAAACAAAGTTTAACAAGAATGAATACATCCATATGTAACATGTGCCTTATATATGGCTATGAACTAGGCCAAGATAATAATTCACGGCAGTTGCAAGAAGGCTCTAAAGAGTATACACAATGTAGTGTATTTAAGTATTTTCAATAATTTCTCTGATCTATTCAATTTATATCCTGACTCAACTAGCAGCAGTATTTTAACAGTAATTAGCCATGGTTATCTATAAATATAAAAATGAAATGGTCCACGTATGGCATGTATTTTTTTGTTTGAATATTTTTTTATTTCATTACTATACAAAGCTACCAGATTTTTTAGAGATAATACCGTCACAATTTTGAGGAAAAAATCTTACTTCAATTATCATTCATAATAAAATCACATGTTAATATGTATGTGAATAAATGCTTTTCAATACTTTGAAATGTGTATATGGTATGGAAAAAAAAAGTTCAAATCCTTTGGTGAATTTCTTTTCAATTTAATAAAATATGCAATTTAAGATTCATTTTAAAAATTGTTGTCCTAAAAGTGTATAAATTTATACCATAAAAATATAATTACATATTGTTACGTTTATACCTTTTATAAACGTTTTTGTTGTGAGTTCTTTATTGCAAAAGAATTAACACCATTATGTCCTCATAATTATTCCTGCAGGCTCCTGGTAGGCTTTCGAGGATTTCGGCAGCTGCACCTTTTAAGGCCAGAATTAGCTCTATAGCTTTTTCTTCATTGTTCCAACTATTTTTGCTGGCCACTGTTTCAAACTGGAACTTGAATACATTAAACGGTGCGCTACCGTCATAGCTCGAGGTGTTTATCCTGCTAGAGTGCTCAGAGACAACTCTCACCGGTCCTTCTCGAATATGGAGGTCGTCCATTTTCGTCTTTAGTTCATGCAATTCTCCGTGCACTTTTCTCTCCAGGCCTGATAATTTTTGGTCAAATTCGCTGACTTTCTGTTCCACAGCTTCCACTCGTTTGCCGAATATTTCTGAAATTTCTTGGAATTTTTTATTAACCTCACAAACGAGTTTTTCTCCGTTGGCCCTAGAGCTTTCTTGAATTGCGTCGATTTTCGCACTGTTGGCTCTAGAGGTTTCTTGGATGACGCCTAGAAGTTTGTCATTTGTGGCATCAGTCTTCGCACTGTTGATTCTAGAGCTTTCTTGAATTGCATCGATTTTTGCACTGCTGGCTCTAGAGGTTTCTTGGATGACGCCTAGAAGTTTGTCATTTGTGGCTTCAATTTTCGCACTGTTGATTCTGGAGCTTTCCTTGATGACATCTAGAAATTTGTCATTTGTGGCATCAATCTTCGCACTGTTGATTCTTAAGCTTTCTTGAATGACACCCAGAAGTTTGTCATTTGTGGCATCAATTTTTGCACTGCTGGCTCTAGAGCTTTCTTGAATTGCATCCATTTTCGCCATCATAGCCGCAAGTATTGAATCCAGGCTAGCATTGGTGTTTGCTGATGGATTACATACCTTAACCCCTTCTTTGTCTTCAAATTCATATATCCCAATATCGATGTTACGTTGCTGGATTTCATCAATCAACTCCGTTGCAATTCCGCTTTACTTCCCGTTGTTGGCAGATTCAACTTATTCAGCTCCTTCTTTAGCTGCTCAACTTTCAGCTCTTCCAACTTCATTATAGTTTATTTTATTTTTTTTTTGCAATCCCACTTCTGACACCAGTTGTTACGTTTATACCTTTTATAAACGTTTTTGTTGTGAGTTCTTTATTGCAAAAGAATTTTTAGAGTTTTTAAATAATAACAATTTTATTATTTACTTTAACTACACAAAGTTGACACAGAACAATTTACTTAAAAATGCACGTCTTCACTGTAGAGGTTTTATTTACTGATTGATTGTCCACTCAGACGCTTCCCCTATTTATACTTGTCCAATTAGAATCTAGAAGATGTTAGAATTTTCTACTCTCTTTGTGTGTATTTTGTTGTTGTAGGTTGTTAATTCATTTTATATGCGCCTGCTTGCCTGTGTGTATAGTTGTTTTTGTTTTTATGCTGATAAGGTTTCTGCTTGGGATTTATTTCAATACATTTGTTGTTGCTTTTGTAAAAAAAAGGGTTTCTAAGAAAACTACGCAGATGATAAGCAACTGTATATTTGTTGTTATAAAATTAGTTTTTGTCTTGCGCGTTTAAATGATAAGCAGCATGCCAGGCAGTTAGTAAGCGGCATAATAAATTGTAGTTGGGTGTGTGTGTGTCTATAAACTTCTACGCAGTTTGTAACCAGTAGTTTTCCATATTGCTTAATTGTTTTGTTTTAAACTTAAGCAAGACATATTCGTAACAATATATATAAAATTGACTTACATGATACGTTTTCAATAACTATACTTTATTTCGAAGCAATTTTTCTTCGCATGAGAAATGTTAAAGAGCAATTCGGAGAACTAAAGTTTTTAATACACTCTACGTACATAAGCTTTTAAGAAAAAGTATTAATTTTTTTTATACATATTTTCCTTTGCACTTTTCAATATACTATGTACTAAACCATATTAGTGAAAACATAAATAAATCTCAATTTTTTTACTTCGCCTACGTTTAAGCTTTTAAATTCCTAACAGTGCTCATTGATTTAATTTAGACGTGTTGCTGTAAAATTTTTCGTACGATCTGATTTATATAATTTTCAAATTCATAGTTTTTATAAGAGAAAAAAACCTTAAAATATTGGATAGTGAGGGTTTAAAAATATTAAGTTTCCGACAATTACACTTCTTTTTGAAGTTAAAAAATAATTTTCTATTCGATGCAATTTTAACGATACACACATATGTATGTATATCGCTTATACGCTGAAAAATCTAATATCAAAGTTCGTTTGTTCTAAAATTTTATTGCTAAAGTAAAAAATAAAAGCTCAACTTCGAACGATTTTGTTGGCAGCCAACAACATTTCTTAAAATTTGAATGATTATCTACATCTATTCTCATATATATATTGCTCAAAATTACAGCGATTACCATTTTAGCTGCAAAAAACTAATACGTTGATGAAAAAAATCCAAAGCTTAAGAAATGACGAATTGTATTCGTATAAATCGATCGGTAATAGTCTTGTTATGTAACCTGAATCAGCTAACACTATGCAATGGTACTAGATTGGTTATTAAAACGCTGATGCCAAACGCGATTAAAGCAATAATAATTATAGGAAAGTTTGTAGCTGAAGAGCTGCTTATTCCAAGGATACCTATCATGCCAAGTGATTTACTATTTAAGTTTAAACATGTCCAATTTCCCGTACGCCTTGCATTCACAATTACTATTAAGAAATCCTAAGGACAATCGTTAAAAGTGTGTGGGTTAAACCTAGAATCTTAATGTTTCTCCCACGGGCCATTGTATGTTGCATACTCGAGAGTTGGTACACCACCAGCACTGTTTATCTTCTCTCCCAACAGAAAAACAAAACTATTTAAACGATAAATTAAGAAAAATTTTTGTTGCTTCTTCTTTGTACTGATTTTTTTTTCTAACTCCATATTAAATATTAATCATTAGCAAATAGTTTCCGAGCGAAGCCGGGTCTACAGCTAGTTTTTAATATTTTTCTCCTTTATTTAATTTATAGTTTTGCTCAGCTAGGAGCAGAAATTATTAGCCCAGATTGGAGCTTGGAGGAACAAAGAATAAATAATGATCTTACCTTCTAAATATCAGTAGGTTATACACGGACTATGGGAGAATAAAACTCACTCATTCTTAAATTCTATCATTAACTATATTTACTATATAATTTTTATTGTTTAACCAGGTAATCATAAATTTATATAGTATCATAAAATTTGCGATTGAGTGGTTCTCCAATATATTAAAAATAATTATGTAAAAATATAATTAATACTAATATTATGAAGTAGTATTAGTATTATGAATTGGGAAAAAAGTGTAATGTGACTCAACTGTTATTGCATTTATTTTGGGATTGTTTTCCCACAAAATAAATGTGTCACTTGAAACGCACCGATCAGCACAAGTGGTTTGAACAACAACAACACGAGAAAGTCTATTTGGGGTATATGAGTTGAGAACCGTATGCATGCCAAATATAGCAACAGCAATCATGTCTGCATTGCCAGTGCATTGCACTTAAGAAATTTGAATAATGTTAAATCTTTTGTTGTGACCGCATGTGTGAATATTTATAATTTGTATAAGGGTGGTTCCGCTACATCTCCGCTTTTCGCAAGAATGTTCATAGAATTGTAGTTCTATGGATATTCTTTTACAAATATTGTATTATGTGTTAAGATATTACTAATTGTGTTATAAAAAGGTTTATTGTACATATGTTTAATTTTTAATTGTATTTGTTATTAATTATACTCCGGAGTAATAGATTAAAATTATGTATTGTATAATTTGAGTCTATTCTTATTTACTATTTGGGTTTTCTTTGTATTTCTTCTATGGTTACATTATTTCTTAAGTCTATATTCTTAATTTTATATGGATCTTTATATTGGATTTCTATTTTGTGTTCGGTCTCATTTCTAAGTAAAACTAAAACTCCTACATTATAGTTATAGTATAATAACGATTATAAAGTAGTGTATTATTACTGCCACTGTTAAATTGTGTAAAGTTATTTGGAATTTTACCAAATATTAATTCATAAGGCCAGTAAATGTGTTCTGTTGATGGAGTAGTGTTAAAACAATATGTGAAGTATTTTATCCATTCGTCCCAGTCAGTTTTATCGACTGAAATATATAAATATATACTTCCTATTGTACCTAATGTTTGATGTTAATAGGCTGTTGATGTTATTTTATTTTTCCATGTACGAGATGAACGTCTTCATTAGTCCATAGGCAAACATAAAATTTTCAAAAATTCCCATGGCTACTGTTTTTGTACCGTTGTCCCTTATTGGTATAGTTAGCAAGTATTTCGTTAAATCACATATAATGGCGGTTGCGTATTCATTGTCATTGTATGATCCAGAAAAAGGGCCTATAGTATCAATAATCACTGTATCAAACACTTGCGCCGGCGTAGGTGGAATTATCATTGGACCTTTTAAGTGTTTTTTTATTTTTGACTTTTGACACATGATTTAACATATTTGGTTATCTCTTTAGTGATGTTTTTCCAATAATAATATCTCTTGATTTTATTTAGAGTTCTAGAAACACCTGAATGTCTACCTTCTGCAGGGTCAACATGGTATTGTTTCATTTTTTTCTCTATATTTTTAGTATTTTTTTTAGTATAATTTTTAAAATGGGTCACCTCATTTCTTAGCGCTACTATTATATTATTAAAATATTTATTGGCCTTTTCTTTAAATTCATTTATTGAGATAAATTCGAAAATTTTCTCATTAGGTGCCACTTGTAATTTCCTTATATTTAATTTACCGACCACTTTTTCTATCCCAGAGAAAAATTGTTCTAAATCAATTTTCTCAATTCTCTCATTGCTTTATGTAGCATTTATTTGGGCTGATTTTTTATTAATTGTATTTTCTGACGTCAGAGTTATTCAGTGGTATATATATATATATATATATTGGGCTTTTCTTTTTCTTCCTTTTGATACTTTTTATCCTTAATGTTATTTGCCATGTTATTTGCCGTGTCCTGTGTCTTTCTAGTCATTGATCTTGTAGTTATATATAATAAGTCATTTTTAGAATTGTTCAAATCTTTAAATTCTTCTATATTAATGCGGGATAATGCGTCCGTTACATAATAATCTTTTTCCCTAAGATATTCAACAGTAAAATTATATTCTTCTAAGCACAGTCTCATTCTTGTTAGTTTCGAACTCGGATTTTTCATTGAAAATAGATAGGATAGTGGTCGGTGGTCTATACGGACAACAAAGTGTTTTCCGTATACGTATGGCCGAAAATAAGTAATAGCCCAGTGTATCGCAGCTAGTTCTTGTTCTATGGTTGATTTATTACTTTCACCCTGTGTGAATTTTCTTGAAGCATATGCGACTGAAGATTTGCTTTGGTATTCCTGTGTAAGGATTGCACCGGAAGCGTGTTTACTTGTATCTGTTGTTATACAGAATTCTTTATCAAAGTCAGGGTATTGAAGTAAAGTAGGACTGATTAGTGCTTTCTTTAGGTGTTTAAATGGTTGTCACTGTCTTTTGTCCATTCAAAAGGGGTTCCTTTCTTCGATAATCTTGTCAAATGTCTGGAATATTCTAAGAAGTTCTTTATAAATTTTCTATAGTAGTTACAAAAGGCTACAAATCTTTTTGCACTATCGGCGTCCGTGGGTGTAGGATAATCATCTGTTATTGTGTATTTGGTGTCGTCTGGTAATATTCCATTGTCTGTGCATTGATGTCCCAGATAGGTTACTTTTCGCATTAAAAAGGAAGATTTTTAAGGGTTGAGTTTTAGATTATGTCTGTGACATAAATCAAATATGTCTCGCAAATTTGAAAGCATGTGTTTTTCCGAACATCCTAACACAACTAAGTCATCCTTATATAAGAATGCTTGGTTTAGCTTTAGGCCACTGAAAGCGATTGTCAGACCATAAGACAGTCTGGTTGAAAATGACGTGTAGTTTCTGGAATTATCTTCCAATTGTATTTGATAAAAACCTGAAATTAAGTCCGGGCAAGAAAAATATTTTGCTCTTCCAAGGTGGACTAATATATCATCTATTCTAGGCAAAGGAAATTGTCTGCTATCAGTTTTTTGTCTATCTGTCTATAATCTATCATGAGTCTCCATTTTTTCTTCTCCGAATTAAGTAGTGACTTCTTTGGTACAAGTAGAAATGGACTATTATATTCAGAATATGAAGGTTCTGCAATCTTGTCTTGTTTTAATTTTTCTCTTTTTCTATCAAGCTCCTCTTTGTGAGCGTGTGGTACGCCATCTTAACTTTTGTTTATAGAAATTATTACTGGTTATTGGTTCAGATTCCAAACCAATAATATCACTATATACTGTGCACAATTCTGGGAGTTTACTTTTAAATTGTTTTGAAACATTTTTCTTTAATAAGTTAATTATATCTACTTTTCTTTGTGTATTTTTTATTGGATTTTTGATAATAATATTGTAATCAGAAAAGTTTTCTGTTATTATATTGTGTATTTTGATTGTTGCTATGGTGTTTATATTTAAAATGCGTATAAAAGCGTTATTAGATTTTACTATTATGTTCGGTATTAGAACACCAGGTTGTATTTCCTGATTTGAAATTAATGTCTCAGCGTTTAAGTCATCTAGTTTCAATTGGCGTATTACCTCTAATCTAGGTGGTAGAATAATGTTTTCAATATTACTTGTTAGTGGTATTTTTATTGCGTGTGTTAGAGAGTTTGGTCTCAAGACAAGGTTTTCATTGTTGCCAGTAAAATTTAGTTTATAGTTATGCCTTTTGATGAAATCTATTCTAATGATTCCATCAAATGGTGTTGGAAAGTAATCTCGGACTGTTTGAAAATCATGTGTTATTAGCCATTTTTGGAATTTCCAAATATATTTTTCCTATTGATCTAATTTTGCCCTGTCCTATTCCACTTAGTGTAGTTGTTATGTTTTTATTTATTTTGTATGATTGTGTAAACTTTGTTTATTAAAGAAATATCAGCGCCTGTGTCTACTAGAAATGTGGGTGTTTGATTGGTATTGTTTATGTTAATTGTAATGAAATAGCATAAGTTTAGATTGAGATTGTATATTTTGTTTTTTATTGTGTTAATCTTAGGGGTTCCTCTGAGTTTTCCGACTAAAGTGAGTCAGTTGCTCGAACACAATTTCTCGTTATAAAGTTACGATTGTTGTTTGATTTCTGTCTAGTGTTGTAGTTATTATAACTTCTGTTATTAGTATTATGGTTGTTAGGTAGAAATCTGTTTGTGTTCCGTGTAAAATTGAATCTTCCAAATATTTCTTTTTCAATGATCTCTTGTGGATCAGATAGATTTTCAGAAGTAAATTAATAACCGTTATAATTATCTATATGAGCATTAGTAACCATACCGATTTTATATCATCTGTACGGATCTGGCTTTTCAAGTTTTCATTCTGTTCCGCCCATTATAAAATTTTATTCCATCCTAAATATGTTTTTATTTTCCTTTGTATATGGTATTAATCTTAAATCATTCTTGTTATTATATTTTATTAATGTTAATGTCTCCTTATCCTTTTTTTTAGCTAAGTTTCTAAGTTCTCTAAGTATGTCTAACTCTTTTTCTTTTTCCTCTTTTGTACGAATATGAACTTTTTCGTCCGTTTTGAATAGCTCTTCCAAATTTTGGAGTTGTCTATCTAAAACTACACCAAATGTGTCCATTAAAAAATTTATCTAATTTGTTTAAAACAAAATATATATATATATGCTAGCAAACCCGGCGAAGTCCGTTCGCCACGTTTGCCACCAGATGGCCTCGCTTCGTGAGGGATACCGCACACCACGTACTGGTTCCGTTGTAGTAGATGCTATGTATCAGAGATGGCACTGTTTCCTGCTTTTCACTTGAAATTGTTTCTGAACCTCACGGAGCCCGAGACCTTTCCAACTAAAACCGTGGAAATCGGTTCGTGCGTTCTAAAGTTATAGCGTCAGGAAGGAAAACCCGACTTATTTTTTTATTATAGATTAAACCGAAAATTTAAAATGGCTGTATCTTCGTAAATAAGAGGAATTTCGCAAAAATTAGCATAATATGGGATCATCTACAAAAAATCGATTTTTATATGAAAATTTCACTACAAATTTAAAATGGGTGTATCTCCGTAAATAAGAGGAATTAAGCAAAAATAGGCATAAGTTGGGATCACCTAAAAAAAATCGATTTTTATATAAGAAATAAACCGAACACTTAAAATGGCTGTATATTTGTAAATAAGAGGAATTTAGCAAAAATAAGTATAATTTCAGATCACCTACAAAAAATCGATTTTGATATAAAAATTAAACTGACAACTTAAAATGGTTTTACCTCCGTAAATAAGAGGAATTTCGCAAAAAAGGCGTAATTTGATATTTTGATATTATAGATTAAACTGAAAAATTAAAATGGCTGTATCTTCGTAAATAAGAGGAATTTCGCAAAAATAAGCATAATTTGGGATCACCTACAAAAAATCGATTTTTGTATAAAAATTAAACTGAAAACTTAAAATGGCTGCATCTCCGTAAATAAGAGGAATTTAGCAAAAATAAGCATAATTTGGGATCACCTACAAAAAATCGATTTTTGTATAAAAATTAAACTGAAAACTTAAAATGGCTGTATCTCCGTAAATAAGAGGAATTTAGCAAAAATGAGCATAATTTGGTATCACCTGCTTTGCCATAAACCTCACAGAATTCGAGACCTTTCTAACAAATGCAAAACCGTGGAAATCGGTTCGTGCAAAAATAAGCATAATTTGGGATCACCTACTTCGGTATAAACCTAACGGAGCTCGAGACCTTTCCAACGAATGTAAAACCGTGGAAATCGGTTTGTGCGTTCTGAAGTTATAGCGTCAGGAAGGAAAACCCGACTTATTTTATAATATAGATTATAGATTAAACTGAAAACTTCAAATGACTGTATCTCCGTAAAAAAGAGGAATTTAGCAAAAATAAGCATAATTTGGGATCACCAAGTTAGGCAGTAACTTTGGCCATCACACTCTGGGAATGGCCCAACTATGTCGATGTTGATATGGCCAAACCGCTCCTTTGGAGGCTGGTACTTCTCAAGTGTTAATCGAGTGTGACGTTGAACCTTGGATCGTTGGCATTGAAGACAATTTCGAACAAAAATAGCTGTGTCTTTGCGAATACCAGGCCAACAGAATATGCTCGTGACCAGTTTGTTGGTTGCTCTTACGCCTGGATGCGAAAGACTGTGCATCGTTGTTAGAATTTGTTGACGGGATGTAAGGTCGAACACGTGAAGTTGTTGTATAACAGATGAGATGATGGTTCGAAACTGGTACTGGAAAAAAATTAAGTTTTAATGATTTAATTTCCGTACCTTTATTCTCTAAAATCTGCTAAAGCTCTTCATCTTTTTGTTGTGCTATGGCGATGCACGAGTAGTCCACAACCTGGCTGATTGACTCAATGCGTGAAAGTTCATCAGCTGTCACGTTTTCTAATCCAGGAGTATGGCGAATGTCTGTAGTAAATTGACTGATGAACTCAAGCTGGCGTATTCTTCGAGGTGAGGCTTTTTCAAGTTTTTGACGGAAAACAAAAATCAGCAGTCGATGATCGGTAACGATATGGCAAGTGCGCCCCCCTATCATGTATCGGAAATGGCATACAGCTTGGTACATGGCTGCTAGCTCCCGATCGTATGTCGAATATTTCTGCTGCGTAGCTGTGAGCTTTTTCTAGTAAAATGCCAAAGGTTGTAAATTACCATCGATTTTCTGATGAAGGAATGAAGTGAAGGAGTGCTAAAAGTGTTGCGTTGGCTAACTCATACTTACAGCGGTGAAATGCAGCATCTGTAGCCGGAGTCCATGCTAATGGTGAGCGATCGTTTTTTTTTTATTGCCCACTATAAGTTGTTGTAGCTGCATTTGGTAAGAGATCGCATGTGGTAGGAATTTCCTATTAAAGTTTATCATGGCGATAAATCTTTTTAGATCCTGAGCCACTTTTGGTTTCGGAAAATTTCGGTATGCCTCAACTTTTCGTGGCAACGGGCGAACACTATCTGAAGCGACAAGATGACCAAGAAATTCAATTTCACTTTTGCCAAATTCACATTTGTTAAGGTTGATGGCGAGATGATTTTCCCGAAGGCGTTGAAAAACCACGGCAAGATCAAGACGATGATGCTCAATCGTGGGCGATGCCACACAAATGTCCTCTATGTAAGGGAATACAAACTCCAACCCTCGAAGTACCTCGTTTATAAGCCGCTGGAAAGTCTGAGCAGCATTACAAAGACCAAACGTCATGTATTTGAATTCATAAAGACCAAATGGAGTGCTGATGGCTGTTTTTGGAACGTCATCTTGATGTATTGGTACTTGGTGAAATGCCTTCTGTAAATTGATCTTTGAAAAAATCTTCTTACCACGCAAATTCGTTGTGAAATACGTTAAGTATGGCAACGGGTTTTGGTCCGGCACGGTCTGAGCATTCAAGGCACGGTAATCGCCATATGGTCTCCATGTTCCGTCACTTTTCTTAACTAAGTGCAACGGACTTGACCAGTTGCTGCTAGATGGCTGACAAATACCGGCTATTAGCAAAAAATCGAACTCTTTTTTAGCAGCCGAAAGCTTTTCAGGTGCTAAACGTCGTGGAAGACAAAAAACGGGTTGTCCTGTCGTGTCAATCCGATGAAATATTGATGACTTCGTCGTAGAACCGTATAGCGAAAGTTTAGCAACATCAGGAAAATTTCTCAAAACATCGGCGAAAGGATCGAACTAATTGAACGTCTTGATGACGGCAGCCTCAAAGAATTTTGAAGCTGTTAATTTTGAAGCAAGACCAGTGACGTTATCGATAAGTCGGCTGCGTTTCAAATCGATGAGCAAATCAAAATGCATGACAAAGTCGGACCCAATGATTGGTGACGTAACATCTGCGACTATGAAAGACCATTGGAATTCACGACGTAGTCCAAGGTCTAATGTTACTCTCTTTTCTCCGATCACCCTTATAGGAAACCCATTTGCGGCGTATAATGCGATGGCAGAAGGACGGATGTCAAAAGTTTTTGAGGACAACACCAACACAGAAACATCTGCTCCAGTGTCTACCAGGAAATCTGTGTTCATGTGTTTGTCCCTGACCTGCAGGCGAACTATTTAAAGGGGAGCTCTTGCCGGTTTCTTCTACCCGCTCGCCAAGTCATTCAGACGTTGTTGTCTTACTGCTCGACACTAACCTTACCTGTCCTTGCTTATGTTTACAGGGGCTGCGACACTTTTGCGCGTTTCGGCCGTATTTTTTGTGGTACCAGCATTCGTCAGATGAATCGTGGAGGAAAACAGCACGATTTTGCGATTTGCCTCATTGTCTTAGCGGTTGCTGTGAACGTGAGCGCGAACGTAACTCGGAAGAAATTTTTTCGAATTTTCTCCCCAGTTCGATAATGGCTGCACGAAGCTCATTGAGTTCAGATGACGAGTGCGCCTGCACACGGTTGACCTGATTGGCAGCCACTGCTTCAACTACAGAGTCAGCTACTTTGGTAAATTCCAACGGGGTTCCAGATGAAGCTGCCACAACCGGCTGAGCGAATTCAGGCAACCGTTTGATCCACAATCCTTTTAGCGCAGTATTCCCCAAGGTGTTACCAGCTACGCGTTTCATTTCAAAATATAATTCTGAAGGCTTTTTATCTCCAAGAGGAAGCTCTGACAGCAGGCGGTTAAGGCGACGCTGTTCACTGTCTGCGAAGTGCTCGATTATTTTTGCCCTTACAAATTCAAATCTATCTATGAGTGGCATGGATGCGATGACGTCTGACAATTGCGAAATCACGTTTGGCCTTAATGCTGCAAGAACTGTTGCCGTTTTCTGCTTATCGGATACTATGCCTGACGCTGTGAACCAAAAATCCATGGTCGTGAACCAGGCTTCGATGTTTGTGTTCGACATTTGTGGAACAGGCAATCGGGCATATACCGCAGAAATGTCTCCTGTTGCGGCAGCAGCGGTTGGACTGTGTGAGACTCCACTGTCACTATTACCTGTGTCGTTGTGGCCTTCTGGCATCATCGAGGTTACGTTACTTCCGGGCACGCTAAGCAAAAAAATATGTGTGTTGCAAAAATTCACAATTTAGCTAACCTAATTAGCTAACGGGCTTTATTGAAGTGTGGCTACAAATTGTTGTGAATATCGAGAGGATCGTGCAGAGGATTGCTGAAATATTTCCGGACACGCTTAGCAATAAAATATTTGTGTAGCAAAAATGGTTAAATTCGCAAATTTCTGGCTGCTTATCTCGGACTTAAACTCGATAAATTTACACAAATCAACCCGTTTATTAATTTTTCCTGGTTTCATCAATGTAATATTCTGCTGAAATTCTCAAATCAGTAACCTCAATTTAAACGGGGTCACCAGTTTGGCTAATCTTAACAGAGTTCAAAACGGAAAGATAAATGAAGTTAGTTGTGAAAACAACTTGATTGATAAAAAGCGCATTAGTCAGAGTTGTGCACTTAATGATTATTTTTATATTATAGGATAAACTGAAAACTTAAAATAGCTGTTTCTCCGTAAATAAGAGGAATTTCGCAAAAAAAGGCATAATTTGGGATCACCTACTTTGTTATAAACCTCACGGAGCTCGAAACCTTTCCAACGAAAACCGTGGAAGTCGGTTCGTGCGTTCTAAAGTTATAGCGTCAGGAAGGAAAACCCGACTTAATTTTTTATTATAGATTAAACTGAAAATTTAAAATGGCTGTATCTCCATAAATAAGAGGAATTTAGCAAAAATAAGCATAATTTGGGATCACCTAAAAAATCGATTTTTGTATAAAAATTAAACTGAAAACTTAAAATGGCTGTATCTCGGTAAACAAGAGCAATTTCGCAAAAATAAGCATAATTTGGGATCACCAAAGGAAAGGTTTCACGGAGCTCGAAACCTTTCCAACGAATGCAAAACCGTGGAAATCGGTTTGTGCGTTCTAAAGTTATAGCGTCAGGAAGGAAAACCTGACTTATTTTTATATTATAGATTAAACTGAAAATTTAAAATGGCTGTATCTCCGTAAATAAGAGGAATTTCGTAAAAATAAACATAATTTGGAATCACTTAATTTGCTATAAACCTCACGGAGCTCGAGACATATCTAACAAATGCAAAACCGTGGAAATCGGTTCGTGCATTCTGAAGTTATAGCGTCAGGAAGGAAAACCCGACTTTTTATATTATAGATTTATATATATATATATATATATATATATATATATATATATATATATATATATATATATATATATATATATATATATATATATATATGGTCTTGAAACAGAGTGGAATGGAGAAAATAGCAGCGGGTTAGTGGTGCGAAGAAGTTGTAAATTAGACGATAATTTGGTTTAAGGCTAAGTTGTATGAATTAAATGAATAATTAAATGAATAATTAAATAATAATTAAATTAAATATCAAATAAGTGTGCCTATACTTTACATTTGGGGGTTTAACCGTACAGGACAATTATTCAATAGAGGTACATAAAGCAGTTTAAGTATAAAAAGTAAAATTACAAAAAAAAAAAAACAAACAAAAGAAACTAGCGGTTCAGTAAAACCTAAAGTTGCATTAAGCACAGGCAGTTAATAAATCACCTCCAGTAAATAAAAAACTGACAAAGAGTAAAGCAGTAAATAAATCAGAACAGAGTGATGGTGAGCATAGTAATACAACTGCAATTGCCGAAAATGAAGATAAATATCAAATTCAAAGTGGATACAGTAAAATAGAAGTAGAAAGCAAAGATTCGAAAAACCGTGTTGAAACAAACAAAGGAGAAAACATCTGTTATGAAAATCAAAATAACAAATCAACAAACAGTGAAACTACAAACCAAACTAAACAACGAAAGTATTTATAAAAACTAATATCTCAACACCTGTTTTAAATACAACGAATTTTACCAAAAATTTAACAACTCGTGAAAATACAAAAATATCGATCGATCAAAAGCAAAGTCTGAGTGATTTAGTAAACTTATTATCTGAAAAATTAAAAAAAGAGAAGAGAGTAACAATAAACCGTATATCACTGTTGATAACATTCCAGTCAAACAGTGATTTAAAAATTTTGAATTAAATGCATCAGCTTATGGCTTGAACGAACAGTAAAAATTTGTACAAGCGCAAAACAAAGTGATCGGTACAGCAAAGTTATTTTTAGAAACTATCGTTGTAAGTGACTACAAGCTTTTAAAAGACAGTTTGATAAATGAATTTCATAAAACCCGAAGTAGCAACGAGTTACATAAAATGATTTCAAATAAAGAGAAAAGTGACAGTGAATCTTTTCATGAATATGTTCTTCAAATGCGTAGCAGCTGCTGGTAATTTAGAAGAAATTTCGGTTGTACGTTACATTGTTGATGGCTTAAGTATTAAAAGTGACATTAAATTTAAATTATATAATACAACTACTTTCAAAGAACTTCGCGAAAAGTATAAAATTTATGAACGCGTCAACGAAAGTCGGGTAAACGATGAGCGCCAGAACATTGATTTGATTGCGGATCCAAAAACCACAAAAGAAGCGGATCCCGAGCAAACACAAAATGTTTTAAATGCAATCGTTACGGGCATGTTGAAAAAAATTGTGAAGTGCGTAGCTTCAATAACTTGTCACATAAAACTGTTAACGTAATCGTGGATAGAAGACGTCTTAAATTGGTTAAACTGAATAATAAGGAAATCGAGTATTTAGTAGATACGGGCTCAGATGTCTCGACAATAAAAAAACGCAATTCATAAAAACAAGTTGTATGAAAATAAATTGAGAGACAGTCGTCCTCAACTATTTGGACTAGGTATCATAAAAACTGAACCAATTAGTTGTATAATGTGTGATATGACAGTTGATGGTATAGACACTAAACATGATTTAATAGTGATTCCTGATAAATCTATAAAATTTGACGCAATTTTAGGGTATGATTTTACAAAAAACTTTATATTTTATTCGAACAAAGAAGGTTACATATTTGAACACGATAATAACAATAATATTGATAGTTCCAACGGTAACGAGTTGAATGTGTATAATGTAAAAACGGTCGAATTAGATGTTGATGCAAAATATAAAAAAAACTATTGAAAGTCTAATAAATAAGTATAAACCATCAGTTAGTTACGAATCTTGTCCTGTGGAAATGAAAATTACACCCAACGATGAGTTTAAACCGTTTCATCATTTACCCAGTCGCCTGCCAGCTAACGAAGAAGACGCAGTGAATAAGCAAGTATCTGAATGGTTGCAAACCGGTGTAATTCGAAAATCCTGCTCAGATGTGGCTAGTCGAGTGGTTGTCGTCAAAAATAAAAATGCAGAATACATAATATGTATTGATTTCCGTCAATTAAACGCAATGGTGATTAAAGATCGTTTTCCTGTAGCAGTAATCGAGGATGTGCTGGTTAAGTTACAAAACGCAATTTATTTTACGGTCATGGACCTAGAAAATGGATTCCTACATGTTGCTAATTAAGAATCAAGCAAGAAGTTTACTGCTTTCATTATAAAGCAAGGCTTATTTGAGCTTATCAAATCCCCTTTGGCTTTTGTAACTCACCGGCTAATCTTCCAAGATCTTATTAATACAGACATAATAGAACCGTATATTGATGATTTTTTAATTTATGCCGATACGGGCTAAAGTTGTTTGAATAAGCTCCAATTAGTGCTTGAAAGAGCCGGAAAATATGGTCTAAAATTTAAGTGGACAAAATGTGCTTTTATGAAAACCAGAATTGACTTCTTGGGCCACATAATAGAAAACGGCAAAATATGTCCGGGAGACCAAAAAACAAATGCGGTCGAGAAGTTGTCAATTCCCAGAAATATTAAAGATGTCCAATCTTTCTTAGGCCTTACGGGCTATTTTAGAAAATTTGTACGAGGATATGCACAAATAGCTAAGCCGCTGACGGTTCTACTTAAAAAAGATAAGGTTTTCAAAGTGAATGCGGAACAGCTCAATGCTATCTATCAGCTGAAAACTATTCTCACAAGAGAACCTGTTTTGCGAATTTATAACCGAAATGCCGCAACCGAGTTACACACTGATTCCTCGAAAGATGGATTTGGCGCAGCATTACTTCAAAAGCCTGAGAGTGAATTAGATCCGGTAATGTTTTGGAGTAAGAAATCTTCACCTCAAGAAAGTTGTTTACGAAGCTATATCCTTAAGGCAGCTTATCTATCGTTCAAAAAATTCCGGCACTACTTACTGGGTATTGATTTTAAACTAGCCACTGATTGCGCGGCTTTTAAGCAAACTATTTCAAAGAGATATGTACCAAGAGACGTAACGCAATGGATACTTTATTTGCAAGATTTTATCTACACAGTCGAACACCGCTCTGCAAACCGAATGCGTCATGTCGATTCTTTAATTAGATACCCTTGATGTCACGGTGATTTCATCTGGTATAACGCCGAGACCTTGAAAATTACAATCCGAAGATTAATATATTAAAGCAATATTGACTTGTTTGGAAACTGCGCCATACGAAAATTTCAAGATTAAGGGTGGTTTAGTTTACAAGAGTGTTAATGGTCAAGATCTTTTAGTGGTACCAAAAGCAATGGTACCATTGCACATGAAAATGGCCATTTTTCGACACAAAAAATCATGCATACGGTACAGCAGCAGTTTTATATACCTCATTTAGAAAAAAAGGTGATGCAAATTGTACGTAATTGCATAAAGTGTGTAATACACAATAGGAAAGCTGACAAAAAAGAGGGTGAGCTGCATTGTGTTGCTAAAAGGGACGCTCCATTACAAACATTACATGTGGATCACCTTGGGCCAATCGATGCCACAAGTAAACATTATAAATATATTTTCGCAATGGTCGATAGATTATCTAAGTTGGTGTGGCTATTTACGAACAAATCGATAACCGCAGAAGAGGTAATCAAAAACTTGAACGTCTGGTCTCAAATATTTGGAAATCCTGTCAGGTTAATAAGCGATAAGGGTCCAGCGTTTACGTCGCACTTATTTCAAGAGTGATGTAAGGAGAATGGTGTGGAGCATACACTTACAACAACTGGTATTCCTCGGTTAAACGGGCGTTGAGCGCGTTAATCGTTCTATTCTGTCTGCGATAGCAAAGTTGTCATAAAGAGATTCAACAAAGTGGTATAAATTATTGGGTCAGGTCCAGAAAGCGTTAAGTTCCAGCCTACACAGGACTACCAAAAGTACGCCGTTTGAAGTCATGTTTGGCACAAAAATGAAAATCAATGTATACAGTAAAATTATTGATATGTTTTAAGAAGGGCTGATTGAAAATTACAACGAAGAAAAGCAGCAACTAAGACAGACAGTTAGGCAAGAGATAATTGAGGCGCAAAAAATATACAAAGATAACTATGACAGAAACCGTAAACAGTCGTCAGCTTATTCTGTGGGCGATCCTGTGGCACTTAAAAGAACACAATTTGTAGCGGGCAGAAAATTAGCTAGCGAGTTCTTGAGTCCATATAAAGTTGTTAAGGCTAAACGGAATGATCGCTATGAAGTAGAGAAAGTTGCTGATGTGGATGGTCCACGCTATACTTCTACAAGCGCTGATAACATAAAGTGGTGGAAATAACCCGTTTATGATGACGAGATATCAGAGGTCAGATGAAGTTCAAGATGGCCTATTGTAAAGAGTAACGTGTCATCACTGTTTTGACTCTCGCCCTGTGATATGGGACATGGTCGTCAAACAGAGTGGAATGGAGAAAATATCAGTGGTTCAGAGGTAGTGGTGCGAAGAAGTTGTGAATTAGAGGCTAATTTTGTTTAAGGCTAAAGTAGTTTGAATTAAATGAATAATTTAATAATAATTAAATTATAAATAAGTCTGCCTATACTTTACATATACATATATATATATATATATATATATTTTTTTTTTTTATAAAATACCTTTCTTATTCTATCTGAACACGGGCGAAGTCGCCTCCGTTCTCTTAAAAGCTAAATTTAATAATTAAATTCTACTTAATTTATAGGCCTGTATGGCCTTCCCTATCTCCGCAATGTTTCTCCATATGTTTCCCGGGGTGGTAGTGACGTTTCCAACGTTCCGTGAGCAGAATCAGCTCCTTTCTCTTCTTAACCAGATAGCGTCCACGTCTTTTCGGAGGTTTGATTGCCGGTTGTAAAATCTTTCTTGGGCTGCTTCTTCTGCCGGGCCCTTTATTCTTCTAGGGTAAGCCTTTTGGGACCTTCCTTCATTTAATGGGCTGCTGTCTCTTGGCCAGACAGTAACGTTCCCTTCTATATTTTTTTTGCAGCTGGTAGCTAGGCTGTCTCCCAGGACCTGAATTTTTACATTTTTGTTCTTTCCCTTTCCTTTTCTTCCTTCCTGCGATTGCAAAAATCGCAGAATGTGGCAGGATCGCCATGTAGTGTATTTATGTATTTTCAATAATTTCTCTGATCTATTCAATTTATATTCTTGCTCAGCTAGGAGCATTTATTTTAATAGTAATTAGCCATGTAGTGTATTGGTTATTTTTAATAGTTTTCTCCTTTATTTGATTTATATCTATGCTCAGCTGGGAGCAGTAATTGTTAGCTAAGCTTGGCGGAACAAAATATTGATATTTCCTTCAGTCGGTTATATACCGACTTTGACAAGGTTGTAAACTTATCTAGAGTTGCTGAGAATAAAAATCACTCATTCTTGAATTCTATCCTTAACTACATTTACTATATAATTTGTACTGCTTAACCAGGCATTTAGATAGTATCATAAAATTTGTGATTGAGTGGTTCTCCAATACATTTAAAAATAATTAAGTAAAAATATAATTAACACTAATACTATGAAGTAGTATTAGCATTGTTATTGCATTTATTTTGGGATTGTTTTCCCACAAAATAAATGTGTCACTTGAAACGCACCGATCAGCACAAGTGGTTTGAACAACAACAACACAAGAAAAGTCTATTTGGGGTATATGAGTTGAGGGCCGAAATATTATAGATGCCATCAACAAAAATGTCACCTTTAAAAACAACAAACATTTCATAAGCATACCACTAGTGAGAAGTACAAAGTATACGTCGAAAAGGGCACAGTAATCCCAGCCAAAGCCCGATCAATAGTATGTGTCAAAGCTAGACCAGATATTCTAATTAAGAAGTCGAAAATTTAAAATAATAATCTCACGGAAAACATATTAACTACTATAAACAATGGAAAAGGACTAGTTAACAGTATAAACACCAGTGAGAAGGAAATAATTTTAAATTCAAATAACAAACTCAATTTCGAGTACGCTGACTACTTCAATGTCTCGAAGACAGAGCTGAGGTTGCCCAAAAGTGAGCACTAATTACACCAAAGATAAAATATGGGAGATGATAAAATTGAGAGACGATTTCAATCAAGAGGAGAGGAAATCATTAGAAAGAATTTTGCAAAAATTTAAGAATGTATTTATCTTCTTGAAGACCAACTGACATATACAACGATATTTAAACATACTTGGAACCAGCCCAGAAGAAAGTACCGTCTTCTGAGGCGCACAAAAGTGAAATTAATAGGCAAGTGCCGAAACCGCTTGACCAAAACATAATTCAACACAGCATGTCGCACTGGAACTCAGCAGTAATTTAAGTTCCTAACAAATCGGA
The DNA here is from genome assembly GCA_030448955.1 of Trichopoda pennipes. NCBI lineage: Eukaryota > Metazoa > Arthropoda > Insecta > Diptera > Tachinidae > Trichopoda > Trichopoda pennipes. Next base: position 2,300,297 of record JASKUP010000062.1, on the reverse strand, counting down.
CGGTGATGCCAGAGATAAGAGGCTAGTAGTGGATTTTAGACAGCTAAATGAAAAAACAATAAAAACCGTTTTTCCAATTCCAAGGGTAGACGAAATTCTTGATCAGCTAGGATGCAGTAGATATTTCTCAACATTGGATCTTGTAAGTGGATACCACCAAGTCATGGTAGATAAACCAGACCGAGAAAAACTGTATTTAGCACGGGACTCGTACATTATGAACTCAAAAGAATGGTTTTCGGTTTAACAGAAGCTCCGGCAACTTTCCAACGCATTATGAACCATATATTAACTGGCCTACAAGGGATTGAATGTTTCGTGTATCTTGATATCGTTATTTATTATGAAAACGAATATCCCAACATCCTGACGTTTCAGCTGCAAAGATAACACGATCTTGTGAGAGAATATTTAGAAAGAGCTAAACTGAATTCAAAAAACTATTATAGACAAAAACACAGCTTCTAAAATCTTCAAAAGCGGAGAGAAAGTCTGGCTCAGAAATCAAAATAGAAAAAACAAATTTTTCCCAATCTGGATTGGACCATATTTAGTGAAAGAGCCTAACAGCACAGTCACAACAGAGATATTGATAAAGGAAAAAGAGAAAATATTCCACAATAGTTTACCTAAAATATTTAAAAACAAGCGTTTACAACAATAACTGGCTACTACAATACAATTAAACAGTATAACAGACAGAAAACTCTGCGCGTTTATTTTCTTGAGAGGGGATGAATGTTACGAGTTGTTTTACTTTATTTATAATTAATTTTATGTTAAGCATTAATATTTCTATTTTAGCCTACTTTAATAACCTGGTTTCTCTTTAACCTACTTTAATTGACCTACTCAGCATTAATTTTAATTTTAAACTTACTTAAACAAACTGGCTAATATACTCATCATTTAGGTTAACATTACTCGTATTCATAATTTTTGCTGGACTTGTTATAATTGCCAATTTTTCATTTATCATATTTATTTTTATTGAACTTATTATAATTGCAAATTTTTTATTTACCATATAATTGAATTTATTGCATTTTTTGTATTTTCCACCTAAATTTAAGTTTTTTGCATAAGTTTTGTTTATATCTAAAAAGGTGAATTAAAATAAAGAGAGTCGGTAAAAGATTTCTTTTCAATAATAAAAAAGTCACAACATTAAATTGGCGCAGCCCGTATTTCAGAACCCAACACTGGTGATGAAAAATGAATACATTACGATAACCCCACGTACAAAACTTCATATGTAAAGCCCCGGCTAATCGGCCAAACCAACTCCGAAGCCAAATATCCATCACACAAAGGTAATGCTCTGTATTTAGTGGGATCAGGGTGTTCGTATTATTAGCTGTTATAATAATGAAGACAGTTTAAATCTTTGAAGAGCGCAATCTATGAAAAAGAACCTGAATGTTCTACCTGACACCAGACCACAATCTTCCGTCAACACAACGCTCAGCGTCATGTTGCAAGACTGGCCAAAGCTTATTGGAAAAACAATGAATAGGAAGTTTTGGCGATTTTTAGTATAAGGGAGTCCAGCCCCCATCAACGCTAGCAGGATCCAACTGGACAATTTGACTATACTTCCACAGAAATAAGTAAAGCCGCAGAGTTCAGCTGTTTGCCTTTTTAGCCTTTTAGCTGTTCTCTGACTGATTATAGAGATTGGCCCTTCGGAAGTATCGTGGTGGTTGTGGTTTCGAAGCCCTCGTTTGAGTTGTGTGGGTGCTGAGGTAGCTTGAATTGATATCTGACGTTTGTCCCAGTATTAATTGGCTTCACTTGTATTAATGCAATTGTTTTTATTGATAGTTTGGTTATTTAATTTCTTGTGTCGATGTTTCCATGGAGTTAGTTATTCCAGTTTATTCCTTTCTATATTATAAAAGTTTTAGTATTTTTTGCGTTATTGTCTTGTATAATTTCATTGTTTACTTAATTAAGACCCAAAAGGAATATAAACAGCTGTTTTCAAAAAAACTACAAAAGTTATTGTGAATATTAAATGAACGGCCTTACCCAATTTAAATAAGTAAACTGTTGGTATTGCTGGATTATAAAAGGGTGCCAAAAATCAATAAAGAGAATTTTTTGTAAAGTTTCTTTAAAAAAGAATGCAAAAGGCCGGCTTAATTTCAATAAAAATGGTTCAAGGTTATTTTTAAAGGAGACATTGACATTAGACATTTGAATTATTTTAATTTTGTTCCGTAAATAAGTTAAAAATATCCTGTGGAAAAAATACATCTTTAAAAGTCAAAGTTTAAAGAAAAGAATTTTAATTCTGAAAACAAAAACATATTGTATGGAACGCGGGTAATATTTTTTTAAGAAGAAAGAAGTTTTCCAAGAGGAAAAGGAACCAATACTTTTCAGACCATTGAATATCCCACAATCACTGTAACAAACAAAATATTTTTATTTAATGCACTTTGAAAACAACAAAAAATAACAAAGATCAGTGCCATACCGATATATATAAAAGAAAAAGGAGTAAGGTTATTTGGCGAAGAGGAGAAAACTTAAAGCTCATCCACTTATGGAAGCTAAGAATAGGATAGAGAGGGCGAGAGCCCCAAGAAGCCATAATTAATATATAATAATATATAATTATAGGAAAATAGATGTAGGGCAGTGTATATACGGTAATTGTATATGTTAGTTTTGTGTTTAAATAGTGATAGGGAAGAATTAAGTTTTGCGAAAGGTATACTACGAAAAAAAAGCATAAAACAATCATTTACGAAAATAGAGGCTCCAAAGTCAAATAGAAACTCCCTTAAAAGAGCTTCTTTAGGTTAGGATTATAAAATTAAGAAAAATAATTTTTTGTTGTTGCAATTAAATGTTTTTAAATGTAATAAATAACTATCAGTGTTCTTAAAATAATATCAAATTGTTTAAAAAAAAGACCGTTCGCAAAAATAAATAAAAAAAAATGGTTATAAGTGGAAAATTTAAAAATTATTCATATATGAAAAAAAATTATAAGGAAGATTAAAGTAAAAGCATAAAATAAAAAGGAAAAAGCAAATTAGCCAGTTAAGTTTTTGTTTATTAATATGCGCTTGGATTTTCCGACGGGGATAAAATTACTTTTATTTGGGTACGGTTTTCCGTCGACCCTCGTCAAATTTGGTTTGTGAACAAACCGGTTTCGGCTGTTTGCCATCTTCAGTGTTCTTTTCGTACTAGTTGCGTTCTATTGTCAGTTATGTTTATATAGTTCGTGTCTCCCTTCGTGTTATTGCGTTCGTCACTTTCTGTCTTTTTTGCTCTCTCCTTTTTCGTTTGTCTCTTTTTACCTAATTTGTCGCTCCCTTTCTCATTCGTCTTTAACTAAATCCTAAACTAATCCTAACTAAATCCTTTTACGATCATGCTTGTTGTCCGTTTTTGTTTATGTGTGAATCCATTGGGTTTTTTTCCTTCTCTTCGCTTCTCTTATGTGACATAATAATCTGTAATTGTACGTTTATGATGTTCTTTATTGCTTTGGTCTTGTGCACCTGCGAAACGTTTTTGTGCTGGTGTAGTGTTTGTTCTCCTGTAAAAATGTTTCAACGGTTCAAATATTGTGTCCGAAGCAGTGTTTATTTGTTCATTTATTATTCGTCCGTCAAATGTTTTTTGTTTGCATATTTCCATGTTCTCTAATACATTTAGTCTCCTTCCTTTGTGCTGTGTATGAAGCAGTTTAACCGTTGTCTTTATATGTCCTGGTGTACATTTGTTGTTAAATATATGGTTCGCAAAGTTTGATTCTGGAGTTGATTTTGGTTCTCGTAGTTTTTTGTTATAGTCTCTAATGTGTTCCCTAAATCTGGTCTTAATTTTTCGTCCTGTTTGCCCGATGTAGCTATAATGGCATGTACAAGTTAATTTGTACACTCCTTGTCTGTCTAGTATATTTGCCTCGGTTGTTTTATTCTGTAGTATTCTGCCTAGGTTGTTTCTTGTTCTGAATGCGGTATTGATGTTGTGTTTTCCGAAGAATTTCGTCAGTTTGTACGTTGATTTTCCCATATATGTTAATGTAGCCCATTTTGTCCCATCATTCTCCTGTTCTTTGTTCGTTCTAATTTGTTTCTTGATGTTATCTACGAGGCGCTTTTTGTATCCGTTGTTTTCCGCTATGGTGTATATTGTTCCCATTTCCTTCATATACATTTGCCGTGTTAGTGGTGTTCTCTCGAGTCTTATTATTAACTGCCTGATCGTTGCGTTTTTGTGTTGCTGGGGATGATTTGATGAGTTGTGTATTATTGTGTCCGTTGCTGTTGGTTTCCAGAATCGAATATGAAATATACAGGATGTTTGCGATAAAGTCCGTAAATGGGGAGTCAAATATGATGGTGAGAAAGACGCGTTATCTTTTCTAGAAAGAATTGAAGAGTTAGCCACGTGCTATATGTTTACACATAATGCACTGTTGAATTTTATGCCTGAAATACTAAAAGGGAAAGCGTTATCCTGGTATCGCAATAACTACAAAAGTTGGCGATCGTACAGTGATTTTATCGAAGATTTTAAATAATATTTTTTACCGGTCCGCTTTTTCGAGTCTACAACACGTCAACGAAAACTTTGTGGATTATGTTACAGAAATACAAACTTTGATGAGGTGGGCAAATTTATCCACGGAAGAACAAATAGAGAGAATTTTTCGAAACTCTCGGTCAGAGTATAAGATGTACATTAAACTCCGCGACTTTAGCACTATAAGGGAACTTGTAATTTTGCTCAAGATTTGGAAAGCATTTACTGCCAAGAGGCAGCTCAAAAGAAGCCTATCCATCGGGTGCAATCTGTAGTAGCCACGGGATTTAGACCAAAGGTGTGTTATCGTTGTGGGGAAGCTGGACATCAACGTTTAGCGTCTTCGAAACCGCCGGTATTATTCTGTTCTGTTTCTGGATCGGGAAACACTCACAGAGGTCCTTCAGTAGGGGAAGGAGAAGCATATCTCTAACTACACCACCCTTACCCATTTCACTAACGATTGATAACGAATTACGTTTAAGAACACGGATTACAATACAAAATAAAACATATTGGGCTGCTGTTGATACCGGTGCGACTCATTCATGCATACTTCAGTCGGTTGTAGAAGAGATAAAATTTCCGATTAATAAATGCAAAGTGACAAAAATTTAATTAGCCGACCAGTCTAAAATTTCAGTGGAGGGTTCAGTAAATATCTGGCTTGTTATAAAAGGGGTAGTATACAGTCAAAATTTCTTGGTGCTAAGGTCCAGCACAGACCCTATTATAATTGGGTTGGATTTTATAGAACGCAGAGCGTGCGAACTACGTATACTATCTCGAAATAAAAGTAAACAGTCTTCAGAATGGGTTAATAAAATTCATACAGGACAAATTGGATCCTTACAACATTCTCCGCATAATACTTCATCGACAGAAGATCTTGTGAACCAAGAGGTCAACGAATTTCTCGGAAAAGAGCTTCCACGGTTTGACACCATATCCGGGTTTTCAAATGTACCTGAGCATGTCATCGCTATGAAGCATTCCCGTCCCTTACGTCAGCGATATTACCCTAGAAATCCGGCGATGCAGAAAATAATAAATGATCAAGTAGATGAATTACTGGACGAGGGCAGGATTGAACCGTCAAAGAGCCCATACAGTAGTCCGATTGTACTGGTGCGTAAGAAGAACAACGGGTGGTGGCTATGTGTCGACTATCGACAAGTCAATAAAAACTCAATACGCGATGCTTATTCCATTCTCCAAATCAACGCAATTCTGGAAAAACTACGAAATAGTAAATATTTTAGTACCATTGATCTTCGTCACGGATATTGGCAAATACCCTTATCGTCGAAAAGTAAACAATATACCGCTTTCACCGTTCCAGGACGGGGCCTATTCCAATGGCGCGTCATGCCCTTCGGTCTTCATTCTGCACCGGCAACTTTTCAGAGGGCTCTCGATAAAGTTATCGGACCCGAACTGGATAGTTTTGCATTTGTATACCTGGATGATATAATTGTTTTTTTTTTTCCTTTAATATTGAATCTGTCTGTATGACATTTACAATATGTATTAAAATCTTAATCTATGTATGATTTAGGTTGGTACTGCCACTGTAGTACTCAACGCGTTTTTCAGTATGATTGTTGTCTTGCCAAATCAAGAGTTTGCACCCTTTTAAGACGCCTGTGGCCCTCAAATAATAACAAGTTCCTCGCAAGCGGATTGGGATGACTGGTAATTTTTGCAACGTAGTTTGTGCATGACCTTCTAATTTCCTCCCGAATGGTAGAAATATTGAGGTCTTTATGGATGTTATGATTCCGTATATACCATGGAGCACCCGTAATCATTCTCAAGATCTTTGATTGTCGTCTTTGTAGTTTTTCAACATTTGATGCGGAGGCGGACCCCCATAGCTGCATTCCATAGGACCATATAGGTTTTAAAATCGCTTTGTAAAGGAGCACTTTGAGGTCCAAAACAAGTGAAGATTGTGGCCCAATTAGCCAAAAAAGTTGGGTGGTTTTAATTTTAAGCTGTGTGATTTTAGCTGCAATGTGGTGTACCCAAGTGAGACGCCGATCGAGGTGTATTCCCAAGTACCTTACATGGGTCTGCTCTGGGATGCTAGCTCCATTTATTATTATAGCTGGACAATTATCTTTTCTTAACGTGAAAGTTATATGAACGCATTTTGTGGCATTAACATTTATTTTCCACTTATGTAACCATTTCTCCAACTCATTTATATGGGTTTGAAGTTGTTGCGATGCCAATTCTGGTTGTTTATGAATACTTAGAAATGCTGTATCATCTGCGAATGTTGATGTGTGAGTGTTTGAACATGTGGGCAAATCTGCGGTGTACAAAAGATACAGGAATGGCCCGAGTATACTTCCCTGCGGGACTCCAGCTAAAATTTCTTTTCTCGATGAATAAGTATTCTTCGACCTTATTACAAAAGATCTATTTGTTAAGTAGCTCGCGAGCATTTTAAGTACATTTGACGGGAGAAATATTGAAATTTTATATAGAAGCCCTTCGTGCCAGACCTTGTCGAATGCTTGTGATATATCTATAAATAGTGCAGAGCAGTAATGCTTCCTTTCAAAGGTTTCTCGAATTAAATTTGTGATTCTATGTACTTGTTCAATAGTGCTGTGCTTTTTCCTAAATCCGAATTGATGGTCTGGGATTATATTTCTTGAAATAACATGCGCCGCTAATGATTTTAAAATCAACCTTTCGAATATTTTAGAAAGAACAGGTAATAAGCTTATCGGACGGTATGATGATACCTGCGTAATGTCTTTGCCGGGCTTGGGGATCATAACTATTTCAGATTGTTTCCAAGATGATGGGAAGAAACTCGTTTTTAACATTGAATTAAAAATAAACATAACAGTTCTTAGCGCCGAATTGGGCAGATTCATGACCATAGTGTTGGTGATTTTGTCACTACCAGGAGCTTTTTTCGGATTCAGTTCATTTATAACTGCTTCTAGCGCAGGTAAGCAAAATTTTTCCGGATTTAACACAGATTCTTGAATAGCAACTGGTGTTATCGTTGAGTCTGTTTCATTTGGAATAAAAACCTTCTCCAGGTGGTTGGCAAACTCTTCCACTTTATCTTTGGAATTTTTGGCCCACTTTCCATTGTGAAGGCGAATAGGAGCTTCGTAAGTAATAGGTCTTTTAATTTTTCGCACGGTCTTCCACAATCTGTAGTCAGTCTTCTCGGTGGCATCTAAGTTTTGTAAAAAGATTTTAAGATTCAACTCTTTTTCTGTCTTAAGTGCTTTACGCAGTCTCTTTTGGCATTCGTTCAGTTGTGTCTTCAGAAATGGGGAACGAAACTCCTGCCATTGGCGCCTTAATTGTCTCTTTTCCCGTATTAGAGATTGAAGATTGCTAGAGACGTTGATAGAACTTTTTGTACGTGGGCAGGGCTTGGGCATTGTTACTCTAGCAGCGTCAGTCAGAATATTTGTAAATTGGTTTACAGCCAACTGAATTTCATCCTTCGTTTTTAACGAAATATTTTGCGGCAGGTGTGCACTTACGTACATTTTGTACTTATGCCAATTTGTTTTTTTACTAGGAAAAAAGATACAATTTTGGTCCAAAAACACGTCATTATTGCATAACGTTACAAACGTAGGCGAATGATCTGATGAGAGATCAAAAGAAGGAGCCATAGAGATTTGTTCGCGTTTCACATTTTTAGTTACAGCAAAATCAATCACATCAGGAATTTTTTTTAAGTCCGTAGGCCAGTAGGTAGGATGTCCTGTTGATATTGCATCCAAGTTGTTGCACAAGGCTGTATCAAATAGCTGCCTACCTCTTGGAGTAATAAGACGGGAGCCCCAAAGCGTGTGCTTAGCGTTAAAGTCTCCATCTGCTAAGAATTTTTGACCTAGCGTCGAAAAGTAATTATGAAATTGCTCTTTTTAATGCTGTGTCCTGGAGGGCAATATACTGCCGAAATGGTGAGCCCTCTGGCAGGTATGCTTATAGTTGTGGCCTGTATGTAATCTGTTTGATATGCCGGCATGGGGAAATGATCAATATCTTTGTGAACAAGGATTGCTGATCCTCCACAGGCTCTACCACTTGGGTGTTGTGTATCATAGGTATAATACCCATTTATTCGAAAGCAATTTTTGATCGAAAAATGAGTTTCTGAGACTAGTAAAACATCTATTTGATGTACGTACAGAAATTGTTGAACTTCGTTTTTATGTTGGCTTAAGCCGTTGGCATTCCAGAAACATATTTGCAACTGGTTCATTTTCTGTTATTTAGCAAAATCTGCATTAGCATGCTTTGATTTTGCAACATTTTCTGGAACATACTTTCCATGCTTGCCATGAATCGATCCATTGTTTGTATTAATTTATCAATGGAGTTTTGATTATTTTGATCTTGCTCGGAATGGGTTGAATGTTTGTTATCATTTTCACTGGTTGTGTTTGCAGGGGCAGCTGCACCTTTTCTTAAAGCCTGTGCATAAGACAACTGCTGGTGATTTACGTTTCTGTCACCACGGATTTGTTGTTGCGAAATAGTATTATAACGATACTGGTTATATTCAGGTCGTTTATCAGTTGTTTGCTTAAGTCGCAAATAAACTTCACAGCCACGATAGTTTGCAGTATGGTTACCACTGCAATTGCTGCACTTAAGAATTCTGTTATCATTCTTTGCATAGGGACAATCGTGACTTTTGTGGATATCTCCACATTTAACGCAGACTGAAGGCAATTTGCAAAATGTTTTTGTATAGCCAAATTCTTGGCAATTTTGGCATTGCGGAGGCCCCTTACCTTTAATAGGCTCTTCGACTGAAATTCTACGATTAGAAGATATTTCAAGTTATAAATTGGGTGAGGGTCGCCCTTTTTTTCATGTGTAAAGAGTTGAAGGTAATTTCAACTCTAAACATTGGTTGCGGAATTTTGTCCTTGTTCAGTATATTGTGAACTGATTTCACCTCGTAGCCCTCGTTGTCCAGGGCGTCTTTCAAATCTTTTACCGGCACCGTACTATCAATGGCTTTGATAACAACTATTAAACCCTTAGCGCTTTTTAGCTGGTACGTGTAATAGTTCTTATTCTCAGAATCGAGACTATTCACAAGTTTCCTATACATTGTTTCATTATTTACCTGTATTTTTGTTTCAAGTACGTTGCCTTTTTTCAGTGATGTAACGTAAAAATTCTCTTTACCGATTTCCTTTGTTAACTCGCTCACCAATTCGTTGGTAGTGGCCTCTTTTAGGTATAGTGGAGGCGGTTTAAAATTTTTTGTAGACACGGCTATAGTCTCAGCAGGTTTAGCATTATCAAGAATTGCAAACCGATTTTGGGTCGTTGCGGAGTTTTTAGGCTGCTTAGAAAACGGCTCAAATATAGCTGACCGAGGGCTAGACTTACGTTTGGTAATTGTAATATACCGATCCATGCCAGTTAACACTTTTTCGTTTGGTTTATTTATTGTAGCTTTTGGTATTGTACCCGTTTCACTGGATATTTTTTTGCTTACCGTTGGCGAAGCAGTTTCAATATTTTTATCATTAAGTTCAGGAGCACTTGCACTAAAAATTGTGTTTTTTGTTTTTGCACTTAAACTGTGTTTATTTAACATTGCATCAGAAATTTTTTTTTTTTTCACTGTTATATTGAGAGTTTACCACAATATATGCATTTCCATTGTTTATGCTGAGTCTTCTCTCCCTTTTCGGAGAGTCTCTTAAACTCATTTGTTATTTAAAACACTTTGCTAGTACTTGATCGTACTTACACTAATTTGAGCTGCCGGCACTTGAACCGTAACTCGTATTGTACTTTAATATTAATAGTGAATCGCCGGTACTTGAACCGTGACTCGTATTCTAAAGCAGATAAAAACACGTGACCTTTTCTTGATTGTCAATTTTATTCTGATTCTTTGTATTAATTTACTTCGCTTAAATACATTAAATTGTCCAAGCAAAATTAAGAAAATAACTATAAACAATTAAAACTATAAATTGCAAAATAATCAAGTTTAGTAACCAGGAAATAGAATAAAAATAAATAATAAAATATAGTTTGGTAAGCAAATTAAATTAAGTAGGTCATGAATAAATGTTTTCCGTATAAAATAAAAGGTGCATTCAACTTTCCTTAAAATATAATAAAGGTGTAATTTAAATTAAACAAAATATGGAATTGTGCTTGCTTAGCAAGAATGCAATAAATTAACAATTTGATTATTATTAAATAAAAGGTGCATTCAACTTTCATTAAAATATAATAAAGGTAAACAAATATGGAATTATGCTTGCTTAGCAAGAATGCAATAAATTAACAATTTCATTATTATTAACTAAAAGGTGCGTTCAACTTTCAAAATAATTAATAAATAAATCTTAAGATAATTATGTTAACATGAGTGTTAACATGCTTCCCCACGCTGACCATCGGTCGGTGATACATTATGCTGGCTGGTTGGGTTGCAGCTGTGGTTATTAGCATTCGGTAGTTTGTGGTAGGGATGCCTAAGTTAGCTTAAAACTGGTTTTCAATGTTTTGCATTTGTAAACTGCAACGATGGTAACTGCTAATATCAATGCAAGTGCCACATATCCGACAATTACGCCATGTGTACTGAGGTTGAATTCGTTAGCGGGCAGTGTAGTTTTAAGAATTTCGTCTAACTGTTGTTGTTTTGCTTCGAGTGCCTGTATTGTGGATTGTTTTGCTGTAAGTGTGCTGAAGTTCATACTTGCATATTGTTTAGGTAAGCCAATGATGAAGTTGTAGTGAGTTGGCGAGGCTTGTAAGGATGTAACAATTTGTTGACGGCCTTGTATAGTGATGAGATCGTTTTTTATGACACATTCGGGACTCAATGTGATTAGACCGCTGGCTTCTAAGGTTAGGTGAATGATATCGCTTCCGCATACTGCATTCAGTTTAATGGTGTTTGTCGTGGAGAACATGTATTGGTTGGGATGGTGTAGATGTTGCCATATGGTTGTATCTTCCAGCTGATAGCACTCACATCTTGGATTGGGTTGATCATTCAGTAGATCGAGTTCACATTTGTGGATCATTGGGTGATGTGTTGCTTGATATGTGGCTGGTATGTTCCGGCAGATTAATTCATTTTCACCCAGATTCCAACAAGCGTCCACTTCATGTTGTGTCATTGGGAAAAATTCGTCATGATGTAGGCTGATGGCGATAAATTTGGTTGATGGGTTTACGGTTGTAAGTGTCTGGTTTACTGTGACTGCAATCGGAGTGACCTGCATTAGCTGGAACTCACGTGGATCGGTAAGGGGTAAGTCTATGCTGAATATCACGTGATGTTGGGCGACGATTCCATTGACTTTGATAAGTTTGTAGACCTCAAGTAAGTTATTTCGGTGAACCGGTAATTGCAAGTGTGCTGGCAGATGGGCCTTTATCTTCTTGATTTCTTCACTAAGCTGTTGAGGGGTGAGCAGAAGAGGTTTAATTTTGTCATGGTGACTATCAACTAGAACATCCATGATTGCAGCGTGTATGCGTTGTATATTGTTAGTAACTATGAGCATCTGAACGGAAAGTGTGAGCATTTGTTGTTCGGCCTCAACCGTTTGAATCATATTACCAGTTTCTTTAAATTTTGCTTGCACATTGACAGTTGACCTTGCTTTAGAATGTTGATGGTGGAGTTGATTATTGAAGTCTGATTCTTCAAAAGCTTCTCCAAGTAATGGTCGTTTTGTTCCAGTCTTTTAATTGTTGTTGACATCTGAGTTTCGTAGTTTGAGTCTAATACTCCAAAAAGTGAATGGGCGATATTTCCAACTATGTCGATTGCACCCCTTTTCTTTCGCTTTACTGTGAACAGATTAAAATCTTATTGTAAATCGTCCTTTATGTGATCGAAGTATTCCAGCAATGGCTTACATGTTGCATTAATTCTCTTCTCTTGGCATAAAGTTTGAAGTATTTTTACTCCATCAGTCAAAATATTTATTTGATGTTGATATGGTTTAAGGTCAAAATAGACGATTATTTTCCAATTGACAGACATGCGCTTTACCAGGCTTATCTGTTCAAAATATATACCAGGCTTGTTTGTAAACTTCGTTACGTTTATGTGATTTCCAGCAATTATTGGCAAGAAAAGTATGGCCAACATAGTGATCAGCACGCTTAGGTGGGATTTCTTCATTAGGGATTGGCCTAGGTAGTTTTGTTTTGGCTGTTAGACTCGTTGAGTTTGTGTTTTCTTCTGATTCATATTTCTGCTCTTTGATGATTTCATGAAAGGGTGGGGCTAATCTGTGAATAGGTCGTTTGAAGATTCCACTTTGCGTTTTTACATCACATACCCTCACTAAGCCGTCATCACCTTTGTAAATCTTGATTATACGTCCCAGTGGCCATTGTAGGACTGGAAGGTTGTCCTCCTTAATTATTACCATTGTATTTAGTTGCACGTCGTTTATTGGTCCTTTCCATTTATGACGCTGCTGTAATTCGTTGATATATTCTTTGCTCCACCTGTCCCAAAAGCTGTGTTTTAATTGTGATACAAGATGCCATCTCTGTTGTAAACTATGTTTAGGGAGTTTGGATTGTATATCAACGTTTGAGGTCAATGGTTCCCCAATTAAGAAGTGACCTGGCGTTATTGCATTTAAATCATTGGCATCGGATGAGTTTAGACTAAGGGGACGGGAGTTTAAAATGGCTTCAATTTCAATTAAAACTGTTTCCAGTTCTTCGTATGTGAGTGATGCTGGGGATACATTTTTCAATAGCAGGTTATTTGCTGACTTCACTGCTGCCTCCCACAGTCCTCCAAAATGTGGTGATCTCGGTGGGATGAACTGAAATTCTATCCCTTTTGAGCTGCCTGCTTTAATAATTGATTCCTGTGCTGGGTTGGGATAAATGACGTCGTTCAGCTCATTTAGTTTATTCCGAGCACCTGTAAAGTTTGTTGCGTTGTCGCAGTACAATGTTTGACAATGGCCTCGTCTACCTATGAACCTCTTTAGAGCCCCGATGAATGCTTCCGTTGTTAGTTCAGTCACAAGCTCTAAATGTATTGCCTTAATGACGAAACAGCAAAATACCGCAAGATATGCCCTTTGAGGTCGTTTTCCTCTTGTTTTAAAATGTACTGCAAATGGGCCGCAGTAGTCTACTCCCGAATTCAGGAATGGCCTGGCTGGTTGCACTCGATGTTTTGGGAGGTTTCCCATTATTTGGTTATACATTGTTGGCCTTGCCTTTGTGCAGCGGACGCATCGTTGGACGACTGCTCTTGTAAGAGTTTTTCCTCTAATCGGCCAAAAACGCTGCCTAACCTGTGCAAGCAGTGCTTGAGGGCCACAGTGGTAATTTTCTCTGTGTATTTTTTCGATCAGAAGTTTTACTAGCGGATCTTGGCTTAGTAGCATCATTTGATGGATAGCATCGAACTGCTGTGTTGAGCAGCTTAGTCGACCGCCCACTCGGATTATACCTTCTTCGACTAAGAATGGAGTGAGTGAGCTAAACAGACTTGTCTCTGGTACAAATTTGTCCCTTGTGAGTGCGGTTTTGATGTCATTGAAATCGGTTGCTTGTATTTGCCGTACCATTAGCTTCAGTGCTGCATCTAGCTCCTGTGGTGATAGTTGTATATGCTCTGGTCGAGATTTCTTCGGTCGTCTGGTGTTCCTTGCAAATCGTAAGACATATCCGATGACCCTTTGTACATGAGCAAAGGAATTTTTTGATGGTATTGTGTAAACCAGGCTGCATTTATCGATTGAGTGTTGTGCTGTTAGAACGGTTGCTGTGCAGTTATCATTTGTCAATTCTCGTAACCTGGGAGCTGGCCATAACTTCTGAGATTGATAGAGGAAGAGTGGCCCACACCACCATATGGCACATGACGATAGCTCGTGAGGTTTTATTCCTCTGGATAATATATCTGCAGGGTTTTGTTTTGACGGAACATGATGCCATTGTTCTGGGATTGTTACTCTTAGAATTTTCAAAACTCGATGGGCCACATAAACTGGCAATTTTCCTGAATGATTGTGGAGCCAGGAAAGCACAATTTGGGAGTCAGTCCAACAAAATGACTTTTCTTTCTCTAAGCCCAAATCAGCCTTTACTCTTGCCGATAGCTCAGCTGCCAAGAGTGCTGCGCACAACTCAAAACGGGGTATTGTTTGTGATTTAATTGGTGCCACACGCGATTTTGTACATAAAAGATTAACCTTTACCGTTTTGTCCTGTTGTATCACCCGTAGATATACTGCAGCACCGTAAGCTTTTTCCGATGCATCAGCGAAGGCGTGTATCTGGATATTTGCATCTTGGTTGCCAGATATGTACCTTGTGATCTTTATGTTGTCCAACTTTTTTAAATCCTTCTTGTAGAGTTCCTATTCGTTTGCTATTTCCGTAGGAAGGTTCTCATCCACTCAAGTTTGGCTGACCATGTTTTCTGTAGTTGGATTTTTCCAGAAACCAATTAGACCTAGCGAGTCATATATGTGAGCTAAGTCGGAGCTCATGGTACGTTTTGTTGTTTGTTTATGTTCTTGAAGGGTGACCTTAATACAGAGCGCGTCATCCTTTGGAAGCTACAATAGGCCCAATGTTTTTGTTGATTGTGCTTCCTCTGAGTTGAAGTTGAGGTTGACTTCTTGATCTTTGGCAGCAATCTCACGTAGTAGGGCCTTATGATTTGAGCACCATTTTTTTAGTTTCATTCCAGCTCCGCCAAGAATGTTTATCAATTGTTGTTGTATGATCAGAGCTTCATGAACTGAATCTGCTCCTATTAGACCATCATCAACGTAAAAATCTCGTCTCAGAGATGATGATCCGTATGGGTATTGATGTTGGTAGTCGTCTGCTAGCTTGACTAGGCAGCGTGTTGCTAGGTATGGTGCTGCTCTAGTGCCATATGTAACTGCGTTCAGTTGATACACGTTAATTGGTTGGTTCTCATCTTCTCGCCACAGGATGAGCTGTAAGTTTCTATCCTTTTTGTTAACCCATATCTGGCGGTACATTTTTTCGACATCAGTTTTTAATGCGTACTTGTGCATTCTAAAGCGTAGCAAAATTGCAAACAGGTCGCTTTGAACTGTGGGACCAGTATGCATTATATCGTTCAATGAAAAACCCGAGGAGTTGTGTGCTGATGCGTCAAAGACTACCCTTAATTTGGTGGATAAACTTTCAGGGCGGAGTACGCATTGGTGTGGTATGAAATAGTGTGGAGTGCTGATTTGGTTGGCGCTGATCCTTGTCATGTGACCCAGTGATTCGTATTCCCTCATGAATGACACGTATTGATCCTTTAGCATTGGGTGTAGTTGCTAAACGTTTTTCGATTGAGTTGAATCTTCTGTATGCTACTCCCTTTGATTCCGCCAATGCTGATGGATGGTTGTTTAATGGAAGCTATACTATAAATCTGCCATCTTCTCCCCGGACTGTTGTTTGCACGAAGTGTGCTTCACATCGTATGTCATCATCTGAAAGGTTGGACTGGTCGCTTGATGCATCCTCGGAATCCCAAAATTGGGAAACCGCTTCCTCTAAATCCTTTGCTGTACATATTCCGCATACAGAATGATTGCGGGTTGATGATTCAACTTTGCCAGCCATTACCCATCCGAGGAGTGTATTTTGAAGCACGGGGAGATTGTCTCCTAACTTAATTTTCCCATCGGTTAGTAGTTCGAAGATGATGTCTGCTCCAAGCAACCAGTCGATTCGGCCTGGTGTGTTGAATTCTGGATCTGCTAGGTGTACATTCTGTGGGATTCCCCAATTTGTAATATCGAACTGATGAAGGGGCTGATCGGATACAATTTTTGATATAATGTGGACATCTACATCTGTGGCATAGTCATTTGCTGTTGACCTGATCTGGATGTTTGATTGATGCCTCATCTTTGTTTTCTGATTTCCGATGCCCTCCAAACTCATGCATATTTGACGTGATCTTCTGTCTAGCAATTTCCAAAGGCGATCTGTAATCAGGTTTGCTTGTGACCCAAAGTCCAATATTGCTCGACATTCGATTAACTGCCCGTTTTCTGCTGGCACTTGGATGCGTGCAGTTCCCAGTAAAACATAGTGGGGATCTTTGTAGATGCGATAGTCAGAAGGCTGAATTTTGTAGCCGGTTGATGGGGAGTGACTTGATGTGTTGAGTTATCTTGCAAGTTGGGTTTGGTACCTGATGTTGACACCTTGGGGTTATGGAGCAATGAGTTATGTTTCCTAGTGCATTTGCCACAGTGTCGTGATTTGCACTCGTTAACTCGATGTCCTTGCTTGAGACAGTTGACACACAGTTGCAAGTCTTTGACCCATTTCCACCTCTGGTTTATTTCGGCATTAATGAATTTTTTACAAGCGAAGATTTTGTGTCCTTCACCTTTGCATATTGCGCAGTTGTCCCGCGGTTCAGATGTTGTTACCAAAGCGCAGGTTCTTGTATGCCCCTTGTCAGCCTTACCTCGCACCTCCAACGACTGGAATATTCGCTCCAGGAAGTTGAGTAGCTCGTCAATCGTGATTAGGCGCCTATTGTCGGTTAAGCTTTGCTCAAAAGCGATTTGAGTCTCTTCGTCTATCTTCTGTAATAGAATATGGAACAGAATGGCAACCCAGTGCTGCACTGGGACATCTTGTGCCTGTAAGCCCTGAAGACACTCCTTTGTTACGTCGTGAAGTGACTTTAAAGATGAGTCATCTTTTACTGGATGAATGCGACATTAGCTTGCTGAGTAATGTGGACACCAGAAGTCGTTTGTTGTCGTATCTGCCAGTGATAATTGACCAAGCAGCAGCGTAGTTGTGTCCGACTGCAGGTAAACGCTTGATTAGTTTTTTTGCTTCTCCTTGCAATGACGTGGTTAGGTATTGCATCTTTCTTGTATCTGATATGCTTGTGTTATGTACAAGCTCTGAAAATATGTCCTTAAATTCTACCCACCGTAAGTAGTTTCCGTCGAACATTGGTATTTTGATTTTTAGAAGGATTGTGTCAGTGCCACTTGGAATTGCAGCCTGGTGAGTTACACCTGTAGGGTTTTCTTGAATGTGCCGATGAAGTGCTATCATCGCTGCTTCTGCCCTTTCTTCAAGGTTATAAATGGTGTCGATGTGATAGTCTTCGACTTGTTCCGCTTCCGTTGATGCCCATATTGCCGAATTATTGTTGGATAGTTCGGTCATGTACTTTTCAATGAAGCTTGCCTTTATGGTGTAGTATGACGAATGGTGTTCCATGGTTTGTTGTGCAAACACTTCGTCAATGTGTCGATCCAATGCCCTCATTACTGCCCGCTGGTTGCGAAGCAGCCTTCGTGTTTCGGCCGTTACCGTATGGTGGGTCGATAGCTGTTGTCCCTTTGATGGCTGGGCTTCATCATCTAATCTCAACGGCTGTGCTGCCCCTTGCTCAAACAGCTTGATGTGCTTGGTAACTATCAGGGTTATTTTGTTGTAATAATCTTCCCTGAGATAGTCATTATTCAGGGGCTTGTTTTTCATGGCCATGATTTCTTTATGAATTCTGTGGAACTCATCGGCCAATTCTGTCAATGCCTCCAATCTTTTGACGAAGTATGGAGGGGTTTTCCTGTCTTTGGGATCCTTAGCGAAGTTCCTTACGAGCGTCTCGATCTGAGCTCCCAGATGCTGTTGGGTACGCACCAACTCTTCGAACTCCATTTTTTAGGTACACGTCCTCAATTGAATTTGAGTTGTAGAAACAAAAATTGGCAATCAAAAGATCACGTCGGGGTCACCAAATGTTAGTACTTGATCGTACTTACACTAATTCGAGCTGCCGGCACTTGAACCGTAACTCGTATTGTACTTTAATATTAATAGTGAATCGCCGGTACTTGAACCGTGACTCGTATACTAAAGCAGATAAAAACAAGTGACCTTTTCTTGATTGTCAATTTTATTCTGATTCTTTGTATAAATTTACTTCGCTTAAATACATTAAATTCTCCAAGCAAAATTAAGAAAATAAATATAAACAATTAAAACTATAAATTGCAAAATAATCAAGTTTAGTAACCAGGAAATAGAATAAAAATAAATAATTAAATATAGTTTGGTAAGCAAATTAAATTAAGTAGGTCATGAATAAATGTTTTCCGTATAAAATAAAAGGTGCATTCAACTTTCCTTAAAATATAATAAAGGTGTAATTTAAATTAAACAAAATATGGAATTGTGCTTGCTTAGCAAGAATGCAATAAATTAACAATTTCATTATTATTAAATAAAAGGTGCATTCAACTTTCAAAATAATTAATAAATAAATCTTAAGTTAATTATGTTAACATGAGTGTTAACACACTTTTTTCCACTATTCACTGATTTTGTTTTTTTTTCGCTTTTGCTGTTTTATTTTATATTTGTGTATATTTTTATTTTTCAAGTAAACAAAGGGATTAACTCTTAATCCCTTTAGACACTGTTTTTGTTGTATTTAATTTTTTTTTTCTTTTTTCCTTTTATTTGGTTTGTGATTTTAATGTTCTGTGTACGTATTTACTCAACCGAGCCTATAACGAGAATGCGAGCAAGCTTTACTTATGTTACAGAATTTGTCAGGAGAGCCCATCGAGCACGATACGTCTATATATATAAAAATGAAATGGTCCACGTATGTAATGTAATAGCGTGAGAACGGCTGGGGCGATTTGGCTGATTTTTTTTTTTATTCGATTCGAAAAATTATAAAATTTTCCGGAAAACTTATAAAATTCATTTATTCATTTTCTTCTTGCTTTTGTTGGTGTAAATACAAATAAGTTATTGACGACTCGACATGTTCGTTCGAACTGGTTTGTTGAAGCTATGCGATTGTTTGTATGGTAATGAGTTTGCATACGTGCAAACACACTTATGCAAAAAAAAACAAAACAAAAAGAAAATAAAAGACCAAATAAAGAGAGGCAACATCTTCAAGTTCGACCAAACCGAAAATTGTTCTAACATGTCAACAGTTAAGTATGTATTTTTTGGTTTGTTCATTACTTTACATAACTGCCAGATTTTTTGGAGATAATACCGTCACCATTTTCAATTAAAATTCGCAATAAAATCACATGTACTAATGGATGTAAATAGATTGCATGTTTTTCAGTAAAGTTCATATTATTTTATGAATTTGTTTTCGATTTAATAAAATATGCATTTTAAGTTTAATTTTTAAAATTTTTTTCCTTAAAGTATATAAATTTATAACAAAAAAAATTTAATTACATATATAAAAAATAATAAACATCAGCTTTGCTTATGTTACAGAATTTGCCAGGAGAGCCTAACGAACATGATACGTTTTCAATAACTAGACTTTATTTCGAAGTAATTTTTCTTCGCATGAGAAAAAGTTTTTAACACATTTTTAAGAAAAAGTATTAATTTTTTTTTATACATGTCTTTATTTTCACTTTTCAATATACTACGAATTAAATCATTTTAGTAAAAACATAAGTAAATCGTTTTCACTTCTCAATTTTTTTACATCACCTATGTTTAAACTTTATAAAATTCCTAAACAGTGCTCAGTGATTTAATGTAGACGTGTTAGATAATACTAAATTGAAAATTTGAATATATATTCTACATACATATGGACATATGTATGTATGCACATTATCAGTGCTTTAAAATTTTTCGTGTGACTTGATACACATAATTTTAAAATTAATAGTTTTTATAAGAGAAGAAAAATCTTGATATATTGGGTAGTGAGGGCTTAAGAATATGAAGTCACCGACAATTACACTTCACTTTTAAGTTAACAAATAATTTTCTACTCGATGCAATTTTAACGATACATACATATGTATATGTAAGAAGGCGTACAACACTGCGGAGTGAGTACAACTCCATACAACTCTGGAATGTGAGAAAGGAGGAGAATTAGGGGAAGAAGATTCATTATCTACTAACCACCGCTTGATATACACGTGTTTGATATCTAAAGTTAAATTGAATATAAAAGACAAATTAATTGGAATTAATATTATCAAATCTATATTAGTTAAATAAAGAAATAAACAGAAACAACATGAATTATTATATGGTGTCAGAAGTGTCGTGAACTTCAAATCAAGAGATAATGGGAGACGAAGGTCAGAATCGCACACCACGACCTCTAGATTGCTCTAACATTGCGGCGTTCACTAGATGATGTAATTGGAAAATTTGACAATTACTGCTTGCCCCAAAAGAATGTGGCCATGGAGTCCTTTAAATTTAATATGACAGCGCAAAAAGAGAAACAGTCAATAAATGAATTCGAGACGGAGCTGCGAAGATAATTGCTTTTTTGTGATTTTAAATGCAGCTGTGGCGCTTCTTATGAAGAAAGAATGCTTCGAGATCGCATTATTATTGGTGTTTATGAAAAACAGTTACAAATGAAACTGCTGGATGGCCGGGATGATACTCTGGCAAAGGTGATCGAAACCTGCAAAATTTATGAGGCAGCTACGCCCAACAAGAGTATTCTTGAATCAAAAGGATCTTTGATAGCCAGTTTGGAAACTGAGGACAACAGTAAGATGACAAAAGTTGAATCTCTTAAACGTTTTTGTTTTAATTGTGGGGATAAGTGGTCCCTAAAACATATGAGTCAGTGCAGGGCGAAAAATATTTTTTGCCGTATTTGCTCGAAAGTTGGACATTATGCAAGAATGTGTCGCCAAAATGGGAAACCTCAACAAATGCAATTTGGAAAAGATAACAACAGTAGCAGCAATAGAAGTGGTCAATACAATAACAATGAGGGTCGAGTTGGTCGCTATAACAACAGCAAGCAGGAAGTTGATAGTATTAATTGGGCTGATATTCAAGGTAGGTCTTTGGAATCTGACAGAATTTTTGGACTTAAATTGAGTAGTGGAAATGATTTTAGAATAAAGTCGATAGGATCGAATCGTACACAATGGACTAAAAAATATCGGATTGAGAGAGAAGTGATTAATTTTAAGGTAGATACTGGGGCGGATGTGAATTGTATTCCCTTGGAGATTATAGAGAGACTAAAGGTAGATGTTGGCAATCAGAATAGTGAATTTCCTGTTTTCGATTATAGTAATAATAGAGTGCAAGTTTTTGGCACTGTGAAATTAAAGTGTATTGATTTGGAATCTGGTAAAAAAATGGAAGTATTATTTTTGGTTGTTGATAATAAATTTGAGCCTATACTTGGGTAAGATAGTTGTATAAAACTTGGGTTAGTCAAGAGGATGGATGTTGACAGGGTTGTACTGCCGGGGGCATCGGAGGTGTTTATTAAGGAGTGTAGGGATGTGTTTCAAGGGTTTGGTAGATTCCCGGGTGAGTATAAGATTTATTTGAAAGAGGGTTCAAAGCCTGTGCTTCTCTACAGGAAGAGGATACCACATGCGTTAATGGGTAGATTGAGGACGGAACTCAGGAATATGCTTTAGGAGGGAATTATTTCAGTGGTCGATTATCCAACTGACTGGGTTAATAATCTACAGATAGTGGAGAAAACAAATGGAAGACTACGCATTTGCTTGGATCCAAGGCCATTGAATGCGTGTATCAAACGGGAGCATTTCCTTATTCCGACGATTGAGGACCTAACATCGGGATTAGCTGATGCGAGAATATTTACGCTTATTGATCTAACAAGCGGATTTTGGCATATGTCGCTAGAGAAGGAATCATCGGATCTGACTACGTTTATGACTCCGTTTGGGCGATATAAGTTTAACCGCCTTCCCTTTGGCCTCAGCTGCGCTCCTGAAATGTTTCAAAGGTCGATGGTGAGAATTTTTGGTGACATTCCAGGAGTTTATATTCATTTTGATGACATATTGATAAGTGCAAGGGACTTGGGGGAGCATGACAGAATTGTAGGTATGGTACTGCAGCGGGCAAGGGAGAATAACGTCAGATTTATTCCCGAAAAAATTGAATATCGGAAGGAGTCTGTGGAATTCATGGGACATACTATAACTGCTGAAGGTATCAAGGCAGGTAGGAAATATTGTGAAGCGATTCTGGGCATGGGGAGACCAAAATGCAGGGCGAATGTTTTACCTTTTCTTGGGCTAGTGAAGTACTTAGCGCGATTTATACCGAATTTATCGGAGATGACTGCCGGCTTGCGGAATCTTACGAGACTTGATGTTGATTTTGAGTGGGGTGAGCAACAGGAGAGGAGCTTTGAGGATTTGTTGAATGTTATTTCATCCGAACCTATCTTGGCAGCCTATGATCCCCGTTTACCTGTAAGGATTCAGACAGATGCGTCGAAGGATGGATTAGGATGCGTTTTAATTCAGGAGGGGCACCCAGTTGCATTTGCATCTCGGACATTGTCCAAAAATGAGCAGAAGTAGGCTCAAATTGAGTAGGAGCTTCTGGCTATTGTTTTTGCTTGTCAACGGTTTCACTATTTTGTATATGGTCGTGAGTTTACGGTTGAGAGTGATCATAAGCCGTTGGAGACATTGGTCAAACGGGATATTGATGATGTCACTATGCGTCTTCAGCGTATGTTTATGATGCTATTGAAATATCCACGCATGGCGATAGTTTATAAACCGGGAAGGGAGTTATTGGTGGCTGACTCTTTGTCTCGGGCTCAGTTGTCGAGGGAGGAGGAGCTAAAGGATTTGTCAGGCACAATTCATAGGATAGTGGGAACGGTTTGTTTATCGGAGAGGAACTATACACATTATAGGAGTGTATTAAATGAGAACGAGGGATATCGTCGCGCCTGCTCTTTTGTTAAAAAGGAATGACCCAGTTTTCACCGACTGGATGATCTGGGTCGACAATTTTATAAATTCAAATCGAGGCTCCATTTTAAAAGGGGACTTCTCCTACTTGACCAGAGACTTGTTATACCGGGAAAATTGCAAGGGGCAATCACGGAATGGTTGCATGGCTCACATCTGGGTATTGAGAAAACATTAGGTCGTGCTAGGGAATTATATTATTGGCCTGGCATGAGTGAAAGCATTAAGAGTGTGGTGCAATCCTGTGCTGTCTGTGAGAGATTTCGACGGAGTAATCAGAAGGAGCCGTTGAAACAGGAGCAGTCGCCAGAATATCCTTTTCATATAGTAGCGATGGATTTGTTTGAGTATGCGGGGAGGGATTTCATAGCCATTTTGGATGCTTATTCTAACTATTTAGTGGCAATACCATTGCGCGATAAAACGTCGCAGTGTATTATTGAGCAGCTCAACCAAGTATTTTGTAGGATTGGTTTTCCGACGGTGGTCAGGGCTGATAACAGTCCTTTTGCCTCCAGGGAGTTTGACAGTTTTGCTATGGAATCTAATATTCAATTCAGGTTTTCAAGTCCTCGCTATCCGCAGAGTAACGTGCTAGCTGAGAAGGGTGTAGCTATTGCGAAGAATATTTTGAAGCGATGTTATGAGGCAGGTGATCAAGATTCATACCAATATAGGATTTTGGAATACAATACGACTCCTTTGGCAGGTATGAAGCTGTCACCATCCATGTTATTTTTCGGAAGGCTGATAAAGACGAAACTACCAGTGTCAGGATCGTTATTAACCAGAAATAATATAACAGCGAATTTGGTACAGGAAAGAATTAGAGAAAAGAAAGAAAAGCAAAAATATTACTATGATCGGAACGCGAAATCATTGCCGGGGGTTAGTGTTAGTGACTCAGTAATTTTTAGGAAAGACAGCAGAGGGTGGCAATTTGGCGTGGTGATGGAAAGGGTTAATAATCGTTCGTATATCATTAGGGACAATTGTGATAGACTGTTTAGACGGAATAGAAGGTTTATTGCGAGGACGAATAACACTGGAATGGGCTCTGGTCTATTCCTTCGGGAGAACATGGGTGAGGATTTTAAGGGATGCATACCAATTGGGCAGATTGCACCATCACCACATGGGGATGATAGTTTGGACCGTAGACTGACAAATCGTACTGAATCGATAGTTCCAATGCAGGAGAATGGACCATCGGGTCATAGGTCAAAGGGTATAATTGAGGACTCAGGGATGGTAAGGAATGAGGGTAACCGTTTTCAGGAAGAAGTGGTAACACATGAAGGAGAAGTACTGGACGAGGTGAGGACAAGAAGTGGACGAATAGTACGACCACCAAAGAGATACCTTGCATGAATCCAAAAAAAGGCGTGTAAGAAGGCGTACAACACTGCGGAGTGAGTACAACTCCATACAACTCTGGAATGTGAGAAAAGAGGAGAATTAGGGGAAGAACACTATATGGAGAAGAGAAAAAAGATTCATTATCTACTAACCACCGCTTGATATACACGTGTTTGATATCTAAAAGTTAATTGAATATAAAAGACAAATTAATTGGAATTAATATTATCAAATCTATATTAGTTAAATAAAGAAATAAACAGAAACAACACGAATTAATTATTACAGTATATCGCTTATATGCTGAAAATTCCAATATCAAAATTCTTTTGTTGTAAAATTTTATTGCTAAAGTAAAAAATAAAAGCTAAATTTCGAACGATTTTGTTAGCAGCCAACATTTCTTCAAATTTGAATGATTGTCTACGTCTAGGTTTATCTATCTATTCTTATATATTGTTAGACATTGGCAGTGGAAAAAACCCACTGAATCTACAACAGGCCAGATTTCCGTCCCAATGGGCTCTTGCCAATTCACAACGTCTAAAGACGAACTAATGGCAAAACTGTTCAAAATTATAGCGATTAAATTTGGTTAAGTGAAAAAGCCATTTTGGCTGCAAAAAACAAATACGTTGATTAAATAAATTCAAAAATCCAAAGCTTAATTAATGGCGAACGGTATTCGTATAAATCGATTGGCTCCATTACCGATGCCGAAAATATTGTTAACTACCTCGTAAAGTTCCTGAATTCATTAAACTTACCGGGAATGCCACCAGTTTAATGTTGGAGCGGTAATAATCATGTTACGTAACCTGAATCAGCCAATACTATGCGATGCTAGATTGGTTATTAAAACGCTTAGCAAAAATAATTATAGAAGAGCAGCTTACTCCAAGGATAACTATCATACCAAGTAATTTACCATTTGAGTTTAAACGTATCCAACTTCCCGTTCTCCTTACATTCGCAATGACTATTAAAAAATCCCAAAGACAATCGCTAAAAGTGTGTGGGTCAAACCAATGTTTTTCCCACGAGCAATTGTATGTTGCATGCTCAAGAGTTGGGACAACGTCAGCAATGTTTATTTTCTTTCCCAACAGAAAAACATAAAATATTGTTTACTATCAAGCTTTAAAATAAACTATATGCTTAACTTTTTTGTTTATTTATTTTTTAATAAATTACCTTAAGAACTATTACAACAATAAATTTAAAAAAATTTGTGTTGTTTCTTCTTTGTACTGAAAATTTTTTTTCTAACTCCATATGAAATATTAATCATTAGCAAATAGCTTGCGAGGGAAGCCGGGTTGTACAGCTAGTTTTACAAAAATGTGCTTGTAATATAATTTTGACAAAATTAAACGAAATAATTCTCTCAGTAAAATGTTAAGTTAGTTGTAAATCTATTATTATAAAATATTTAATGATAAATCATTAATTTTTTTACAATTATTCTTATTATTTAGATTTACATATGTATATAGTTTAAGTATATTATTATGGTAGATTTTTCTAAATTATAAACTTTTACTAGTAAATTTATCACTTATCTATTTATTATTTTATAAGGCCCTTTATACGGGCTTTGATTCTTTTTCCTAGAGTATAACTTTATCAATACTAAAACTCTTTTTTTGCAATTACTAATATTCGTGTTTCGTAGATTTCTTTTGATTTGTGTTTGGCTAGTCTATAAGTTTTCTAGTGATTTTCGTAATCTATTTATAATTTCATTTGCGTAAATTTCTATACTAACTTCGGGGCAAAATTTGATTCTGGAGTTGATTTTGCTTCTCGTAGTGTTTTGTTGTAGTGCAAACCATATGTTCAACAACAAATGTACACCAGCTGCTACATACAGAGCAAAAAGGAGTGAGACTAAATGTATTAGAAAACATTGAAATATACAAACAGAATACATGAACAAATAAACACTGCTTCAGATACAATATTTAAACCATTGAAACATTTGTACAAAAAACCAAACATTACACTAGCATAAACACATTACGTAGGTGCACAAGACCAAAGCAATAAGGAACCTCATAAACGTACAATCACAGATTATTATGTCATAGGACAAAAACCTAATATATTCACATATAAAGACAAACGAATAACAAGCATAGGCGAGAAACGTTTTGGGTAGAAAGAGGGACGAACGAAAATGGAGAGAGAGAGAGAGAGAGAGAGACAAATAGAGAGGGAGCGATAAAATAGGTAAAAACAAACAAAAGAAAAAGGAGAGAGAGATATACCGACAAAAAGAGAGAAAGTGACGAAGACAATAGGAATAACACAAAGAGAGACACGAACAAGACGAACTATATTAACACAGCTAACAATAAAGTGCAACTAGTATAGAGAGAACACTGAAAATGGAAAATAGCCGAAACCGATTTTTTCAAAAACCAAATTTGACGCGGGTTGATGTAAAATCATACCCAAATAAAATAAACCCCGTCAGAGAATACATGCACATAGCATCTATAATACTCCTGTTCCACAACAAATCTCGACCCAGTATTCCACCTGCAAGTAATTGGCATGCCGAAGGAACTACTTCAAAACGGAAGTTTAGTTTCGGCATTGCCAAATAATTCACTTCGATTACACCCTGCGTATCTATGCTGCCCCCAAACGCTCCTTTTAGTTTAGTTGTAATGTGGTCCCTCAGTTTTACATCTCGTAATAATGAGCTTCTTTTCACTACACTCACATCTGCGCCGGAATCCACAAGTAATAAAAGAATTCCATTCTTTGCCTGCTTACAAGGCAATCTAATGAACGCGTCGTCACTTTAGTTTTTCGTATAGTTTGAAGTTGTATAGTTATCGTTGGTTTTAAAAATATTTGAATTTTTTCTTTACAATCGTAGATTTTTACTATTGTTTTAATACCTTGGAAAAATATCTTGGGCGTCCGTATCAGTAAAACGCAGAGCAAACTTCCCGCTTGTACGCCTTGTGTTTTTGGAATCATAACGTTTTGTTCTGTATCAATAATATTCATGCTAACATTACAATCTTCTAACTGTCGTTTTCCCGGGCGTAGGATGTTGTTTACCTCGTTTAACGTTATTATTGTTTCTAAATAGCTTAGTGCTCGCGAAATGTCCCATTTGATTGCATTTGAAACATGCAATATTATTTCGTGCTGTCCCTGCAAATTGCCCTCTAGGATCTTGTGTCAATGAGTTATTTTTTTGTCTAAATCCTGTGTTGTTACTTTCGCAAAATCTGTTCTGTTGATGTCCTGGGATGTTACAAGCTCTGCAAGGCAAACCTTTCAATCGCTTTCGCCATTCAGAAAAACTGTGTCCAAAATTCCCGCAAAATCCACATGTCTATCTTCGCATCGAAGTTTACTTATTTTGTGTATACTCTTGGAATCTCCTTGCAACTACCGTTAGCTCGTGTGATGTCCTTCATGGCAAAATGAGCCCTGATATACAGTGTTGACTAAGCTTGGCTGCGGTTCTCCATAGAAACGATATGCCTTTTCTACTTCATCCACCAGTTGACTTGACTTCTTAGTCCCGTTATGAAACTTCTTACTGCCAATTGATCAATTTCTATTTTAGTTCCTTGTGCGTTGCCGTATTTAGAATCTATAACTTCCTTCGCTTCTATTAAGAGGGATCCTAAGCGTCCACCAAAAACGTTTGCTGGTTTATTGATGCCTTGTTTACAACACGTAAGTTCATAAGTTGTTCTCGACTGCGATATTTCAGATATGTCTTCCGTATTTCCTCGCACAGATCCTTTATTGTCGCGAATTGCCTAATGCTGAAATGATCTGCCAAGCAACCTCTGTCAGGATTTGGTCAGGTGGAAGTTCAGTTTCGATTAGTTTACATCCCATTATAAATCTGTGCACCTCGGATTTTAGGTCCTGGCTAGGTGCCCCTGTGAAAACGGATACTACCAATTCGATCTGTTTTATGACTTCATGTAAGTGCGGCATTGTTATATTGTTGCTATTCGTACCAGTGTTGTATTTGTTAGGCGTTATCTTCGACTTGATTTGATTTGATGGATCTTCTCCTCGAGTATATCTCTATTATCAATTAATTGTTGTAATTGTTCCGGACTTAAGTTCTGCTAAATCTCTGAAATCTTTGCTGCTTAAGGATCCTGTTACCCTTCAAATATTCGTCAAATTCTGCTTTTATCGCCGGTTCTTGATATCTTCGCAACGTAAGTATGTAATTCCTCCAATAAAATATCATTTTTTTTTCGAACTGAGTAAAGTCTCCCTGGCTTCTTATTTTCTCCTTCAAAAGCTCTTTATACTCATTGCTGTTTGTTAATACTGAATCGTATTAGCACAACTTTGAGCCGCCGGCACTTAAACCGTGACTCTTGTAAAGCTTGATTTCTTAACGATGAGTTGAGCCGCCGGTACTTGAACCGTGACTCCTTGTAATAAAATCGAATTGAGCGTGAATTTTGGTTGATAGCCAATTTTATTCTGACAATTTCAATACAATTTTCTTTCCTTAAATACCTTAAAATATTATACCAATAAAGCAACAAAAAAAAATATAATAATATAAATTATGATTAATAAGCAATAATGGACAAAATAAGTGTGGGAAAAATGACATGAATTAATATTAACAATAATTGCGGAAAAATGATCATACCTTAATACCTACTTATGCTTAGTAAACAAATTAAGAAGAGTGAGAAAAGAATTAAACTTTAATAAACAAATATCAAATTAATAAGGTGAGAAAGGAATTAAACTTTAATAAACAATTATGTTTAGTAAGCAAATTAATAAGTGTGAGAAAAAGAATTAAACTAAAATAAACAATTATGTTTAGTAAGCAAATTAATAACTATGAGAAAAGAATTTAATAAACAATTATGTGTAATAGGCAAAGTATTACAAAATTTAAAGTGTGGGAAATTAATGAGTCTTAATAAATATGTTGACGGAAGTGTCAACATGCTCCCCCATGTTGACCAAAGGTCGATGACCAACTTTTGTTACATGATCCTCAGGTGTGTTGCATGTCCGTTGTGACTTGTTGAGTTGCAGAATATGTAGAAACACAGCTTCTTAACACTCGGTAACTTGGAACTGAGAGGTTGGGATTGGGTCGGAACCCCTTTTACTGGCTCTGTGCCTGTTGATAAGAACAACAACTGTTACTAGCAGCAATGCAAACGCGATGTATCCGATTACTATTCCATGGGTATAAAGACTGTCT
This sequence comes from Trichopoda pennipes, assembly GCA_030448955.1. NCBI lineage: Eukaryota > Metazoa > Arthropoda > Insecta > Diptera > Tachinidae > Trichopoda > Trichopoda pennipes. The sequence continues at coordinate 2,270,372 of JASKUP010000062.1, read as the reverse complement.
TCTTTATTCGGGAGTGTAGAGTTGAATATTTGTGTTAACTGTTTCTGCATTTCTTCAAGCTCGTGTATTGTGGGTTTGAAGAGGTGTGTGCTCAAATTCATGTTGGTGTATTGCCTTGTCCAACCAATTGCAGGAGTGACCTGAGTAGGCGTGGTTCGTAGTGATGTGACAATTTGTTGATGACCTTGTATTGTAATAAGATCATTTTTTATAACACATTCCGAACGCAAGGTTAGTAAGCCGCTGGCTTCTAATGTAATGTGTAGCATGTCATCGCCGCATACTGCATTCAATTTTATTTTATCTGTTGTTGCATACATATATTGGTTTGAATGATACAGTTGCTGCCATATGGTAGTGCTTTCAAGTTGTTCAAAATTACATCTTGGATTGGGTTCGTCATTCAATAAATCAAGTTCACATTTGTGGATCATTGGATGACGTGTTGCTTGATATGTTGCTGGTATGTTCGGGCACATTAGTTCGTTAGCGCTCAAAACCCAGCAAGCGTCAACTTCATGTTGTGTCATTGGAAAGAATTCGTCCTTATGCAAGCTGATGGCAAGAAATTTAGTTGATGTTTTAACGGCTGTAAGTGTATTATTTATTGTTGCTACAATTGGAGTAATGCGCATTAGCTGGAATTCTTGTGGATGAGTTAGGGGTAGATCGATGTTGAAGATCACATGGGTTTGAGCAATAATTCCGTTGACCTTGACGAGTTTGTATACTTCAAGTACATTATTTTGATGAATTGGCAACTGCAGATGCGTTGGCAAGTGGCTTCTTATTTTCTTGCATTCCTCATTGAGCTGTTGAGGAGTGAGCAAGAGAGGGTTAATTTTGTCATGGTGGCTATCGATAAGAACATCCATAATTGCGGAGTGTATTCGCTGCACATTATTAGTAATTATAAGCAATTGCATGGAAAGCATATGGATCCGTTGTTCTAAGTCAACATTGTATATCATATTGTTAATTTCTTCAAATTTAGCTTGCACACCTAGCTGAGCTGTCTTGATGATGTTAATAGTAGAATCAACTAATGACGTTTGATTTTTTAAAAGCCCTTCTATTCGTATTCGTATTCGTATTCGTCATTTTTTTCTAGCTTCTTAATTGTTGACGACATTTGTGTTTCATAGTTTGAGTCTAAAACGCCAAATAATGAGCGAGCAATATTTCCGACTAAGTCGATTGCCCCTCTTTTCTTCCTGTTCACTGTGAAGAGATTAAAACCTGCCTGTAATTCATCCCTGGCATGTTCAAAATAGTCTAGAAACATTTTACATGTTGGTTGGTCTATTGTACTTTCACATAGATCCCGAAGCACGTTTGTTCCATTATTTAAGGTATCTAACTGATGATGATATGGTTCGAGATCAAAGTAGACTATCATCCTCCAGTTACCAGACATTACTTTCACTGGGGTTATATGCTCAAAATACATACCCGGTTTGTTTTCAAATTTAGTTATGTTTGTTGTGCGGATAGAAGTAAAAGTCTTTTGTATGTTTTTGAGAACAGCCGCTTGTGCGACTGTTCAGTTTGATGTCTCTTTTATTTCTTGTCTTACTAGCTAAACTTATAACTAAAACTTATTATTAATATTATCGTGGGAATATGCTTAGCTTGCATATTTCCACATAAGTAAACAATTACTCAAATATCTTAACCTAAGCAATAAAGTATAATAATAAAGTCAATATAAACTGTGTGTGTGGTGGGAATACGCTTAGCTTGCATATTCCCACATATGAGTTAAGTGTGTGTGGACAGTCACATTGAATTGGAATGTTGGGTGTTCAATTGCAATGCAGATGGCATGGCAATGACGACACAGTCAAACACACTACACCTCCCTTTTTCAGAAAGAATAATCAATATACTCTTGATTGATTATTCTTCCTTTACAATCATTCTTAATGTATCTTGAGAATTAGAAGGACGTTATACATTATCTAAAAGAAAATTTCAAAAAAAAATTATATTTATTCATAGAAATATTTTTAAAAGATTGTGTACATTAATAGAAATATTACAAAATAATTTGTTTCTTTTATATATTAGACCAGGTCAGATCGGTTAAAAAAAAAAACAACGATAAAAAAATTATTCTTTTCTTTTTTTTATTTTCTAAAAAAAAATTATTAAAAAAAATTATCAAAAAAAATTATTTAAAAAATCATTAAAAAAATCATTAAAATTATCAAAAAAATTATTAAAAATCATTCAAAATATAGAATTGGACGACCCGTTAGTCGTCGTTATAGGTATCATTTGCGAAATTACGTAAAAAGGTAATTAAAAAGGATCGCATATCCATGTGTAAAAATTATCCCGCTGTGGGCAAAAGAACAAAAGTGCGCACAATCGAAGCACTATGTGTTGATAATGAATGTACCCATAGTGGTCGGAACCTTCTTCACTCTGTTCCTATGGACCAGGAGTGATTTTTCAGGTCGTTAGCGAGTTCCACATTATTATTATCATTAAGTCCCACTATCCTGAAGGGACCCCTGTAGAGCGTATCCAATTTGTGACCGGCTTCGTTCCGAACCAAAACTAAAGCACCAACTGTGAGGTTCGAAGGATTTGCATTTTCATTGGAAATTCTTTGTCTAGTCAATTTTGCATTTTCGATAAAGCTAGCGGCTCTTCGCTGAGCTACTTGGAGTCTGAATTTTACCTCCTTTTCGTATGAGTCTACGTTATAGAGTGGCTCTATAATATTCCTACTAGTGCAGTCTAGTGAAGGTGGAATCTTTCCATATATTAGCTCATAAGGGCAGTAATCATGAGCTGTTGATGGAGTGGTATTGTAACAATACACGAAGTATTTCAGCCATTGGTCCCAGTTCGACTTGTCAGATGAGACATATGTCCGTAGGTATTCGTTGAATGTTCTATGTGACCTCTCAACTGTACCGAGGGTCTCATGATGATAAGGAGTAGAGTTGAGTTTCTCTATTTTCATCATGGAACATAGTTCAACGAGGACTTGATTCATGTACTCGGTTCCCATGTCAGTGACCATTCTAGTCATGGGACTGTAAATCAAAATGAAATGTTCCATTATGGCCTTAGCAACATTTCTGGCTGTTTTATCTGGAATTGGAATCGCAACTAAATACTTAGTTAGATCGCAGATAATTGTGACTGCATACTCATTCTGTGAATCGGATCGTGGAAGTGGTCCGATTGTGTCAATTATGACAATATCAAATGCTTTCAAAGGAGTGGGTGTAATCACGAAAGGTTCCTTTGTTTTGACAAAGTGTTTATTTGTTTGGCATGACTTGCAGTTTTTAACATAACGTGCAACGTCCCTAGTCATGCCTTTCCAATGATATTGAAGTCTTATCTTTTTCAACGTACGACTGATCCCTGGATGTCCTCCAGTTATGGGATCATCATGATATTTTCGCATTATGTCCGATTTTTGGCAATCGGTGGTTACTTTTATTAATTTCGGTGTGAGCACTATTTGCAGATGGGAATTCCCTAGGGTCTGATTCCCCTTATTCATGAATATCCTTTTCGTGGTACCAATAATTCCAAACGTACTATCATCTATTGATAGACGTAATGTTGTCAAACCATAGTTATCAGCTATTTTTTCAAGCTTTAGAAAGAGGCGATCTAGATCAACATTTCTATTAATAACCAAGTCTTTCAACTTGACTTCAGAAAGTACTCGCTTTCCTACTTTTATTATCATTCCATATTTAGAAAAATGCATCTCTGGCATTTTTCTGTGCTCATGGGCATTGATTGCCTCATATACTTTTAAGTTCACCGAATTTGTGAGGTTTAGGTTCTCACTTTGCTCAGTCATGCGATTACGTTGAGTCTGAAGTCTTGTTGTTACCTTCAGTACATTGTTAACTTCAATATTTCTGATGTCGCGAAATTCTATACGCGACAACGCGTCGGCCACATTATTCTCATCACCCCTAATGTACTCAATTACAAAGTGGTATTCCTCTAGATCCAACCTCATCCGCGTGAGTTTTGATGAGGGATTCTTAAGCGAAAACAGGTAGGTGAGCGGTTTGTGATCAGTCCTGATCACAAATTTTGTACCATAAATGTATGGTCTGAAGTGTTTCACAGCCCAATGTATTGCAGTGAGTTCCTGCTCAATGGTTGATTTATTACTTTCGCCCCTAGTGAAAGATTTAGATGCATAAGAAATTGGCATCTGATTACCTTGATATTCCTGACTGAGGACGACGCCGCAAGCATATTTGCTCGCATCCGTTGTTATACAAAATTGTCTGGAAAAATCTGGGTATTGAAGTATGGCCGGACTTAATAGTTTGGTTTTAAGATATTGGAAGGATTTTTCGGTATCCTGGCTCCAATGAAAGGTTACATTCTTTTTCGACAATCTTGTTATATGTCGTGATGATTCAGCAAAGTTTGGGATGAATCTACGATAGTATTTGCAAAATGCTATGAAACGTTTAGCTTCGTCGCCGTTCTTAGGCGTAGGATAATTTTCAATTATCGAAAATTTGCTGTCATCAAGAAAGATACCTTTATCCGTACATTTGTGACCTAGAAACGTCACTTCACGGCAAAAGAATGAACATTTATCTGGATGTAGCTTAAGATTATACTTTCTACATATATTAAATACATTTTTTAAGTTATTTAACATATGTTGTGTGGAGCACCCAATTACAACCAAGTCATCCATGTATACGAAGGCTTGGGTAGGAGATAGTCCTGAAAATGCCAAGGACATCATTCTTTGGAATGAATTTGGGGCAATTTTAAGTCCGTAGGGCAATCTTTTGAATCGGAATGATCCTTTCTCCGTTGAGAATGAAGTAATATTTCGTGATTTTTCTTCCAATTCGATCTGGTGAAATCCAGATACGAGATCAAGACACGAAAAAAATTTAGCTCTACCTAGCTGGTCGAGGATGTCATCGATTTTAGGGAGTGGAAATTTGTCAGCTATTAAATTTTTGTTGACTGCTCTATAGTCAACTACCAGTCTCCATCTTTTCTGTGTTGTACCTGGAAGAGGTTTCTTGGGTACAAGTAGAATGGGACTGTTATAATCAGAAAATGATGGTTCCACTATATCATCATTGATCAATTTAGGAACCTGTCTATCCGCTTCCTCCTTTTGTGTGTGAGGTATTCTATAGTTCTTTATGTATACCGGTCGGGTATTCTGCAACTGCAGCTTTTGTTTATAGAAGTTGTTGACCGATATTTTCTCACTATCTAAAGCAAATACGTCAATAAATTCTCGACATAGTTTTCGTAGTTCTTCGCTAACGAATTCTGGGAAGTTTTTAGACAACCTTCCCATTTTTTCTTTATCCTTTTTGGAATTTTGTTCGTGTAGAACCATGTTGTAGTCATTCAAATTCTCCGTCAAAACGTGGACGTTCTGTATTATTAAATCACTATCCGTTGTGTTAATGATTTTAACCAGTGGCTTGGATCTGGACGTTATTGTATTGGCAATGTATACACCATCCTGAATAATCTGTTGGGGTATTAGTATACTTTCATCTGAAGAGTCTATTTCAACCTGCCTGACTACTTCAGATCTTGCCGGGATCGACAATGAATTTACGAAGGGAGCACTCAATAATTTAATACCGATGTTATATGGGACATCTTTGGACCGTAGTATTATGAGGTCCTCATTGTCTCCGTAATCCAAAATACAATTGTATTTCCTTATAAAGTCCATTCCTATGATTCCGTCGACTTGTATCGGGAAATCATTTTCAACCACATGAAATTCATAGGCTATCAGAAGGTCCGCTATTTTTAGGTCAGCTTGGACCTTTCCTAAGGTGGTTATGAGGCCTTTTCCGATGTCGTTAATACATGTCCTTTTGTTGACGTTTATTGGTTCGTCTAGAACCTGGTTGTGTTTGACAACTGAAATGTCAGCACCTGTGTCTAATAAAAACATTGACTTATTGGGATTGAGTGTGGTTCTGGTTCTTATATAGCTGTAGAGGTTGAGACTTATGTTGTAAATTTTATGTTTGGGTGAGTACAATGGGGTGTCTACTCGTTTCCCGAGTTAGTTTCGCTCGTTACTCTGACATTGGCGGCACTTCTGCTTGCGTTAAAATTCCTGTTGCCGCTGTTGTTGTCGTTGGCGCGGTAGTTGTTGCTATTGTTATGGTAGCGATTATTGTTGCGTCTACCTTGGTTGTAGTGTTGTCTCTGGTTAGATGGTCCAGAGCCAGAGTTACGGTTATTGTGGTAACGGTTGTTGTTACCTTGGTCTGCATTGGGATAATTATTCCCATATGAGTTGCGGCGATTGTTACCGCGTCTGTAATTACCATATGCCAAAATTGAATCCTGTTGTCCGTATACGTCGGTACAACTACTAATGAATTTAGACATGACTTCGTTCATGTCGCTGAAGGATCCGGATTCCATAATCAATTTCACCCTGTCATTGGATGCATTCTCCACCATCGCCGTCACTGCCGAACGTGTAGCATATTTAGTTGCCACATTGTTGGGCAGGCCATCGGAAATGTACGCCGTTTCCAGCCTCTTCGTGAGGTCTTCGACCTCCTTAGCGTAGGCATTGGCGTTCTTTCCGGATTGTCTGATGTTCATTAGTTTGGCGGTGATGACATCCACCGACTCACCCTTAACGGAGTGCCTTAGTCGTGTGATGACATTCTGGATGGTGATTTCATTAGAAATTAGATTTCCGGCGGTACCCTTCAGTTTTGTCTTTATCAAATTTATCGCCACTGTTCCGTGGGTTTCCTTTATGGAGCCCACTAAATTCATGGCGTCTACAAAGCTCTGCAAACCCTCCGGACTACCGTCATAATCAGGGAGTAGCCTGGATGCGGTGCCCAAAAATTCAACTAGGGTTTGCGGCACGTTTGGATCCTTTAAAATTTGGTGGGTTAGTATCTTTTCATGCAAGGACAAGTGTACATTCAATTCTATCCCCTTCCTTGATGCTACTGATATTAATTTCTCTCTAGTGTATAGAAAGAAGGCGTCCGCTGCTGCTTTGTGGCCTGTTGTTAGGCGAGTGTAGTGCACATTTAGGAGGGTTCTAATTCGTTCCAGTTGTCGTAGGAGGTTATCAATATGCTTATTCACTGTTTCAGGTCTTGTTTCCCTGTCAGTATTAAGGCATTTATAAGATTTCAAAAATTCCTCTCTAAGTGTGCGTGCCTTTCTGACGACAATTTCCCATTCCATATGTAGGGCATTATAGCGATATCATTGGAAAGTGAATGTGTTCAGACAGCCAGTCAGCGAGCGATTAAGGAATGTAGGTATGGGAAAGAAAGGATCAAATGGTGGATTTTTTTTTTTTTTTTTTTTTTTTAACTCTCAAAATTATTTATTGTATCTTCTATAAAAAGAACTAACAATAAGTTTTAAAATCTTAAATTCTAAAAAAAAGTTACATTAGTCCCGACCATGTCAGAACTAACCTTTTGGGTAAAAAAAATATTTACATTAAAAAAAAAACAAAACAGATGTTTCTAAGATGTGTCATCTGTAGCATTGAGGATTAAAGCTGCGGTATTCCTATTTTTTAATCGGCTATGTCCACTATAATCCAAGATATTGCGAGCAAGGGGATTAGGATGGTCTTCGAGCTTCATCAAGTATTTGCCTGCGTATTTGATGATTTCTGTAGTCACCAGCGGTATGTCTAAATCACAATGTATGTTTGAATTTCTGATGTACCATGGTGCGGAAGTTATCAACCGTAAAATTTTATTTTGCATAAGTTGGATTCTATCTACGTTTGAAGCTGAGGCAGTGCCCCAAAGCTGGATTCCATAAGACCATATTGGTTTCAGAATACTCTTGTAAATTAGAAGTTTGCAATCTAGGCCAAGTCTCGAGTTCCTGCCAATGAGCCAGTGTAATTGTGTTAGCTTAAGTTTCATTTGTGTAAGCTTTGAGTCAATATGATGTTTCCATGTAAGGCGACGATCAAGATATATACCAAGATATCTCACATAATTACGGTGAGGAACAATGTGATTATTGATTTGAACGGGTGAACAATTATCTTTTCGCAGGGTGAAAGTCACATGAATGCACTTTTGAACGTTCACTTTAATTCTCCATAATTTTAACGACAACTCCAACTGAGTTATATGGTGCTGAAGATTTATTGAGGCTTGATAGGAGTTTTCGTGCGAACTTAGATACGCTGTATCATCAGCAAACGTAGAAGTGTAGACAGTTTCACTTACAGGCATATCGCAGGTATATATCAAATATAAAACTGGTCCAAGAATGCTACCTTGTGGTACACCTGAGGAAATTGGTTTGGATACACTTACGAAGTCTCCTTCAACAACAGCAAATTTTCGTCCAATTATGTAGCTTTTCAGTAGGTTGCTCATATTACAAGGCAAGTGAGCGGTCAGTTTTAGAAATAGACCTTCATGCCAAACTTTGTCAAAAGCCTGTGAAACATCAATAAAAATAGCTGAACAATACTTCTTCTCTTCAAAAGTCCTTCTTATCACCTGAACCAATCTATGGGTTTGCTCAATTGTGCTATGTCTACTTCTAAAACCAAATTGATGGTTTGGGATACACCCACTAGACCTTAGCATTGGAGACAATTTATCTATAAGCAACTTTTGTACCTCACGCAACTTAAACTTTAAGGGTCGAGGGGGTAATCCAACTACGCTTGGCAAACTAACATCATCAGTACATATGTGTGGGGTGAATACATCTTTCAAGTAATCGCCAAATAAGTCATCTTTTTCAGCGTCCCTTCTTGCCCAATCTCCACTGATATTACGTAGGGGTGGCTTGTACTCAACGGGCCTTTTAAGGTTTTTTGTAGCACGCCATAAAGAATAATTGGAGTTTGGTGTAGCATCGAGGCCCTCCAGATATTTCTCGAAAGATGCAGTTTTTTCATATGCTAGTAAGTCTCTTAGCCGCTTTGTGCATTTTTTAAGTCTCTGCCTCTGCAGGGGCGATCTGTGTTGTTGCCAATCTCTTCTAGCTCTTCGTTTTTCCGCTACGAGACGTTCAATGTCTGCAGAATAGATGTGACCTAAAGTAGTCTGCGGATGTTTAGTTGTTGCAAGCTGTGCTGCTTGTTTAATATTTTCACTAAAAGTTGCAAGGCTACACTCCACATCCTCCTTTGTTTCTAGCAAAATATTCTCCGAACAATGGGTGCTAAGATATTTTTTAAAACTCAACCAGTTGATGCGACTGATCATATTTGTATCAGGAAAAAACAAATGTCTTCTAAGTGGGCTGCAAATAGTTACAATGGTTGGAGAATGATCCGATGATAAATCCATGGAAGATTCTACAGTGACTAAATTTCTTGAAATATTTTTTGTGACAGCAAAATCTATTACATCCGGAATTTTTTGTCTGTCGGTAGGCCAGTATGTAGGCTGACCACTCGAAGCAACATCTAAATCATTACTGCTAATAGCGTTGTACAATGCTCGGCCCCTAGGTGTAATTAAGCGCGAACCCCAGTAATTGTGTTTCGCATTATAATCGCCAGCTGCCAGACAACATGGTCCAAGACCTTTAAAAAATTTTTCATACTGCTCTTCGGTTATTAAAAATCTGGGAGGAGAGTAGACTGATGATATTACTATATCATTAAAAAGATTTTCAACACAAATAGTTGTGGCTTGCAAATAGTCTTCTTGCTTGCTGTCTAAAAAATGGTGTTTCAGTCTAGACTTTATTAAAATTGCTGAGCCGCCGCATGCTCTTCCTCTCGGATCCTTTGTATCATAAAATGTGAATCCATTAATTTTAAAAATACCCCTTGTAGTCAAATGCGTTTCAGAGACCAGCATGATGTCAATGTTATTTTCCGTGAGGAAGTATTCGAGTTCGTTTTTATGTTGGCGAATGCCATTTGCATTCCAGATACATATTTTCAACGAATTCATTTTCCATTTACGATTGCCTGAAGCAAAGTAGTCTGCATTTGCAGCATTTGTTGCATCATGCTAGTCATACTAGTTGTGAAATTGTATATTGTCTGCACAAGGTTGTCAATAGTAACTGCAAGACGAGTAAAATTGAAGCTTGAGTTAGCGTCTGCATTGGTATTTGCTGATGGAACATTTTTTGGTGGAACAGTGTTGATTTTTACGGCGTCGGCATACGATACATGAGTATTGATTGGTCGGACCATTTTGGGATACGAAGTAGATAAAATATGCTGTTTTTGGGCCGATGTAACTTTAGGTGCCGGTGTTGCACCCTGTCTTATGAAAGAATAAACGGGGCAACCTCTGTAGTTTGCAGTGTGATTACCGCCACAATTACTGCATTTTTTAAGGTTTGTTTCCCCTTTAGGTTTATTGCAACTAGCAGTAGCATGCAATTCTCCGCATATAACGCAAACAGATGGAAGTTTGCAGTATGTTTTTGTGTGCCCAAACTCTTGACAGTTGTGACACTGTACGGGCCCTGAACGTTTGCGGGGTTCTTCTACCGTGATTTTTCTATGCAGAAGATATTGCAAATTGTAAATTGGGTGCGTTTCATTTTTCTTCAATTTTATGTCGTTGGGTTCCAATTCTACGCGGAACAGAGGTTGTGGTATTTTCTCCCTATTAATTATGTTTACGACATTTTTAATTCTGAAACCTTGATCAATGAGGGCACCTTTGATTTCGTTTGGTTCAACACTTGGATCTACGCCCTTTACTACAACTTGCAAACCTTTTGCACTTTTAAGCTGATATGTGTAAATGCTCAATTTACTCTTTTCAAGTTCATTAACCACTTTACGGAAATTCGCCTCTTCGTGAACCTGTATTTTGGTTTCATCAATTTTGCCACGTTTTATTGGCATGGCATAAAACGTTTTATCACCAATAGTCGAAATTAATTTCTTAACAAGGGCGTTCGAATTTTTTTCCCTCAAATAGATCGGTGGAGGTTTAGAGGATTTGGTTGTGCAGACAGATTTCTCGTTGTCTTCTTGTAACAAAGAAAATCGATTTTGAGAAATTACTGAAGCGGCGTCACTATTTCTCGATAACTTTCGAACTGATGCGACCTGGGACGATTTGGGACTTCGCCCACGTTTGGTAACCGTTAGGTATCTGTCCATTCCCACTTGGATCTTAGGTTTTTCGATGTCGATAGCAGTTGTAGCAGCTTCGTTAACTGAAGAACAGGAACCCGACGCGGATGAAGTTGCCGATTTGAGTGGCACTGGAACCGATAATAATTCACTGGTTTGCGGTAGTGAACTTGTACGAACGCGAAAGTGTTGTTTTGCTGTTAGATACAGACTATCATCAATTTTTTTCGTTGTGTTGTTTTCGCTTACGTCTTCAGCGCTAAGGGTTAAATAAGCATTTCTGCCGTTAGTGCTTACTTGACAGTTTTTTGCTTTTGAGGTCCTCATAAGAGTATCTCCCAGCTTTCCTTGTTTATTTTAATGTTTTTGTTTAACAATTTTTTAGTACAAAAAAAATTTTTTTTCTTTTTTTTGTGGCTGTTTTTATTTTAAATTTTACATCTGCTTTGGCCTTTATGGCCGGAAATACCGAAATTTTATGTTAACACAATGTCTTCACAAAATCTATATCAGCCGCACTCGTCTCAACACAATTGGTCCACTTTCACGAGTAAACACCAGCTTTGGTCGCCCAAAACACACCGCCGTCAACAAAAAGCGCGGCGCTGAAGTCAGGGATTATATATTATAAATTATTTTTTTTAATCTGCTGTTTTCTAAGCGATGCGCGGACCGATCGCGACGGTATATATATCGTCTGCTCTCCCCTAATGCCAAAATCTTGTCACTACGGCAAAAGTAAGTGTCATTAATCGCACTACAAAAACACTGTTAAAAAAACCGCACAACAGTGTGTATAACAATACGAATGATGACTGACAGTGTGTATAACAATCCACGAATGGTGGATTGGAATTGAAATCCGCTGAGCATAAATCCTATATTAGTGAAATATGTTCTTTCCCGAATCAATATATCAAGAAGTAGAATTCTAGGATGACAATAAAAAGGATTTGCCCCTAATATAATTCACGTGGTGTCTATCCCAAGAGGTAAGCTGGGTTAACTTAAAAAATTGTATTCATTTGTACAACGTTGCATTTGCCCGTGTTATGAAGTACACTTAAAAAATTGAATTCATTTGTACAACGTTCCATTTGCTCGTGTTATGAAGTACACTTAAAAAATTGAATTCATTTGTACAACGTTCTATTTGCTCGTGTTATGAAGTACACTTAAAAAATTGAATTCATTTGTACAACGTTCTATTTGCTCGTGTTATGAAGTACACGGGAAAAGCAATATCTATCAAGATGATCTTACTCTCCACGCCAACCCCTACAAAATAAGCTCACAAAACATACATTAAGACCAAAGTTTGAGGATTTGCTAACAAAGTTAAACCTTTTCAAGGCCTGTAGCAATGCTTTGTCTCATGTATCTGTTCCTTAGGGCCTTCTTGTGGAGCTGGTATAGGGTAGTGATGAGGTTAAGAGCGAGTATTGCTATTATTATAGCCAAGTAAATTACTGGATACTCCACTTTAACAGTAATGTCGTTTATGACATTTGCGTTAGGGCTTTCGATTTTCGATTCATGACCTCCCATTTTAAGGCCAGTGTACGTATATTCGCAAAGATATTCCCGTTCCTTCCCGTATAACCAATTGGTGAAGGTATTTGCCTCCTAATTAATATCCAAGGAGACTATTGCAATGCCTAGCTAGCCAAGGTGGCTAAAACCGAAGGAGTCCACAGACTACGGGGCAAGATCAAGTTGCTAAGGAAAAAGAAGATTACAAAAATGTTGTAAAAAAAAAGGATTTGAAGCCAAGGGGACATTTTGGCAGTGGGACCAAAAATTAACCGTACCCTGAGGATGAATGGTATTGTGTCAGATATATTTGCAAATTTCTATTCGCCTATACTGACCTCAATAAACATTCGAACTAAAATATGGGTATTTTCGGCAACCTTTCACTGGTTGACGAAATGAATCGTAACTTAACGCGGTTAGATAACACGTGTGTACAAGGTATTCTATGCCACTGGAGGGACTCTTAAGTTTCGCAGTAACACGGAATATTATGTTTACGTAAAGAAAAAAAAATATAATAAAAGTATAGTCATTTAACCAAATCAGAAACAAAACAATATTAAATTGGTTACTTATATATTAAACGATTGTATAAAAAAATAAAAATTTCTTCTTTTTTTTTTTTAAATATAAAGTGTATTTTCTTTAAAATTATCAAAATGTATAATTATGGTATTGTATATCATAATATAAAATATATTATATATGTGTTATAATATAATATTATTTTTACTAACTCATGTAGAATATTTTTGCAGGATTTTTTTTTTGTTGTATTGTTTTACATTTTTCTTTTTGCATTAATGTTCCTTGTTTACATGTATAGTTTTGGTTTGTTAAACATTATTATAGTTTGCCATCATGGTAAGGATTTAATTATTTATAAACACAAGTTATGTGTTGTAGGTAATATTGGAAAGTTTTTTTTTTTTTTTTTAAAGGATTTTTGTATTTTAATTTTTACATATACATATGTATAGAATTTTCCTTCTTTTTTTTTATATTATTTTAAAGAACTAAAATATTTTCACAAAGATAATGAATAAAAACAGGATACTTTACAAAAATTTGAAATAATTAAAATACAAGGAGCGAAAAAAAAGTACTTAACTTAATTGGAATTGGCGCTTTCATAAAGAGTCCATGTTGGTTTTCCATTCTGATAGGTTAGATGTTATTGTTGCTGAAAGAGATGTTATTGCTGTTGCCATATGAAATGTTGTAGATGGGCATCATTTGCTGCTGTTGTTGATGACTGGTTCTTAAAATGACCTGATGGGTGGTTGTGGCAAGATATAGTTGTCACTAGTTGTTGATTTTTGGCTACTTCGCATTCAGCTATGATGATTTATATTTTCAAGAATTTGTTGTTTTTGAAGTTAGTGTTTTTTTTCAAACTGTTCTCATTGCATTGTTTGTTTTGAGTACTGTGAGGCTGATCACCGTAATTGTTAATGCACCAGAAATGTTACTTGTACTACTGTCTGGGGTCTCAAAATTTTTCTTTTCAAAACATTATTTAATCCTTTAAAAGTTATGAAAAAATTTGTTTATGGATTATACTAAATACAATTTTTAAATGCACTTTTTTCACAAAAGTCGGTATCAATGATACACTTTCTTATTTTATTAAATTTGCATTTCTAAGGATTCTGTTATTTAATAAGTTTGTAAATTTACAATAATTTTCACTGAGTTGTTTAAATCTTTCTTTGCATGTTTGCTTACAAAAGAATTTGCTTTAAACTTATGTTTTGTTTTTTTTTTTCGAGTTTCGTAGAAATACATTTAAACATTTTGCTATGCGTTTTAATTTTATATAACTTTTTTTTTTGTTTATTTATTTCACTTTCACTTGCACTTTCACTGTTCCTCCTGGCAGGATCGCCATGTTGTGCGGATAGAAGTAAAAGTCTTTTGTATGTTTTTGAGAACAGCCGCTTGTGCGACTGTTCAGTTTGATGTCTCTTTTATTTCTTGTCTTACTAGCTAAACTTATAACTAAAACTTATTATTAATATTATCGTGGGAATATGCTTAGCTTGCATATTTCCACATAAGTAAACAATTACTCAAATATCTTAACCTAAGCAATAAAGTAAATAATAAAGTCAATATAAACTGTGTGTGTGGTGGGAATACGCTTAGCTTGCATATTCCCACATATGAGTTAAGTGTGTGTGGACAGTCACATTGAATTGGAATGTTGGGTGTCCAATTGCAATGCAGATGGCATGGTAATGACGACATAGTCAAACACACTACATGTTCATTTTGTTACAAAGAACTATTGGCAGAAAGAATAAGGTCAAGACGGTCAATAGTAATGTTGAGTTTAAGCGCGAGCGTTTAGTTGGGATCTCTTCGGTGATGACTGGCCTAGGTTCTTTACTTCTGGTTGTTTGAGTTACCGATGGGGATTGGGTTGTTTCGTCTGGTTGATCCCCTTTCTCTTGACTATTTTCAGGAAATAGTGGAGCCAGTCTGTGGATGGGGCGTTTGAAGATTCCTTTGTTTGTCATTACATCGCATACTCAAACTAAACCTTCATTACCTCTGTAAACCTTGATTATGCGTCCTAGAGGCCATTGCAGCACTGGAACATTGTCCTCCTTAATTATCACCATGGTGTTTGGTTGAATGTCACTGATTGGGCCCTTCTATTTACACCGCTGTTGTAGCTCGTTAAGGTATTCCTTGCTCCAACGTTCCCAAAAGCTATGTTTAACTTGTGACACAAGTTGCCATCTACCTTGTAAGCCACATTTAGTAGTTCTTGATTGTACGTCAACGCTTGATGTTAAGGGCTCACCAATTAGGAAGTGGCCCGGAGTTATAGCATTACGATCATTGGCATCTGATGAATTCGGAGTAAGAGGACGCGAGTTTAGAATTGCTTCAATTTTGACTATTACAGTTTCAAGCTCTTCATATGTGAGTGATGCCGTTGTAACTTTTTTCAGTAGCATATGTTTGGCAGATTTCACTGCTGCCTCCCATAAACCTCCAAAATGCGGATCTTGGTGGAATAAATTGAAAATCAATCCCCTTTTTGCTGCATGTCTCAATTATTAGTTCTTGTGCTGGTTTTGAATGAATGGCATCAGTCAGCTCGTTCAGTTTATTCCGGGCTCCAACAAAATTGGTTGCGTTATCACAGTATAAGGTTCTGCAAAAGCCTCGCCTTGCTATAAACCTTTTCAAAGCTCCGATAAAGGCTTCGGTTGTTAATTCTGTGACCAGTTCTAAGTGTACTGCTTTAGTGGCAAAACAGCAAAAAACTGCAAGATATGCCCTTTGAGGCCGCTTTCCTCTGGTCTTAAAATGCACAAAGAATGGGCCGCAATAATCTACTCCCGAATTCAGGAATGGTCGAGCTGGTTGTACTCGATGTTCTGGAAGGTTTCCCATTACTTGGGTATACAGGTTTGGCTTTGCCTTTGTGCATCGGACGCATCGTTAAACGGTTGCTCTTACAAGGCTTTTTCCCTTAACGGGCCAAAATCGCTGTCTAATTTGTGCAAGTAATGCTTGAGGGCCGCAGTGGTAATGTTCCTTGTGTATTTTCTCTGCAAGAAGTTTGACGAGCGGATCATTACTCGGTAGCATCATTTGATGAATGGCATCGAACTGCTGTGTTGAGGAATTCAAACGTCCGCCTACTCTTATGATTCCCTCTTCATCTATAAACGGAGTTAATGAGCTGTACGGATTTGTCTTTGGTACAAATTTGTCTCTTATAAGTGCCCTTTTGATGTCATCAAAATCGGATGCTTGTATTTGACGCACAATTACCTTAAGTGCTGCGTCGAGTTCCAGGGGCGAAAGCTGTGTATGTGCTGTACGAGATTTTCTTGGTCGTTTACAGTTTCTCAAAAATCGAAGCACATACCCAATTACCCTTTGAACATGTAAAAATGAATTTTTTGACTGTATGGTGTAGATGAGCATATCTTCTTCGACTTGCCTTTGGGTTGATAACACAGTCGCTGTGTCATGATTACCAATCATTAACTCATCTTTAGTGGTAGTTGTCCACGACGCCTTCGGTTGATAGAGGAACAATGGCCCATACCGCCACATGGTGCAATTGGATAACTCGCGCGGTTTTATGCCTCTTGATAGAATGTCCGCTGGGTTTTGTTTTGATGGGACAAGTTGCCATTGTTCTGGAATTGTTACCCGAAGAATTTTTACAACGCGATGAGCCACATAAACTGGTAACCTACCTGGTTGATTTTTCAGCCATGAAAGCACGATCTGGGAATCAGTCCAACAAAATGATTTGGTATTGTTTAAGCCCAGATCATCCCTGACTCTTGCCATTAGCTCCGCCGCTAACAGTGCTGCGCACAATTCTAGGCGTGGTATTTTTTGCAATTTTATGGGAGCTACGCGCGATTTAGAACATAAAAGATTTACCATTACCGTGTTGTCTCTTTTTACAGCACCATAAGCCCTTTCTGAGGCATCAGCAAAAGCATGGATTTCGGTCCTAGTGTCCTGATTGCAGAATATATATCTTTGGAACGTAGTGTTGTCCAAGGTCGATAGATCTTTCTTATACGACTTCCATTCTTTTTCTATCTCCGATGGTAAGTTTTCATTCCATTCAAGTTTTGTTTGCCATGTCTTCTGAAGTTGAATTTTTCCAGTTACTAATACTGGGCCAATGAGACCTAAAGGGTCATATATGTGTGCCAAGTCGGAGCTCATAGTACGTTTTGTGGTATGTTTGTGTTCTTGAATATTGACCCTTATGCTAAATACGTCAGATTTTGGAAGCCATAAAAGACCTAATGTTTTGGTGGATTGTAGTTCCTTTGAACCCAAGTTGAGATTAACTTCCTGATCTTCTGCTGCGATTCCGTTTAATAAAGACTTGTGATTCGAACACCATTTTTTGAGTTTCATTCCAGCCTCGCCTAGGATGGTTATTAACTGTTGTTGAATCATTAGGGCTTCAGGAATTGAATCGGCTCCTACTAGGCCGTCATCAACATAAAAGTCTCGTCGAAGAGATGTGGCTCCGTATGCGTATTGACTCTGATAGTCATCTGCAGTTTTACTAGACAGCGTGTTGCTAGGTAAGGTGCGGCTCTAGTACCGTACGTGACCGTGTTTAGTTGATAAACGTTTATTGGTTGTTCCTCATTCTCTCACCACAAAATTAGTTGTAGATTTCGATCTTCCTCACTGACCCATATCTGGCGATACATTTTTTCAATATCAGTTTTAAACGCATACTTGTGCATTCTAAACCGCAGCAGTATTGAAAAAAGTTCACTTTGGACAGATGGACCAGTAGGCATTATGTCATTTAAAGACAGTCCTGATGAGTTATGCGCTGATGCATCAAAGACGACCCTTAATCTTGTTGATGAGCTTTCTGGACGGAGAACGCAATGGTGTGGAATAAAATAGTAGGGAGGGACAATTTTCTTTAAATCAATCTTTGTCATGTGACCTAGCGATTCATACGCTCTCATGAATGAAACATACTGATCCTTAAGCGTTGGATTGCCGTTTAATCGCCTTTCAAGCGAATTGAACCTTTTAAACGCCACACCCTTTGATTCTGCCAGCACTGATGGATGATTGTTCAATGGGAGTTTTATGATGAATCTGCCATCTTTCGATCTTGTTGTTGACTGCAAAAAGTGTGACTCGCAGTGTAGATAATCTTCTGTAAGCGTTGTTTGATTGTCGGCTTTTTCCTCAGCTTCCCAAAATTGAGAAACTGCTGCTTCCAATTCTTTTGTGGTACATATTCCACAGAATGAATTTCTTGAAGTTGTTGTGTCAACCCTGCCTGCTGCCACCCACCCAAGGACGGTGTTTTGTAATATTGGAAGGTTGTCTGCTAATTTAATTTTGCCATTGGTGAGTAGTTCAAAAATTATTTCTGCCCCCAATAGGCAATCAATTCGTCCTGGTTTATTAAATTCCGGATCAGCCAAGTGAATATTTTGTGGAATTCCCCATTCTTCAATGTCAAGGATGTGGACTGGTTGATCGGACACAATTTTTGGTAGAATGTGGACATCTACTTCTGCTATATATGTAGATAGTTTTTGTTCTCAAAATAAATAAACACTGTTTTTTCAATTAAAGTTCATGTTAATATTTATTAAAAAAAAAAACAATTAAGAATTTAATATTATAAGGTAGTTTTAAGTTTTAAGCAAAATGGTAGATTTAAGTTTTTAGCAAAATGATAGATTTAATTATTCGGACTTTCGAAACTTTTGACTTTCACGACTTCTTACGACTGTGCTTTACAACTGATATTTTACGACTGTGCTATTTTAACTTTGACTTCTTTGTGTTGACCTCTTAACATAATTTCAGATGTGTGGTGAACAAACAACTGACGTTAACCCTTTATTGCCTTTACATTCGGCCATTCTGATCGTCATCGGACTCTGATGACCGTATATCCTCATCTTCTGCAATTCTCCATGGCTTCATGTAGTCACAACTTGTTGACGTGTTGCTAGGACCCTCAAACTCTGCGACTTTTGTAACATCATAGCGCCCACTTCGTTTTACCTTTACGACTTTATACGGACCCAAGTACTTATTGGCTAATTTCTTACCCGCTGTAAACTGGGTTCTTCTAATAGCGACTAAATCGCCCTCTGCATATCCAACATGGTCTTTTCTATTTTTATCATACTGTTTTTTGTAAGTCTCCTGAGCTTTCTGAATTTGTTTCTTAGCATCATTACGCAATAACTGGCGACTTTCATTAAACTGATTCGTAAGTTCTTGTTGAAGAATTTCTAGTATTTTGCTTTCAGGTGTAGACTTCATTTTGGTACCAAACATGATTTCAAACGGTGTAAACTGTGTGGAACTGTGAAGGCAGGAGTTCAATGATTTTTGCACTTGTCCGACATATCTGAACCATTTCGGTGAGTCTTCATGTGACAGCTTTGCGATAACCGACAAAATACATCGATTTACACGCTCGATCTGTCCATTGCCCCTTGGAACGCCTGTTGTTGTTAAAATGTGTTCAATTGTATTAAGCTCACAATACTCTTTAAAATTCTGTGAAGTGAAAGCCGATCCTTTATCAGTGATGATACGACTTGGATTTCCAAACGTGTAAGACCATATTGATAAGTTCTTTAAAACTTCATCTGCGTTTGTTGTCTTTGTGGTGAACAACCAAACAAACTTCGAAAAGCCATCGACCATGGCCAAGATGTATTTATATTGTTTACATGTTGCATCCATTGGCCCCAAATGATCGATGTGTAGAGTGTGTAACGGCAACTCTCCCTTATCAATGCATTGTAGCAAACCTTCCTTCTTACCAAACTTTTTATTGTGTATTATACACCTTATACAATTTTGAACAATTTGTGTAACTTTTCTTTCCACATGAGGTATATAAAACTGTTGTTGCACTTCGTGCCTGGTCTTTCCAACGGAAAAATGACCATTTTCGTGTATATTTCTTATAATTTCAACTTCCATGGCTTTTGGAACGACGAGTAAATCATTACCATCTACTGTTTTATAGATCAAACCACCCTTAACTTTAAAATTTTCATAGGCATGCGATTGAAGTATTAATGAAATCGCTTTAATATGTTCATCTGTTTGTTGCATGCGTCTAATACGAGCTGTGACTTCTGAAGAAATAAACATTACATTAACGGGATATCTACTCAGACAATCAACATGTTTCATCCTATTTCCTGGCCGATGTTCAACAGTATAGGAAAAATCCTGAAGATACATGACCCACTGTGCAACATCTCTGGGGATATCTTTTTTTGACACTGTCTGGGAAAATGCTGAACAATCTGTTACTAATTTAAATTCGACGCCCAGCAGATAATGACGAAACTTTTTAAAAGCAAGGTATGCTGCTTTCACTTCCATTATATAGCTGTGAAGTTTACATTCTGGTGGTGAAGCTACTTTGCTCCAATAAAAAACTGGGTGAAGTTTTCCCTGAAACATTTGGAAAAGTGTTGCACCAAAACCCTCTTTCGATGCGTCCGTGTGTAACTCTGTCTCTGCGTTTCTATTGTAAATTTTTAAAACTGGTTCACTGGTGATGATTGACTTCAATTGCTGAATTGCAGACAACTCCTTACTTGTTATTCTAAACTTTGTATCTTTCTTTAATAAATTCGTTAAGGGTCTTGCAATAATGGCATATTCACGTACAAACTTTCTGAAATAACCAGTTAGACCAAGAAAAGATTGTACATCCTTTACATTCCTTGGTTCTGGAAATTTTTCAACAGCTTTTGTTTTTACCTTGCTGGGTGATACACTGCCATTTTCAATATTATGTCCCAAAAATTCTATTTTGCTTTTCAAAAACGAACATTTTGACCATTTAAACCTTAAACCGAATTTAGCTGCTGTATGCAAAACTAGCTTAAGTTTTTCTAGACATTCATCGACAGTCTTGGAATATATAATAATGTCGTCCATGTAAAGCTCCATAGTACCTGCATTAATAAGTTTTTGAAATATACAGCTCACATATCTAATAAAATAAGCCGGTGAGTTGCAAAATCCAAATGGTGCTCTGTTAAATTCGTATAAACCTTGTTTGGTAATGAAAGCAGTGAACTTTTTGCTATTTTCATCTATAGGAACATGGAAAAACCCATTTTCAAGATCCATGAAAATAAAAAATTTGGCGTCTTGGAGTTTCAATAAAACATCTTCTATGACGGGAACCGGGAAACAAGTTTTCAAGACCATTTTGTTTAGTTGTCGATAATCGACGCATACGCGATAACTGCCACATTTTTTTTTCGTTAACACTATCCTACTGGCCATATCGGATATTGACTCTCTGATGATTTCTTTCTGAAGCCATTCTGTAATTTGGTTGTTTACTATCTCTTCTTGTTGAATAGGTAATCGTGTTGGTGAGTGCCGGAAAGGCTTCATTTCGTTATTTGGTGTTATTGTCATTGTAATTGGACATTTTTCACGCGGTTCAACAGTTGTATACGAGTTAATTAAGTTTTCAACTTTAGATTTATGTTTTTCGTCTACATCGATTTCTATTGTATTTATGTTATACACGTTTAATTCAACTGCGGTTTCATTCCCAGTTTTATTTTCGAATATAAACCCGTTTTCATCTGCCGTAAATTTAAATTTTTTCACAAAGTCATAGCCTAAAATAGCATCACATTTAACTGAATCATTGGGAACCACTACAAAATTCTGTTCCGTTTCAATACCGTCGACTTTTAATAAACCATTGAAATTACCAAGTGATATTGTGTTTTTGTTGCCAAAACCGCAGAGTACTGAATTATTATAATTTAAAACACAGTCCGAAAACTTTTCTTCAAACACACGCTCTCGTATAAGCGAAATATCAGAACCCGTATCGACTAGACATTCGAGATCTATATCGTTCAAACATATTGTTTTGTAGCGACTTTTGTCTATTATAACGTTCACATTTTTTTCAACTTGTTTGTTAAATGGGCCTGAAGTGCAAGCGGTTGCAATGTGGCCAAATTTGTTACACTTAAAACATTTTGGCGCGGATCTACATTCCGATCTTTTATGTTCCAGCGAACCACAATTGAAACATCTATCTTTTTTTACGTGTACATTTTTGTGTTGTTTGTATGATACAGCGTTTTTGTGTTCATTACCGCGATCACCGTACATGTGTTCATAAATTTCATATTTTTCGCGGAGTTCCTTAAACGAAGACGTGTTATACAACTGATATTTCATTGCCGACTCTACTTTCAACCCGTCTACTATATACCGAATAGTTGATATTTCATCAAAATTGGCTAATGCTGCAATTTTGCGCATTTGCAAAGTGTATTCATGGAAAGATTCGTTTTCTTGTTTTCGTCTATTAATTAACATTTTGTGTACTTCATTAAAGTTATAAGTTTTACTAAATTCGTTTATTAATTGAAGCTTTAAGCTTTCGTAGTCCTTTACGTCAACGGTTTCTAAGAACAATTTCGCTGTTCCAGAAACTTTGTTCCGCGCTTGTACGTATTTTTGCTTCGTTGTAAGTTCATAAGCTGACGCATTGCTTTCGAATGTGTTAAACCATTCGTTCACTGGCATATTTTTACCGTTGAAATCAGGTAAAATTTTTGCAAAATTTTCTACCGAAATATTAATTTTATTTTCTTCACTTTCTTCTTTCGCCACTTTTAAAGTTAATAATCTAATAAGTTCGCTTAGTTGATGGTTTTCCATTTTATTTTCAGTTTTTTTGTTTACACTTTGTAATTCTTCGGCGCTTTTAGTAACTTTTAAAATATCACTGTCAACTGTTTTGTTTTGTCGCTCAAAGTTTAGTAATGTGTCTTTAACTTCAGTGTTTATTTTTTCAACATTCGTTCTTTTCAAATGTAAATCGTTGTAATCAGTTTCTCTTAAATTTTCTGTTTTGTCCTTTGTGTCAAAATTTCGTGGTGAGTTTAATTCTTTTTGCTGTTTTAAACTGAGAGTTTCTTCGTTTACGTTCTTTCTTAATTGTTCTGTGCGTGCTGTTGTAATATAAGGTTCTCTATTATTCTCACTCACTTTTTTGATATTATGATCTTCGTTCATCATATACTCTTTTTTAAATGTTCTTTTTAAAGAATATTCTAGCAAGATTAAGGTTACTTACGTACGTATATATTTATATGTGTTTAAATACTTATGTATCAGGACTGTTAACTTTTTTTTGCTTTTATTTTATTTTTCAATTCCGTTATTGATTTAACACTTTTTACAAAATTAAATTCCGTTATTTTTCACAAAATATTTGCATTTTAGTATACAGAATTTAATCCACTTTTATAGATTATAGGTATTATGTTTTTTAGACACTAATTTAAAAATTTGATAAAATTTATTAAATTCTTTAAGCAAAATCTAGGTGATTTTTTCGACACAAACTTTATAGACATCAGAAAATTATTTCTTTTTCATTTTAAATATCTTTTATGCAAAAATTTTATTTTTAGATAAACTTTCGATTCAACTTTGCTCACTTAAAGACACTGTACTTTGTATTTTGTTTTTTATGTTTTATTTTCACTGGAAACAATTTTAACAGTTTTCCCAAAGTTAAAACAGGGTTGAGCCCCCAAATGTAGATAGTTTTTGTTCTCAAAATAAATAAACACTGTTTTTTCAATTAAAGTTCATGTTAATATTTATTAAAAAAAAAACAATTAAGAATTTAATATTATAAGGTAGTTTTAAGTTTTAAGCAAAATGGTAGATTTAAGTTTTTAGCAAAATGATAGATTTAATTATTCGGACTTTCGAAACTTTTGACTTTCACGACTTCTTACGACTGTGCTTTACAACTGATATTTTACGACTGTGCTATTTTAACTTTGACTTCTTTGTGTTGACCTCTTAACATAATTTCAGATGTGTGGTGAACAAACAACTGACGTTAACCCTTTATTGCCTTTACATATATTCGTTCAATGTTGATTGAAACTGAATGCTGGTTTAATGGTGCATCCTTGTTTTATTAAACCCAATGCCCTGCACATTTAGGCACATTTGTCTGGACCTACCGCCCAGCGTTTTCCACAGACGATCCGTTATTAGATTCACTTGAGACCCAGAATCCAAGATAGCTCGGCATACGAATTTTTGGCCAGTTTCAGATATTAGTTGTATAAAGGCAGTTCCTAGTAGAACATAATGAGGATCCTTGTTTGTGCGATTCGTTAATAAGCTTATTCTGGTGGATCCTTGATGGTGAGATAATTTCATCTCTGAAGGAATTGACTGCGGAACTGTTGAATGTTCCAAGGAAGTGTTCTTATTGCTTGGTGTATCAGATTTGGTATTGTGTAACAAAGTATTTGCACTCATTTGCCCGATGCCCTGGTTTCAGACGATTGACGCACAGCTGTAAGTCCCTTACCCATTTCCACCTTTGGTTCAGTTCAGCATTTGTGAATTTTTTACATGCGAAGAGTCTGTGTGACTCTCCTTTGCATATTTTACATTTTTCACGTGCTTCGGGTGCTGTTACCGAAGCGCAGGTTCGTGTTGTCGCTCTATCAGCCTTTCCTCGGGCTTCCAGCGATTGGAATCGTCGCTCCAAAAATCTTAGTGCCTCCTCAATTTTGATCAGACAATTATTGTCGGTAAGCCCTGTTTGAAAGCAGTTCGTGTCTCTTCATCCATTTTATGTAGCAAAAGGTGGACCAGAATGGCATCCCAATGTTGTACTGGTATTCCTTGTGCCTTAAGACCTTGAATGCACTCGTTTGTCACATCGTGGAGTGATTTCAATGATGATGAAGACTCCCTTTTGATGGATGGTTGAGAAAGTAACTTGTTCAGTAAAGTGGATACGAGAAGCCTTGTGTTATCGTATCTACTACTGATAAGTGACCAGGCGGTAGCATAACTGGTTCCTACTGCAGGTAGGTGTTTGATGAGATTCTTGGGTTCTGCTTGTAATGATGTTGTGAGGTAATGCATTTTCTTAGTGTCGCTTATGGGTGTGTTGTGGACTAACTCGGAAAAGATGTCTTTGAATTCCATCCATCGTTGATAGTTTCCATCGAAACTTGATAATTTTTTTTTTTGGAAGAATTATCTCGACATCCCCTGTTGATGTAGCCCGTTGTGAAGAGACAGGTGGATCAGACTGCATGTGCTTCTGAAGCTCAATCATGGCTGCTCCAACTCTATTCTCCACTTGATAAAATGTTTCGATGTTGTAGTCTTCTAACTCATCACTGTCTGTTGATTCCCATAAGGCTGCGTTGTTGTTTGTCAAATCCACCATGTGCCTTTCGATGATACTCGCCTTAATAATGTAATAA
Source organism: Trichopoda pennipes (assembly GCA_030448955.1). Lineage (NCBI taxonomy): Eukaryota > Metazoa > Arthropoda > Insecta > Diptera > Tachinidae > Trichopoda > Trichopoda pennipes. Next base: position 2,244,932 of record JASKUP010000062.1, on the reverse strand, counting down.
GAAGGATGGTGTTCCAGGTGACGTTCTGCCATTATCTGATTCACATTTCGTGTTATTGCTCTTATCAAGGCCCGCTGGTTCCGCATGATTTTCCTTAATTCGGGTGACATCTGGGGTTGATTGCTCATCGGCCGTTGTTGTTCTTTAGATGTTTGTGCTTCGTCACCTAGTTTTAATGGCTGCATTGCTCCTTGCTTGAACAACTTGGTATGTTTGACTATTATTTGCGTGATTCTGTTGTAATAGTCTGCTTCAAAATATTCGTCATCGAGGGGCTTGTCCACTATTGCTGCAATCATCTCATCATTTTTATGAAAGTTCTCCGCTATCTCCGTTAATTTTTCCAGCCGTTTAGAAAAATACTCAGGAGTTTTGCGCTCCTTGGAATCCTTTGCAAAATTCCTCGCAATCGTTTCAATTTGATTGCCCAATTGGAACTGTTTGCGCACCAATTCATCAAACTCCATTTTCTGTGGTGTGATGGGTCGTAAAATTGACAACCAAAAATCACGTCGCACAGTGGTCCAAAGGTCCAATCTAGCTGGAAGAAAGACATAACTCGTTTTTAAAAAGCCGTACAGACATGAAACTTTGCACATTTAGAGATTTCATCAATAAAAACATTCACACAAAAAATGGGCGAAATCTTAAAGGGGCGTGGCACATTTTTGTTGTATCAATAAAAAATCTATATTTATGTTGTTTTATGTTAGCAATTATTTTTTTATTTATAAACAATTTTGATTTATTATTAGAAATTATATTTGGCATTAAAAAAGTAGCTATATAAAGAAAAAAAAATATCTTTGCTTTAATCTGATTCACTTTCTGAATCGAGGTGGGACTCTGCCATTGGTGGATCTGCAAGCAACTCAAGAACTTCTTTGCCCAAGGGCTTTGTACTGCGAGAATGAATAGAAGCCTTTTTTGAAAAAGATATATAAAAGGATCTGAAGACAACAGAAGATAGTGAAAAAGATCATGCATAGTTTTTCACGAGACATTTTTCTAGTGTGACTTTCTCGTATATTTCTAAAGTCTTTGTTTCGAGATTTTAATGCTTCTTCGGACAACATTCCAATAGGAAGTGCTGCATTTTGGATAATATCCGCACCAAGAATGAGGATTTTGTGGATACTCGATGGCATGTAATACCATGAATACAATTGTATGTACAGCTTTGCTGTGTCTAAGGCATACTTTCGAAATGCGTTCACGTTAATAGCAAAGCCACATTCCATGGTATTTAAAATGACACCAAACCTCTTTATTAAATCTTCATCAACACCAATAATTGTTGAAGCTAGAGTTGGTTGCTGGAAAAATCTTCTAGCCGTATTCCCATCATTTGTTGTTCCACATCCTGGTTTGGGAATATCAACTAGCAAACCCATCTCCTCTCTCAGACAATCAGTAATTTTTTGCTTATTTGCTTTATACAAAGCTTTATCAATATCCCCTCTAGTCTGCCATTTTCTAATGTCAAGTTTGTAAGCTATATGAAGTATGCATTCAAAGCACCTGATCCATGCGTGCAACGTCGACAGGCCATACTCATAAAGACTTTCATAAGATTTCAATTTTTCAACAGCACTTATGTCATTCGTAATGGTGGGCGTGGCTCCAAAAATACCACAGCGTTGAGAAGAAGAACCTGCGATCATTGAGAATATTTTTCCATCTATCATTGTCAAATAAAAATTATGAATTATATCAATTACTTTGCCATCTTCACAAACTTGGGTTGGTACTATCGCACCTATTTGAGCCTTTATCGCATCTATTTCTTTTGTAGCTAGCGAATTGCTTTCTTTAGCAAATATAATTTTGATTGGCCTACAAAATCTTGTAGAAGATGGCCGTGGATTCTGCCAAATTAATTTACTACCTTCCTTTAGCTGCAGAGGAACCAAACAAATTGCAAACAAATGTTCATCAGTTCTATCAGCGTCGCTCTCATTAAAACTTTGCTTATAGCGCGAGTGCCCACTGCTACCATCACATCCCCATTTATAGGACAAAATTAATTCAGAAGTTTTACATTGTTGCAAAACTTCTTTTTGCTGCTTAAAAAGTCTTTTTGCAGTGTGATCTACCAAACTTTGCAAAGCTACTTCTGCCGATATGTCAGAAATGTTGATACCATCATTTGGATAGCATTCCGTTTTGGCAGCCAAAAGTTTATAGTACGATGGGTAAATATCAGCATTATGATTTTTGGCACCTGCACGCAAAAGACTATAAGTATGTCTTGTTAATCCACCATCGATATACAAAACTAAGGCTTCCTCGTTTGTGTATGGTATTGGTCCTTTGGGGGAAAAGCTTCCTTTTTTAATTTTTGTTGCTCTTGATGGAGAAGAGTCTATGGTTTTAACAATGCTTGCAGCATTTCTTTTGCCAGACTTATACAGACTGGATGCAGCAGCAAAAGTCAGTTCTTCTGGCAAGCAAGTCTCCAGTAAGGGTTCAACTCTGTTTCGCTTTCCTTTCTCACTTTTATCTAAGAACTCCTTAGAAGGTCTGCCATAATTTGATGTCGATGGTCCATCCACTGATCACTCATCATGAGACGTCGATGAAGCTTTAGGTGGAATAACAAAAGGCCCATCTAGCCAACATTTATTTGCAGCCTCGAATGGGAGTCTTGTACGATTGGCTTGCGACCACTTTATCGTCAAAGTACATACAAACATACGAGCAGATTGCTTTACTTGTTTGCAATATTTATCAGTTTCTTTATTTTGAAGCCCAATCTTAGCAAACACGTATGATACAACAGAATTCACTTTCTTAAATTGTTGTTTTTCACTATACCAAGCATTATAGAGCTCCCTTTTCGTAATGGACATTTTAAACTGTAAAGTCAAGAAAAATCGTTTAGGCGAAATTCGGCAGCTAATTTTTTAAACATTCACAAGCTACTACCGCACAGATCACGCCAATATAAAAATCAAAGCTTAAGTATAATAAATTCCTATTTAAAATTCTAATAAAAGGTGGACATTGGTCAAAACTTCACATAAAAAATACACATGTACAGAACTTCATTTTTTTTCTAAGTAAAACATCTAATATGAAATATACAAACAGTAATATTTATTCATACCTTTTTATATTAATAACAACAAAAAATTATTTTAAAAACTTTGTTCTTATTTTTTCACGATAACTTTACTTGCACTGGTAAATATCAACTGATCTATTAATATAATAACAAAACAACAATTACCTGTCTTTAAAAGAGCAAAGCAAAACTAATAAACATATTTGCTGAAAAAAAAATATACCGTTTTGCACTATGGACACTTGTCATCTTATTATCAAACAAAATAATTGATTTCGAAATACAAAAAAAAAAATACTTTTTTCCAGCTAGGTTGAGCCATTAGACCACTGTGCGTCGGGGTCACCAAATGTTAATACTGAATCGTATTAGCACAACTTTGAGCCGCCGGCACTTAAACCGTGACTCTTGTGAAGCTTGATTTCTTAACGATGAGTTGAGCCGCCGGTACTTGAACCGTGACTCCTTGTAATAAAATCGAATTGAACGTGAATTTTGGTTGATAGCCAATTTTATTCTGACAATTTCAATACAATTTTCTTTCCTTAAATACCTTAAAATATTATACCAATAAAGCAACAAAAAAATATAATAATATAAATTATGATTAATAAGCAATAATGGACAAAATAAGTGTGGGAAAAATGACATGAATTAATATTAACAATAATTGTGGAAAAATGATCATACCTTAATACCTACTTATGCTTAGTAAACAAATTAAGAAGTGTGAGAAAAGAATTAAACTTTAATAAACAAATATCAAATTAATAAGGTGAGAAAGGAATTAAACTTTAATAAACAATTATGTTTAGTAAGCAAATTAATAAGTGTGAGAAAAAGAATTAAACTTAAATAAACAATTATGTTTAGTAAGCAAATTAATAACTATGAGAAAAGAATTTAATAAACAATTATGTGTAATAGGCAAAGTATAACAAAATGTAAAGTGTGGGAAATTAATGAGTCTTAATAAATATGTTGACGGAAGTGTCAACACTGTTGTTATGATATTTAACGACATCGCACACTCGTTCTGAAATTTCTTTGGCCTCTTCTTGTGTCCTTTGTAACTCTCTCTCTAAATTTTCCATTGAAATAGACTTACCAATAGCATGATGGTACCAAAAACTACCATGTCACAAATATTTATGGAGGATTCTTTCCTTTTCTTTCTAAAGGAAACAAATATCGGCTGCGCCAATTTAATGTTGGGTGCTGGAAGGATACGGACTGCGCCAATTTTTATTATTGAAAAGAAATCTTTTACCGACTCTATTCGTCTGTCCCTCTTTATTTTAATTCGCCTTTTTTATATAAACAAAACTAATGCATAAAACTTATGTTTAGGTGAAAAATACAAAAAATGCAATAAATACAATTATATGATAAATCAAAAATTGGCAGTTATAATAAATTCAATAAAAATGATGAATATGAGTAATATTAACCTAAATTACAAGTTTTAATAAACATGATGAGTAACGGTAATATTAGCCAGTTTACTTAAGTACGTTTCAAAATTAAATTAATGCTAAGTATGTCAATTAAAGTAGGTTAAAGAGAACCCAGGTTATTAAAGTAGGCTAAAATAAAAACAAAAATATTAATGCTCAACATAAAATTAATTCTAACTAAAGTAAAAACTATAATGAGAGGAACACGTAACAAGAGCATCAGATTATTTCAAGTTATAATAGGTAGCATTCGAGAATTTGTGTTTAATATTAGAAGGAAGGATAATTTACATTGTAATGTTGCAAAATAAAAATTATTTTTTATTTATCTGTTTAACTGAATTGTTTTAGAGCTCCTCAATTAGAGCTCATAGGTGATCTTAATTATTAAAGGCCAATTCAATTGTGTTTAATTCTTAAGTTCTACGTTTTATAATAACAATGAGAAAAATATAGATTTTAGGTTTGAGTGGCATCACTAAATTCCTATTTCTATACAATTCTATATATTCTATATATTTCTATATAATAACATATATTTAAAATCATCAGGCTATCAGAAAATATAGCGTAATAATATTGGTTTTGAATATATTACACAAACGATGTCTCAATTCTACAAATTTTTACTACGCCTCTGATTAATTATTTTAATTGAAAATGCATGGTAATAAGCAACTACTCTAACTGTATCAACATTCCAAACAGCAAAACAAAAATGTGGGGATTAACATCATTCGATCTACCTGTTTGTAAACAATTCTTTTCTTTATACTTCTTCTTAGTGACAATTATTATTTGAATATTTCCAATTTAAACGTTTGTAAATTAAAATACTGTTGTACATACATAAGTATGTACATAAGTACCTTTTTTATTTTTTCTACAGCCATGAATTTTGTAATAAAAATGATTATTCTGTTATAAGTCAAAGAGAGCAGTCCACTAAATTATTTTACAATCCACTAAAGATTTAGAGTTAGTATTACACACCAGTCTTGTACCGTCGTTTATGAGTATAACTTCTGTGTGCGCGAGTAGGGAAAATATTTTTTGTTGAAAGAATTGAAAAATAAAAAAGAAAACAGTTATTTATTCAAAGTTTCAATAAAAGAAATCGATCATAAAAAAAAACCAGTGGTGTGATGTTGAACAGAAAATATTTAATTTGAAGTCATTTTCTTTAAAGAACATAAATTAATAAAGAACTATAAACATAAAGCAGAACTTAAAAAACAGCGCCGTGCTTTTTGTTGACGGCGGTGTGTTCTGGGCGACCAAAGCTGGTGTTTACTCGTGAAAGTGGACCAATTGTGTTGCGGCTGATATAGATTTTGCGAAGACATTGTGTTAACATAAAATTTCGGTATTTCCGGCCATAAAGGCCAAAGCAGATGTAAAATTTAAAATAAAAACAGTCAAAAAAAAAAGGGAAAAAAAAATTTTTTTTTGTACTAAAAAATTATTAAACAAAAACATTAAAATAAGCAAGAAAAGCTGGGAGATACTCTTATGAGTACCTCAAAAGCAAAAAACTGTCAAGTAAGCACTAACGGCAGAAATGCTTATTTAACCCTAAGCGCTGAAGACGTAAGCGAAAACAACACAACGAAAAAAATTGATGATAGTCTGTATCTAACAGCAAAGCAACACTTTCGCGTTCGTACAAGTTCACTACCGCAAACCAGTGAATTATTATCGGTTCCAGTGCCACTCAAATCGGCAACTTCATCCGCGTCGGGTTCCTGCTCTTCAGATAACGAAGCTGCTACAACTGCTATCGATATCGAAAAACCTAAGATCCAAGTGGGAATGGACAGATACCTAACGGTTACCAAACGTGGGCGAAGTCCCAAATCGTCCCAGGTCGCATCAGTTCGAAAGTTATCTAGAAATAGTGACGCCGCCTCAGTAATTTTTCAAAATCGATTTTCTTTGTTACAAGACGACAACGAGAAATCTGTCTGCACAACCAAATCCTCTAAACCTCCACCGATCTATTTGAGGGAAAAAAATTCAAACGCCCTTGTTAAGAAATTAATTTCGACTATTGGTGATAAAACGTTTTATGTCATGCCAATAAAACGTGGCAAAATTGATGAAACCAAAATACAGGTTCACGAAGAGGCGAATTTCCGTAAAGTGGTTAATGAACTTGAAAAGAGTAAATTAAGCTTTTATACATATCAGCTTAAAAGTGCAAAAGGTTTGCATGTTGTAGTAAAGGGCGTAGATCCAAGTGTTGAACCAAACCAAATCAAAGGTGCCCTCATTGATCAAGGTTTCAAAATTAAAAATGTCGTAAACATAATTAATAGGGAGAAAATACCACAACCTCTGTTCCGAGTAGAATTGGAGCCCAATGACATAAAACTGAAGAAAAATGAAACTCACCCAATTTACAATTTGCAATATCTTCTGCATAGAAAAATCACGGTAGAAGAACCCCGCAAACGTTCAGGGCCCGTACAGTGTCACAACTGTCAAGAGTTTGGGCACACAAAAACATACTGCAAACTTCCATCTGTTTGCGTTATATGCGGAGAATTGCATGCTACTGCTAGTTGCAATAAACCTAAAGGGGAAACAAACCTTAAAAAATGCAGTAATTGTGGCGGTAATCACACTGCAAACTACAGAGGTTGTCCCGTTTATTCTTTCATAAGACAGGGTGCAACACCGGCACCTAAAGTTACATCGGCCCAAAAACAGCATATTTTATCTACTTCGTATCCCCAAATGGTCCGACCAATCAATACTCATGTATCGTATGCCGACGCCGTAAAAATCAACACTGTTCCACCAAAAAATTTTCTATCAGCAAATACCAATGCAGACGCTAGCTCAAGCTTCAATTTTACTCGTCTTGCAGCTACTATTGACAACCTTGTGCAGACAATAAACAATTTCACAACTAGTATGACTAGCATGATGCAACAAATGCTGCAAATGCAGACTACTTTGCTTCAGGCAATCGTAAATAGAAAATGAATTCGTTGAAAATATGTTTCTGGAATGCAAATGGCATTCGCCAACATAAAAACGAACTCGAATACTTCCTCACGGAAAATAACATTGACATCATGCTGGTCTCTGAAACGCATTTGACCACAAGGGGTATTTTTAAAATTAATGGATTCACATTTTATGATACAAAGGATCCGAGAGGTAGAGCATGCGGCGGCTCAGCAATTTTAATAAAGTCTAGACTGAAACACCATTTTTTAGACAGCAAGCAAGAAGACTATTTGCAGGCCACAACTATTTGTGTTGAAAATTTTTTTAATGATATAGTAATATCATCAGTCTACTCTCCTCCCAGGTTTTTAATAACCGAAGAGCAGTATAAAAAATTTTTTAAAGGTCTTGAACCATGTTTTCTGGCAGCTGGCGATTATAATGCGAAACACAATTACTGGGGTTCGCGCTTAATTACACCTAGGGGCCGAGCATTGTACAACGCTATTAGCAGTAATGATTTAGATGTTGCTTCGAGTGGTCAGCCTACATACTGGCCTACCGACAGACAAAAAATTCCGGATGTAATAGATTTTGCTGTCACAAAAAATATTTCAAGAAATTTAGTCACTGTAGAATCTTCCATGGATTTATCATCGGATCATTCTCCAACCATTGTAACTATTTGCAGCCCGCTTAGAAGACATTTGTTTTTTCCTGATACAAATATGATCAGTCGCATCAACTGGTTGAGTTTTAAAAAATATCTCAGCACCCATTGTTCGGAGAATATTTTGCTAGAAACAAAGGAGGATGTGGAGTGTAGCCTTGCAACTTTTAGTGAAAATATTAAACAAGCAGCACAGCTTGCAACAACTAAACATCCGCAGACTACTTTAGGTCACATCTATTCTGCAGACATTGAACGTCTCGTAGCGGAAAAACGAAGAGCTAGAAGAGATTGGCAACAACACAGATCGCCCCTGCAGAGGCAGAGACTTAGAGAATGCACAAAGCGGCTTAGAGACTTACTAGCATATGAAAAAACTGCATCTTTCGAGAAATATCTGGAGGGCCTCGATGCTACACCAAACTCCAACTATTCTTTATGGCGTGCTACAAAAAACCTTAAAAGGCCCGTTGAGTACAAGCCACCCCTACGTAATATCAGTGGAGATTGGGCAAGAAGGGACGCTGAAAAAGGTGACTTATTTGCCGATTACTTGAAAGATGTATTCACCCCACACATATGTACTGATGATGTTAGTTTGCCAAGCATAGTTGGATTACCCCCTCGACCCTTAAAGTTTAAGTTGCGTGAGGTACAAAAGCTAATTTCTGAAGTAAATCCGAAGAAAGCTCCTGGTATGGACGGCATAAGTAACAAAATGTTGAAGGAGCTCCCCAATATTGCAGTCAGAATCATGCTATTCATTTTTAATGCCATTTTACGGCTTAAATACTATCCTGACCACTGGAAGATTTCTAAAGTTAAAATGATTCCAAAACCGGGTAAAGACCTAACCAAAACCGAGTCTATATACCCATAAGTCTATTACCAACTATTTCAAAGGTTTTCGAAAAGTTGCTTATGGATAAATTGTCTCCAATGCTAAGGGATAGTGGGTGTATCCCAAACCATCAATTTGGTTTTAGAAGTAGACATAGCACAATTGAGCAAACCCATAGATTGGTTCAGGTGATAAGAAGGACTTTTGAAGAGAAGAAGTATTGTTCAGCTATTTTTATTGATGTTTCACAGGCTTTTGACAAAGTTTGGCATGAAGGTCTATTTCTAAAACTTACCGCTCACTTGCCTTGTAATATGAGCAACCTACTGAAAAGCTACATAATTGGACGAAAATTTGCTGTCGTTGAAGGAGACTTCGTAAGTGTATCCAAACCAATTTCCTCAGGTGTACCACAAGGTAGCATTCTTGGACCAGTTTTATATTTGATATATACCTGCGATATGCCTGTAAGTGAAACTGTCCACACTTCTACGTTTGCTGATGATACAGCGTGTCTAAGTTCGCACGAAAACTCCTATCAAGCCTCAATAAATCTTCAGCAACATATAACTCAGTTGGAGTTGTGGTTAAAATTATGGAGAATTAAAGTGAACGTTCAAAAGTGCATTCATGTGACTTTCACCCTGCGAAGAGATAATTGTTCACCCGTTCGAATCAATAATCACATTGTTCCTCACCATAATTATGTGAGATATCTTGGTATATATCTTGATCGTCGCCTTACATGGAAACATCATATTGACTCAAAGCTAACACAAATGAAACTTAAGCTAACACAATTACACTGGCTCATTGGCAGGAACTCGAGACTTGGCCTAGATTGCAAACTTCTAATTTACAAGAGTATTCTGAAACCAATATGGTCTTATGGAATCCAACTTTGGGGCACTGCCTCAGCTTCAAACGTGGATAGAATCCAACGTATGCAAAATAAAATTTTACGGTTGATAACTTCCGCCCCATGGTACATCAGAAATTCAAACATACATTGTGACTTAGACATACCGCTGGTGACTACAGAAATCATCAAATACGCAGGCAAATACTTGATGAAGCTCGAAGACCATCCTAATCCCCTTGCTCGCAATATCTTGGATTATAGTGGACATAGCCGATTAAAAAAGAGGGATACCGCAGCTTTAATCCTCAATGCTACAGATGACACATCTTAAAAACATTTGTTTTGTTTTTTTTTAATGTCAATTTTTTTCTTTTTTTACCCAGAAGGTTAGGTCTGACATGGTCGGGACTAATGTAACTTTTTTTAGAATTTAAGATTTTAAAACTTATTGTTAGTTCTTTTTATAGAAGATACAATAAATAATTTTGAGAGTTAAAAAAAAAAAAAAAAAAAAAAAAGTATTACACACCATAAATTTTTGGTCAATCGCCTAAGCCTAAGGATATTAAGGAATTTTCCAAACCTTTTTAAATAAAAATATAAAGGCATTAAAAATTAAACGCACATAATTTTTGTTCCACAATTAATGATAACACAACATTAGAAGACCTAGAAGCACGTTTCAAGGCCCTTTGAGTCATATTGGCAACAATATATATTGCAACAATATGAAGCAAAGTATTTGGCAATTTTTTCAACACTATTAAAACCCATCGAAACACGTAAGAATCAGCCGGAAAATGCAGACGAAACGTTAGAACAACTAACTGGGCAGCAAACAACCTTGCTAAGCCAGTTAGGAGCGTTGGTTGCCTTACCTAAAATTACGATTCCAAAGTTGTTTTGGAGACTACAGTAAATGGACTGCTTTTACGAGACCTATTTATTGGTTCTGCTGATAGGAAGACAAATTTGACAAAAACCCAAAAGTTTTATTACTTAGTTTCCTTTTAAGATGGTGAGGCATTTATTCTTATCAAAAACTTACTAATTTCGGAAGACTATTATATGGAAGCATGGGACAAGTTCAAAAGTAGATATGATAGGCCAAACCTTTGTGCATATTCTTACATTCAAAGTTTTTTTAAGCTACCGCCTCAACTAACAAGAGACCCCGCAAAATTCTCGATGGGGCTGTTGAATGTCTCCGAGGTCTCAAGTCGATAGATATGAACTCGAGGGATCCTTGGTTGATTTATTTATAACTGTCGAAGCTGGATGCCGCAACTCGACAACTTTGTTCAGACTTCTTAGAGAAGAGATATGCTTACTTAGAATCTAATGAAATGTTGGGCACTAATTCAACTACAAAAATAACTTCCTTTCGCTCCAATGTTTATCGCACATCATTACCAACATGTTTAAAATGCCAACAACAACATCATCTTTTTCATTGCGACGATTTTAAGTCTCTTAATATTGACGACAAACGCAAGTTTATCAAAGATATTTTTCTGTGTTTTAAATGCCTTAAAGCAGGTCACAATGCTGCTGCTTGCAGCTCTAAGTTCAGTTGTCGATTTTGTAATAAAAGACATCATTCATTGGTTCCCTATACTAATGCTTCATCAAACACCGATAGTGATTTCGCATCTAATACTAATTTTGTTTATAGTGGCCCAACACATGCCATGTCATTCCACAAACCTTATTTTACACTCGTCGGAAACAACTCAACTACCGTTGTTAAATCGCAATATGCAATCTATTTCATCTATTGCTACAGACAATCATGTAACTTCGAATAGTCATCCACAAGTAATTCCGCCTAGAGCTTTAGTTCGTGTTCAGGATAAGTTTGGAAACTTTGCAAATCTAAGAAGTTTAATCGATATAGGATCGCAAGTCTCATTTATAACTGAATCATGTGTACAGTTATTGGGGTTACCCAGACTGAATGGTCGGTTATCGATTATGGGTGTATCTTCTACAAATGCTGGTGCTACTAAAGGTCAAATAAAACTGAATGTTTATTCTTCTCAATATATGGAAATGGTTACTCTTAATGCATTTATTCTTAAAACAATTACTGCTGATATATCTTCTTACAGCATTTTGGGATTAAAGAAGGAGTTATTTTCTACTATAAACCTTGCTGATGCAAACTTTAATAAGGCTGGTGTTGTCATTCTATTGGGGCAGATATTTGCTGGTCTATTTTAAGAAGCAGTAAGATACCGCTAAATACTTCGGGGTTTTATGCCATTAATTTTACATTTGGCTGGATAATTTCGAGACAAATAACCTCCACACCGTTATCCTCAAATGCGACCTCATACGTGATTTCAACAGATATAGCTATAAAAAAACGAACCAGCTTTAGAAAACAATGATCCAGTCAACATATTCCAAGTCTCCCAACGGCAAGTATATTGTGGATTTACCTTTCAAAGTAAAGACCGCCTCTTTTTCAAATACATTAAGCGGAGCCATTTCTAGATTACATGCAATGGAAAGGCGTTTTTGTAGAAATGAAAAGTTACGTAAGCAGTATGGTGATTTCATGAAAGAGTACGAAGCCTTAGGACATATGGAAGTTATCCCTGATGAGGAAATTACTAAATATCCACATTACTACTTACCACATCATGTTGTACTAAAGCCAGATAGCAGCATAACAAAGTTAAGAGTAGTTTTTGACGGCTCTTTCAAGGACTCATTTGGAAATTCGCTAAATGATACACTTTTTATTTGACCTAATATACAACGAGACCTGTTTGGCGTAGCTATACAATTCCGCAGATCTTCATTCGTTTTCACTGCTGATATAATGAAAATGTTTAGACAAATCTGGGTATCGGAAAAGGATGGTGATTACCAACGTATTGTGTGGAGAAGTGACTTCAGAGACCCTGTTAAACATTACCGGTTATGTACAGTAACCATTTTTGTTAGTACGTGTTCTACAACAGCAAAGCGTAAGTGACAATCAAAGAAACCTACCAACAGCTGCAAGTATTATTCTGAACAATATTTATGTGGACGACGTGCAGACAGTTTAAATGAGTTACTTCGAGCGCAAGAAGAACTAGTAACACTTTTAGATATGGGTGGATTTAAGCTGAGGAAATGGAATTCAAACTCACTAAAATTTCTTGATAACATTTCAGTGGAGGATCGGGAAGAGTGTCAGGTGAAAAATGACTTCTCGCAATCTCGCATTAAAATACTTGGATTGTATTGGAATCCTAATTTAGATTCATATTCGTTCCGTGTACGGCGGTAACAAAACGTGAAATTTTATCCGATATTGCTCGTATTTTCGAAATTTTTGGATTTTTAACGCCATCAACAATACTTATGAAATTTTGTTTCAAAGACTATGGTTCATTAAAACTGCTTGGGATGATTATCTGCATCTAACATAATAAAGAAATGGCTTCAGCTGCGTGATTCAATAATTTATTTTGAAAAAATTTTAATTCCACGCTGCTGTAATCACTGCGTCTTTCGAGTTTAAAGCAACAAACCTAAAATCAATTTAATAACTGCGAAAACAAAAGTGGCACCGCTAACGGTTGTATCTATTCCACGAATGGAACAACCCAGCTGATTGTGCATCTAGTGGTTTAAATCCACAAAACTTGTTAAAACATAAGCTTTGGTGGAATGAACCAAACTGGTTAAGAAGTCCCGAATCTGAATGGCCAAAAACAAACTTTAATATCGACGAAACGCCTCCGGAAATAGAAGATGAACAGAGAAGAAACACGTTTTGTACTGCAGTTAATGAATCCAACTCATTGCTTCTTGATTTATCGGAAAAAAATTTCTAACTGGAATCGGCTTCTCAGAATAATTGCCTTTAGTCAACGTTTCATCAACCGTCTAAGACGTCAGTCCTCAAATCGCAGGAACTTTATTTCCTGCAGTGAATTACAATGGGCTCGTAATAAACTAATCGTTTGTTTGCAAAACAAGATTTTTTCAAAAACTATTAGGTCTTTAACTGAAGATTGTCAGTTGTCGAATAAGGACCCAATTCTCAAGCTATCTCCATTTCTTGACAAAAACGATTGCTTTGCGTCGGAGGTCATATTCAAGAATTTTCAATGTCTTTTAATATCAAGCACCCAGTCATTATACCCAAATGTCACATCGCGGAGCTAATAGTGTATGATCTGCACCAAACTTACCTTTATGCTGGAACTTCTGAATTATTCACGTTGCTTCGCAACAATATTATATACTTGGAGCACGAAATCTGATCCGATCGATAGTTTTTAAATGTAAGCGCTGCTTTTTGCTCCGACGACAAACTTCGTAGCAATTAATGGCTAATCTTCTAGCTGAAATAAATCAACAGTATAGACCATTTTTCAATTCAGGGTGTGACTTTGCTGGGCCTTTATTTATCAAGATGGAAAACTGTAAGCGCCCGCGAGTGAGAAAACCATATATCGCGTTATTTGTTTGCATGTCAACCAAAGCACTTCATTTAGAACTGGTAAGTGATCTCAGTGCAGAAGCTTTTATTGCCACATTCAAACGTTTTATATCGCGCCGCGGGAGATGTTGCAACCTATATACAGACAACGGAACCAATTTCCATGGAGCCTGCCGAATGTTATCAGAAATGTCTTAAATGCTGCTAAAGGAATCAATAAATGTTGATATAGCGACAGCAATTGCAAGGGACGGCACATCATGGCATTTCATAACGCCTTCTTCCCCACATTTTGGAGTAGTTGGATCTACACCCTTGCCATTTGAAGAAATGAACACAGTTCCTGTTCAAATAGAAGTCATACTTAATAGCAAACCACTCTCATTTCATCACAGGGGAACCGCTAACTGCCATTCCTGAACCTAGCTATTTATCTACTCCCGCTAAAACATTAAAAATTTTTAATGTATATGGTACAAGGATTTTGGAAAAGGTGGGCCGCTGAATATTTAACGTCTCTGCAAGAAAGACCCAAATGGCGGAAAATATCACAGAACTTTAATATAGGAAACCTTGTAGTTTTAAAGGAGCCAAATTTACCCCCAACAAAGTGGCTATTAACGGAGGTACATCCTGGAGCCGATGGATGCGTAAGGGCGGTTACTATAAAAACTGAAAAAAGTTCATATAAAAGTCCAATCACAAAGATTGCTCGCCTCCCTATGAACTGTTTCAGGGGGGCAGTATGGTTTTGAATATATTACACAAACGATGTCTCAATTCTACAAATTTGTACTACACCTCTGATTAATTGCTTTAATTGAAAATGCATGGTAATAAGCAACTACTCTAACTGTATCAACATTCCAAACAGCAAAACAAATATGTGGGGATTAACATCATTCGATCATCTACCTGCTAGTGACCTTTTTAATTTTTTTTACAGCCATGAACTTTGTAATAAAAATTATTATTCTGTTATAAGTCATAGACAGCACTAACTTTTTTTACAGTCCACTAAAGATTTAGAGTTAGTATTACACACCAAACATATATGTTTTGAGTGTAATTATGATCTTTATAAACATATATACAAACACACCGAAAAACAAGTAAAAATAGGTTAAAAAAGCAGTGCACCTATCAGTCTTTATGTAAAATTAAGTAACAACAATAAAAGCATATTGAAGCGGTGAAATTTTGCTGACGTTTAATAAATTACCAACACAAAAATTTTGGTAATTAAACACCTGCTATTTATATGCAGATGTGTTTACATACTCTACTTATGTGTTATGGTTACAGCAATTGGTCGGTTACACTAAAACATATTGGTAAAAAATGGCAATAACAGATCAGAAAAATACAAACACTATTATGTGTGCGTCTATTATAAGAGAAAATTATAAAGTGGATGAAATTAAATTAGCCCTAAAAAGTAGAATCACACCATATAACTCAAAGATTATTATATTATTATTCTATAATGGCAGCATTGTGTATTTAGAACAATAACTATGTAGACTTTTCAAAACTGGCAGAAAATTGGTAATAAAAGGAATTACAAAGAAGAAGGCAAATAAAATAACAGTTGAACAGATCATAAGTACGTGTCTTTTAAATGTAAAATCATCTATTTTCTCAGATCCTAAAGATGCGCTTGCAAAGTTGGCAGTTGGGGAGGCAACAGAAAGAAGAGGAAACTGTCAGACCAAACAGCACTAATTCTATAAATAATTTTAACCAGGCAAGCAGTTTTAATCTTTAATGGTAACGTTACCACAACAACTATCGTGGTAATAAAAGAGAAAATTTTCAAGGTAACAACTCCTATTCAGTGGTATGGCCATAGAAAGTTTAAGAGATTTCAAAGCAATTACCGTGACAACAGTCAAAGAAATCACTCAAGGGTTTCAAACAACAACAGGAGTGCAGTAAGATTTTCAAACACAGAAACCGCCCAGCAAACGTAAATGATGGGGGAGGAAACACAACAGTTCAAACACAAGTCACATATGTACTTTCACAGCCACCCGTCGCGGATATAAATTTTGTAATCGTTGATATTAATTTTGTAACCGAAGTCAATTACTTTTTAACAATTTAAAAATAAAGAAATGTTTGCGCAGATGAAAAATTATAGTCAAAGAATAAAGACGAACAATAAAAAAAAATAAAATAAAACCATGTTTTAATCTAACTTGGCGCATTCGCATTCGTGGAAATTCTAAAGAAATTTTACCAAATGAATCTATATAAATAAAAAAAATTAATTTATCCCTTACTTTAAACTAAAGAGAAAATTTTGTAACTAAGAGAAGATATTAAGAGAAAGGCGAGCACTACTATCGAATCCTAAAAAGGAATTAGCAAAACAAAACGATTTTTTTTTTGTTTAAAAATCAATAACCAAAGAACTGAAAAGAAAGTTTTACGCAAATTTTTATGAAACAAAGAAAGAGTCAATAGAAAACTTATTAAACTTAAGAAGAATGTTAAAGTTTCTTAAGTTTCATAAAAACACAGGCACCTATATATTAAATGAATAACATAACAACAAAATGTGATACAAAGGGTGTAGAAGATTCTTAATTTTTCTAGACCTCCAGTCGACATATATAATATACAGCGCCTAAGTGGATAGATAGTTAAAACATAAACTTCGTGAAGTAAAGACTTGCATCTTTAGTAAATTGTTTTGTAGTGCCAAATCTTACTTTGCGTGTAGTTAAAGTAAATAAACTTGTAATAATTTTAAAAACTTAAAAAAAATCTGGTGCTGCAACAACAAAACGTTTATAAAAGGTATAAACGTAACAATATAAAAACCGGCAAATAACAATGGAAGCAGATTTACAACAGAGAATCGTGGAGTTGGACTCTGTTCTGGGGCAGCAAAAAATGAGAATCTCACAACAGCATCAGCAGGTTGAATCAGCATGCCAGCAATCACAACGTATTTAACAAGTACCAATACAACAATTGCTAACACCAAAAGACCTTTTGCAACAATTTAGACAACTATAATATCTCAATGAGACTCACAGCGTTATACCATTCATCAAAGATGATGGCACTAGCCCAACTAAAAACAGGGTTTTGAAGAATCTGACGTTGACAATAGCGTTCAAACGAGAAGATTCTGGGGCAAGTAGAAAGCCAAGCAGACCAAGGTCAGGAAATGGAGGCGTATTTAATAGATGCCGAAATATAAAAGTATGTAACCTTACAGAACTATTTAAGTATTTTGAGAAGTTCAAACACGAATTAAATGAAATATACTTATTCGATAATAAAAACCCAGATATTTATAAACCACATAGTGATAGAGACTTAGTAAATATTTTAATCGAGAATATAGGTTTTTCAATGCGCACACACTTGGACCAAGTTAACTCACTGAATGATATTATAATAAGTTACTAACATATAAAATGCAGAAAAAACGCATCTACTTATGGTAGGTCTCAAAACTTGGTTAACTATAATAACATAACTAAACCATCTACATCAGACACTCAAAGATACAACCACAAAAATAATACACAAACACATTTAAACGTACGGAATAGAAATATGAACCAACACCAACAAAATCACGTATTTAGACAAAACTATCATAGTGGTAACCAATATAGTAGAAATAATAATTCTAACCAAACTAGAATCACTATTGGTTCTAGGCAGCACTTTAACCTATGGTGATAAGCACGTTACAAAAAAATCATCTAGTAACAAACAATTTTATTATTACTATACTTATTTATTAATTATATCTTCAAAATATGGACTAACAGTAAGTTATTAAATCATAAATCCAGAAGTAATTACTAGGCCCGACCAATGCCAGACATAAACTTAGTGGCAGCAAATAAATGATACATAGTATTCATACCAATATTCAAAATATTTTTAAGACACTTCATCTGTAGCATTGACAACTAGAGCCTTAGTGTCGCTCTATGTCCCGGATATGTCCATTAAAGTTTAATATATTGCGAGCAAGTGGATTAGGATGGGCCTCGAGTTTTGTTAAGTATTTTCCTGCGTATTTAGCAATTTCTCCAGTCACTAATGGCATGCTTAAGTCCCGATGGAGATAATAATTCGTTACGTACCATGGAACTGATGTTATTAAGGGCAAAATTGTATTTCGTCTACGTTGGATCTTCTCCTCATTAGAAGCTGAAGCAGTGCCCCATAGCTGAATTCCGTAGCACCATATTGGTTTCAAAAGAGACTTGTATAATAAAAGTAGAATTTCTACCACTGAGACAACGTATCTAAGATAATTTAATCTTAATCTGAGTCAGTCTTGCATCAATGTGATTTTTCTACGTAATCAAGGTGTCGATCAAGGTGTATATCACGGTATTTCACATGTGAATGTTCCGGAACAATTTGGTTGTTGATTCGAATGAGGGAACAAGTGTTCACTCGAAGGGTAAAGGTTATATGAACACATTTTGGTTCGTTAACCTTTATTCTCCATAATTTCAACCATATTTCTGGCTGGCTAATATGCTCTTGGAGATTTTGAGATACATCGCGCGGGTTTATATGCATACTAAGACAGGCTGTATCATCGGCAAATGTAGATGTGTGAATATTACGACTCACAGGCATATCACAAGTGTACATTAAATATTCCTCCCGGGGGCACATTTATGGTCTTTGTGGAGAGTAACTATTTAGACCTGTGCAACTGGGAAAAAAGGGAGCCCAGTCCCCTGAAGTTAGCAGGGGTACAACTGGAAGCTCCACGTTATTTCCACGGGAATCAGTAGGCCCCCGAGTTCCGTTATTTGTCTTTTTAGACATTCAACTGTTCTCTGGCTGATTGTTGAGGTTGGCCCCTATATGGGAGTACCGTGGTGGTTGTGGTTTCGCGGCCCCATAACAGACAGGTCAGTTTTTATATGGTGGCCGGGTTCATTTCACCTTTAATAACACCTACATACCTGGTGAAATGTTCCCAGATCCAGTGAGCGTGCTAGACATGTGTTCTGGACAGGAGTTGGATAGTCTCCAACTCTTCAGAAAGGAGTGATTATTTGCAGCCCTGCTCTGGAATCGTTAAAGTTGCAACTAGGAAAAATCTGTTGCTAGAATTAGTCTTCGGCTTCCTAGGACGAGCATGACGTTCCTATTTATGCATGGTGTTTCGACCACCATCTGATTAAGGCTCCATAGCCAGGCGCAGATGTAAATCAAATCACGTAGTTGTACATTAAATATAAAGCTGGACCAAGTATAGTGCCCTGTGGCACACCAGCAGCCATAGACATTTTTACAGGAAAACAAACACTACACCAGCACAAAAACGTTACGCAGGTGCGCAAGACCAAGGCAGTAAAGAACATCATAAACGTACAATTACAGATTATTATGTCACATACAAGAGGGAAAAAAGGAAAAAACCCAATAGGTTCACACATAAACAAAAACAGACAACAAGCATGATCGTAAAAGAATTTAGTTAGGAAAGAAGACGAATGAAAAAGGGAGCGACAAATTAGGTAAAAAGAGACAAACGAAAAAGGAGAGAGAGATGTAGGCAAAAAAAGACAGAAAGTGACGAACGCAATAACATGAAGTGAGACACGAACTATATAAACACAACTGACAATAGAACGCAACTAGTACGAAAAGAACACTGAAGATGGCAAACGGCCGAAACCGGTTTGTTCACAAACCAAATTTGACGAGGGTCGACGGAAAACCGTACCCAAACAAAAGAAGTTTCCTTCTGTTACAGTAAACTTCCGGCCAATAAAATAGCTATCCAAAAGCTTCAGAATATTGACTGGTAGATATGTTTTCAATTTTAAAGTCAGGCCTTCATGCCACTCTTTGTCAAAAACCTTTGTCTATAAAAAGAGCAGAACAGTACTTCTTTTGTTCAAATGTCCTTCTGATGACGAACCAACCTGTGCGTTTATTCAATGGTGCTATGCTGGCTTCTAAAACCAAATCGGTGGATCACGGGAAAAAGACATAGCGATGTATTCTTTAACAGCGCAAAGATATCCGATATTAACAAATTGCTATAAGCTCGCTCTAAAATTAACAAAGACCTTAGGCAACTAATTAGGAAAAATGCCAAGGAAAGAAATAAGCGATTTCCGAAGGTAAGAAAAAAGTTGGCGGGATAGAACTCGGGAAAGGGGTACTTTCCATACAAGGTAAATAATAATTATATGCGAAGTGTGGAAATTAGTTCGAGGTAACATCTACTGATTCTAATTTTAACTTTTTTCAGTCAAATTCACTTTAAGGAGTAATAAATATTATTTATTTTTATTGGTTATTTTTTTTTAAAAATACTTTTAATATTGCTAAAAATTGCAATATTTCAATATTTCCAGTCTTAAAATTGAATTGAATATAAATAGCAAAATTCTAACTGAAATACCTGGTAACTCAATCAGCATTCAGTTACTAATACCATCGATACCCTGAGCTTTCTTTGCGTTAAGTTCACCAATGACACCAATTGTACATCACACAATTCCAACTTTAATGGTCGCGGAGGTAAAGCAACTACATACGGTAAATCAATAACACCAGTACTTATGTTGGGGGTGAATATATTTTTCAAATGTTCAGCAAATATTTTACCTTTT
The DNA here is from genome assembly GCA_030448955.1 of Trichopoda pennipes. Lineage (NCBI taxonomy): Eukaryota > Metazoa > Arthropoda > Insecta > Diptera > Tachinidae > Trichopoda > Trichopoda pennipes. The sequence goes on along the minus strand of JASKUP010000062.1, from coordinate 2,224,004 downwards.
TCAGCATCAGTTCTTGTCCAACTTCCAGTCAAAGTGCGCAGAGGTGGTTTAAACACAACAGGTCTTTTAAGGTTTCTAGCAGCACGCCACAAAGAGTAATTAGAAGCTGGTGCGACATCAAGACTCTCCAGATATTTTTCAAAAGATGCATTTTTTACATATGCTAGCATGTTTTGTGCATTCTTTAAGCCTGTATTTAGTTTGAGGTGATCTGTGTTGGAACCATTCCCTTCTAGCTCTTCTTTTTTCGCGTACTAGGCGCTCAATATCAGCAGAGTAAATTTTATTAAATCCAGTCTGCGAGTGAGTGGTTGTAGCACGTTCAGCAGCCTGGTTTATCTTTTCGTTAAAGTCCTATATGCCGGATTCAATATCATCGCGTGTTCTTAGTCTTATATTTTACGCGTAATGACTACTGAGGTAGTTTTTGTATTTCAGTCAATTAACACGATTGAGCATCTTTACACTTAAGTGAGGTAAATCACTTTTTTGTTTGTTACTGATTGTAACAATAGCTGGAGAGTGATCAAAGGATACATCCAGAGAGTCCTCAATATGGACTAAGTCCATGGAGATATATTTTATGACGCCAAAATCTATAACATCAGCAATTTTATGTCTATCTGTAGGCCAGTTTGTGGGCTCCACACTAGCAATGACATCCAAGCCCATTTTGGAAATTACATTGAACAACGCTTGACCCCCTAGGTGTAATTAGAACCCCAGTACGAATGTTTTGCAATACAGTCGCCAGCTGCTAAAAAAAGGCCCAAGAGATCTGCAGAAATCCTCGTATTGGTCGTCAGTAATTGTGAATCTGGGAGAAGAGTAAACTGATGATATTACCAAAAATCTATAAAAATTTTCAATGCAGATGTTGGTTGCCTGCAGGTAACCTTTACAAACGTTGTCTAGAACATGGTGCTTCATCCTTGATTTAATTAGAATTGCTGATCCACCGCCTGCTCTACCTCTCGGATCCTTTGATTCATATAAACTTCTCGAAGTTAAATGAGTCTCAGATACCAGCATTTCATCAATACTTATTTCTGTGAGGAAGTACTCGAGCTCATTTTTATGTTAGCGAATGCCTTTTGCGTTCCAGAAACATAATTTTAGAGAATTCATGGCTTATTTACTAATGCATGAAGTACAGGAGTATTCTGCGTACGCAGAAGCTGACTACTTGGCCCATTTGTGGGTAAGTCGTAGATTTTGAATTTGTTGTTTGGGCAGGTAAAATTTTTGGTTTTTGAATCATAGTTTGTTTAACAAACGAGTACACAGGGCAGTCCCTATAATTAGCAGGGTGATTACCTCGACAATTACTGAATTTTTTGTTTTTGGTCTTTCTTCGACTTATTGCAACTGGCAGTACCATGTAAATCACCGCACACTACACAAACTTTAGGTACTTTGCAATACGTTGTTGTATGGCCATATTCTTGGCAATTATGGCACTGTACCGATCCTGCATGTTTATGTGATTCTTCTACTGTGATTTTACGATCTATAAGGTATTTTAAATCATAAATTGGATGGGTCTCATTCTTTTTCAATGACATGTCATTCGGCTCCAATTCAACCAGAAACAGTGGTTGGGGGATCTTCGACCTATTAATTATGTTTATAACTTGTTTCACTTTAAAACCCTGTTTTAATAGTTCACCTTTAACTTCATCTGCATCAACATAGGAATCAATGCCCTTCAATACTACCTGCATTCTTTTTGCACTCTTCAGTTGGTAGGTGTAAAACTTTGTTTTGGTTTCTTCAAGTTCTGCTACCATTTTTCTAAAATCTTTTTGATCGTATATTTGTATTTTAGTTTCATCTATGTTACCACGTTTTGCAGGAACAATATGAAACTTATTCTCACCAATAGACATGACTATTTTTTGGATAAGTGCATTCGAATTTTTTTTCTCTCACGTAAATTTGTGGAAGCTTGGAGGACTTTGTAGAAGCTGTTGCAGGCTGGTCGGTTTTATTTTGCAATATTGCAAAAAGATTCTGTCCATTAGTTGAGGTGCTGTCATTTTCTCTGGACATTTTTGGGGCCGATGATACCCTATCCAAATTTGGACTTCGCTTGCGCTTTACATACATTATATATCTGTCCATTCCGACTTGAGAATTCAGTTTTAAACTATTACCAATAGTGATTTGGTTTATCGAAGAATACGAGCATGACGCGGAAGATGGCAATGACTTAGCTCCTGAATTCACAGTCATAGAATTCGACAAAGATTCATCAGTTAACATAGGGGAAAACGACGTCGATCGAGTGCCTCAGGATCAAATTTACCCGTAATAAACGTATCCATAGGAACAAATGCCTCATTGACACTGGGTCCTAAAGAAAGAGCACTGGTGGAACATTACACAAAACCTTGTTAAAAACCTAAAAGCTACAAAATTCTTAATAGCTGAAGTGAATTTGGCTGCTTGGGTACACTTCAGTGGACACTTATAAGATTTTCTCATGACAATTTTTCCGCTATAATAAGGCACAATTTTTTCAAAGCAAAAGTATATTATGAAGAAAATTGCGTAATAATTTTGAATACAAAATTCTTGTTTGAAGAATACAGTTAGCCGCAATATATTGAAAGTATTTACAATTTACAAAAGTCTAACGAGATGGCTTACAATTTTAATATGGCACATATGAACAACGAGGAAAGTCAAGTGATCTTAAGCTATTTACTGAGTTCATTGATTTGTTTTTCAGGAAAGGGTATATGTTGTATTGTACAAAAGAAATGAACCACGAGGTAGGCCTCTGTATTCTAAAATATATAGACATCCCCAAATCTGCGAAGGGGAAATTCGACAGCAGATAAAAGAAATGCTCGAACAAGAGATCATACGGGAAAGAAATTCCCCATATAATAGACCATTGTGGAGAGTAGAGAAAAAGTTATATAATTCGGCGAAAACAAAATATCGAATTGTCATATTTTATAGAAAATTAAATGAATTTACGGTTAATGATAAATTTCCTATTCTGAACTTAAATTCACTATTAGACAATGTAACATGTCAGCACAGATTTTTTTTATGAATTTTAATAATAATTTACTGGCCATCATTTACAATGAACACAATGAATGGTTCGGGTCCAGTGAAAATGATTGTGGTTCTGTTCTTACATTTTATTAAGCTTCATGCGTTCTGGACCAGGAGTTGGATAGTCTCCAACTCTTCAGCAAGGAGTGAAGGCTGCGGCCGACACCGGGCTTTTGAAGTTGCAACTAGAAGTAACTGAAGGATATACGTATCTAAAGGCCTACTAGGGCGAGAATGACGTTACATTTCATCCACAGTGGTATGAATTACCATCTGGTTATGGCGTACACAGCTAGGTGCAGACATAAATCTTATTACGCATACCATAAATATCGTTGATTATTGATTTAGAACATCTATATATATATAAAAAAGGATGTGTGTATGTATGTAAGAAATGGACTCGATAACGGCTAGGCCGATTTTGATGAAATTTTCAGAGAATCTTCAGAATATTCAGGCGGGTGACACTGTGAAGTCCGATTTTTGATTTTCGGTCTGTGGGCGGAGGAGCGTAGCAAAACCCACCAATGAGATATACATATACATATTTATTATTTATTTTTTCTTTTTTATTTTATTTTTTAAAGCCATTGTTATGCTTTTCAAAACGAGATATCAATCTCTTAAATCGGTTATGTAGTTCCGAAGATATTTACAAAAAAAAAACTCACTAATATATAATAAAATATCAAAATTTTAAAACTTCCGAAATGTTGAATTCGCTTGAGTTATCTGGGCTGCCGCCCCACCGCCTACAAATGAAAGTTGGTGTACCAATTATTTTGCTTAGAAATATCTGCCAGCCACGACTTTGCAATGGGACACGTTTAGTAGTCAAAAAAGTCATGAAAAATGTGATTGAAGCAAAAATTTTGAAAGAAAAATATAAGGGCGATGTGTTGAAACCACGTATTCCTATGATTCCTCCAGATTTGCCGTTTGATTTTTAATGGCTTCAGTTCCCCATACCTGTTACTTTTCAATGATCCCTGTTTTTTGCACAGTCAGTTATATGTATCACGTTTACGTGCTTTCAGTAATCATCTTTTCCTTTAAATTTTGGGCAATCCTCCATTATTTCTTTAGTCATACATCTTCAAAATTAACTGCAATGTGCGTTGTATAATTACAAGCTAGTAAAAGGTGGTAAAGTGTTATTGGATCTTCTTCTTCAGACGAAACTGGAATGTCTGTTAGTGAACGTGAGTTTATTATATTCTAAGCTTCAATGAGAACGCTTTGTAGTGTCTCAAAACGGGGAGTGACTCTTTTTAATGTTATTCTTACCTTTTGCCAACAACCACCAGAACTTGGGTTAGCTGGGCAATTGAAAATCCAATCAATATTGTGCCTGTTGTGTACTTTGTTCAATATTTAAAAGTCTATCTTCTTTTTTCACAAAATTTTGAGATGCAATAAAATTTCAAAAACACAAAACAAATGCCAAATAGTTTTCTGCGAATTCACGTAAATATTACTCCCCGATGTTTTTATCTTCGCCGTCCAATAGCAGTAACGTAATGGATGGGTTTGGTATTATAATGTTTACATATATACTGCTATGCAATATTTGTCAGTGTTGATTTTTTACGTAGTATCCAGTATAATTGATGATGGTTTTTCTTCTGTAGTCGATTATAAGTTCGGACACATTGGGCAAAACAAGTGCTTCATTTAAACGACCAACTCTTAATGAACCAATTTCTTCCAGATATGGAACTAAATTGGATTTAGGAAAAGCTTCATTATTTTTTAGGTATTTTATTTCATTCTGAAAACATCCTCGTTGTAGTAAACGGCAAATAATAATATCTGCGAGTGCTATTTCTTCTATCTCAATTGATCCTATATACAAGGTTTATAAATAAAGTGAATAACCCAAGCAACAGTTCTCTTTAACTTTGTATATAATGAAAATCGAGAAAATCTTATAACTTCGTTGTCGTTTTTTATAAATAAAAACGAATGTACTTCGTCAAATCTGAGTTTTCTACAGAAACGTGAGACCAATCAAACTCTTCTTCTTTTAAGAAACTGTTTTGTGTAAACTTTGGCGGATAAGTGGAACATCTACCCGCATCTGTAGAATTAGGATTTCTAGGTATCCATTTCCAATGGGATAGTGTTGTATTTTCAAGAATCTCTGCCGTTCCGTAGAATTTATCTAGTTAATAACAGTTTGAAAATCCGACCAATAATAAAGAGAGGAAATTTTAATATCTAGATCTCTTGCTTAAACGTACTCCAAGTACGGCGGTCTGCAATTATAGACGAGGTATACTCATCACCTTTTTTGGGGCGCATCGAGTTTTTTCAATTATAAAGGAAACATTAATCTGGTTTTGATGAATGATTCTCAAATAACACACAGCTGCGAAGGTATCTTGGCTAGCATCAACGAAAGCGTGAAGTTGAACATTTGATGCTTTGTGTAAAGTTGGTGGCAGACATCTTTTTATTTTAAAATTTCTCACTTCTCTAAATTTCTTTCATCATATTTTAAGAATATCATGTAAAACTTCCAGAATCGGATCATCCCAACCAATGTTTTCTTTCCAACAATTTTGAACCAGTATCATTGAATAAAGGAGAAAATCTGCAATTAAACCAAATAGGTCAAAGACGGCCATAGCAATTTTCAGTATCTCTCTTTTAGTGGGCAGGCGTACACCATTGTAAACATCAGAACTTAGACCTAGGAATTTCGTCTTTAGCTCAAAGGTGTATTCACGTTTATTCGAAAACATTCCCAAAATTTTATCAATTGTAGATAGATCTTTTATGCCAACTTGGCTTATTACATTATCAATGGCTGGATTCATTATACTTTCCAAATTCTTGCAATTAGACAAAAAACACGTAAATCGAATCCAGCCTTAGAGTAGATAAATACAACTTTTTTACATATACGTATTGAGTCATCTTTATTATTAAAGCTGCAAAAAAAGCTACATCAAAGTTGTTAATAATAGCCTCTGCAGCTTCTGGGTATATATGCGCAAAATCTTCTGCGTTTTGATTTTTTACAAACTTCGCACAAAAAGGGAAACAAACAGCAGCAAAAGTCGTTGAAGTCACAACATACTGCTGAGTTGCTTTATCAATTTCCCCACTTCTCCAAAGAAATCTTTCAGCATGTTGTCCTTCTTTCCGAATTTTCATTTGAGAGAACATTTCTCTAACATCAGCTGCAACGGCATTGAGTCCCTCACGAAATTTGAGAAGAACGCCTAGTAAGGGCTTTGCCTGCTCCTCTTTAATAGCGAAAGGAAGGAATAGTTAAATGAATGTTATCCAAACAAAGTAATAAAATTAGGCTTGCGTTTTCGTAGTCTCCAATAGGGATTTCACTTAAATGAGGATGCAAACTTTTCCTAAAGGGCTGCATCGGTAGCTTAAGTTTACTAACAGTGTTTACATTTTTGAGACCAAATCCAATCTTAGGCTCAGCAATGCCTTCGACTTCACAACTAGCTTTGTATGACTTCTCCGATACAACTTTGCCTCCATACCATTGAAGAGTAAGTGCAGATGATTGACCTTTGAGTCCCAACTGCTTTGAAATATTTTCATTCTTCAGGAAAATTGACAAACCTTCATCAAATATGGCTAGTAACAGGGCCAAATATCTTTATTGGAATTATTTTAAATAGTTTATTTGCCTCAATATTGTGACTGCTACAGTTAAGGGACTGGTTTTTTTCAACTTTAAAAGAGTTAGCTAAAGCATCTTCATGTAGAGTTGGATGATGAGGGCGTTTATAATTACTTACACCACAAGACGAAACATGCCTTCTTTTCAAACAATAAAAACATAGCTTGAGTGCTTTTACCTTTTCCCAACAAATGTTAATTGGTAATGTTTTTGTAAATTTTTGGCAATTATAAAAGAGATGTTGACCATCCCAAAAATAACATTTTGATGTTGGCTTTTTGCTCAAACAGCTTAGTGGTCGGGTTTGATTGCCATAAGAAATATTAACTGTCATAACACTAATAACTTTAGGTAATTCTCCCACCCAATTCGAAAAGTCCGCAATAGTAGGATACGATTTGATTGACTTACTTGGCCTAGCCCACTCATATTGCTTATCAAGAGGCAATTTTGATGCTAACTAACTTTTAACAAAGTAGTGTTAAAAAAATGATGGGAACAGCTGGCTAACTCGAGAAATGTTACCACATTTCTTACTTTGCTAGCAAAGGTTATAACCTGATATAATCTTTTGGCACTTGCAGTAGGGAATTACTGAATCATTTGCGCTTGAGAGCGAACTAAAAGATAAGGTTGACCGAAACGAAATTGTAATTTCCCTATTACTTTTGGCTTTCATGTAACAGCTTCTTTGGCATCGCCAACGAAACATTTCTGTAATCGCATTAAATTTTGGCGATAAGTGTATTTAAATTCATATGGTATATCTTGAAAATTTGCATAAAATAATGGCCACCCTTCAGGTTTGCTAGAAAAAATTGGTACATCATATATTTTAGAAGATGGGCACAAATTACTAAAATGAACATCATTTACGCGTGGCTGTTGTTGTGGTATATTTTTCCCAGATTGGTTTTCAAGTCTGCACGGCTCTTGCAGTGATATTAATCTGTGCGGATTTTGCACAATGTTGATAAATATGATCTCTCTCAGGAGATCAATATCTCGGCGACTTTCGGAAACAACTTTCGCTAGGTCACTAATACCATTTAAATCTGGAAATCTGTAAGGCTCTACAAAGCCAAAATAGGCGCCGAGGCCTTAATTTAACATAATGATTAATATAATAAATTTAATAAAAAAAACAAACAAACAAACAAACAAAAAACTAGCTGGTATTGTGCTGCTGCACCACTTCTTAAAATATATGTATGGATTTCTTGAATATCGGAATACACTCATATAGCCAAAACGAATTGGCAATATTCAAAAATTAAAGAAATCCTTATTCTTTTTTGAAAAAAAGTGGAAACTAATGTTAACATCGTTATATGTGGAAAATATTTTTAACATTAAAATCCAATACAATTATTCATTGACAAATTGTCTTATATCTAATTATTACTGAAGGTAACTACGTTCCATTTTTGTATTTAAAATAGGGTAGCTAACGTATAAAGTATTTTACTCGAACACAAATTAACTTAACATGGAACTTATAGACAATTTAATTTTTATTAATTTTCTTTTTTAGGACCGTTCTTTTTCGGTAGGCCCGGCAGCAATGACTAAATTACTTAGCATTTTTGATTTAAACGGAGACATTCTACAAACTCATATAAGTTCACCTCGATCGACTGCTTATTTGGCTTCATTGTGTTATTCCGTTAACAAAAGTAATAACTTTTATGTGTATGGTGCAAAATCGAATCAGAAAAAATTCAGTAACTATATGGACGATCTATGTATTTCCAATATTCGACTATTTTCGGAATCTTTCACATCATTTTCGTTAGAGTCTGCTCGATTTCGAACTATTATAGGAATATTTGCAAATCCACCCAACTCTTTTAGTGCGCTATCAAATCCAATTGATTTAATTTGCTCGCGAGGAGGGGACTTAGAAATGTTAGAAGCTTTAACTGAGTTTTCTACAAGTAATGATGGACGACGACGGGTTTCTTCAATCTTGAAAGAGCAGATTCTAACTTTGCGAATGGCTATGTCGCGTCCTCAAATCCAGTTCGTCCTTTATCAGACGCATTCCCTAATAAGTACTGAAAATAATAAAATGGTGGAGCACACTATAAATATGATAAACAAAACTGCTCTAACCAAACATCGTAAAGCATTTTTAGAAAAAATTTTCTTAGAAAATTTAGAAGAAGCAGAAGCTAAACATATGCCACCAACTACATTTGCTACTATTCCCGAAAGGAAGCAGAAAACTAAAAATGGTAATGTTGAAGTTATAAATGAGCAAAAAAACAATGATCTTCTAGTTAATAATGCAGAAGTGAAATTACCAGAAATCGATGAATTTATATGTGCAGATCTACCTAATGTTTGTAAACATCAAGTCAATTGTATACAAATGCAGAACAATGACTGTTATCTCTCCATAATAAAACGAAAGCGCATAACTCGGTTGAATGAGAAATATCTTATACAAGCTGCAGAGAAAAGAGGATTATTTGGAAGAGCTAAAAATAATAAACTAATAAAATCAAAAGACATCAAATATAAGGAAATAAGTATGGTTCCACAAAATTTAGATGTGCTTACAAAAAATGAAAAGAAGTATATACGCAATATCGAAAAACTGGTAATAAAATATTTTGTATACGTAGGATTTGTTTGAGTAAAAGATTGCTTATTTTTCGGAACAGTTAAGCTGCTCACCATTTTCTTTCTCATTGTAAAAGCATTGTGCTAATATAATTAAAATCTTAGCAAAGCAATCAAACTAAAACTTCGCAAACAAACTTGAAATAACTAACAAATGGAATATTCGCAAAAAATATAGAAATTTCAATCCAATATCACTAGATATTTTACACTTTTAATTCATATATTTTCATTTATAAGAAATAAATATTTTTTAATATTATTTAAAAAAAACACAATAAATAATAATAAATAGAGGCTATCAGTATTTTTAAGATATTTTTTAGAATAATAGACGATGTAGACTTTTTTTATTGTTTTCGATAGGTACATATTTAAAACTTGCAGCTCAAAATACAAATTTATTCTCTAGCTATCAAACGTCTCTTGGCTAAAAAAATATTTTTTTTTCTTTTTTTTTTTTGGTTCATAATATTATTTATTGAATCTTCTAAATTAATAGAACTAACAATAAGTAGATAAATCTTAAATCTAAAAGTAAAAATTATCTTTATGTCTAGCCAATGCCAGCCAAAAAGTTTTAGTTAACAAGAAATAAAAAATAAAAAGGAAAACACTATAAATTACTTATACTAATAGCCCTAACGTCTCTCCTCTTCAGAGGATTGTAGCCTCTATCATTTAATATATCACGTGCCAAAATATTTGGATGAAATTCCAGTTTTCTCAAATATTTGGATGCGTACTTCCTCTCTTACAGAGGGCACTTTCAAATCCTTGTGAATGTTTGAGTTTTTCACATACCATGGGGCAGCAGTTATAAGTCTGAGGATTTTGTTCTGGCTTCTTTGTATCCGTTCGACATTTGACACTGAGGCAGTGCCCCACATTTGAATTCCATAGCTCCATATTGGCTTTAGAATAGACTTGTAGATCAAAAGTTTGCAGTCCAGACTGAGAACAGAATTCCGACCAATTAGCCAGTTTAATTGAGCAGTTTTAAGTCTTGCATAAGTTTAGCTTCTATGTGGTGCTTCCATGTTAGACGCCTGTCAAGGTGCATACCGAGGTACTTGACGACCGAACGTTGAGGTATTGTTTGATTATTTATTGTGATAGGTGGGCATGTACTCCTGCGTAATGTAAAAGTAATATGAATGCACTTCTGTTCATTAATTTTTATTCGCCATTTTCTTAACCATTTTTCGACTTGGAACACATGACTTTGAAGACGTAGTGAAGCTTCGTGTGGGTCTGCATGAACACAAAGCAGGGCAGTATCATCAGCAAATGTTGAAACGTGAACGTCGTCCCGTGTAGGCATATCTGAGGTATATAATAAATACAAAATCGGACCCAAGATGCTCCCTTGAGGAACTCCGGCTCTAATGGGCTGTGGTGGGCTCAAAAACTCCTCGTGCTTTACAACAAATAAACGGCTACTCAAGTAGCTTTCCAGTAATGTGGAAATATTTTGAGGCAAATTCTGCCTTAGTTTATGAATTAAGCCCTCGTGCCAAACTTTATCGAAGGCCTGGGAAACATCAATAAAGAGAGCAGAACAGAAATGTTTATTTTCAAAGGTTTGTTTAACAGCATTAACAAGTCTATGCGTTTGCTCTATTGTGCTATGCTTTTTCCTAAATCCAAACTGGTGATCCGGTATACACTTCTTTTCGATCAATATGGGATACATTCTATTTACTAAAAGTTTCTCGAACAGTTTAGATAAATTGGACAGCAAGCTTATTGGCCTGTAAGAATCTATTTTAGAATGATCCTTGCCCGGCTTGGGAATAATTATCACCTTCGAAATCTTCCACTTCTGAGGGTAAAAACTGAGGCGCAAAATGGCGTTATATATAAACAATAAGATTCTCACCGCTACATTTGGTAGCTCCAGAAGCATCCTATTACTAACTTTATCAATACCAGGTGATTTTTTAAGTTTTAAGCCGGCGATAGCCTTTCTCAACTCTTGTACTTCCAGTCTCAAAGGCACAGCTTCTATAGGTGTTATTTCAGGTAACACTATAGGGTCTGTCGATAAATTAGAAGAAAATACTTTTAGGAGGTGGTTGGAAAACAGATAAGCTTTTTCCTCGTTGCTTCTTGCCCAATCACCGCTTGGGGTACGCAGTGGCGACTGGCGTCAAGTTGGTCGCTTTATGTTTTTTGTTGCGCGCCACAGAGAGTAGTCTGAATGCGAGGTTGCATCAAGATTTTCCAAGTATTTGTTAAGTGAAGCAATTCTTTGCACTTCAAGTAAATCACGAAGCTGTTTGGTACACTCTTTCAGCCTGTTTCTTAGTTGGGGTGATCTACACGCCTGCCACTCTCTACGGATTCTCCTTTTCTCTAGGAGGAGTTGTTGTACATCTACTGAATATATTCTGCTGTATCTTTTTGTCGGAGCATTTGTGGTTGCGTGAACTGTGGCTAGTCTGATTTCTTCATTAAAGTCGTCAATAGCTTTTTCCACTTCTCCTGAAGTACGCAGCGGTATATTTTCCGAACAATGAGAGCTTAGATATATTCTAAATTTAAGCCAAATTATATTAGTCTTAGTTGCCAATGCAGATCGATTTTCAGAATCCAACGGGTTCCATAACGTAACAATAGAAGGTGTGTGGTCGGAGGATAAGTCTAATGAAGACTCTACATTCGTAAACTCACCTGGTACATTTTTTGCGACTCCAAAGTCAATGACGTCAGGGATTTTTTGCCTGTCGGTGGGCCAATAAGTTGGCCTTCCGCTAGAAATTACAGTTAGCTTTAGCCTCGAAATTACATTAAACAATGTGCGACCCTTCGGGGTTGTCAGACGTGAGCCCCAGTGGATATGCTTCGCGTTATAGTCGCCAGCAGCCAAAAAGTGAGGACCTAAAGATTTATAGAACCCGTAAAATTGATCCTCTGTGATTGGAAAACTCGGTGGACAATACACAGACGAAATCACTAGATTGCTATTGTTCTCTAAAAGACAAATAGTTGTCGCTTGTAAATATCCCGAGCAAAATTCGTCCATTACATGGTGTTTGAGTCGGGCCTTCACTAGGATAGCTGACCCGCCACAAGCTCTTCCACGAGGGTCCTTGGTGTCATAAAAGGTATAACCATTAATTTTAAAAATACTCCTGGCCGTTAGATGGGTTTCGGAAATTAGCATTACGTCAATATTCTGCACCTTCATGAATAGTTCAAGCTCGTTCTTATATGAGCTAAAAAAATATCAATTCCAGATAGCGGCAATTATACAGGTATTCTCAACGCAAACATAGTCTACACAGACTGCTTTGAGAACTTGAATTTGGAAGAACTGCATTACTAAAAAATACCTAAAAACCTTCATGTAACTTCCCAAACCAATGACTACCTACGGCGTGCAAGCAGAAATGCTAAAACACCCATTTGAAATTATAATTGAGGCTGTGTAAGAAAAGATACTAAAACAGTATTTGTCGGATATGTAAAATTAACTTTGTTTTTTTTTCCGTCAGTAAATTAAATACTGCTGTTATTTTTTTCTGTCCTTTCTGGCTGTTGTTCTTTCTAGGTGACAGAGAAAAATAACAACAGTATTTAAAATTAACATTTTCTCGTAATAATATGAACAATTAACAATTTATATGTAATTATTAAGCCCGAACAGTATCAGACATAACTTTAGTGGCAGCAAAAAATTCTTAGAAATCATAAAATATTTTCATTTGGAGTGTTGTATTTGTGTCCCTCTTTCCTCACGTTGACTGCCAACTACGAGATAACTCGTAGATTGATTTCCCTTCCAGGAAGCCAACTACGAGTTATCTCGTACTATCTACAACTGCCACTTTTTGTGTAGTTACGAGTAAAACCGTATTATCGCAGTGCTAGTATCGATAAATGGCTTCTAGGAAAAGAAAAAAAAGTTAGTTTTGGTTTGCGTGAGCTGAACATTTATTAAAAAAAAATTTTAATAAAAAATTCATTCAATATAATGTAAAAATCCATTCAATATAATTATAACAATAAATTTAGGGAATGTTTATAAATCTCGTATTTGGCTTCTGCGTAGCGATTTCCGTCACAGAAGCCAATTACTAGATAATTAGTAGGCCCTTTTTCTGCTAAAATAAACATCATATTTGCTTTTTCATGATACCTATCATCTAGAAATAGAGTTTTTAGTAATGTAATGTGAAAAAATCAAAATGTAATTTTTGGCCAGTTTTCTGAAAATGGCCTTGGCAGTCAACGTGTTAAGCTGATGTGACCTCTATAGTTCAAAATGTTCTAAGCAAGGGGATTCGAACAGCAATTTCTGCTGTCAAAAGTGGCATATTGAAATCAGAATGTATATTTGAATTTCTCATGTACCAAGCAGCCAATGTTATCAAACGTAGTATTAGGTTTTGTCGGCGTTGAATTATTTCTACATTTAAAACCGAAGTGCCCTGTAGTTGGATCCCATAGAAGAAGTTTACAGTTCAGACTAAAAGTTGAGTTTCTGCCAATTAGCCAATATATTTGGGATAATTTGATTTGCATCAATGTGGTGTTTCCATGTAAGCCTGCGATATTTAACGTACAAATGGTGAGGAATACAAACATATGTTGATACGAATAGCAGGGCAAGTTTCCTTTCTTAAAGTAAAGGTTATATGGACACACTTTTGCTTCATAAGTTTAACTACAATTCAGATGCATACTATTTTCTTGAAGAACCTGACATGCCATGCGGGGGTCTTCGTGACTACTAAGGCAGGCCATATCGTCAGCAAATGTTGAAGTATGGGTACTACTACTCACAGGCATATCACAAGTATAAATCAGATATAAACTGGACCAAGTATACTCTCCTGTGGCACACCGGGAGCAATCGATGCAGGTTCACTGATAAAGTCTCGTTCGGCAACTGTAGACCTTCTTTCCACAATGTAACTTTCTAGAACCTTCACCATATTGATTGGGAGATATGTCTTTAATTTAAGAGTTGGGCCTTTAGGTCAAATACTTGAGAAACATCTATAAAAAGGGCAGAACAATATTTCCTTTCCTCAAATGTATTTCTCACTACTTGAACCAATCATGAGCTTGCTCAATGGTGCTATGCTGACTTCTAAAACCAAATTGATGGTCTGGAATGCACCCACTAACATTTAAATTTGTGAAAGTTTAGTAATGAGCAACTTTTCGAAAAGCATTGACGAGGTTGATAATAAGCTTATGGCCCTAAATGACTCGGCTTTGGTAAGATCTTTGCTCGGCTTTGGCTTTTTTCCAGTTGTTCATGTTACTGATACCATCAATGCTTGGAGCTTTCTTTCGGTTAAATTTTCCAATTTGTTTTTTAACATCACACAACTCGAATTGTATAGGTCGAGGCGGTAAAGCTACTACATTTAGCAAAACAGCCACCCCAGTAAACGTGTTCGAGGTGAATACGAATTTTATATGCTCGACAAATATATCACCCCTTTAAGAATCACTTCTTGCCCAATCTCCAGTTGAAGTACGCACAGGTAGTTTAAACTCAACAGGTCTATTAAGATTTCTAGGAGCTCGCCACAATAAATAATTAGAGGTTGGTAAAATATCGAGTCCTTCCAGATATTTTTTAAAAGATGGGGTTTTTTCATAATTTAGTAACTTTTTGAGTCGTTTTGTCTATTCTTTGAGGCGAATTTTATGTAGAGGTGATCTGTGCTGATGTCATTCCCTTCTAGCTCTTCTTTTTTCCGCTACGAAATGTTCTTATCTACAGAATATATTCTTCAAAAACCAGTCTGCGGGAGGGTAGTAGTTGGGTGTTCACCGACTTGCTTATTAGGTGTTCGTAATGTAACGTTTTCAGTGCAATGACTACTGAGATACATTTTGAATTTCAACCAATTTATACGACTGATCTTCTTCGCGTTTGGGTAATGTAAATCAGTTATTTACGGTTTATAGATTGTAACAATAGTTGGAGAACGATCGGAGTATAAATCTAATAAGGTTTCAATATTTATCAAATGCAAAGAGAAATTTTTCGTGACGCCAAAGTTTATGACATCAGGGATTTTATGTCTGTCAGTAGGACAATATGTTGGCTCCCCACTTGAAATGACATCCAAAGACATTTTTGTAACTGTATTGAACAGTGCACGACTCTTAGGTGTAATAAGACGGAAGCCCCAGGACGTATGTTTAGCATTATAATCGCCAGCTGCCAAAAAACAAGCTCCGAGCGATTTATAGAAAACCTCATACTGCTCCTCCGTAATTGAGAATCCGGGATGTGAATAAATTGATGAGACATCGAAATTCAGGCCAAAGTTTTCAACATACATCTTCGTTGCTTGCATATATTCTTTACATTCGCTGTCTTCATTAATTAATTAATTAAAATTTATTAAACAATTACAATTGCTGAACAATCTAAATATTGTATTGTTCAAACCATCATAATAGTAAGACGCGAGTTATTCTGGTGTGTTGAAAAGAACAAAATAAATCAAAAACAAACAACAAATAAAAACAAAAGTACTCTACAAAGGAAAAGAAAAAACAAAAAAAGTTAACGGGAAAATAAATTCCCACATAAATTGAAAAAAATAAAACAATAAGAACAAAAACAAGTGCGGTGTCAGTGAATACAAAAAAAAATCTGAAAGACAAATAAAAAACTAAATAACAAAACAAATACACTGAGGAATACTCTATATGAGTACCTCAATAACAAAAAAAGTGAGTGCAGACTGCAGGAATGCATATTTTACAGTGAGCGCAGAAAATATAAGTGCAAGTAATAAAAATAAAAAATCTGACGATAGTCTTTATTTAACGGAAAAACCTCTTTTTCGTACTCGATCGACGTCGTTTTTCCCGGTGCCAACTGGAGATGCTTTGTCGAGTACTATCCCTGTAAGTACAGTTGATAAATCATTGCCATCCTCAGTGTCAGGTTCGTAATTCTCTATAAACCAAATCACTACAGATAATGTTTGAAACCGAAGACTCAGGTCGGAATGAACAGATATATATTGATTGAAAAGCGCAAGCGAAGCCCAAATTCGGCTAGGGTAACATCGGCCCCGAGAGAAGATAACAGCACCTCAATTAATCGCCAGAATCGTTTTGCAATATTGCAAAACAAAACCGAGCAGCCAGCTACAGCTTCATCAAAGTCCTTTAAGCCTCCACCAATTTACGTGAGAGAAAAAAATTCGAATGCTCTTATTAAGAAAATAGTAATGTCTATTGGTGAGAATAAGTTTCATGTTGTCCCTGTAAAACGCGGTAACATCGATGAAACTAAAATTCAAATATACGATGAAAAAGATTTTAGAAAAATGGTAGCAGAACTTGAAAAAACCAAAACAAAGTTTTATACCTACCAACTGAAGAGTGCGAAAGGTATGCAGGTAGTTTTGAAGGGCATCGATTCCTATGTTGACTCAAATGAAGTAAAGGATGAACTACTGAAACAAGGTTACAAAGTGAAACATGTTATAAATATAAAAAATAGAGAAAAGATCCCCCAACCACTGTTTCGGGTTGAATTGGAGCCGAATGACATAACACTGAAAAAGAATGAGACCCACCCCATTTACGATTTAAAATATCTTCTACACCGTAAGATCACAGTAGAAGAACCACACAAGCGTGTAGGACCTGTTCAGTGCCATAATTGCCAAGAATATGGCCATACAAAAACGTATTGCAAACTACCTACAGTTTGTGTAGCGTGCGGTGAATTACACGGTACTTCCAGTTGTAATAAGCCGAAACAAGACCTAAATCAAAAAAAATGTAGTAATTGTGGAGGCAATCATACTGCTAATTATAGAGGCTGTCCTGTGTACTCGTTTGTTAAACAGACTATCGTACAAAAATCAAAACTTATACCTGTCCAAACAATAAACTCCCAACCTGCCACTCACCCACAAGTGGGCCAACGAGTCAGCACACACTTTTCATATGCTGAAGCTTTGAAGACTAACTCTGCTCCCTCTCAAAAATCGTCACCACCAGAGAATTCACCTAATTTGAACTCTAGCATCAATTTCAGTCGACTGGAAGCTACTATAGACAAATTGGTGCAAACCATAAATAGCTTTACAACAAACATGACTAGCTTGATGCAGGAAATGCTGCGTATGCAGAATACACTCCTTCATGCATTAGTTAGTAAGCCATGAATTCTTTAAGATTATGTTTCTGGAACGCAAACGGCATTCGCCAACATAAAAATGAGCTTGAGCATTTCCTCTCGGAAAATGATATTGATGTAATGCTGGTCTCTGAAACTCATTTAACCTCTAGAAGCTTATTTAGAATTTATGGCTACACATTATATGACTCAAAGGATCCTAGAGGTAGAGCATGCGCTGGATCAGCAATTCTAATTAAATCAAGGATCAAGCACCATGTTTTAGATAACGTTTGTAAAGATTACCTGCAGGCAACCAACATCTGCGTTGAAAATTTTTATAGAGGCTTGGTAATATCATCAGTTTACTCCCCTCCCAGATTCAAAACCACTGACGATCAATACGAGGACTTCTACAGATCGCTTGGCCTTTGCTTTTTAGCAGCTGGCGATTATAACGCTAAACATACATACTGGGGTTCTCGCCTTATTACGCCTAGGGGTCGAGCGTTGTTTAACGTAATTTCAAAAATGGACTTGGATGTCATCGCTAGTGGGGAGCCCACATACTGGCCTACAGATATACATAAAATTCCTGATGTTATAGATTTTGGCGTCATGAAAAATATCTCTAGGGACTTAGTCCATATTAAGGCCTCTCTAGATTTATCTTCCGATCACTCTCCCACTATTATCACAATTTGTAACAGACAAATGTGTGACTTACCCCACTCAAATGTGCAGATTATTAATCGTATTAATTGGCGGAAATTCAAAAATTACCTGAGTAGTCATTGCACGGAAAATATAAGATTACGAACACCCGAAGATGTTGAATCCAACTTAGACGATTTTAAGAAAAAGATTAAACAGGCTGCCGAACATGCTACAACCACTCACCCGCAGACTGGATTTAGGAAAATTTATTGTGCTGATATAGAGCGCTTAGTAAGTGAAAAAAGAAGAGTTAGAAGAGAATGGTTTCAACACAGATCACCTCAAACTAAAAACAGGCCTAAAGAATGTGCAAAGCAACTCAAAGATATGCTAGCAAAAGAAAAAACTGCATCTTTTAAAAAATACCTGGAGGGACTCGATGTTTTACCAACCTCTAATTACTCTCTGTGGCGAGCTGCGAAAAACCTTAAAAGACCTGTTGAATTTAAACCACCTCTGCGTACTTCAACTGGAGACTGGGCAAGAAGTGATTCTGAAAAGGGTGATATATTTGTTGAGCATCTGAAATCCGTTTTCACACCGAACGCGTTTACTGGGGAGGCTCAATTGCCATATGTAGTGGCTTTACCCCCTATACCCATAAAATTCAAGTTGCGTGATGTTCAGGGACAAATTGACAGACTCAATCCGAAGAAAGCCCCAGGCATAGATGGTATCAGCAACAGAATGATAATGGAGTTGCCACGTAATTGTATTCGAATTTTGCTATTTATATTTAATGCCATTTTAAGATTAGAGTATTATCCAAGCGTCTGGAAAATAGCCAAAGTTAGAATGATTCCAAAGCCGGGCAAGGATCTTACCAGGGCCGAATCATATAGGCCCATAAGCTTATTATCAACCTCATCAAAGCTTTTCGAGAAGTTATTTATGACTAAGCTGTCACCAATTTTAAGTGTTAGAGGGTGCATTCCAGACCATCAGTTTGGTTTCAGGAGCCAGCATGGCACCATTGAGCAGACTTATAGATTGGTTTAAGTAGTGAGAAAGGCATTTGAGGAAAGGAAATATTGTTCTGCCCTCTTTCTAGATGTTTCGCAAGCATTTGACAAAGTATGGCATAAGGGACTATTACATAAGTTGATGACATATCTCCCAATCAATATGGTGAAGTTTCTGGAAAGTTACATTGTGGAGAGAAGGTTTACACTAGCCGAAGGAGACTTTATCAGTGAACCCGCTTCGATAGCTTCCGGTGTGCCGCAGGGGAGTATACTGGGTCCAGTTTTATATCTGCTTTATACTTGTGATATGCCTGTGAGCAGTAGCATCCATACTTCAACATTTGCCGATGATACGGCCTGCCTTAGTTCTCACGAAGACCCCCGTATGGCATCTCAGGTTCTTCAGGAACATATTACGCATCTGGAATCGTGGTTGAAATTATGGAGAATAAAAGTAAACGAGCAAAAGTGTGTCCACGTAACTTTTACTTTAAAAAGGGAAACTTGCTCCCCTATTCGTATGAACGGGCAGATTATTCCTCACCACTTGCACGCTAAATATCTTGGCATAATCCTTGATCGTAGGCTTACATGGAAACACCACATCGATACAAAGCTAAACCAAATGAAAATCAAGTTATCTCAAATATACTGGCTAATTGGCAGGAACTCAACTCTTAGTCTGGACTGTAAACTTCTATTGTATAAGTCGATTCTGAAACCAATATGGTGCTATGGAATTCAACTATGGGGCACTGCTTCAGCTTCAAATGTCGAAAAAATTCAACGCCGACAGAACAAAATACTACGATTAATTACATTAGCTCCATGGTACATGCGAAATTTAATTATACATCGTGATTTGGATATTCCACTCGTGACTGCTGAAATTGCTCAATACGCAGGCAAATATTTAACTAAGCTCGAGTGCCACCCGAATCCCCTTGCGCGGAAAATTTTGAATTTTAGGGGTCAAATCCGATTGAAAAAAAAGAGAGACACAGGGGCATTGGTCAATAACCCTCCAAATGGAAATGGAATCTCTTGAGGATAGTTTTTATTTTTTTTTATATTCATTTTTGATTGAATTTGTTAAGATATTATTTTATTGCTGTCACTAGAATTATGTCTGACACTGGTCGGGCCTAATGATTGTACATTTAGATTTAAGATTTGATAAATTGTTGAATTTCATATTATATGAAGATACAATAAATAATTTATATAAAAAAAAAAAACAAAAAAAAAAAACAATTGCTGAACCACCACATGCTCTACCTCTAGGGTCTCTTGTATCATATAAAGAATAATATTTTAAACAAAATTGTTGTTGTTTTTTTCTTCAAAAAGTGCTCCAGTTCATGTTCATGTATTCATGGTTTATTAATAATCGCTTGAAGCAATGCGTTCTGCATTCGTAACATTTCTCTATGGTTTACAACATGTTGTCAATAGTTGCTTCAAGGCGACTGAAGTTAAAGCTTGAGCTCGGATTCAATGAATTGTTATGACACAGCACTCTTAACAATTGTATTGTTTGTCACTGCCTCTGCATATGATGCATATGTAATTATTGGTTGGCTAATTACAGGGTAGACGGCTGAACAATTATTTTTTGTTGCAACTAGGGTTACTTTAGTTTTGTGGCTCATATTTTACTCAACAAAAGAGCACACAGGAGAGCCTCTGTAATTAGCAGTGTAATTACTCCATAATTACTGCACTTTTTTTGTTTTGATCGTTTTTGGGTTTATTGCAATTACCGGTACCGTGCAATTCACCGCACACGACACAAACTGTTGATAATTTGTAGTAAGATTTTGTATGACCATAGCCTTGACAATTGTAGTACTTTACAGGTCCTGTACACTTGTGTGGGGTTTTCGTCCTATTCATTGTATTTATATCATGTTTCACCTTAAAAACCGGACTTAGTAATTCACCATTCACTTCTTCTGCTTCAACATATGAATCAATGCCCTTTAAAATTATCTGCATGCCTTTAGCACTCTGCATATAAAATTGTATGCATGTATAAAATTTTCTTTTAGTTTTTTCAAATTCCGCTATCATTTTGCAAAAATCTTTTTCATAGTAAATTTGGATTTTAGATTTATCTACATAACCACGTTTTATTGAAATGATATAAAATTTATTCTCACCAATATGCGAAATAATTTTCTTGATGAGGGAGTTGAAGTTTTTTTTCTTTTACGTAAATTGGTGCTGGCTTGAAGAATTTGGTCGAAACTTCGGGAGGATGGTCGTTCTAGTTTTGCAATATTGCAACAATTTCGACGATTTTTTGTCGTTGTCCCGGGATAGCATCAGAACCGATGACATCTTAGACGAATTTAGGCTTCGGCTACGCTTTACCACTGTTATGTACCTGTCCACTCAGACTTGTGTCTTCGGGTTTTGTCTATTATTAATAGTGGTGCGGAGGATGGCGCTGGCTTAGTCATAAAACTCACAGGCAACGGAATTGTCAAAGAACCACCAGGTGGCACCGCGGAAAACAAAGTCGATCGAGTGTGGAAGAGTGGCTTTGCCGTTTGATAAAGGCCATCATAACGTTTTTTATTTTTGGTATTATCATTTAAATCCTTGGCGCGCACTGTACAATAGGCATTTCTGCCATTAAAAATCGCTTTTTCTATTCTTGAGGTAGTCATATAGAGTATTTCTCAGTGTTTTTACTGTTTTTTTTCTGTTATTAGTCTTTTCTTTTTTTCTTTCCCTTTTTTATTTTATTTTTTTGTTTGTTTGTTTTATTGCATATACATCCGCAACACTGTTTGCACAATAATTTGCTAAACCAAGTCAACAAAACAAAAAATCAACAAAGGCCATTTAACATGTGATTGCTTAAAAAACAGAATACATGTAAGATTGCTTGTATCTCCTGTATTATTTTAAATCACTTATATTTTCGGCATACGCCAACCAATTTTAATAATTTTTCACTTTTGTTTTTAAAGAAAAGTAGCACTTCAGGCAACAATGCATATTTAGTGAAGTATCGTGCTACATTCTTTAGGAAATTAATAGAGAAGAGATGAGACAGATGCTGAAAGTAGAAGGACAGTTACGAAAATTTGCTGTCGTATAAGACAACAACAGTGACCATGCCTTCATCACTGAGCAATCACACCAACAGTAAATTTTTATTTGTAGTGAAAAAACCAAGGTCTTTGTTGGGAATCGAACCCACAACCCCCAGCTTATAAGCTAGTACACTACCTACTAGTCTACAGGGGCACTAAAATGTTCACGAGTTAACGGTACATACATACATTAAATATTCTTAGAAAGAAGAATAATAATTTATGTAAATAACTAAATTAAGATAAATTTAAACAAAGTAATTAATATAAGAATATGACAAAAACATGATCGGTCGAAGGTCAAAAATTGTTAACAAGATAATTAAGATAAGGATACGACAAAGCATGATATCAGCAGAAAACTACGGAGAAACCTCCCACTGATAACATGGCTTGGGTATCTCATAAAAATATGCATCTAACTACTTTAAGCATTATCATCCCTAAAATATACGGAACGAAAATATAAATAGAAATGTAAACACTTTCATTCGGCAGTTCATATGTAACCTCACATTAAAGAGTTCGTATGGAAGCTCAAATTAAAAAAGAAGTATTTAAATAAAGAACACTTCAAGATACGATGGTATCTTAAAAAAAACCAGCGCCCATTGTACGTCCTGAAGAACGAGTTGCCGAAACTAACACAAGGGAAACTCTCATTATCGGAATTCCACGATGAGGTTAGTAAAGCAGTGACAGTAGTAACATCAAAGTTATCCATATCTGGAGACATGGATGACTGCACATGCTATGGAAGATGCAGTAGAACCTTTAAAAACGGAATAAATAATGAATTTAATTGTTCAACACTGTACGGAAACCCCGTCAAGGGCTTGGAGTAGCTCAAGCAATTAACCATGACAGCAACCACAAAAACTTACATAAGGGAAACATTACTATCAGGAGAGAAAAATAGTATACACAACAAAACTATAAAAATCAACAACAACGTCAACAATTAAAACCATTTTCCAAAGCCAGATCCAATGGGCAGCGCTTCAGGGGACACCAGAAACTTCAATAATTTCAGGAACAGCCAGCAGTATAACCCACAAGGATTTCACAGCCAAATCTGGAAAAGAACTCGTGACCAAAGTGGAAACTTTAAACAAGCACACAAAATCCAGAAACACAATCAGAAAAAAATCCAACAAGAAGACAGCAATAGTACCATCACAGAGAAAAGTATTAAGTGCTAAAGAAATTAATCTATTATTAAGAATTTAAACAAATAAGCGGATTGTACAGTATTTTTATGAAAGATGAAAATGGTAAAGAATATAAAATTTTCATAGATTGTGGTGCAACGCATAATTGCGTAAGCAAAAATTCGGTAATGGGTAAGAGAATTAGGACAAAACCTTTGAGAATGGTCTCTATCCATGGCAAATCAATATTAAATTCTAACAGACAATAAAACTGTTGAATAAAGAATTGGAATTTTATGAACTTAAATGTAATAATGATTATGATTTGATGTTGGGCTTACTGAAATTAGGTTCTGTCATAGATATAAAGGAGAAATTGTTTATTATCCCAGAAAAAATACAAAAGATAAATTATTCTATACATGACCGCAAATTTGAATGGGAAATAGATCAACTAATGAATGAGAGTATAGGTCCATTACCATTTACAACAACCATAGAAGCTAGTACTAGAAGTACAACAAATGAACCAATCTGGGCAAAACAATATCTAGGAAATTCAAACGATATATCATTCGTGGATAAGGAGATAGACTAGTTATTGGAACAAGATATTATACAAAAAAGTTATATCCCTAGTAATAATGTAAAAAATAATCCAATGTTAAAAGTCCGTAATAAAGGATTGGATTAAAATAAGAAGCCAAAACGACGAATAGTCATAGATTTTAGGAAACCCAAATATCATGCTATAACTGATAGATAGGCTAAATATTTTAAAACATTGGACTCAGAATCTATATTTCAATAGATAAGGATAAAAAAGGAATGTAGAGACAAAACCGCGTTTTGCGACAATGGAGTCAAATATGAATTTAAACGTATGCCTTTTAGATTAAAAAATGCCTTATCAGTCTTTCAAAATCTTTCAGCAGACGACATACTTCGGGAATTCATAGACAAATTCGTACACGTCTACATAGATGATGTTTTAATTTTTTCATCTTCTCCTTTGGAGCATATAAACATAGTGCTTGAACCTTTAAATAAAGTCGCTTTGAGGGTTTCTGACAAAAAGTCCAAATTGCTGATGACCGAAGTCGAATACAAAGGTCATATTATTAAACATAATAAAATTACAACAGACCCAGAAAAAATAAAGGCTATTAAAAATTTTATAATTCCTACCTTAAAGGTTTACGAAATTTTGTGGGATTGACTGGTTATTATAGACGTTTCGTGCAAAATTATACTCAAATTACGAAAAAGGAGAAAATGCTCATGTAGGAGAAAATAAGAGTGATAATACGGAAATTAAGTTAGACAAAGTAGCCATAGAAGCTGTAAACCTATTAATGCTGAGATTAAAAGAACAGGTTAAATTATTTCAACCCAATTTTAGCAAACATTTTGAACTTCCCACAGATGCATCCAACATAGCTATTGGTATGGTGTAGTCAAAATAAAAAGCCTATTTATTTCCTATCCCTACCACTTAGTACGATGGAGCAAAACTACAGCACAAATGAAAAAGCTATAATTTGGACTTTACAAAAACTTTGAAAAAATGCCACCTCCGAAAAAATCCCAAGCCTAATAGAGGATTATGAAGCTAAAATTAAATATAAACCTGGTACCGAAAATGTTGTTTCAGATGCACTGTCATGACAAATTATTAATACATCCTATATAGATACGGTACACTGAGCCGAAAGTTCCGGAAATAATATAATAAATCTGTTACACAACCATTTAATACATATGGTATACAATTAGAATTTGTACCCACGCGTTAGAAAGAAAAGCCAACCCAGGTTTAAAAAGGAAATTGTAGAAGAAGACCGATCCTTACCCGAGGAGGAACACCTATGTATAGTTATGAATTTAAAAAAATCTTCAAACATAAAAATACATTTTTGACTATTGACAAGTTAGAACAATGTTTTGTTTCGCCGAAGTTGAAGATGCTGCCTCTCTTAATTTGGTCTTTTATTTTGTGTTTTTTTTTAATTTGATCTACGGGTTTTTGTTGGTAATATAATTATATAATGAAAGAACTCCTTCTAAACTCTGTTTTATATACAAATATGTTTATGTTTAAAATAAGTATCTTACTTTATAACACAACTATTATGTATATCTCCATTTTGGTTTTTATGTATAGGTTTTTTCACTTTAAATAAATTCGTCTTCATAATAGGTTATGGGCCCAGAGTCTCGCGTTTTATATTTTTTTTTTCAAATATAATTTAATAAAAAATTAAAGAAATCGTTGAACATGAATACAACTTATGCACAATTTCCAAAACTGTCCAATAATAATTACCATGTTTGGAAATTTAGCATGGAATTGCTATTGTTGGAAAGGGAGCTGTGGGATGTTGTTGTTGGAGCTGTTCCTGAGGTGCAGGATGATAAGTGGCTGATACGTGATGGAAAGGCAAGAGCTGCTATAGGATTAGCTGTGGAGGAATCACAAAAAGTTCTAATTAAGCAGCTGAAAACTGCAAAACAGTTTTGGGAGACCTTGAGAAAACATCATGAGAAGTCAAACATTTCCAACAAAGTAAGTCTTCTAAGACAAATTTCGTCAATGCCTTTAGTGAATGGAAAATCCATGGAAGACCATATCAATGAGTTTTTAACAATTGTTGATCGATTACGAGACTTAGGTGAAACTGTAGAAGAGCATAAATCCGTTGCATTTTTGTTGGGAACATTGGGGGAGAGCTATAATTCTTTAATTTCATCATTGGAAATGCGCTCTGAAGCGGAACTTACGCTTGATTTAGTAAGGGAAAAGTTGCTTCAGGAATTTAAAAGGAACTCCGGGTGTGAGCAGGAGGTTGAAGCTGCATTTAAAATACATAAGAAAAAGTTTGTTCCTAAATGTTTTACGTGTGGTAAGCCAGGACATTTCAAAAGAAATTGTCCAAATAATAAGACACAAAAGCAACAAAAGGTAAATGCAAAAATTGTGAAGGATGATAACTTGAATATTTGTTTCGGTGTCATGAAGGAAAAAGCAAATGGTGACTGGTTTGTTGATTCAGCTGCAACATGTCATATGTGTTGTGAAGAGAAATATTTTATAAATATTAATAAGCAACAATTTGAAACAGTTTATTTGGCTGATGGCACTGAGCTGAAAGCTAGTGGAACAGGTGATTGTCAACTAATATGTAAAGGTAGACAAATTTGTGTACGAAATGTTCTGTATGTATCCGAGTTAGATGGTAGTTTGTTATCTGTTCGCAAGTTGACTAGTGATGGTTTCGATGTACATTTTAAGTCTGATACTTGCTCAATTTCTAAAGACGGTAAAATTTGTGCAGAGGCATTTCTTAAAAATCATTTATTTGTATTAAATCATTCATCCTACCGAGCAAATAAATTATCAAATTCCAAAAGTGATTGTATTCATATTTGGCATCGTCGTTTTGGTCACAGAAGTATCAATGCTATAAAATCTTCTGTAACTAAGGAATTGGTCGAAGGTGTAAACATAAACAAATGTAGCTGCATTTCAAATTGTGAAGTGTGTTTAAAGGCGAAGCTTACTCGAAATCCATTTCCTAAGGCATCAGAACAAGAACAAAAGAAGTTTTAGAATTGATACATTGTGATTTATGTGGACCAATGCAAAATATAACTCCTGCTGGTAGCCGTTATTTTCTGACATTAATTGATGATTTTAGTCGTTATTGTACTGTATTTTTCATTCCATCGAAAGATTTGGCGTTCGATAAAATTAAAGAATTTGTAGAACAAACACAAAACCAATTTAGAAAGCGGATAAAAATTATCAGTACTGATCGTGGTGGTGAGTTTGTAAATACAAGGATGCAGAATTACTTCAAGAATAAAGGCATTATTCATCAACTTACTTGTCCTTATACACCCGAACAAAATGGGGTTGCGGAGAGGAAGAATCGAAGCTTAATGGAGATGGCCAGATGTATGTTGTATGATGCAGACATGCAATTTAAGTTTTGGGCTGAGGCGGTTAACAATGCAAACTACATTCAGAATCGTTTTTTGTCATCTGCATTAAATGTGACACCATTTGCATTATGGTTTGGTAAGGCTCCGAATTTAAGGCATGTTCGTATTTTTGGTACCGTCGCATATGCTCATGTAAGCAAGCAAAAGCGTAAAAAATTAGATGATGTAGCTGTCAAATGTTATTTAGTTGGTTATGCTGATGAATCAAAAGCTTTTCGATTGTTGAACTCTGATACCAATAAAATTATTATTAGCCGTGATGTGAAGTTTTTAGAACCAAACGTTATTTTGTCGTCTGGCGTTGTTATAGACGATGCTGAGAACAAAGTAGTAAATGTTTTTTTTTGAAAGTAAGAATCTGGATCCCATTTCACAGCAAGAACGAGTAGTATCAGAGAATCTAGACAAGATTGGTTTGGACGATTTGTATGATTTTGCATCTGCAGTAGAATTTTTATCATCTGACTCTGAAACACAAAACGGTTATAATACAACGTCTAGAACTTCTTCGAGAGCAAATAAAGGTGTACCTCCCAAAAGGTACGGTTATAAAGTTTATGTAAGTAATGATCCGATAAGCTATAATGAGGCAGCATCAAGATCTGACAACAATGAATGGTTTAATGCTATGAAAGAAGAGATGAAAGCATTGCAGGATAGTAACACATGGGACTTGGTTGAACTACCCCAAAATACCAAATTAGTTAGCTGCAAATGGGTTTTCAAAATAAAAGAAACAGTTGATGGTGCGAAACGGAACAGGGCAAGATTAGTTGCGAGAGGTTTTTCGCAGAAGTATGGCGAAAGCTACGACGAGATTTTTGCACCAGTTGTAAGACAGACATCATTTCGAAGTTTATTAGCAATTGCAAGTAACAAGAATATGAAAGTACATCATATTGATGTTAAGACGGCGCTTCTTTATGGAGAGTTAGATTCCGAAATATATATGAAACAACCAGAAGGTTTTTTTACGCCTGGAAAGGAAAGTCTTGTTTGTAAATTAAATCGTAGTTTGTATGGACTTAAGCAGTCAGCTCGGTGTTGGAATCTTCGTATCAATCAAATTTTTATTGATTCGGGATTCAGAAGGGGAGAGGCGGAACCTTGTCTCTATGTTAAGGGAAATGCTGACTTAATATATATTTTAATTTACGTGGATGATATCATAGTAGCTTCAAAATCAGAAGAACAAATCTAAGAAGTCGTAAGAATTCTGAGGTCACATTTTAGGATAACGGAATTAGGTAATTTGAAGCTTTACTTAGGAATTGAAGTAAGTTTCAATACCGGTTTATTTTATTCGTCCCAAGAGAAATATATTGATAAAATATTAAATGAACTAAACCTTCAAGATGCAAAGTGTTCATTTGTTCCTATGGATCCTGGATATTTGAAGAGAAGTACCGCGAGTTTACTTAAAAGCAACAATATGTATCGAAAGGCAATTGGATCACTTCTGTATGTTTCCAATAATACTCGACCCGATATTGCGGTTGCTGTGTCGATATTATCCCGGAAGATAAATAATCCAGATGACAACGATTGGACGGAAGTGAAAAGAATTTTTAAATATCTAAAAGGCACTAAAAATTTAAAATTGTGTGTGGGATCTAAATCTAAATTGAAGCTGAAAGGGTTTGCTGATGCCGACTGGGCAGGTGATATAAATAGCAGAAAATCTACGAGTGGTAATATTTTTAAGCTAGGTGATGCAGTAATCAGCTATGCTAGTAGAAAACAATCACAAGTGACGTTATCATCTACTGAAGCCGAGTTTGTGGCTCTAGCTGAAGCATCTCAAGAACTTTTATGGATTATTCAGCTAATGAAAGAATTAGGAATTGATGTACAGAATTCTACAATTTATGAATATAATCAATGCTGTCTAAAAATGCTGCAGGATAAGAAAATATCCCCCAGAAGCAAGCATGTGGATGCAAAATATTATTTTGTGCGTGAATTGTATAAATCTTCGAAAGTTACTTATACCTATTGTCCAACGGATTCCATGCTAGCTGATATTTTAACTAAACCTTTGCAGAGAAATAAAATAAAATAAAAGGCTTGTGTAATTAAATTAATTTCTTATTTTCTAGTTTATATAAATTTATTGTATGCAATATTTGAATATATTGAGAAGGAGTGTTAGTAATATATTTATATAATGAAAGAACTCCTTCTAAACTCTGTTTTATATACAAATATGTTTATGTTTAAAATAAGTATCTTACTTTATAACACAACTATTATGTATATCTCCATTTTGGTTTTTACGTATTCTTTTTTTCACTTTAAATAAATTCGTCTTCATAATAGTTTTTTTAGCGTATGCTAAGAATGGATACGTGTGTTCGCACGTATACAAACTCATTAGCATACAAACAACCATAAGCTTCATCAAACCAGTTCGAACAAACATGTCGAGTCGTGAGTAACTTATTTGTATTTACAACAACAACAGAAGAAAATTAGTAAATGAATTTTCTTAGTTTTCCGGAAAATTTTATAATTTTTTTTTCATACAAACCATCTCCTGAAAATTTCGAATCGAATAAAACAAAAATCAGCTAAATCGCTCCCGCCGTTCTCACGCCAACTCATTACATACGTGGACCATTTCATATTTATATATATAGAAATTGACTTTCATATGTACATATACATACATACATACATACGTTTTAAGGCCCAACTATAATATGCATCTGCAGGCTTAAGCCGACTTAAACAACCGTGCAAATACGTAATAATCATATGTGGCGAACTATAATGTAGTTTACAAAACTTTTCGTCAAGTTTCGTCAAATGTCAATTGCTTATGCAAAGTACGAAACTGGTCGAACCTTCAGTACGGAAACAGCTGATTGTTTTAAAGATACATTAGTTAACAAATTGCAATGGAGGACGCAAGTGAAAAAATATTTTATTTTAATTTAATAGAAAGCGTGCAAACAAAAAGTGTTTATATGACAAAAGAGACGCGTTTTATTATAACCGAAATTTAAAAGAACGACCATGGAATAAAGTAGCAGCAAAATGCAGTAAAAGTGGTAAGAATTACCTTGAAGAATTTTGTTTGCGGTTTTTATTTTCATATGAATTATATAAAGTCACGGAATGCAACCACAGGAATTAAGAGAGGCAGCATCTTCAACTTCGGCGAAACAAAACATTGTTCTAACATGTCAACAGCCAAAAATGTATTTTTATGTTTGAAGATTTTTTTAAATTCATTACTATACATAGGTGTTCCTCCTCGGGTAAGGATCGGTCTTCTTCTACAATTTCCTTTTTAAACCTGGGTTGACTTTTCTTCCTAACGCGTGGGTACAAATTCTAATTATATACCATATGTATTAAATGGTTGTGTAACAGATTTATTATATTACTTCCGGAACTTTCGGCTGAGTGTACCTTATCTATAGAGGATGTATTAATAATTTGTCATGACAGTGCATCTGATACAACATTGTTTTTATACTGATAAAGTTTCTTCTTGGAATTTATTTTAAGTTATTTGTTGTTGGTTGTGTAGATAAGTTTTCTTAGAAAACTGCGCAGATGGTAAACAGCATACATGTTTGTCGTTGTCTTGCGCGTATAAAATTTCTACGCAGTTTGTAATTAGAAATTTTGTTGTTGTACCATAAGTTTTCTTAGCAAGGCACGTAGTTCGTAAACTACATACCCAATAGTTCGTCTTATTGCTTAATTATTATATTTAATTTTTTTAATTTAAAAATTAAGCAAGACACATCCGTAACAATAAACTATATAGGGTTTTGGCAAAGTTGCATACTCTTGGCTATAGGTAATTTACTTCATTGTAATTGCTAACATTTAGAAAAGCGTTTTCCTCTTCTCTATTGTATGGTCCGGTCGAGAATACTCTTAACGATATTTACTCATCTATCAATTAGATTTTCAAACTTGCAAACTAACCTTTTTTGTTAAGACAATTCTGAAATTTAAACAAAAAAACACTAGAATATAAAATGTGCAACTATCTTTTCCTACGATTAGGACAATTTCAAATTCCGCCAAAATAAAACTAATATAAACAATAAACAATATCTCATTTAGGTCTACTATATCTATATGTCATGTTTTTTTTTTATTTGCCACGTAAAACGCAAAATAATCACATTTGAAGTATTAGGATGATTACGAACATCAAAAAAAAAAAAATAATAATAAAAACTAAAAAAAAGTCACCTACTTTGCCTTTGGGAGCTATTTCTTGTTACATGATCCTCCGATGTTATTTTATAATGTATTTTTGCTGGGGTAGTTCTCAGAGCATGCCCAGTAGTGCCAGTAATACTTATTGTTAATCTTTTTTTTTCTTAATTCAAACCACAAAATAAAAAAACCCAAACAACTTTCTTAATTCACTTTTATTCTTATCTTTAGGTTTACAATTTGGAGTTTTTATTTTTAACACTCGAACACAAACCAACCAACCAGACCGTGCAAGATTTTACATTTTATGCCCTGAACCCGACCGACTTAGATCTCCCGTATAGCGTGCTTGTACTCGGGAGGTAGGATACTTAATGCCCTTGCCCAGTGTTTACATCTTAATTTTCTTGCTTAATTGTTAGTGTCTCACCACGACTAGGACCTATGGCTGTAATAACCAGTGGTGTCCCTCTTCACTAAAACTTCTTGGTCTGGGGACTATGGTTGTAATAACCAGTAGAAACCCTCTACCACTACTACTACATGGTCTGGGGACTATGGCTGTAAAAACCAGTAGAAACCCTCTACCACTACCTGTTGTTGACCTGCATGTCTTGGTGGCCTTTCACTATCGAGGCTGTAATAACCTGCGTTAGTGTCCATTAACCAAGACGGCGCAAGCACAACTGAAGTTGTCGTGATCATCACACCCACCATCAACCAATCATTACCACTAAAGCATTGACATCAAACAATCTCACCAATACCCCGCCAGCTTAGCCTCTTTCTTATTGTGGCTGATTCTCTTATACTCTTTTCTCTTAAATTCGACTAATTATAATAACTCATTCGAAAGATAAGAGATTATTATTAATACGTCATCATCGATTCAGGAACATAATAATGATAATTACTAATAATAATATAGATAAAAAAATGTTAATAATACTTTAATTCACAAAAATTCTCAATTCAGTATGATAATTAATAATAATAAAACTATTCAAAAAAGATTCGCGTGGTAGTATGTAACGAAAGTTTACTTTGTTTCATCTCCCTCATTTTTTATATATTTTTTTTTTTACATTGAAGCCTCAGTCTCCCTGTGGTTTCTAGGCTTTGGGAAAATCAGTCTCTCTCCCTCAAACAGCATCCACACATCTAGGGAACGGCGAATTAATACTTCGATCAAGGAATTTTGAGTCCTTAATTAAACCGGGAACGTTTACCGGGCTGGATTGGTTTAATCAAAGATAGGGCATCGCATATAAGTGGATCAATTCGGGAACTCTGTTTTGCGCCTAGATGTTGAATGCTCAATTTAGGTAGGTTTGTTTCCACAGACGTTTATAAGGACTTTTCCCAAAGGCTGCGGTATATCAATTTCGATGGCCTTCCTACGCTTCCTATTTTCGCGCTCCAGGGTTTGCTTGAATTGTAGACAACTTTGCGTAAACTTAGGATCGCTTATGTTGAAGTCAAAATGAATTAAAATTTGGAAAATTATATTCGATAATTTTAAGTTCACTCGTGGTACACTTTAAGGTCTTTGAGATGAGCGGTGCCCTGCTGCTTCTTGCGACTATTAATATCAACCAGACCTACAATAACAGGCAATATGACCACCTTTCCGGGGAGTCCACTCCCGACGTCTCAAGTTATAGTGGACCGCTTGTGTACTCGATGCAGTTTGTAGATTTGATTGAACTATTTCAAATATTTCTTGAAGAAGTTTTGTTTTATCCGCAATCCCAGCCGTTGCGTTTGTAACTTCTGATTGGGTCTTCTCATTGAACAAACTGTTGGGGAGTCATGGTTCTCGTGCTTGTACTAAATACGCCGGGCTGTAGTTTGTAGAACTTTGTTTAATTGAATTCACCGCCAACATTAGTTCAGGTAACTTCTCATCCCATGTCCTTTGATTCTTTTGAGTATAATGCGCGAGCATTATATACATGTCTGACCCCAATTATCTTGAAATATTTCTTGCAGTCACGACTCGTAAATTGAGCTCCATTATTTGTCAAAAGTATGTGGGGTATACCAAAACGAGGCAGCACTCTTTTGCGAAAAGCTTTTATAAAAGTTTTAGTAGTAGCCTGTCTCACCGCTACAAACTCCGTCCATTTTGTAAACTTATCATAAAACACTACTAACATGATATTGCCGTGTGTGGAACGTGGAAGAGGTCCTATGAAATCCGCACATACGGTATGCCATGGTTGACACACCTCACATGTTCGTACCTCGGAATATCCCAGGCCAGTAGTAGAGTTTTATTACTCTGGCAACTGTTTTGTTAATTCCTAGATGTCCTGCAGTTCCCACTTGGGTACAACCAACTTCCAGAAAACAGTGTCAACTTCATTATAAGCGGATGCATCATATATACGTCTTCTTAGGTTTCCCGCTTCATCAAATTGATAATCGGGAGGGTTTGACTGAATCGCATTTACTTTCTGAGTATACCAAGGGTCTTCTTTCCCCGCACACTTATTGATAACTTCATCTGGGCTTAAGGGAGACCTGGAAAGAGAATCGGCTATGACATTTAGTTTACCTTTACGATAGCGAATCTCATAGTAGAACTGCATCATTTCTAGGGCCCATTGTGCAATTCTTCCAGACGGCGACTGAATAGAGTTTAACCACTTTAAGGATTGGTGGTCGGTAACAATAATGAAATGGTATCCCTCTATGTAGTGTCTCATCTTCCTAATGCCCCAGATTATTGCCAGGCATTCTTTTTCGGTAACTGTGCAGTTTCGTTCTGGGGCAGAAAGGGTACGGCTAGCATAAGAAATAACCTATTCCCCGTCTGGGAATTTCTGTGTCAAGACTACTCCTAGTCCACTGTCACTTGCATCGGTTTGGAGTATAAAAGAAAGGCTAAAATTGGGGCATACGAGAACAGGTGCCTCTATCAACTTCTTTTTTATTGCTTCAAATGCTGTTCTTCGTTCGGTTGTCTACTCCCACTTTTGTCCTTTCTTGCAGTTTAGTTAACGGGTTAGTTAGTGTTGAAAAGTTTGCCACGCAGCGTCAATACCAAGCTGCCGTATTGATAAACGAACGATGTTCCTTCAGCGTTTTTGGTTCCGGTATCGCTATGACAGCGCTCACCTCTTCCGGATCGGTATGCACTCCCTTCTCACTGACGACATGGCCCAGGTACCGGATTTGTTTCTTTACAAACATACACTTGTCTTTGTTTATGCGTAGTTTTGCAGATACTAACCGTTCGAAAACGGTTTTTAGATTTTTGAGATGTTCCTCTAACGAATTCCCCATCACAATTATATCATCCAGGTATGCAAATGCAAAACTATCCAGTTCGGGTCCGATAACTTCATCGAGAGCGCTCTGAAAAGTTGCCGGTGCAGAATGAAGACCGAAGGGCATGACGCGCCATTGGAATAGGCCCCGTCCTGGAACGGTGAAAGCGGTATATTGTTTACTTTGCGACGATAAGGGTATCTGCCAATATCCATGACGAAGATCAATGGTACTAAAATATTTACTATTCCGTAGTTTTTCCAGAATTGCGTTGATTTGGGGAATGGGATAAGCATCGCGTATTGAGTTTTCATTGACTTGTCGATAGTCGACACATAGCCGCCACTCGTTGTTCTTCTGGTCCACAAGATCTTCTGTCGATGAAGTATTATGCGAAGAATGTTATAAGGATCCAATCTGTCCTGTATGAGTTTTATTAACGCATTCTGAAGACTGTTTACTTTTACTTCGAGATAGTATACATAGTTCGCACGCACTCCGTTCTATAAAATCCAACCCAATTATAATAGGGTCTATGCTGGACCTTAGCACCAAGAAATTTTGACTGTATACTACCCCTTTTATAACAAACCAGATATTTACTAAACCCTCCACTGAAATTTTAGACTGGTCGGCTAATTCAATATTTGTCACATTGCACGTATTAATCGGAAATTTTAACTCCTCTACAACCGACTGAAGTATGCATGAATGAGTCGCACCGGTATCAACAGCAGCCCAATATGTTTTATTTTGTATCGTAATCCGTGTTCTTAAACGTAATTCGTTATCAATCGTTAGTGAAATGGGTAAGGGTGGTATAGTTAGAGATATGCTTCCCCTTCCCCTACTGAAGGACCTCCGTGAGTGTTTCCCTATCCAGATTTGCAGCAATTAATGGTTCTCACATCCTTTTTCCCGCATTTCCAACAGAATAATACCGGCGGTTTCGAAGACGCTAAACGTTGATGTCCCCCCAGCTTCCCCACAACGATAACACACCTTTGGTCTAAATCCCGTGGCTACTACAAATTGCACCCGATGGATAGGCTTCTTTTGCGCTGCCTCTTGGCACTAAATGCTTTCCAAATCTTGAGCCAAAATTACAAGTTCCCTTATAGTGCTAAAGTCGCGGAGTTTAATGTACATCTTATACTCTGACCGAGAGTTTCGAAAAGTTCTCTCTATTTGTTCTTCCGTGGATAAATTTGCCCACCTCATCAAAGTTTGTATTTCTGTAACATAATCCACAAAGTTTTCGTTGACGCGTTGTAGACGGTTTCTAATTTTATCCTGCAGTGACTCGAAAAAGCGTGACACTCTTAAACTTTCTGTTCAATAAAGGTACATAAACCTTATTGAACTGAATGCAATCAACAGGATTTGTCCAATAATAGCACTTAAACTAGATTGGACTGGATTTGAGTAACTGGAGTTGTCCAATAATAGCACTTAAACTATATTGGACTGAATGTGGGTTTTTGCAACAACAATAATTAAACTGTGTTGCTAGAAGATGTTCAATAATAGCACTTGAACTATATTGAATTTGGTGGTTTGATACAACAACAGCACTTGAAACTGTGTTGCTTACTCTTAAAGAAAAGCCTTGTGACACTTTCAAAATAAGGGAAAAAGTCTTTTTATTGATAAATTTTTCCAACTTATATACTAATTTAACAAGAAAATATTTGCATAATTTGCTATTAAAAATATGCCTACATCATATTTTGTTATAAACTAACAGTACATTGAACCATATTTTTGCCAAACAAATAACCTTGAAACTTATGAATTACTGTATAAGCGTAATTGATCAAAGTTAAAAATTCTAAAACAAACCAAAAAATATCAAGTTGCAATTGTGAATAAGACAAATAAAAAGTATGCAATTCAATGAACTCTAAAATAAGCTGAATAGCTGTTCCGTAAAAAAGGCATAAGAATTAAGTTACAATTATTAACAAAAATAAAAAGTGTGCAAATACAATGAACTTTAAAATAAGCATAAAAAAGGCATAAGAATTAAGTTACAATTATTAACAAAAATAAAAAGTGTGCAATACAATAAACTTTAAAATAAGCTGAATTTTCTAAAGGAATTAAGACAATGGCAAAGTAAGAAAACTATGTATTAACATTCTCCCCCCGTTGAGCGCAGCTCAAAAGATGGAGTTGATGTTGGAGTCTGCTGCATTGGTATCACTGTATGGATTTCTGTAGTAGCCTCATGAGGGTCTGGTACTGATGTTGATCAAATATGCACCGTGAAGTCTGATGTTGTATGTTGTTTGCGAGGTGCTGGAATTGGATGGTGTTTTCATTTTTGCCTAACAATTAGATATATAAAAATGCAGCAAGTAATTGTTAAGGCTGAATAACCGACAGTCATGTGATGGTAATTATGGGACTCAATTCTATTTGGTAGCTGGAGCATCTCCTGCATCTTTAGTGAGGTTTGCAAGTCAGTTAGGTTTTGTATTGTTGGGCTGTACTTGCTTCTATGTATTTCATTGAGCAGTGGCTTCAGATGTGTTGCATGGGTTTGTTCTGCAATTTGCCACAGCTTGGTGTATGATGCCTTAAGCGAACTGGAGAATGTCTGTTGGCCTTGTATTGATATGAACTTATTTTTAAGAGTACATTCCGGTTTCAAGTAAAGTAAGCCTGACCCTTTTAGGGCAAATTGAGTGATATCTCTTTTACACACAGCCGTTGTATGAGTTGCCGTAGGTAATGCGTAAATCCATTTATTCTGCTGGTGGAGAGGGATCCAAACATTAGCGTCCTTTATTTGTTTCACAGGGCAGTCAGCATTGGTTTCATTGTGCAATAAACTAATTTCGCAGGCGCATATTGGTGAACCTGATTCATGTTGGATCTGCACTTTGGAACATACAAATCTATCTTCTTTAATGACAGCGCATAAGTTAAGTTCAGTTTTATCCATGGTGAAATACTGACGACGGATAACATTGACAGCCAGAAGGGAAGAGCATGGTTTTATTGATAGTAAGGTATTGTTAATCCAATTTGGCACTGGTACAAGGTTGAATAATGCAAACTGGTCCCGGTTAACTAATGGTAAATTAATCCGAAATAGTACTGTGTTATTCGTGAGTCCACCTTGAACTTTCATCAGTTTGTACAATTGTAATGCATCAGACTGTTTTACAGGCAATTCGAGTGATTCGGGCAAGTGCATTTCTATCTTTTTTATTTCCTGTTGTAATTGATACGGAGTGAGGATAAGCGGACTTATAGTCCCGTGGTGAGTCTTTGTAAGAATATCCAGTATTGAAGACTGCGTGTGTTGTAAATTTGACGCAGTGATTGTTAGCTGAATGCATAGTGATGAAAAACTTCGGTATATTCTTTCCTGATATAGTTCCTTACTGTCGTTG
Organism: Trichopoda pennipes; assembly: GCA_030448955.1. Classification (NCBI taxonomy): domain Eukaryota; kingdom Metazoa; phylum Arthropoda; class Insecta; order Diptera; family Tachinidae; genus Trichopoda; species Trichopoda pennipes. The sequence goes on along the minus strand of JASKUP010000062.1, from coordinate 2,185,720 downwards.
TATATCTTATTATATACTTGTGATATCTGTTGGTCGATTTGATCAAACTTCTTCTTTATTAGCCCTTGGTCTGACTTCAGGATGTTCATAGTAGAGTCTATAATTGACGTTTGATTTCTTAACAGACTGAGCAGATGTGCTTCATTTTCCTTAACTTGTAAAATTGTGTTTGCCATGTCCTCTGCATACTTTGAGTCCAGTATGCCAAATAGTGAGTTTGCGATGTTCCCCACTAAATCGATTGCCCCCCTTTTATGTCTTCTGCCTGACAGTAGAGTGCTACTCATGTGTAATTCATTTTTAGTATGTTCAAAATATTTTACTAAGTTCAGACATGTTGATTTTTCTTGTATGTCGTCACATAACCTGCTTAAAGCCCTGGTCCCATTTGCAAATATTGCCAAGTCGGACCAAAATTCCTGCAAGTCATAATAAATTAAGATCTGCCAATCTGAGGATGAAATTGATGCTGACCCAATGTCTTCAAAATGTATGCCCAGCTGAGCACCAAACTCCGTGTTATGGACTTGTGCTCCCAGGACTAATGGTAGTAACACCAGTGTGATTAAGGCAGTCATCATATTAGTAGACATGGACATGCGCCTTTTCTTTCTGGTATTCTCTGGCATGTTGCCTTTATCGAAATCTCCATGATCGGAAGTTTCATCGGACTCTGTGCTGTGAACTGGCAACGGTGCTAACCGTGCAATTGGCCTTCTGCAGAGACCAGATGCTGTCTTAACATCCGCCACTCGGACAAGACCATCATCCCCTTGATGCACCTTTACTATTCTAGCCAACGGCCTTTTCAAGGGAGGTGTGTTGTCTTCCTTCACTATGACCATATCGCCAGGCTTAACGTTGGCGTTTCGCGTTTTCCACTTATGTCGATACTGTAATTCGCACAAGTATTCCCGTGACCAACGCTTCCAAAACTCATCCTTTAAGTAGGTAACCAATTTCCACCTGGTCAAGAGACCAGGTGGAAATTAGAACTTAAATTTACCTGGGAGTTCAGTGGTTCCCCAATTAGAAAGTGACCAGGTGTTAATGCGGCCAGATCATTGGGGTTGTTTGACATGGGAGTAATTGGTCTTGAATTGAGAATGCCTTCAATTTCAATTACAATGGTATCTAGTTCCTCATACGTCAAAGATGCTGTTGCTACACTCTTGATCAAAAGATTTTTGGCTGACTTGACGGCAGCTTCCCATAAGCCACCGCGTGGTGGTATGAAGTTAAACGTTATACCTCTGGACGAACATTCTTTTCTAATCTTACTAGCGGCCGAAATTGAATAAATCGAATCTGATAATTCTGTAAGTTGATTTTTTGTACCCACAAAATTAGTTGCGTTGTCACAGTACAGCTCTTTACAATGACCTCGTCTGCTGGTGAATCGTCTTAGTGCTCCCATGAAAGCTTCGGTGGTTAAGTCGCTAACCAATTCTAGATGAACAGCTTTAGTAGCGAAGCAACAAAAGACAGCAATGTATGCCTTCTGGGGTCTTTTGCCTCGCAATTTATAATGAATCCAAAGCGGACCACAAAAGTCAACACCGGAGTTGATGAGAGGTCGGGCTTGTGTGACGCGGGTTGCCGGTAAGTTACCCATGATTTGACTGAGCAAGTGTGGTTTGGCTCTGGAGCATCGTACGCAGTGTTGGATAATTGATCGTGCCGCTGTTTTTCCCTTGACTGGCCAATACCTTTGTCTTACATATGACAACAGTGCTTGAGGCCCACAGTGCCGATTTTTCTCATGTGCCATTTGCATTATCAATTTTGTTATTGGGTCATTGTAGGGAATCAGCATTGGATGTTTTGCGTCGTATGGCAATGTTGATGATTTCAACCGTCCCCCTACTCTGATGATGCCGTTAGTATCCAAGAAGGGTGTGAGATTGCTGTATTGACTTCCTCTGCTTACTTCGCCGTGCCGTTTTAAATGTTTCAAATCTTCTTCAAAATCTGATCGTTGCATTACACGCACAATGAGTGTGAGGGCCTGTTCTATTTCTTGGGGCTCTAAGTTTGGTTCTTTATGTTGTTTAATCTTTCTTGTGTGATTGATGAATCGTAGCATGTAAGCTACAACCCTCTGGAGTGTTTGAAATGAACCGTTGTGTTTGATTTTGTAGATTATATCTACTGAGGTATTATCTGCGGCTGTAACTAGGGTAACCCTTTTTCGCTCCATGTCGTGCTCATGACTGCTGTCTTCAGTCTTTGCGAATTTTTGTGGCCAAACTCCACTTTGCCCACAAAGGAACATGGGCCCGTAGAACCATAGAGGGTATTCGATGAATTTTTTGGGGGATAGACCACGTGACAAGACGTCTGCAGGATTGTCTTTTGATCTCACATGTCGCCACTGCTCGATGATGGATAATTCTTGAATTGCTGCTATTCGGTTGGCCACGAAAGTTTGGTATAATGATGATAATGTGACTGGATCCAGGCTAAAACGATCTCTGAATCTATCCACAAGTATGTCGGAGTGTCTTCAAAGTTTAAGTCCCTTTTAACCCTTGATGTTAACTGAGCAGCTAACAATGCTGCACACAGTTCGAGGCGAGGTAGGGTTTGATGTTTTAAGGGTGCTACACGTGATTTTGCACATAATAGTCTTACGATTACTTGATTGTTCTTTATGACTGATCTTATGTAAACCGCAGCACCATATGCCTTTTCTGAAGCATCTGCAAAGGCATGAATTTGTATGTTTGATGTTATGTGTCCTTCCAACATATGTCGAGGTAACTTTAGATTGTCTATATGTTTTAATTCATTACGAAATGTCATCCACCGGGCGCGAAGGACTTCTGGTAGCTCATCATCCCAGCCTAGTTTAAGTTGCCACAGTTCTTGGATAAATATTTTGGCGGTGACAACAATTGGTGATAGTAAACCCAAAGGATCAAATAGCCTGGCTAAATCTGAGCTTACTATGCGTTTGGTAATGTGTTTAATATCCCTGAGGCAGACTTTGACACAAAATTTGTCAGTTGCTGGAATCCATGTTAAGCCTAGGGTTTTTACAGTTTGGTTCTCGTTGTTAAAGTCAAAATTTACTTCTTGTTGTTGTTCTGCTGTGTTTTGTAGTAGCTGTTGGTGATTTGCGGTCCATTTTTGTAGTTTGAGACCATGCTAGCTTAGTATGTGTTTTAATTCCGTTTGAATTGTCAGAGCTGCATGTAAGCTATCAGCACCTCCGATTCCGTCATCCACATAAAAATTTTTCAGCAGGAACTGCGCTCCATACGGATATCTCGCTGTACTTGATTTAGCAATTGTTTGTAGACATTTTGTTGCTAAATATGGTGCCGAACGAGTTCCATATGTGATGGTGTTTAGCTGATAATATTTAATTGGCACTGTTGGGTTTTCCCTCCAGATGATGATTTGGAATTTCCTATCTTCCGGATGCATGATAAATTGCCTATACATTTTTTCTATGTCAGTTGTGAAGACAAAACGCGGTAAACGGAAGCGAAGTAGTATGGAGAAGAGCTCACTTTGCACGGTAGGTCCTGTGTGCATTATATCATTCAGGGATGTACCAGTTGAAGTTTTTGTAGAAGCATCAAAGACCACTCGAAGTTTTGTTGTAGCACTTTCCGGTCTAAGGATGCAGTGGTGAGGGATGAAATAATTTGGAGATGAAATGGAATTCCCATTTATTTGTGTCATATGAGCCAATGCTTCATACTCTTTCAAAAAGTTTGTGTATTGTATTTTTATTTCAGGTGCCTTGGCTAAACGTCTTTCCAGCGAAAGAAATCTGTTGAATGCAACGTGGTGTGATTCTCCCAATGTATTAGGGTCATCACAAAATGGAATTTTTACCATGAATCTTCCACTCTTGTCGATTGTATGTGTTTGGGCAAAATGATCTTCGCAGTACTTTTCTGAGGTTGATAAGATTTTGTCAACCTGACTTAAATTTTCCAGATCCCAAAGTTGAGCAATGGCATCTTCGAGATTGGCGTCGTCTTCTGTGCACATGCCACACACTGCAGCTGATGGTTCATGTCCTCCTACCTTGCCGGCAATAACCCAACCCAATAATGTGTTTTGGAGAGTTGGCAAATCATGTCCTAGTCTGATCTGTCCTGCTGACATTAATTGGTGGTAAAATTCTGCACCCAGTAAAATATCAATTTTATCAGGACGATTGAATTCTGGATCGGCAAGCACTATATCTTTCGGCATTGGCCACTGCTCAATATTGATTGATTGTGATGGTTGAGGAGTCACGATCTGCGGTAGGACTGCAGCCTCTAGTCGAGTATTAAAGTTGTTGATGCGTGATTGTAATACTATGTTTACTCGACGTTGTACTCTGGTATTTGTTGAGCCGATGCCGCTGAGGTGTATTGAAGCTGGTTTTGGTAAAATTCCAAGACGTTTGACTAGTCGTTCGCTGATGATATTTAGCTGTGATCCTGAGTCAAGGATTGCTCTGCATTGGACCATCCTACTGTTTGATTGGACTTTGACCATTGCGGTGCCAAGAAGAATGTAGCTATTTGTTTGAGAGTGGTTGGATGCGGCAAGCGATGCTGCGTTTTGATTCATTGGTGTTGTACTGATGGCTGATGCTACTGACCGTTGAGTGCTATTTTCTTCTGAATTATGATTATGTGGACCTTTTAATACTGGTGCTGCTGGATTATGATTGGCACCTTCGAGATGCAGTAGAGTGTTGTGTTTTTTACTGCATTTCATGCAACTTCTAAGTTTGCACGCCTGTGCATTATGACCAGGTTTTAGACAGTTCACACAATGTTTGTGTTTCTGGACCAATTGAAGTCTTAATGCAGGTGGTTGTTGAAGGAATATTTTGCACGCGAATAAAGGATGGTTTCCACTTTTGCACATAATGCAGTTAGAGCTGACTTGATGATTTGATGTTATGAAAGTGCACACTCTTGACTTGGATTGTGCACCCTTTTCAGTCATTGATTCCATGGACTGAAAATGCCTTTCTAAAAATTTTAAAAATTCCTTAATTGTTGGAACCTCTCTTGGTTGTGATAAGGATTGCTCATATTGTAGGCGAGTGGTTTGGTCTAATCGCTTGAGTAGTACATGAAGCAAAAGTGGATCCCACGATGACGTGTCAATGTCTAGATTTTTGAGGGATAGGAGGCACTCTTGGATTTTGTCGTGGAATGATTTATAGTTGTCAGCTGTCGTTTTAGTTGGAGCATCAACCAGCTCATGTATCAGCTTCCTGACTAATAGCCTCTTGTTATAGTAGCGATCTACTATGGTTGTCCATGCATCATCAAAGTTCTCGCCAGTGGCAGAGAAGTGTTTTATAAGATTTGCAGCTTCCCCCACTAAATGGGTTTTTAAATACCAAATTTTGTGTACTTTTGGAATTGGTTGGTCTACTACCAACGATGAAAATAAGTCGTAGAATTCTTGCCACTTTAAATAATTACCATCAAATTTTGGTAACGTAATTTTTGAAATTGGCATAGACTCTGGCTGCCTATTAGTATGTCCAGAGTTTGGTTGAGTTGCTGTGTCGTTGTTGACGGATCTCAATGCTTTCCGTACATCGTTTTCCAACTTGATGAATCGATCAATGTTGTAGCCTTGATTCACAGGCTCGACACATGTTTCATATATTTGAAGATGGATTTCTTCAATTTTTTGCCATAGTGTTGTAGCGATTGGCACATCCTGATTTGTTAAATCATCTTGTAGCAAACGCTCAAGAGATGCCATTATTGCAGATTGTCTACGAATGAGTTTCATTACTTGCTCTGTATCAGTTGCCATTCTGTCAGAGCATGCTGCTTGTTTCTGCTGTGGAAGTGCGTCTTGGTTTCTGGCTAAAGGTTGGGACACCTTCAGGATAGACGCTTCAAAGATATCCTTGTATTGTTGTACGGCATTCATGATGGCATTGTAGTAGTCCTCAGAGAAGTACCTGTGATCTAGCTGAATGTTTTCCATTAGCCGAATTTTGTTGTCATTGGATTCGAAGTCCGACCATTCTTCATCCAGCCTTCGAAGCCTCTCTTGGAAATATTCAATAGAAGTTTTCCTTGTGGCGGAATCCATTTTGAAGTTGCGGATGATTGTTTCAATCCGTTCTCCTACTTCCTTCTGCTTGTTAACCAGCTCCTCAAATGATGCCATTGTTGCTTGAGCCTTGCTGTTCTGTCGATTAAAATCCTGTGCCTTGTTACAGGATCACGCCGGGGTCACCAAAAAATGTTCAATAAAGGTACATAAACCTTATTGAACTGAATGCAATCAACAGGATTTGTCCAATAATAGCACTTAAACTAGATTGGACTGGATTTGAGTAACTGGAGTTGTCCAATAATAGCACTTAAACTATATTGGACTGAATGTGGGTTTTTGCAACAACAATAATTGAACTGTGTTGCTAGAAGATGTTCAATAATAGCACTTGAACTATATTGAATTTGGTGGTTTGATACAACAACAGCACTTGAAACTGTGTTGCTTACTCTTAAAGAAAAGCCTTGTGACACTTTCAAAATAAGGGAAAAAGTCTTTTTATTGATAAATTTTTCCAACTTATATACTAATTTAACAAGAAAATATTTGCATAATTTGCTATTAAAAATATGCCTACATCATATTTTGTTATAAACTAACAGTACATTGAACCATATTTTTGCCAAACAAACAACCTTGAAACTTATGAATTACTGTATAAGCGTAATTGATCAAAGTTAAAAATTCTAAAACAAACCAAAAAATATCAAGTTGCAATTGTGAATAAGACAAATAAAAAGTATGCAATTCAATGAACTCTAAAATAAGCTGAATAGCTGTTCCGTAAAAAAGGCATAAGAATTAAGTTACAATTATTAACAAAAATAAAAAGTGTGCAATACAATGAACTTTAAAATAAGCATAAAAAAGGCATAAGAATTAAGTTACAATTATTAACAAAAATAAAAAGTGTGCAATACAATGAACTTTAAAATAAGCTGAATTTTCTAAAGAAATTAAGACAATGGCAAAGTAAGAAAACTATGTATTAACATTCTCCCCCCGTTGAGCGCAGCTCAAAAGATGGAGTTGATGTTGGAGTCTGCTGCATTGGTATCACTGTATGGATTTCTGTAGTAGCCTCATGAGGGTCTGGTACTGATGTTGATCAAATATGCACCGTGAAGTCTGATGTTGTATGTTGTTTGCGAGGTGCTGGAATTGGATGGTGTTTTCATTTTTGCCTAACAATTAGATATATAAAAATGCAGCAAGTAATTGTTAAGGCTGAATAACCGACAGTCATGTGATGGTAATTATGGGACTCAATTCTATTTGGTAGCTGGAGCATCTCCTGCATCTTTAGTGAGGTTTGCAAGTCAGTTAGGTTTTGTATTGTTGGGCTGTACTTGCTTCTATGTATTTCATTGAGCAGTGGCTTCAGATGTGTTGCATGGGTTTGTTCTGCAATTTGCCACAGCTTGGTGTATGATGCCTTAAGCGAACTGGAGAATGTCTGTTGGCCTTGTATTGATATGAACTTATTTTTAAGAGTACATTCCGGTTTCAAGTAAAGTAAGCCTGACCCTTTTAGGGCAAATTGAGTGATATCTCTTTTACACACAGCCGTTGTATGAGTTGCCGTAGGTAATGCGTAAATCCATTTATTCTGCTGGTGGAGAGGGATCCAAACATTAGCGTCCTTTATTTGTTTCACAGGGCAGTCAGCATTGGTTTCATTGTGCAATAAACTAATTTCGCAGGCGCATATTGGTGAACCTGATTCATGTTGGATCTGCACTTTGGAACATACAAATCTATCTTCTTTAATGACAGCGCATAAGTTAAGTTCAGTTTTATCCATGGTGAAATACTGACGACGGATAACATTGACAGCCAGAAGGGAAGAGCATGGTTTTATTGATAGTAAGGTATTGTTAATCCAATTTGGCACTGGTACAAGGTTGAATAATGCAAACTGGTCCCGGTTAACTAATGGTAAATTAATCCGAAATAGTACTGTGTTATTCGTGAGTCCACCTTGAACTTTCATCAGTTTGTACAATTGTAATGCATCAGACTGTTTTACAGGCAATTCGAGTGATTCGGGCAAGTGCATTTCTATCTTTTTTATTTCCTGTTGTAATTGATACGGAGTGAGGATAAGCGGACTTATAGTCCCGTGGTGAGTCTTTGTAAGAATATCCAGTATTGAAGACTGCGTGTGTTGTAAATTTGACGCAGTGATTGTTAGCTGAATGCATAGTGATGAAAAACTTCGGTATATTCTTTCCTGATATAGTTCCTTACTGTCGTTGTATATCTTATTATATACTTGTGATATCTGTTGGTCGATTTGATCAAACTTCTTCTTTATTAGCCCTTGGTCTGACTTCAGGATGTTCATAGTAGAGTCTATAATTGACGTTTGATTTCTTAACAGACTGAGCAGATGTGCTTCATTTTCCTTAACTTGTAAAATTGTGTTTGCCATGTCCTCTGCATACTTTTAGTCCAGTATGCCAAATAGTGAGTTTGCGATGTTCCCCACTAAATCGATTGCCCCCCTTTTATGTCTTCTGCCTGACAGTAGAGTGCTACTCATGTGTAATTCATTTTTAGTATGTTCAAAATATTTTACTAAGTTCAGACATGTTGATTTTTCTTGTATGTCGTCACATAACCTGCTTAAAGCCCTGGTCCCATTTGCAAATATTGCCAAGTCGGACCAAAATTCCTGCAAGTCATAATAAATTAAGATCTGCCAATCTGAGGATGAAATTGATGCTGACCCAATGTCTTCAAAATGTATGCCCAGCTGAGCACCAAACTCCGTGTTATGGACTTGTGCTCCCAGGACTAATGGTAGTAACACCAGTGTGATTAAGGCAGTCATCATATTAGTAGACATGGACATGCGCCTTTTCTTTCTGGTATTCTCTGGCATATTGCCTTTATCGAAATCTCCATGATCGGAAGTTTCATCGGACTCTGTGCTGTGAACTGGCAACGGTGCTAACCGTGCAATTGGCCTTCTGCAGAGACCAGATGCTGTCTTAACATCCGCCACTCGGACAAGACCATCATCCCCTTGATGCACCTTTACTATTCTAGCCAACGGCCATTTCAAGGGAGGTGTGTTGTCTTCCTTCACTATGACCATATCGCCAGGCTTAACGTTGGCGTTTCGCGTTTTCCACTTATGTCGATACTGTAATTCGCACAAGTATTCCCGTGAGCAACGCTTCCAAAACTCATCCTTTAAGTAGGTAACCAATTTCCACCTGGTCAAGAGACTCATCTTTGTTTGTTTAGAACTTAAATTTACCTGGGAGTTCAGTGGTTCCCCAATTAGAAAGTGACCAGGTGTTAATGCGGCCAGATCATTGGGGTTGTTTGACATGGGAGTAATTGGTCTTGAATTGAGAATGCCTTCAATTTCAATTACAATGGTATCTAGTTCCTCATACGTCAAAGATGCTGTTGCTACACTCTTGATCAAAAGATTTTTGGCTGACTTGACGGCAGCTTCCCATAAGCCACCGCGTGGTGGTATGAAGTTAAACGTTATACCTCTGGACGAACATTCTTTGCTAATCTTACTAGCGGCCGAAATTGAATAAATCGAATCTGATAATTCTGTAAGTTGATTTTTTGTACCCACAAAATAAGTTGCGTTGTCACAGTACAGCTCTTTACAATGACCTCGTCTGCTGGTGAATCGTCTTAGTGCTCCCATGAAAGCTTCGGTGGTTAAGTCGCTAACCAATTCTAGATGAACAGCTTTAGTAGCGAAGCAACAAAAGACAGCAATGTATGCCTTCTGGGGTCTTTTGCCTCGCAATTTATAATGAATCCAAAGCGGACCACAAAAGTCAACACCGGAGTTGATGAGAGGTCGGGCTTGTGTGACGCGGGTTGCCGGTAAGTTACCCATGATTTGACTGAGCAAGTGTGGTTTGGCTCTGGAGCATCGTACGCAGTGTTGGATAATTGATCGTGCCGCTGTTTTTCCCTTGACTGGCCAATACCTTTGTCTTACATATGACAACAGTGCTTGAGGCCCACAGTGCCGATTTTTCTCATGTGCCATTTGCATTATCAATTTTGTTATTGGGTCATTGTAGGGAATCAGCATTGGATGTTTTGCGTCGTATGGCAATGTTGATGATTTCAACCGTCCCCCTACTCTGATGATGCCGTTAGTATCCAAGAAGGGTGTGAGATTGCTGTATTGACTTCCTCTGCTTACTTCGCCGTGCCGTTTTAAATGTTTCAAATCTTCTTCAAAATCTGATCGTTGCATTACACGCACAATGAGTGTGAGGGCCTGTTCTATTTCTTGGGGCTCTAAGTTTGGTTCTTTATGTTGTTTAATCTTTCTTGTGTGATTGATGAATCGTAGCATGTAAGCTACAACCCTCTGGAGTGTTTGAAATGAACCGTTGTGTTTGATTTTGTAGATTATATCTACTGAGGTATTATCTGCGGCTGTAACTAGGGTAACCCTTTTTCGCTCCATGTCGTGCTCATGACTGCTGTCTTCAGTCTTTGCGAATTTTTGTGGCCAAACTCCACTTTGCCCACAAAGGAACATGGGCCCGTAGAACCATAGAGGGTATTCGATGAATTTTTTGGGGGATAGACCACGTGACAAGACGTCTGCAGGATTGTCTTTTGATCTCACATGTCGCCACTGCTCGATGATGGATAATTCTTGAATTGCTGCTATTCGGTTGGCCACGAAAGTTTGGTATAATGATGATAATGTGACTGGATCCAGGCTAAAACGATCTCTGAATCTGTCCACAAGTATGTCGGAGTGTCTTCAAAGTTTAAGTCCCTTTTAACCCTTGATGTTAACTGAGCAGCTAACAATGCTGCACACAGTTCGAGGCGAGGTAGGGTTTGATGTTTTAAGGGTGCTACACGTGATTTTGCACATAATAGTCTTACGATTACTTGATTGTTCTTTATGACTGATCTTATGTAAACCGCAGCACCATATGCCTTTTCTGAAGCATCTGCAAAGGCATGAGTTTGTATGTTTGATGTTATGTGTCCTTCGAACATATGTCGAGGTAACTTTAGATTGTCTATATGTTTTAATTCATTACGAAATGTCATCCACCGGGCGCGAAGGACTTCTGGTAGCTCATCATCCCAGCCTAGTTTAAGTTGCCACAGTTCTTGGATAAATATTTTGGCGGTGACAACAATTGGTGATAGTAAACCCAAAGGATCAAATAGTCTGGCTAAATCTGAGCTTACTATGCGTTTGGTAATGTGTTTAATATCCCTGAGGCAGACTTTGACACAGAATTTGTCAGTTGCTGGAATCCATGTTAAGCCTAGGGTTTTTACAGTTTGGTTCTCGTTGTTAAAGTCAAAATTTACTTCTTGTTGTTGTTCTGCTGTGTTTTGTAGTAGCTGTTGGTGATTTGCGGTCCATTTTTGTAGTTTGAGACCATGCTGGCTTAGTATGTGTTTTAATTTCGTTTGAATTGTCAGAGCTGCATGTAAGCTATCAGCACCTCCGATTCCGTCATCCACATAAAAATTTTTCAGCAGGAACTGCGCTCCATGCGGATATCTCGCTGTACTTGATTTAGCAATTGTTTGTAGACATTTTGTTGCTAAATATGGTGCCGAACGAGTTCCATATGTGATGGTGTTTAGCTGATAATATTTAATTGGCACTGTTGGGTTTTCCCTCCAGATGATGATTTGGAATTTCCTATCTTCCGGATGCATGATAAATTGCCTATACATTTTTTCTATGTCAGTTGTGAAGACAAAACGCGGTAAACGGAAGCGAAGTAGTATGGAGAAGAGCTCACTTTGCACGGTAGGTCCTGTGTGCATTATATCATTCAGGGATATACCAGTTGAAGTTTTTGTAGAAGCATCAAAGACCACTCGAAGTTTTGTTGTAGCACTTTCCGGTCTAAGGATGCAGTGGTGAGGGATGAAATAATTTGGAGATGAAATGGAATTCCCATTTATTTGTGTCATATGAGCCAATGCTTCATACTCTTTCAAAAAGTTTGTGTATTGTATTTTTATTTCAGGTGCCTTGGCTAAACGTCTTTCCAGCGAAAGAAATCTGTTGAATGCAACGTGGTGTGATTCTCCCAATGTATTGGGGTCATCACAAAATGGAATTTTTACCATGAATCTTCCACTCTTGTCGATTGTATGTGTTTGGGCAAAATGATCTTCGCAGTACTTTTTGTCAACCTGACTTAAATTTTCCAGATCCCAAAGTTGAGCAATGGCATCTTCGAGATTGGCGTCGTCTTCTGTGCACATGCCACACACTGCAGCTGATGGTTCATGTCCTCCTACCTTGCCGGCAATAACCCAACCCAATAATGTGTTTTGGAGAGTTGGCAAATCATGTCCTAGTCTGATCTGTCCTGCTGACATTAATTGGTGGTAAAATTCTGCACCCAGTAAAATATCAATGTTATCAGGACGATTGAATTCTGGATCGGCAAGCACTATATCTTTCGGCATTGGCCACTGCTCAATATTGATTGATTGTGATGGTTGAGGAGTCACGATCTGCGGTAGGACTGCAGCCTCTAGTCGAGTATTAAAGTTGTTGATGCGTGATTGTAATACTATGTTTACTCGACGTTGTACTCTGGTATTTGTTGAGCCGATGCCGCTGAGGCGTATTGAAGCTGGTTTTGGTGAAATTCCAAGACGTTTGACTAGTCGTTCGCTGATGATATTTAGCTGTGATCCTGAGTCAAGGATTGCTCTGCATTGGACCATCCTACTGTTTGATTGGACTTTGACCATTGTGGTGCCAAGAAGAATGTAGCTATTTGTTTGAGAGTGGTTGGATGCGGCAAGCGATGCTGCGTTTTGATTCATTGGTGTTGTACTGATGGCTGATGCTACTGACCGTTGAGTGCTATTTTCTTCTGAATTATGATTATGTGGACCTTTTAATACTGGTGCTGCTGGATTATGATTGGCACCTTCGAGATGCAGTAGAGTGTTGTGTTTTTTACTGCATTTCATGCAACTTCTAAGTTTGCACGCCTGTGCATTATGACCAGGTTTTAGACAGTTCACACAATGTTTGTGTTTCTGGACCAATTGAAGTCTTAATGCAGGTGGTTGTTGAAGGAATATTTTGCACGCGAATAAAGGATGGTTTCCACTTTTGCACATAATGCAGTTAGAGCTGACTTGATGATTTGATGTTATGAAAGTGCACACTCTTGACTTGGATTGTGCACCCTTTTCAGTCATTGATTCCATGGACTGAAAATGCCTTTCTAAAAATTTTAAAAATTCCTTAATTGTTGGAACCTCTCTTGGTTGTGATAAGGATTGCTCATATTGTAGGCGAGTGGTTTGGTCTAATCGCTTGAGTAGTACATGAAGCAAAAGTGGATCCCACGATGACGTGTCAATGTCTAGATTTTTGAGGGATAGGAGGCACTCTTGGATTTTGTCGTGGAATGATTTATAGTTGTCAGCTGTCGTTTTAGTTGGAGCATCAACCAGCTCATGTATCAGCTTCCTGACTAATAGCCTCTTGTTATAGTAGCGATCTACTATGGTTGTCCATGCAACATCAAAGTTCTCGCCAGTGGCAGAGAAGTGTTTTATAAGATTTGCAGCTTCCCCCACAAAATGGGTTTTTAAATACCAAATTTTGTGTACTTTTGGAATTGGTTGGTCTACTACCAACGATGAAAATAAGTCGTAGAATTCTTGCCACTTTAAATAATTACCATCAAATTTTGGTAACGTAATTTTTGAAATTGGCATAGACTCTGGCTGCCTATTAGTATGTCCAGAGTTTGGTTGAGTTGCTGTGTCGTTGTTGACGGATCTCAATGCTTTCCGTACATCGTTTTCCAACTTGATGAATCGATCAATGTTGTAGCCTTGATTCACAGAAGATGGAGATGGATTTCTTCAATTTTTTGCCATAGTGTTGTAGCGATTGGCACATCCTGATTTGTTAAATCATCTTGTAGCAAACGCTCAAGAGATGCCATTATTGCAGATTGTCTACGAATGAGTTTCATTACTTGCTCTGTATCAGTTGCCATTCTGTCAGAGCATGCTGCTTGTTTCTGCTGTGGAAGTGCGTCTTGGTTTCTGGCTAAAGGTTGGGACACCTTCAGGATAGACGCTTCAAAGATATCCTTGTATTGTTGTACGGCATTCATGATGGCATTGTAGTAGTCCTCAGAGAAGTACCTGTGATCTAGCTGAATGTTTTCCATTAGCCGAATTTTGTTGTCATTGGATTCGAAGTCCGACCATTCTTCATCCAGCCTTCGAAGCCTCTCTTGGAAATATTCAATAGAAGTTTTCCTTGTGGCGGAATCCTTTTAGAAGTTGCGGATGATTGTTTCAATCCGTTCTCCTACTTCCTTCTGCTTGTTAACCAGCTCCTCAAATGATGCCATTGTTGATTGAGCCTTGCTGTTCTGTCGATTAGAATCCTGTGCCTTGTTACAGGATCAAGTCGGGGTCACCAAAAAATGTTCAATAAAGGTACATAAACCTTATTGAACTGAATGCAATCAACAGGATTTGTCCAATAATAGCACTTAAACTAGATTGGACTGGATTTGAGTAACTGGAGTTGTCCAATAATAGCACTTAAACTATATTGGACTGAATGTGGGTTTTTGCAACAACAATAATTGAACTGTGTTGCTAGAAGATGTTCAATAATAGCACTTGAACTATATTGAATTTGGTGGTTTGATACAACAACAGCACTTGAAACTGTGTTGCTTACTCTTAAAGAAAAGCCTTGTGACACTTTCAAAATAAGGGAAAAAGTCTTTTTATTGATAAATTTTTCCAACTTATATACTAATTTAACAAGAAAATATTTGCATAATTTGCTATTAAAAATATGCCTACATCATATTTTGTTATAAACTAACAGTACATTGAACCATATTTTTGCCAAACAAATAACCTTGAAACTTATGAATTACTGTATAAGCGTAATTGATCAAAGTTAAAAATTCTAAAACAAACCAAAAAATATCAAGTTGCAATTGTGAATAAGACAAATAAAAAGTATGCAATTCAATGAACTCTAAAATAAGCTGAATAGCTGTTCCGTAAAAAAGGCATAAGAATTAAGTTACAATTATTAACAAAAATAAAAAATGTGCAATACAATGAACTTTAAAATAAGCATAAAAAAGGCATAAGAATTAAGTTACAATTATTAACAAAAATAAAAAGTGTGCAATACAATGAACTTTAAAATAAGCTAAATTTTCTAAAGGAATTAAGACAATGGCAAAGTAAGAAAACTATGTATTAACACTTTCTATGGCCACACCACTGAATAGGAGTTGTTACCTTGAAAATTTTCTCTTTTATTACCACGATAGTTGTTGTGGTAACGTTGAAGATTAAAACTGCTTGCCTGGTTAAAATTATTTATAGAATTAGTGCTGTTTGGTCTGACAGTTTCCTCTTCTTTCTGTTGCCTCCCCAACTGCCAACTTTGCAAGCGCATCTTTAGGATCTGAGAAAATAGATGATTTGACATTTAAAAGACACGTACTTATGATCTGTTCAACTGTCATTTTATTTGCCTTCTTCTTTGTAATTCCTTTTATTACCAATTTTCTGCCAGTTTTGAAAAGTCTACATAGTTATTGTTTTAAATGCACAATGCTGCCATTCTATCGGTAATAATCTTTGAGTTATATGGTGTGATTCTACTTTTTAGGGCTAATTTAATTTCATCCACTTTATAATTTTCTCTGATAATAGACGCACACATAATAGTGTTTGCATTTTTCTGATCTGTTATTGCCATTTTTTCCAATATGTTGTAGTGTAACCGACCAATTGGTGTAACCATAACACATAAGTAGAGTATGTAAACACATCTGCATATAAATAGCAGGTGTTTAATTACCAAAATTTTTGTGTTGGTAATTTATTAACCGTCAGCAAAATTTCACCGCTTTAATATGCTTTTATTGTTGTTACTTAATTTTACATAAAGACTGATAGGTGCACTGCTTTTTTAACCTATTTTTACTTGTTTTTCGGTGTGTTTGTATATATGTTTATAAAGATCGTAATTACACTCAAAACATTTATGTTTGGTGTGTAATACTAACTCTAAATCTTTAGTGGACTGTAAAATAAGTTAGTGCTGTCTATGACTTATAACAGAATAATAATTTTTATTACAAAGTTCATGGCTGTAAAAAAAATTAAAAAGGTCACTAGCAGGTAGATGATCGAATGATGTTAATCCCCACATATTTGTTTTGCTGTTTGGAATGTTGATACAGTTAGAGTAGTTGCTTATTACCATGCATTTTCAATTAAAGCAATTAATCAGAGGTGTTGTACAAATTTGTAGAATTGAGACATCGTTTGTGTAATATATTCAAAACCATACTGCCCCCCTGAAACAGTTCATAGGGAGGCGAGCAATCTTTGTGATTGGACTTTTATATGAACTTTTTTCAGTTTTTATAGTAACCGCCCTTACGCATCCATCGGCTCCAGGATGTACCTCCGTTAATAGCCACTTTGTTGGGGGTAAATTTGGCTCCTTTAAAACTACAAGGTTTCCTATATTAAAGTTCTGTGATATTTTCCGCCATTTGGGTCTTTCTTGCAGAGACGTTAAATATTCAGCGGCCCACCTTTTCCAAAATCCTTGTACCATATACATTAAAAATTTTTAATGTTTTAGCGGGAGTAGATAAATAGCTAGGTTCAGGAATGGCAGTTAGCGGTTCCCCTGTGATGAAATGAGAGTGGTTTGCTATTAAGTATGACTTCTATTTGAACAGGAACTGTGTTCATTTCTTCAAATGGCAAGGGTGTAGATCCAACTACTCCAAAATGTGGGGAAGAAGGCGTTATGAAATGCCATGATGTGCCGTCCCTTGCAATTGCTGTCGCTATATCAACATTTATTGATTCCTTTAGCAGCATTTAAGACATTTCTGATAACATTCGGCAGGCTCCATGGAAATTGGTTCCGTTGTCTGTATATAGGTTGCAACATCTCCCGCGGCGCGATATAAAACGTTTGAATGTGGCAATAAAAGCTTCTGCACTGAGATCACTTACCAGTTCTAAATGAAGTGCTTTGGTTGACATGCAAACAAATAACGCGATATATGGTTTTCTCACTCGCGGGCGCTTACAGTTTTCCATCTTGATAAATAAAGGCCCAGCAAAGTCACACCCTGAATTGAAAAATGGTCTATACTGTTGATTTATTTCAGCTAGAAGATTAGCCATTAATTGCTACGAAGTTTGTCGTCGGAGCAAAAAGCAGCGCTTACATTTAAAAACTATCGATCGGATCAGATTTCGTGCTCCAAGTATATAATATTGTTGCGAAGCAACGTGAATAATTCAGAAGTTCCAGCATAAAGGTAAGTTTGGTGCAGATCATACACTATTAGCTCCGCGATGTGACATTTGGGTATAATGACTGGGTGCTTGATATTAAAAGACATTGAAAATTCTTGAATATGACCTCCGACGCAAAGCAATCGTTTTTGTCAAGAAATGGAGATAGCTTGAGAATTGGGTCCTTATTCGACAACTGACAATCTTCAGTTAAAGACCTAATAGTTTTTGAAAAAATCTTGTTTTGCAAACAAACGATTAGTTTATTACGAGCCCATTGTAATTCACTGCAGGAAATAAAGTTCCTGCGATTTGAGGACTGACGTCTTAGACGGTTGATGAAACGTTGACTAAAGGCAATTATTCTGAGAAGCCGATTCCAGTTAGAAATTTTTTTCCGATAGATCAAGAAGCAATGAGTTGGATTCATTAACTGCAGTACAAAACGTGTTTCTTCTCTGTTCATCTTCTATTTTCGGAGGCGTTTCGTCGATATTAAAGTTTGTTTTTGGCCCTTCAGATTCGGGACTTCTTAACCAGTGTGGTTCATTCCACCAAAGCTTATGTTTTAACAAGTTTTGTGGATTTAAACCACTAGATGCACAATCAGCTGGGTTGTTCCATTCGTGGAATAGGTACAACCTTTAGCGGTGCCACTTCTGTTTTTGCAGTTATTAAATTGATTTTAGGTTTCTTGCTTTAAACTCGAAAGACGCAGTAGATTACAGCAGCGTGGAATTAAAATTTTTTCAAAATAAATTATTGAATCACGCAGCTGAAGTCATTCCTTTATTATGTTATGTTATGTTGCAGATAATCATCCCAAGCAATTTTAGTGAACCATAATCTTTGAAACAAAATTTTCATAAGTATTGTTGATGGCGTTAAAAATCCAGAAATGTCGAAAATACGAGCAATATCGGATAAAATTCTACGTTTCGTTACCGCCGTACACGGAACGAATATGAATCTAAATTAGGATTCCAATACAATTCAAGTATTTTATGGCGAGATTGCGAGGAGTCATTTTTCACCTGACACTCTTCCCGATCCTCCACTGGAATGTTATCAAGAAATTTTAGTGAGTTTGAATTCCATTTCCTCAGCTTAAATCCACCCATATCTAAAAGTGTTACTAGTTCTTCTTGTGCTCGAAATAACTCATTTAAACTGTCTGCACGTCGTCCACATAAATATTGTTCAGAATAATACTTGCAGCTGTTGATAGGTTTCTTTGATTGTCACTTACGCTTTGCTGTTGTAGAACACGTACTGACAAAAATGGTTACTGTACATAACCGGTAATGTTTAACAGGGTCTCTGAAGTCACTTCTCCAGATTTGTCTAAACATTTTCATTATATCAGCAGTGAAAACGAATGAAGATCTGCGGAATCGTATAGCTTCGCCAACAGGTCTCGTTGTATATTAGGTCAAATAAAAAGTGTATCATTTAGCGAATTTCCAAATGAGTCCTTGAAAGAGCCGTCAAAAACTACTCTTAACTTTGTTATGCTGCTATCTGGCTTTAGTACAACATGATGTGTAAGTAGTAATGTGGATATTTAGTAATTTCCTCATCAGGGATAACTTCCATATGTCCTAAGGCTTCGTACTCTTTCATGAAATCACCATACTGCTTACGTAACTTTTCATTTCTACAAAAACGCCTTTCCATTGCATGTAATCTAGAAATGGCTCCGCTTAATGTATTTGAAAAAGAGGCGGTCTTTACTTTGAAAGGTAAATCCACAATATACTTGCCGTTGGGAGACTTGGAATATGTTGACTGGATCATTGTTTTCTAAAGCTGGTTCGTTTTTTTATAGCTATATCTGTTGAAATCACGTATGAGGTCGCATTTGAGGATAAAGGTGTGGAGGTTATTTGTCTCGAAATTATCCAGCCAAATGTAGAATTAATGGCATAAAACCCCGAAGTATTTAGCGGTATCTTACTGCTTCTTAAAATAGACCAGCAAATATCTGCCCCAATAGAATGACAACACCAGCCTTATTAAAGTTTGCATCAGCAAGGTTTATGGTAGAAAATAACTCCTTCTTTAATCCCGAGATGCTGTAAGAAGATATATCAGCAGTAATTGTTTTAAGAATAAATGCCTTAAGAGTAACCACTTCCATATATTGAGAAGAATAAACATTTAGTTTTATTTGACCTTTAGTAGCACCAGCATTTGTAGAAGATACAGCCATAATCGATAACCGACCATTCAGTCTGGGTAACCCCAATAACTGTACACATGATTCAGTTATAAATAAGACTTGCGATCCTATATCGATTAAACTTCTTAGATTTGCAAAGTTTCCAAACTTATTCTGAACACAAACTAAAGCTGTAGGCAGAATTACTTGTGGATGACTATTCGAAGTTACATGATTGTCTGTAGCAATAGATGAAATAGATTGCATATTGCGATTTAACAACGGTAGTTGAGTTGTTTCCGGCGAGTGTAAAATAAGGTTTGTGGAATGACATGGTATGTGTTGGGCCACTATAAACAAAATTAGTATTAGATGCGAAATCACTATCGGTGTTGGATGAAGCATTAGTATAGGGAACCAATGAATGATGTCTTTTATTACAAAATCGACAACTGAACTTAGAGCTGCAAGCAGCAGCATTGTGACCTGCTTTAAGGCATTTAAAACACAGAAAAATATCTTTGATAAACTTGCGTTTGTCGTCAATATTAAGAGACTTGAAATCGTCGCAATGAAAAAGATGATGTTGTTGTTGGCATTTTGAACATATTGGTAATGATGTGCGATAAACATTGGAGCGAAAGGAAGTTATTTTTGTAGTTGAATTAGTGCCCAACATTTCATTAGATTCTAAGTAAGCATATCTCTTCTCTAAGAAGTCTGAACAAAGTTGTCGAGTTGCGGCATCCAGCTTCGACAGTAATAAATAAATCAACCAAGGATCCCTCGAGTTCATATCTATCGACTTGAGACCTCGGAGACATTCAACAGCCCCATCGAGAATTTTGCGGGGTCTCTTGTAAGTTGAGGCGGTAGCTTAAAAAAACTTTGAATGTAAGAATATGCACAAAGGTTTGGTCTATCATATCTACTTTCGAACTTGTCCCATGCTTCCATATAATAGTCTTCCGAAATTAGTATGTTTTTGATAAGATTAAATGCCTCACCATCTTAAAAGGAAACTAAGTAATAAAACTTTTGGGTTTTTGTCAAATTTGTCTTCCTATCAGCAGAACCAATAAATAGGTCTCGAAAAGCAGTCCATTCACTGTAGTCCCCAAAACAACTTTGGAATCATAATTTTAGGTAAGGCAACCAACGCTCCTAACTGCCTTAGCAAGGTTGTTTGCCCAGTTAGTTGTTCTAACGTTTCGTCTGCATTTTCCGGCTGATTCTTACGTGTTTCGATGGGTTTTAATAGTGTTGAAAAAATTGCCAAATACTTTGCTTCATATTGTTGCAATATATATTGTTGCCAATATGACTCAAGAGCCTTGAAACGTGCTTCTAGGTCTTCTAATGTTGTGTTATCATTAATTGTGGAACAAAAATTATGTGCGTTTAATTTTTAATGCCTTTATATTTTTATTTAAAAAGGTTTGGAAAATTCCTTAATATCCTTAGGCTTAGGCGATTGACCAAAAATTTATGGTGTGTAATACTTGTTGAAGAACGGTTTCACGATTTTCATGAGAGACACAAAAACTTCCAATATGGTATGGACAACACTTGTGATGTCAACTGCAGACAACTTCATTTAACAATATGGCGCTTTTTTCTACTTCCGGTCTCTTCCTTTTTTGTGCAGGCAAAAGAATTTTACGTAATTTCGGATTTAAGCACAACACCAATTTTAAAGTTCAAGTTCCATCCTGCAATATTCAAAACTGTCTTAAAATGAATTAAGTTTAAAAATATTATAAAATTTATTTACTTTTATTAGTTTTCAAAAAGAAATTTAAGTTTGTATTTGTTTTATAATTAATAACGACACTGCATGATAAAATTTTGAAACATGAAACAATTAATATTTAATTCAACAGTTAAAATTAAAATAAACAAACATTTTTTCAAACATTTTTTGGTCCTTCAAGTCGGATTTGGAGTCTCCAAGTTAACAACGACGGAACATATGGAGAAATTCGAAAACAGTTTCAAATTAAACAAGTGATTGTGCGTGCGTGGTCTAACCTCAAAAGCTAAAAACATTTTAGAACAAGAGTTAATAAAAATTATAACATTAATTAAATTTAATGAAAAATCATAAATATTTGAAGATAAAATTAGAATTTGTGTTAAATATACCCAAAAGTGTCAGTGCTAACTTTGTTTATAAGTAATTTGAATGAATATCAACACAAAAAAGGGGTTGATAAGAAAAATCCATATACTGAATTAATAACATTTACAACAGCAATATTAACAAAATCATACAAATGTGCTTACTAAAACTATAACAACAACAACACTAAGTGCATTTATCAAAAGAACATTAACATTGTAAAAAAGGAAAGACACGGTTTGTGTCTTTGGTAAGAAATATCAATAC
The DNA here is from genome assembly GCA_030448955.1 of Trichopoda pennipes. Lineage (NCBI taxonomy): Eukaryota > Metazoa > Arthropoda > Insecta > Diptera > Tachinidae > Trichopoda > Trichopoda pennipes. The sequence continues at coordinate 2,163,785 of JASKUP010000062.1, read as the reverse complement.
ATGTTAGAACTTGAAATTGCCAGATCAGCTGGAAATAACATATCTGTGTTCCAATAACAGACATTATTTGTGACTTTTAAACTGTCTTGGAAGTTGTAAGTTAATCGTTTAAATTAGTTCAGTGTGTCAAGGTCAAATTACAGTTTGAGAATTATTGAGAGCAGTAAATTGTATGAAGAAGAACGTTTGAATAAAGCGCAGTGAGTATTTATTTTAATAAATATTGGGAAATATAAAAAAAAAAGGAAAATGGAATCATTGAAGAAAACAAGGGCGCAAATAAAAAGATCCATCACGAAAATTTACACCTTTGTTAATGGTCAGAGGGCAACCACAGATGAAATAAGGGTACGCGCAATGGAACTCGACAAAATCTACGAAAAACACAAAAATTTACAGGACGAAATAGATCTCTTATGCGTAACCGAAGAAGACATTGAAACGGAAAATGCATATAGAGACCAGATAGAGGATATGTTTTTTGAAGTCAAGGCTATTTGGGCTAGTCTTCCAAGGAATCATGTTGAGAATACAAACGTTGAATGTGCCGGTATCCAAGCTAGCACACCAAATATTGTGAAAAATTTGAGCACATCAATACAAGCTATAGTGCAACAACAATCGACAACTACGTCAGTTCTAGAATGCATATCAACTACATTATCAGCGGTTGTGAACTTACAATCGAATAGTAGTAGATCGGAACTACGTTTACCACCTACACAAATTCCAGATTTTGATGGTGATATTACAAATTGGATACGTTTTAGGGACTTGTTTCAAGCGATAGTCGATTCTAAAACAAATTTGTCTGACATTGAAAAATTACAGTATTTACAAACAAAATTAAAGGGTGAAGCCTCTTCAATAATAAAACATCTCCCTCCAACAAACGACAACTATAAAGTAGCATGGAACTTGATTATGGAAAATTATAACAGACCGGATTTAATAGAAAAACAATATTTTGATTCATTATTTAAACAAAAACCTTTGAAATCTTGCACATATTCGGAATTTAAAAGATTTTATAATAATACTGTTGAAAATTATAATGCATTAAAAGTGATCAATACTTCAATAGATTCATGGAATGCAGTTTTACTATATCATATTGAGGATAAATTAGATCCAGAATCAATAACACTTTGGCGAAGAGAAAGAAAAGGCGATGAGACGCAGACATTTCCACAATTATTAAAATTTTTAAAACGACGTTTACTTGAAATTGAGGTAGTTGATCAACCTAAAGGTCATACACGAAATTCACAATGTAAGTCTTTTACTATAACAACGATTACGGAATCATGTCCTTTATGCCATAAAAATCATTTTTTGTATAAATGTTCACAATTTAAGTTTATGAACATAAATGAACGAAGAAAAATAGTACAAGCGAATAAACTTTGTTTTAATTGCCTAAGAGAAAAACATTTTTCCAAAGACTGTAAGTCGGGCACATGTAGAACCTGTAATTTGAAACATAATACCCTACTTCATTTTGAGGGACAAAGGTCTCAGGATTTAAAAAGCCAAAACACCATTTCACATAGTATTAATTCAAGCCAACAGGTCAGAGAAAACTGCACGATTTTACCAACCGCCATCATAATGGTACGTCATAAAAATGCTACTTTCCAACCATGTCGTGCATTGATTGATTCGGGTGCACAGTCAAGCTTGATAACTGAGGCTTGCGTGCAACGTTTACATTTAACACGTACATTTGATAAGACACTTCTTTATGGCGTAGGTAATAGTGGCCCTAATTGTACAAAAGGAAAAGTTGATATTGAAATATTTTCACCGAGAACAAAGTCAACCATAGCCACTCAGACATTTTGTTTACCGAGTCTAACACAATATCTACCAGCTTGTACCATTAATAACCCGGACTTAGATTTTTTCAGAAACTTGCAACTGGCTGATACAGAATATTTTAAACGAAATAAGATTGACATTATCTTAGGTGCAGATATGTTTTCTAATTGTATTTTAGACGGCAGGATTCTACATCCAAAGGGATCTCCAGTCGCCATCAATACTATATTTGGCTGGATAATAATGGGAAATGTAACGGGCATCCAAAAATCTACATTTGTTGCTCACATACACTCTGATTTAAACTCTCAGTTGCAGAAATTCTGGGAGTATGAAGAATGTCAAGAAGATGTTAAATATTTAAGCGCTGAGGAAGAAATGGCTGAAAAGCATTATTCGGAGAATTTAAATCGTCTAGAGGATGGAAGATACATGGTTAGAATCCTGTTTAAATCAACCACAATTGACCTTGGTGAATCCAGACAGCAAACTTTCAATAGACTTAGGTCAATGGAAAGAAAATTTGCGATAAATAAGGAACTAAAGGAAGAGTTTAAAAAGTTTATGGATGAGTATGACAGTCTAAACCACATGCAACTAGCTTCATCAAATAACGCAAAATATTACATGCCGCACCATGCTGTTCTTAAACCCTTAAGCACAACAACGAAGTTACGTGTAGTATTTGATGCCTCTAGCAAAACGTCGAACAATTTGTCTTTAGATGATCACATGTTAGTTGGACCTACTGTACAAAATGATTTATATACAATATTGCTCAGATTTCGAAAATATGAAATTGGACTAACAGCTGACATAGAAAAAATGTACAGGCAGGTATTGGTGCACCCTGAAGATAGAGCGTATCAAACAATTTTATGGCGTAACTCGACAGACGAAGAAGTAAAAGAATATCACCTCACAACAGTAACATATGGCACTGCAGCAGCTCCATTTTTAGCAACGCGTACTTTAAAGCAAGTGGGTCTTGACAATTTAGTAAAATATCCAGAAACAGCAAATGAAATTATCAACAATTTCTATGTAGATGACTACATATCAAGTACACAAGATTTAGAATCGGCAAATTTAATTTACACGTCACTATGCTTCGTACTGTCCAAGGCAGGTTTTAATTTGCGCAAATGGTCTTCAAATTCTAAACATTTTCAACAGAATATTAATCCAAATGAAAAAACATCAACATCAAATGCTATGGTTCAAATTCCAAACACAGTTAAGATACTTGGCTTGTTGTGGAATACTACAATTGATTGCTTTCAATATAGCGTGGACATAATTGGTTTATCTCATCGAGTAACTAAACGTGTTGTTTTGTCGGAAATTTCTAAAATTTATGATCCATTAGGTTGGCTCGCTCCTATAGTGATTCAACTTCAAATATTTATGCAGAAGATCTGGTTAAAAGGAATGAATTGGGACGAGAAGCTGAATGGTAACATGTTGAACGATTGGTTGCGATTGAAGGAAAGCATTATTCATATTCAAGATATTAAGGTTCCAAGATGGTTAAAATTTTCTTTGGGTGGTGAAGTAGAGCTCCACGGTTTTTCTGATGCGTCTGAGCTTGCTTACGCAGCAACAGTTTACATTCGTATTTTACAACAAAATGATTCAGTTTCAACGTCTTTACTGTCAGCAAAAACAAGAGTAGCACCATTGAAGCAGATATCCCTTCCTCGCTTAGAACTCTGTGCTGCGCATCTCATGGTGAAGCTAATGCTGAAGGTCAAAAATGCTCTACAAATTGAAGATGTCTTAGAATACGGATGGATTGACTCCACAGTGGTGTTGGTCTGGATTAGCGATCATCCTAGGCGATGGAAAACTTTCATTGCTAATCGTACTTCATACATCATAACACATTTACCAGCCACACGTTGGCATCACATCAGCTCTAAGCATAACCCAGCAGATTTGGCTACGAGAGGTATATATTCTTCTGAAATTATCAGCAATTCCTTGTGGTGGACAGGACCGCAAATCATACAGCAATACATTTTACAATTTCCAATGTGACCCAGGTTTAACGACACAGATCACTTGGAAGAAAAGAAGAATATTATTGCTGTTGCTAATTGTATCAATGCCGATGTAGAATTCAGAGACAAATATTCTGACTTTACTAAACTTTTACGAACAACAGCCCTTTTATTACGTTTTATCAACAATTGCAGATCTAGAGACAATAAAATAAAATCTTGTTTTATCACAACAGAAGAGCTTAAAGCTGCAGAGAAAACTCTAATAAAATATGCACAGCAAAAATGCTTTCATAGCGAAATATCCTTACTGGTTTCTGGGAAGCCTCTAAGCCCAACAAATAAAATTGCACCTTTAAGCCCATTTCTAGACGAGAAAGGTATTCTCAGAGTTGGCGGCCGTCTTCAGAACGCGAATATAAGCTACGACCAGAAGCATCCATATATTCTGCATAAAGATGACCATTTGACACATCTGATAGTTAACTTCTACCATAACAATTATCTTCATGCTGGCACACGACAACTACAATACCTATTAGGTTTGAAGTATTGGATTCCTAACGTTATATATGTAATAAAGCGCACAGTCTACAAGTGAACAGCTTGTATGAGATACCGTCAAATACCTTATTCCCAACGTATGGGTGATCTTCCTGCGTATCGCCTAGAAGCAGGATTACCGTTTGTACACGTTGGCATCGATTTTGCTGGCCACATTATGATTCGATCGTGGAAAGGTCGAGGATCCAAAACCTTCAAATGCTGGATTGCCGTATTTGTGTGTTTGAATACTAAGGCAATACATCTGGAAGCTGTGACAGAACTTACTACTGCAGCTTTTTTATCAACTCTGCGTCGATTTATTTCACGACGTGGTAAACCAAATCACAAATACACCGATAATGGCACAAACTTCATCGGTTGTAATCAAAAATTAAAAGAATTAAACAAATTTTTACAAACCAATCATGACTTTATATATCGTGATCTCGCTAAGCAACAGATTCAATGGCATTTTATCCCACCATCAGCACCTCATTTCGGAGGTATTTGGGAGGCGGGTGTTAAGTCTATGAAATTCCATCTAACTCGTTCTCTTGGTAACTCATCCACAACATATGAGGAACTTACAACGTTGTTATGCCAAATTGAATGCTGCCTTAATTCACGCCCTTTATGTCTAAAATTCGAAGGTGACATGGATCCATTAACGCCAGGCCACTTTGTAATTCTACGTCCGTTAACTTCATTACCTGATGAAAGTTTAATTAATGTCAACATCAATCGTCTGACAAGGTGGCAGTACATGCAACAGTTGCTGCAACAGTTTTGGTTGAAATGGTCAAATGAATATTTAAGCCAGCTTCAGAAAAGGCCTAAATGGGTCAAGTGCATAGAGAATCTGCAACAGAATGATATGGTTATCAGCAAGGACGAAAATCTTCCCCCAACACATTGGTTAATTGGCAGAGTAGTGGAAACTCATCCGGGCAAAGATGGTCTTGTTAGAGTGGCAACAATCCGAACAAGAAAAGGTTTACTGAAACGTCCTATTTCCAAGCTGTGTCCACTCTTTGTCGAATGTTGAAAGGGATCCTTTCAAGGTGGGCCGGTATGTTGAAGAACGGTTTCACGATTTTCATGAGAGACACAAAAACTTCCAATATGGTATGGACAACACTTGTGATGTCAACTGCAGACAACTTCATTTAACAATATGGCGCTTTTTTCTACTTCCGGTCTCTTCCTTTTTTGTGTTTGAAGTGTGCAGGCAAAAGAATTTTACGTAATTTCGGATTTAAGCACAACACCAATTTTAAAGTTCAAGTTCCATCCTGCAATATTTAAAACTGTCTTAAAATGAATTAAGTTTAAAAATATTATAAAATTTATTTACTTTTATTAGTTTTCAAAAAGAAATTTAAGTTTGTATTTGTTTTATAACTAATAACGACACTGCACGATAAAATTTTGAAACATGAAATAATTAATATTTAATTTAACAATTAAAATTAAAATAAACAAACATTTTTTCAAACAATACTAACTCTAAATCTTTAGTGGATTGTAAAATAATTTAGTGACTGCTCTCTTTGACTTATAACAGAATAATCATTTTTATTACAAAATTCATGGCTGTAGAAAAAATAAAAAAGGTACTTATGTACATACTTATGTATGTACAACAGTATTTTAATTTACAAACGTTTAAATTGGAAATATTCAAATAATAATTGTCACTAAGAAGAAGTATAAAGAAAAGAATTGTTTACTAACAGGTAGATTGAATGATGTTAATCCCCACATTTTTGTTTTGCTGTTTGGAATGTTGATACAGTTAGAGTAGTTGCTTATTACCATGCATTTTCAATTAAAACAATTAATCAGAGGCGTAGTAAAAATTTGTAGAATTGAGACATCGTTTGTGTAATATATTCAAAACCAATTTTATGACGCTATATTTTCTGATAGCCTGATAATTTTAAGTATATGTAATTATATAGAATTGTATAGAAATAGGAATTTAGTGATGCCACACAAACCTAAAATCGATATTATTCTCATTGTTATTATATAAGCCGTAGAACTTAAGAATTTTACACAATTGAATTGGCCTTTAATAATTAAGATCACCTATGAGCTCTAATTGAGGAGCTCTAAAACAATTCAGTTAAACAGATAAATAAAAAATAATTTTTATTTTGCAACATTACAATGTAAATTATCCTTCCTTCTAATATTAAACACAAATTCTCGAATGCTACCTATTATAACTTGAAATAATCTGATGCTCTTGTTACGTGTTCCTCTCATTATAGTTTTTACTTTAGTTAGAATTAATTTTATGTTGAGCATTAATATTTTTGTTTTTATTTTAGCCTACTTTAATAACCTGGGTTCTCTTTAACCTACTTTAATTGACATACTTAGCATTAATTTAATTTTGAAACGTACTTAAGTAAACTGGCTAATATTACCGTTACTCATCATGTTTATTAAAACTTGTAATTTAGGTTAATATTACTCATATTCATCATTTTTATTGAATTTATTATAACTGCCAATTTTTGATTTATCATATAATTGTATTTATTGCATTTTTTGTATTTTTCACCTAAACATAAGTTTTATGCATTAGTTTTGTTTATATAAAAAAGGCGAATTAAAATAAAGAGGGACAGACGAATAGAGTCGGTAAAAGATTTCTTTTCAATAATAAAAATTGGCGCAGTCCGTATCCTTCCAGCACCCAACATTAAATTGGCGCAGCCGATATTTGTTTCCTTTAGAAAGAAAAGGAAAGAATCCTACATAAATATTTGTGACATGGTAGTTTTTGGTACCATCATGCTATTGGTAAGTCTATTTCAATGGAAAATTTAGAGAGAGAGTTACAAAGGACACAAGAAGAGGCCAAAGAAATTTCAGAACGAGTGTGCGATGTCGTTAAATATCATAACAACAGCAATGAGTATAAAGAGCTTTTGAAGGAGAAAATAAGAAGCCAGGGAGACATTACTCAGTTCGAAAAAAAATGATATTTTATTGGAGGAATTACATACTTACGTTGCGAAGATATCAAGAACCGGCGATAAAAGCAGAATTAAGCAGAATTTGACGAATATTTGAAGGGTAACAGGATCCTTAAGCAGCAAAGATTTCAGAGATTTAGCAGAACTTAAGTCCGGAACAATTACAACAATTAATTGATAATAGAGATATACTCGAGGAGAAGATCCATCAAATCAAATCAAGTCGAAGATAACGCCTAACAAATACAACACTGGTATGAATAGCAACAATATAACAATGCCGCACTTACATGAAGTCATAAAACAGATCGAATTGGTAGTATCCGTTTTCACAGGGGCACCTAGCCAGGACCTAAAATCCGAGGTGCACAGATTTATAATGGGATGTAAACTAATCGAAACTGAACTTCCACCTGACCAAATCCTGACAGAGGTTGCTTGGCAGATCATTTCAGCAATAGCCAATTCGCGACAATAAAGGATCTGTGCGAGGAAATACGGAAGACATATCTGAAATATCGCAGTCGAGAACAACTTATGAACTTAGGTGTTGTAAACAAGGCATCAATAAACCAGCAAACGTTTTTGGTGGACGCTTAGGATCCCTCTTAATAGAAGCGAAGGAAGTTCTAGATTCTAAATACGGCAACGCACAAGGAACTAAAATAGAAATTGATCAATTGGCAGTAAGAAGTTTCATAACGGGACTAAGAAGTCAAGTCAACTGGTGGATGAAGTAGAAAAGGCATATCTTTTCTATGGAGAACCGCAGCCAAGCTTAGTCAACACTGTATATCAGGGCTCATTTTGCCATGAAGGACATCACACGAGCTAACGGTAGTTGCAAGGAGATTCCAAGAGTATACACAAAATAAGTAAACTTCGATGCGAAGATAGACATGTGGATTTTGCGGGAATTTTGGACACAGTTTTTCTGAATGGCGAAAGCGATTGAAAGGTTTGCCTTGCAGAGCTTGTAACATCCCAGGACATCAACAGAACAGATTTTGCGAAAGTAACAACACAGGATTTAGACAAAAAAATAACTCATTGACACAAGATCCTAGAGGGCAATTTGCAGGGACAGCACGAAATAATATTGCATGTTTCAAATGCAATCAAATGGGACATTTCGCGAGCACTAAGCTTTTTAGAAACAATAATAACGTTAAACGAGGTAAACAACATCCTACGCCCGGGTAAACGACAGTTAGAAGATTGTAATGTTAGCATGAATATTATTGATACAGAACAAAACGTTATGATTCCACAAACACAAGGCGTACAAGCGGGAAGTTTGCTCTGCGTTTTACTGATACGGACGCCCAAGATATTTTTCCAAGGTATTAAAACAATAGTAGAAATCTACGATTGCAAAGAAAAAATTCAAATATTTTTAAAACCAACGATAACTATACAACTTCAAACTATACGAAAAACTAAAGTGATGACGCGTTCATTAGATTGCCTTGTAAGCAGGCAAAAAATGGAATTCTTTTATTACTTGTGGATTCCGGCGCAGATGTGAGTGTAGTGAAAAGAAGCTCATTATTACGAGATGTAAAACTGAGGGACCACATTACAACTAAACTAAAAGGAGCGTTTGGGGGCAGCATAGATACGCAGGGTGTAATCGAAGTGAATTATTTGGCAATGCCGAAACTAAACTTCCGTTTTGAAGTAGTTCCTTCGGCATGCCAATTACTTGCAGGTGGAATACTGGGCCGAGATTCGTTGTGGAAGAAGAGTATTATAGATGCTATATGCATGTATTCTCTGACGGGGTTTATTTTATTTGGGTATGATTTTACATCAACCCGCGTCAAATTTGGTTTTTGAAAAAATCGGTTTCGGCTATTTTCCATCTTCAGTGTTCTCTCTATACTAGTTGCATTTTATTGTTAGCTGTGTTAATATAGTTCGTCTTGTTCGTGTCTCTCTTTGTGTTATTCCTATTGCCTTCGTCACTTTCTCTCTTTTTGTCTGTATATCTCTCTCTCCTTTTTCTTTTGTTTGTTTTTACCTAATTTATCGCTCCCTCTCTATTTGTCTCTCTCTCTCTCCATTTTCGTTCGTCCCTCTTTCTACCTAAAACGTTTCTCGCCTTTGTTTGTGTTTATATGTGAATCTATTAGGTTTTTGTCCTATGACATAATAATCTGTGATTGTACGTTTATGAGGTTCCTTCTTGCTTTGGTCTTGTGCACCTACGTAATGTGTTTATGCTAGTGTAATGTTTGGTTTTTTGTACAAATGTTTCAATGGTTTAAATATTGTATCTGAAGCAGTGTTTATTTGTTCATGTTTTTTGTTTGTATATTTCAATGTTTTCTAATACATTTAGTCTCACTCCTTTTTGCTCTGTATGTAGCAGCTTAACAGTTGTTGTATAAGTCCTGGTGTACATTTGTTGTTGAACATATGGTTTGCACTACAACAAAACACTGCGAGAAGCAAACTCAACTCCAGAATCAAATTTTGCCCCGAAGTTAGTATAGAAATTTACGCAAATGAAATTATAATTAGATTACGAAAATCACTAGAAAACTTATAGACTAGCCAAACACAAATCAAAAGAAATCTACGAAACACGAATATTATTAATGCCAAAAAAATGAGTTTTAGTATTGATAAAGTTAGAATCTAGAAAGAAGAATCAAAGCCCGTATAAAGGGCCTTATGAAATAATAAATAGATTAGTGACAAATTTACTAGTAAAAGTTGGTAATTTAGAAAAAATCTACCATAATAATATACTTAAACTATATACATATGTAAATCTAAATAATAAGAATAATTGTAAAAAAATTAATGATTTATCATTAAATATTTTATAACAATAGATTTACAACTAACTTAACATTTTACTGAGAGAATTATTTCGTTTAATTTTGTTGAAATTATATTACAAGCACATTTATTTTAAAACTGGCTGTACAACCCGGCTTCGCTCGGAAGTTATTTGCTAATAATTAATATTTCATATGGAGTTCAGTACAAAGAAGAAACAACACAAATTTTTTTCAATTTATTGTTTTATGTTTTTCTGTTGGGAAATAAAATAAACAGTGCTGACGTTGTCCCAACTCTTGAGCATGCAACATACAATTGCTCCTGGGAAAAACATTGAGATTCTAGGTTTGACCCACACACTTTTAGCGATTGTCTTTGGGATTTTTTAATAGTCATTGCGAATGCAAGGAGAACGGGAAATTGGATACGTTTAAACTTAAATGGTAAATTACTTGGTATGATAGTTATCCTTGGAGTAAGCTGCTCTTCTATAATTATTATTGCTAAGCGTTTTAATAACCAATCTAGCATCGCATAGTATTGGCAGATTCAGGTTAAGTAACATGATTATTACCGCTCCAACGTTGAGCTGGAAGCTATGTGGTGGCATTCCCGGTAAGTTTAATGAATTCAGGAACTCTACGGGGTAGTTAACAATATTTTCGGCATCGGTAATGGAACCAATCGACTTATACGAATACCGTTCGCCATTAATTAAGCTTTGGATTATTGAATTTATTTAATCAACGTATTTGTTTTTTGCAATTTTGAGCAATGTATGTGAACAAAAATCAGCCTAATCGCTCCAGCCGTTCTCACGCCAACTCATTACATACGTGGACCACTTCATTTATTTATATATAGATATATATGTTACGTTTATACCTTTTATAAACCTTTTGTTGTAAGTTCTTTACTACAAAATAAGTGACACCAGTTGTTAGAGCTTTTAAATTAATCACAATTTTATTTACTTTAACTACAGTACAATTTACTTAAGATGCACGTCTTTTGTTTACCAGATTTAATTATACACTGATTGACTATCCACTCAGACGCGGCTCTTTTATACTTGTCTATAAAAAGTTTAGAAACTTTAAGAAACTTCTACTCACATCTTGTATCACGTTTTGTTGTTGTATGTTGTTTATTCAATGTATAGGCGTCTGTTTGTATTTTTGTTTTTATACTGATAAAGTTTCTTCTTGGAATTTATTTTAAGATATTTGTTGTTGTTTTTTGTAGAAAAGTTTTCTTAGAAAACTACGCAAATGGTAAACAGCATATATGTTTGTTGTTGTCGTGCGCGTATTTGTGTTTGTGCATGCCACGCAGTTAGTAAACAGCATATCAAATTGTTGTTGTTCGCGTGTATAAAATTTCTACGCAATTTGTAACTAGAAATTTTGTTATTGTACCATAAGTTATCTTAGCAAGCCACGCACTTTGTAAACAACATACCCTGTAGTTCCCTTCATTGAACCTTTTCGTCCCGAATAGGGTTAATATTCCCTCGGCCATACTTGGCCAGCCGCTCCAAGTGGACCACTTTCATTTTAGACCTCGGAGTTTGATATTTCTGTATCCGATAAACCACGTCACTTTGTACGGTCTTTCCCAGTGGGTGTGCAGTTTGAGAGACAGTCCGTTTTTTCGTTGTGAGTTATATAGTAGAACCAGTTGTCCTTCTGTAAATCCTTCCGTATTAGCTGTTCATTATACCTGGCTTTCATTTTGTCACTGGATATTTTAATGCGATTGCGTACAAGCTCATGAAGCTCGTGCAGGTCATCTTGTATCTGCGGAACATTTTTATTATCATCGTCTGCAGAAGATCAGTTTAACGCCAAGTTCTAAGTCGCCTAGTATTTTTAGCTCTGTCCCATACACGATTTTTGCTGGACTAGATGATGCTGAATCGTGTATAGCTGATCGATATACCAGAAGAATCTTTAATATATGTTCGTCTCAATCCTTTTGGAGTATACTGACCACTTTTCTGAGATAGTCTTCCATGGTGCGGTTGAATCTTTCTATCATGCTGTGCTATCAGACTGTAGATGCAGTGGTGTCGTTCTCGTCTTTCTGATCCCATGAATGTCGAAAATTTCCTTAAATATGGCCGACTCAAAATTTCGTCCCTGATTGGAATAAAGTTCTGTTGGAACACAATATCGGCGCACCCAATTGTTCACAAATTCATCTACCACCGTTTTGGACGTTTGGTCTGGAATGCGATAAGCTTCGGGCCATTTGCTGAAATAATCCCTTACAACTAGCAGATACCGATTTCCAGCATTACTGACAGGGAATGGGTCTGCGATAGCCATTGCTCTCGCTTAAAAGGGGCACTTGGGTTGTACTGTTATAGCTTGCCACGAGTTTTCTTTTTTGGACCCTTGGCCGCAAAACACTGCACGCAATTAGCTATCCATTTGGCTACAGATTGTGGGTAGCCTACCCAGTAAAATCGTTGTTTTATCTTTTCCAGTGTTTTTGTTATACCCAGATGGCCGCTGCCGGACGGTTAAGTCCGTTGTGGTTTTTCCATCTGCCCTTTCCTAATTTCGATATAGGCAACCATTTACTACTTTAAGGCTATTCAACTGAGCCCAGTATGATTTTGCCAGCGGGCTTTCTGCCGATATTTCGTTACGGTCCGGTCTTATGTTCTCTAGCGTGGCGGATATAATTTTTGACAGGGTGCATGGGATCCTCATTTTGGGCCTTAGACCAATCTTCTCGTGTGTCAATTTGGATAAGCCTCACATCAATGATGGATTCCTGTTCCTCGACTTTTGTGCAGTGTCTGCATTCTGCTTGGGCTTCTTGAAAGGGCATCTACATTACTGTGTTCACCGCCTTTCCTGTGAACAATGCTAAGCTGTGCAAACGTTCAATCCAGTGTGCAAGCTGCCCTTCGGGGATTTTAAACTACAGCAACCACCGTAATGCGGAGTCATCAGTCCTTATGGTAAAGTGTTGGCCTTATAAGTGTTTGTGGTAGTGTTTAACACACGCCAGTAGGGCTAAAAGCTCACGTCGTGTTACGCAATAATTTTTTTCGGGCTTGTACAATACTCTGCTATAGTAACCAATAACTTTTTCCGTCCCATTAATCGCCTGAGAAAGCATTCCTCCTATTCCGTAGCCGCTTGCATCTGTAAATTTATCTCCAGCTGGCCGATAGGCGAGGACTGGTGCTGTACAGAAAAGCTCCTTTAGCCTCTAAAACGACCCTGCGCCGAAGGCAGTTTTCTCCTTGTCTTTATCGCCCATCGCCACTTGCCAGTAACCACTCTGCAAGTCCAAGGTAGAAAATCATTTCGTTTTAGATAAAGTATCTAAAGTATCGTCAATTCTCGGTAACGGAAAACTGTCTTTTTTAGTAACATCATTGAGTTTTCTATAGTCGACGCAAAATCTTGTGCTGCCACCTTTCTTCTTTACTAGCACTATCGGCGAGCACTAGAGACTCGAAGATGGCTCAATCACTCCGTTCCGTTCCATTTCGTTAATCAGTCCTTTGACCTCGTTTCGTTTTGCAAGGGGAACACTTCTGGGTGCTTGTTTTATGGGTCTCGCTTCGCCAGTATTTATTTCGTGTTTCACAACAGACGGCGGTTTTTTTTCTTAGCAACTGCTTCGCTTTATTTCTTTCGGATGGTTTTAGTTCTGCTACCCATTTATCCACCTGCTCTGTTAGCAAATCCCGCTTTTTAGCAGTTATTTTGGGGCATTCTGAATATGTCGCACAATTAATTATGGCTCTTGCCGGCTCACATCGACAGATTTAAACATTTTCGCGTTCGATCGCAAATAGTTTCCTTAATGCATCCCTGCTCTGATATCCAACATTTAAGTGGATCTCCATGTTGCGCCAGATCATTATTTGCTGCCCCATATCCAAATTAGTACCGTGTGTTAAGATTGAGTTAAACCTTAGTAGAAGCACTAAGATTATAAAATTGAGTTTTGAGCCTTAGTAGATGCACTAAGACTCCTTTAATAACTTTTAAGGTTAAGACTTAGTAGAAGTCTCGTCAAGCAAGAAGAAAATTTAACTTTGTTTTTCCTAAATTTCTTTATTTTCATCAGTCTTTTTTACAATTTAATTGCTTACGTCTAAAACTAAAATTAATAACTAAAACATACAATTCAGCACTTTGCTAATTACCTTATTATAATAAGGTAATTAACTAAATATAAATTAAGATACGTTGATTTTAACCAAACATAAGGTTTTTTAATGAAACGAACGTGTTCATCGTCAAAATGTGACTGCCCTTTTATTATCATTATCTTTTTTATATTTCTTCTTATACATATCTACCTTAGAGTTGCCAGATGGCCAAGTATTCACATTAATTAATATTTTACGCAATGGTAACTGCCCCCCTTCTTAAGATTGTAACGTCTTTTTATAAATTTTTATAAATTTAATTACAATATTAATTGAAACTTAAGCATACCTTCATTGATTTATTTAAAAAAAATTACATGTAATGCCCAGGTTAAAAAAGAAAAATATATTAAGTTTCAAGTAAACTAAAATAAAGCAAGATAACGATAAACTCTTTCAAAATATATTTAACTTGGTTTTAATATTTGTGAAATTAAACATTGACATAAATATAATAAAAATGTTTAAGACTTTTCATGTTTGAAGATTATCTTATATTATTTTTATGCACTCTTCTACCATCTATTAAAACTTGCGTTCCTAAATCTTTTTGGACAATCTTTTCCAAATAAACCTTTTTAAATTTGTCACCCAACCTTTTATATCTGCGAACAAATACCACATCCCCTTCACTGAAACATCGCTTTGCGATTTCTGATTTTGTCTAAATTTTTGATTGTGCGGCTATAATATTCTCATGAATGTTTTCTAATTCGTCTGTCTCAAAACGCTGATGAATATTATATTTATAAGTAGATATTAGTATTAAATCAGAAATTTCATTAATATCGCATTGTGCTGTCACACACCTTGCGATTTCAAGTAAGGTCGAGTGAAACTTTTCCACTTGGCCATTACTTTCACTATGTAATGAAGGCACAAAAAATTGCTCTATCCCATGAACATCTCTAAGCAAATTTCTAATTGTATTTGATTGAAAAGATTTCTCGTTGTCAGAAACCAAAAGTTTCGTGTTCTTAAAACTGTTGAAAATTTGCAAGAGCAACGTTAATTATTGCCCTGGAACTAATTGGAATAGCTATAGCAAACTTAGAAAATTTATCCAAGCAAGTGAGAAAATGAGCTGTAGAAAATGTCTATATGGAGTATTTCGCCGGGAAAATTTGGTACTGATGAGGCACCAATTATTGGCTGCGGAGGTTTTTTTGTTGTATTTATTTTCTAAACAAACTTTGCAATTTCTGATTATAGTCTGAAGCATTTGCTTTATTTTTGGAAAAAAATAGTTTGAAGTAATTTTTTTATAATTTTCTGCAAAAGATCTATGGGTGCGATTGTGCTCAAGATTCAAAACTTCCAGTCGATCATTCTTATTTGCTAGATCAATTACTAAATTTTGCGTATGGATGAATCTTGCTAGTGTAAAGTGTTTAAGTATATCGTTCTGAATTTCTACTAAAGTGCCTAAATCACAGTATATGCCGTTGACAACTTGAGGACTTATACAAGTTTGCAAACTTAGTATAAGACTCTGAATGTCACTAAACTGAATTGTGTGTCTCTTAAACTTCTGAAATTAAAGTTTTGTAGATTTAGTGTTAACTACGGCTTTAGAAATAAGCAATTGATTTAAAAACTGATTTACAGGAGCATTTACAGATTTTATTGTTTTTGAAAGCAATATTTCGCTATAAACTGTTTCAGAATCCGTGTGAGTAAAATTATTCATGTACTGCCGAGACAATGCGTCAGCTACGACATTCTCTCTTCCAGGCTTATAAAAAAAATGGGGAAAAATCGGCTACAAACGCTTGCCATCTTTTAATTTTCGGGTTAGGATTTTTTTCTGAAGTAGCAAAAGTGAGTGGCTGATGTTCGGTAAATATATGAATGTTTTTTCACGCCGTACAAGTAATGCCTCAATTTTTGGAACGATCATACGATTGAAAGCAGTTCGCGCTCATTTGTTGCATATGTTTGTTCCGTAGAAGAAAGCGTGCGCGATATCATTGTGATTGGTTTGCCACATTGCGAAAGTACGGCTCCAGTTGCGTTAGAACTAGCATCAGTCGTTAGTTCAAAGGGCTTGTCGAAGTCGGGATGCTGAAGAAGCACATCCTCTGAAGCTAATATGCGTTTGACTTTTCCGAATGAATCAATTGCTTCCTTAGACAGTTGTATCCTAACCTTTTTTGATGCTCTTGAACCAATATTGCCATTGTCCCCCCAAGGTACGCAGTAAGTGGTTTAACTATATCAGCATAATTTTTAATAAACCTTCGGTAGTACCCTGATAATCCGATGAATGATCTCAATGCTCTTAAGGTTTTAGGTGTTTGAAAATTCAGTATGTCACAAATTTTTTCTGGTGATGTTTTTGTTCCATTTTTCGAAATAAGAAAACCAAGAACTCAACCTGAAGCTTGAAAAACTTCAATTTCTCCGTTGATATTTTCAGCCACTGTTAACTTTGTAATATTTTATCGACATCACGGATATGGCTTTCTGGATTTGGTGAATATATAATTACATCATCCATGTAAACAGAGCAAATTTTGCCTATTTCGTCTCGGAGGATGTCATCAATGGTTCGTTGGAATATACTGTGTCCATTTTTAAGACCAAATGGTAAACGGCAGAATTCGTATTTGCCATTATTTACACTGAAAGCTGCTTTGTGCCTATCCTTTTCAGCCAATTCGATCTGATGGAAACCTGATTTTAAATCGAGCGTTGTAAAATAGTGCGATTTTCCTAAATTGGATAGAATTACGGTAATGTCGGGCATTGAATACCGATCTGGAATTGTAAAATATTTGATTTTACGAAAGTCAATTACCATTCGTAAGTTTTGTCTACCGTTACAATCAAATCCCTTTTTACTGACAACATAAATAGGCGAATTATATGGAGAAGAAGTTTTCCGTATAATACCATCTTTGAGAAGACTTTCTATTTCTCTGTTTATAAATTCGGATGCAGAAATGGGGTTTGGATAGCTACGAGGAAAGATGGGCTTCTGTTTCGTTAAATTTATTGTGGCTTCGTTTTGCGTGTTTGCTGGGAAAGATCTGTCAGGATCTGCAAATGCATCTAGGTTATTTTCTATAAGGGCTTTGAATTAATTTTTTAAATTGAGAGGAACATTACCACTATAGTATTCGATTGCATTAACTTGGTTGCATGAAAAATGGTTAATTGTTTCTTTTCCGCATTTGTGAAAAAGAACTCCATTCTTGGTATCAATCAAAGCTTCAATTTCTTTTAAAAAATCATACCCTACTATTCCGTCAAATGATGTTAGACACGGTAATATAAAAAATGTTGTCCTGTGATTATGCAGATTCATTTCACATTTTTGTCTAACAAATGTAAATCCATTATGGATTTATGGATTTTATACGAAATGGAGATTGTACCGATTTAACTTTTTTAAGAAATTGAAATTTTGAATATAATTCTTAGATGTTCCTGTATCGGCCAAAATATTTAGCTCTTGACTATTAACTGATTTTTTCACAATATATGGCAAGAGCGATTTTACAATAAAAAATTCAAATTATCAAGCACATCATTCTCAGTTCCGATAATAGAAAAATCTTCACTTTCATGAATGCTCTAGTTAGATTGGTAGTTTTCAACGTAATTAACTCTCTGCAATTTCTGAGCAGGAGGTTGACCTGAATTGTGGCCAAAATGTAGCGTTTTAGGTCAGTCTACCTGAACAATGCGTTTCTGCTTAGTGATATCAGGGCTGAATTTCTGCTGTTCGATGTCACTCTATTTGAAAATGGGTTTGGTTTTCGAAAGTATGAAGTTCCTCTATCAATGTTCATTGGGACTGGCGTATCATGTTGTAGATTTTGCTCAAAATTTGGATAATTCTGGACTGTCGTATGACTTGGAATATTGTTTAAACTAAATGATTGTAATCTAGAAAAATTTCTAGAATTAGCAAACGCATTAGCAAATTTGTATCTTTGCTGATTTTGCTCCAATTCTTGAGCTGTTGCCAATGCACTGGGCAAATCTGGTGGGTTTGCTGAAAAACAAATATCACATAATGGTTTACGAAGGCCTGATATAAATACTCGCTGCTATTACTTCCTGTCTACCTAAGTTAGTCATTAAAATCTTGTTAATAATCAGGGTTAATTGTTTATTCACCTTGTCGTAATATTCTTAATTCATTCTCCAGTAAGTAAAGTGGTCTTTTGTCTGAGTATGACTGATCTTAACGTAATGCACTCAAAGTCGAATTTGCCTCACCAATTATTTTATTTCTTAAAATTCCCAATGCAACATAATATGTTTCGGAACCCCTTAAGTAAAAGTTCATAGCAAAACGTGCGGCTTCCCACCAAGCTGGATACTCACTTGAGTCTCCACTAAACTGTGGAAGAGTTTAATAAGATCTAAATTTATATTATCGCTTCCAATACCAGGTTCAATAGTAACGGGCATTAAAGGTTCCACTCGACTTGGCTGTAATTACTTAATAGTATTTGATAAAATTTTAATTTAATCTAAAATTTCTGATTTCGACGCATCCACTGCTGCGGCAACAAGACTTAACATATCGTTCCTATTCATTTTATTTGATAGTTTTTGTTTCAGGAATATAATATTATGTTTCAGTTTACCAAAATTTTCCCTAAACTAATAATAATAGCTGCAAAATTATGTAAGTATTTATAAATTGCTTAGAAAGTAGTACTTAATAATAATATATTATTCAATTAGAAAATGTGTTTAAAATATTTTCTTTTAATTTTCTAATAATACTGCAAACATGTAGGTATTAATATCAAAAAATTCAGAAACGCATGTAAAGGGTTAATTCAAATACCAAAAGTGCAATAAAAATTAAAAAGTAAAGAGAAAAATTTAAGAAAGAGGTATTTTATGTTTAATAATCACAAAAATGAGTTTATATTCACCACGGTTATTTTATGTTATAAAGCAGTAAATAATAATCATATAAAAAGAATTTAAAAAGCGAATAAATAATAGTAATAAGAGAAATAAAATAATATAATGTTGATCCCGTTTCAGGTCTGCTCGGCGCTCTTTGTCAAAAGAGTTAAGAGAATATTTATGTTTGCTTCTTCAGTTATTCATCTTTTCAGCTTATTGTCAATTTTGATGTGGTTGTCTTTTTTTTTCTTAATTTGTATAACAAATTAACAGTTTTGTGTGGATTAAAAACTTTTTTATTCCGTTATTCCTCTTTCAATGTTCATTTGTTTAGTGTTTTGCATTTTTAGAAATTCTGTTTTAGTAGTTTTTTTTTTCTTCCGAATGCTAATTATCTCTTATTTTTAACAACAAATGTTACTTTTTTGAACACGTTCATGTTTTTTTAAAAATTTTATACGATGTTTAACACTTTTATGAATATTTGTCTCTAGGATAACACGTTGGGCGCCAATTAAGATACGTTGATTTTAACCAAACATAAGGTTTTTGAATGAAACAAACGTGTTCATCGTCAAAATATGACTGCCCTTTTATTACCATTATCTTTTTTACATTTCTTCTTATATCTACCTTAGGGCACTGCTACACGTTCAATATTTATCGTGATATTTCTCGTATCGCGATATTTATTGAACGTGTAAAATGCAGTATTGGCGACGCTTTCGAGCTCGCTAAGGTTTGCTCGAAAGCGTCGCCAACGGGTGTCAAATTCCAAAGGCACTGCTTCATCCCAGGAAAGCTTTAATGACCACAATTCCTGAATGAACATTTTCGCTTTTACGACTACTGAAGACAACAAACCCAAAGGGTCAAAAATACGTACCAAATCCGATGTGACTGTTCTTTTTGTTACGGTCTTGATTTCTTGAAGATTGACCTTAATTTTAAGTAGGTCATCTTTGGGAGACCACGCCAATCCTAATGTTTTTGTACAGTTCTCATCTTCTTTTGCCAAGTCTAAACTGACTTCTTGATCGTGCTCTGGTATGCCGGTGAGTAGCTGAGGATGGTTGGCACACCATTTCTGTAGTTTGAACCCATACTCCCCCAATGCGTGTAGAAGCTGACGCTGAGTATCTAATGCTGTGAGTAAGCTGTCAGCTCCACTCAAACTATCGTCAACATAAAAGTTGTTTTCCAAAAATGAAGCAGCTAAGGGGAATCGTGTCCTGACGTCATGGCTGATTTCCCGTAAGCATCTGACCGCCAGGTATGGTGCTGATCTGGTACCGTATGTAACAGTGTGTAATTTGAAATAACTAATAGGCTCGGCAGTATTGTCTCGCCAAAGGATTATCTGGTATAGTCGGTCCTGGGGATGGACCAGTATTTGGCGGTACATTTTTTTTATGTCCGTGGTAAACACGAAACGTGGTAGTCGAAAGCGAAGTAGAATAGTGAATAACTCAGTCTGTAGAGGTGGGCCAGTGTGCAGGATATCATTCAAGGCCCTTCCTGATGATGTTTTTGCAGAGGCATCAAACACTACTCGAAGTTTAGTGGTGCTGCTGTCACGGCGCAACACGCAGTGGTGCTGGATAAAATATTTAGAGCCTACAATCTCGGATAGGTTAATTTTACTCATGTGCCTTAATGCTTCATATTCGTCCATAAATTTAGTGAAGAGTTCTTTGCGAGGCGACGTTCTACCGAGAGGAATCGGTTAAAAGCTATGCCATGCGAATCTCCTAAAGATATTTTTTCGTCACAAAAAGGAAGACGTACAACAAATCTTCCATCGTTATCGCGTACCGTATGTTGGTTAAAGTGTGTTTCACACTGAGCATCATGAGGAGATAGTGGTTGTTGTCCGGTTTCAATTTTCTCCAGTTTCCAAAAACGTTCAATAGCAGAATTCAGTTGGTCATCTTCAGTGCAAATGCCGCATGTTGCTCTTGATAGCTGGTCTCTAGAAACCCTTCCTGTTACTATCCAACCGAAGATTGTATTTTGTAAGATTGGCAGATCCTTGGTCAGTTTTATTTGCCCTATACTAAGTAATTGGTGATAGTATTCTGCTCCTAGCAGAATGTCAATGTTTCTGCGGCGATTAAAGTTTGGATCTGCAAGGATCACGTTGTTAGGAATGGGCCAGCTCTCGATATTAATGAATTGAGTGGGCTGTGGAGCAATGATTTGTGGTAGAACAAATGCCTCTAGACGTGTTGAGAAGTTGTTGATTCGCGACTGAAGTTCGACATTGATTCGCTTCTGTACCTTGGTTTTGTTTTCCCCAATGCCATTGATGGAAATAGATGATGATTTTGCAGCAAGTCCCAGTCGGGCAACCAGTGCTTCTGTAATTAAATTGACCTGTGATCCTGAATCCAGAATTGCCTTGCATAGGACTTCTAAACCATTCGCTCTGACCTTAACCACTGCTGTGCCTAGTAGAACATACGGATTCTGATCTGTTCGAATTACTGCTCTCCCTTTAGCTTCAGCCCCTGGTGTGGCAACCAGAGATGTTGCTTGCCGTGTTGACGGAGAGGTTGTCGGTATTGATTCCATTAAAGGCTTGCGTTCTTCCGTGAGTACAGATGACCCTTTATTAGAACATCTGTCTCCCCTCGGCCAAGATGTTTTAGCATGTGAGATTGGCTCCAAATGAACTAGGGTATGATGTCTTTTCTTGCATCTCTGGCAGCGGCCCAAAATCGTGCACTGCTTAGTGGAATGAGTTGGGCTGAAACAGTTCACACATAACTTGTGCTTCTGTATAAGGTTGAGCCGAATTGCTGGTTTAAGTTGTATGAATTCATGGCATGTGATTCTCGATTGCAAATTATGCATTTGCGGATTTCATGATAGGGTTGTGCTGTCAGACCACAGGTTTTGTTGCTAGAGGAAGGTTTCTCCTTATAACTTATAGCTTTAAGTGTCTGAAAATAGTTTTCAAGAAAGCCGAGAAAGTGGCTGAGTGATTGCAGCTCCTTCGGATTCGAAATCGATTGCTCATATTGAGTATGAACAGGTTTGTCCACCTTCTTAATGAGAAGATGGACTAGAAGTGGATCCCATGAAGATACTTGAAGGCCCATATTGGAGAGGGCTGCTAAAGACTCCTTTATAGTGTCGTGTAATCGCTTGATTGCATTTACTGTACCTGCGCCTGATGGTTGGTCGAGCAGTCTGTGCAGTGCCGTTGCCACCATCACTCTTTTGTAATAATTGCCAAGCTGCTTGGTAGTTTTCATCTGTGACAGGTAGATGGTTGACTAAATTTGTTGCTCCCCCAATAACGTTGGTTCTTAGGTACCACCGTTTCTGAGCATTGGACATCCCTTGTTCGTGAATCACTTGCCTGAAAAGATCCGAAAAGGATGACCACTTCATGTAGTCGCCATCAAATTTGGTAATGGCAATTGTGGGTAATGGAAGAAGGGCAGTTGGTCTGACCATGGGTGAAGTGGAAGCGTGATCATTTTTATTGGCAGTTGTTAGCCGGATAATCGCTGACTGAGCCTCTTGTTCGAGATGAACATACTGGCTCGTGTCATAGCCAGCCGCAGCCGGATCTGGGAATTTATCCAGGACTTCGTCGTTCAGAATCTCCAATTGTTGCCATAGTTGGGTAATCGCCGACCTTTTAACAACGTAATAGAAAGGCTCCTGACCTGGTTGCATCTGAAGCCCTTCTAACTACCGAGTGAGCGCTGCCATTTTTCCGCTGGCTCGACTGATTAGTCCATTATGCCCACTTGCCGACGGTTGGTTTACCCTTGGTGTAGATGGAGGGTCGAGGTTACTCCTTAAGGGTTTCGCCTTTGTAGTGTGTGAGTGTCTTCAGCTGTAGCCCCGTCGTCCTGCTTTTTTAGTTCACCTTCCATCAATGTAATGTACTTTTCGGCCATAGTCTGGATCCGATCGTAATAGCAGGATGTATAATACTCATGACTAGTATCTACATCCTTTAAGGTCCTCAATTGGGTGTCCGCATTATCGAAGTCTGTCCAGGCAGTGCGTAACATGCACAGTCGCTCCTGATAATACTTTGGCGTCTTGCGAATACTGGAGTCCTTGGAGAAATTCCTGGTGATATTCGAAATTTTGTCTCCAATGACCTGCAGTCGGTCAAGAAATTGGGGTGCTGATTCCATCAAGCTGCACTCAGGGTCCCTTTAGATGGTTTGAAGAAGAGTCCTGTCACGGTCGCAAAAAATGTTAGAGCTAAGGCTCGTTTGCCGTGCCAACGAAGAGGTAGAAAATGGTGGTAGGTTAACTTGGTAGTTCACCAAATTATTTTTCAGTTGTTGTGGTTTAACTTAACCAAGTGTTGGCACAAGGATAAGTTAGCACACGTATGCAGAATAATTGAACTGGATGATCAGATTGTAGACTTAGCTTAACCAAGTGGTTGCACAAGAATAAGTTATGGCGAGTATTCAAGCAATAGAACGCAAATCAGATTTTTTACTGACATATTTATTAAAAATGAATGGCTTATTTATACTTAAAATGAATAACACATTAATAATAAAAAAAAGAAAAAGAATACAAAATAAAATAAACGGAAATTGTATTCCAGCAATCGTTCCTTCCCATGCGTATGGTAACAAAAAACCACGCGTTTAACCTTTCAATAACAATTATGCCAAAATAACAATTCCCACGGATTTTCAAAATTAACAAACAAAATTAGCTCTCATGTTACCAGACAGCAATTTTGCTTTACGCGTGCGAATTGATTTCCCAGTACAATTGTTTGAGAATTTCCATTACAAACTTGTGTTAAATAAACCAAATTAGTAATCGTGTTACCAGGCAGTAAATCTGGTTTAAGCTCAAATTAATTTCTCACAAATATTATCTTGTGTTAAAACAAAACAAAAACAAAATTAGCTATCATGTTATCAGACAGCAATTTTGGTTTAAGCGTGTGAATTAACGTTTAAGTAAAAATTTAATTTCACACAATATTGGCCTGTGTTAGATAAAACAAAATTAGCTATCATGTTATCAGACAGCAATTTTGGTTTAAGCGTGTGAATTAACGTTTAAGCAAAAATTTAATTTCACACAATATTGGCCTGTGTTAAATAAAACAAAATTAGCTATCATGTTATCAGACAGCAATTTTGGTTTAAGCGTGTGAATTAACGTTTCAGCAAAATTTAATTTCACATAAATATTGGCCTGTCGTAAATAAAACTAAATTAGCTATCATGTTACCAGACAGCAATTTTGATTTAAGCGTGTGAAACAATGTTGCAGCACAATTTAATTCATACAAAGATTGGCTTTGTAAAGAAAGCCAATCATAAGAATTAACAGATGGATCGCGATCCATATCGCAGAATGGATCATAAAATGGATTTCATAAAATCGGGCTGATTTTATGAAATCCAGATCGTGGATCGCGGATCGCGTGATAAATATTGAACGTGTAGCATTTTCATGATATTAAATCGCGATACGTTAATAAGTGCAAAAAATTTAAATAAAAAATAAAACATTTTACAAAATTTGTGCAGCTTGTTTTAATAAAAGATAATGACAGAAGATAGTGAAAGCGAATGTGTTCTGCCGGTAGAATCGGAGTTAACAAAGGAAAAAATTATTTTGAAAGATTTTATTTTTAATTTTGAGGCATTGCCGGAGTTGTGGGACTCGTCGGCTAAAGCTTATTTAGATAAAATAAAAAGAGCCGATGCGCAGCAAAAATTACTAAAAATTTTTAAAAAAATTAAGCCCACTGCTACCGTCGACGATGTTCGTAAGAAAATTACAGAATTACAGAAAGGAACTAAAAAGAATTATTGACTCAAAACGTTCCGGTGCTGGTGCAGATGATGTATATACACCCATTTAAAGCTCTGCAATTTCTAGAAAAAACCGAAAAGCCTGTTAATGTGGTAAGTACATTTTGTTTTACAACAATAGATAACAACTCTTTTTTTTAATTAGTCATATATACATATTTATTGTTCTTTATTATAATATTTACAAAAGTTATCTCTAATTGTTTTTGCACTTATAGTTGGTTTGCTCGCATTTGGCCGCATGTTACACAACTCAAAACTATCTTCAATTGAATTTGAAGAATTATAAAGTTGTTCTTTTTTCATTAAAAAGTTGTGTAAGTAACAGCATGCTGCTGTTACCTTTGTTGCTCTCTGGGGGCTTAGGCTAATAGGCTTTTGAAAAACTCCAAATTTTGAAGAAAGTATACCAAAAGAGCACTCAATCAGAGATATTGCTCTGGATAAACGTCGGTTATAAATTTCTTCTTCTTTTGTAGCTTTCTTTTTGGGGTATGGCTTTATCAGATGAGTGTTTAACGCGAAGGCTTCGTCTCCTATAAAAATATAGGGATATTCTTCTACTGTGTTAGGTAGAGCAGACGGGGGTGGCAAATTCAAATGGCAGTTTGAATTTGCAACTTGAATTTGCAAATTCAAGTTGCAGTCGTTCCCAAAACTTTGAATGATAAAGAACTCCACCATCTGAAACACGGCCATTGCACCGAATGTCTATCATCATAAATTCTTTTGTAGCATTTGCAATGGCCATAAGAACGATACTATAGGTTCCTTTGTAATTATAGTACTACGACCCCGTACCAAGTGGATGCTTAATTTTAATGTGTTTCCCGTCTATTGCTCCGGCACAGTTGTAAAATTTGTGGAGCCTTTTAAAGCCATCTGCAATACTCCTCCACTCATCTGTTGTAGTTGGCATCTAAAAAGTTTAGAATAATTGTTAGTCTATTTGTTGGCTGTTTGTTAGATTGTATACATAATATTAATAACGATTATTACTGATATATAATAAATACGAAAAAAATATATAATCATTATATTTTCAGGTTATGGTTTCTGAATATGAGAGTGAAATTAATACAAGAAGCCAGTCTCTGGAAGACTTAGACGATTCCTCTTTTTCGTCTATCAACCCTATACTTCCTCCGAGAAAAAAAATAAAGTTGGCATTGCAGCAAAGCAAAATGAACTCATTAAAAACTCACTGCTGTCTAAGAAATCAGGATCGTCACCCAGTAACGTTAACGCCACAGCTGTATATTGGAGTGAAAATTGGAAAAGCTTCCACCAAAGCAAAGAATGTTCGCAGAAAAAGCCATCATGACATTTTATTTGAAGCAGAGCAGGGTACGCTGAACAGAAATTCCGTACAAATAAATCAGAATTCAGCATCAAATGTAACAACACCGGAGCCATGTGATGCACATTCAATCAGATATGAACGGTTTGTGCCGGAGTCAAATATTTTCGTATCCACACCTTCACCGGGATATGTTTTTGTGTCTCAATCTGAAGAGCACAACAGTTTACAGACTGAGAATTCACGTACGCGATCTGCGGATGTTATTTGTCAAAGCGTAGGTGCAACTCAAGACGTTTATAGATATTTCAATAAGATCAATATTTTCAAGTTTTAATGGTCAATAAAAACATATTTTTCTACTAAAATTATTAATAAAACTTATAAATTATTAAAACAAAAGTTACGTTTTACTTACTTTAATATAATCTTTAAGGACGTATATTAACACGTCACAAGTATCTTCGACAGCTTGGCTTGGAAGTAAACCTCTCATTTTTAAAGTATCTGTAAAAAAAAATAATGATTATATAAAAAAATAGGATACATTTGCAATAAAATATACATAAATACTTACGCTCCTGTTGCAAAATAATGCAGAGCAATTGCCAACTTTTCTCTTGCCGAAATAGCTTCTCTCATCACGGTGTCTTTCTTCATTAAAAATGGAGTAACTAGTTCGAAAATAACGTTAAAATTATCATTAGACATGCGGAAATAGTTTTCAAAGTCGTCTATTTCCTTATAAAGAATAATTTTGTCCATTAAACTTAAATGTGTAAATTTTTTTCGATCCTGCAACCACTTTTTGCTCCAACTTTTTCTTTCCACATTTTTTTTCAATGAAAAAGAAAGCAAAATGGCTAAGCAGGCTTTCTTTTGGTTTTCTCGCGACATTTTTTTTAATCAACCATCCGTACAGCACAAAAATACGTAAAATACTGACGAGATAAATATTGAACGTGTAGCATACGCGCGTGATCCATCAATCCATTAAAATGGATCGCGATCCAAATATCACGATAAATATTGAACGTGTAGCAGTGCCCTTAGAGTTGCCAGATGGCTAAATATTCATATTAATTAATATTTTACGCAATGGTAACTTATACAATTCAGCACTTTTGATGAATACTTTATTGTAATATTATTACCGTAGAAATAATTGACCTAGTTATTTTCAAAGGTGAATGACTGAATTTCCTGCATTTTGCACTTTCTGCAATTCAATGTTTTATTTAAAAACCAAAATTTATTTAAAAGTGCATTTTTTTCTTTCTTTTTTTTTTTTTGTTAAGCAATTTAACAATTATTTTATATACTAACATACTCCGCCGCGTTGAGCGGGTAGCCAAAGAATAAATATAGACAATAATTAACTTAATAAAAAATAGATGTATTTATAATAACCAGATTTGTTTTTAACCCATAGTGACTCTCGCTTGGCGAAGGTTTTGGTGGTGTTGTAGCCAGGTTAATTGACGTTCTTTTGTAGCGTTTGAGTCGCCAGTCATTAGGATTATGATTACCAACAAAGATAGAAACAGCGCAGTAGTTCCAACATATGGATGATGAAGAACGGGATAGTTTACTTGTCTTGAAAGGTTTTGAATGTCTGCTAGCTGCCGTTGAATGTTAGAGAGCTCATCTAATTTTGTATTCAAATTGATGTTTGGCGCTAGGAGCCTCTTAACCTCGGACGGGGTTTCATGACCACGGATGATTAGCCGGTTTCCTTTCACGATACACGTTGGCTTTATGGACAGAACACCAGTATGTCTGATCTGTAGGTGTATGGTTTCTGAATTGCAAACTGCAGTGAGTTCTAAGGGATCTGTTGTTACATTAAGCCAATGGTTGATGGTGTGTAGTGCGACGAAGGAAACCTTGGACTGTGGGTCGGTGAAGGTACAATGTAGGGATGTTTTGTTGTTGACCAGAGCAATTTCACAAGAATAGCTGCTAGTATCTTGTGTGATGCTGACTTGTAGCATAGTGCATAGGTATATGTTGCTTCTAATTACCGTACATTTATTGAATTGACGCTCATTCATTGTCAAGTATTTATCTCGGTGATCGTTGACAGCCAGAAATTCGATATTGCTTGCTACAGTAATGGCCGTGTTATTTATGTTAGTGGGTATGGGAATAACCTTGAAGAGCTCAAAATGTTTCTGATTTACCATAGGAAGTTCAATCATGAAAATGACACCGTCACGTACTACTGTACCCTTAATATCCATGATCCTGTATAATTCTAGTAGATCAGTATCGGCAACTAGTAATGCGCGGCCCATGGGAAGGTGCCCTTTTATTTTAGCAACCTCCGATCTTAATTGTTTCGGTGTGAGGATACGCGGGCTCATGTTTCCGTGATTTGTATGTGTGAAAGCAGCGATAAGCTCTGTTTCAATTCTTTGTAAATCTGTCGCAAGTGTATTTAATTGAATTGCCAGAGACATTAATGTTTGAGTTTGCCGTAAATTTGAATTCGCCGTTTTTACTACATTTAAATCCTGATAGATGCTTCTCTTAAGTTCCGAGAAGCGTAGCTTTGTGTCGTTTTCACTTTGCTTGAGGATATTAATTGTGGAGTCTATTACCGAATTTTGGTTTTCCAGTAATAGATAGAAATATTCTTCGTTCTGCTTAACATTTTCTATGGTTGTAGCCATTTGTTCTGCATAATCTGAGTCTATTCCCCACAATATCGAGCGCAGCTCTCCGAGTCCTTCTTAGTGATAAAAGGTCTGATTTTTGAATGAGGTAGTCCCAAGTATGCCGAAGCTGTAATACAAGCGTCTTACATGATTCAGTAGCTATCGATTGCTTATAGAGCCTTGAAAATGATGTTATTCCAGTTGCCAGAACCTTGTTCCTTTCCCAAATTGGTGTCAGATCGTAATATATAATGAATTTCCATGTAGCTGTTACCAATTTTGTCGACCCTTCGAAATACAATCCTGGATTGGAAGAACATTCAGTAACATTGATTGGTGAGGCGATTATTAGCGGCAGCAAAAGAAGCGAAATGAAAATGGTACTGAATACTCCTAATGACTTGTATGATACAACCTTTCGGCTTGGTGCTATAGTATCGTCTTCTGAGGTATGCTGGTTTTTTTGCGATTTGTCATATTCAGGATTTTCTAAGTGGGAGTCGTTGAACAACGGTGCCAACCTGTGAATTGGTCTCTTGAAAGTTCCACTGACTGTTTTGATGTCGCAAACCCTGATGAGACTATCATCTCCCGTGTAAATTTTGCTGATTCTACCCAATGGCCATTGCAGCACTGGAGTACTGTCTTCTTTAAATATAAAAAGCATGCCTTCCATGACGTTTGGCGAAGGTGATTTCCTTTTTGCTGCAGCTCATGTAAATATTTTTGTGACTAGTCCTTCCAGAATTTGTGCTTGATTTCCGACGTTATTTTCTACCTTGTTTCCAAATGCAACCTTGCAGGTTGGGCGTTTACATCTATAGTCGATGTTAATGGTTCACCGATTAAAAAGTTGCCTGGTGTAAGGGCTTCAAAGTCATCGTAATTTGATGAGAGGGGATTTAACGGTCGTGAATTTAGAATGGCTTCTATCTCAACTACTACTGTTTCCAATTCTCCATAGGTATGTGATGCAGCAGACATGCTTCTCAGTAGGAGATGTTTTGCGGATTTAACTGCCGCTTCCCAAAGTCCACCAAATGAGGAGCCCTTGGTGGAATAAATTTAAAGTTTATGGATTGATTGCTACATATTTGTGTAATTTTTTCTTGTGAGAATTCAGAATATATTGATTCTTTTAATTCGGCGAGTTTTTTGTTTGCTCCTACGAAGTTTGTAGCATTGTCGCCGTATAATGTCTGACAATGGCCTCGGCTGCTGATGAAACGACGTAGTGCTGCTATGAAGGCATCTGTCGATAGATTAGACACTACTTCCATGTGGATGGCTTTGTTTGCAAAACAACAAAACACGGCAATATAAGCTTTGTCTTGTCTTTTACCTCTGATTTTGTGATGGATCCATATCGGCCCGAAATAATCAACTCCTGTTGTTATGAACGGGCAAGCAGGTGTCACTCTGTCGGCTGAAAGGTTTCCTATTAGTTGCTTAAATAGAATTGGCCTAGCTCTTGTGCATCGTATACAGTTATGAACGATACTGCGTGCCAATGATTTTCCGTTCGTGATCCAAAATTGTGCCCTGGACGCTGCTACTAATGCCTGAGAACCATAATGATGGTTTTCTTCGTGCAGAATGAGCATCAACAATTTTGTCATGACGTGATTGAGAATAGCTGGATGCTTGGCCTTGAATGGTAATGTGGATTGCTCCAGGTGACCATCAACACGCATTACCTGATGTTCGTCCAAGGATGGATTTAATGAGAACAAATGGATTGGTCTGATGTGATAGTTTTTCTAATTCTTTCCCAAACTCAGCCGCCTGGATGAGCTTGATGATGACGTTCATAGCTTCCTCCATTTCACATGCATCAAGAGCCCTCTTGTTTGGGCTGCAATTTTTTGTAGTTTTGGCGTTTCTAATAAATCTCAATACATAACCGATCGTGTGTTGAAGAGTTTTTATTGAATTTCGGTGGTTTATACGACCTATGATGTCGTCATAATTTTGATGGAAAGTTTATACTGTTAAGACATGCTTCGTCAATTTACGTTCTTCATTGCAAGTGCTAAAAACTTGTGAAGGTGAGTTTTTCCATTCACTCTTTTGCCCAGACAGAAATAGAGGTCTATAAAACCATATTGAGTGTTGTGATAAGTTTTCCGGTGCCAGACCTCGAGAAATTGCGACGGCACGATTTTGTCTAGAACTGACATGTCGCCATTGATTTGAATTGCTTAAACATTGTATTTTAGCTATCCTGTTTGCAACAAAAGTGTGATAGTGTGATAAGAAGCTGCTGATGAATTTATCCAAGCAAGAACAATTTTTGAATCTGACCAAAAATAGGTTTCAGTATTTTGTAGGCGAAGATCTTGTGTTACTCTGTTTGATAGCTCTACACCTAGTACCGCAGCGCATAGCTCCAGCCGAGACAGAGTTTGCTTTTTAATGGGTGCCACTTAAAACATATTAGTCCGGTTGTTACAATATTATCTTTATATGTTGCTCGAATATAAATTGCTGCTGCATAAGCTCGTTCAGAGGCAAATGTGTGGAGTTCCATTGTGAGTGGATTTCCTGTTTTTAGTACGAACCGATCGATCTTCAATTTGTTTAATGTCTCTATACTGGAACGAAATTTATTCCACTCGGTTTGAAGATTCATGGGAAGTTCATCATCCCAGGACATCGGTAATTGCCACGGCTCTTGCAAAAATATCTTGGCTCGTATGACCACCGGCCCAAAAACTCCCAATGGATCAAAGATCTTGCCGAGTTCTGAACTGACTAGTTTTTTTGTCACGCATGTTGTCGTTGGTTTTTGTGCTCGACCACATAACTGATCAGATTTTGGCAGCCATATCAGCCCAAGTGTTTTAACTGAGCAGTTTGAGATTTCGTCTAAGTTCAAATTAATCTCTTGGTCCTCAGAAGCAATCTCATTCAACAACTTAGGATGATTTGAACACCATTTTCGAAGCTTGAACCCAGCCTCTCCTAAGAGTGATTTCAATTGACGCTGTGATTCCAATGCTGTGCTGATGGTGTCAGCTCCACTAAGGCAGTCGTCCACATAAAAATCATATTGTAATATTAAGGCGCCCAAAGGGTACTTAGTTTATTTTGAGAAACTAGGTGCTGAAGACATTTCGTAGCTGAAAATGGTGCTGATGAGGTGCCGTAGGTCACAGTTTTAAGGCGGTAATATTTGATATCTTGATGCGCGCTGTATCTCCAAATGATAAACTGGAATACCTGGTCTGCGTCCTCGACTTGGATTTGCCGATACATTTTCTTGATGTCTGCAGTAAAAACAAATCTGTGCATTCGAAATCGTAGTAAAACAGTAAATAATTCACTTTGTACTCTTGGTCCGGCAACTTTCAGGTTTCGGTACGCAGTGATGAGGCATTACGTAGTGTATATCGGGAATGTTTTCTACTGGTACTTCTTCCATGTGTCCCAAAGATTCATATTCTTGCATGAATTTATTGTATTCTGCTCTAAGTTCGAGATTACGAGTCAATCGTTTTTCCAATGCCAGAAAACGATTAAAGGCCATTGTTTTCGAATTTCCCAGAATTGCTGGATATTCAGAATATGGTAAACGAACAACGAACCTACCGTCCTTATTTCTTTTTACGTTTGTCGCAAAATGGGTTTCACATCGTTTCTCAGCTACTGATAGTGTTCGATCTGTAGAATTAGTGTCCTCGAGTTTCCAAAATTTTTCTATTAGTTGGTTTATTGTTTGTTCTTTTTGGGTGAATACTGCACAGTTCACTATGTTGTTGTTACCTTCTTGAAGCCTACCTCTGAAGACCCAGCCCAGAGCTGTATTTTGTAGAATTGGTAGTCTCTTGATCATTCTTATCTGCTGAGGGTGCATCAATTGATGATAAAATTCTGCTCCAACCAAAATATCAATTTTATCTGTCTGATTGAATAGTGGATCAGCTAAAGTAAAATTGTTGGGAAGATCCCAATCAGAAGTGTCGAATGATTTAGTTGGCTGGGGCCACACAATAGTCGAAAGGACAAAGGCTTCGAATTCCGTTGCATAATTGCCTGAACATGCATGTAATTCTATATTGATTCGTCGGTTCATATTGTGAATCTTACGGTCTATGCCTTCAATACGTAATGCCTTGGCAGCATGCTATGATTTAAGGCAGTTGACGTAAAGCCTATTCCTTTGGGTCCATTGTAGCCTCTGAACTGGGGACATTTTTAAGAACTCTGATGAATCCAACGATAGCTTATTTATTACTCTATTTGTAGCTTCACTTGTGAACCTGAATCTAGCAAGGCTCGAAATACGCCGCTGCGCCTATTGGCCCATTACCCTTACCATTGCTGTGGCTAGTAATACATTAGTGGTATCGCTGAAATGCTTATTTGTTGCAGCTATAATCGGAGTATGTTTGTTTGATGTAGAAGCTCTCTTTTGAAGATTTTCTATTGCGATTACTTTTGATTATTTTCAGATGGAGTTACTTTCTCCAAGTGCAATAGGGTGTTATGCTTTTTTGTGCGTTTGGAGCAACACCTTGATGTAAATGCCTTGGCAGCATGCTATGATTTAAGGCAGTTGACGTAAAGCCTATTCCTTTGGGTCCATTGTAGCCTCTGAACTGGGGACATTTTTAAGAACCTTTCACAATAATATATGGGATGGCCTGTTGATCCATATACCTTGCAGTTTAAAGGTGATGCAGTTGCTGCTATGATTTTTGCTCGGCCCTTCCTCCCACCAAACTCGTAAGATTTTCCGCGAGTTTCCAGTGCTTGGAATCTATGCTCAATGAATCTAAGCAATTCATTTAGATGCACGAGCTTTTTGTTGTCTTGAAGTGATTGTTCGAATAGTGATTGAGTTGAGTGGTCGAGTTTCTTCAATAAAATGTGAACCACGATGGCGTCCCATTTGTCCACCGGAAGTCCTTGTGCGTTTAAACCATGTGTACATTCTTTAGTAAGATCATGTAAGCTTTTAAGGGCCTGTGGCATTTCATTTTTCATGTGTGTGTGGGCAAGCCATATCAATGCACAAAGCTTGAGGAAAAAAATTGACGAGTTTCGTTTTATTTTTAAAGCTCTGGCATTGATATAATTTGCGTATATGAAACATGGTTCAAGCCTGAGTTTTCTGATCTATCTGTTTCATTATTGGGATATAATATGAATCGGGTTGATAGAAACAGCTATGGTGGTAGAGCAATATATGTGAGAAAAGGAATTGCGTCTAAAATAATCAGTAAATCTTTTGATTCTAATAGTAATAGCAATATTGGTACACTGGCTACTTTAATAGACTACTTATTGCTCAAAATTAGTTGTGAGGGTAGGAAACTATTATTAGGCTGTATTTACAGACCGAGTAATCGTATTTGTATAGAACAATTTGTCGATATTCTCCAGACTTACACTCTTGCTTACGAAGACGTCATTGTTACAGGTGATTTTAACTCAATTGTCTTAGCCGATTCCTACCTGACTGATAATCTATCACCTCTTGGCCTTGATTTACTAATGCTACCCATTTTACTATGACTAGTAGTACACTTCTAGATCTTTTTTTTGTAATTGATCTCTCCAAAGTCTTACTATATGATCAACTATCTGCCCCTTGCTTCTCCTGCCATGATCTTATCTTTATCACGTTTGAATTTTATTTACATGTATCTCCTCAAATTATTACTTACGAGACTTTAAAAACGTCAATTATAATATTTTAAAACGGGAATTTTGTAACGTTGATTGGAGTGTGATATATAACGTTGTTTCTGTTGACGACCAGCTTCAATTTATGCAACATAATGTAAACCATTTGTACAATCTTGCAGTACCTTTAAGGACAAAAACCTTGGGTAAGCACAGTAAGCCATGGTTTTCTCAGGATATTATTGGTCACAGGGACTTATTATATTCACGCCGGAAGCGTTTTAGAACCCCAGAAATGAACGAATCATACCGAGTTGCACGGAAGTTGATGAATAGGTTAATTAAGAAGGCTAAATTTGATTATAACGTAGCTAAATTTTCCACAGCAAGTGACTCTAGGAAGAAATGAAAAGCAGTTCGTGAAATCGGAATTGGCAAGTTTATTAATCAGGAGTTTTATGGCATTCACGCAAATACTCTGAACGAAAAATATTTGAATATTAGTGCGGTTACACCTACCTCTAAGTACTACCGCTTCTCCAATGTTCCTTTAGACAATAACTTTTATTTCACTAATGTTACGCGTAATGATGTGTTTTCTGGTGTGTTATCAGTAAAATCTAATGCAATAGGAGCTGATGGATAGATCCAAAGTTTCTTAATATTCTCTTACCACAACTTGCGCCAATAATAACGTTCATTTTCAATAAGATTTTGACTACCAACTGCTACCCAAAAATATGGAAGCTTGCAAGAGTCATCCCTATAAGAAAATCTAACTCTGATTACAGGCCGATAGCAATCCTACCGTTCCTTTCGAAAGTTTTTGAAAGGTTGGTTCATTATCAGGTGACTCAATACCTTGAAAAGAATAACATTCTTACAAATTGCCAATCTGGTTTTCGAAAAGATCACAGCTGTATAACGGCGCTAGTGGATGTTTCGGAAGATTTTAGACAAAAAGTTGATTGCGGCAATGTTACTTTTTTGGTACTTTTGGATCATTCGAAAGCTTTCGACACTGTTGATCATTACATTTTAAGAGACAAATTAAAATCTTTTCATAGGTTTTCATCAACTTCTACCGATCTGATATTCTCTTACCTATCTGCCAGACGTCAATTTGTTGAAACAGGTACCTCAAAATCAAATACTTTGCCTCTGAGTCGAGGTGTTCCACAGGGCTCAATCTTGGGTCCCCTACTGTTTGCGCTATATGTCAATGATCTACCAACAAAACTTAAACATTGTAAAGTTAGATTATATGCTGATGACGTGCAACTTTATATAAGTTATAACATTAAATCAGTTGAGGCTTTTGTAGGAATTTTAAATGATGAACTTTATCGCATCTTTGAATGGGCTACTGCTAATGGCCTAGAGATAAATCCAACTAAATCCAAATGTTTGATCATCAAGAAGAATTTGTTGAAACTTGATTATATAGTCAACCCATCGAGATTGTAAACGTTGGGAATTTACTTTAACAGCACCCTCACTTGCTCTAACCATATTAATTTTGCTTGTGGTCGTGTATCTGCCATGTAAAGAAATCTTTGGCAAAGTCATCGTTGCACTCCCTTAAATATTCGCATACTTCTCGCTAAGACATACTTGATGCCACTTTTACTATATGGGTGTGAACTTTTTTCGAGTTGCGATAGCATTAGCAAAATTAAACTAAATGTGACTTTCAATAATATTATTATGTATATGGTTTAAGAAGATTTGATCATGTTTATTCTTATGTTAATAAACTTTATGGCATGTGTCTTGATGACTACTTGAAGATAAGGGTCTTAATCCTAATGCATAAAATTATATACACGCGAAAACTCGAGCATTTATATGAGCGATTAAACTTTTTAACCCTTAATAGAGGCAAAAGACTACTCTGTTTTAGACACAGCTCTCTTATATCTCAATTCCAGTTCTATATTTATGCAATACGACTCTGGAACGAGATTCCCCACAGCTCTCAAATCATTAGTAACGCACATTATTTCAAAAGAAATATAGTCTGTCACTTTTTAAGCTAGTGTTAACTAATTTTTAATATATATATTTATTAAATATGAACTAATCTTTTAACTGTCTTTTAAATAATTTAACGATTTTATTTTTTTCTCTCGATATTTCGCTTTCCTGTGGAAAGCTTCTTCAGGAAATTATTTTTTTATTTTTTTTTTTGTATTTGTAAAATATAAAAAATAATTTCCTGAAGAAGCTTTCCACAGGAAAGCGAAATATCGAGAGAAAAATAAAATCGTTAAATTATTTAAAAGACCGTTAAAAGAATAGTTCATATTTAATTAAATTATAAGAGGTCGAATAAAAATAAAAGTAATATATTTTTATTTTGATAATTATGTTCTTATTCGTTTTGTTATATTTTTTTTTGCTGAACTTTTGTTATTTTATGCTATATTTTGATTAAATTTTTGTTTGTGCTTGTACTGAGTTCCATGCTGCAATATGAGACTTAAAGTCTTGTGTATGGGACATCAAAAATAAATAAATAAATAATGCAAGTAAGTTGTTTAATAATGTTGTAACAATAAGTCGTTTATTATCGTATCTATCGATTAGAATATTCCATGCCATAGTTTGCTGTTGCAATTGGCAAATGTTTTATTAACTTTTTTGGCTCGTCTGCCAGGCTGGTGGTCAAATAAAACATTTTTTCCACCTCGCTCATTTTTGTGTTGTGTATAAGATGGTAGGTAGCTACCGTTGATTTTCGGAATTTGAACCTTTGGCAAATAAGGTTGACAATGCTCTATTCCTCTGACTGCCGCTGATGTATTTTCGCTGGCCAAACCGACATTCTGTCGTAACTTACATTGGATGTTGTGCACCTCTGCTTGCATTTCGTAGAAGTTATCCAACGAGTAATCGTCAATTTGATCATAGTTCGTTAATTCCCATATAGTGTCATTGTTTTTTGAGAACTCGTGCATGTATATATCCAAGAGTGATAACTTGCTCTCAGAGTACGATACTTCTAAATGTTCTTCTGTATTGACGTCATCAATGGTTCGCCTTAGAGCTCTCATCAATGCTCTCTGATTCCGAATTATTTTACTTATGGCTCATCAAGTTGTGACTCTTTCTGATGGTTATTGGTTGCATTTTTATCGTCTTGGGGAAGGTTGACTGTTGATTGTCTGCGTGATGGTTTTGGCACCGCACCGAATCTTGATGTTGGCTCCTTTGCAAATTCAGACTCAAACAATTCTTTGAACTTTAGCCTTTCCCTCGAAATGTGCAAATATTGTTCTGTAAAATATTTGTGCTGCACTGGTAAATTTGTCAGACATCTTATTTTGTTGCCAGTGCTTTCAAAATCTAACCATGCATCCTCAAGTCGTTGTAGACGCTCTGTGTAGTACTCCTTAGTTTTCCTTGTCGCTGGGTCCTTTTTGACATTACGGATTACTGCTTCTATTTTATTAGTCGTATCCTGTTGGACTGCTAGCAAGTGTTCAAATGATTCCATTGTTGTTTTACGTTGACCAGGTCTTGGGTCGAATATTAGCCGTTTGCGTTGCTTCTAATCTATTGACTAGGAACGTCGTTTAGTTTGTTGATTGAAAATTAGTTTCCTGCATTGCTTCTAATCTGTTGACTAGGAACGCCGTTTTAGAAGTTGATTGGGAAATACTTGAATATTTCAACAATCCAAATGTAGTTGTTTGCGTTGATTCAGAGCCAGATTTTAGAACCTTTGGATTCACCAATTTGAGTAAGTGATTTGTTGTGGTTCCAAGATCAAAAGGATTCGCTACTAAAAACTCAATGTTTTTAGTAGATCCACTAAGACTCGATTAATATATTTTAAGTTTAAGACTTAATAGAACCACTAAGTCTCGTCAAGCAATTAGAAAATTTAACTTTGTTTTGCGTAAATTTCTTTATTTTCATCAGTCTTTTATACAATTTAATTGCTTACGTCTAAAACTAAACTTAATAACTAAAACATACTATTGCCGCTAAAGGCTGCCGATGGTCTGTATAAAATCGTAACACCGGTTGAGTTTGTTGAAAAATAATATTTCTTTATTTACAGCCGTATGTTTTAATTCCTAAGATTAGTAATAATTCAGTATATTGGAGTATATTTTATGGGTTATTTTTACCTACTTTTTTGGTTACAACCCATCCGCTTTTTCTCTGGGCAATAGGTAGTGAATGCTTCACGTGTTCTAGAAGAATTAAATTTTCCTTTGCTACTTGTTACAAAATGGCAGTAATCTTTATGTATAATAAATTGTAAATATTTCGATAACTAATACATTGTAAATATTGATAACATCTCGATATATCAGGGGTGTATTTCTGTAGGTAATACAGGGGCGGTAACACCCCCCCGCAGTATGACGAGAAGCCTTCGATGTCATACTCTTAGTGTGGAGTAACTTCAAGTATCGCCAACTTAGTAGCAGGTCGCACAATAATACCATTAGAAGTAATGATTTTTGCTCTGCGTACTTGTCCATCATTTGCAGTTGTTGTTTCAATAACCTTGCCTCTTGGCCACACGTTTCTGGGACTCGATGGGTCAACCACGATAACTAAATCACCAACTTGCAACGGTTTGGTCTTTTCGTGCCATTTTGATCTGAAGGTTAAAGATGGTAGGTACTCGGTTACCCATTTGCGCCAGAATTTTTCTGCATACTGTTGGGAACTGAGCCAGTTGTGTTTTAGGGTCGTACCGCTGTCATCATATGTTGCTAGAGGTTTCATGCCATTTGATGAGTATACTAGTAAATGGTTAGGTGTCATCGCTTCGGCGTTTTCGTGATCAATTGGAACGTATACCAGGGGCCTCGAATTAATAATATTTTCCACTTCGGCTAGCATTCCACGGAGAAGCTCCTCGTTCGGTATTCTTGTGGGCAAAATTTTATATAAGATTGTTTTGACTGATCTAACAAGCCTCTCCCAGGCTCCGCCCATATGAGGTGACGCTGGTGGGATAAAGTTCCACCTCGTGGTTGCTGTTGTAAAATTCCGTATAAGCTCGTTTTTGTCTACCTCTTTTATGGCCTCTCTAAGTTCTCTTTCTGCACTTATAAAATTTGTCCCGTTGTCGCTATAGAATTCCCTAGGTATCCCACGTCGACACATAAAGTTTCTGATTGCAATTATGCATGATGAAGTATTAAGAGAATTGACGATCTCTATGTGGACAGCTCGTATTGTCAGGCAGGTAAAGAGAGCGCCATATCTCTTTTCAATATGTCTGCCAACTCTTACAATCATTGGACCAAAATAGTCTATTCCTGTGTATGAGAAAGGTGGGCAGAACGCTGCTAATCTGGCCTCGGGTAGCCTTGCCATTTGGGGGTAATTTGGAGCAGCTTTTCTTATTTTACATGTTTGGCACTGCTTTACTATGCTCTTAAGCAAAGTTCTAAGTCTAGGGATGTAGTATCGTTGTCTCATGTCGTTCACTACAGTTTCGTTGTTGAGGTGCTTATATTTCATATGAAAATCTATTATTAAAAGGTGGGTAATACGGCTTTTTTTAGGTAAAATAATCGGTGATTTAGTATCATCTAAAAGTAATGTATTATCGAGTCGTCCTTGTACGCGAAGCACTAAATATTCATCTAATTTCGGCGTAACTTTGTACAGCGGACTAGCCTTAGTTAAACTTTTATTTGTTTTTAACATATTTATTTCCTCTTTATAAAACTTTATATGTGCCAGGCGAAACAAAAAATTTTCAGCTCCAAATAGTTCAGTGGATGTAAATTCAACGTTTAAATTAGATTTTTTTTGTACTATTTCGCAGAAACGTAGTACATATGCGGTTGTTCTTAACAATCTTTTCCAGCTAGAAAAACGATTCGTATCAATAATAGTCTCTTTTATGTCATGTACTTGTGCATATTTAATTATTTCCGTATCTTCTGCATGTGTAGGTTCATAGTTTGGCCATTTACTTGCTGGTTTGTGAAGAAAGTCTGGTTGTTTAAACCAGCGGCTACTAAGGGAAATATCTGGTCGTTTTGCCCATTTAGTTGCTTCGTCGGCGACGTTTTGTTTTCCTGGTATCCAATGCCATTCATTCAGATCAGTCGTCTCGAGAATTTCGCTAATACGTAGGGCCACGAATTGATGATATTTTTTGTTGTTATATGTTAGCCAACTAATGACTGTTTTTGAGTCTGACCAAAAATGTTTCTCTTTTATCGAAATGGAATGATTTTTAACGATGCTGTTTGCAAAACGAGAGCCAATTAAGGCGGCCATAAGTTCTAAACGTGGTATTGACGTTATTCTCAGTGGGGCGACACGTGTTTTAGAACCCACTAGTGAGCATACGGTGTTATTATTGCTAGTTATACGAAGATATGATACTGCAGCGTACCCATTTTCGCTTGCATCTACGAATGTGTGCAGCTCAGTATTCGCTTGGGTGTAGTCGTCGATTGATTTTAGGTAGCAGCGAGGAATAACAACCTTTTCTAAATCAGGTAAGTATTTTAACCATTTGTTCCATTTAACTAATTGTTCATCTTTGATTGTATCATCCCAGCTGACGTCGCTCCTCCAAGTCTCTTGCAAAATGATCTTAAGGTACATGACAAAGTTACCGATTAATCCTAAGGGGTCATATATTGTCATTACAATTTTCAGGATTTGTCTTTTTGTAGGGCGCATATTAAAACAGACTACCTCGTTACTCAATATTTGTGGTGAAATTTTAAACCTTAAGTGTCATCGTTTGGTTCCCAAAACACACCTAAAACTTTTTCCAGGCTTTTGTCCGATCCCATAGACATTTTCTTTATGTTTACCTGTTGAGGTGCTTCTAGTTGGCGAACCACCTCTACTTGATTTGACATCCAATTTCTAAGGTTGAAACCGGCTTGGCCTTGTATATACTTCACTTCTTTTGCTATATTTACAGCCTGTTCAGTGGTGTCCGTAGAGTACAAAAAGTCATCTACATAATGGTTTTCTTTGATAGCAGCAACTGCTTGTGGAAACAGTGTTTCATATTTTGAAGCGTTTATATTTTTCACGTATTGTGAAATAGATGGGGCACATGACGCACCAAATATCATGACATTCATTATATAGACGTCTGGTTCTTTGTTGCTTTCGCAGTTTCGCCACAAGAACCGTTGAACATGTCGGTCTTCGTTGCGTATGACGACTTGGTGGAACATTTGCTTATTGTCACCGCATATAGCTACTGCCCTTTCTCTAAATTAAAAGAGAATCGCTTGTAACGAAGCTAGAAAATCTGGACCCTTATAGAGCACAAAGTTCAAAGACGTTCCACAAAATTTCGCTGCAGCATCCCAGACAATTCGGCATTTGCCTGGTTTGTTCTTGTTGTAAACGGGAAAGGTAGGAAGATACCAGATTCTACGCGCTTTTGTCGCTACCTCAATCTTGCTAATATAGCCTTTATTAATATAGTCTTGAATTGTTTTAGCGTAGACAGCTCGTAGCTCGCTATTTTTTAATAATTGCCTTTCGAGGCATAAGAGCCGGCTTTTTGCCATTTCGTAATTATTTGGTAACACAACGTCGTCATGTTGCCACAACAAGCATGTCTCGTAATGCCCATCGTCCCTTTGTCTCGTAAAATTGTTTAAAAGATGCAAAGATCTTTCGTCCTCTTTAGTAGACTTCAAACTGCCATAGTTAATACCTAAACTCTCGATATTATAGAAATTCTTTACAAGTTGCTGAACTTTATTATCTTGCTCAGTACATTCACAGATATGCATATTATATTCGTTAGATTTATCGCCGCCACACGGCCCAAAAACTGTCCACCCTAATACCGTTTTTAAAGCAATCGGCTCATCTCTTTTCCCTTCCTTAATTTTATTTGCGGCTAACACATTTATATTATTAAGGCCAATAAGAACCCTTGGCCTTGCTGCGACATAGCTTTCAACCGGCAAACGCTTGAGGTGGCTAAATTGTCTGCATATATAGTCATAATCGAGTGTCTGTTCAGGCAACAAAAGTTCTTTTACTGTACGAACATCTATGTCCAGCGTTTTGTTATTATAGCCAGATACCTTTACTGTCAGCCGTTGAGAGTTGTCTTCAATTCTCTCCATGTTTGCCGTCCATTTTAAGCACAGTTGTTCCTTTTTTCCTTTTAAATCCAGTTGGTGCATAATTTCTTCTTCTACTAGGCTTATTGATGAACTGTCATCTAGAAATGCATAGGTTGAAATTATTTTGTTATTTTTCCCATAAATTCTTATTGGCATCATTTTGAACAGAACTTTTTGCTTTTTAGAATCGTGCGCATTTATATTTTGCACACTCTTGTTTATTTTTTCGCTTTCGTTGCCTTCTTTGGCTGAGTGAGATGTTATGTTTACATTATTTATATACTTGTGCAGAAGATAGTGATGTTTCAATTGGCACTTTTCTACGTTGCAGGATTTATCTTTGTTGAAACACACACCTTTATGTTTTCGTAAGCAGTGTCTGCACAGATCAAGTGTTTTAACGAAGTGCCATCTCTGTTGGCGATCAGCTGACAAAAATTTTCTGCAATTAGAAATATTTTTGCATTCGCCGCTGCAAATATAACATTGTCTTTTAGTTATTTCTGTAGAAGTGTGTACAA
Organism: Trichopoda pennipes; assembly: GCA_030448955.1. Lineage (NCBI taxonomy): Eukaryota > Metazoa > Arthropoda > Insecta > Diptera > Tachinidae > Trichopoda > Trichopoda pennipes. The sequence goes on along the minus strand of JASKUP010000062.1, from coordinate 2,120,535 downwards.
AAACGTCTCTTTGTTTTCGATCAGTAACAGATTCAGCAGTCTATGGTTTTCAATGTTAACTGTGCTGGCTGACAAACCAATGTCAAAAATCCAATTAGAAAATTCAACAAGATTTGCTCTTTTATTATTTTGTTGGAGGTGTAGTTTATTTGATCCCCACATTATTCGATAATAAGGTGGTAGTTTGAAGACGAGTTCCTGGATTAACGACGAGTTATTTAATTCATCTGTGAGACCACAGGCTTCAATTGTCGATTGTAGGCCTTTAACTTGAACTGCGAAGTGAGTAATTGTTTCCATTTTATTTGGATTTATTTGTGGTAAAGTTCTTATTTTGATTTTTAGAGCAAAGAGTATTTTTTCTGGCTGGCCGTATAATAACTTCAATGTAGATATAGCATGTTGTACGCATGATTGATGTATGAGGATTCTTTTAACAGCTTCCAGAGCTTCTCCACGAAGAGCTCGTTGCAGTCTTATTAAGTTTTCTGCATCTGTTAAACCGCATACAGCAGTAGACCAGTCATAAGTTGAACTGAATAATGGCCATTCCTCTGGGCAGCCTGAAAAGGAGGGCAGGTCTTTAGGTACGGTTTGACGAGCATTTAATTGGTCGGCTGTTAGTCTGCTTCGTACCGCTATTGGCTGCTCCGGTAATTGCGTAGAAGTTTCTGTTTGTCTAGCATTTATAAATGACTGTGAGGGTTGTGTGTCTATGTTTTGTTTATGGCCTAGATGTGCTGTAATAAATTCTTGCTGTCTTGTTGAGTGAAGTGAAAATTGTGGATAAATAAATTTTGGAGGTTGAGATTTGGTGGTATTATTTACATCGAGAATGGGGTGGAAAGACGAATTAGGTATAGTTTTTGTAGCGAGGGGAAAGTTATTTGAAATTGCCGGGACATGTTTTATTAAACCGCATGAGGCTAAATTAAATGGAGCGTCTGTGTTAGTTACAATTTTTTGATTTTTTGCAATATCGAGATTAGTTTCTATTGTCTCTTCGTATAGATTTTTCAAGATTTGATATTTTTTATTCAAGTATTCCTGATCACGTTGCTTAGACAGTTCCCGTTCTTCTTCTAGCCTATTTAGTTTTAGAGCCTTTTCTCTACTTACTGAGTTTTTTGATGAAATTGAAGAATGTGTACTAGACACGTCACACACGGAATGTGGATTGCACGATGGGCAACGCCATGACTCCTGTGGGCTCGAGACCTTGGCATATTGTGTGTGATATGGTTTTCCACATTCATTGCAGATTACCGTATTGTCTATTACGTGTTCATGGCATAGGTGGCATATTTGTTGTATACTTTGCGTTGAAGCGACGCCTGTGTTATGTGGTTGACCGTTCTGTGTGGGAGAGTTCATATCAATTACTTACGTGTGATTGAGGTTATGTTGAGTTTGGCAAATAAGTCCAGTTTCAGGAGACTAGCACCAGGTCAATCTACTAGGCAATTTCGATGCAAAACGTATTTTTCAACAAAAAAGGATTAAAAATTTATTGCCGCTAAAGGCTGCCGATGGTCTGTATAAAATCGTAACATCGGTTGAGTTTGTTGAAAAATAATATTTCTTTATTTACAGCCGTATGTTTTAATTCCTAAGATTAGTAATAATTCAGTATATTGGAGTATATTTTATGGGTTATTTTTACCTACTTTTTTGGTTACAACCCATCCGCTTTTTCTCTGGGCAATAGGTAGTGAATGCTTCACGTGTTCTAGAAGAATTAAATTTTCCTTTGCTACTTGTTACAAAATGGCAGTAATCTTTATGTATAATAAATTGTAAATATTTCGATAACTAATACATTGTAAATATTGATAACATCTCGATATATCAGGGGTGTATTTCTGTAGGTAATACAGGGGCGGTAGCACATACAATTCAGCACTTTGATAATTACCTTATTTTAATAACTAAATATACAATTCAGCACTTTTGATGAATACATTATTGTAATATTATTACCGTAGAAATAATTGACCTAGTTATTTCCAAAGGTGAATGACTGAATTTCCTGCATTTTGCACTTTCTGCAATTCAATGTTTTATTTGAAAACCAAAATTTATTTAAAAGTGTATTTTTTTCTTTCTTTTTTTTTTGTTACGCAATTTACCAATTATCTTATAACCTAACACCGTGAGCTATCATGAAGTCTGCGCCGATAATAACTTCATCCACTATATCAGCGACAACAAACACGTGATCTGCGCTGATGTTTCCGATAGTCAATCGTACCCTGGCTCTTCCATTAGCGGTGCGCAGTTGTACATTATTTAAAGGGTCCACTGCCCCTTTCACTGAATTGGACATTATTACCGACTGCGATGCTCCTGTGTCTATGCTGAAGACTTGCTTCTTTCTTTTGATCAACCCGCAGATAGTAAGGTTATTATTTTTCTGTTGTATGTTGGAAATGTAGATTGCGGGGCCATCGGTTGTAGGAGCTATATCTTGCCACTCAGTGCTAGCTCGTTTTATTTTAACGGTGACTCGTGCGATTTGGTGTTGTTTGCCCGATTGTTGTCCCTTGGAGGTGAAGCAGATCTTGACCTTGTCTTAACAGATCTGGAGTTGCGCTGCAAATGTCCGACCTTACCGCAGCTGAAGCATTTTAGGCGTGCGACTTACATCTTTCTTCCAGTAGCTGCTCAAGCACTTCTTTCATCTCGCTTCTTTTGTCCCCGCAACTTCCTGTATCAGCCTCAAGACGTTGTACCTTGTAAATTTGTGGCTTTGAAATAACTTTGGCGGTCTCCTGGGCCAGCGCGTACGAGATGGTTTCGGTGAAAGATGGTTTCTACGCTGCACAAACTGCATATTAATATCTGGATCCCTTATGCCATTCACAACTGCTTCGATTTTAAACTGATCCAGGAATGGATGATGTTCACCTGAATAAGTAAGCTGCACCAAACGTTCAATCTCCATGGCAAAATCTTGCAGCGTCTCATTTGCCTTCTGCATCCTGCCGCGTAACTCCATTCTGTATAGTTCTCTCTTATGCTCGCCGCCGTACTTGCGTTGTAAGGCCACCATTATGTCCTCATAATTATTCCTGCAGGCTCCTGGTAAGCTTTCGAGGATTTTGTAAGCTGCACCTTTTAAGGCCAGAATTAGCTCAATAGTTTTCTCTTCATTGTTCCATCTATTTTTGCTGGCCACTCTTTCGAACTGGAACTTGAATACATTAAACGGTGCGCTACCGTCATAGCTCGGGGTGTTTATCTTGCTGGAATGCTCAGAGACGAATCTCACCGTATATGGAGGTCGTCCATTTCCGTTTCAGTTCATGCAATTCTCCGTCCAGCCAAATTTTCATCAAATTCGCTGACTTTCTGTTCCACAGCTTCCACTCGTTTGCCAAATATTTCTGATATTTCTTGCAATTTCTTGTTTACTTCACTAACAAGTTTTTCTCCGTTGGCTCTAGACCTTTCTTGAATTGCATCCATTTTCGCACTGCTGGATCTAGAGCTTTCTTGAATTGCATCCATTTTCGCCATCATAGCCGCAAGTATTGAATCCAAGCTTACATTGGTATTTGCTCATCGGTTACATACCTCTATCTCTTCTTTGTCTCGGAATTCGTATGTCCCAATATCGAAGTCTCGCTGCTTGAATTCATCAATCAACCTCCATTGCAATTCCGCTTTACTTCCCGTTGTTGGCAGAACCAACTTATTCAGCTCTTCCAACTTCATTGTAGTTGATTTATTTTATTTTTTTGTAATTTCACTTCTGACACCAGTTGTTACGTTTATACCTTTTATAAACGTTTTGTTGTGAGTTCTTTATTGCAAAATAAATAACACTAGTTTTAGAATTCTTAAATTTATAACAATTTTATTTACTTTAACTACACAAAGTTGACACTTCAGAACAATTAACTTAAAATGCACGTCTTTACTAGATGAGGTTTAATTTAACACTGACTGACTATCTACTCAGACGCTTCCCTATTTATACTTGTCCATTTAAAGTCTAGAAGATTTAAGAATCTTCTACTCCCTTTGTATCGCATTTTGTTGTTGTATATTGTATATTCGATGTAAAGCCGCCTGTATGTCTCTGTGTATAGTTGTTTTTGTTTTTATGCTGATAAGGTTTCTGCTTGGGATTTATTTCAATACATTTGTTGTTGTCATTTGTAGAAAAGGGTGTCTTAGAAAACTACGCAAATAGTAAACAACCTGTATGTTTGTTGTTGTTTATTTTTTTTTTTGTCTTGTGCATTTAGATGGTAAACAGCATACATGTATATTTTTTTTTCTTGCATGTAAACAGCACATCCAATTGTAGTTGTTTTTTAAATAAATGCACATAAAAAGTGGAAATTGGAGATAATTATATACTGGGCTAAACTTGATTAAAGGAACAGTTCAGATCTCAAGCGAGATATTGTTTTAGAGCAGTATCTGTCACGCTGTTGGGATGGCGATTTAAGGGCATAACATCTATCACTAATATATATGTCTGTGTGGATTGTGTATATTGCTTATTTTGTTTTGCAGATAATTTTGGGTTACTTTTTTATACCTCTTTCTTTGTGTAGTTATATTACAGTTATAAAGTTCGTTTGTTGATCATGATATGTATCCCAACTGTGATTTTTATATGTTGTATTCACCTGTTTTTATTTGCCTAAGCAGTGTTTAAGATGCTCCGAGAGGACAGTAACAGAGAATAAAATTTGTTTATATGACTAAAGTATTCTGGTTTTTATTTACAAAATTTCAAAATTATTATGCTAAATTCTAACTCTTAAATTTACACATATGTTTGATATAATTTGGTATTTTTCTTATTCATGTCATTTTTATTCATATTAGCATTTATTTCTGTTCCTGGGTAATTCAGAGGTTTAGGGTTTTATAATGCCAGCAATTGCATTATGCCATTTAATTTTATTGCAAGCATATCTTAAATTATTTTCGGTTATCCGAAAAAAAAATATATACAAGCACATTACACCTCTGCCCCTAAGATTGTAATGAAACAAGTATAATCTTAAAATAAATGTGTTTGTAATATAAGTATTTTGAAAAATGAAATGAATTAATTCTTTTAAAACAAATGTGTTTGTATTGTAATATAAAGTTTTTAAATTATTTGCAACTATTATTATAGAATATTTAATGATAAAATTTTAAATTGTTTATATATGTTTTAAATTGTTTATATATATATATATATATATATATATATATATATATATATATATATATATATATATATATATATATATATATATATATATATATATATTTGGTTAGTTTTTGTTTCGGGTCACCAATTTGTTTAGCTTTTGTTACCTCTTTGTAATTTCCAATTTGCCACATCAAATATAATCGTTATAATAAAAATACTTTTGTTGGTGTTTACTTGTTTAGTTAATTTTATTTTATTATATTTAAATACAGCAAGGAGGTGTTTGGTTGCTGTTTATCGTCGAAGAGTTTAAAACGGAAGGGTAGAATGAAGTTGGTTGTGAAAACAACTTGACTGCTAAAAAACGCATTAGTCAGAGTTGTGCAAAACATACAATATTTAGTACCAAAAGTGTAACACTGTGTAATGTCGTGTATGCCACAATATCCCCCCCGCTGGGGTAGGTTCATCTGAACTTCAAGGGAACCTTGACCTGTCTACCGCATCTAGTAGACCTTGGTAGTAATACTTCAGGTGCGAAACTTACAGCTCGGCTAGAATTTTTTGATGAGGTACCAGAGTTGTGATCAATTTCAAAATGAACTTGTTGATTTGTAGGACAGTCTGATGACAATTGCACATCTTGTGAGTTGCTCTGGGAAACTGTGGTAGGAACCTTTGTAGTATTTGTTTGAGCCGATCGACACTGATGTTATTCCGGCGACCTCGAATCAAAATTGTAAAGAATTTTCGGAAACGCTTTACAACCAAGTATGGACCATCATACGGTCGTGAGAGTGAAGGTCGAACGGAGTCGTTGCGAACGAAGACGTGCGTTGAGTCTTGGAGATCCTTCGAAATAAACGTTAAAGGCGTTAAGTGATGGGCAGTATCGGTTGGCTTAAGCTTTTGCATCGTGGTTCGAAATTCGGAAACGAAATCCGAGGTAGAATCTGGAATTTTTGTAGAATTAAAAAATTCTCCGGGTATTGTTAAGGTTGACCCGTATACTAATTCCGCTGGCGACGCGTTTAAATCTGGCTTAAAGGCGACTCGTAATCCAAGCAAGATTGTTGGTAGATGATATACCCATCTTGCTGGATCCTGGCACAAGATTGCTGCTTTAAGTGTTCGGTGCCACCTCTCAATTATGCCATTTGATTGTGGGTGGTATGGCGTGGTACGAAGATGTGTTGCACCGATTGTACACATTAGTTCGGCGAAAACTTGTGATTCGAATTGCCGACCACGATCAGACGTTATACGAGCTGGGACGCCAAGTCTAGAAATCCACTCGGCCAACAGAGCTTTTGCAATTGTGGGTGCTGACATATCGGAAATTGGAATCGCTTCTGGCCAGCGCGTAAATCTGTCAATGATTGTTAGGCAGTAACGTTGGCCATCACACTCTGGGAATGGCCCAACTATGTCGATGTTGATATGGGCGAATCGCTCCTTTGGAGACTCGTACTTCTCAGGTGTTGATCGAGTGTGACGTTGAACCTTGGATCGTTGGCATTGAAGACAATTTCGAACAAAAATAGCTGTGTCTTTGCGAATACCAGGCCAACAGAATCTGCTCGTGACCAGTTTGGTGGTTGCCCTTACGCCTGGATGCGAAAGGCTGTGTATCGTTGTTAGAATTAGTTGACGAAATTCTCTCGGGATGTAAGGTCGAACACGTGAAGTTGTTGTATCACAGATGAGCTGATGGTTCGAACCTGGTATTGGAAAAAATTTAAGTTTTAATGATTTAATTTCCGTACCTTTATTCTGTAAAATCTGCTGAAGCTCTTCATCTTTTTGTTGGGCTATGGCGATGCACGAGTAGTCCACAACCTGGCTGATTGACTCAATGCGTGAAAGTGCATCAGCTGTCACGTTTTCTAATCCAGGAGTATGGCGAATGTCTGTAGTAAATTGGCTGATGAACTCAAGCTGGCGTATTCTTCGAGGTGAGGCTTTTTCAAGTTTTTGACGGAATGCAAAAATTAGCGGTCGATGATCGGTAACGATATGGCAAGTGCGCCCCTCTATCATGTATCGGAAATGGCATACAGCTTGGTACATTGCTGCTAGCTCCCGATCGTATGTCGAATATTTCTGCTGCGTAGCTGTGAGCCTTTTCGAGTAAAATGCCAAAGGTTGTAAATTACCATCGATTTTCTGATGAAGGGCTGCCCCCACTGATGTATCGGTGGCATCTACGTGGACTGCTAGTTCGGCTTCCTTGTCAGGGTGTGCTAAGAGTGTTGCGTTGGCTAATTCATACTTACAGCGGTCAAATGCAGCATCTGTAGCCGGAGTCCATGTTAATGGTGAGCGATCGTTTTTTTTATTGCCCACTATAAGTTGTTGTAGCTGCATTTGGTAAGAGATCGCATGTGGTAGGAATTTCCTATAAAAGTTTATCATGGCGATAAATCTTTTTAGATCCTGAGCCACTTTTGGTTTCGGAAAATTTCGGATTGCCTCAACTTTTTGTGGCAACGGGCGAATACCATCAGGAGTGACAAGATGACCAAGAAATTCAATTTCACTTTTGCCAAATTCACATTTGTTAAGGTTGACGGCGAGATGATTTTCCCGAAGGCGTTGAAAAACCACGGCAAGATCGCGACGATGTTGCTCAATCGTGGGCGATGCCACACAAATGTCGTCTATGTAAGGGAATACAAACTCCAACCCTCGAAGTACCTCGTTTATAAGCCGCTGGAAAGTCTGAGCAGCATTACAAAGGCCAAACGTCATGAATTTGAATTCATAAAGACCAAATGGAGTGCTGATGGCTGTTTTTGGAACGTCATCTGGATGTATTGGTACTTGGTGGAATGCCTTCTGTAAATCGATCTTTGAAAAAATCTTCTTACCACGCAAATTCGTTGTGAAATCCGTTAAGTATGGCAACGGGTAGCGGTCCGGCACGGTCTGAGCATTCAAGGCGCGGTAATCGCCACATGGTCTCCATGTTCCGTCACTTTTCTTAACTAAGTGCAACGGACTTGACCAGTTGCTGCTAGATGGCTGACAAATACCGGCTTTTAGCAAAAAATCGAACTCTTTTTTAGCGGCCGAAAGCTTTTCAGGTGCTAAACGTCTTGGACGACAAAAAACGGGTTGTCCCGTCGTTTCAATCCGATGAAATATTGATGACTTCGTCGTAGAACCGTATGGCGAAAGTTTAGCAACATCAGGAAATTTTCTCAAAATCGGCGAAAGGATCGAACTCATTGAACGTCTTGATGACGGCAGCCTCACAGAATTTTGAAGCTGTTAATTTTGAAGCAAGACCTGTGACGTTATCGATAAGTCGGCTGCGTTTCAAATCGATGAGCAAATCAAAATGCTTGACAAAGTCGGACCCAATGTTTGGTGACGTAACATCTGCGACTATGAAAGACCATTGGAATTCACGACGTAGTCCAAGGTCCAATGTTACTCTTTTTTCTCCGATCACCCTTATAGGAGACCCATTTGCGGCGTATAATGCGATGGCAGAGGGACGAATCAGAAGTTTTTGAGGACAATGGCAACACAGAAACATCTGCTCCAGTGTCTACCAGAAAATCTTGTTTCGTGTGTTTGTCCCTGATCTGCAGGCGAACTATTTGGAGCTTAGTAGGGGAACTCTCGCCGGTTTCCTCCACCTGCTCGCGAAGTCATTCAGACGTTGTTGACTTACTGCTAGACACTAACCTTACCTGTCCTTGCTTATGTTTACAGGGGCTGCGACAGTTTTGCGCGTTTCGGCCGTATTTTTTGTGGTGCCAGCATTCGTCAGATGAATCGTGGGGGAAAACAGCACGATTTTGCGATTTGCCTCGTTGTCTTAGCGGTTGCCGTGAGCGTGAGCGCGAACGTGACTCAAAAGACATTTTTTCGAATTTTCTCCCCAGTTCGATAATGGCTGCACGAAGCTCATTGAGTTCAGATGACGAGTGCGCTTGAACATGGTTGACCTGATTTGCAGCCACTGCTTTAACTACAGAATCAGCTACTTTGGTAAATTCCAACGGCGTTCCAGATGAAGCTGCCACAACCGGCTGAGCGAATTCAGGCAACCGTTTGATCCACAATCCTTTTAGCGCAGTATCCCCCAAGGTGTTACCAGCTACGCGTTTCATTTCAAATATAATTCTGAAGGCTTTTTATCTCCAAGAGGAAGCTCTGACAGCAGGCGGTTAAGGCGACGCTGTTCACTGTCTGCGAAGTGCTCGATTATTTTTGCTTTTATAAATTCAAATCTATCTATGAGTGGCATGGTTGCGATGACGTCTGACAATTGCGAAATTACGTTCGGGCTTAATGCTGCAAGAACTGTTGCCGTTTTCTGCTTATCGGATACTATGCCTGACGCTGTGAACCAAAAGTCCATGGTCGTGAACCATGCTTCGATGTTTGTGTTCGACATTTGTGGAACAGGCAATCGGGCATATACCACAGAAATGTCTCCTGTTGCGGCAGCAGCGGTTGTACTGTGGGAGACTCCACTGTCCCTATTATCTGAGTCGTTGTGGCCTTCTGGCATCATCGAGGTTGTGTTATTTCCGGGCACGCTAAGCAAAAAATATGTGTTGCAAAAAATTCACAATTTAGGTAACCTCAATTCGAACGGGCTTTAGTGAAGTGTGGCGATATTAATATTGGACGATAGCTTGAAGTGTTGGCTACAAATTGGTGTGAATATCGAGAAGATCGTGCAGAGGATTGCTGAAATATTTCCGGACGCGCTTAGCAAAAAAAATATGTGTGTAGTAAGAATGGTTAAATTCGCAAATTTCTGGCTGCTTATCTCGGACTTAAACTCGATAAATTTATACAAATCAACTCGTTTATTAATTTTTCCTGGTTTCATCAATTTAATATTCACAATTTACTAACCTCAATTTCCTCGGGGTCACCAGTTTGGTTAGTTTTTGTTTCGGGTCACCAATTTGTTTAGCTTTTGTTACCTCTTTGTAATTTCCAATTTGCCACATCAAATATAATCGTTATAATAAAAATACTTTTGTTGGTGTTTACTTGTTTATTTAATTTTTTTTTATTATATTTAAATACAGCAAGGAGGTGTTTGGTTGATGTTTATCGTCGAAGAGTTTAAAACGGAAGGGTAGAATGAAGTTGGTTGTGAAAACAACTTGACTGCTAAAAAACGCATTAGTCAGAGTTGTGCAAAACATACAATATTTAGTACCAAAAGTGTAACACTGTGTAATGTCGTGTATGCCACATATATATATATATATATATATATATATATATATATATATATATATATATATATATATATATCGCTTGGGGATTAAAAGATAAAGAAAAATTATTTTGTTTGTTTTATATTTGAAAAGGAAACATTTTATTTCATTGCACAACAGTAATGAACTCATTTCGATTACAAAAATGAAGCGGAATTCAGTTGAACTTCTCTAAGTAAAAAATGAAAGTGAATCTAAAGTAAATACTGAATCGAAGCGTTATACGTGTCCGCAAATTATCCGTTTCATTGAAGTGCTTTTTGCTAAACCACATTTGTTGTTTTTTGGTTGACGTTAAAACAAACAAAGCGGATGGTTTCCCAAGTCGTGAACACGCCATGTGAAAAACAATGATTTTCTAAATTTATCTCGCAAAAACCAAGCGATTGGTGTTGCGACTTGTTAATTGTCATTGCGAACGCAAGGCGAACCTAAACTTGTAATCATTTGAAGTCAAGAAGATCAGTCGGAATCATTGGTATTCGAGGAATACATACAATTTCACCTGCGTACTTTCAATATCATAATAATGTGGTGGAAATCCTGGTAACTCCAGACAGTCCAAAAACTCCGTTGGATAATTTAGTGCATCTGATTTTTTATTGAATGGTGTAATTCAGTGCGTGTACATCATTATTCTTTGCGGCGACAATTGCTGGTTGACTTAACCAAGCATTTTTAATAAGAGCTAATTGAGAGTCTACAAATAGGAAAAGTCGTTGGTGAGAGTAATTAATCCAGCAGTCGCATCAACCGGGACTTTTCCATTTCCAACAGCTAACAATTGTTTGGAAACTTGTGCAGTACTTTGATCATTTTGAAGTTGAACTTTCATATTAGTGGTTAGCGACAATGTTTCTACGTTATTCCACAGCGTTTAACGAGAATTACTGGCAACGTCTGCCTGAAATCGCGTGCTAACAATATCATCAAGCCGCCAAAGATGTTGTTATTTCGCCGAAGATCCTTAAGTGTGAAATTAAGTGTTTCAAGTGATTTCTTATGTGCCATTGTGCACTCATCCCAAACAATGAGCTTGCATTGCATCAACAATATTTCGATTACATTGGATCGGGAAATATTGCATGTTGGAGTATCAATTGTGTTTAAATTGAGTGACAACTTAAGCGCAGTACGACCGCCATCTAGAAGAGCTACCGCAATTCCAGATGTTGCTAACTTCAAAGCTATGTCACATCTTGATCGAATAGTGGCCAAAATCAATGAAATGACAAATGTTTTCACTGTTCCTCCAGGTGCGTCCAGAGAAAATAAACCACCAGTATTAATGTCCACCGCTTACATAAATGTTTCGTATAGTTATTTTTGCTGTTCATTCAGCATATGCACATTATTTCGAACGAATTCCTGCAATGTATCAAGATTGCATTGCAGCTCTCGATTTAATTCTTGCATCGATCGATTTGGCGCAATCATTTCTACTTCAATCAGTAGCTTGTTTGCGATATACCGCACGGCGCCATCTACTTAAAATGAAACGTACTTATTTTCATGAGGGATACTCACACACCACGTACTGGTGCCGTTGTAGTACATGCTATGTATCAGAGATGGCGCTGTAGGTGAAAAATGATTTTCCCTATTTTGCTGCTTTTATCTTGAAATTTTTCCTGAATTTTCTTTGCTATTAACCTCACGGAGCTCGAGACCTTTTCAACGAATGCGAAACCGTGGAAATCGGTTTGTGCGTTCTGGAGTTATAGCGTTAGGAAAGAAAACACGTCCTAATTTTAAGAAGATTTCACTAAAAACTTAAAATGACTGTATCTCCGTAAATAAGAGGAATTTCGCAAAAATAAGCATAATTTGGGATTACCTACTTTGCTATAAACCTCACGGAGCTCGAGGCCTTTCCAACGAATGCAAAACCCTGGAAATCGGTTCGTGCGTTCTGAAGTTATAGCGCCAGGAAGAAAACCCGACTTATTTTTATATTATAGAAGATTAAACTGAAAATTTTAAATGGCTGTATCTCCGTAAATAAGAGGAATTTCGCAAAAATAAGCATAATTTGGGATCACCTACTTCGCTATAAAACTCACGGAGCTCGAGACCTTTCCAACGAATGCCAAACCATGGAAATAGGTTCGTGCGTTCTGAAGTTATAGCGTCAGGAAGGAAAACCCGACTTATTTTTATATTAGAGAAGATTAAAGATAGATTAGAATCAAACACAAAATAAATATCACTAATCAACCTAATTTATTGCAACGCTATTGTTTGTGTTTATCTTGTCTGTGGCTTCTTTTAAGTTCATGTTTTTTTATGTTTTGCTGAATGCCAAAACTCTTTATTGTGTACCTTTTCCTTCCTTTGCATTCTATATCTAAAATCTTTGCCTTCTGGAAGACAGGTTGTGTCCAATCATTATTATGTGCTGTAATAATGCAGTTGTTTCTTTCTGTTTCGCAATTTCGTTTGTATGTTGACTCATTTTAGTTCTTTCCAATCTATACCATGGAATTCTAAGATTAGATACGTTGCGAGTATTAACATTTGATTGGTTTTGTAAAAATAAAAATGTGGGTTCTGTTACGTTATGTATGCTTTTAAAAATTTTGGTTCATACTCGCCGAATGAGGTCTGAAACGAACCAATTTGGTTTTATCAGAATTTATTAATAACCGATTTAAGCGAGCAAACTCTACAATTAATTCCGCATCCCTTTCAATATGTGTTTTTAGGACTAAATCAAATTTATAGGGATAAAACAAACATATGTCATCAGCAAACATATATCACTTTCCATCAAGACCCAAATTTTTTATATCATTAATATTAATTGCAAACAATAAGGGACCAAGTCCACTTCCATGTGGTACACCATATTCAACAGTGCCAATTAAACTTTTATACTGTCCAATCTGAACCCGCTGCTTCCTGTTTATAAAATAGCACTTAAACAATAAAAGCTCTTTACCTTGAATACCATGACAACCTAACTTTTCAATTATTTTATCATGATCCACAAGATCGAAGGCCTTTGAAAAAGCAAAAAACATTCCTGCAACTTCACTGTAGCCTTCATCTAAGCCTTTGCAGATATACCTTATTACATTTAGAACACCATCCTGCATACCCAATGCCTTTCCTAAATCCAAATTGATAGCTATATAGCATATTTTTTGTTCTAAATAAAATAAAAGCCTATCATATAGTATCTTTTCAAAGATTTTATCAATAGTAAAGAGCACGGATATTGGTTTATATTTCTCTACAGTACTGACATGTCCAGCTTTTGGAATTGGAATAATTTTGTGAGTTTTTAAAATATCAGGATACTCAGAAGTTGTTATCATTTTGTTGAAAATAGAAACTAATATTGCCGAAATTTCATTAAAACACTCGTTTACAAACTTTACAGATATATTATCAAATCCTGGAGCCTTATCACTTTCCCTTCTCATAACAATATCCGAAATAATGTCCGTATCTATTGCATCCAAATTAAAGCGAGAATTTGTTCCTCTAACTGTCCTTAAAGAATTAAATGAGTCTCGTGCTAATATTTCAATTCCCTGCTTAAGTTCCATCAACACAGAAAGAAAATAGTTATTTAAACAATTAGCTTTCGTTTGATCATCAAATATGGCCTTTCCTTGTGAATCTATGTTTCATAGTACTAGCTTTAGAACGTCCAAGTGTAGTATTAATAAATTTGCAACCCTTCTTTATATTATTTCCGGCCTCCTGTAAGTTTTTAGTATAATAATTTTCCCTACATTCCTTTGCAGCAACTATTATAACTTTACTTATTCTCTTCAAAATCACATCTATGTTTGCCCTATTTTTTTGATCTACGCCTTTTCTTTAACATTTTGTGTTTATAGTTATAATTTTTTTTTTTAACTTTTCAAATATTTTTTAGTAATTAATTTTAACACTAGGTCTTACTTAATAAAAAAATTTTTAAAAAACTTTATTTTAATTATATTTTCAATATTTCGCCACACCGTTGGTTGGCATCATTAGAAAAAACAAAAATAATGAAACAAACAAATTGAAAAAATTTTTTGATTAACAAATTCAAATTAATCAAAAAATTTTTTAAAAAACAAAACAAACAAAAACAATAAAAAACGACAAATTGAAAATTTTTTGTTTTACATATGTACATACAAACAAATTTTCAACATTAAAAAATTTTTAAATGAAAAACAATTTTTAAAAAACATAACAAATTTACAAAAACAATAGTATCTTAGAATATATGTGTAAGATACTATTGTTTTCCATACTAAATCAAATGGATACATTGTCTGTTTATCCGAAACCTAAAACAACACCATTAATATATCAAATCTCGGATGGAAAATATTATTCATCGATAGATCAAGATCAAATAACATTACTTCTTTTGCTATTGTACACGAGATCATCGGACATGGGCAGGCAAATTTGTAACCCAAAGCCAAAACAAATTTGTTATAGCCACTAATAGTCTTTCGTGCATTTTGACGATAAAGAATACATTGTACGATTCATCTCCGATTTGCAAAATTAGAAACATTTGCATAAAAAATCCTAACAAAATCAAAATGGAACCCACATAGGTTCCATTGTACGTTGAAATATTAAATAATGAACAGGCCGACGCTACGGCTGCGCAGGCAAAGCATATGCCTTTACACTGTGCCAGCCTTTTACAATCATGATATTTTTTATCTAATTTGAAACTTCTATGCAACCTGGAAGGACATGCAATGGTCCTACTACCAGCATGCCTACAAAAATGTAAATCTATAGTTACAATGAGAATTGGCCACAGCAGATTAACTCACAAATATTTACTAGACAGGTTCCAACGACCTATTTGCTCCACCTGCAATGCACAGCCAATACCATTTCCCATATATTGGATGAATGTCAAACTTTTCACAATATTAGAACAAAAATTTTTTTTTTTTTTTGTAAGAAGTAGCACTTCAGGCAACAATGCCTATTTAGTCAAGTACCGTGCTACCTTCTTTAGGAAAGGGATAGAGAAGAGATGAAACAGGTGGTGAAAGCAGAAGGATAGTCGGAAATTAACTGCCGTATAAAGACAGCAACAGCGACCAGTGACTATGCCTTCATCGCTGAGCAGCTCCACCGACAGTCAATTTTTATCTTTTGTAGTGAAAAAAACCAAGGTCTTCGTTGGGAATCGAACCCACAACCCCCATATTTACAAGCTAGTACACTACCTCCTAGCCTGCAGGGGCACCTGTAGGCTAGGAGGTACTCAACCATCCAATAAATTTATTCCAATTTATTCAACCACCCAGCTGTTTAAAAACTATTAACGATCACAAAATTGAAATTCTTCATAAATTCATATTAAACTGTAATCTTCTTTACAAGTTATAAATAAGCTTATCTAATTTTAGCAGACGAAAGCCTTAGTAGTTAGTTCTATTTTGCTTTGTTAATTACTATAATTGTATTATTGTAAATAAGTATTAATAAGTAAATAATGTTTTTGCAGATTTCGTTGAATTAACTGTAGTTGATCACCTCGGTTTAAGTTAATTACCACTTCGTTCAGTAAATTCAGATTTTTGAGTAAGGCATAAGTGCCGCCGCGTGTTACCATTTCATTGCCGAAAACCGCGTGGTATGGGGAAATCTTTATATTAAAAAGCTTACATTTTCATCCCAACGAGTGTGATTTTGTTTTAAACACAATCTAGTACCGGTTATTATAGACCGATTGAGTCTTTCAGAAGCATTAGACTGTGGTGAATAAACAGCGGCATATATGTGCTGAATATTCATTTTTGTAATAAAACGCATTTAACTCATAAAACTTTAAGTACGAGCTATTATCACTTACTAAAATCTCTGGAACGCCTCCCCCCTTCTGTGGGCAAATTTAGATGTCTTGATGAATTCTCACCGTCATTACATGTGTCAACGGGGGAAAAAGGGAGCCCAGTCCCCTAAAGGCTAGCAGGGAGCCAACTGACTAATTATTGAGGTTGGCCCTTCGGGAGCATTGGTGTGATTGTAGTTTCGCAGCCCTCATGAACTAATTAAGATCATCTCACCTCTATTTAGAACAAAGGCTAAATTATCCGGATCCAGTGAGCATGCTTGTCATGTGTTTTGGATCAGGAGTTGGATAATCTCCATCTCTTCAGCAAGGAGTGGAGGTTCTCCAAAACTTCAGAAATTGCAACTAGGAATGACCTGTGCCTAGAATTATGTCATTGGCTTCGTAGAGCACGTAGTTTGATCCACCGTCAAGTTATGGCACACACAGCTAGGTACCGACGTAAATCTTATCACGCATCTCTGGAACGCCATAAGCATGAAAAACTTGTTGTAAAAAATATTTTTGACGGACGGATGAAGTAAACGTTTTTAACGGGCATAACTAATGGAATTTGGTGAGACCAAGAATACTTTCGGTGAATTAACTCCAAGGTTAATTAAACAATTTCAACTTGTGCCATAAAACAATTATTTTCTAGTAGTTAATTAGAAAGCACTAGGTCAATTTTAATAAAAAATTTTAAAAAACTTTTATTTTTTATTATTTTTTCGATATTTCTCTACACCGTTGGTTGGCATCATCAGGAAAAACAAAAATAATAATGAACAAACAAATTGAAAAAATTTTTTGATTAACAAATTCAAAATAATCAAAAAAACAAAACAAACAAAAACAATAAAAAAACGACAAATTGAAAAAATTTTTGTTTTACATACATACAAACAAATTTTCAATATTAAAAATTTTTTTAATTAAAAACAATTTTGAAAATACATAACACATATTTTAAAACATAAATTTAATGACCAAACGTTACAAAAATTAAAGTATTAATTATTAATATTATGCAGATACAGAGTTTTGTTTTATAATTTTATGCACTAAATGTCTATAATTTTATGCAACATTCTTTGGTTAATGTTACTTTAATTATTTGTAACATTTCTAACATATAACGACGTTTATAATTATTTTCTAAATTTAAAATTGAAACATTTTCAAAATTTGGATAGTGATTAACTTTAGAGCAATGCGAAGATAATGCTGTTTTTTGTAAACTAATATTATTCCTGTATTTCTGGTCTGACCTATGTCCTGCGATTCTAGTTTTCAATTTATTTTTTGTTGTGCCTACATAAACCTTATTGCAATCCTCCTTATCATTACCGTTACAAGTAATTTTGTACACTACATTGGACATATTTAATTTTTGAATTTTATCCTTAGTTTTACTAAACAACCTATTTAATGTGTTTGTATTCTTATATGCCATTTTGTATTTATTTGTATCATAAATTTTTGAATTCTCTATTCTTTCAGACAAGACTGGTATATAAGTTATCGATTTATATATTTTCGGTTCCGTTCCACTACTTATAACTCTTTTCCTCCTATTATTAAATTAATTAATTAACCTATTAGTTAATCGTATTGGAAAATTGTTCTCAGTTTAAATATTTCTAATCTTTTCTTTGTTCTTTCTATGGAATTCTTTGTCACTAATTGTTAAAATTCTCTCTATTAAATTATTGGCCGTGTTAATAATAATTCTTTTATTTTGTTTAGAATAATAATTAATAATTCTACCTGAAGCAGTTGGTTTTTGGTACCAATCTATAACTAATTCTTTATTTCTTCTTATTATTAAAGTGTCTAAATATGGAAGTTTAGCATCACATTCCTTTTCAGTTGTAAATTTTATTGAAGGGTCAAATTAATTTAATCTTTCTAACATTTCGTTAATGGCAGATTCAGAAATAATACAAAACAAATCATCTACATATTTTGTCATAATTTTTGGTTTAACATTTAATTTTTCAAAAACATTATCTAACAATTTTTCCATAACAATATCTGCCACAATTGAAGAAGCTGGAGAGCCCATCGGAAGTCCTTTTTGCTGGATATATATCTTTTCATTATACTGAAAATATCTATTGTATCTTCTATACAAAACTTGAGAATACGAAAAAATAAACCTTTCTCTATTTTTGTAAAATTTTCCACAACATTCCATTTCTCTTCTATTGTGTTGATCGCCAAATCAACAGGAATACTTGGAAATAATGATACTACATCAAAAGAAATTAGCTTTTCATGATCCTGTACATGAAGGTTTTTAATTTTACCTTTAAATTCAATTGAATCTTTTATATTATACATAGAACCCTCAGTGATCTTCTTCAATATGTTAGTAACATATTTACGCAATTCGTAAGATGGTGAGTTAACAAATGAACAAATTGGTCTTAAAGGAAATTCCTCTTTGTGAATTTTTGGCAATCCGTATAACCTAGGTGCTATAGCAATATTAGTTTTAAGCTTATTTCTTTCTGTAATATTGATAATTTTAAATTTAAAAAGTTCTTTTACTATATCATTATTAATCTTCTGCAATTTGGTAGTAGGGTCATAATTTACTTGGGTGTATTTAGTTATATCTCCTACAATATTGTTAATCCGTACGTTATAGTCAGTTTTATTTAAAGCTACAGTAGTGTTACCTTAATCTGCTTTTAAAATTAATAAATCGTTATTATTCTTCAAGAACCTTTCAGTGTCTTTAACTTTATCTAAAATAAACCTATCTCTGTTTGTCAATATCATATTGTTCAAATGATAATCTACATTGTAGTTAATTTTGTTTTTGATATTTCTTGATCTTTTTTTGCCTGAAGTGTCTGTAACAAGTCTTCTCCATCTGCAATAATCTTTAAAATCGGAAAATCCTCCTTTTTAGTTGGTAAGGCATGTTTATGTCCTAGTGATAAAATCCACTTAATGTCCGTTGGAATATTTAAGTCAGTTTTGTTAACGAACCACTTATCATTTAGTCTTACATTAAATGTCCTCTTTTGTAACTCATAAAGTGAATTAAATTTCTTAATATGAATTTTTTTTACTTTTTGTTTAAATGAATCTGCCAATATGTTCTCATAATATAAAAACTCTCTCATTTCTTCTGCTTCAAAATGATTTCTTAAATTTCTTTCTATAGCTATCCTTTCCCTTTGAAAATGTATCAATATTATATATTTTTCTTTCAACGTTAACTTTAAAATTTTGTTATGGAAATCTTGATTATGCTTGCCAATTAAATTTCTCATCTCTCCAAATGTTGTTGATTTAAAAATGTTCAAAATATTCTTCGTTGAGTTAGAAATAAATTTTGGTATGATTCCTCCTACAGACTTGAACCTGTTGACCAAACCTGCAACCTCCAGATTCTTTTTGAATTTGTTCAAAATCATTTTCTTTTCTTGTTCTTATTTTTATATTAATATCGAGCTCACTTATATTATATATAATAGTTATAGTTTTTTGACCTTTTTAATATTTTTTAGTAGTTAATTAGAAAGCAAAATTTTTTCAAAAAACAAAACAAACAAAAACAATAAAAAAAACGACAAATTGAAAAAATTTTTGTTTTACATACATACAAACAAATTTTCAACATTAAAAATTTTTTAAATGAAAAACAATTTTGAAAATACATAACACATTTACAAAACAATAGTATTTCACAAATATATTTTAAAACATAAATTTAATGATCAAACGTTACGTTAAAAAGGTCAAAAGACTATAACTATTACAGTTATTTTCTCTTACAATTTATTTTCAGACAAATTTGACTTATTTCACATAACTTTTTGCACAAATTATATTAAACATACGACTCTTTGTCTTTCTCTTGTCACATTCTCGCTCTCCTCGCTTAGTTTTGTAAATTTTTCTGTAAAAGAATAAGTAGAATTAATTAAAAATTAATAAATAATTCTAACCAGTTCTCACTTATCACACTCTATTGCATTTTGCTTTGTATTAATATTTATTTAATAATTATACCCTTTTAATAAATTTGGTATCACTGCTGCATATGTTTGTGACGTCAGCAAAATAGAGAGTGAAAAGTGAATGAATGAAAAATGTTAGCAATATTTTATTAAAAATAAGGCTAGGCAATCTTGGGATAAGCCAAGTTTGTAGAATTTATTTATTAAGTAACAATAACCACAAAACAATTTAAGGAAATATATTTCCTTGTTTGGAAAATTAAATTCATAACAAAATATTTATTGAAAAATATTTTTATTACTGGGCCTTTTGGAAGTCGTGTAATCCGGTTAGATCCCGAAAATTTCTTTTTTCCAAGTAACGGAATAATTTTCTTGAGATCCTTCCATTTATTTCTGATATATTTGAAATATCCTAAAGGCATATTAATTATAATACAAGCTAGTAACAAAAATGGCGGGCCATCTACAGTAGAGGCTTTATTACAACAGCAAAATACTGTTTTAATTAATATTGAGCTTGTCCGGCGATCTTTAAAGCAAAAACCAATTCCGCAGCTAAGTTCAAGATTCAGGCTACGGTTAGGTCTTGATAAAATTTTTCAGAACTTTTGGGAACTAGAAGAAGTTCCTAAAGAAGTTAATGCTTTATGGTCTGAACAGCAATTATTCGAGGAGAATTGTTTAAAAACTGTTAAACAAGTGCCGTTTGGTAGACTTCACTTCCTTTCAAAGGTGACCCTAATAAATTGGGTTCCTCTGAATTAGGACACATGACTATTACAGACGGAACAATTCCTAATTTTATGCATTACTTCGTACCACATCAGTGTGTACCACGTCCAGAAAGTATATCAACAAAACTTCGAGTGGTATTTGATGCTTCGTGTTGGACTACCACACAACTTTCAGTAAATGATATTTTAATGATTGGACCTACAGTGCAAGAAGAGTTATATTCTACACTTCTTCAGTTTCAATTGCATAAATACGCTCTGACCGCAGACACTGAGATAATATACCGTTAGGTTTTAATAAATGAATCAGACAGAATATTCCAAGTAATTCTTTGGCTTGAAAAAGACTCAGACAGCCTCAGAAATTTCCTCATTGAATACAGTGACTTATGGCACATCGGCCGCGCGGTTTTTGGCAATACGCTGCTTGGGGCATCTAAGTTATCAATTTAAGGAATCATTACCAATTGTATCTAATATTATTCGTAGAGATTTTTACGTTGATGATTTGCTAACTGGAGTAGAATAAATTGAAGACCTTAATACCATACGTAAAGACGTCACTAAAATACTGCAGTCAGCAGGGTTAAATTTAACAAAATTGGTTTTTAAGCACGCATCGGATACTGAAACTAACGCAGTTAAGAAGACTCTCCACGACACAGATGATTTTAATAAAGCGTTAGGCACATATTGGCTACCAAGAAGAGATGTTTTCAAGTATCAGTTAGATGATATATTTCACGCACTTAGGGCGACAAAGTCGAATATTTTATCTGTGTCTGCCCGACTGTTGGATCCTGCTGGGCTTTTGTGTCTGCTGGTAGTCAAAGGTAAAGTTCTACTTCAGGAACTTTGGTTACAAAAATTAGATTGGGATGAATCGATTCCTATGAACCTTCCTAGAAGAATTTCAAAGCAAATTTGGCGAAAATAGATATTATTGAAGTTCCCCGATATATGTTGACTACTAAATATTCTTATTACCAAGTATTTTCAGACGCATCAATTAGAGCGTGTGGCTGCTGCATTTATATTCGAAGTAGAGTGAATGACAATATTTCCTGTCATTTGCTAACAGCAAAATCGAAAGTCGCTCCTTTGAAAACTAAGTCGCTACCGCGGCTTGAGCTATGCGCAACACATTTGTTAGCCAAGTTATGAGCCAAAGTTAAGACTATTTTGACAGTTTTATTTTTTGGGCCGATTCCGAAATAACACTACACTGGATAAAAACACATCCATCAACCCTATCCACGTTCATTTCAAATCGTGTGGTGGAGATTCAGGAATTGTCTGATCAAATAAGATGGCGTCACGTTCCGTCAAATAATAATCCCGCTAACATCGTTTTAAGTGGTTGCAATGTTGAAGATCTCAATAACTCAATTTGGTACACAGGCCCGGTATTTTAGCTCAATTAGACTCACGACTAGCTTATTAATCATTTTAAGTTGAATGATCAACAGTTGTCATTGTAGAAGAAGAAGGTTAACGTTGATTAGAGTGTTTTCGTATGTTTTAAGATTTGCTCATTTATATCGGAGCAAAAATTTTAAAATTATGAACAGTAACCCAACAGTAAAGGAAATTAATTTTTCATTTCTAAAAATAGTTAAAATTATTCAGTCGCGTGAATTTTCCAGTGGATTTGAAAATTTACGATAATCTCGGGTCCTACAGCCAAACTTGCAAAAGAGGAAGAAAATGCTTACTTTTAAGAATAGGCGGGCGATTGCTCAATGCAGCAATCTCGTATGAAAACTTTCATGTTCTTCGGGATAAAATCTGGCTTATAAATACCAAAGAAAAATGCAGTCGAGTGATGCGCAAATGTATTCATTGCTTCATGTATAAACCGAAACTTAGGAGTCAAACAATGGGAAACTTGCCCGCTGATAGGGTGAGAGCTATTCGACTATTCAAAATATGTGGCGTAGATTTTTGCGGCCCGATTAACGTAACTTTCGCGGCCGTCCACCCTTCAAAAGTTATATAGCTGTGTTCATATGCTCTACTTCCAAGGCCGTTCACTTAGAACTGGTTAATAATTTAACTTCCGGCTGTTTTCTCTTATGTCTTAACCCTGCAAGGTTACTCTTCGTTTTAGTCCATTAAGGTTACTCTTCGTCGAATCAACGAACTATTTAAAAAACCAATTCAACGGAACGATTTTTAAATTAAAAAATTGAAAAATATTTTTTGGGGTATAATTTTATTTAAAAATAAAGTAAAATATTAAACAAAAAAGTAAGAATTCTGTTTTTCACTTAAAATTCGATACGACCTTAAACTCCTTTTTTGTTTTTTCAAACTCACTCATTTTGTAAAACAACAAAATCTTAAAAAATAAAAATAAAAATGACTAATTTCATACACAGCCTTTAAATATAATCAGTTCAATAAAATAAAAAAAAATTTTGGTTATTTTACACATGAAACACAAAGTTCTACCTTATGTTCATTTATTGCATGCAGTTTTCGGCATTCTGCGTTTACTATATGGACAGAGGTGACAAATTTTACGTTTTTTTTTTCTCCTTTATCAACATTTTCGACACCCTCTTCCGGATTAGGTATTATATTTCGAATTTTTTCCTTAATTGAGGTCTGTAAAGTAGGTGTCTCAAGTCTGCCTTTCAAATATGGAGCCACAAGGGATTCATGAATGTCTTTCAGGTACTGTCGTCGGTTTTTTGGTTTTTGACCTTTTAAAAACATATTGTGGGTATATATTACGTAGCTGTTCATAAAAGTAATATTTAAAATGCCATCAATTGGTTTTTCGGGAACAAGAGACAACGCTGCACATTTGGTCCAAAGTGTCAACACCGCCTTTTGTGTGATTATAAAATTCCACCATGTGAGGTTTTCCCGTTTTCGAATTTACGGTTCCTTCCTAGCATCTACCATGTATTTTGTACCACTATCACAAACCATTACCAACTTTAACCCATATTAAGCCGGTTTATTTGGGATGTACATACGAAATGAGCATTTGCCTCTAAATGCCAGTAGCTGCTCATCAATTGTTAAATACAAACCGGGCACGTAATTTTGGCGACATTTTGCGATAAAAAGTTCCCAAACTTTTCTTATAGGAGCAAATTTATCATTAATTATTGTCATTCTTAAACTTTTGTCGTCAAAGCGAAGGCACGACATCAAAAATTTGAACCGCATTTTACCCATGGTAGACACGTAACGCGACCCACAATAAGTAGGATCAAGAAGTTCGTCTGTTGTAAAGTTATCTTTCTTAATGGCTGTAGGAACTAGGAGTCCTAGAAGGGCATATAGTTCAGATGCATCAGTTGTACTCATTTGCGAATTAATTTTCGAACGGCTCTGTATCTCAACGTCTGTGCATTTCACAATCTCATCAATAATTTCAGGAGTGATGAACAATTTAAAGCAATTTAGAGGTTCATCGACTCCTTTACATTCTCGTGATGGACCCCTAGCGTTGTGGACATAGCCCGGCGATGTGACTTTCCTTTTTTAGTTGACCAATTATTAAAATTTTTTCCTTGCAAATTTGTTTTTGAAAACTCGATAATATTGGTTTTTGAGCGAAGTACATTGG
Organism: Trichopoda pennipes; assembly: GCA_030448955.1. Classification (NCBI taxonomy): domain Eukaryota; kingdom Metazoa; phylum Arthropoda; class Insecta; order Diptera; family Tachinidae; genus Trichopoda; species Trichopoda pennipes. The sequence continues at coordinate 2,095,998 of JASKUP010000062.1, read as the reverse complement.
TTGGTATATCATCTTCATCTGAAAATTCCTTATCGGAAACCTCCGATGTCGGTGGTATATCATCTTCAGTTACACTTATCTGCTCACTAACTTCACAGCTCTCGTCATCTTCGTCATCTGAAGCATCCAAAAATCGATATCTTCGTCGACACAATTTTGTAAAAACCTTTCGATATCAGCGTCTGTTAATATTTTTTTAGAGCTCATTTTCTATTCTATTTTAAAAAAAAATTAACAACAACAATATATTGCTTCAAATAAAAAGTTTTATAATAATACTAACACAAGAAATGCAAAACAATAAAACAACACAACGAAATAAAGCATCAAACTTATTACTCCATAAATACAAAAAATCGCACTAAAGTTACTCTTCGTCTTTACGACGAGTACTCACCGGATTTTACGTGTGAATTTGAACCTAAAAAAAAATACTACGCCAGCATACGCCTACTCACAGCAAGCTTTCGTCATCTACTAACGTTGTTGATAGAAAGAGCGAAGTTAGATCACTCATAAAAAAGTTATAGAATAAAAAGTGTGTGGTGTTCGTCGTTCGACGAACATTAACCGTGCAGGGTTAAAAGGTTCATCACCAGGAGAGAGATGCCGACAAAAATTTATTGCGACAGCGCCCCCAATTTCGTCGCAGCCAGTGGAGAAATACGAGAGGCCAGAGGAAAAATTTTAAAGCAAGCCGAATCGTTTGCCATCAACAGAGGACACATCGGCAGGCTATGGGAAGCAGAGGTCAAGTCAGCCAAGATCCTAATGTTGAAAACCGGTGGCAGTACGCTCTTGACAGCGGACGAGCTGGCAATATTTCTCGCAGAAATATAAGCCGTACTGAAGAGCGATCCCAACAACGAAGCCCTCACACTAGCCCATCGATTAATAGGAGAGAGACTTTGAACGCTGCCCAACAAATATCAATTAGAAGAGTCGACCAAGCTGCAGTACTTGAAGAGATGGCAGCATAGTTCTGCACTCAAGCGGATGTTTTGGCGATCTAGGGTGAAAGTCTACGTCCTTAGCATGCAAGTGAGAACCAATTGGTCCGATGCAACGCTCAACTTCGCCGTCGACAAAATCGTCGTCGCATACGACGACAATCTTCCGCCAATGCAGTGGCTAACGGGTCGAGTAGAAGCCGTATTTCCAGGCCAAGACGGCAAAATTCGGGTAGCGGAAGTGAAAATCAGAAGTGGTATCCTAGGGCGGCTTCCTATTGATTGAAGACCCGTGGTGCTTCAATGGGTCGGCATGTTTGGCCTTACTAATTTTGTTTGGCGAGCTGCTAAAAACCTTAAGAGACCTGTTGAATCTAAACCACCTCTGCGTACTTCAACTGGAGACTGGGCACGAAGTGATTCTGGAAAGGGTGATATATTTGTTGAGCATCTGAAATCCGTTTTCACCGCGAACGCGTTTACTGGGGAGGCTGAATTGCCAGATGTAGTGGCTTTACCCCCTCTACCCATAAAATTTAAGTTGCGTGACCTTCAAGGACAAATTGTAAACTCAATCCGAAGAAAGCCCCAGGCATAGATGGTATCAGCAACAGACTGTTAATGGGGTTGCCACGTATTTGTATTTTAAGATTAAAGTATTATCCAAGATTCTGGAAAATAGCCAAAGTTAGGATGATTCCGAAGCCGGGCAAGGATCTTACCAGGGCCGAATCATATAGGCCCATAAGCTTATTATCAACCTTATCAAAGCTTTTCGAGAAGTTGTTTATGACTAAGCTGTCACCAATTTTAAGTGTTAGAGGGTGCATTCCAGACCATTAGTTGGTTTCAGGAGCCAGCATGGCACCATTGAGCAGACTCATAGATTGGTACAAGTAGCGAGAAAGGCATTTGAGGAAAGGAAGTATTGTTCTGCCCTGTTTCTAGATGTTTCGCAAGCATTTGACAAAGTATGGCATAAGGGACTATTACATAAGTTGATGACATATCTCCCAATCAATATGGTGAAGTTTCTGGAAAGTTACATTACGGAGAGAAGGTTTACAGTAACCGAAGGAGACTTCATCAGTGAACCCGCATCGAAAGCTTCCGGTGTGCCGCAGGGGAGTATGCTGGGTCCAGTTTTATATCTGCTTTATACTTGTGATATGCCTGTGAGCAGTAGCATCCATACTTCAACATTTGCCGATGATACGGCCTGCCTTAGTTCCCACGAAGACCCCCGTATGACATCTCAGGTTCTTCAGTAACATATTACGCATCTGGAATTGTGGTTGAATTTATGAAGAATAAAAGTAAACGAGCAAAAGTGTGTCCATTTTAAAAAGGGAAACTTGCTCCCCTGTTCGTATGAACGGCCAGATTATTCCTCACCACTTGCACGCTAAACATCTTGGCATAATCCTTGATCGTAGGCTTACATGGAAACACCACATCGACACAAAGCTAATCCAAATGAAAATCAAGTTATCTCAAATATACTGGCGAATTGGCAGGAACTCAACTCTTAGTCTGGACTGTAAACTTCTATTGTATAAGTCGATTCTGAAACCAATATGATGCTATGGAATTCAACTATGGGGCACGGCTTCAGCTTCAAATGTGGAAAAAATTCAACGCCGACAGAACAGAATACTACGATTAATTACATTAGCTCCATGGTACATGCAAAATTTTATTATTCATCGTGATTTGGATATTCCACTCGTGACTGCTGAAATTGCTCAATACGCAGGCAAATATTTAACTAAGCTCGAGTGCCACCCGAATCCCCTTGCGCGGAATATTTTGAATTTTAGAGGTCATATCCGATTAAAAAGGAGAGACACAGGGGCATTGGTCAATAACCCTCCTAATGGAAATGGAATCTCTTGAAAATAGTTTATATTTTTTTTATATATTTATGATTGTGAAAATATGTTAAGATATTATTTTATTGCTGTCACTAGAATTATGTCTGACACTGGTCGGGCCTAATGATTATACATTTAGACTTAAGATTTGAAAAATTGTTGATAATTCATATATATGAAGATACAATAAATAATTTATGAAGGCAAAAAAAAAAGTTATAATATTGAATTTATGTATTTGAATTAAAATGAATAAACATATGTGTACCAATCCTATAATGTTTTCGTGGCGATATAGTTTAAACTTTTTAATTAATTCGGTCATATTTAGTCGTGAAAAATATCATGTAACAGTCAGTATCATTAAAGTCTGGTGAATATAAATCCATTTCTGGCTCTGATATTTCAACACCTGAAATTTCCTCGTAGGAAATTCTAGACAAAGCATTGGGGGTACCACGTGGATTTTCCCTTTGCTGTAGCTTATTAAGAACTTGTTACCCTGTAGCTACCATACCCATCTGGCAAGCCATCCTGTCACATCTTACTGTTTCTTAGCCATATTTAAGAAAACTGGTCCGTTATAATTTCAAATTCTTGAAGTTCAAGATAGCATCTAAGCTTGTTTGTGGCTTCCAAAGCGGCCAAGCATTTGCGTTCGGTGGCACTGTGATTTCTCTGAGCAGAATTCAGTCTTTTCAACATAAAAGCGATTGACTTTTCATTACCATCACCGTCGAACTGCACCACCACAGCACCGATGCCAAAATCGCTGGCGTCACATTGTAATAAGAACTTTTTTGAAAATTAGGATTTGACAAAACTGGAGCAGATGTTACTAAGTTTTTAATTAATTCAAATGATTTCTGAGCTTCAGATACCCAGCGAAATATCTGCTTTCTGGATATATTGAGACAAATCGACGATACCAATGGGCCAGTTTCTGATTGATACTACTTTTTCGGGTTTAGTTTTTATGCCTTCGTTTCCGATTATGAACCACAGGTAATTTACTTCGTAAAACAAAATTTTGACCTGGCAACATTGAAAGTAGTATTCACTTTTCGAAATTGTTCGGCTATGGGGGCACCCAAAAACAGAATGACGAATATCCGGAAGTACATAGAGACTCTCCATTAACCGACACATTGTGAAAGGAACATCATAAAGCCCAAAGGGCATTACTGTAAACAGATATAAAAGTCTTCCTAGTACTGTAAAGGCTAACGTGCTTTTGATTTCTCTGGCAAACCGATTTACTAGTAGGCATCCTTTAAATCTAACTTGGATATTATATTTGCTTTTAGTAGTCTTAAAAATATACCCTCAATATATGGTAATGGGTAAGCATCTTTCCTGTTCATCTCGTTAAGTTTGCGGGCACTTAAGCATAGCCTAATTATGTATGGTTTTACTGCGAATCTCATCGAAGAACTCTAGGAAGAACAAGATGGCTCTATTACTTCCAATTCTAGCATTCGATCTACTCCTGAAGCACTAACTTTTCTACTGCAGATGTCACAATTAAGATTTTTAATTTCGTCTTCATAGCGTCTACATTTAAAATTCCGAGAACCTTTTGTTCTTTTCCATCGGCAGTTTTTACAAAAGTTTTCATCGGCAAAAATTCTTTCAATTGTCGAAAATGACGCTTTACTAATTCCCAACCAATACAAGAAACATTCGTGCTGGCGTCTAAAAGACCAAATTCGACGAAAGATTAAAACTTCACAAGGATTATGCCTCCAAAAGTGCTCCACTAGAAGATTGCGTACTTGTTTTAAAAACAAAAAAATTATTTAAAAATACCTAATATCATCTTTTCTAAATAATCCCGTTAACAAATCGATTCGTAAAAGGACTAAAAAGTTTCATTTGGTTTCATTTTTTGATTTCTAATTTCTTCATGTATGTCAAAGCATGATTTAGTCTCTATACTGATATCTTGGAGCTTCACAAAACTGTCTACATTCAATCACTTCGACCTGCTTATGGTAATGCCAGTACCAATCCTGCGCTCTACTAGCTTTTTGCATAACAATGAAAAATCTTTATACAATCTCTATGCAAAGACTCATCAACGCTAAAGCCATCATATTTGATGTTCTAGTTTTGAATAATTGAGGTAATCTTAAACGACAAAATCTTCGTCAAAGGAGGAACTGTTATCTAGCAGACGACTATTATGTTGTGCGGGAGGAAAACTTTGAGCATTTTCCGAATTAATTTAGGGTTGTGTGCTTCAATTACTGGCGTCAGAAATTTATACCAAATTGGGATTTTTTAACTCGTAGTACTGTGCTCTCAATTATATTATCCAGCATTGAAGTATCGAGAGAACTAGAAAATTTTGTTGTATTATTTCTAAAACTAAGAGGTGGTCTATTTTGCTTGATTTCTTTGGAAACTAGCTGTATCTTCAGGGAAGTATTTAGTACAGGAATTTGCAACTCACAATACAAGGTGGTAATATGGCTACGTGCGTACTATTGTTTTGTCTAGCCCTACGGGGTCTACCGCGTTGGCTTGTACCTTTAGGAGTTTCCCCTAACCGTAATTGGTGTAATGGTATTGGAGGATTGCCATGTAATGGTATGGCAGGGTTGCCATGTAATGTTGTGTTCTATAATTATATCTTCTTATTCTATATTCTCTATTTTATTAAATTGCAATTTCTTCATATTCTTTATATTATTAATGGAGGTGCATTCCCATATGTGAAGTTGATCAGACTTCTCAGAATTGCATTTTTCCACATTGTTCTTTCCTACGCGCGTATTATTATCTTCTTTATTTCTTCTATTAATTTCTTTTTTTATTTTTATATGCCTCATTATTATTATTTTCATTATTAAGTAATCTATAATTATTCGGAATCATTATCAATATAAGCAGCAATTTTATTCGTGCTTGATTCCTTTTCAAATAAATATTAAGTGATATTCTCACAAAATATTTATTACAAAACAATTTTCATTAAAAAAGAACATTTTATGATATTCTCATAAAACATTCTTTCAAATAAAAATATTTGTGCTCTCCCCCATTACAAAACATTTCAAATATTTTTATTTAAAAGAATGTTTTATGAGAATATCATAAAATGTTCTTTTTTAATGAAAATTGTTTTGTAATAAATATTTTGTGAGAATATCACTTAATATTTATTTGAAAAGGAATCAAGCACGAATAAAATTGCTGCTTATATTGATAATGATTCCGAATAATTATAGATTACTTATTTCCATTGCATGTGCCCGTTGCTTTTTTAGAATTTTGTAAAATTATTTACAAATATTATTTATTTTCTGAACTTTCAAATTACATATGAATGGTTTCCAATGGCAACCCTTATGTAGAAATTGAAAATAAACAATGTTTTTGTTGTTTTGAAATGTTTTGTAATGTTTGTATAGAAGTGTTTTTGAGTCTTGATGTCTAGGCTATGTTGATTTTGTGGAAAAAATTCTTATAAAATCAATTTGGCTTTGGATATAAGACACAGGTTTTTCTATACAATATTGGGGTAAAATTCACTGATGAGCTTTGTGAGCGAAAGTGAAATTGCAATATGAATGTGATCTCCCCCATTACAAAACATTTCAAATATTTTTATTTGAAAGAATGTTTTATGAGAATATCATAAAATGTTCTTTTTTAATGAAAATTGTTTTGTAATAAATATTTTGTGAGAATATCACTTAATATTTATTTAAAAAGGAATCAAGCACGAATAAAATTGCTGCTTATTTTCATTATTTTTATTTGCCTCTTTTCTTAAGTTTCCATTTTTATTTCTTTTATTTTCATTATATTCTTCTTTGTTTTTGCTTTTATTTAACTTATTGTTTTCATATTTGTTATTCCAATTTTTCATTGCCATTGTACTAATATTTTACTTCAAAAATTTTTGACTCTTAATTTACATTTTCTAGGTGACATATATTTTGTGTATTTCCTAAATGTGTTCGTTAACCCCGTTTTTGCATATTCGTCATTGTCTTCAATCTGTTGATTCTATGAAAACATTCTCTGTTGTTTTACTTTATTGTAGTTTAATATTTCATAATTAGTTAGTGGGTCAGTTTGTAGTTGAATATTTTCTTTTAGGTTACTGTGTCGGTTGTTGTTTTTAAAATTTTAATGTGTCATTCCACTGTTTTGGTGCTATTGAATTACTAAAAAATTTTTTGGTTTTAATTCATTATTGAATATGACGCAATCTTCTTAAAGTTGTAGTTTTATTGCATGAATGATTATGATTATTTGTGATTTTTTTATTGTTGGAGGAGATTTAAACTAAATATAAAAACGTATTTGTTAAAATAATATTTAATATAATATTAATAAACTTAATTTCTAAGATTTTTTTTTGTTATATGTTGATTACATATATATATTGCATTATTTGTATGGTTTTTCGTTAAGATAATAATAGAGTGTATATCAATATATTTTTAAGTGTATATTAAAAATATCTAATTTATATTATATGGAGGTGAAAAATGTGTACATTGTTACTACATAATTTGAATAATTTTGTGGGATATTACATATACTTATTTATATATATATATATATATATATATTTATATATATATATATATTTGTTTTTTTCTTTTTCTTTAGTTTTCTGAATTTTACTACTACTATTCTTTTATTTTTATTCTCCATGTTTTTTTTTTTTTTTTTTTTTTATACTAAAAAGAGTGGAGTATTGAAGGTTCTATTATGTCGTTGTTAAGAATTTTCTTTTTGTTGTTGTCCTTATTGTACCTTGTTTTTTCTGTGGCAGTGTATTTGGTCCGTTATGAGCAGAATTTAGGTGGTCTAGGTTTGCCATGTTCGGTTTGCAGGAAATATTGGTCCGGTATGCAGGATCTTAAATTTTGTTTATAGAAGCGCAGGATCAGTGTTTGGTGCTCGGGATCGGTTTATTTTCAGGATGTTGTTGCTTAGTCCACAGGATCGGTCCGCAGGATTAGTTTGGTCCGGATTGCAGGATCGGTCTTTTTGCTGAGTGTAGGGTCGTAGTAATCGGTCCACAGGATCGGTCTGCAGGATCGCCATGTAATGGTATTGGAGGATTGCCATGTAATGGTATGGCAGGGTTGCCATGTAATGTTGTGGTTGGTTTTGTGATGGTGTGCGACTGGTAAAGGATGCCCTATAGCCCATATATTGATATTTAAACAGCTGTCTGGAGATTCAGCTTAAAAACAGGCGTTTTAGGAACAGCCCAATCAGAAGATTCAAGATAAATAAAACAAAGGCAGTTGTTGCCGTATTGAGCTCATTAAATTCAATCTTATTTTATTAATGGCATGCAGCCCTTTTTATATCTAATTTACATTTTTTACTTAGCCTTTCTAACTTATTGTAACTTATTGCTAATACATATTTGTCTCACTTCAATAACATGCATTATCGATTCATTGGTTCATGTGACGAATCAAATGCATGATAAAATAAAATACTCAAATGAATATGACACCTAAAAGTGTGTCACTCATTTGTGTCATAGATCGAATGCATTTGAGTCGACACATGTTGTACTTTGGTAAGTGGTTGTCCGGTGTGTTTATGTGTTACAGTGCAGTACACATATTGTGGTACACTACATTGGTCTATCATCTGGATTAATTTTAGTTCAAATAAAACGAAAGTTGACTTTCAACATTGTTAATGCATTGGTGATGGATTATATGATTGCATTCTAAAATGATTAAACATACCTTCAGATATTTTTCCATTGCCAATAATGGAAGACTTATCCTCATTTCTTACGTTTTTATCTGCAGGCTGATCCTGGTGAGGCGGAGATTAGTCCATTTTGTTTTCTTTTTTTTTCTTTATTGCTCAATGAAATAAAAATTTATGCCAAAAATAGTGAAAGACAAAACCCGAAATTAAAATGCGTTGCATGTTTTGAGAATTCTGAAGGTTACATATATTGCAAAAATTAAAATAAATTAGTTTTAGTTTGCTAAAAACACAGTACCGAAATTTAAGAAGAAAGTAAACAACTTTTTTTAGAGTAAATTTCAATGAAAATTTGTATGAACTTAAAAAGAAAGATGTTTATGGAAAAACAAAAACGAGACTAGGTTTGTAAAAAAAATTTTAAATATGAGTTATTTCTGAGTTATCTCAACCACAAATAAGATAAACTCTAATTTTAAAAGATGTTTCAAGTATTTTCAGTCCGAAAGTGAAAGTTTTATTTATGAAACTAAATCAAAAAAAATTTATAAGATGTGTAAATTTCTAATATGAGAATGTGAAAATATATTGTTACGTTTATACCTTTTATAAACGTTTTGTTGTTCTTTATTGCAAAATGATTAACACCCGTTTTTAGAGTTTTTAATTAATAACAATTTTATTTACTTTTAATTACACAAAGTTGACATAGAACAATTTACTTAAAATGCACGTCTTCACTCGCTGAGGTTTAATTTTACACTGATTGATTATCCACTCAGACGCTTCCCCTATTTATAATTGCCCAATTAGAATCTAGAAGATTTAAGAATCTTCTACTCCCTTTGTATCGCATTTTGTTGATGTATGTTGTTTATCCGTTGTATAGGCGCCTGTATGGCTGTGTGTATAGTTGTTTTTGTTTTTATGCTGATAAGGTTTCTGCCTGTGATTTACTTCAATACATTTGTTGTTGTTTTTGTAAAAAAAGGTTTTCTTAGAAAACTATGCAGATGGTAAACACATGTATATTTTTTGTTGTAAAATTAGTTTTTGTCTTGCGCGTTTAGATGATAAATAGCATACGTGTATTTTTTTTTCCTGCATGCCAGGCAGTTAGTAAACAGCATATCAAATTGTAGTTGTGTGTATGTACAAACTTCTACGCAGTTTGTAACCAGTAGTTTGCTTTATTGCTTAATTATTTTATTTTAAAAATCAAGCAAGACATATTCGTAACAATATATTATAAATATATAGTAATAAGCTGGTTGTAAAATTAAATCAACAATCAAAGATGTGCTTCTCTTACTTGTTGTAAAGTACATTGTGCCCGCCGGGGAGTATACTACTTTGTTTTGCCGCCATTTTGGTAAATATTAGTCTTGACAGTTCATATTTGGCAGTCCTGAAGTAGACACGTGACAAATTCATTGTGGAAAAACATTCAATAAACCAACGTATTTTAATCGTTAAAACATTTTATTAAAATCAATCATCGAATACTGTGACGATAAGAAAGATACGTAATTTTTTTTGGGAGAAACAATGTGCCAACAAAACGCAAAATAAAAATATTCAACCAAGAAGAAGCCATTTGAGCCATCCAAGTGAAAGGAAACATCAAATTTGAGAAAAGTATACCAATTAGTGAGTTAAAAGTAAAAAAGTGAAAATAACGCCAAAATGATTTCTTTTTACAGTCGGTAACTGAATTGTCGGGTTCGATGGGCGCACTCATGAAAGAACTCAGAGGGCGGATAACCGTATCCGTGCCTTAGAACAAATAAACTCCCAATTATCCATTCCGCCTTTTGTTCCGTTACGTGGTCCTATGTCAGAGGACGAATTAACAAACTTCCTGATTGGGTAAAGGAATTGCAAGTCTTTGAATCCATCGCAGTACGCATCCTGGACTTCGTGGTTGAGTATATAAGGGGAAATGAAAACAACGTAGCCGACGCATTATCGCGCATTGAATTCGACGAGATCAGGAATATTGAAGTTAAAAATGTGCTGAAGGTGACAACAAGACTTCAGGCACAGCGTGATCGCATAAAAGAGCATAATGAGAATACAGGGCTTACCGATTCGGTTGGTTTAAATGTATTTGAGGCTATTAATGCGCAAGAGCACAGAAAAATGACAGAGATGCATTTTTCAAAGAATAAATTGATAATAGGAAAGAAAGAAAAAGTACTTTCTGAGGTTATGTTGGAAGACCTAGTTATTAATAGAAATGTTGATTTAGATCGCGTCTTTCTAAAGCTTGAAAAGATAGCCGATAACAATGGTTTAACAACCTTAAGGCTATCAATAGATGATAGCACATTTGAGAATATAGGTACCTTAAAGAATATTTTTATGAGAAAAGGGAATGAAATCCTGAGGGATTCCCATTTACATATAGTGCTCACTCCTAAACTAATTAGGGTTACTGCCGATAGCGAGAAATTGGCCATTATGCGAAAATTTCATGATAATCCCATAACTGGAGGACATCCAGGGATCAGTCGCATGTTGAAAAAATAAGACTTCAATACCATTGGAAAGGCATGACCAGAGACATTGCTCGTTTTGTTAAAACTTGCAAGTTATGTCAAGTAAATAAACACTCTGTTAAGACAAAGGAACCTTTCGTTGTTACACCAACTCCTTTGAAAGCATTTGATATTGTCATAATTGACACAATCGGACCACTACCTCGATCCGATTCACAAAACGAGTATGCAGTTTCAATTATTTGCGATTTGACTAAATATTTAGTTGCAATACCCATCCCAGATAAATCAGCCAAAAATGTCGCTAAGACAATATTGGAACAGTTTATTCTGGTATACGGTCCCATGACTAAAATGGTCACTGATATGGGAACTGAATACATGAACCAAGTCCTCGTTGAACTATGTTCTATGATGAAAATAGAGAAAATTAACTCTACCCCTTATCATCATGAGACGCTCGGCACAGTCGAGCGGTCCAATAGAACATTCGATGAATATCTTCGGACATATGTCTCATCTGACAAGTCAGACTGGGACAAATGGTTAAGATATTTCGTGTATTGTTATAATACCACTCCATCAACAGCTCACGACTACTGTCCTTACGAGCTAATATATGGAAAGATTCCACCTTCACTAGATTGCACTAGCAGGAATATAATAAAAAGGAGATAAAATTCAGACTCCAAGTAGCGCAGCGAAGAGCTGCCAGCTTTATCGAAAATGCTAAATTTACTAGACAGAGGAATTCCAATGAGAGTGCAAATCCTTCTAATTTAGCACTAATGATTTCGTACTGGTCCGGAACGATGCGGGTGACAAGTTGGACATAGTTTATAAAGGTCCTTTTAAGATAATAGGACTCGATGAAAATAATAATGTTGAACTTATTGATGACCATGGGAAACAATTTCTGGTCCATAGAAACAGAATCAAAAGGTGCTCCTGTAGGCTAGTAGGTAGTGTACTAGCTTGTAAATATGGGGGTTGTGGGTTCGATTCCCAACGAAGACCTTGGTTTTTTTCACTACAAAAATAAAAATTGACTGTCGGTGGGGTAGCTCATCGATGAAGGCATAGTCACTGGTCGCTGTGCTGTCTTATATACGGCAGTTAATTTCCGACTATCCTTCTACTTTCACCACCTGTTTCATTTATTCTCTATCCCTTTCCTAAAGAATGTAGCACGGTACTTGACTAAATAGGCAATGTTGCCTGAAGTGCTACTTCTTTTAAAAAAAAAAAAAAAAAAAAAAAAAAACAGAATCAAAAGGTTTGAACCATGCTGAATAACTTCATTCATCCGAATCTGCTTTCACGATTTGTTTTCTTTACAATGATTTCTGAATTCCTGTTATATTATTCCTTTTTTTGGAAAGAGAATTTTTTCATTACATACAATTTATCTTGATTGAAATGATTGTTTGAAAGGTATTTTGCAATTTTTTTTACAATTTGTTAATTTGTGAATTCTTTTTTTTTCCTTTTAATTAACAATTGTAACCATTTGATTACAATCCTTGCACTTTGGATCCTATTGATCCAGGATTGATAATTTCACAATAACAACAGATAGTTCGGCCAGTTATTGGAATATATAACTTCGGTTTGGAACAGTCTACAGAACTTGTAAATAACTTCCTTCTAGTATATGATAATAAATCAGAAATAATTCAACAACAATGTATTTCTGTAATCTAGTTTTGTTACTTAATTATTTTTTTATTAATACCTTTTTTTACTACTTTAACTTGTTTGTACTTTATTTTATAAACACCGGTGTATTAGCTCCTAAGGTTATTAAAGGAAGAATAATCAATGCAAGGTATGATTGACTATTCTTTCTAAAAAGGGAGGTGTAGTGTGTTTGACTGTGTCGTCATTGCTATGCCATCTGCATTGCAATTGGACACCCAACATTCCAATTCAATGTGACTGTCCACACACAGTTAACTCATATGTGGGAATATGCAAGCTAAGCATATTCCCACCACACACACAGTTTATATTGACTGTGTAATTTATTACTTAAGTTAGGATATTTGAGTAACTGTTTACTTATGTGGGAATACGCAAGCTAAGCATTATAAAACTATTAATTTAAAAACACACGTTTGTCTCTTTTGATGTTTCATACATGACTGACTTTATTCTTGTTAATTCCTTAAGGCCGTGTCAGATAAAACTTTTGCTTTGCGTTGCGTCGGTGTTTCGCTTTGACATTTGAGTTAAAATGTACGTAAATGTATGAAAGTTGCCACATAAAGCACTTTTGACGCAGCGCAAAGCGAAAAGTTAACCAACATTCAACTTTTTGCGCGCTTTTGTTATTTGTGTTTGTGCGTTTGTGTGTGGGCGTAAACAAAAAATTCATGAGTGTTGTCAAAGTTTATTGTGACATACACCACTTGATTTACGCTTTTGCTTTAAAGTTTCAAATGTCACGCAAAGCAACAAAGTTTTATCTGACACGGCCTTTATTATCTATAAACATAGGTGATATATAAAGTAGTACTATGTAAAATTAGTTTTGGGAATATTATAAGTGTTACCATTACACCTTCCTTTTTATATAAAAAAAAGAAAAAAAATTACAATTTGAATACAATAAGTATGTATATGTAGAAAGAAAGAAAAATAGTGGTAAACTAGACCGATTGATCAGGTCGGTCCAATTCAAGACCCTTTTACATTTTAATTAAATTAATTTTCAGTAAATTTGATTTTTTTTTTTTAACTTATCGAAAATGAAAATAATTACATTAAGTAGTATTTTTTCTATTAAAATTGAACAATAAGTAAACGTTTTGTTTTATATTATATTTTTTTTTTTTAATTATATCAACTTTTACAAGGAAATTTTGGATCAGATTGCTCTGAAGTCTTAACTGACAACGTATGCTATTTTATTAGATAGCGTTTTATTTTCCGAAAACGGATTCTATATTGTGTTTCTCGTTCATACTTTCATGTAAAGCAACTTTTAATTCAACATTTCCTTAGTCTATTCTTGTGAACAATTTTTTCCTTTTTTCGTTAAATTGTTGTATATTCGTACGTTGGTATCGTCTATTTCCTTTACAGTGTATGGTCCGTCATAGATGTGTATGTGTTTATCGTATGGTTCGTGTTGTATCAAAACAGTGTCATTGACTTCTAGTTCTATTGGCTTTGCGAATCTGTCGTAATATTTCTTATTAATATTTTTGTGCTTTTCAATTAGTTCTTTAGATATAACAATAACTTAGCAATAATAGTTTTTTGAAGCCTATATTTTATTTCTTTACTATAATCGTAAATTGGCTCAAGTTAGAAAAAAAATCATCTGGCAATACTGCTTTTTTTGCGAAGACTAATTCAAATGGTGTAAATCTATTTCCAAATACTGTATTAGATGTTGTGTTGTGGTAGAAAGTGAAATACTTTAGAAAAGTATCCCAATCAGACGTGTTTTCATGCAGATATTCCCGAATGTATTCATTAAAAACGCGATGATTACGCTCAATGGTTCCTAAAGTCTGATTGTGATAAGCAGTGGAAAATTTTAGATCGATCTGTAACAATTTGCAAAGTTCAGTGAAAATCTCATTTTTAAATTCAGTGCCTAGATCTGAAACTAAAACGTTCATTTTACCATATACCATAATAAAGTTTTCGAAAATAGCTCGGGGCACCGTTTTTGCCGATTTGTCCGGAATAGCGATCGTAACTAAATATTTAGATAAATCTCAGATCAAAGTCAATGCGTATTGATGTAGGTAGAGATCCGATGGTGTCTAAGATTATTACATCGAATGCCTTGGCTGTAAAGTGCATTCTTTACAATTTCTCACAAATTTTGCCACAGTTTTAGCCATTCCTTTCCAATAAAATTTTGATCGTAATTTGGCATATAATTTTTTTTGCCCACAATGTCCACCTAGGATCGGATCATTGTGGTATATTTCTACTAATTTTAATTTTTTATCATCCTCAGTTACTATTTCAATTGGTTCTGTTAATATTATTTCGAGTATTTTTAATGTTTTATTACCACACTCTTTTAATGATTGTAATGAAATTAGGGAAAAAGGAAAAAAATATATCATTTTTTGGCCATTCTAGTTTGTAGTTACTGAGATTGTTTGCTTTGTATTGTAGCTTCGAAAGCATAAAGTCTAAACTTAATGTTTCGTTAACAATCCTGAAGTCCACAAAAAATAGTTTTTTAAATTTTCTATATACATTTATACGTAATTTCTTATTGTTATCATTAACATATACTATTTCTGTTTTTAATTTAGCAATGTTTTTATCAAAATCGTGAGAGAATTTGTCATAGATTTTCAAATTGATATCATTTTTACTTTCTGATGGTAGATTTATTTCGATTTTGTCGTTATTAGTTTTCTTAGACATAGAACGTGTTATAGCAAGTACTTGATTGCTTGATTTTTTCAGCTCATTAATTAAAATTCTCGAGAGTGCATCGGCACCAATGTATCCTTACCTTAAATTATTCTACAGAGAAGTTATATTCGGAAAGCTCTAAACGTATTCGTGTTAGTTTTGAAGACGGGTCTTTTATATTAAAGAGATAAACTAGTGGTCTGTGATCTGTTCTAACTGTAAAGTGGTTACCGTAAATATAAGGACGAAATTGAGTTCAAGCTCAATTATGGCTTTTTTTGTTCAGATGAAGAAAATGATTTCGAAGCAAAATAAACAGGTAAATCATTGCCATCAAAGTTTTGGCTGAGTATCGCTCCACATCCATTTTTTTGATGCATCTACGGTGACTAAAAATTCTTTTGAAAAATCTGGATATTGTAAAACACGTGATGATAATAAAGCAGACTTCAATTGATCAAACGAATTTTGACATTTTACGTCCCATTTAAATGAAATATTCTTTCGCGTCAAGCGATGCAAAGGAGCAGCTAAAATCGCAAACTGAGGTATAAATCTCCTGTAATAGTTTGCGAATGCGACGAAGCGTCTCACAGCATTTTTCTCAGCGGGTTGTGGATAATTTTTTATAACATTTACTTTAGTATCGTTTGGTAAAAGTCCTTTTGCCGTACATTTATGTCCCAAGAATGTCACTTCTGGACGAAAAAAATTACACTTGTACGGGTTTATTTTTAAGTTATGCTTTCTTATTATTTCGAAAACGTCTTTCAAATTATTAAGATGATGCCGTAAACTACAACCGATTATAATTATGTCATCGACATATAAAAAGGCTTTATTTGGCGAAAGGCCAGAAAATGCTATGGCCATCATTCTAGAGAATGAATTTGGAGCCACATTTAGCCCAAAAGGCAAGACTTTCCATTGAAAAGATCCTTTGTCCGTGCTGAACGCCGTTATATCTCTCGACTCTGGATGCAAAGGTATCTGGTGGAATACCGAATATAAGTCTATAATTGAAAAAGATTTGGCCCGCCCTAAGTTGTCTAGTATGTCGTCTATTCGTGGTATCGGGAATTTGTCCGCTATAAGTTTTTTGTTTACTGCTCTGTAGTCTACACACATTCGAAACGATTTTTGGTTGTCAACCGACTTTTTTGGCACTAGAATTAACGGGCTGTTGAAATTCGAGGTACTCGGCTCTATTAAATCATTTTCTAATAAATTGGTTACCTGCCTATTTATTTCTTCACGCTGAGAATAAGGGAGCCTATAGTTTTTGATATAGATGGGCGAGCTATCGACTAACTTGAGCTTTTGTTCATAAAAATTATTTATTGACATAGGGTCACTTTTTAAAGAAAAATGTCAGCATATTGTTTACAAAGGGGCATAAGATAATCGCGAACTTCATTTAGCATTTGATTTTTTAAAACTAATTCCAAATTTTCTATTCGTTGATCGTGTTTTTTGTTTTCATTTATTGTGTATATGTGGAAGTTTGATAATTTTTCTGTTTTGAGACTATCATTTCTGATTGATTGGAATTCGTTTGTGGTATTGACTATTCGCAAAACAGGGTTTTTTTAATCTATAATTCCCTTGCCAACAAAGACACCTTTGTGAATTTCTTGTGACTCAACGAACATCGCTTCCGATATGTTGCGCAAATTGAAAATTCTATATACTTTACATCTTGGTGGTACTATAAACGTGAAGCTTTTTACACCATGGCTTATTGGTATTTCAACTTTCATGTTCCTAATAATAACTGATATCATCATTGATCCATAATCAATGACACATTTATAATTTTTAAGGAAGTCCTTACCTAATATCCCATTTGTTGGAATGTTAAAATCGTTCCCTACTACATGAAAAATCTGAGGAAAAAACTGATTTGAAATTTTTAAATCGGAATCGATTGTTCCCAACGTAGAAACTGGGCTTGTGGTAATACCAGTGCTACAATGTCGCGTTCATTTAAAAGTGTTTCGAAATTGAGACATGAAGCTTTTATTACTGAAATATCCGCTTGACTGTCAACAAGGAAAGTACATGCTTTACTCGAATTAGCACATTTTAACGTAATGAAGTCGGAATAATTTAGATTTAAAGAAAAAATTGATTTAGGATAGTTATGAGTGTTTAGTCTCGGATCTCTTCTCCTTGCTACCCCAACAGTGGCTGCTGAGGGACTTCCATGTTTAAAGTCCTGATAGCAGTCCTAGGGTTAGAATTTTGGAAGAACCGATTCCTATTATTTCCACGATAGTTGGTGTGGTACTGATTATTGTTAAAAGTTCCACTCCCTTTTGAATTATAAGCACTTCGAAAATTTCTTTGGTTATTTCCTCGATAAAAACTACCACGGTGTCGATTTCCACGGTAATTGTTACGAAAATTAAAAGTATTATTTTGGTTCGAGTTCGAATTACTAGCTCTATTTCTATCTTGAATTCGTAATGCTAAAACCTGTCGTTCCTTATTTTCATTAGCCTGTTCGATAACTAATTTCGCTACAACCTCTTTTGGATTTGTAAATACGGATGAGGCAAGTATTGATTTCCCCAAATCTGTTTTTGCATTTAGACGACAAACCGTAACCGTTTGCTCAATTGCCATTTCGTGAGCCTTATTGGCTGTTATACCTTCAATGATAAGTGATCGTTTCAGTGCATCAGCTAGTTCCTCTGTCTGTTTAGCAAATTCTGAAAAATCATTGTTTCTAACATTTAGAGCTGCTATTTTTCCCGATATAATTTTTGAATTGTCCGGTTTGATTTTGTCTCTTAACGTGGTATTAATCTGTTCTATAAAACTAATGGCATCGGGCAAAAATTCTCGTGCTTTTGCTTGTAATTTGGATTTAATAAATGTTAAAAGTGTTGGTTTTAAATTGGGTTCAGTTAGTTCTTCAAGTAACTCGATCTTGTCCAAAAAAGATCTTAGTTTAAATGGATACCCGAAGCGCACATTGTCACATAAGATTACTCTGTCGTCGCCATGTTGCTTACTCTTCCTACTATATTTTCTGTTACAAAGTCTGATTTTGTTTTAACCACAGCAACCTCTCTAATACGTGTTAATAGATTAGCGCCAGTTAGGACTGGTATTTTTAATTCATTAAAAGTGTTTTCCGTGTATTGTAATATAGAGTTATATTCTTCTATTAATTTTGTTTTATATTAAATAATTTTATTCGAATTCTGCGTGAGAGGTCTTTTCTGCAGGACTCTTTTCTTTACCTTGTAAAAATTCGAAATATATATGCCAAATTCCTTGTAATCAAATTTATTTATTCGCACTGATCGAGCCAGTATTTTTAATCGGTTTTTGATTCTAGACGAAAATAGGTTTTTAATACCGAAAAACGATTATTTTGTGTGCGACTAATCATTGTTCTTTGCATTGAAATTGGGTTTTGATTATGAATGAAAGAGAAAATTGACTTCAAGATGTGAAAAAGATTCGCTTATAATACTAATAAATGTATAGGAATCAATTATCCGTCACTGTCCCTTCCATCAGTGCTAAAAAAAGTAAAAACGAAAATTTTAAAATAATTACCTTCTAAAAAACTATCTTCGGATAAATGCATCACTTCTGTGATTTGTATCTCTGCTGAAAATCAAATTTGAAAAAGTAAAATGAAACGTAACACACAAGGGAAAATGTATGTTTCAGTTCAGCTTGGTAATTTAACGACAAAGGCAATGAGTATCTTTACTTAACAGTCTTTACGATTAGGTATATACATATATGTATACATATTAAAGTAATTATTAATAATAGCTTATTATTCAGGAAATCTAGAATTTTTAATAATTTTGTGAAAAATAAAAATTATAAAAGAATTTATTACAAAATTATTTGTTTTTATATATTTAATTTCTAATTTTAGAAAATGAAAGTAGGGAGACTTTAATTTAAATTTTTATTAAAATCTAACTAAAATAGCTATTTAAGGTATTATTGATTAATAATATTAAAAATTATTTCAATAATAATATAAATAATGTAAAAAATTATTCTAATAACTTCTTCAAATATCGCTTGTTGATCATCACTGCAGTATATTTTCTGGTGTTGTAATTATTACAAACCTTTCTGCGCTTTTGGATCTATGTGAACCTTTTGTTTGTCAGTCTTTAAGTCATATTTTATTGTTGATATTTGTATTGATAGTTTATATTGTTTGGTTTTATTCTCCATTCTCTGCTTATAATTTTATTTTTTTTTTGTTTTGATTATTAATTCTCTTTATCGTTCAGTTTTCTTTTACATATTTAGTTTATCTTGTTCTTATTTGTTGTCAGTATTTAGTTTTACTTTATTCCTGTCTCTTCTTTTACACTTTTTGATATTGAGTTTGTTGTTTCAGTTTCTTTTGTTCCTTATATGTACTGATTTCGGTTTTTTTTCTCTCTCTCTTTTTATGCATATATATTTGATCTTTTTAACTGTTTAAATTTTTCGTCTTCCACATTTTTCAAACTTTTGTTTTTTTTTTTTGTTTTTCTTCTTATGCTTGAATTTTAAGTACAGTCACTTCAATGTTTAATGTTAAATTAGAGCAATTTGGTTTTAAAATTTATTTACAAACTTTTGCCTTTTTAAATAATTTTATTTGTTTTTCTTCCTTTAATTGTTTTGTTTTTCTTTTACCGTATATGTATGTATATAACGCAAATATATATATGAATTAAAGTTATGTTTAATTAAAAAGTAGTTTTTGTTGTTTATAATAAATAATTGTGTTTTTTAGGATAAGGAGGAGTTGGTTTAAAGATATGTACAAATAACTAAGAACAAAAACTGGCTTTTTTGCTTGATGTTATTGTTGTTGTTGCTGGTGCTACTGATATATTTTTTTTTAAAGAAAATTAATTTCGGTATCTAGTATTCAATGTTGTTGCTTAGTAAAAAAATTTTTAAAACTTTTAAGAGTTGTTGAAAACTTAAATCCTTATTTTGCCGCTCTCTCTTATTTACACATACACACTTCTTTTCAATAATTGATGAAGAAGTCCTTTTTCTTTATTTCTTTTTGTTTAAAAAATTTTTTTTTATTTATTAAAATTTCAGTTGTTTTAAACTCTTTATCGTATCTATTTTCGTTTGAAAATTTTAATTTTCACGTTAAATAAAAGTTTATTATTTTTCATTAATATTTTTCTTGTCTTCTTAAAAAAACAACCCGAATCCATCATTTTTTTTAATTTATATAATTTTTCCTTTTGTTAATGAAGCCATCTATTTTTTTTTTTGCAAAATTCATGTTTTATTTGTCGTGTCTTAATTAATTTTCTTTTAAACGCTCTCATTGTCACGGTCGCCATATAAAACTATTAATTTAAAATCACACGTTTGTCTCTTTTGATGTTTCATACATGACTGACTTTATTATTGTTAATTCCTTATTATCTATAAACATAGGTGATATATAAAGTAGTACTATGTAAAATTAGTAGTTTTGGGAATATTTTAAGTGTTACCATTACAGCATATTCCCACGATAATATTAATAATAAGTTTTAGTTATAAGTTTAGCTGGTAAGAAAAGGCAACAAATAAAAGATACGTCAACCAGAACAGTCGCACAAGCGGCTGTTCTCAAACTAAATATTTAAGGTGTTTCATTTTATCCACATAACAATACTGTCAAAGGAATCCTTGATAACTATAAACCAGTGCGTCGTAAACCAATCATCAAAGCGATGCTGAAGAGTATTCACGGAAAAGTTAAGAGGAAGCGCGAATAGTGCGCTTGTATCGCGCAATATTTTCGATGATGATTGGCTGGCAATCAAGTCATGTCTTTCCCTTCACAACGCGGACAAACGGGACATTCGAACGCAATTGACTCAGGGCAACTCGAAACTAGATGAATTTTACGTAACCCATCAATTTGTATTTATCATAAAAAAGATTAAGCCCGAGAATTATTCTAACGAAACGGTAGATGCGTTGATGGAAACTTATAGAAACAGAGCGCTTGACATTTTTATTAGAGGGCTGGGTACGGATTTGTCCAGAATGATTATAGTCTAGAAACCAAAAAGTTTACCAGAAGACTACACTGCTTGCCTAGATATTCAACACTTGAATTATAGAAACTATCCCATACACCACTTTAATGTTCGAAATGCAGTAACAACTCCAGCCAACCTAATGAATAAGAGAGACAGTCCTCTAATTTTACCACTTAGGAGATTCAACATGCTGCAAACGGATTTAAGCAATCGGTTTAACCAAAGACCAAGAGGCATTTTTACCCGCAACCTAGAAACAACGCAGCGGGACCTGTTGAGAAAATGGATGAAGATCCCTCGATGCAGACACGTCACATTAAGTAGACCATACCAGGCCAAGAGAAAATCCGGTTTCCGGTACCGCTTCAAAAGTCAAAGGATGTTCAACATGGAAACCAGGGATAATTATGATGATGAAGGAAGACGAAGGAACTACGAAGAACAACCAGACAACATTGCAAACTCAGAACTAAATTTTATGGATGGAGCCTATCCAGCGTACCTTATATAGAATACATTGGAAACGATGGATAAAATTTAAGGTTCTATTAGTCCTTGACTTACGAAAAACTCCAAAACGACTCCCTAAACCGTTTTCCGTACATTCAGCCGGTGGCGAAATTTTAATTACCGAAAAAGTAGAAGGAAGCGTCTTCTCCTACGTTAGGAATAGGACCTTATCAACATTTTATGTTTTGCAGGGGCTAGATTCATTTGATGAAATTATCGGCGATGATACCTTAAAACAAGTTGAAGCAATTATCGACGGAAAGAAACATGTGTTAACTATTACACCAAATGTGAAAATTTCACTTTTCGAAGGAGTGTCAAAACAAGTGTACCCCATTTTAGAACCCATGATATCAGGCATTATCGGAGATAAATTACAATCTCTGATAAAAAAGTTCGAACCTCTTTTTGGACCGATAAGTAGCAGGGACATAGCAGGAGCCAACATTAGAGTGGAAATAAAACAACAACGAATGAACCAATTTATACCAAAAGCTACCCATATTCTGCATTTATGAAGGCAGAGGTAGAAAACCAAGTCCAGGAATTTTTAAACGAAGGTATTATTAGACCATTCAAAACCCCTTACAACTCTTCAGTCTGGTTTGTGCCTAAGAAGGCAAAACCCAATGAGGAAACACAGTATCGAACGGTAATCGATTTAAGGCGATTGAACTCAGTCACTGTTTCCGATACTTACCCGATACCCGACATAAACTCTACGCTTGCTAGTCTTGGAGAACCAAAGTTTTTCAAAACTTTGGATTTGACATCCGGTTTTCACAAAGTACCTATGAAGTTTTCTGTGTTCCAAAAACGGCCTTCTCTACAATGAACGGGAAATGCGAGTTTCTTAGGCTACACTTCGGTCTTTAAAATGCACCAGCAATCTTTCAGAGAATAATCACAGACGACTACATTGGAAATATCTGTAACGTATATATTGACGACATAATTGTTTACGGAGCAGAGGAAGAAGAACATCTGAATAATATTGAAAAAATCTTCACAAAACTAAGTCAAGCTAATCTGAAGGTAAATCTTGAAAAAACTCATTTTGTGAAGTCTGAAATAGAATTTTTAGGATACGTTGTAACACCAAACGGCGTAAAACCTGACGAGAAGAAGGTAGTAGCTATTCAATTATTTGTCCCCCAAATAACCTCAAAGAGCTTAAAAGCTTCCTCGGTCTAACACCATACTATAGGAAGTTCATTTAGGATTACGCAAAAGTTGCCAAACCATTAACAAGAGATGAGATCTCCTAAGTTAAAGCAAACGCATCTAGACGAATGTCAATCATATTAAATGAGGAGGCGATTAAGGCATTCAACAGCTTAAAGGAACTCTTAGTTTCAGCCGACGTATTAGCGTTTCCGGACTTTGAAAAACCTTCAGCCTTACCACAGACACATAGGATTATACTATAGATGCGGTGCTATCACAAGCGGTAAACGGCAAGCATAAACCAAGTTCATATATTTCACGATCACTCAGCAGAACCGAGGAGGATATACTACAAATAAAAAGGAAATGTTGGCAATCGTTTGGGCTCTTGACAGTCTTCGTTCCTACCTTTATGATTCGTATTTTTACGGATCTGCAACCACTAACAGATGTTCTAGGAAACAGAAATCATAATGCCGTATTAAAACGATGGAAGGCACGGATTGAGGAGTACAACCACCAAATGATTTATAAGCCAGATAAATCAAATGTCAAATGCAGATGCTCTTTCAAGGCTACGTAGCGGACTAAATATGCTGAACGACTCCGATACAGATACAGCATCAGAAGGTTACTTAGATGCGATTACTGCTTTTGAGGAAGAGTAAAGAACTGCAAGTGCCAAAAAATCCATGTAAAATCTTCATATGGATATTTTTGAAATTCGGGGTGTAAAACTCTTAAGTTGTATTGACAAGTTTAGCAAATTTGCATAGTTATTTTCTATTAAGGACATATCGGCAATAACTATACGAAATAAGATTTCTAAATTAATACACTATTTTACGGTCCCCAAGGTAATAGTAATAGACAACGAAAGGCGCTGCTTTTTGAGCCCGCTGGTTTTCAACTACATCCGGAGTCTTGGAATACAAATATATCAGACACCACTTGCTAAGTATAATCTTTTGATGGCAAACAGCATTTAACTATTTAATGGCAAATAAAATTTATTATATAATGGCAAAAACTTAAATTTATCTAAAAAATTAAATATTAAATGCAAAAAGTAAAAAATAATTATAAATTTCAATTGATTACATAAAATTCATGAAACTGAGCTACTTAAATTTGAGTCAAGACAGAAATTATAAAATAAGTAACTAATAAAAATAGAAATTTGACATGTAAAATTTATAAAAAATGTTGGAAAATTGTAAATTTAAATATATAAATTCTTAAAAACGATTATCTATTAATAAAATTGTATTAACCTTTTGAAAAGGAAAACTTATTATTTTATTGGCAAAATAGTGGATAGCGCAAATGTTAGCAAGGTTCGACTCCTGGCCAAATATATATTAAAATCATAACAAAAATCTTTTTACTACATTATAATAATAAACACTTATTTTTGTTATATAATCATGAGGTAGATGTTTGTTAGTTTCTCCTGCCTTTGGATTCAACGTATTCAAGTACGATTCTTCATATAATCATGGAACATGGAAGCGGTTGGATCATTAATGTACATTTTAAATTGGTGCATACAGTAAATTTGGAGGAATACGACAGAGCCTTGTACAAAGTTGAGGATACTATGAAAGATATTAATGAGATTTCCATGAAAACTATACTTCGTTTCCACCTAAATATGACCAAGTTAGGGATAGAGGAACTTTGAGGCAACAGGGGAAGGAGGTCACGTTCTATAAGCTGGATTGGACCCGCCTGAAAATGGATCACTGGTTCGCCAGATGCTATCGACTGGGATTCTATTTTAAGAAGCCAACAAGATATGGTAACCAACAACAGATGATGGTAGTTAATCAACAGCAACAAAAAGATCAACGAAATGATTACGAAGGCGAATTTTATTTGTAAGGATATAAACGACGAAAAATCGAAATACTTACGTCGAGTAAGATACTGGTGTTGAAGGAACAAATAGTACGATCATCGCAGATAGCGAAAACCGGAATTGTAAATACGAATCTACTTGACCAGTATGGAGAAAATTATTTCGCAAGAAGGATCTCTGCCTCACGAAAATCTTGTCGAAGCGACAGAATATGCAAAGCCAGTAGCCAAAGTAAAAATATCGAGCCTTAATAGAAAGAGCCACTTCTAGAGGGAAATAAGTTTACCTACAATATTAGAACATAATGACAAGCAAAGACAAAACATATGCGATAACTGGAAATTGCTTCTTAATAAAAATACAACAATATATGAAAGAGGTATGCTTAAGTGATTACCAGAGGATGGGTGTAATGCAAGGTTACTTAAAGGTGGAAATGCAAACTGCTAGATTGTTACAAATAATGAAAAAATCATTGAGCTATTGAACGCCAACAATACTTTTGTAAGCAACTTTAATGGAATTTTTAAGAACGAAATGGAATTGAGAAATGTTAGCGGAAATTTTAAAGTCCAGATTTACAACGAGACAATACAGATTGGGAATCATACTTTTATCAGCAAGGAATCCAGAACCATACAAGCCTTACCATCAATTCTATCAAACGTGACAAACAAACTAAATCAAACTAATCTTGAGTACCCACACATGTTGAACTTGGATAACATTAATTATTTTGGGAACAACATTTCATACCTCAACTGCTTTCGAGGCCATATTCCTGATAATTTTCTCTGTTATAGAAATCGCCACAAAAATCATATTTTTGTATTAAAAAAACTTAACATTAAATATTTTATTTATTAATTTTCTGATTAACCAATAATTAAGTATAAAAGAATTGTACTAGAAAAAACATTATTCATTCTGTCACTGGGAATAGCAGAAGTAATTTAACATTGAACAAACTTGTCTTTCATTTTAATTAGCGAATATATATATATGTATATATATATATATATGCATACCGCATGCTTTGAGGACAGTTTTTCAAGCCATCGCATAGTTTGAGGACATTTGCATACTTTGAGGACAGTCCTCGAAATTTTATATGCCTTCCGCATAGTTTGAGGACATGTTACTTTGGGGACATTTTTTTAGCATTTTCCAATTGCACCGTCTATTGATTTGTAAATATATATATAATATAAATTTAATACGCGTTTCTCTATATACACCCAATAAATGCGATATAAATTGATTTTAAAAAATTTTCATTAGTTTTTGTGTTGCCATACTTATGCTAAAAGTTTGTAAACAATAACGTTTTTTTTTCTCTTTTGACGCCGTTACAAATTGGCACAATAAAGACTTTGTACTAATAAATGCGCCTTTTTTGCAATATATGTTTTTATATCTTTGCAGAAACACTTCTGCAAGAAAACAGAATTGTTGATGATGTTGACTTTTTTTGCGATTACACCTAATATGGTGTTTCCACGGCACCTGCTTCGCTCTCTATTCTTGCTTCACACCCCAATCATAAGCGAATCAACCTGCTTCGCCATACAAAATTTTGAGAGCGAAGCTGGTAGATTCATATTGAAGCTAGTTGCGAAGCAAGTAAAAATCCTCTCTTCCCTAATTTTTATCGTAAGTTTATCTGCACTAGTTATCAAAATTAAACGTTTTTGTAAACAAAGAAAATTTACAAACAAAATAAAGTTAAAACTTAATTAATTAATTTTAATTTTATAAAATTAAAAAAAAAATGGATAGGAAAAAAAATTATACTTAATGCTATCGCGGCAAGAAGGATATCTTCTGTTGTTTTTCAACTGTTGTTGTTGTTTTTCAACTTATGTTTTTCTGTTTAATAACAACAGCCAAATCGAAGCAGATAAATGAGTCGTGTAAACAGCATGATTCACAAACTTGCTTCAGAGAGCGAAGCACGAGATTCAAACTGTCGTGGAAACAGGCTATAACACTCTTTTAACACATATTTGATCAAACACTGCTGAGATGGAAAAATATATGTGTATACAAAATATTTTAATTTAGGATAATTTTCAAAAAAATTTTCTGCAAATTTTGTTTAGTATCAGGTTAGGGATACGCTGTCAGGGAAATATACATACTAGTCTATAAAAATACAATATGAATTTTTTATCTAATATACATATGTATATAAATATTGAATTTAAAAAGGTGTTTAACTTCATGCCGCAAAACTTACTATTCACAATGGTGCCATTAAAAAATTTATTGTAATTAATGAGAAATTTGTGTCAATGTTTGTGCAATAAATTCTTAAGTTAACTCTAATTGGAGTAAATTTAAAAGTGTTTAGCCGTAATAATTTCTCTATTTAGCTAATATTTTTATGGTCTGATTTCTGAAAAGGTGTAAAAAGAGGATTGTGTGTGATTCTTGAATTTAATTGAAATTCATCAAAAAATTAATAATTAAATGGTTATTTGGTAAAATTCGAATAGATTTAAAAATCGAATCGATTTATACACCAGCAATAAATTTTAAAAGGTTATACATATAAGTATGTAACTAGATACAGGAAACTTTTGAAGAAACAAATTTACAAGTTGTTTTCCACTACATACACCTTTTTTTTTTTATTTATTTTATAGAATTTTCCAAATGAAAAATCTATTCATTGTACGACCCATGATTTTTATATAAAATTCATAGTATATTGAAATTCATAAAAGTATTATGAAATGATTTCTGGAGGTTAACTATGGTTAACTGCAGTGCAACCAAAAAATATCATGTATTTTTAGGGGCATTTGTTTAGATATGGAAAAAGTTTGCATTCTAATCCCACACATTTAGATGTACTTATGTATATAGTGTGCATTACATAATTCAATTTTTTTCCAAACAAGTAAGTAAAAATGCAAGACATATTTGGTTGCATCAAAAAAATATCTGCCATTAACAAACAAGTTTTAAGTCGACTTGGTTTTAGAATGATTTCTTAATTCTGGTGTCCCCTTCAGTAAAATTGCAGTGAATTCGGAAAAAGTACTAAAGTTTGCGATAAATATTTTACGGAATCATTAAATTGCTCCAAACATAAAAGGTTACTAATCCATTAAAAATATTTTTAGACAATCGCAGAAAAATTAAAAATTATTACTACTAAATATATAATAATTATAGTTATTTGACCTTTTTAATATTTTTTACTAGTTTTTTATTAAGCACTATGTTGTTATTTAATAAAAAATGTAAAAATAAAAAAAACTTTGTTATATTATTTTTCAATATTTTTTTATACATTCTTCTTTTTGTTTATCCTGATGATGTCTCCCAACGGTTTGGCGAAATATTGAAAAATAATAATAAAATAAAGTTTTTTTGAAAATTTTTTTATTAAATAATGACCTAGTAATTAATAATAAACTGCTAAAAAAATATTACATATATTTTTAGTGAGACTTCAAAATTTTTTATCGAAGATTTTATATAAAAATTCCAATATCCGAGTTAATAAAACTTATGTGTCTATTCCGTATTCGGAATGGAATTAAAATAAAAAAATCGATATGATATTCTGAATTTTAGATATCTCTTTACTATTTCGAAGTTGACTTTTGAGGTTTAGAAAATGCAGAAGCATATATTTTAAATAAAATATTAAACACACAAAATTTATTTAGCATATACATACTTATATTATTGAAAAAGAAAATGTTGATGTAATCTAAAACTGATTATGAATAAAAAGAAATAAGGAATCAATTTCCTTTATTACTCGTTATTTCCAGTAACAATTGAAAACAACTTTTAGTTATTGATTGCTTGCGATGTTAATTACTTTATATGGATAATAAACTTATATAATTAGTGTATTTAAACTAACTTTAAGAGAATCAATACATGAATGGTTAACAAGGAAATTAAACTATGTATATTCAAACAACTCTTCATTATTTTTAGAACTTCGAATTTATATAGTAGATAATTACTAATTAAATTTTATTTTGTGGCTTTAATTATTCATGGCTGAAATAATTTCAGTGCTTTTTTTTAAGCTCCTAAAATCTTTAAAACAATTGGCATCTCTCAATTTTGTATCTATTTTTTAAACTATATAGCATTCATAGCATTGATTTGCCTTAAAATCATCGCCATCTTTAGGGAAACCCCATTTTTACATAGGACAATGCTGTCATCACAATAGCAATTCATTTACGAATTATCACTAATACACGCACACTTTTGCTTTTGCCAAAGCAAATTTACTTATAAGGTATTGCTACTGTGCTGCCATACTACACTTTATAAAAAAGTTATTATGTTATTATATAATTAAAATAAAATTGCATGTTTCTCTGTGGAATAAAATTATTTTTGTAATAATGCAACACATTTTTGATGAAGCTTTTAGTTTTCGAAATTGTTGTTTTTTTTTATAATAATATAGGAAAAATTTGAACTTATGTAATTAAATTAACATATAAGTTTTCGAAACATACACAAAAAGTGTATGATTAAATATGTACTAATCTTTTAAACGGTCTTTTTAATTAAATTTTAACGATTTAATTTTTTGATATTTCGCTTTCCTCTGGAAAGCTTCTTCAGGAAAATTAAAATTTTAAAATTTTAATTATTAAAATTTAATTTTCCTGAAGAAGCTTCCCATAGGAAAGCGAAATATCGAAAAAATAAATCGTTAAAATTTAATTAAAAAGACCGTTTAAAAGATTAGTACATATTTAATTAAATTAAAAAAGGTCGAATAAAAATAAACATAATAATCAAAAAGTATATGTTAATGTAATACTCTTCGCCAATAGTAACTTTATTTAAAACTTCAATGTATCAAATAATATAATAACTGGACTTTTGAAATTTCGCTCAATTCATGGTATTGGTATTTACTCGTGAAATATCTTTTGAGTTTGAGCGAGATTTATTATATTAAAAACAATATTTCCTGTGATCGGTAAGAATTTTCGTGTGAAAATTTTTTTGGGAAGACAATTGGAATAACAAAACGTTGTTTTAAATTCTGTAAAATTCCTGATTGTGAAGGGTATATATATAAGAACACAGCACTCTTAATTATTTTTCAAAATAATTTTCACTTTTAGTTAATGAAGGATATAGCTTCTTTAATTCTCAGAGCGGTTAAAAATATCTTCTCATAAAAGTAAGCAAAACTAGGAAAAAAGAAGTTTGACAAAATACAAAGCAACGTCTTCAAAAATTTATATCTGATAATAAAATTATTTGATTTATTAGATTATGGAAAGGCGAAAAAAATTATGTTCGATTGCCGAAAAGTAGAAATATATTTATCAAAATTATGTTAAGTTTCTGATTTCCTCAATAACAACAAAGTCAATGTTATATTATACCACAATAAATGCTGAGTAACCCTTTTCTAACAAAACTAAAAACCTTTTTAGTTTTGTGTTTTATACTATATTTTTATACAAGAATTTTTTCCTCTATGTTATCAATTTGTCACGCTTCAAATATTACCTGTAACCAGAGTTTTATACCTATAAATATATTTGAAACATATTATATCCTTTGATTTTTTAATGCATTTTTGGAAACACTAAACGAATCGAATTTAAAAAATTTATTTGTATAAGTCTTAAACATGAGAAGTTAATAATAATTTTTATTTATACTTACAAAGTATAAAATCAATTATAACTATTGATATATATGTATATATTCTTGAACTTTAAAGTAACGATTACGATTTTGTTATAAAAACTTCATTAATTTAAAAAAAATGTATAAGGCAAACTTAAATTTAATTATTTGAATTTGT
The DNA here is from genome assembly GCA_030448955.1 of Trichopoda pennipes. Lineage (NCBI taxonomy): Eukaryota > Metazoa > Arthropoda > Insecta > Diptera > Tachinidae > Trichopoda > Trichopoda pennipes. The sequence continues at coordinate 2,065,184 of JASKUP010000062.1, read as the reverse complement.
TGTTTAAAAAATTCGAAATTTAGTGTGACAAATCTCAGCGGATATAAATTGCAAGATATAGCTTGGTTTAAGTTAAGGTTACTGCCAGAGCTCAAAAATGAAAAAAACCAATTTTTAAGCAAAACATGTCAAATAAATATAAATAATTGTTGAATTTTAGAGATCAGAAGGATTATGAGAATTTGTTATTTAAAATTTTTTTGCTTAAAAACCCGATAGCTAGCTACATACTTTTGAGCTCTACCAGTAAACTGAGCTTATTCTTATTAGTGGCATTTTCTCAAAACTATTTATAACGTAATATATTTAATAATTTTTAATTAAAGAGTTTTTCATGTTATCATGTTCATTAATGTTTTTCTTCTGCAGATCTAACAATACACAATTTAATGCTTCTGATTTTTCTTTCTATTAAAAATTAATTTGACAAGATTGTTATGTCTGCAAATAACAAAAACAGCCATTGTTGCCTATAGTGCTGTAAGTTAATGAGATTTCAAAAAGATATAATAAATTTTTATAGCATGTTAAGAGGTTGTTATTTTTAATAGTTTTAAAAACGTAGGAACAATATTCGCATAAATCAAAAATAATAATAAATAAATTTGTACAAATAAGAATGAATCCCAATTTTCAATGTAATGTAACCATTAAAATTTATTTATTTTTTAGCTTATACACATATGTACATGTTTTATAATACGATGTAGTAAACTGTATTTGATTGTCATATGCACGTCATTTGGTTCAGTTTAATATAAATAAAATATATCTTTACAATTAAGATGACTTTTCAAGAAGAAGAAAATTTACTTTATTTGAACAAATAAAAATACTAAATGGTAACACTGATCGTAGTAGAAATCATCCCTTATTTTAACCTTTGCAGACAATGCATATCTACTATTAGTGTTTGTAACATGCTTGCAGATTTGATCTAATAGTGTTGACAACTTTTTACTTTTTTAAATACCCAAAAAACCAATTGATATTATTTACGCTAGTTAATTAAACTTTTTGCGTTCACAAAATCAATTTTGTTTTTAAATTTATTAATAAAAATTAAATATTGTATATTAAGAAAAATGTAAGGTTCAAATGAAATGCGTACTTTTATAGAGTTTTACAAATGGATGCCTGAATTGTGGAACTGCAGAAATGAATATTATAAAAAACTTTCACAATAATATTCGACAATATCTTTGGTTCAATGACTTCTTTATAAAACAAAGTTGTTCTGTGTGTGATTGTACGCAAGTTATATAATTTGTACACAAAACCCTCACTTGATTACCAACAGATCGCAACGTGTATGGCTTACATAAGAGTCGCTGCGTCGATATTGAAATTTTGTACATACTTATGTATAATAGCTTACGTTTTACTTAAATCTATTACAGCATAATGAAATATTAATAAAGCCAGTTTTTTATGTATGCAAATATTTTTTAGTAACAAGGAAATAATTTTGAGAATTAATGGAATATGAACTAAAATCCCATTAATATAAGGATTGATTTTTTCTGCCATTCAGTTCCAGTTATATAATTTTTTAATGTCGAAAGAAGAATGTGAATTTCGACTTCTTTAAGTAATTTAAAAAGTTTCCATATATGTACAAAATAAGTGAATTCTTTACCACTTACTAATTTCAGCATTAAAAAATCATTTATGTTTTCTATTGTTTTAAATATATATTAAGTAAGTCAAATCCAAACTTAAGCAACTTTTATTTTATTGCTAGCATTATAACTGTATAAGTATATCAGTGTTAAAAAGTATTTTAAGGTATTTACAAATCCCTTTTTGCCCAAAACTTGAAAATTTACTTTTATTTTATCACAGCGAAAGTAATAACGTTTCACAAGTTATTTCTAATGTAAACATCATAAAATAATAGCATTGAAGATATTTTAAAAAGTTGGTAAAAACCCATTTTTAAGAACAAATTTTAGAGTAATTTGTACCGTGTATTTAAATAATGCGATAAACTACACTATGCTACTTTTTTAAAAAACATTCATTTGTTTGGTAATTTAAAAATTCAATCAGTTCAAACTTTATCTTATCATAAATCAACAATTGAATTGCTTGTTACCGGTTAAATATATCGTTTTTTTCATATTCTTAGCCATCGATTTTCTTGTGCTACATTTCATTAAAATCATTGAGTTTAGAATAACGATATTTTAATTAAGCTGAATTAGTTATAAATGATGAGACGATACAGCGTTTAGAATATTCACATTTTGCACAGAATATAATAAAAATATTATAATATTATCATTTTATTATTTTCAGTTTTATTCGACCTTTTTTATTTTTATTAAATATGTACTAATCTTTTTTTTTATAAAGTGGTATTTTTAAATAAATTTTAACGATTTATTTCGATATTTCGCTTTCCTGTGGAAAGCTTCTTCAGGAAATTATTTTTTATATTTAAAATTTTTTAAAAAGACCATTTTATAAAAAAAAAAGATTAGTACACATTTAATTATCATTTTATAGAATTAAAGCGAAAAAAGCAAAAATGTAGATACTATACATAGCAAATTGTAACCAATATTTCATAATAAAATATATTTATTATTATATATAATAATTATAGTTATTTGACCTTTTTTAATATTTTTTAGAAGTTTATTATTAAGCACTAGGTCATTATTTAAAAAAATTTTAAAACTTTATTTTTTATTAGTTTTCAATACTTCGCTAAACCATTGATTGGCATCATCATTTTTTATTAAATAATGACCTAGCGCTTAATAATAAACTACTAAAAAATATTAAAAAAGGTCAAATAACTATAATTATTATATATAATAATAAATATATAAATATATATAATAAATATATAATAAAATTTTATAATCGCTATGGTTTTTTTTATAAAACACGTTGGCATTACTGAACAAATACATACAATCCTGGCTGCAAAAATTGACGGCGGCAACAAAAATTTGTAAAATTTACGAAACATCTGGCAATAAATTTTTACTTCTATATTGCGTATAGTATGGGGACATGTCCTCATAATATGCGTTAAATATAAGAATTAACTTTAAACCGATTTGAAGAGGCTTTAGTGAAAAAATATCGGGATATATAAACCGATTTCTATGAATTCTGCATAATTATCTCAAAAAAGTACATAATTTTTGTGTCCCCAAACTATGCGGTATGCATATATATATATATATATATAAATATTAAAGTATTCACAATCGTGCCAATAAAATATATTTTGTTATGAATGAAAAATTTGTGTCACAGTTGGTGCAATAAATTCTTAAGTTAACTCTAATTCAAGTAAATTTAAAAGTGTTGAGCTGTAATAATTTCTCTAATATTTTAATGATCTGATTTCTGAAAACGTGTAAAAAGAGAATTGTGTGTGATCCTTGAATTTAATTGAAATTCAGATAAAGTAGAAATTTGTTCATCAAAGCCTATGGAAATGCAATGATTAAAAAATTATTAATAAAATGGTTATTTGGTAAAAATCGAGTAGATTTAAAAATCGAATCCTTTATACACCAGCAATAATTTTTAAAAGGTTACACATATAAAAATGTAGCTATATACAGGAAATTTTTAAGGAAATAAATTTAAAAGTGGTTTTCCATTAAATAAGCCTTTATTTTTTTTATTTATTTTATAGAATTTTTTCAGCATGTCTACTAATAGCATATTTAATACCCAAAAACATAAATACCCAAAACATAAAAACGTAAATAAAACACATTTTTATCTTTTTTTTCTTAAAGCAAACGATTCATAAAGTTCCGTTATAATAATTATCAGATAAACGCAAAAAAAAAATAACAAATGTTATTATTAAATATATTTTTAGTAAGGCTTCAAAACTTTTTTTCTAAGATTTTATATAAAAATTCCAATATTCCACTCAATAAAACTTGTGTCTATTCTGTATTTGAAATGGAATAAAAATAAAAAAATCGATATGAAATTTTGAATTTCCGATATCTCTTTACTAATTCGAAGATGATTTTTGAGGTTTAGAAAATGCAGAAACATTTATTTTAAATAAAACATTAAACACACAAAATTTATTTAGTATATACTTACATATATTATTAAATAAGAAAATATTGATTTAATCTAAAGCTGATTATAAATAAAAAGAAGCAAGGAATCAGTTCCCTTTATTACTCGTTATTTCCAGTAACAATTGAAAACAACTTTTAGTTATTGATTGTTTGCGATTTTAATTACTTTATATGGATAATAAACTTATATATTAAGTGAATTTAAACTAACTTTAAGACAGCCAATATTTGAATAGTTAACAAGGAAATTAAACTATTTTGTGGCTTTAATTTCTTCATGGCTGAAAAAAAATTAGTGCTATTTTTTAAAGTCCTAAAACCTTTGAAACATTTGGCATCTCTCAATTTTGTATCTATTTTTAAACTCCATAGCACTCATAGCACTGATTTGCCTTGAGATCATCGCCTTGTTTAGGGAAACCCCATTTTTACATTGTACAATGCTGTCATCACAGTAACAATTCATTTACGAATTATCACTTATGCACGCACACTTTTGCATTTGCCAAGGCAAATTTACTTATAAGTGTCCTGCCATACTACACTTTACAAAAAAGTTATTATATTATTACATAGTTAAAATAAAATTGCGTGTTTCTCTGTGGAATGAAATTATTTTTGTAATAATGCAACACATTTTTGATGAAGTTTTTTTTACTTTTAGAAATTGTTGGCTTTTTTATATTAAAATAGGAAAAATTTTAAAATATGTAATTAAATCAACATATAAGTTTTCGAAACATACACAAAAAGTATATGTTAATTTGGTCTTGCCTACACAATAAACATTCTTAAAACATGCATGAGAAGGTAAGGCATACTCGATTTTTATATGTAATACTCTTCGCTCAAAGAATCTTTATTTAAAAGTTTAATATATCAAAAAATAGAATAACTAGACTTTTAAAATTTCGCTCAGTGGTTTAAAGTCGTATAACTATTTAGGGAGCGAGATTTATTATATAAAAACAATATTTTCTGGGATCGGTGAGAATTTCCATGTGAACATTTTTTGGGAAGACAATTGGAATAACAAAACGTTGCTTTAAATTCTAAAAGGTTCTTGATTGGGAAGGGTATATAAGAATGCAGCACTCTTATTTATTTTTAAATAAATTTCACTGTTAGCTAATGAAGGATATAGCATCTTTTGTTGACTTGGTTTATAAAAACTTTTTAAGACAAAGCGATTAAAAATATTGTCTTGTCATAAAAGAAAATTAGCAAAAGTACCAAAAGGAAAAAAGAAGTTTGACAAAATATATAGCAACGTCTTCAAAAATTTATATCTGATAATAAAATATTTTGATTGTTTAGTTTATGGAAAGTCGGAAAATAAAAATGATGTGTAATTGTTGAAAAGCAGAAATATATTTTATTTGTTTTAAATTTATTTTTTAAAGTTTCTAACAAAACTAAAAACCTCTGAGTTTTTTGTTTTATACTTTATACTATAGCCGTTTTGTGTTTTATTTTCTATATACTATGTACATACATACAAATGTATCTATATGCGACGTAAATTAAAGCTACGGAAAATGGAAAATTAAGATAAAAATCTTGGAACATAAGCATACAAGCTATTTTACCAATTGAAGAAGGGCACGTTTCAAATAATACCTGTAACCAGAGTTTTATACTTATCAATATTTTGAAAGATATTTTACCTATTGATTTTTTAATACATTTTTTGGAAACACTGTACGAATCGAATTTAAAAAAGTTAATTTGTATAAGTCTTAAACATGTGAAGGTAATATTAATTTTTAATTATACTTACAAAGTATACAATCAATTATAACTATTGATATATATATATATATATATATATATATATATATATATATATATATATATATATATATATATATATATATATATATATATATATATATATATATATATATATATATATATATATATATATATATATATATATATATATATGTTCTTGAACTTTGAAGTAACGACTACGATTTTGTTATAAAACTTCATTAATTACAAAAAAAATTGTAGTAGGCAAACTTAAATTTAATTATTTGAATTTGTTGTTTAAAAAATTCGAAATTTAGTGTGACAAATCTCAGCGGATATAAATTGCAAGATATAGCTTGGTTTAAGTTAAGGTTACTGCCAGAGCTCAAAAATGAAAAAAACCAATTTTTAAGCAAAACATGTCAAATAAATATAAATAATTGTTGAATTTTAGAGATCAGAAGGATTATGAGAATTTGTTATTTAAAATTTTTTTGCTTAAAAACCAGATAGCTAGCTACATACTTTTGAGCTCTACCAGTAAACTGAGCTTATTCTTATTAGTGGCATGTTATTTGATTAAGGAGTTTTTTATGTTATCATGTTCATTATTGTTTTTCTTTTGCAGATCTATCAATACACAATTTAATGCTTCTGATTTTTCTTTATGTTAAAAATTAATTTGACAGGATTGTTATTTTTGCAAATAACAAAAACAGCCAATGTTGCCTATAGAGCTGTAAGTTATTGAGATTGCAAAAAGATGTAATAAATATTTATAGCATATTAAAAAGTTGTTAGTTTTAATAGTTTTAAAAACGTAGAAACAATATTCGCACAAATTAAAAATAATAATAAATAAATTTGTACAAAAAAGAATGAATCCCAATTTTCAATGTAATGTAACCATTAAAATTTATTTATTTTTTTAGCTTATACACATATGTACATGTTTTATAATACGATGTAGTAAACTGTATTTGATTGTCATATGCATGTCATTTGGTTCAGTATAATATAATTAAAATATATCTTTACAATTAAGATGACTTTTCAAGAAGAAAAATATTCACTTTATTTGAACAAATAAACACACTAAATGGTAACACTGATCGTAGTAGAAATCATCCCTTATTTTAACCTTTGCAGACAATGCATATCTACTATTAGTGTTTGTAACATGCTTGCAGATTTGATCTAATAGTGTTGACAACTTTTTTAAATACCCAAAAAACCAATTGATATTATTTACGCTAATTAATTAAACTTTTTGCGTTCACAAAATCAATATTGTTTTTAAATTTATTAATAAAAATTAAATATATTAAGAAAAATGTAAGGTTCAAATTAAATGCGTACTTTTATAGAGTTTTACAAATGGATGCCTGAATTGTGGAACTGCAGAAATGAATTTTATAAAAACAAAAACATTCACAGTAATATTCGACAATATCTTTGGTTCAATGACTTCTTTATAAAATAAAGTTGTTCTGTGTGTGATTGTACGCAAGTTTTATAATTTGTACACAAAACCCTCACTTGATTACCAACAGATCGCAACGTGTATGGCTTACATAATGGAATATGAACTAAAATCCCATTAATATAAGGATAGGTTTTTTCTGCCATTCAGTTCCAATTATATAATTTTTTAATGTCGAAAGAAGAATGTGAATTACGACTTCTTTAAGTAATTCAAAATATTTACATATATGTACAAAATAAGTGAATTTTTTACCACTTACTAATTTCACTGTTATATTTTCTATTGTTTTAAATATAAGTAAGTCAAATCCAAACTTAAGCAACTTTTATTTTATTGCTATCGTTATAACTGTATACGTATATCAGTGTTAGAAAGTATTTAGAGGTATTTACAAATCCCTTTTTGCCCAAAACTTGAAAATATACCTTTATTTTATACAGCGAAAGTAATAACGTTTCACAATTTATTTCTAATGTAAAAATCATAAACTAATAGCATTAAAGATATTTTAAAAAGTTGGTAAAAACCCATTTTTAAGAACAAATTTTAGAGTAATTTGTACCGTGTATTTAAATAATGCGATAAACAACACTATGCTACTTTTTTAAAAAACATTCATTTGTTTGGTAATTTGAAAATTTAACCAGTTCAAACTTTATCTTATCATAAATCACCAATTGAATTGCTTGTTACCGGTTGAATATATCGTTTTTTTCATATTCTTAGCCATCGATTTTCTTGTGCAACATTTCATTGAAATCATTGAGTTTAGAATAACGATATTTTTAAGTAAGCTGAATTAGTTATAAATGATGAGACGATACAGCGTTTAGAATATTCACATTTTTCACAGAATATATTAAAAATATTATAATATTATCATTTTATTATTTTCAGTTTTATTCGACCTTTTTTATTTTAATTAAATGTGTACAAATCTTTTTTTTTATAAAATGGTCTTTTTAAATAAATTTTAACGATTTATTTCGATATTTCGCTTTCCTGTGGAAAGCTTCTTCAGGAAATTATTTTTTATATTTAAAATTTATTTAAAAAGTCCATTTTATAAAAAAAAGATTAGTACACATTTAACTATCATTTTATAGAATTAAAGTGAAAAAAGCAAAAATGTAGATACTATACATAGTAAATTGTAACCAATATTTTATCATAAAATATATTTATTATTATATATAATAATTATAGTTATTTGACCTTTTTTAATATTTTTTAGTAGTTTATTATTAAGCACTAGGTCATTAATTAATTTTTTTTAATTTTCAATTTCACTTCTGACACCAGCTGTTACGTTTATTCCTTTAATAAAGGTTTGTTGTGTTTAGTTCCTTTATTGCAAAATAATAACACACCACTTTAGAGTTTATAAATTAAATTAAATCACTTTAAACACACAAAAATACATGATGGTAACTTTACCACTGCAACGCCTAGAATATGCTTTCTTATTTTTATATCTTTACTTAACGAGATATGTACTTGAACTAATTTTATTGCCCAGCAAGTCGTGTTTATAATCTGTTTTGAGCGGTTCTCGCATATAAGCAGGGTAGGCGCCTGTTTGGCGGAGTGTTTCTTTATCTGTGTTAGTTGTTTTTGTCTTCTGTTGTTGTTGTTGTCTTGTGTGCATAAGATTTCTTAGAAACTGTATAGTTTGTAACAAGACACAAAAGAACGTTTCGTTTACTTTATTAATGATAATTATTTTCTTTTAAAACTTTAAAAACCATCCTCCTAACAATATTATTTATATTTATTCTGATATTAAAATGGTTAATTATTATGCTAGATAAAAAAACGCTTTTGCGTTGTACAAAGTCAGTCAACATAAATCATTTTGAAATGAATAAGTTCGTGGACGCTAACAATTTTAAAAATCTCCAAAAATGTATAGAAAATTTATTTTGAAACTAGTTGTAGTATCCGCAATCTGATACGATATATATTAAAAAAGTAGTCAAGTATTTTAACCTTATAAACAATGAATGTATTGATGTTATTCCAGTACAAAAGAAAATAAAAGAAATACGCTCAAGCAAAATTTATTTAACAATTCAGTTTTATGTCTTATTTTAAAAGGAAAGAAAAATTATGTATACCATAGGAAAAGAACAGAAAAGGAAAAGGTAAAAAAATAAAAAAACGTTGCCAGACCAGAAGTTTGCAGTGGGTTTCCTTAACACTTCCTCCAAAACACTGCATACTAATCATCAGCATCTTCCCGCATAATTCCGATATTTGAGCGAAGTAACACAAATCTTCCGGCGTCTAACGGTTTTGTAAATAAGTCAGCAAGCTGGTTTTCGCCGGCAATGTGTTCCAGTTTTAGTTCTCCATTCAAATACTTTTCTCGAACAAAAAAGTGTCGAATGTCTATATGTTTAGACCTTTTATGGAATTCTGGATTTTTGGTAAGTTTGACTGCACTGGCATTGTCGACATAAAGCGTCGCAAGTTCTCTATCGCTTATCAATTCTGATAATAACCGTTTTATCCATATTAGCTCTTTAGCACCTTCACTTGCAGCTATTATTTCAGATTCCATTGTCGAAAGGGAAACCGTTTTTTGTAGTTGGCTGCACCAAGAAACAGCTCCTCCGCCTAATATTGCAACAATTCCTGTTGTTGATCTACGAGAATTCTTGTCTCCGCCGAAATCAGCATCACTATAAACTTTAAGTGGTTCGCTGTCGCTTTTGTATCTTAAGCAGTAATCATTTGTACCCTTCAAATATTTAAAAATCCGTTTAATATTATTCCAATCAATTTCTGTAGGATTTTCCATAGATCGTGCCGCTTTACCTACACTGAAAGCGATATCTGGACGCGTTGCAACCATAAGATACATAAGACTGCCTACAGCTTCACGATAGGGAACATTTTTGTTAACTTTGGGGCTATTTTCAACTTCCTCTTTTCCAGCTGGTGTTTTCACTGCATTAGCGTCATTCACTCTAAAACGTTCTAAAATTCTGTTGATATATCTCTTTTGATCAATGGTTACTGATCCGTCACTATGATGTTCAATCTGCATTCCTAAAAAATTTTTCAGAGATCCAGTGGTAATGCTAAATTCAGTTTCTAAAGAGTGTAGAAAATTATCTACTTCCTTTTCATCGCTTCCTATCAACAACCCATCGTCTACATAGATAGCTACATACAAAAGACTTGATCGCCCGTTTTTATAAAAAACGCAAGGATCTGCAGTACTTATTTTAAAACCAGCTTTCTTCATAAAATCAATGAAACGGCTATTCCAACAGCGTGAAGACTGTTTCAGGCCATAAAGACTTTTATTTAAACGACATACTCGGCCAGTACCATCTTCAAACCCCTCAGGCTGCTCCAGATATACTTCCTCCTGAAGTGTGCCATACAAAAAAGCTGTTTTTACATCAAATTGTTTCATTTTCATTTTTCGATTTGCAGAAATAGCCAAAAGCGTTCGAATTGAATCATAGCGAGCAACTGGACTAAATGTCTCATTGTAATCGATCCCATATTTTTGCACATATCCTTTTGCCACTAATCTAGCCTTGTATCGAATTTGACCGTTATCTTGCGGTTTAACTTGAAAAACCCAACGGTTTTTTACAATATTTTTATTGGCTGGTCTTTGTACAAGATCCCAGGTTTCATTTTCTTGCAAAGATTTTAATTCATCAATCATTGCATTTTTCCACTCTTCTCGTCGAGGCGATCTTACAGCTTCGACCAGTGATTGTGGGTTGTCGTCTTCACCGCTAGTTGGTAAGTCTGCCATTAGTACAAAGTCCCCAGATTCCAACCAATTCGGTGGTCTTTTATTACGACTGCTGCGTCGTATATCAAATGTTTCTTCTGGTAATTCATTATTTTCATACGAACTTTCTTTATCACCACGTTCAGTAACGACACTGGTATTGGCTTCCTCTATTTCTTTTGGTGTTATATTATTTTTATCGTTAGCCGTATTCTCGTCAATATGATTAGTAATTTCAGCAATGGATTTTGCGTTGCAAACAGATTCTGTCTTAAATAAAACATCATGGCTATTAACTATGTTATATTTCGATGGAAGAAACACCCTGTAGCCATCTTTATTATTTACATATCCAACCATATACCCAAAAAGTGCCTTGTTATCAAACTTTGACCGAAAAGGTTTTGGAATATGTACATAACAACCAGTACCGAATATTCTTAAGTGGTTTAAATTCGCTACATTTTTTTTATACCAAAGTTCGTATGGAAACTTATTCTCAATTTTAGTTTTACCTGTAAGGTTTAAAACATAAACAGCGGTATTACACGCTTCAGCCCATAAACATTTTGGCAGTTTGCTTACATTAAGCATAGATCGAGCAGCTTCAACAATGGTTCTATTTTCGCGCTCTGCTGTGCCATTCTGCTGAGGTGTATAAGGTGGTGTAATAACGTGTTCAATTCCTCTTTGACTTAACAGGTTGGCAACTTCTTTATTGACAAATTCTCTTCCACCATCAGATCGAAATCTTTTCACCATATGACCATTTGTCCTTGCTTCATTTAAAAATATCTCAAGTTGCGTGCATACTTCGTTTTTATTTTTCATAAAAACAATTTTTCTGAATTTGCTAAAATCATCTTTGAAACACACAAAATATCTGGACCCCCCTAATGAAGTGGTTTGCATAGGTCCGTTAACGTCGGCATGTATCAGCTCTCCAGTCTCTAATGATTGACTAGGCCTTTTCTTGAAAGGCAACCGATGCATCTTTCCTAATGCACACCCATCACACAGACTTCCTTCATCGTCGGCAATGTCAATACTCATACGTTGTAATATTTGCTTTACGTGCCTTTTATTCTGATGAGCAAAACGTTCATGATAAAATTGCAAACTATTGTTTTCTTTAGTAAGATTAACATGTTCAAGCTTTGTTGAACTTCCAAAATGCATATTTAAAATATATAGTTCATCACCTAAATATCCTGTTGCTGCTAATGTCCCATCTATTATTCTTATTATTTTTATTGAGCTTTCATCAAACATTGTTTTGAAGCCATTTTTCGCTGCGGCTTTTACTGAAAAAAGATTAACACTAGCATCAGGTACGTACCAAACATTTTCTAGTTTTGCATCCTCCCATTTGATGTTGCATAACACTTTGACATTTATATTACCATGACCATATGCCAACATTACAGCATTCTGTTTTCCAAGACAAATTTTTTTAGGAATGTTAAACTTTGTATAATTTTTAAAATGTTCTCTATTCGAAGCAATGTGCCTAGAAGCACCGCTGTCACAGCACCAAACATCTGCGGAAGTGTTAACGTTACACTTTGCTTTTAAACTATACGCTACAAAAACATTGGCTTTACTTTTGAAATCAATTTTGTTTCTTTCGTTCACATTCGAACCCACTGCATTTAAACATTCCGCTGCCCAATGACCAGTTTTGCCACATTTGCGGCAAGGAAACTTTTGCTTTGCACGAGCCATTTTATCTGAGTTTTTGTTCCTTTTTAAAAAAGATTTGTTTTTGCTTTTTACATCTTTAGTTACAAAAACTGTTTCATTTATTTCGGTTTTGTCCGCTCTTAGCTCACGCGCTTCTATTGAGCAAAGTTTTTCGATAAGAAGATTCAACTTCTGCTTATCTGTAGGAATGATATCCCATAAGTCCTTAAAATTGTCATATTCCTTTCCAAGTGTTGACAGTATTCTGCCATTTAACATTCTTTCCGACAATTTGTTCTCTTTGTGGTTCTCCAACTCATTATTTAAATCTACAAACAGTTTTTGCAGTTTCGCTACATGGATACTAATGTCTTCTCTTTCGTCTCGCTTAGCTTGGAAAAATAATTCAATCAGCATATTTAAACGTTGTGTACTGCTTTGCTCAAAACGGGCGCACAATTTATCCCATATATCAGCTGCATGCGTACAGGTCAATACTAATTCCGCTGTTGCTCTATTTCATGAACTGGCAATGATACTTGCAGCTTTTGCATCATCTTGCTGCCACTTCTGGAGCGCTGCTTTGCTCTCAGGAGTCGTACCTTCATCTGGACACTTTCTTTTGCCATTAACAATATCTTCAATTGCATGCGCACGAAACATCATGTTGATGTGCCATTTCCATTTTGCCCAGTCTTCAGGACCTTCTAATTTTTCCACGTGCATTTTGAAATCTGCGTTCGACATTTTATAAAATAAAAAAAAACTTGAGCCTTATTGATACCAGCAATCTTAAAGATTCCTTCTATTTAATTTTTGTGGTGACTGGGCCCATAACCTATTGATGTTATTCCAGTACAAAAGAAAATAAAAGAAATACGCTCAAGCAAAATTTATTTAACAATTCAGTTTTATGTCTTATTTTAAAAGGAAAGAAAAATTATGTATACCATAGGAAAAGAACAGAAAAGGAAAAGGTAAAAAAATAAAAAAACGTTGCCAGACCAGAAGTTTGCAGTGGGTTTCCTTAACAGAATGCTATAGTATCCACGATGATAATAGTTAAAAATTATATTTTTCAACTAGGGTTCAACGAGGAAATTTATGCTTACACGGAGAAAACATGAAATAATATGATATTACCTAATGAATCAACGAAAATTAATTACAAAAACTTACGGTTGTATAAAATTATTTGAATAGAAAGTGGCTTTAAAATTTAAAACTCTAGCATTTACATCCTTTTGCATTACTTTGAAAATGAAAGCTACAGCATTCACGTCCATGAATGTGGTATAGTGTTATGTTATCCTTATATATTAAATGAATAACGACACCTTGTATGTTAAGAGGCATATTTACCTCTTCCATTAAAGATGCCTCTTAACATATTCTGCAATATACACTATTAGTGACTCCACCAGCAGACTGTTTCCGAAGCATCAAATAGAAAATTTTTGTTGGGTCAATTAAAATTACTATTTTCAAAAAACCAGCATACATATTTCTTTTCTAGATCACGCGTCTTAGCTATCCTACCAAAGCCAGTATAATCCGATCGAACTTGGAAAAAAAGGTTTTTTATATAAAAAAACCAATACTTTTTAACTACAAGAGGAGAAATTGCTTGCGGCATGAAATATTGTGGGTGAGTAAATATTGAAAATTCACTTTTGCTCCATGTCTAAAGTTATTTTAATTTAGTTTATCAACCTACGAAAAAAAAAGTTTTCTACAACCCGTACTTTTTGATTTATACAAGGGTCACAGATTTTACTGTCAAGAATTAGGCAAACTATTTTATGCTTTTGTTTACAAATTAAATTATTAAATATCAAATACTTAAAATTTAGAATGTTTGTTAGCACTAACTTATGCATATAAGTAAAATTCTAATATCTTTGTAGTTTAGAGTTTCAACCACAATTACATGGGGAAAGCATTTTTGTGGCCAAACCTACTGGCTTACAATAACTCAATATTATCGAAACTCTCTCTAAAACGTTTGTGTATTTAGAATTTCTACAAGTAGAGACTTGACTATAACGAATTGGTGAAATGTCGATACCTTTAGTTTTTGATTTAAGCTAGCAATTTCTTCGAGAAATTGTGATATATATAGATATATTCGGCTTTACTAAATCTTGTACAGAATTGTGTTATCTATTTATTAATGCAACTATAGTAATTTGAAAAAAGGAAAAGAGAACTAGCTACTAAGGAGTTCGTCTCATAATATTAATATTTACAATTCATGAAGTTTAATATGAATTTATGGAGAATTTCAATGTTGTGTTCGTTAATATTTTTACGGGTATGTCTTGCTTAAGTTTTAAAAGAATATAATTAGGCAATAAAGTAAACTACTGGGTGTGGTTTTTACTAACTGCGTGGCTTGCTAAAAAAACTTATGTACAACAACAAATTCTAGTTACAAACTCTGTAGAAATTTTATACGCGCAAGACAACAACAAATCTATGTCTCACAACAAAACGTTTATAAAAGGTATAAACGAAAAAACTGGTGTCAGCAGTGAAATTGCAAAAATAAAAAAATAAATCAACTACAATGAAGTGTGGTGAAAGGAAAAAGGCTGAACTAATTATGGTGAACGAAGGACGATTTAGTTTTGAATGAAGGAAGTAATCCTAGACGGCAGGATCAATTTTTAGTGTGCGGTTGTGTGAGGTGTTGTGTAAGGTTCAGTATTGTCTTAGCACTGCTGCCGCTTTTACTGCCAGCATAAAAATGCCGATTTTCATGAATTCAGTATTGTCTAAGCACTGCTGCCGATTGATTAAATGAAGGTCTTCTCTTTTACCTTACGAATGTAATTAAGTTTATTGAACAAATATTTACAGCTTATATACTAAAATTATGTCTATTCAGCATAATTACATTCAATTAATTTTCCCATGCATTATTCGATACCAAGTTCATGGTCAAATAAAATTATGCTGATGTTGCAGTATCAAATTTTATTTTCATGGTCAAATGAAATTATGCTGGCGTAAAGAAATAAATATTTTTTTACAGTGTGTCTTAAAATAAAAGTACAAATATTTAAATTGTGTTTATACAGTGAGTCTTAAAAATAAAAGTACAAATGTTAGAATTGTGTTTGTACAGTGTATACACACTACACCCTCACCCTTTTAGATTTGGCATGTTTAAAAATTAGTGTTTTATAATAAATTTTTACTTAAAAATTTTTTTTAATATGTTCTTATGTAGTGTTTTCAATTTTGAATTTTCTATTTCTATTACTACATTTAAGTCATTTATATCTACTACCTTATACGGGCCCTTATATTGATTTTGATTTTTTTTCTATTCTCTATTTTGACTAAAACTAAATCTCCTGTTTTAATATCTATACCATTTTTTTTCTGTTGATTCTAATCTTCGCCTTTCCTGTACTGCCAGAATGAACTCACGTGCCTTTTGTAGTGAAAAATGTAGTCTAGCTTTCAATTCGTTTGCGTAATTATTAATATTGTAGGTTTTTTGTAGTTTTGTCAGTTCATCGTTTGGGAGTCGTGAGAGTTTTCCAAATATTAGTTCGAATGCTGAATACTCAGTGTCGACATTTGGTGTTGTGTTAAAAGCAAACTTAAAGTATTGTATCCATTCGTGCCAGTTTTCATCTTCTACAAAGTTTAACAGATATTCGTTTAATACACGATGGTTCCGTTCAACTGTTCCTACCGTTTCGTGATGGTAAGGAGTAGAAAATTTCTGTTCTCTTTTTAATAATGCGCAAATCTCTTTATTAGTTCGTTGTTAAATTCTGTACCTTTGTCTGTCTTCAAAATATTGAACAAACCATATTTCAGGATAATCTGTTCTACTAAAGTTTTGGCTACTGATTTCGCATCTTTGGATTCTAAAGGATAAGCTACTACGTACTTTGTTAGTTCACATTGAGCTCTTAGTATATATCTAAAGTTTGTAGATGGCCGTAAAGGACTGTGTCGAAACTTTTCGTGAGTATAAAAGGTTTTTCGAAATTTGGGTGTTGAAGTATTGGTGGTGCTATTAATTTATCTTTTAGTGTGTCAAAGGCGGTTTGGCAGTCTTGGTCCTTGTTTTGTGGTACTTTGTAATTTTTGATGGCTTCAAACTTTTGAGGATCTGGTTTAACGGCTTTTTAAGTGATTAGGTGTCCAAGGTATGTGACTTCATGTTGTAAAAAATGACATTTTTGTGCATTTAGCTTTAGGTTGTATTTCTCTAATCTACTTAAGACTTTTGTAAGATTTCTATTGTGGTGGTTGGCATTACAGCCGAAAACAATTATATCATCTACATACAGGAATACTTCTGATTCGAGACCTGATAACGCTATAGTGAGCATACGTTGAAAGCTGTTAGAAGATATGTTCAGTTCGAATGGTAGCCTTCTAAATTGGTAATGACCCTTTGGTGTCGAAAATGCCGTGCAAGGGCGAAAATCTTTAGTTAGTTTGATTTGGTGGAAGGAGTTAGTCATATCGAGTGTTGAAAAGTATTTGGCGCGTCCTAATTTGTCCAGAATGTCATCTAGCCGAGTTAATGGAATTTGTCATTAATAATTTCGAAAGTCTACCACTAACCTCCATTTTGATATGTCCGTGTGTCCCTCTTTTGGAACTAAGAGGAGAGGTGAATTGCAGGGACTTGTGGATGGTTCTATTATTTTTTTCTTTAAGCATGTCTTGGACTTTTGAATTTATTTTGTCAGTATGTGTGTGGGGGAGACGATAGTTTTTTGTGTATACTGGATTGCTGTCCTGAAGTGCAATTCTTTGTGTATAGAAATTGTTTGCGGTTAATTCGTCCTCTTCTAAATGAAAAACATGTTGAAATCTTTTAATTATTGAGATTATGTCATTTTTGTCCTTGTTGCCTATGTTGTCCCATGAATAATTTTCTAGTATATTTTTCAAGCGTTCCTTATTCTGTTCCTCATTGTGATTCATATACAGTATTTCATACCTATTTAATGGTACGGTTTGAATCCTAAGGTTTTCTATAGTCACGTCTTTTTCCGTCGCGTTCAGTATTTTCACATTTTTATTGTCTTTTTTTGGAACAATAGTATTTGCCAAGCATACTCCCTTAGCTATTTCCCTATTTAAAATTACTGTATCCTCATCCAAATTTATGTTAAAGGGTAATATTGTTTCTGTTCTAGCTGGTATTTTCAAGTAGTTTACACATAAAGAACCAGTTTGAATTGGTAAATTGAATATTTTATCCTTATATATAAAGGAAAGGATATACTTGTCGTAGTCAATGATGCAATTGTATGCATTAAAAGAATCCATACCTAGTATTCCGTCTGTTTTTATTGGGAAGTTATTAGGAACCAGTTGAATTTTATGATATATGGTCTCGTTGTCTATATCTATTGCTATTATGGTAGACCCTAATGTTTTTATTTCATCCCTAGAAATTCCACTTAAGTTGCAGAAGTTATTTGAGTCCTCAGTATAATTTTTGAGAGCGTGTTCTCTGCAAAGGGATACTTCGCTCCTGTGTCAATCAAAAATAGGAATTCTCGGTCTGTATTGAATATATTCATTTCTATGTAATTTTGATAGGCAGGTGTAATATTGTATATTCTTCTATTCTGCGGTGTTCCGGAGAAGCATGATGGATGTTCTCCGGATGTAAGGAGTTTCCCTGGTTGATTGTTTGGTTAATATTCCTATTTTTGTAGTTCTGTCTGTTTCCAGTGTTTGAATTAAAATTAGAGTTTCGGTTATTCGTGTTGTAATTTCGGTTATTGTTTTGGTACCTATTTTGTCCGTTGTGAGGGGGTGTGTTTTTGTCAGAGTTGTTCCTGTAGAAAGTCTTCCTATTCCAATTGTTGTTGTTATTGGGGTATCTCTGATTCTGGTTAGTTCGTAAGTTGATTTTGTCGTAATTGTTGTAAGACCTATGGTTATTTCTGTAGTAATTGTTTCTCTGTCTGGTTGTTTGGTACATGACTTTTATTTGAGTTTGGGTGCAGTCGGCTTCTTCTGCAATTTATACTGCCTCTGAAAAGGATTTTACCCTACTAGAATCAATTGTTTTAATGATGTCTCTGTCTGTTCGGCCGTTTTTGAATGCATTAAATGCAATGATATTGTTTGATTTTATTATTGTGTCCCTGCTGTCTTCACCTATACTAGAGATTTGAAGTTCGTTAAGTTCTGATATTAGACTACTAATTTTATCCGCGTACTTTCTGATGTCACCTTGCTGCTTAATGTAATTTATTCAATATATTGTTTGGTGTTTCCCTTGATTTGTAGCATTTCCTTAATTCTGTGATCAATTAACCTAGGTCTGTAGGTATTGTATTTTGTCTTATTCTGTTCTGTACTTTCTGGTCTAACCTTGTCCGTAACACAAATTGGAAGAAACTTGTTCTTTTCGATTCGTCTAGATTTTCCTGTATCAGTTCTAGGTTTGCAATTAACTGATGAAGTTCCTCTTTTCTGCCCGTGTATATAGGGACTAATTTTGAAATTGAAGCTAGTTCTGTGGCGTTCATTTTGGCTTGTATAGTATTGGACGTTACTGTTGAGGTTGATTCTTCCGGTATTAATAGTAATTTCTTTTTGTAATATATTCTATCATGCAGAGAAGTGGGGATGTCTATTTCTAAATTCTTTCTTGTTGTGACTCTCAGTAATTTTTCCCTAAGGTCTAAGAAAAATGCTTCGGCAGCGCCTTTGTAAGCGACTGTTAGCCGGTTATAGTGGACGTTTAATATAACTCTAATTTCCTCGAAACAATACAACAGATTTTGTATATGTTTATCTATAGTGTCATCTCTGGTTGGTCTATCAGTGGTTAGACACTTATAAGATTTGTCAAAATTCTCCCGTATTAATCTAAGTTTTTGAATAATGGTATTTCAATCCATTAATTTTCGAGTAGGGTGTATTCATCTATGAAATTTTCCCTAAAAATCCTATTGAATTCCTAAAAAAAAGTCTTTCCAATTCTATTTCAAGACTATCCATTATAAAAGTCCATTTACAAACTGAATTAAATTATATTATCTTTCTTTTCTATTCTTTTTCTGTTTTATGTTTAAAGCGTTTTTTCAGTTTTTTGTTTGTTTGTTACTGGACTTTTTATTATCCTTAATTAGTAGTGGCCATATTCATAAAAAGTATTGGTTATTTATAAAATAAAAGATCTTTCCATACAAAATGTGTTTAATAAATCTTTTATAAGTTAACACAAAAGCACTGTTTTTATGTATATGCTTCTGTAGTAAATAATTACTGTTTTTTTTCTTTTCTATATTAATAACATTAAAATACTCTATATTACAAAAAAAAAGGTTAAGGAAAAATATAAAATTGTATGATTTATGTTTGTAGGGTTTCTGAAATGAACTCTACATTATGTTGCTGCTGTTCTGATGTTGTAAACTGTAGCGAAATCATTTAGGTGTTCCCTCTTCTGATGGCCTTGAATTTATTTCCAACCCTGCGTCTTGAGAGTTATTAATTCTTTGATTAAATGTTTCTTCTGTTCTCCTTCACTTACATTTACGATTCTTTGTAAATCTCTGCAGGCCGCCTGGAATTTTCTTTATCTTCCACCCCTTTCCTTCGGTTGGTGTTGTAGTTCGGTATGCTGAGTCTGACGTTTGTATAGTTGTTGGCTGGCTCTATACTGTTCTAGGGTGATCGCTTTTGGTCCTGCATTGACTGGAGTCGGTGCACACTTTGGTGCCTCTGATGTGGTTGTTGATTCAGGAATATATTCCTTTTTGACTAGTTGTTCCCATTTTCTGAATATACCGTCTATTTCCTCTTGACTTGAAATTGGAAAAAAAATTTTGTTCCATTTCTTTTCCCTTCAAGGATGTTTCTTCAAAGGATAAAATTAAAATTCCAAAAATTTGGCAGGATTAAAACTTTCAAAAATTTGGCAGGATTAAAGCTTCTACAAATTTGGCAATAATAATTCTTTATTGCTTCTCAGGATCTGATTTAATAAAATTGGCAGGATCTGATAAAATTGGCAGGATCGCCATGTGGTGAAAGGAAAAAGGCTGAATGAATTATTGTGAACGAAGGACGATTTAGTTTTGAATGAAGGATGTAATCCTAGATGGCAGAATCAATTTTTAGTGTGCGGTTGTGTGAGGTGTTGTGTAAGGTTTAGTATTGTCTTAGCACTGCTGCCGCGCTTATTGCCAGCATAAAAATGCCGATTTTCATGAATTCAGTATTGTCTAAGCACTGCTGCCGATTGATTAAATGAAGGTCTTCTCTTTTACCTTACGAATGTAATTAAGTTTATTCAACAAATATTTACAGCTTATATACTAAAATTATGTCTATTCAGTATAATTACATTCAATTAATTTTCCCATGAATAATAAAAATAATTTACATTATTTGATACCATGGTCAAATAAAATTATGCTGATGTTGCAGTATCAAATTTTATTTTCATGGTCAAATGAAATTATGCTTACGTAGAGAAATAAATATTTATTTACAGAGTGTCTTAAAATGAAAGTACAAATGTTTAAATTGTGTTTATACAGTGAGTCTTAAAAATAAAAGTACAAATGTTAGAATTGTGTTTGTATAGTGTATACACACTACAGAAGTTTGAAGAGTGTGATTTGTTTTACATCTGCGCCTGACTATGTAGTCTTAATCAGATGGTGGACAAACCACTATTGTATAATTTGGAACGTCATACATGCGTCCAAGATAGCCGAAGCCATAATTCTATGCAACAGAACAACCTAGTTGCAACTTGAATGATTTCAGGGCAGGTCTGCAAACCATCACACCTTGCTAAAGAGTTGGAAACTTTCTAACTCCTATCCAGAACACATGTCAAGCATGCTCACTGGACTGGATCATTCACTTAGGGTGTCATTAACAGCGAGATGATCCTGGCCACCATAAATTTCATAATCCCTTATGGGGCCGCAAAACCACAACCACCACGATGCTCCCATATAGGGGCCAATCTCAATGATCAGCCAGAGAACTATTAAATGTCTAAAGAAACAAATAATGAACTCTGCGACTCACTGATCCCCGTGGAAATAAAGTGGAGTTTCCAGTTGACCACCTGCCTGTCTTCAGGGGACTGGGCTCCCTTTTTCCCCAGTTGCACTGAGTCTAGATAGTGGAATATTCTATAAAGACCATATTTATATGCCCCTGGGGGGATATCCATATGTACAATGTGATATGTAGTTTACATTATTTCGAACCGAATCTTTAAAAAGAAAAGATAAAACGAGCAATTTATGTAAGTTGATGTTGTTTCGCCCCAGTGTCTAAATAAATTTGTGTTTAATTGTTTGTCCTTGTGTATTTTTGGTTACAGACTTTTCTGAAAATTAATTTATTTTATCTTTTTTTCCAGGCTAGTTTAACTATTTTATTTATCTTTACTCTGGACTTAGTTTTTTAATTATTATAAGTATTAATGTATTTTATTGAAAGAAACTCTTTTTCATATAGCACAAAGTGGTTTGAAAACTTTTTTTTTTTGGAAACAGTTTGGTAGCTTATGAACCATGTAAGATATCCGAATGAAATTCCAAGGGGGCTAAGAAAAGTTCCGCTTCAACTCTTAAACATTTGAGTAATAAATAAACTTTTTATGACATTTCCAAAACATGTTATGCCCGAGGGGGCTTACCCAGAACCCATTTCCCCCCTCCATTTTCCACAATTTTACTGAAAAGTACCTCTGCGTGGCCTCTGTTAATTTTTAGTAGGAGGTACCGAGTTATTTCCAAACTGAAAGTTGAGCAGCTAAAGAAGGAACTGAATAAATTGGATCTGCCAACAACGCTAAGTAAGGCAGGATTACAATGGAGGTTGGCTGACGAATTCAAGCAGCAGAAAACAAAGTAGTGGTTGAGGTGTAGCGGAACCACCTCAATACAAATAATAAATACAAATACAAATAATAAATTTAAAAATCGCATAAATTTGAATCCGCATAAAACGAAACCTGAGCGTATATCAAAAAGTCATATATATCAACTACACTATCCATTTTGTTTTTCATAACGATGTTGCGACAGTTTTCTCTTCTTGCAAGTGAACGGGCAGGATCGGCACCCAAATTTTTTAGCATGCTTAGCGTATAAAACATTACATTAAAATTTTAATTATCTTTCCTGTTGTTATATTAATATATTTAAATTTAATTAATTTATTATTATTTTATTTGTAACGTTTATTCTATACTTAATGCTTATAATCTATCACACTAATACACTAACAAATAATACTATTCCCACAAATGAGTTTGCTTTTGTGTGGAGAAGCACATTCCAACTGAATGTGGGATGTCCGATTACATGCAGAAGGCATAGCAATAACGACACTGTCAAACATACTACACCTCCCAACATCTTTTGGTTGATCATTCTTTTACAAATTTAGTAACAGCAAAAATTAGTTAAAAGGATCCAAATGATCTTCTTTTTTTGAAAATTTATCTAAGAACCTAAAATCTCTGTACAAATAAAGGACTCTAGTAATTTTAGTTCAACCAGTGCGTCAGAACTTAATACTATTTTTATTTTCCTTTAATGTCTTTTAGTACTTGTAACTAAAAGACTTATTCGAATAATTGAATTGAATACCTTTGTGTATGGGTGCTGAATAATAATTCATTTAATTCTAAAAATTAATTGTCTTTTATACAATAAATAATGACCTAATTAATTTATCATACAATTATACAATTATTTGTAAAATATAATTTTGCTGAGACTTAGTAAATAATATTAAAAAAGGTGACCTATATAAAAGCTGCATCAGTATTAATTTAAATCATAATAAATAAATTGAATAACCAAAAAGAAATTACATTAATAAGCATATTTAAATAAATTTTTAACCAAAATTTGCACAAACACCTTGGATATTGTAAACTTATTTTAATAACAGTGACAAACAAATAAGAACGAAGAAAAACTAAGCACAAATAATAATTAATAATAACAATAATAATAGTGAGGTTTATAGCAAAGTAGGTGATCTCAAATTATTTTTGCGAAATTCCTCTTATTTACGGAGATACAGCTATTTTAAGTTTTCAGTTTAATCTATAATATAAAAATAAGTCGGGTTTTCCTTCCTGACGCTATAACTTCAGAATGCACGAACCGATTTTCACAGTTTTGCATTCATTGGAAAGGTCTCGAGCTCCGTGAGGGTTATAGCAAAGTAGGTGATCCCAAGTTATGCTTATTTTTACGAAATTCCTCTTATTTGCGGAGATACAGCTATTTTAAGTTTTCTGTTTAATCTATAATATAAAAATAAGTAGGGTTTCCCTTCCTGACGCTATACCTTCAGAATGCACGAACCGATTTCCACGGTTTTTCATAATTATGTGAAAAATTCGAAACGTGAACATTTTTTTAATGAATTATATAACACTTTTGTCTAACATTCAATAAAGCTAATGCAACTCATTGATGTATGTCATAAAACCAAAATGTTAAATTGGTGTTCGTAATTCTAATATAATATTATATCTCTAAGAGATTTCCAATATATGTACATGTTAAATTTAAGCGGTTGTTCCTGTAAAAACTGAATTAAAATTAAACTTTGCATTGTTAATAACAACAAATGTCAACTTCCCACGGGAAGTAGTATTAATGATACAGTATATTATATTACTTATGTGTAGATTTTTATCCTTTTATTAAATAAATTTAGTTTCCTTTATTGATGAATGAATAAGATTACTATGAATAAATAAGGAATTCTGTTGGTTTGGTTAATGAAAGGTAGGTAAGGGATTAAGGCAACAACAATAAAAATTGGGCTGCGATTCAAACATCGGGTCATCAGCAGGCTAGGAGGTATCATGACATCGAGGAAAACTTCACCTTATTCCTCACTAAATTAACCACAATTGTCCTGTCTCCTTCTTTCTGAATCGTTCATTCTTTCTTCTTTATTTCATCTTTTTCCCCCTGCACACAATTTACTATCTTAAATTTCCCTTAAAGATATCACAGCCCACGCCCATATCCCTGAGCTAAGACCGAGTTGGTGGTTCGTTACAGATAATTTAATGGCGCCCAACATGGGGCTTACTTCCCGAAGAACATTGTGGTAAACTAACACCTTTAACTACATAACAATATAAGCTCCAATTCAAAGTTTTTTCTTCTAATGTAACTTCAATGTTTCAAAACCGTACATGTTTTTATTGTGGATTTTATGTATTTAGACGTTACGTTTGGATGCATATTAAAATTTAAAAAGTACTCACATTTAATACATACATTAAAGTTAGTTCTTCCTTTTTGTTAATGTCTTGTCAATGCTTAATCATCTTTTTACTTTGTTGGACTTTTGCTAAATGCATGTTACAATTGCATACCATTTAGTGGGAGGATATTAAGAGCGACAATATTGTTTGCTAGTTATTTTTATTAATTTTATTAATGATGTCTTTGCTCAAATAAATAATTTTTATTGAAAATTGTGCGCAATAAAAAGGAAAAAAAGAAAAAAAAACAAGTAGAAGGGTAGTTTCGGTTAATGAGAAAGCGTCATTCACGTATGAACTGTTGGTTGCCAAAATTCTCTTTTCTACAAAGTAATCAACCATAACCACTATTTAAAGTTGTATTTTTATAAAAAAAGCACAAATATATTATTTTTGGTCGTTTGGTTTAGCTTTTGAATCGGATACTAAAACTGTTACGTCATGTCAGCATTCGTTCCATCCGGACTGTTTAACAAGATGGTTAAAAACCAGTAAAACTTGTCCGGTATGTCGTCTCCCTTGTAATCCGATGACGACTAATGTTCGTCGACGTCCTCCAGCTATGGCTCACAATCAAATATCCGAACAAAGAATTCAGAACAATTTATCTGAATCCCTTAATGCGTTTAGAATCGAGGTTTCAAATGCAGTCTCGAGAGATATACAGTCCATGTTTCAAAACCTTTCATGAAAACATGAACAAGGATTCTGACATTCCAAATAACCGTTCACGAATACAAAATCTCACTAATAGGGGATCGAATATTTCATGGTGTTCAAATGCTGGTACTAATCATCCTAAATGGCCTCGGGCAAATTCTTTCAGAGCTGAGCAGCTCTCCAGAAGCTTCTCAGGTCATAGACGTGTGGGATTCTCCTTACCAGTAACCGCGGACAATGTTTCCCCAACAGTTCATCAAATTTCTAATTTAATTAACAATTGGCACTTGAAATATTCGGGTTTAAATGAAGATATATCGGTCGATGAATGCATTTACCGGGTTAATACCTTAACTTCCATTCATCTCAATGGTAATTTTGAATTTCTCATTCAACACATACATTCTCTTTTTGAAGGCAAAGCTCTAAAGTGGTTCTGGAGATTTCACAGTCAACTGACACCACACCGGTGTTGTTTGATCTGTGTGATGGCCTTAGGAAAGAATTTAAGGATACCACTACTGATTACAATATCAAGGATGACATGCGTCGTAGGAAACAAAAAAATTCAGAAACGTTTAATACATTTTTAGATTCTATGATGACTTTGAGTGATAAACTTAGAATTCTAATAAGTAAAACAGAATTAGTTGAAATAATAATTAGATATTTAAAAACTGACCTGCGACATGAGTTATTACATTTAAATATAAATGATTTAGCCATGGTTAAAAAGAAGGCTAGAAAACATGAAAAGTTGTTCAAGGATCTATCATCACAGTCTGTTCAAAGAGTCAGAGATTCTCGCCCAACCATTTTAGAATTAACCCCCAAACAATCTGCAGAGATAAATGAAGTGGCTAAGGACGAATGCTCTGATGAAACAAATCTGATAAAAACGTCTGGTATGATACATTGTTGGAATTGTGATACTTCTGGTCATTGCTATCAAGGCTGTATGGGTCCCCGGCGTATTTTTTGCTACGGCTGTGGAGCAATAGACACGTATAAACCTTCATGTCCTAAGTGTTCGCCTAAACCGGAAAACTGGCAACGATTCAAGAATTAAGGGCTACTAAAATTTTACATCACACTGACATTTCCAATAACGGTTATAAATACTCTGATACTTTCTCTAGGCTAACTCCTGGCGATAAAGTACTTACAAAAGAGTTGACCAAACCATTACCCTACCATAAACGACTCGAACGCTATCTGAGAATACGCTCACAAATATTTTCATCTCCTTATCCATCTGGGAAATGATTAAGATCTTCTTTACCGATTCGTAATTTTTGGGAGCGCAGAAAACGACAGAAAATATGTGATTGCTGGTATCAGCAATATTGATTTGCTGCTGCACAGCGGAGCCAATAAGTCGTGTATTGGTGGCGAATTATGTAAAGAATTTTTAAGAGAGTTACCCACAGGTCTCACTAGGTTCACTGGGAATGTGAAGACTGCTGATGGACAGCTTCAGCAGGTCGTGGGTTCGGTTTTTCAAGATGTTACGTATGGAAATTGGACAGAGAATATAGAATTTTTATTAGTCCCGAACCTTAAACAGGATATTATTTGCGGTATTGATTTTTGGAATAAATTTGGATTTAGAATCATGACGCCTTCGGATACGACGATCTCAGCGTTAGTGCCCATGGATTCTTTATTTAATGAACTCCCTTCTGACAATACGGGGTCAGATTTTTTAAACTTGTTTCCATCTGATCAGATCTTTCTCTGATCTTTCCCTTCCTTCGAAAAAGAGGGATTGGGGTCAACGGATCTTATCGAACATATCATAGATACTGGTTCCGCTGCTCCAGTTAAGCAACGCCACTATCCTATATCTCCAGCTAAGGAGAAATTATTATGTGACGAAATAGACAGAATGTTGCAACTGAAAGTCATAGAAGTTGCTGATAGCTCGCCCTGGTCGTCCCCTGGGGTGCTGTTAGTTAAACCAGGGAAGGTTCGATTCTGCCTTGATTCTCGTAAATTAAGTTTGAGTTTACTGTTAAGGATGTCTACCCAATTTCGAATATAGATGGTTTGATTTCCCGCTTGCCTCCAGTACATGTTATATCGAAGGTAGATCTGAAGGACGCATTTTGGCAAATCAGTTTGTCAGAGGCGTCTCGTCCTAAAACAGCCTTTACTGTCCCCAATCGGCCACTGTATCAATTTGTGAGAATGCCTTATGGGCTCTGCAACGCGCCGCAGACTATGTGCCGATTGATGGACAAGGTGATCCCCTACGACTTGAAGGGTCATGTTTTCGTATATTTGGACGATCTACTTGTGGTATCACATTCACGGAATGAGCACATTGTACACATTCTGCAGGTGGCATCTTTAGTAAGAAAGGCTGGTCCCACTATAAACATCGAGAAGAGTCAGTTTGGATTAAGCAATCCGAAATACTTGGGATATGTGGTGGGCAATGGCACATTGATGGTAGATCCTGACAAGGTGAGAGTGATGTCGGACTGTTCCATTCCTAAGACTTTACGGCAGTTGCGTCAGTTTTTGGGCTTAGCTGGGTGGTATAGGCGTTTTATAGCCAACTATGCAGCAATTACATTTCCCTTAACTGAGCTATTATCGAAGAAGAAAACTTTTTGCTGCAATGCTGATGCTCAAAATTCTTTTGAGACTTTGAAGGCCAGCTTAACTACTGCCCCATTCTTGGTTCATCCGAACTACCGTAAACCGTTTATTGTGCAATGCGATGCTTGTCAGCATGGAATAGGTGGTCTTTTGGCTCAAGAGGACGAGCCAATGTACCATAAATTGAATCGTGCGCAAAGAAACTACTCGGTTACTGAATTGGAGTGCCTGCCGGTAGTACTAGCCATCAAGAAATTTCACTCATATATTGAAGGGCACCAGTTTACGGTAGTAAAAGACCATACAAGCCTTAAATGGCTCATGGCCAGAAGGATTTAAGTGGTAGGTTAGCAAGGTGGGCACTCAAGTTACAGGGGTTTGCTTTTTCCACTGAGCACCGCAAAGGGAGCGAAAATCTTGTGGCAGATGCCTTGTCCCGTTCATTCGATATCGAGGAGCCCATAGTGAAAACTGTAAAATTGGTATCGTTGCCCATCATAGATCTTTCCTCAGAGCTTTTCAATTCTTCAGAATACAGTGCGCTAAGGGAAAAGCTAGTAAGTTCGGAGTTGCCATATTTTAATGTAGTAGGACGGTTTATATACCATCAAACAGATGTTGACCGGGGCTTGAATAATGATATGTGGAGATGGACCCCTTTTTTTTTTGGAAGAACTGAGAAGAGATGTTTTGGTAGCTTCTCACGATCAACCATCAACATCTCACGGAGGTATTGCTAAAACTCTTGAAAGAGTGCGTAGATACTTCTACTGGCCAGGAACGGTGGCGGATATACGAAGGTATATTGCTCGTTGTGAACTGTGTAATACCTCGTAAATTCCAACAAGAACCTTAAAACGTCCCATGGGAGAGATGACAGAATCCGAAAGACCATTTCAGCGGTTGTACATCGATTTAATCGGACCTTACCCTCGTGGCCGAAATGGTAATATAGGTGTATTTGTAATTCTGGACCACATGAGTAAATTTACTTTTTTAAAACCGCTCAAAAAGTTGAATTCAAAACTCCTAATAAATTATCTCAAGAAATGTATTTTTGATTTTTTTGGTGTCCCGGAGACTATAGTTTCTGACAATGGTAGCCAGTTTCAAAGTAAGGAGTTTATTGAATTCTTGAGAAATTACGGTATTAGACACATGTTAACGGCGAAGGCTAGCCAACGCGTTAACCAATATGTTAATGAAGCATTGCGTTCATATATTCATGGTAACGATTACCAAGTTCTACGTAATTTAGCGCTTCTAACCGAGCAAACCTTTTGTTTCCTTTTTATTAGGGATAAGATTAAAGATCGTATGAAAGCCGCCTATGAAAAGAATGCTCATCATTATAACCTTCGCTCTAGAACCAGAAAGTTGGAGATTGGAAAAAATAGTTACTCAGAGAAATTTCACTCAAAGAAATCTGTTAAAGCACAGTAATCGAAAAATCCTATTATGTTTTAAAGGAATTGAGATCAGACGATATATCCACGTACCATATAAAGGATATGTGGTAAACAGGTATATAGGTATCTAGCACTATAGGGAATATAGGTGTGATCATATAAACAGGAAGAACCAAAAATATCGCCATTTTTCAGCAAACGAAATCAAAGGTGCCCTCATTGATCAAGGTTTCAAAATTAAAAATGTCGTAAACATAATTAATAGGGAGAAAATACCACAACCTCTGTTCCGAGTAGAATTGGAGCCCAACGACATAAAATTGAAGAAAAATGAAACGCACCCAATTTACAATTTGCAATATCTTATGCATAGAAAAATCACGGTAGAAGGACCCCGCAAACGTTCAGGGCCCGTACAGTGTCACAACTGTCAAGAGTTTGGGCACACAAAAACATACTGCAAACTTCCATCTGTTTGCGTTATATGCGGAGAATTGCATGCTACTGCTAGGTGCAATAAACCTAAAGGGGAAACAAACCTTAAAAAATGCAGTAATTGTGGCGGTAATCACACTGCAAACTACAGAGGTTGCCCCGTTTATTCTTTCATAAGACAGGGTGCAACACCGGCACCTAAAGTTACATCGGCCCAAAAACAGCATATTTTATCTACTTCGTATCCCCAAATGGTCCGACCAATCAATACTCATGTATCGTATGCCGACGCCGTAAAAATCAACACTGTTCCACCAAAAAATGTTCCATCAGCAAATACCAATGCAGACGCTAACTCAAGCTTCAATTTTACTCGTCTTGCAGCTACTATTGACAACCTTGTGCAGACAATAAACAATTTCACAACTAGTATGACTAGCATGATGCAACAAATGCTGCAAATGCAGACTACTTTGCTTTAGGCAATCGTAAATAGAAAATGAATTCGTTGAAAATATGTTTCTGGAATGCAAATGGCATTCGCCAACATAAAAACGAACTCGAATACTTCCTCACGGAAAATAACATTGACATCGTGCTGGTCTCTGAAACGCATTTGACCACAAGGGGTATTTTTAAAATTAATGGATTCACATTTTATGATACAAAGGATCCGAGAGGAAGAGCATGCGGCGGCTCAGCAATTTTAATAAAGTCTAGACTGAAACACCATTTTTTAGACAGCAAGCAAGAAGACTATTTGCAAGCCACAACTATTTGTGTTGAGGATCTTTTTAATGATATAGTAATATCATCAGTCTACTCTCCTCCCAGATTTTTAATAACCGAAGAGCAGTATGAAAAATTTTTTAAGGGTCTTGGACCATGTTTTCTGGCAGCTGGCGATTATAATGCGAAACACAATTACTGGGGCTCGAGCTTAATTACACCTAGGGGCCGAGCATTGTACAACGCTATTAGCAGTAATGATTTAGATGTTGCTTCGAGTGGTCAGCCTACATACTGGCCTACCGACAGACAAAAAATTCCGGATGTAATAGATTTTGCTGTCACAAAAAATATTTCAAGAAATTTAGTCACTGTAGAATCTTCCATGGATTTATGATCGGATCATTCTCCAACCATTGTAACTATTTGCAGCCCGCTTAGAAGACATTTGTTTTTTCCTGATACAAATATGATCAGTCGCATCAACTGGTTGAGTTTTAAAAAATATCTTAGCACCCATTGTTCGGAGAATATTTTGCTAGAAACAAAGGAGTGTAGCCTTGCAACTTTTAGTGAAAATATTAAACAAGCAGCACAGCTTGCAACAACTAAACATCCGCAGACTACTTTAGGTCACATCTATTCTGCAGACATTGAACGTCTCGTAGCGGAAAAACGAAGAGCTAGAAGAGATTGGCAACAACACAGATCGCCCCTGCAGAGGCAGAGACTTAGAAAATGTACAAAGCGGCTTAGAGACTTACTAGCATATGAAAAAACTGCATCTTTCGAGAAATATCTGGAGGGCCTCGATGCTACACCAAACTCCAATTATTCTTTATGGCGTGCTACAAAAAACCTTAAAAGGCCCGTTGAGTACAAGCCACCCCTACGTAATATCAGTGGAGATTGGGCAAGAAGGGACGTTGAAAAAGGTGACTTATTTGCCGATTACTTGAAAGATGTATTCACCCCACACATATGTACTGATGATGTTAGTTTGCCAAGCGTAGTTGGATTACCCCCTCGACCCTTAAAGTTTAAGTTGCGTGAGGTACAAAAGCTAATTTCTGAAGTAAATCCGAAAAAAGCTCCTGGTATGGACGGCATAAGTAACAAAATGTTGAAGGAGCTCCCCAATATTGCAGTCAGAATCATGCTATTCATTTTTAATGCCATTTTACGGCTTGAATACTATCCTGACCACTGGAAGATTTCTAAAGTTAAAATGATTCCAAAACCGGGTAAAGACCTAACCAAAACCGAGTCATATAGGCCCATAAGTCTATTACCAACTATTTCAAAGGTTTTCGAAAAGTTGTTTATGGATAAATTGTCTCCAATGCTAAGGGATAGTGGGTGTATCCCAAACCATCAATTTGGTTTTAGAAGTAGACATAGCACAATTGAGCAAACCCATAGATTGGTTCAGGTGATAAGAAGGACTTTTGAGGAGAAGAAGTATTGTTCAGCTATTTTTATTGATGTTTCACAGGCTTTTGACAAAGTTTGGCATGAAGGTCTATTTCTAAAACTGACCGCTCATTTGCCTTGTAACATGAGCAACCTACTGAAAAGCTAGCTGAAAATTTGCTGTTGTTGAAGGAGACTTCGTAAGTGTATCCAAACCAATTTCCTCAGGTGTACCACAAGGTAGCATTCTTGGACCAGTTTTATATTTGATATATACCTGCGATATGCCTGTAAGTGAAACTGTCCACACTTCTACGTTTGCTGATGATACAGCGTGTCTAAGTTCGCACGAAAACTCCTATCAAGCCTCAATAAATCTTCAGCAACATATAACTCAGTTGGAGTTGTGGTTAAAATTATGGAGAATTAAAGTGAACGTTCAAAAAAGCATTCATGTGACTTTCACCCTGCGAAGAGATAATTGTTCACCCGTTCGAATCAATAATCACATTGTTCCTCACCATAATTATGTGAGATATCTTGGTATATATCTTGATCGTCGCCTTACATGGAAACATCATATTGACTCAAAGCTAACACAAATGAAACTTAAGCTAACACAATTACACTGGCTCATTGGCAGGAACTCGAGACTTGGCCTAGATTGCAAACTTCTAATTTACAACAGTATTCTGAAACCGATATGGTCTTATGGAATCCAACTTTGGGGCACTGCCTCAGCTTCAAACGTGGATAGAATCCAACGTATGCAAAATAAAATTTTACGGTTGATAACTTCCGCCCCATGGTACATCAGAAATTCAAACATACATTGTGACTTAGACATAACGCTGCTGACTACAGAAATCATCAAATACGCAGGCAAATACTTGATGAAGCTCGAAGACCATCCTAATCCCCTTGCTCGCAATATCTTGGATTATAGTGGACATAGCCGATTAAAAAAGAGGGATACCGCAGCGTTAATCCTCAATGCTACAGATGACACATCTTAGAAACATTTGTTTTGTTGTTTTTTTTTTAATGTCAATTTTTTTTTACCCAAAAGGTTAGTTCTGACATGGTCGGGACTAATGTAACTTTTTTTTTAGAATTTAAGATTTTAAAACTTATTGTTAGTTCTTTTTATAGAAGATACAATAAATAATTTTGAGAGTTAAAAAAAAAAAAAAAATTTCAGCTGTTATTTTTCACTTCTTTCACCTACCAGCTGTTTTATGATAGGTGAGAATTTTGAAATAAGTGGTATTTCCCATCTCTGGACTGTGTATTTTCTTATGGTCTCTGAGAGACATGTAACAGGTACCTGAAATGGTTGGAATGAAGAAGAGAGAAAGGGAGACTAGAAATAATTAACGGTTTCAATCTAGGAACTTTTTAAATGATCGGTTTCTTGGCTTTTGAGGAATGCTGATGTGAGGAGTACAGTTTTGAATTTTGACAATAAAGGTGCAAAAATGTAAAGAAAATGTGTAAACGAAAGAAAGATTTTTTTAAATAAAATAATCTATAATATAAAAATAAGTCGGGTTTTCCTTCCTGACGCTATAACTTCAGAACGCACGAACCGATTTCCGCGGTTTTGTATTCGGTAGAAAGTACTCGAGCTCCGTGAGGTTTATAGCAAAGTAGGTAATCCCAAATTATGCTTATTTTTGCGAAATTCCTCTTATTTACGGAGATACAGCCGTTTTAAATTTTCACTTTTATCTGCAATATAAAAATAAGTCGGATTTTCTTTGCTGACGCTATAACTTCAGAACGCACGAACCGATTTCGACGGTTTTGCATTCATTGGAAAGGTCTCGAGCTCCGCGAGGTTTATAGCAAAGCAAGTGATTCCAAATTATGCTTATTTTTGCGAAATACAGACATTTTAATTTTTTTTAATAAATTTTTTTTAATAAAATATTATGTATAAAAATATATAGATGATGAGAATATAATTTGTTAATAATAATAGTATAAAAATGCGAAGCATGGATATATTAAACATAAAAGCGTTTGAAGTGTAAGATAAATTTTTATAAATTACAATAACTGAAAACTAAAGAAAAGAAAAAGTAAATAAAAAGGAGAGAAAAACGTAATCTGAACTCTGTAAATTCTTATAATACAGCTCTTAACTGTTATACTTTTTTTACATTAAATTAAAAATAAATAATTAAAATTAAGAAAAAACAGAAAAAACAAAAATTTAAAAAGAAAAAGAAACAAAATAAAAAGTTAACTTTTAATATTGAAAAAATTTACAACAAGCATACCCTCTCATACACCCAAAATTTAAACCAATAACAGTGTTATAAACCAGTGTTATAACCACCACGGTTGCTATTCCACTAATGGATCTATATCATCATATACGACACCTAAAATTGTTCAAAACCAAATGCAATAATCGCAAGATGACGAGGTGTAACAACAAGCAACTACAAAGCCTTATATAATATTTAAATGATGACAAATTAGCAGAGTTGCCCACAACGGAAAGAAAAAATATTCTTGTAGGGAATCGGGGTAATGTAGGCCGAAATATTTAAAAATGATGCTACAAAGGAGAACACGTAAATGATATCCCTTCAATTTATTATATTATTATTGTATTTTTTTATATAATTGATTTTTCGTAATTATGTTTTTTTTGTTTCGATTATGTATAAGTTAACATGAATGATGTGAAAAATTCGAAACGTTAAATTTTTTTTAAATAAATTTATAACACTTTTGCCTAACATTGAACAAAGTTAATGCAACCCATTGATGTTTGTCGTAAAACCAAAATTTTAAATTAGTGTTTATAATTCTACTATAAATTTAAGCGGTTGTTCCTGTAAAAACTGAATTAAAATTGAACTTTACATTATTAATAACAACAAATGTCAACTTCCCGCAGGAAATAGTATTAATGATACAGTATATTATATTACTTATGTATAACTTTTTCTGCTTTTATTAAATAAATTTCTTTTCCTTTTATTGATGAATGAACAAGATTACTATGAATAAATAAGGAGTTCTGTTGGTTTGGTTAATGAAAGATAGGTAAGGGATTAAGGCAACAACAATAAAAATTGGGCAGAGATTCAAACAACGGGTCATCAGCAGGCTGGGAGGGTATAATGACCTCGAGGAAAACTACACCTTCTTCCTCACTAAATTAACCGAAATTGTCCTGACACTGATGGTCTTTTTCTTTCTGAGTCGTTAATTCTTTCTTCTTTATTTCATTTTTTTCCCTCCTGCACACAATTTACTATCTTAAATTTCTGGTGACGCAAAACTCCCTTAAAGATATCACAGCCCACGCCCATATACCTGAGCTAAGACCGAAGCATCGCTAGGTGTGCAGACCAGTGATAACCAAAGATTGAGTTGGTGGTTCGGTTCAAATTTCTCAAGTGCAATGCACTAGCAATGCATACATCTTTGTTGTTGCCATATTTGGCATGCATACGGCGACTAAACGGCCTTCAAAAAATATTCCACAAATAGACTTCTCTGGTGTTGTTGTTGTTCCAACCACTTTTGCTGATCGGTACGTTTTAAATTACACATTTATTTTGTGGCAAACAATCCCAAAATAAATACAATAACAGTTAGATCGCGTTACACTTTTCGCCCAATTCATAATACTAATACTACTACCTAATATTAGTATTAATAATATTGGGACATAATTATTTTAATATATTGGAGAACCACTCAATCGCAGATTTCATGATACTATCTAAACTTGATTGCCTGGTTAAACCAATACAAATTATAAAGTAAATTGTAGCTAAGGGTAGATTTTAAGAATGAGTGAGCTTTATTCTCACCGACACAAGGCTAGTAACTAGAATAAATCAATAATACTTTGATCCTACAAGCTCCCAGTTGGGAACTGAATAAAATTAAGAAAACTGTTCCTAAGCTGAGCAATTAAAAAGTTTACAATAATAAGTATGTTAAACAAAAGTAGAAATAATATATAGAAATCTTTTATTACAAAAATAACAAAACAATTTTCATATTACAATGTAATATGTAACCTATCAGCATACACCAATGTAAGCTTATATTCAATACTTGAGGCTATGATGGCGGAAATGGATGCCATAAATGACATACTTCTAGATGTCATTCACGAAAGCTCTAGAGCCAGCAGTGCGAAAATCGAATTCATTCGCCACACAAGATAGCTCTAGAATCAGAAGTGCTAATATTGAGCCGTTCTAGAAAGCTCTAGAATCAACAGAGAGAAACTTGTGAGGTAAACCAGAAATTTCAAGAAATATCAGAAATATTCGGCAAAAGAGTGGAACAGAGAGCCAGTGAATTTGACGAAAAATTATCTCACCTAGAGCAAAAAATCGAAGGAGAATTACATGAACTAAAAACGAAAATGGACGACCTCCTTATCCGAGAAGGACCGGTGAGAGTCATCTCTGAGCACTCCAGCAAGATAAACATCTCGAGCTATGACGGTAGTGGACCGTTTAATGTGTTTAAGTTCCAGTTCGAAACAATGGCCAGCAAAAATAGATGGAACAACGAAGAGAAAGCTATTGAACTAATTGTGGCCTTAGAAGATGCAGCTGCCGAAATTCCTTAAGCTTACCAGGAGGCTGCAGAAATAGTTACGAGAACATAATATAATGGTGGCATTACAACGCAAATACAGTGGTGAGCATAAACGAGAACTCTATAGAATGGAGTTACGAGACAGGGTACAGAAGACAAATGAGGCGCTGCAAGTTTTTGCCATGGAGATTAAACGTTTAGTGCGGGTTACTCATCCAGGTGATCATCATCCAAAAATAATCAATATACACAATCCACACAGACATATATATTGGTGATAGATCTTATGCCCTTAAATCAACCTCCCAACAGCGTTACAGATACTGCTCTAAAACAAGATCTCCCTTGGGATCTGATCTGTTCCTTTGATCAAGTTTAGCCAAGTACATAATTATTTCCAATTTCATTTTTTATGTACATTTATTTAAAAAACTAAAGAACTTAACCCTAGACGATAAAAACCAAAATAAAACTTAGCAGAGTCTTATTAATTTTTTAAAAAGTTTTAAATCACACAGTTTACCACAGCACAAAAAAAACTCCATTTTGTCTAAGTTTAAATTGTTTTTTTTTTCGTTTCAACTACTCTTATTTTTTCAACAACTTTTACAATCCTAATTACTTTGCTGAGGGAGAG
The DNA here is from genome assembly GCA_030448955.1 of Trichopoda pennipes. NCBI lineage: Eukaryota > Metazoa > Arthropoda > Insecta > Diptera > Tachinidae > Trichopoda > Trichopoda pennipes. The sequence goes on along the minus strand of JASKUP010000062.1, from coordinate 2,027,676 downwards.
ATTAAAAGATATAGTTTAATGTTCCCTATTTAAGAAATGTAGGTTTTGACGTTTCAAAGGGCATTTTTAAGTATTCACCATAGTAGGGTTGTGTTAGAAAGGTTTGACAGTGATGGTTCTAAAACTCCCTTTTTTATAAAAAAATGTAATATATTGAAAATTTTAATATATTGTTACGAATATGTCTTGCTTAAGTTTTTAAATAAAACAATTAAGCAATAAAGCGAACTACTGTTTACAAACTGCGTAGAAGTTTATACACATACAACTACAATTGGATATGCTGTTTACTATCTTAACGCGCAATACAAAAACAAATAATTTACAACAACAAACATACATGTTGTTTGCCATCTACGTAGTTTTCTAAGAAACCCTTTTCTACAAATGACAACAACAAATGTATTGAAATAAATCCCAAGCAGAAACCTTATCAGCATAAAAACAAAAACAACTATACCCACAGACATACAGGCGCCTATACATCGAATAAAAAACATACAACAAAAAATGCGATACAAAGGGAGTAGAAGATTCTTAAACCTTCTAGACTTTAAATGGATATGTATATGTCAGTCAGTGTAAAATTAAACTTCATTGAGTAAAGACGTGCATTTTAAGTAAATTGTTCTGAAGTGTCAACTTTGTGTAGTTAAAGTAAATAAAATTGTTATAAATTTAAAATTCTAAAAACTGGTGTTATTTATTTTGCAATAAAGAACTTACAGCAAAACGTTTATAAAAGGTATTAACGTAACAACTGGTGTCAGATGTGAAATTGCAGAAAAATAAAATAAATCAACTACAATGAAGTTGGAAGAGCTGAAAGTTTAGCAGCTAACGAAGGGGCGGAATAAGTTGGATATACCAATAACGGGAATTAAAGCGGAATTGCAGCGGAGGTTGATTGACGAATTCAAGCAGTGAGACATGGATATTGGGACATACGAATTCGGAGACATAGAATAGATAGAGGTATGTAACCCATCAGCAAATACCATGTAAGCTTGGATTCAATACTTGCGGCTATGATGGCGAGAATGGATGCAATTCAAGAAAGCTCTAGAACCAGCAGTGCGAAAATCGATGCAATTCAGGAAAGCTCCAGAGCCAACGGAGAAAAACTTGTTAGTGAAGTAAACAAAAAATTTCTAGAAATATTAGAAATATTTGCCAAACGAGTGGAAGCTGTGGAACAAAAAGTCAGCGGATTATATGAAAATTTGTCTGGTCTGGAAAAAAAAATTGCATGAATTAAAAACGAAAGGACCGATGAGAGTCGTCTCTGAGCATTCCAGCAAGATAAACACGCCGAGCTATGACGGTAGCGCACCGTTTAATGTATTCAAGTTCCAGTTCGAAACAGTGGTCAGTAAAAATAGATGCAACAATGAAAAGAAAGCTAGTGAGCTAATTCTGGCCTTAAAAGGTGCAGCTGCCTAAATCCTCGAAAGCTAACCAGGAGCCTGCAGGAATAATTATGAGGACATAATGGTGGCCATACAACGCAAGTACGGCGGAGAGCATAAACGAGATCTCTATAGAATGGAGTTACGAGGCAGCGTACAAAAGACAAATGAGGCGCTGCAAGATTTCGCTATGGAGATTGAAAGTTTGGTGCAGCTTACTTATCCAGGTGAACATCATCCATTCCTGGACCAGTTTAAAATTTAAGCATTTGTAAATGACATAAGGGATTTAGATATTAAATATGAAGTTTGTGCAGCGCAAAAAGCACCGAAACTATATCGTGCGCGCTGGCTCAGGAGACCGCCAAAGTCTTGAGGCTGATACGGAAAGTTGTGGAGATAAAAGAAGCGAGATGAAAGAAATGCTTCAGCAGATACTGGAAGAAAGAAGTAAGTCGCGTGCAAAATGCTTTAGCTGCGGTAAGGTCGGACATTTTCAGCGCAACTCCAGATCTGTTAAGAAAAGGTCAAGATCTGCTTCACCTCCAAGGGATAACAAATGGGCAAACAACACCAAATATAATGAGTCACCGTTAAACTAACTAGCTCCCATAACCGATGGCCCCGCAATCTACATTTCAATCATGCAATCGACGAAAAGGAATCCATCACTGATGTGATGCTTTTTTTTTTTTTTTTTTTTTAAAGAGAAGTAGCATTTCAGGCAACAATGCCTATTTAGTCAAGTACCGTGCTACCTTCTTTAGGAAAGGGATAGAGAAGATACACAGGTGGTGAAAGTAGAAGGATAGTCGGAAATTAACTGCTTATCAAAATTGGCACACGAGAAGATTGGTCTGAGGCCGAAAAGGAAAAATTATATCGGCAATCTAGAGAACATAAGACCGTGCCGTAACCAAATAGCGGCAGAAAGCCCGTTGGCAAAATCGTTCTGGGCTCAGTAAAATAGAAAAACTACAACGGACTTAATCGTCGCGCCAAGTTCCCGGATAAAAGATGTAATGAAGCAGTTGCATAATGGTCCCGCGGCGGCCATCTATTTTTTTTTTTGTATAATATATTATTTGTTGTATCTGTTGGTTCAGATCGCATAATGGAATGGGTTGATTGTTTCATTTATTTTTGTTTAATCTCTAATATTTTATTTTTAATTTTTGGTTGCACCCTAATGATAATTATATTACATGTAAATTAAATTTAATATATATCATGTTATGAACAAGATTATCACATCATCTGTGGTGTGATTTTCTATATGCTGTGTTATATGTAATTGTTTGTAAGTACATGCGTGTGCAGGATTTTTTCTGCTTAGTAAGTACATACAAATAAACAGTTAGGAACTTTGTCAATTTGGTAAACTAATAAGAATGTATAACAAGAGAACAAATAAAGTTTTTTAGTCTACCTCCAGAACTAAACGAATGCAGTTAGTTGCATTATCATAATATAATAAACCGTAGAACCACGGATTTGTTGTGCGACAGTATCTTTAATATATTTGAACTATCAATTATTACTCATATCCTAAGTCTAAAAATTTAAATTAAGTCCAGACAGTGCAAGACAAAATAATATGTGAGTGACGGTTTAGCTGTCACCATACACCTCTTGTGTATGACCAAGAAAAGCTGTATCCCTTCTTCTTAGTCGGATGTAACCAGGTTAATTTAGAATGTTACGCGCTAAAGGATTTGGGTGAGTTACAAGGTTCTTTAAATACGTTATTGCATGTTTTCTTATTTCTGCTTTGACTGATGGCATGTTTAGATCTTTGTGGATGTTCGAATTCTTTATATACTTGCTTTTGAATTTTTTCAACATTGCTTGCTGAAGCAGTACCCCGCAATTGTATTCGATAGCACCAAAGTGGTTTGAGGATCGACTTGTACAGTAGAAGTTTGCAATCTAAGCTGAGGATTGAGTTTCTGCCAATAAGTTTAGTTGGGCTACTTTTAGCTTCATTTGTGTTAGTTTGGCTTCTATGTGACTTTTCCATATAAGGTATCATTTGGTTATTTATGCGAATAGGGGGGCATGAGTTCATACGCAATGTGAAAGTTATATGAGTTCATTTTTATTCATTCACTTTTATTCTCCATTTTTTTAACAATTTTTCCACGTTAAATATGTGATCTTGTCAATGTTGTGAAGCTATTTGGGCGGTATTGTGGATACTTAAAACAGCTGTGTTATCAGCAAATGTTGATGTGTGCACTCGGGTACCAATCGGCATATCTAATGTGTACAGCAAATATAAAATGGGTCGCAAAATACAGCTTGGGGCACTCCGGCTTTAATAAGCTGAGGTAAGCTTAGAAAATCTCCTTCTTTTAGTATAAATATTCGATCAGTTAAATAATTTTTTAAGATCTTATATAACTTTTCTTCCACTTTGTGGAAGTATCAAAGTTTTCAAGGCGTAAAATAATTCTCCGGGCTATACAGGGTAATTCAAATAACATCTTGTTACTGGTTTTATCAAGTCCAGGAGCTTTCGTGGTATTTAATTAAGATATTGCCCTTTCAATTTCTCTTAGCTCAAACCTAAGGTTAACTGCCGGATTACCTTCGACAGGTGGCAGCTCAGTTGCATCAGTCGAGATATTTGGGGTAAATAAATTTTTTAAACGACCAGCAAATAAATTGTCTTTTTCGTTATCACTTCTTGCCCAGACTCAACAAGAAGTTCGCAATAAATACCTGCGTAAGACTGGTCTTTTAAGGTTCCAGGTAATTTTTTAAAGTTGCTACTCTTCGAGATTCTAGTAACTCTCTTAGCCGCTTCGTGCAATTTTTAAATCTAGTTTTGAGTTTAGGAGATCTATGGGATTGCCACTTTCTTCGAATTTTTCTTTTTTCAGACAAAACCCACTATACATCAACAAAATGAATGTGATTGCATCTTCTTAGTGCTCGGGTTTCTGAAGCATGTTGAAAAGCTAATTTGAGGCTCTTCTCTTCTTCTTAAAGAGATGTTTTCCGAACAGTGCGTACTGAGTGCGTATATATCAACCAGTTTGTGTTTGTGCTAGTCGTTGGTGACGCGATATTATGTTCATTCAATATATATACAATAGTGGGTAAATAATCTGAGGATAATTCAAGTGATGCTTCAACTTTAATCATTTCTTTTGGAATGTCCTTAGTCACACCAAAATCAATAACATCGAGTATCTTTTGCCGATCAGTAGGCCAATAGGTATTTTGTCCACTCGAGATTTCGACGCATTTTTGAAATTGTGTCAAACAAAACACGACCTTTTCGAGTAATAAGTCTTGATCCCCAAAACGTATGTTTGGCGTTGTAGTCATCTGATGCTATGAAACAGGGGCCTAGTGATTTGTAGAAGTCGCTAAACTGATTCTCTATTATTTGAAATCTAGGAGATGAATATAACGAAGAAATAACTAATTTTTTATGAGATTCTTCAATGCAGATGTTTGTTGCTTGAAGGTAATCCTCACAAAAATCAGTCAATAAATAATGTTTATAAGTATTGCTGATCCACCACATGATCTTCCGCGGGGGTCTTTGGTATCATATATGTAGCCATTGATTTAAAAAAAATGTTTTTTGTTAAATGGGTCTCTGAAATCATCATGTCACTAATTTGTTCATTTGTATGAAAGTAGTCAAGTACATTTTTGTGTTCGCGTATACCGTTTACGTTCCGGAAACATATTTTAAAACAATTCATGTTTTGTTTAGTACTGCCTGCTATATCATAGATTGCATTTTTAACACTTCTTGCATCATCTTGCCCATAGAGCTCATAAAACTGTTTAGGGACTACACTAGTTTCTGAATGGTTCCCTCCAGTCGACTGTGTTTAACTGTCATTGTCTGCGCTTTAGGTTCCGGGTTCAAAAGTTGGTTAGTTATTTGTCGATGACTCTTTATGTACCTGATTATGATTGTATTTAAGCATGGGCTAGTTGAGGATAATGGTCACTTGCTTAGGAGCAGTATTAAATCTCTTAAACGACTTCCATACAAGAGAATATACAGGACAGCCCCTGTAGTTAAGAGTGCGATTTCCATCGCAATTGCTGTATTTTTCAACTTTAGCGTCATTATTAGATTTATCAAACAGAGCAGAACAATGTAGCTGGCCACACACAACACAAAGATTGTAAATTCCTTTCCTGATGTCCACTGCTACTCTTCAGTTGATAGGGATAAAAGTTTTGTTTGCAGCTCAAAAGCAAATGTACTGTTTTAAGATAACTGTTCTCATCCGTATTTTGTATTTTAGTCCCATCAATGTTACCACGCTTAATTGGAATTACATAAAAAGAGTCATCTTCAATCAGTGAGATTCATTTCTCTATTAACTCGTTCGAATTTTTCTCTCTTCAATATATTGGAAGCGGTTTGGATTTTGGTAATGTTGTCTGTTCATTTTCCCCACCATCCAAAATTGCGAACCGATTTTGCGAACGTGGAACATTATTTTTTCTATATTTAGGTAGTTTTGGCACTGCTGCTTCTTTAGCAGATTGTTTTTTTGCCACACTGTGATCAGTATTCAATAATATACGATTTACTTTATCATCACCACTTAAGATCAATGGCGAGTAAGAACAGGTTCGATGTATATTTAAAAACACACCAGGTTTTCTGTTTTTAGTTATATCAATGTTTTCGGTTTAATTGTTTTCCTCAGCATTGATTGTAACATACGCATTTCGGCTGCTTACGTTTGCACTTTTTAAAGAAGTGTTTAAGCTAGAGAGACCCGTAAGTGAGCCTACCTATTGTTATTTTTATTTAAACTGTTTCTTGTTCTCTGCTTTGCTTTTCTGGTTGTTTTAACTTGACACTTATCAATTTAATTATTGCACACCAAGTATATTTAAATTATCACACCCTTCAAAAAAAAAAAGCGTCCGTTCTTTTCAAAGATAAAATACTGAGTGTGTGTAACAAAAACACTGGAAAAGATAAAACAGCCAGGTTGATCGAGCTGCAAATACGGAAGGATTTACAGAAGGACAACTGGTTCTGCTATTTAATCCACAACGAAAAAAAGGATCGTATCATCTTCATGTACAGCAGCAAAGGAAGTTATATTGTTTGATTTCGAACCGTCGGTCAATAATATTTTCCATCCAAGGTTTGATAGATCATCAACAGTATTATAGAAAATTTGGCTTAATGTTAATGATGTTGTTGTAGATTTGAGGCGAACAGATAGTGTATCCACAAAGGATATTTACTTAAGATATCATGATGGTTCGAAGATATTTGAGAAACTCTGGAAACTTTGAAAATCGATCTTTGTATTTTCGATACACTTTGCAATAGCGGATTTTATTTTGAGCAGTCAATTATGACTTTTATGGCCTGGCCCGCGACATAAACTTCTATCGTTCTCATGGATTTTCAACGACAAACAGCTGATTTGCGCCCCACTTAAAGTTTTCAATACGGCAAGTCGATCGACAATAAATGCGAACTAAAACGTAATCATTTTCATACAATTTTGCGCCCCAATATGAAAAGTCATGCGATCATAAACGTCAAAATCAATCACTTGTGTTGTGGTTGTCGACGGATACAACAAAAAATTTAACAAAATAAAATAGTTTATTGTTATTTAATATTATTGTTTTTGAATTTTATTAAATATGAAATAATCTTTTAACGGTCTTATTAAATAGTTTAACGATTTTATTTTTTTTCAATATTTCGCTTTCCTTTGGAAAGCTTCTTCAGGAAAAAATTTTTTTTATATTTTTGAAAACAAAACAAAATTATTATCAAATTGAAAAAATGTTTCAAAACATTTGACAAAAACATATAAAATATTTTTTCATACATACATACAAAAAATTTTTAATTTTTCAAATATTCAAACATACAATAACAATGAAACGGAAATAACAAATAACAAATAACAAATTCTCTCTTATGAAATGATTATAACAAATTATGTGTCTTTTGAATTAAGTACCTATAATTCTGAGCTAAATTGTCTGTGTCTGTCTTAAAATTTATTCTCCTTACATTTGGTACATTAACAATTTCTAACATTTCCAACATATAACGTCTCTTGTAGTTTTTTTCTATATCTAATACTGATGTTTCATCAAACTTTGGATAATGATTATATTTCTTACAATGTGAAGATAAGGATGTCTTCTGTGTTGAAATATTCCTATATTTTTGGTCACACCTGTGACCAGCTAATCTCGTTTTAAGTTTATTTTTTGTTGTCCCAATATAAACTTTGTCACAGTTCACCTGGTCATTTCCTCCACATGGTATCCTGTATACTACATCAGATATTTCCATTTTTCCTATTTTATCCTTCATACTGCTAAATAATTTATTTAATGTGTTATGTGTTTTGTGTGCAATTATATATTTATCTGTGTCATATATTTTACACTTTCTTAATCTTTCTGATATTCCAGGAACATAAGTTAATGATTTATAATCTCTTGGCTCTGCTGTAGAATTTCCTAAATTATGCCTATAACTACCATATTGTCTAATTAATCTGTTAGTTAATTCTACTGGAAAATCATTGGCATTAAGTATATCTCTTATTGTATCCCTATTCTTCAAATGAAATTCTCTATCACTTATAGTCAATATTCTGTCTATCATATTTTTCGCTGTGTTTATTATCATATTTCTTGGATGTTTTGAATAAAAATTAATGATTCTTCCAGAAGATGTTGGTTTCTTATACCAATCAAATACTAACTTATTTTTCTTCCTTATTATCAATATATCTAAATATGGAAGTCTAGACTCTAATTCTCTTTCAATCGTAAATTTAATATCCGGATGGAAACTATTCAATTCTGACAAAATATTATCCACTGCATCTTCTGAAGTTATACAAAATAAATCATCCACATATTTTGTAATTATCTTAGGTTTAATATGCATTTTACTAATACATGAATTTAGTAATTCCTCCATCACAATATCAGCTATAATTGGAGATGCTGGAGAGCCCATAGGGAGGCCCTCCTTCTGTTGATATATCCTATTATCAAATTGAAAATACCTATTGTCTTCTATGCAAAACTTAAGAATACGTAAAAACAATTCCTTCTCAATATTCGTATTTTGTTCTATAATCTGCCATTTTTCCTCTATAATACTTAAAGCTAAACCTACAGGAATACTTGGAAAAAGTGAAACTACATCAAATGAAAACAATCTATCATTATCTTGTATATTTATTCTCTTGGTCTTATCCTTAAATTCCAACGAATTTCTAATATTATATACTGATTGTCCTGTTATCACCTTAAGAATATTGGTTATATACTTGCACAGTCCATAGGCCGGGGAATTAATGCAAGAGCAAATAGGCCTTAAAGGAAAATTCTGTTTATGGATCTTAGGTACTCCATACAGCTTTGGAGAATTTGATACATTAGTCTTAAGTCTATTTCTCTCCATTACTGAAATGATTTCTTTTTTAAAAAGTTCATCAACTAAAAAATTGTTTGTTTTTTGCAGTTTAGTAGTCGGATCCTTATTTAATATTGAGTATTTAGCAGAATCGTTGAGAATGTCATTTATTCTCGAATTATAATCATCTCTGCTCATAGCAACAGTAACATTACCCTTATCAGCATTAACAATTAATATGTTCCTATTCGTATTCAAAAATTTTTTAGCGGTTTTTACTTTATCTAATATAAAAATATCCCTTGCTGTAGGTCTAATATTGCTAATGTGCCTATCAATCATCATTGTTAGTTTTGTCCGCGCTACTTCCTGGTCCTCTTTTTCTTTTATAGTCTGAATCAATTCATCTCCTTCTGAAATTACCTTCATCATAGGAAAATTTTTCTTTTCAAGTGGTAATGCAAATTTCTGTCCTAGAGAAAGAATCCACTTAACATCCCCTGGAATATCTATGTCAGTCTTGTTAACAAACCAATCTTCATTAACCTTAATTCCTAATTCCTTTCTTTGAATATCAGAAATATATTATAATATATAATATATTTTAAATAGGAACGTAGAGATGTTAGTATATAATATGGAAGGACATTTGACATTAGATGAGATAACAGAATTATTAGAATATATAGATAGACTAACTCATATTTCTGAAAAAAAGATTAAGGAAACACATAGTAGGAAATTTAAGAATCTTTCTGATATTCAAAGAAAGGAATTAGGAATTAAGGTTAATGAAGATTGGTTTGTTAACAAGACTGACATAGATATTCCAGGGGATGTTAAGTGGATTCTTTCTCTAGGACAGAAATTTGCATTACCACTTGAAAAGAAAAATTTTCCTATGATGAAGGTAATTTCAGAAGGAGATGAATTGATTCAGACTATAAAAGAAAAAGAGGACCAGGAAGTAGCGCGGACAAAACTAACAATGATGATTGATAGGCACATTAGCAATATTAGACCTACAGCAAGGGATATTTTTATATTAGATAAAGTAAAAACCGCTAAAAAATTTTTGAATACGAATAGGAACATATTAATTGTTAATGCTGATAAGGGTAATGTTACTGTTGCTATGAGCAGAGATGATTATAATTCGAGAATAAATGACATTCTCAACGATTCTGCTAAATACTCAATATTAAATAAGGATCCGACTACTAAACTGCAAAAAACAAACAATTTTTTAGTTGATGAACTTTTTAAAAAAGAAATCATTTCAGTAATGGAGAGAAATAGACTTAAGACTAATGTATCAAATTCTCCAAAGCTGTATGGAGTACCTAAGATCCATAAACAGAATTTTCCTTTAAGGCCTATTTGCTCTTGCATTAATTCCCCGGCCTATGGACTGTGCAAGTATATAACCAATATTCTTAAGGTGATAACAGGACAATCAGTATATAATATTAGAAATTCGTTGGAATTTAAGGATAAGACCAAGAGAATAAATATACAAGATAATGATAGATTGTTTTCATTTGATGTAGTTTCACTTTTTCCAAGTATTCCTGTAGGTTTAGCTTTAAGTATTATAGAGGAAAAATGGCAGATTATAGAACAAAATACGAATATTGAGAAGGAATTGTTTTTACGTATTCTTAAGTTTTGCATAGAAGACAATAGGTATTTTCAATTTGATAATAGGATATATCAACAGAAGGAGGGCCTCCCTATGGGCTCTCCAGCATCTCCAATTATAGCTGATATTGTGATGGAGGAATTACTAAATTCATGTATTAGTAAAATGCATATTAAACCTAAGATAATTACAAAATATGTGGATGATTTATTTTGTATAACTTCAGAAGATGCAGTGGATAATATTTTGTCAGAATTGAATAGTTTCCATCCGGATATTAAATTTACGATTGAAAGAGAATTAGAGTCTAGACTTCCATATTTAGATATATTGATAATAAGGAAGAAAAATAAGTTAGTATTTGATTGGTATAAGAAACCAACATCTTCTGGAAGAATCATTAATTTTTATTCAAAACATCCAAGAAATATGATAATAAACACAGCGAAAAATATGATAGACAGAATATTGACTATAAGTGATAGAGAATTTCATTTGAAGAATAGGGATACAATAAGAGATATACTTAATGCCAATGATTTTCCAGTAGAATTAACTAACAGATTAATTAGACAATATGGTAGTTATAGGCATAATTTAGGAAATTCTACAGCAGAGCCAAGAGATTATAAATCATTAACTTATGTTCCTGGAATATCAGAAAGATTAAGAAAGTGTAAAATATATGACACAGATAAATATATAATTGCACACAAAACACATAACACATTAAATAAATTATTTAGCAGTATGAAGGATAAAATAGGAAAAATGGAAATATCTGATGTAGTATACAGGATACCATGTGGAGGAAATGACCAGGTGAACTGTGACAAAGTTTATATTGGGACAACAAAAAATAAACTTAAAACGAGATTAGCTGGTCACAGGTGTGACCAAAAATATAGGAATATTTCAACACAGAAGACATCCTTATCTTCACATTGTAAGAAATATAATCATTATCCAAAGTTTGATGAAACATCAGTATTAGATATAGAAAAAAACTACAAGAGACGTTATATGTTGGAAATGTTAGAAATTGTTAATGTACCAAATGTAAGGAGAATAAATTTTAAGACAGACACAGACAATTTAGCTCAGAATTATAGGTACTTAATTCAAAAGACACATAATTTGTTATAATCATTTCATAAGAGAGAATTTGTTATTTGTTATTTGTTATTTCCGTTTCATTGTTATTGTATGTTTGAATATTTGAAAATTTAAAAATTTTTTGTATGTATGTATGAAAAAATATTTTATATGTTTTTGTCAAATGTTTTGAAACATTTTTTCAATTTGATAATAATTTTGTTTTGTTTTCAAAAATATAAAAAAAATTTTTTCCTGAAGAAGCTTTCCAAAGGAAAGCGAAATATTGAAAAAAAATAAAATCGTTAAACTATTTAATAAGACCGTTAAAAGATTATTTCATATTTAATAAAATTTAAAAAAAAAAAAGGTCGAATAAAAATAAAAGTAATTATTGTTTTTGTTTATTTTAAAAATTTTTTAATGGAAATAAAATGGTAAACATATAATTAGTAATAAGATTATACAATTTAAACCAAAAAAAAATATTTGTTTAGTATAAAAAAATCAAGTTTACAGCAACAGGCAAATCCAGAATTCACTAGAGGATCTGCTGTTTATAAAAGCAACAAACTCTCAATGGAAGAGCAGTGGGTAAATCTCACCAGGAAACTGAATTTGCATTGATCACCCATGTGTAAATTATTTTTATAATTTAAAATTTTGCTGGTGCTAAAATTTTGCCAGCTTAATGCTTCGTTGGGTGTAGCTTCACAAAACTTTTGTATTATTATTCTACAATGTAGGGCTATATCTCTTTGAACAACACCATTAATATTTATGTTATTTCAGAATTGGACTGATTTAATCTCGCGGACGAAAAATTGTGTAAAACTAGTGGTGGTGTCTATCGAATGAACTTACTTTCGGAATTGGAAAAAATTGTGGATCGGACTTTGTTTTTATCCAAAGCTGCAATACCTAGCGGCAAGGTATTTGGTACGGATATAACAAGTCCGAAAAACGCAGATTTCATTCAAAGTTGCTTCACACTGTTAGTGGATACACCGAAGGTAAGCCGTTGCCTTACCTTCTAGTCAACAGCAACCTAGTCAGCAATCAGCTGACCTTTTCCCTCCTTTGCAGCATAAGACAGAACAAAAGCGACAACATGAAGGTGCAAAAACTGCTTTGCCCAGTTGCTCCTCCGCAAAAAAAAATAGTAGCTCAATAGCAAATCGGCCGCATTCGCCGACAATTAAGGGTTGGAAAACAGCCAGTTGCTGTAGCAAAACAATATTCAGATGCTGCAGTTATACTGGTTGAAGCCACAAAGGTTCTTTTGGATGCGGCCAAAAGAATAGCCGCTACTGTAGAAATTCAAGCTGCAACTGTTAAAGCAAACACCGAAATCCAAGCCAAAATTTTATCGTCCCTGAGCACAATCGCCATTTGGATGGCGGAAAAAAATAAAGGAAATTTGAAAACATTGACTTAAATTAACAATTTAAGTAGCAATTTACCGTATCTATGTATGTATTTTCAATAATTTCTCTGATATATTCAATTTATATCCTTGCTCAGCTAGGAGCAGTTATTTTAACAGTTATTAGCCACGTAGTGTATTGGTTAATTTTAATATTTTTCTCCTTTATTTAATTTATATCTTTGCTAAGCTAAGAGCAGTCAGTTCGGAGCTTGGAGGAAGAAGAATAAAGAATGGTCTTTTCTTCTAAATATGTCGGTTATATACCGACTATGAGGAAGTTGTAAACTAATCTAGAGTTGGTGAGAATAAAACTCACTCATTCTTAAATTCTTAACTTCTTAAAATCTTAACTATATTTACTATATAATTTGTTTTTTTTTTTTGTTTTTTTTTTTTTTTTATATAAATTATTTGTTGTATCTTCATATAATATGAAATTCAACAATTTATCAAATCTTAAATCTAAATGTACAATCATTAGGCCCGACCAGTGTCAGACATAATTCTAGTGACAGCAATAAAATAATATCTTAACAAATTCAATCAAAAATGAATATAAAAAAAAAATAAAAACTATCCTCAAGAGATTCCATTTCCATTTGGAGGGTTATTGACCAATGCCCCTGTGTCTCTCTTTTTTTTCAATCGGATATGACCCCTAAAATTCAAAATATTCCGCGCAAGGGGATTCGGGTGGCACTCGAGCTTAGTCAAATATTTGCCTGCGTATTGAGCAATTTCAGCAGTCACGAGTGGAATATCCAAATCACGATGTATAATTAAATTTCGCATGTACCATGGAGCTAATGTAATTAATCGTAGTATTTTGTTCTGTCGGCGTTGAATTTTTTCGACATTTGAAGCTGAAGCAGTGCCCCATAGTTGAATTCCATAGCACCATATTGGTTTCAGAATCGACTTATACAATAGAAGTTTACAGTCCAGACTAAGAGTTGAGTTCCTGCCAATTAGCCAGTATATTTGAGATAACTTGATTTTCATTTGGTTTAGTTTTGTATCGATGTGGTGTTTCCATGTAAGCCTACGATCAAGGATTATGCCAAGATATTTAGCGTGCAAGTGGTGAGGAATAATCTGCCCGTTCATACGAATAGGGGAGCAAGTTTCCCTTTTTAAAGTAAAAGTTACGTGGACACACTTTTGCTCGTTTACTTTTATTCTCCATAATTTAACCACGATTCCAGATGCGTAATGTGTTCCTGAAGAACCTGAGATGCCATACGGGGGTCTTCGTGAGAACTAAGGCAGGCCGTATCATCGGCAAATGTTGAAGTATGGATGCTACTGCTCACAGGCATATCACAAGTATAAAGCAGATATAAAACTGGACCCAGTATACTCCCCTGCGGCACACCGGAAGCTATCGAAGCGGGTTCACTGATAAAGTCTCCTTCGGCTACTGTAAACCTTCTCTCCACAATGTAACTTTCCAGAAACTTCACCATATTGATTGGGAGGTATGTTATCAACTTATGTAATAGTCCCTTATGCCATACTTTGTCAAATGCTTGCGAAACATCTAGAAAGAGGGCAGAACAATATTTCCTTTCCTCAAATGCCTTTCTCACTACTTGAACCAATCTATGAGTCTGCTCAATGGTGCCATGCTGGCTCCTGAAACCAAACTGATGGTCTGGAATGCACCCTCTAACACTTAAAATTGGTGACAGCTTAGTCATAAATAACTTCTCGAAAAGCTTTGATGAGGTTGATAATAAGCTTATGGGCCTATATGATTCGGCCCTGGTAAGATCCTTGCCCGGCTTTGGAATCATTCTAACTTTGGCTATTTTCCAGACGCTTGGATAATACTCTAATCTTAAAATGGCATTAAATATAAATAGCAAAATTCGAATACAATTACGTGGCAACTCCATTATCATTCTGTTGCTGATACCATCTATGCCTGGGGCTTTCCTCGGATTGAGTCTGTCAATTTATCCCTGAACATCACGCAACTTGAATTTTATGGGTATAGGGGGTAAAGCCACTACATATGGCAATTGAGCCTCCCCAGTAAACGCGTTCGGTGTGAAAACGGATTTCAGATGCTCAACAAATATATCACCCTTTTCAGAATCACTTCTTGCCCAGTCTCCAGTTGAAGTACGCAGAGGTGGTTTAAATTCAACAGGTCTTTTAAGGTTTTTCGCAGCTCGCCACAGAGAGTAATTAGAGGTTGGTAAAACATCGAGTCCCTCCAGATATTTTTTAAAAGATGCAGTTTTTTCTTTTGCTAGCATATCTTTGACTTGCTTTGCACATTCTTTAAGCCTGTTTTTAGTTTGAGGTGATCTGTGTTGATACCATTCTCTTCCAACTCTTCTTTTTTCACTTACTAAGCGCTCTATATCAGCACAATAAATTTTCCTAAATCCAGTCTGCGGGTGAGTGGTTGTAGCATGTTCGGCAGCCTGTTTAATCTTTTCCTTAAAATCGTCTAAGTTGGATTCAACATCTTCGGGTGTTCGTAATCTTATATTTTCCGTGCAATGACTACTTAGATAATTTTTGAATTTCCGCCAATTAATACGATTAATAATCTGCACATTTGAGTGGGGTAAATCACACATTTGTCTGTTACAAATTGTGATAATAGTGGGAGAGTGATCGGAAGATAAATCTAGAGAGGCCTTAATATGGACTAAGTCCGTAGAGATATTTTTCATGACGCCAAAATCTATAACATCAGGAATTTTATGTATATCTGTAGGCCAGTATGTGGGCTCCCCACTAGCAATGACATCCAAGTCCATTTTTGAAATTACGTTGAACAACGCTCGACCGCTAGGCGTAATAAGGCGAGAACCCCAGTATGTATGTTTAGCGTTATAATCGCCAGCTGCTAAAAAGCAAGGGCCAAGCGATCTGTAGAAGTCCTCGTATTGATCGTCAGTGGTTTTGAATCTGGGAGGGGAGTAAACTGATGATATTACCAAGCCTCTATAAAAATTTTCAACGCAGATGTTGGTTGCCTGCAGGTAATCTTTACAAACGTTATCTAAAACATGGTGCTTGATCCTTGATTTAATTAGAATTGCTGATCCAGCGCATGCTCTACCTCTAGGATCCTTTGAGTCATATAATGTGTAGCCATAAATTCTAAATAAGCTTCTCGAGGTTAAATGAGTTTCAGAGACCAGCATTACATCAATATCATTTTCCGAGAGGAAATGCTCAAGCTCATTTTTATGTTGGCGAATGCCGTTTGCGTTCCAGAAACATAATCTTAAAGAATTCATAGCTTACTAACTAATGCATGAAGAAGTGTATTCTGCATACGCAGCATTTCCTGCATCACGCTAGTCATGTTTGTTGTAAAGCTATTTATGGTTTGCACCAAGTTGTCTATAGTAGCTTCCAGTCGACTGAAATTGATGCTAGAGTTCAAATTAGGTGAATTCTCTGGTGGTGACGATTTTTGAGAGGGAGCAGAGTTAGTCTTCAAAGCTTCAGCATATGAAAAGTGTGTGCTGACTCGTTGGCCCACTTGTGGGTGAGTGGCAGGTTGGGAGTTTATTGTTTGGACAGGTATAAGTTTTGATTTTTGTATGATAGTCTGTTTAACAAACGAGTACACAGGACAGCCTCTATAATTAGCAGTATGATTGCCTCCACAATTACTACATTTTTTTTGATTTAGGTCTTGTTTCGGCTTATTACAACTGGAAGTACCGTGTAATTCACCGCACGCTACACAAACTGTAGGTAGTTTGCAATACGTTTTTGTATGGCCATATTCTTGGCAATTATGGCACTGAACAGGTCCTACACGCTTGTGTGGTTCTTCTACTGTGATCTTACGGTGTAGAAGATATTTTAAATCGTAAATGGGGTGGGTCTGATTCTTTTTCAGTGTTATGTCATTCGGCTCCAATTCAACCCGAAACAGTGGTTGGGGGATCTTTTTTCTATTTATTATATTTATAACATGTTTCACTTTGTAACCTTGTTTCAATAGTTCATCCTTCACTTCATTTGAGTCAATATAGGAATCGATGCCCTTCAAAACTACCTGCATACCTTTCGCACTCTTGGTAGGTATAAAACTTTGTTTTGGTTTTTTCAAGTTCTGCTACCATTTTTCTAAAATCTTTTTCATCGTATATTTGAATTTTAGTTTCATCGATGTTACCGCGTTTTACAGGGACAACATGAAACTTATTCTCACCAATAGACATTACTATTTTCTTAATAAGAGCATTCGAATTTTTTTCTCTCACGTAAATTGGTGGAGGCTTAAAGGACTTTGATAAAGCTGTAGCTGGCTGCTCGGTTTTGTTTTGCAATATTGCAAAACGATTCTGGCGATTAATTGAGGTGCTGTTGTCTTCTCTAGACATTTTCGGGGCCGATGTTACCCCAGCCGAATTTGGGCTTCGCTTGCGCTTTTCAATCAATATATATCTGTCCATTCCGACCTGAGTCTTCGGTTTCAAACTATTATCTGTAGTGATTTGGTTTATAGAGGAATACGAACCTGACGCTGAGGATGGCAATGATTTATCAACTGAACTTACAGGGATAGTACTCGACAAAGCATCTCCAGTTGGCACCGGGGAAAACGACGTCGATCGAGTACGAAAAAGAGGTTTTTCCGTTAAATAAAGACTATCGTCAGATTTTTTATTTTTATTACTTGCACTTATATTTTCTGCGCTCACTGTAAAATATGCATTCCTGCAGTCTGCACTCACTTTTTTTGTTATTGAGGTACTCATATAGAGTATTCCTCAGTGTATTTGTTTTGTTATTTAGTTTTTTATTTGTCTTTCAGATTTTTTTTTGTATTCACTGACACCGCACTTGTTTTTGTTCTTATTGTTTTATTTTTTTCAATTTATGTGGGAATTTATTTTCCCGTTAACTTTTTTTGTTTTTTTCTTTTCCTTTGTAGAGTACTTTTGTTTTTATTTGTTGTTTGTTTTTGATTTATTTTGTTCTTTTCAACACACCAGAATAACTCGCGTCTTACTATTACGATGGTTTGAACAATACAATAATTTGTATTGTTTAAATTTTGATATTATCATAAAATTTTTGATTGAAAAATAATTATGTAAAAATATGATTAATACTAATATTAAGAAGTAGTATTAGTATTATGAATTTGGCAAAAAGTGTAATGTATTCCAACTGTTATTGCATTAATTTTGGGTGGTTTGAACAACAACACAAGAAAAGTCTATTTGGGGTATATGAGTTGAAGGCTGTGTGCATGTCAAATATAGCAACAACAATCATGTCTGAATTGCCAGTGCATTGTACTTAAGAAATTTGAATTATGTTGCGACCGCATGTGGTAATATTTATAATTTGTATTAGGGTTGTTCCGCTACATCTCCATTTTTCGCAAGAATGTTCATATAACTGTAGTTTTATAGACATTCTTTTACGAATATTGTATTATGTATTAAGATATTATTAATTGTAAACCCCCTCCCCCACATTATAAGTCCTTATGGATCACACAACCATCTAGACTGGTGTCTTGTCTTTTATTCATTGTCATTGTAGGATCTAGGAAAAGGATCTACAGTATCAATAATCACTGTATCACACGCTTGCGCCGGCGTAGGTGTAATTATCATTGGACCTTTTAAGTGTTTTGTTATTTTTGACTTTTGACACATTTGGCATGATTTAACATATTTGACATCTTTAGTGATGTTTTTCCAATAATATCTTTTGATTTTATTTAGAGTTCTAGAAACACCTGAATTTCCACTTCCTGCAGGGTCATCATGGTATTGTTTCATTATTTTCTCTATATTTTTAGTATCTTGTTTAGTATAATTTTTAATATGGGTCATCTCTTTTAGTACCGCTACTATTAAATTATTCAAATATTTATTGCCCTTTTCTAGAAATTCATTTATTGAGATAAATTCCAAAATTTTCTCACTAGGTGCCACTTGTAATTTCCTTATATTTAATTTACCGGCCACTTTTTCTAGCCTAGAGAAAAATTGTTCTAAATCAGTTTTCTCATTAGTAAATAACTGATTAACATTTTTTTATGTTGGTACCACTTTGCCTTGCTTTATGTAGCATTTATTTGGGCTTATTTTTAATTGATTGTATTTTTATTTTCTTCGGCTTAAGGTCTTGTAAACAGTATGTGACAAAGTTTAGTAACGTACTCAAAAATTGTTTAAAATGTAAATATTCATTGTGATATGCGTTTTAAGGTTTTTGATTAGTTATTATTGTTAATGTTTATTGTAGAGAAGAGAGCAACAAAAAAAAAAGCCCTGAGGATGACCAACAAAATATTGGAAAAATTAAAAATTAACAATAAATTGTTTTAAACTTAAACACATGTTTTAATTTTTTAATTTATTGAACAAGACCTGAAGCCGAAGAAAAGAAAAAGAAAAATTTACAATAAAAAAGGTCTACAACTTATAGAATATTTATTGTTTTTCTGACGTCACAGTTGTTTGTTGGTATATATATATATATACATATATATTGGGCTTTTCTTTTTCTTCCTTTTGTAACTTTTTATCCTTAATGTTATTTGCCGTGTCTTGTGCCTTTCTAGTCATTGATCTTGTAGTTATATGTAATAAGTCATTTTTAGAATTGTTCAAATCTTTAAATTCTTCTATATTAATGTGGGATAATGCGTCCGCGACATAATTATCTTTTCCCCATGTAGTGTATGTAGTGCATATGTTATGTTTTTATTTATTTTGTAAGCCTGTGTAAACTTTGTTTTTATTAAAGAAACTAGCGTGCCCGTGACTGCTTTGCAAGTCATTTGTGGTTGTTTTTTATTCTGCAACGTTCTTTTTTGTGTGCGCCAAAAAATTTAATCTTTCAAGAAACTTAGTCAGAAAGAACACAATTTTTTTTCGTTTTTATATATTTTTTTAATAATTTTATCTTCTTCACAATTCAATATTTTTGTGTACTTATATAATACGTCATATTCTATTACAATGCTCTTACATATACGATATTATTCGATTGATTTTGGTTCGCGTTATAGACAAACAAAGCAGTTGGTTTATTAACACGTGAATGATACTTATAATGGACCGTGCGAAAAACAGGGATCATTGCAAAAGCAACACGTATGGGAAACTGAAGCTGTTTAAAATCAAACGGCAAATCTGGAGGAATCATAGGAATGTGTGGTATAAGCACATTCTCGCCCTTATATTTTCCTTTTAAAATTTTTGCTTCAATCACATTTTCATGACTTTTTTGACTACTAAACGTGTCTTATTGCAAAGTCTTGGCTGGCAGATATTTTTAGGCAAATTCGTTGGTATACCAACTTGTACTTGTAGGCGGTAGTGTGGCAGTTTAGGTAACTCAAGCGAATTTTAAAATTCGACTGGATAATTTACAACATAGTCTTAATTGGCAACGGAGTCAAACGATTTTTCGGTAAAAATTTCGTCGGGAATGTCATTCAAAATTGTCACATTGATATCCGAAACATCTGCATTTTTCGCAGCTAAGCTAGCTCTTTCCCCCAACCAATTATGCTTTCTAAAATTTTGTGCAATACCGGGAAATACTTTTGTGAATAATTCTTGTTTTGAATGTGCAACGTGGCAAAAATTATCTGGAAGCGTTACCTTTTTGGGGCCAATTGAAATTGCGCTATTCGCAATATCTAACAATTGCTTTGAAAAACGTTCGGCTGATGGGTAATTTTGCAATTGAACACGTAAATTACACACACACACACACACACAAAATGCAACAGAATATGGAAAACAAAATTCTATATTTGTTTGCACATCCACTTACTATGAACATGAGCATATTTCGATTTGAATTGCCGTCGCATTCTGTGCAAGCACACACACACACAGCAACGTACAAACGAAAACACACATTTCATTTGATACAAAACATTGAGCCGAAGTATTGCAATGGAAAAAAAATTTTGATTTTTTGAAAAATTTGTCTTGTTTCTAACACGCACTATGGACGCACTTTTGTGCGTAAACGCATAAAGCAAAGATACAAACTAGCGAACGACCATTATGAAAGTACTGTGAAAATTTGGTTGAAATCCGACGGCGCATCTCGTCAAACACTGGCAACCAACAGACACCTATTTTGGGCTTAATTTTTATATATAGAATATCAGCACCTGTGTCTACAAGAAGTGTGGCTATTTGGTTAGTGTTGTTTATAATAATTGTAATAAAATAGCATAAGATGAAATTAAGATTGTATATTTTGTTTTCTATTGGGTTAACCGACTGAAGTGAGTCAGTTGCTCGAACATAATTTCTAGTTCTGAAGTTACGATTGTTGTTTGTCTGTCTATTGTTGTAGTTATTATAACTACTGTTATCAGTATTATTATGGTTGTTAGGTCGGAATCTGTTTGTGTTCCGCGTAAAATTAAATCTTCCACGGGGTTGTGTAAAAGTTTTACTATATTTATTCATATTAGATCTTTGTCCTTAATATAATATCGCATTTTGCTGCCCTGTTGCCTCTATGCAACTATTTACAAATTTTCCTATTTCCTCATTCATATTATTAAATTGACCTGCTTCCATGATAAGCTTTACCTTATCTATGGTGCAGTTCTTTGTAAGTGCTTTTACAGCAACTTGCGTTGAATATTTACCCGATATATCAATGGGTAATCCATCTGATATGTAAGCGGTTTCTAAGGATCTCGCCAATTGTTCAATTTCATCGCAATAATTATTTGCGGTTTTACTATTTTGCTTAATGTTTAATATTTTTGTGGTTAGTACTTCTACTGACTCGCCTTTCACCGATGTTCTCGTTATAAATGAGGTTTCTGGCATTACCATTTAACTTTGTTTTTATGAGGGTTACTGCCAGTGCTTCGTTAGACCCTTTTATTGAGTCTAGTAAATTCAATGCGTCAAGAAATGAACGCAAATTATCAGATTTACCATCGAAATCTGGAATGAGCTTTGCAGCTGTATTTAAAAACTCAGAGCCAGCTCCCTTTTCTTCTCCACGTCTTTTTGGTTGTTTGGTTGCCGGTATTGTTGTCAAATCCTTCTTGGGCTGCTTCTTCTGCCTATATTCTTCTAGAGTTAGCCTTTGTGGACCTTTCTACATTTAATGGGCTGCTGTCTCTTGGCCAGACAGTGATGTTCCCTTCCATCTTTTTTTTCTTTCCCTTTTCTTTCCTTCCTTCCTGGGTGCACTTATGCACTCGCAGAATGTGGCAGGATCGCCATGTAGTATATTTATGTATTTTCAATAATTTCTCTGATCTATTCACTTTATATCCTTGCTCAGTTAGGAGCAGTTATTTTAATAGTAATTACCCATTAGTGTATTGGTTATTTTTAATATTTTTCTCCTTTATTTAATTTATATATTTGCTCAGCTAGGAGCAGTAATTATTAGCTCAGCTGGGAGCTTGGATCTTTTCTTCTAAATATCAGTCGGTTATATACCGACTATGAGAAGGTTGCAAACTAATCTAGAAGTGGTGAGAATAAAACTCACTCATTCTTAAATTCTATCCTTAACTATATTTATTATATAATTTTTATTGTTTAAGCAGGCAATCATAAATTTATATAGTATCATAAAATTTGTGATTGTGTGGTTCTCCAATATATTAAAAATAATTATGTAAAATTATAATTAATACTAATATTATGAAGTAATATTAGTATTATGAATTGGGCAAAAAGTGTAATGTTATCCAACTGTTATTGCATTTATTTTGGGATTGTTTTCAAAATAAATATGTTACTTGAAACGCACCGATCAGCACAAGTGATTTGAACAACAGCAACACAAGAAAAGTTTATTTGGGGTATATGAGTTGAAGGCCGTATGCATGCCAAATATTGTGTAATACTTTATGATCGCCAGGTAATAAATTAGGATTGCAAGGTAATAATTTAGCTTTGCATTTTTAATATAACTATACATTTTATTTTATTGGTTTAATCTTGAGCTCAACGAGGAGCTCAATAGATTTTAAATTTATTGGAGCTCAACGTGGAGCTCACTTGTTGGTTTATCAATGAATAATAATAATTATTGATAGTTGCTTATATGTAATTTATGTGAAGACTCCAAACAGTCTAGAATAAAGAATGCTATTATTACTTTGCGAAAAGTGTAACGCAATCTAATTGTTATTACATTTATTTTAGCATTGTTTTTCTACTAAATAAATGTGTCAAGATAAATGCATCGATCTGCACATGTAGTCGGAACAACAACAACACAAAAGCAAAAGCAATGTGAAACCTTTTGTTACGACTGCATGTGTGTGTGCATATATAATTAGAGTGGTTCCACTACATCTCCACTTTTCGCAAGGATGATCATATAACGGTAGTTCTATGGACATTCTTTTACAAATATTATATTATGTATTACTGATTCAGTTTAATGTACATATGTTTTTATATTATATTATAGTTATAATAGTTATAGTTATAATTATAGTTAGGTATACTATGTATTAATTGTAATTATAAATGAATATGCCCCGGGGAATTGGTAAAAATTACATATTGTATGCCTTAAGTCTATTTTAATTTACTATTTGTGTTTTATTTGTTTTCTTATCATCTATGGTTACATTATTCCTAAAGTCTATTTTCTTAATTTTAAATGGCCCCTTCTATTGGATGTCTTATTTCTGGCCGGTCTCCTACATTAAAGTTATAGTCTAATAGAGATATATCATAATAACGTTATTGTTTAAATTTATTTCTATCTAATAATAATTTAAGCTCTACTAATCGCTATTTCTAATCTATATTTTAGTTCCTTAACGTAGTTATCTAAATTTTAAGAGGTGTATTGCTATTTCCACTGTTAAATTGCTTAAAGGCATTAGGGATTTTACCAAATACTAGTTCATAAGGACAGTAATTGTGTGCTGTAGATGGAGTAGTGTTAGAGCAATATGTGAAATATATTATCTGATTCGTCCCAGTCAGTTTTGTCCCTCACGGAGCTCCACACCTTTCCAACGAATGCAAAGCCGCGGAAATCGATTCGTGCGTTCTGAAGTTATAGCGTCAGGAAGGTAAACCCGATTTATTTTATATTATATATTTAACTGAAAACTTAAAATGGCTGTATCTCCGCAAATAAGAGGAATTTAGCAAAAATAAGCATAATTTGGGATCACCTACTTTGTTATAAACCTCACGGAGCTAGAGACCTTTTCAACGAATGCAAAATCGTGGAAATCGGTTAGTGCGTTCTGAAGTTATAGCCTCAGGAACGAAAACCCGACGTATTTTTATATTATAGATTATAGATTAAACTGAAAACTTAAAGTGGCTGTATTTCCGTAAATAAGAGGAATTTAGCAAAAATAAGCATAATTTTGGATCGCCTACAAAAATCGATTTTTATATACAAATTAAACTGAAAACTTAAAAAGGCTGTATCTCCATGAATAAGAAGAATTTCGCAAAAATAAGCATAATTTGGGATCACTTACTTTCCTATAAACCTCACGGAGCTCGAGGCCTTTTCAACGAATGCAAAATCGTGGAAATCGGTTCGTGCGTTCTGAATTTAGCGTCACGAAGAAAAACCCGACTTATTTTTATATTATATATTAAACTGAAAACTTAAAATGGCTGTATCTCTGTAAATAAGAGGAATTTAGCAAAAATAAGCATAATTTGGGATCACCTACTTTGTTATAAACCTCACGGAGCTAGAGACCTTTTCAACGGATGCAAAATCGTGGAAATACGGTTCGTGCGTTCTGAAGTTATAGCGTCAGGAAGGAAAACCCGACGTATTTTTATATTATAGATTATCGATTAAACTGAAAATTTAAAGTGGCTGTATTTTCGTAAATAAGAGGAATTTAGCAAAAATAAGCATAATTTGGGATCACCTACTTTGTTATAAACTTCACGGAGCTTGAGACCTTTTCAACGAATGCAAAATCGTGGAAATCGGTTAGTGCGTTCTGAAGTTATAGCCTCAGGAACGAAAACCCGACGTATTTTTATATTATAGATTATAGATTAAACTGAAAACTTAAAGTGGCTGTATTTCCGTAAATAAGAGGAATTTAGCAAAAATAAGCATAATTTTGGATCGCCTACAAAAATCGATTTTTATATACAAATTAAACTGAAAACTTAAAAAGGCTGTATCTCCATGAATAAGAAGAATTTCGCAAAAATAAGCATAATTTGGGATCACTTACTTTCCTATAAACCTCACGGAGCTCGAGGCCTTTTCAACGAATGCAAAATCGTGGAAATCGGTTCGTGCGTTCTGAATTTAGCGTCACGAAGAAAAACCCGACTTATTTTTATATTATATATTAAACTGAAAACTTAAAATGGCTGTATCTCTGTAAATAAGAGGAATTTAGCAAAAATAAGCATAATTTGGGATCACCTACTTTGTTATAAACTTCACGGAGCTTGAGACCTTTTCAACGAATGCAAAATCGTGGAAATCGGTTAGTGCGTTCTGAAGTTATAGCCTCAGGAACGAAAACCCGACGTATTTTTATATTATAGATTATAGATTAAACTGAAAACTTAAAGTGGCTGTATTTCCGTAAATAAGAGGAATTTAGCAAAAATAAGCATAATTTTGGATCGCCTACAAAAATCGATTTTTATATACAAATTAAACTGAAAACTTAAAAAGGCTGTATCTCCATGAATAAGAAGAATTTCGCAAAAATAAGCATAATTTGGGATCACTTACCTTCCTATAAACCTCACGGAGCTCGAGGCCTTTTCAACGAATGCAAAATCGTGGAAATCGGTTCGTGCGTTCTGAATTTAGCGTCACGAAGAAAAACCCGACTTATTTTTATATTATATATTAAACTGAAAACTTAAAATGGCTGTATCTCTGTAAATAAGAGGAATTTAGCAAAAATAAGCATAATTTGGGATCACCTACTTTGTTATAAACCTCACGGAGCTAGAGACCTTTTCAACGGATGCAAAATCGTGGAAATACGGTTCGTGCGTTCTGAAGTTATAGCGTCAGGAAGGAAAACCCGACGTATTTTTATATTATAGATTATCGATTAAACTGAAAATTTAAAGTGGCTGTATTTTCGTAAATAAGAGGAATTTAGCAAAAATAAGCATAATTTTGGATCGCCTACAAAAAAACGATTTTTATATACAAATTAAACTGAAAACTTAAAATGGCTGTATCTCCGTGAATAAGAGAAATTTCGCAAAAATAAGCATAATTTGGAATCACTTACTTTGCTATAAACCTCACGGAGCTCGAGGCCTTTTCAACGAATGCAAAATCGTGGAAATCAGTTCGTACGTTCTGAAGTTTAGCGTCAGGAAGGAAAGCCCGACTTATTTTTATATTATAGATTACAAAAAAACTTAAAATGGCTGTATCTCCGTAAATAAGAGGAATTTAGCAAAAATAAGCATGATATGGGATCACCTACAAAAAATCGATTTTTATATAAAAATTAAACTGAAAACTGAAAATGGCTGTATCTCTGTAAATAAGAGGAATTTCGCAAACTAAGCACAATTTGGGATCACCTACTTTGCTATAAACCTCACGGAGCTAGAGATCTTTCCAACGAATGCAAAACCGTGGAAATCGATTCGTGCGTTCTAAAGTTATAGGCTAGCAAGCCCGGCAAAATCCGTTCGTTCGTTTTTTATAACATTTTATTTGGGGATTAAAAGATAAAGAAAAATTATTTTATTTGTTTTATTTTTGAAAAACAAAAATTGTATTTCAATTCATCTAGATTACTAAAATGACGTGGAATTTAGTTGAACTTCTCTAAGTAAAAAATGAAAGTGAATCCAAAGTAAATACTGAATCAAAGCCGTGTACGTGTCCGCAAATTAACCGTTTCATTGGAGTGCTTTCTGGTAAACCACATTTTTTGTTTTTTGGTCGGACGTTAACACAAATAAAGCAGATGGTTTCCTAACTCGTGAACACACAAAGCATAGCTGCCATTGTGAAGAATAATGATTTTCTTAACTTATCCCGCAAATACTAAGCGATTGGCCTTGCGACTTGTTAATTGTCATTGCGAACGCAAGGCGAACCTGAAATTGCAAACGTTCACCTACGTACTTTCCGTTAATAATGGTTGCCTTAATCAAATTCGGCATAAGTCTTTTGACCGCAAGTCGAGTACCGTTGAAAAGTCGCGGTGGAAGTTATGTGGTGGAAATCCTGGTAACTCCAGAGAGTTCTAAAACTCCGTTGGATAATTTACTGCATCATCGGGATTTGTAATGGAATCAACGGATTTGTATGTCACCAAATCGCCATCGATTTTTGATTGAATGGTGAAATTCAGTGCGTGTACAACATCATTATTCTTTGCGGCGAGAATTGCTCGTTGAATTAACCAAGCCATATTCTGATAATTCTCACTAATGTTTGGGAAAACATTTTCAAAAAGAGCTAATTGAGAGTCTACAAATCGGAAAAAGTCTTTGATAATAGTAATTAATCTAGTTGTCTCATCAACTGGGACTTTTCCATTTCCAACAGTTAACAACAGTTTGGAAAATTGTGCAGCACTTTGATCGTTTTGAAGTTGAACTCTCATATTAGTGGTTAGCGATAATGTTTTTACGCTATTCCACAAACGTGATGCCTTCAGGCAAGCATTCAATTCATCTGCAAGCGTTGCATGGGGAATTGCTGGCAACGTCTGGTTGAAATCGCCTGCCAACAATATCATCAAGCCGCCAAAGATGTTGTTATTTCGCCGAAGATCCTTCAATGTTAAGTTAAGTGCTTCAAGTGATTTCTTGTGCCATTGTGCACTCATCCCAAACCATAAGCTTGCATTGCATCAATAATTTTCCCATTGCACTGGATCGGGAAATATTGCATGTTGGAGTATCAGCTGTGTTTAAATTGAGAGGCAACTTAAGCGCAGAATGTGCAGTACAACCGCCATCTAGAAGAGTAGCCGCAATTCCAAATGATGCTAACGCCAAAGCTATGTCACATATTGATCGAATAGTGGCTAAAATCAATAAAATGACAAATGTTTTCTCTGTTCCTCCAGATGCGTCCTGGAAGAATAGACTACCAGTATTATTGTCCACCGCTTGCATAAATGTTTCGTGTACTTGCTTTTGCTGTCCATTTAGCTACGGCACATTATTTCGAAGGAATTCCTGCAATGTATCAATATTGTATTGCACCTCTCGATTAAATTCTTGGTTGAATGCAACGTGCAACGATCGATTTGGCGCAATCATTCCTATTTCAATCAATAGCTTGTTTGCAATAGTGAAGCATTGATCCTCAATCAGAATCAATCCTTCATTGTATATTTCATCGGTTATTTGCATGTCAGGAACGAACGAATAGAAGGAAAACATGTGGTTGTGAAGAAAAACATGTGGTGATGATAATTGCCAACAGCGTTCGTATTTGGTACGCATTTGATGAAACAATTGAATCCGCAAGTATGAAATCTCAATGAGAATCGTTTTCCAGCAAACCCAATAGTTAACAGGCTTCTCGATATGTTTGTCATTGGTGGCCATTCACAGTTTTCAAATGCGCAAATAATTTTGGTCGACATACCTTTACCAACAGCAGTCGCAAATAAAAACATTCATCATTTCTAAGATGAACAGTATAGATGCGACCTAGCGCATCAGTGGAAAATACCTATGGAACTGGGGTTCCTTGTTTGCGACGTTGGAATTTCTTTGTTGATTGATTCCAAGTGTAATACTTGTCGATGATGGTCTCTCAGCTCGTTGTGCCGCATTAGCCTCAGTGGAGTAAGCTCTTTGTCCATTTTCCCAATGCACTGCTAAATGTACAACTGTGGGATATCTTTCATGAATTTGAAATGACAATAATCACCTCAGTGCTTCATTAGTACTGACGTTTCTGCCCATTTGGAAGTTGGTGATATTGTCATTCGCATTTTCCGACGCAATACCAAACACAGCTATGACTGATTTGGCCGAATGACAACTCTTAACGTTCGCATGTGCTTCAAAAATTCGTGATAACAGCGGGCATTATGGTACAATGAATTCATTTCCGATCTTAATCTTTTGATTTTGAACTTTAACTTTGATAGTTCGCCCATTATCTTTTTTTGAACATCGACGATAAATTGGATACCATCGTTTTCTGTGACTGTTTTAGCTACTAATGGTCGCGGATATCATTTTGTGCACTTTCCATCAGCCATGCAAAGCGATAATGGATTTAATGCACCGCACGGTCCATGCACCATCTGTGTTGTCGCAATGTCGTGTAGATGGGGATCAGGAATTTCAGCTGATACGATGTCATCCACTTCATTGGAATGTAATTTGTTCAGCAACCAAATTAGGATATTAGCATGCGGTAGTCCACGCTTCTGCCAATCCACTGGGTACATATAAAAACGTGTGTCACCAAAAATTCGATACTTAGTAAGCACAACCATCATAACCTTGAGATTTTGCTGAAATACTCTGGCGATTATGTCATGGCGATCTAGCGGTTTTTGGCCCGGGAGCAACTTACGTTCAATTTCCGTCCACTTCGGATTGCATTGAACGTAATAAATAAATCCGGCGTTCCATAATTTCGTATGTAGGTCTCAACGTCTTGAGCGCATTCGTGCATGTGTCGTGGGCTTTCGGTATAAGATGATAGGAGAATCGTCAGGCGTCCAAAATTCTGAACATTACCATGTGAATGAATAGCATTACGCAAGTGGATATAGTCCTCAGATCGTAGCTTTACCTGATTGAATCGCATGAACGCTAAACGTTTGGTCTCAACTTTGATACACATGTCGACAGCGAATTTCTGGAATAGCCGACGGCACTTCAGAATTACATTCCTCATGTGTACGAATTATCATACGATACGCACAGTAATTCATTGCGCTTAGATTTTTGTTCGCTTATACGCCTGAAAATGCAAAATAATATGGATTGTTAATGAAAACCAATAATAGCAGTAATTAGTGCGTGAATATTGTATCTGTAATTGGTTCAACCATCTTCAACGTGATGTCGTATCCGTCTTGCCCTTGCCAATAAATGTTGGATATTATATCGTGCAAACGATGTGTCTCGTTTACACGATGCATGATATTGCTTCTTCGCTGAACTACAATGTCTCGTGATGTAGCTGGATCGCCAACAATAATTGCAGTAGCATCATCAACGATAGGTGTATTGAATCTTCGCACATGTTCACCTGTTGGGGTACGATCCGCTCTTATAACAAATTTGTGCGTATCTGATGGCATTCGTTTCAATGCTGTTTTGAACATATTAACCATAGCATTATTAGCGTGAAAAAATGCTTCCAACTGTTCAATAATCCGTCTCTTTAACTGTTGTGTTCTCTGTATATTGCACCGCACATTCAGCTGATCTACCATTGACGAAATGAAATATATTTTCAGAAATTGATGCTGTTCATTTGGTGTTAGCAATATTGAACCATGCAAATTTATTAATTTATTTATTTATTTATTTTTATTTTGTAATTAATTTATTTATTTTTGAAGAATACGGTGTGACTTCTGATCGTGTGATGGTGTAGTGTGTGGTCTATATTTAGTTGTTATGTGTTGCAATTAATTGTGTTGGTGTGATTGATTGGTGTGAGTAATTGGTTGAATAAAATCCTTTACCTTGCAAGTCGGCATGAAGCCGCCTTCTCGAATGATATTAGCTCCAAAGGAAGTCATGCGAAAGCAGTTATTGTATTCAAGGATGTGTTGAAGAAAATGGTTGGAATTGGGATCAGTTCCATCGAATAATGGTTTCAGTGGCTGTGGTGGTGTAAGTAATGGATTCAGTTTGACTTTTTCACTTGCGCAGCACAATCCAGCCGTTTCGTTTTTAAACTTTAACGCATTGCAATATCGGCATACAGTTGTCATTGTTCCAATATCTAAATTGTCATCATCAGTGTAGTTCGCAGTGGGATCATATTGGAATGCCAAGCGACTATATGATGCCAATGATCTTCGTGTGCTCACGCGTTGTCTCAATCGGGTATTTTGTCTTATTATATTTTGTCCTTCTTCGTTTAAGTTATGTGAATACATTTGTTGCTCGCTTGCATGTTTTGTGCGGCGGCCGATGTTCCGAAGACCTTTCCAACCACAATTTTGTATCAAATTTTGTATGCACGGTGCCCTCTACTTTAAAGGAAACGTACTTATTTTCGTGAGGGATACTCACACACCACGTACTGGTGCTGTTGTAGTATATGCCATGTAACAGAGATGGCGCTGTATGTGAAAAATAATTTTCCCTGTTTTCCTGCTTTTCTCTTAAAATTTTTCTTGAATTGTCTTTGCTATAAACCTCACGGAGATCGAGATCTTTCCAACGACTGCAAAACCGTGGAAATCGGTTCGTGCGTTTTAAAGTTATAGCGTCAGGAGGGAAAACCCGACTTATTTTTATATTATAAATTATACTGAAAATTTAAAATGGCTGTATCTCCGTAAATAAGAGGAATTTCGCAAAAATAGGCATAATTTGGGATTACCTAGTTTGCTATAAACCTGACGAAGCTCGACACCTTTCCAACGAATGCAAAACCGTGGAAATCGGTTCGTGCGTTCTAAAGTTATAGCGTCAGGAAGGAAAACCCGACTTATTTTTATATTATAGATTAAACTGAAAACTTAAAATGGCTGTATCTCCGTAAATAAGAGGAATTTAACAAAAATAAGCATAATTTGGGATCACTACAAACAATCGATTTGTTCAATAAAGGTACATAAACCTTATTGAACTAAATGCAATCAACAGGATTTGTCCAATAATAGCACTTAAACTAGATTGGACTGGATTTGAGTAACTGGAGTTGTCCAATAATAGCACTTAAACTATATTGGACTGAATGTGGGTTTTTGCAACAACAATAATTGAACTGTGTTGCTAGAAGATGTTCAATAATAGCACTTGAACTATATTGAATTTGGTGGTTTGATACAACAACAGCACTTGAAACTGTGTTGCTTACTCTTAAAGAAAAGCCTTGTGACACTTTCAAAATAAGGGAAAAAGTCTTTTTATTGATACATTTTTCCAACTTATATACTAATTTAACAAGAAAATATTTGCATAATTTGCTATTAAAAATATGCCTACATCATATTTTGTTATAAACTAACAGTACATTGAACCATATTTTTGCCAAACAAATAACCTTGAAACTTATGAATTACTGTATAAGCGTAATTGATCAAAGTTAAAAATTCTAAAACAAACCAAAAAATATCAAGTTGCAATTGTGAATAAGACAAATAAAAACTATGCAATTCAATGAACTCTAAAATAAGCTGAATAGCTGTTCCGAAAAAAAGGCATAAGAATTAAGTTACAATTATTAACAAAAAATAAAAAGTGTACAATACAATGAACTTTAAAATAAGCTGAATTTTCTAAAAGAATTAAGACAATGGCAAAGTAAGAAAACTATGTATTAACATTCTCCCCCCGTTGAGCGCAGCTCAAAAGATGGAGTTGATGTTGGAGTCTGTTGCATTGGTATCACTGTGTGGATTTCTGTAGTAGCCTCTTGAGGGTCTGGTACTGATGTTGATCAAATATGCACCGTGAAGTCTGATGTTGTATGTTGTTTGCGA
The DNA here is from genome assembly GCA_030448955.1 of Trichopoda pennipes. Lineage (NCBI taxonomy): Eukaryota > Metazoa > Arthropoda > Insecta > Diptera > Tachinidae > Trichopoda > Trichopoda pennipes. Next base: position 1,995,096 of record JASKUP010000062.1, on the reverse strand, counting down.
GGTGCTGGAATTGGATGGTGTTTACATTTTTGCCTAACAATTAGATATATAAAAATGCAGCAAGTAATTGTTAAGGCTGAATAACCGACAGTCATGTGATGGTAATTATGGGACTCAATTCTATTTGGTAGCTGGAGTATCTCCTGCATCTTTAGTGAGGTTTGCAAGTCAGTTAGGTTTTTTATTGTTGGGCTGTACTTGCTTCTATGTATTTCATTGAGCAGTAGCTTCAGATGTGTTGCATGGGTTTGTTCTGTAATTTGCCACAGCTTGGTGTATGATGCCTTAAGCGAACTGGAGAATGTCTGTTGGCCTTGTATTGATATGAACTTATTTTTAAGAGTACATTCCGGTTCCAAGTAAAGTAAGCCTGACCCTTTTAGGGCAAATTGAGTGATATCTCTTTTACACACAGCCGTTGTATGAGTTGCCGTAGGTAATGCGTAAATCCATTTATTCTGCTGGTGGAGAGGGATCCAAACATTAGCGTCCTTTATTTGTTTCACAGGGCAGTCAGCATTGGTTTCATTGTGCAATAAACTAATTTCGCAGACGCATATTGGTGAACCTGATTCATGTTGGATCTGCACTTTGGAACATACAAATCTATCTTCTTTAATGACAGCGCATAAGTTAAGTTCAGTTTTATCCATGGTGAAATACTGACGACGGATAACATTGACAGCCAGAAGGGAAGAGCATGGTTTTATTGATAGTAAGGTATTGTTAATCCAATTTGGCACTGGTAAAAGGTTGAATAATGCAAACTGGTCCCGGTTAACTAATGGTAAATTAATCCGAAATAGTACTCTGTTATTCGTGAGTCCACCTTGAACTTTCATCAGTTTGTACAATTGTAATGCATCAGACTGTTTTACAGGCAATTCGAGTGATTCGGGCAAGTGCATTTCTATCTTTTTTATTTCCTGTTGTAATTGATACGGAGTGAGGATAAGCGGACTTATAGTCCCGTGGTGAGTCTTTGTAAGAATATCCAGTATTGAAGACTGCGTGTGTTGTAAATTTGACGCAGTGATTGTTAGTTGAATGCATAGTGATGAGAAAATTCGGTATATTCTTTCCTGATATAGTTCCTTACTGTCGTTGTATATCTTATTATATACTTGTGATATCTGTTGGTCGATTTGATCAAACTTCTTCTTTATTAGCCCTTGGTCTGACTTCAGGATGTTCATAGTAGAGTCTATAATTGACGTTTGATTTCTTAACAGGCTGAGCAGATGTGCTTCATTTTTCTTAACTTGTAAAATTGTGTTTGCCATGTCCTCTGCATACTTTGAGTCCAGTATGCCAAATAGTGAGTTTGCGATGTTCCCCACTAAATCGATTGCCCCCCTTTTATGTCTTCTGCCTGACAGTAGAGTGCTACTCATGTGTAATTCATTTTTAGTATGTTCAAAATATTTTACTAAGTTCAGACATGTTGATTTTTCTTGTATGTCGTCACATAACCTGCTTAAAGCCCTGGTCCCATTTGCAAATATTGCCAAGTCGGACCAAAATTCCTGCAAGTCATAATAAATTAAGATCTGCCAATCTGAGGATGAAATTGATGCCTTCAAAATGTATGCCCAGCTGAGCACCAAACTCCGTGTTATGGACTTGTGCTCCCAGGACTAATGGTAGTAACACCAGTGTGATTAAGGCAGTCATCACATTAGTAGACATGGACATGCGCCTTTTCTTTCTGGTATTCTCTGGCATATTGCTTTTATCCATATCGAAATCTCCATGATCGGAAGTTTCATCGGACTCTGTGCTGTGAACTGGCAACGGTGCTAACCGTGCAATTGGCCTTCTGCAGAGACCAGATGCTGTCTTAATATCCGCCACTCGGACAAGACCATCATCCCCTTGATGCACCTTTACTATTCTAGCCAACGGCCATTTCAAGGGAGGTGTGTTGTCTTCCTTCACTATGACCATATCGCCAGGCTTAACGTTGGCGTTTCGCGTTTTTCACTTATGTCGATACTGTAATTCGCACAAGTATTCCCGTGACCAACGCTTCCAAAACTCATCCTTTAAGTAGGTAACCAATTTCCACCTGGTCAAGAGACTCATCTTTGTTTGTTTAGAACTTAAATTTACCTGGGAGTTCAGTGGTTCCCCAATTAGAAAGTGACCAGGTGTTAATGCGGCCAGATCATTGGGGTTGTTTGACATGGGAGTAATTGGTCTTGAATTGAGAATGCCTTCAATTTCAATTACAATGGTATCTAGTTCCTCATACGTCAAAGATGCTGTTGCTACACTCTTGATCAAAAGATTTTTGGCTGACTTGACGGCAGCTTCCCATAAGCCACCAAAGTGAGGTGCGCGTGGTGGTATGAAGTTAAACGTTATACCTCTGGACGAACATTCTTTGCTAATCTTACTAGCGGCCGAAATTGAATAAATCGAATCTGATAATTCTGTAAGTTGATTTTTTGTACCCACAAAATTAGTTGCGTTGTCACAGTACAGCTCTTTACAATGACCTCGTCTGCTGGTGAATCGTCTTAGTGCTCCCATGAAAGCTTCGGTGGTTAAGTCGCTAACCAATTCTAGATGAACAGCTTTAGTAGCGAAGCAACAAAAGACAGCAATGTATGCCTTCTGGGGTCTTTTGCCTCGCAATTTATAATGAATCCAAAGCGGACCACAAAAGTCAACACCGGAGTTGATGAGAGGTCGGGCTTGTGTGACGCGGGTTGCCGGTAAGTTACCCATGATTTGACTGAGCAAGTGTGGTTTGGCTCTGGAGCATCGTACGCAGTGTTGGATAATTGATCGTGCCGCTGTTTTTCCCTTGACTGGCCAATACCTTTGTCTTACATATGACAACAGTGCTTGAGGGCCACAGTGCCGATTTTTCTCATGTGCCATTTGCATTATCAATTTTGTTATTGGGTCATTGTAGGGAATCAGCATTGGATGTTTTGCGTCGTATGGCAATGTTGATGATTTCAACCGTCCCCCTACTCTGATGATGCCGTTAGTATCCAAGAAGGGTGTGAGATTGCTGTATTGACTTCCTCTGCTTACTTCGCCGTGCCGTTTTAAATGTTTCAAATCTTCTTCAAAATCTGATCGTTGCATTACACGCACAATGAGTGTGAGGGCCTGTTCTAATTCTTGGGGCTCTAAGTTTGGTTCTTTATGTTGTTTAATCTTTCTTGTGTGATTGATGAATCGTAGCATGTAAGCTACAACCCTCTGGAGTGTTTGAAATGAACCGTTGTGTTTGATTTTGTAGATTATATCTACTGAGGTATTATCTGCGGCTGTAACTAGGGTAACCCTTTTTCGCTCCATGTCGTGCTCATGACTGCTGTCTTCAGTCTTTGCGAATTTTTGTGGCCAAACTCCACTTTGCCCACAAAGGAACATGGGCCCGTAGAACCATAGGGGGTGTTCGATTAATTTTTTGGGGGATAGACCACGTGACAAGACGTCTGCAGGATTGTCTTTTGATCTCACATGTCGCCACTGCTCGATGATGGATAATTCTTGAATTGCTGCTATTCGGTTGGCCACGAAAGTTTGGTATAATGATGATTGTGACTGGATCCAGGCTAAAACGATCTCTGAATCTGTCCACAAGTATGTCGGAGTGTCTTCAAAGTTTAAGTCCCTTTTAACCCTTGATGTTAACTGAGCAGCTAACAATGCTGCACATAGTTCGAGGCGAGGGAGGGTTTGATGTTTTAAGGGTGCTACACGTGATTTTGCACATAATAGTCTTACGATTACTTGATTGTTCTTTATGACTGATCTTATGTAAACCGCAGCACCATATGCCTTTTCTGAAGCATCTGCAAAGGCATGAATTTGTATGTTTGATGTTATGTGTCCTTCGAACATATGTCGAGGTAACTTTAGATTGTCTATATGTTTTAATTCATTACGAAATGTCATCCACCGGGCGAGAAGGACTTCTGGTAGCTCATCATCCCAGCCTAGTTTAAGTTGCCACAGTTCTTGGATAAATATTTTGGCGGTGACAACAATTGGTGATAGTAAACCCAAAGGATTAAATAGCCTGGCTAAATCTGAGCTTACTATGCGTTTAGTAATGTGTTTAATATACCTGAGGCAGACTTTGACACAGAATTTGTCAGTTGCTGGAATCCATGTTAAGCCTAGGGTTTTTACAGTTTGGTTCTCGTTGTTAAAGTCAAAATTTACTTCTTGCTGTTGTTCTGCTGTGTTTTGTAGTAGCTGTTGGTGATTTGCGGTCCATTTTTGTAGTTTGAGACCATGCTGGCTTAGTATGTGTTTTAATTCCGTTTGAATTGTCAGAGCTGCATGTAAGCTATCAGCACCTCCGATTCCGTCATCCACATAAAAATTTTTCAGCAGGAACTGCGCAATTGTTTGTAGACATTTTGTTGCTAAATATGGTGCCGAACGAGTTCCATATGTGATGGTGTTTAGCTGATAATATTTAATTGGCATTGTTGGGTTTTCTCTCCAGATGATGATTTGGAATTTCCTATCTTCCGGATGCATGATAAATTGCCTATACATTTTTTCTATGTCAGTTGTGAAGACAAAACGCGGTAAACGGAAGCGAAGTAGTATGGAGAAGAGCTCACTTTGCACGGTAGGTCCTGTGTGCATTATATCATTCAGGGATGTACCAGTTGAAGTTTTTGTAGAAGCATCAAAGGCCACTCGAAGTTTTGTTGTAGCACTTTCCGGTCTAAGGATGCAGTGGTGAGGGATGAAATAATTTGGAGATGAAATGGAATTCCCATTTATTTGTGTCATATGAGCCAATGCTTCATACTCTTTCAAAAAGTTTGTGTATTGTATTTTTATTTCAGGTGCCTTGGCTAAACGTCTTTCCAGCGAAAGAAATCTGTTGAATGCAACGTGGTGTGATTCTCCCAATGTATTAGGGTCATCACAAAATGGAATTTTTACCATGAATCTTCCACTCTTGTCGATTGTATGTGTTTGGGCAAAATGATCTTCGTAGTACTTTTCTGAGGTTGATAAGATTTTGTCAACCTGACTTAAATTTTCCAGATCCCAAAGTTGAGCAATGGCATCTTCGAGATTGGCGTCGTCTTCTGTGCACATGCCACACACTGCAGCTGATGGTTCATGTCCTCCTACCTTGCCGGCAATAACCCAACCCAATAATGTGTTTTGGAGAGTTGGCAAATCATGTCCTAGTCTGATCTGTCCTGCTGACATTAATTGGTGGTAAAATTCTGCACCCAGTAAAATATCAATTTTATCAGGACGATTGAATTCTGGATCGGCAAGCACTATATCTTTCGGCATTGGCCACTGCTCAATATTGATTGATTGTGATGGTTGAGGAGTCACGATCTGCGGTAGGACTGCAGCCTCTAGTCGAGTATTAAAGTTGTTGATGCGTGATTGTAATACTATGTTTACTCGACGTTGTACTCTGGTATTTGTTGAGCCGATGCCGCTGAGGCGTATTGAAGCTGGTTTTGGTGAAATTCCAAGACGTTTGACTAGTCGTTCGCTGATGATATTTAGCTGTGATCCTGAGTCAAGGATTGCTCTGCATTGGACCATCCTACTGTTTGATTGGACTTTGACCATTGCGGTGCCAAGAAGAATGTAGCTATTTGTTTGAGAGTGGTTGGATGCGGCAAGCGATGCTGCGTTTTGATTCATTGGTGTTGTACTGATGGCTGATGCTACTGACCGTTGAGTGCTATTTTCTTCTGAATTATGATTATGTGGACCTTTTAATACTGGTGCTGCTGGATTATGATTGGCACCTTCGAGATGCAGTAGAGTGTTGTGTTTTTTACTGCATTTCATGCAACTTCTAAGTTTGCACGCCTGTGCATTATGACCAGGTTTTAGACAGTTCACACAATGTTTGTGTTTCTGAACCAATTGAAGTCTTAATGCAGGTGGTTGTTGAAGGAATATTTTGCACGCGAATAAAGGATGGTTTCCACTTTTGCACATAATGCAGTTAGAGCTGACTTGATGATTTGATGTTATGGAAGTGCACACTCTTGACTTGGATTGTGCACCCTTTTCAGTCATTGATTCCATGGACTGAAAATGCCTTTCTAAAAATTTTAAAAATTCCTTAATTGTTGGAACCTCTCTTGGTTGTGATAAAGATTGCTCATATTGTAGGCGAGTGGTTTGGTCTAATCGCTTGAGTAGTACATGAAGCAAAAGTGGATCCCACGATGACGTGTCAATGTCTAGATTTTTGAGGGATAGGAGGCACTCTTGGATTTTGTCGTGGAATGATTTATAGTTGTCAGCTGTCGTTTTAGTTGGAGCATCAACCAGCTCATGTATCAGCTTCCTGACTAATAGCCTCTTGTTATAGTAGCGATCTACTATGGTTGTCCATGCATCATCAAAGTTCTCGCCAGTGGCAGAGAAGTGTTTTATAAGATTTGCAGCTTCCCCCACTAAATGGGTTTTTAAATACCAAATTTTGTGTACTTTTGGAATTGGTTGGTCTACTACCAACGATGAAAATAAGTCGTAGAATTCTTGCCACTTTAAATAATTACCATCAAATTTTGGTAACGTAATTTTTGAAATTGGCATAGACTCTGGCTGCCTATTAGTATGTCCAGAGTTTGGTTGAGTTGCTGTGTCGTTGTTGACGGATCTCAATGCTTTCCGTACATCGTTTTCCAACTTGATGAATCGATCAATGTTGTAGCCTTGATTCACAGGCTCGACACATGTTTCATATATTTGAAGATGGATTTCTTCAATTTTTTGCCATAGTGTTGTAGCGATTGGCACATCCTGATTTGTTAAATCATCTTTTAGCAAACGCTTAAGAGATGCCATTATTGCAGATTGTCTACGAAGGTTTCATTACTTGCTCTGTATCAGTTGCCATTCTGTCAGAGCATGCTGCTTGTTTCTGCTGTGAAAGTGCGTCTTGGTTTCTGGCTAGAGGTTGGGACACCTTCAGGATAGACGCTTCAAAGATATCCTTGTATTGTTGTACGGCATTCATGATGGCATTGTAGTAGTCCTCAGAGAAATACCTGTGATCTAGCTGAATGTTTTCCATTAGCTGAATTTTGTTGTCATTGGATTCGAAGTCCGACCATTCTTCATCCAGCCTTCGAAGCCTCTCTTGGAAATATTCAATAGAAGTTTTCCTTGTGGCGGAATCCTTTTTGAAGTTGCGGATGATTGTTTCAATCCGTTCTCCTAATTCCTTCTGCTTGGCATCATTTGAGGAGCAAATGATGCCATTGTTGATTGAGCCTTGCTGTTCTGTCGATTAGAATCCTGTGCCTTGTTACAGGATCACGTCGGGGTCACCAAAAAATGTTCAATAAAGGTACATAAACCTTATTGAACTGAATGCAATCAACAGGATTTGTCCAATAATAGCACTTAAACTAGATTGGACTGGATTTGAGTAACTGGAGTTGTCCAATAATAGCACTTAAACTATATTGGACTGAATGTGGGTTTTTGCAACAACAATAATTGAACTGTGTTGCTAGAAGATGTTCAATAATAGCACTTGAACTATATTGAATTTGGTGGTTTGATACAACAACAGCACTTGAAACTGTGTTGCTTACTCTTAAAGAAAAGCCTTGTGACACTTTCAAAATAAGGGAAAAAGTCATTTTATTGATAAATTTTTCCAACTTATATACTAATTTAACAAGAAAATATTTGCATAATTTGCTATTAAAAATATGCCTACATCATATTTTGTTATAAACTAACAGTACATTGAACCATATTTTTGCCAAACAAATAACCTTGAAACTTATGAATTACTGTATAAGCGTAATTGATCAAAGTTAAAAATTCTAAAACAAACCAAAAAATATCAAGTTGCAATTGTGAATAAGACAAATAAAAAGTATGCAATTCAATGAACTCTAAAATAAGCTGAATAGCTGTTCCGTAAAAAAGGCATAAGAATTAAGTTACAATTATTAACAAAAAATAAAAAGTGTACAATACAATGAACTTTAAAATAAGCTAAATTTTCTAAAAGAATTAAGACAATGGCAAAGTAAGAAAACTATGTATTAACACGATTTTTATATAAAAATTAAACTGAAAACTTAAAATGGCTATATCTCCGTAAATAAGAGGAATTTCGCAATAATAAGCATAATTTGGGATTACCTACTTTGTTACAAACCTCACGGAGCTCGAGACCTTTGCAACAAATGCAAAACCGTGGAAATCGGTTCGTGCGTTCTAAAGTTATAGCGTCAGGAAGGAAAACCCGACTTATTTTTATGTTATAGATTAAACTAAAAATTTAAAATGGCTCTATCTCCGTAAATAAGAGGAATTTCGCAAAAATAAGCATATTTTGGGATCACCTATTTTGGTATAAACCTCACGGAGCTCGAGACCTTTCCAACGAATGCAAAACCGTGGAAATTGGTTCGTGCGTCCTAACGTTATAGCGTCAGGAAGGAAAACCCTACTTTTATATTATAGATGACAAAATTTAATATTAATTATGAATAATAAATGTGAAAATATGAGAAATTTAATAAATAAAAATAAAGTTTAATTTTATTAATGAAAAAGAAAATATTAATCTTAATCTTTAAAACGGTCCTTTAAATTATAACGATTTATTTTTTTTCTCGATATTGCGCTTTCCTGTGGAAAGCTTCTTTAGGAAATTATTTTTTATATTTTTCAAAAACAAAAATTATAACAATTTGAAAAGAAAAACTTTTTTGAAAAACATTTGACAAAACATATAAAATAATTTTCTTTATACATACAAACATACAAAAATTAAAATTTTAAATATTTAAACATACAAAAACAAGGAAACGGAAACTAAATAACAACTTTTTTCTTATGAAATAATTATAACAAATTATGTGTCTTTTGTATTAAGTACCTATAATTCTGCGCTAAATTGTCTGTGTCTGTTTTGAAATTTATTCTCCTCACATTTGGTACATTAACAATTTCTAACATTTCTAACATATAACGTCTCTTGTAGTTTTTTTCTATATCCAATACTGATGTTTCATCAAACTTTGGATAATGATTATATTTCTTACAATGTGAAGATAAGGATGTCTTCTGTGTAGAAATATTCCTATATTTTTGGTCACATCTATGACCAGCTAATCTTGTTTTAAGTTTATTCTTTGTTGTCCCAATATAAACCTTGTCACAGTTCACCTGGTCATTTCCTCCACATGGTATCCTGTATACTACATCAGATATTTCCAGTTTTCCTATTTTATCTTTCATATTGCTAAATAATCTATTTAATGTGTTATATGTTTTGTGTGCAATCTTGTATCTATCAGTGTCATATATTTTAGACTTTCTTAATCTATCTGATATTCCAGGAACATAAGTTAATGATTTATAAATTCTTGATTCTGCCATAGTATTTCCTAAATTATGCCTATGATTATCATATTGTCTAATTAAGCGGTTAGTTAATTCTACTGGAAAATCATTGTCATGAAGTATATTTCTTATTGTGTCCTTATTCTTCAACTGAAATTCTCTATCACTTATAGTCAATATTCTGTCTATCATATTTTTCGCCGTGTTTATTATAATTTTTTTCGGATGTTTGGAGTAAAAATTAATAAGTCTTCCAGAAGATGTTGGTTTCTTATACCAATCAAACACTAACTTATTTTCCTTTCTTATTATCAATATATCTAAATATGGAAGTTTGGATTCTAACTAAAAACAAAAAAAAATAAATCGTTATAATTTAAAGGACCGTTTAAAAGATTAATATTTAATAAAAATAAAAAAAAAAAACGGTCGAATAAAACTGAAAATGAAAAAGAAAATAAAAAAATAATTTTATTTCTTCATTTTTTTTTGCATTTTGTGGCAGCGGATGTGAGCTCTTTATGGGTTTTGTTCATAATTCTTTAAATATTCTTGGTTTATTTTAATAAATAACTATTTGTCTCTTCCACTATTCAAATTTTATCCAAATTTTCCGCTCTACTAGCATATGTTTTTTTCATGATCTTTTGTGTATTAAATAGATCTTTAAAAGTAAATAATTGGCGGTAATGATTGTTAATATTAGCATTAGCAACCATACTGATATTATGTCACCTGTGTGGTCGATAATCTTAACATTGTTTACCACATTTGCGTTTGGTTTTTTAAGTTTTGATTCTGTTTTACCCATTATGTCTGTAAAAAAAAAGTTTTTTTTTCTTTTTCTGTTGTCTTTCTAATTATATTTTAAATATTTTATTCTGTTTCTAAAATACCTTTTCTACTTTTGTGTATGGTATTAATCTTACGTCAGGCTTGTTATTATATTTTATGTGTATGATTTAAGGCAATATTTATTTCAATTCAGATAAACTGAGACTATTTTACCTTATTGGTTATTTCAAGCACTTGAGCCTGAAGAACACGAATCCGTTAATAAAACACCTTAAAATGCTTTAGAGAAAATGATCAATATTTTATTTATTTTCCATTCTTATATACTAAATTGTTTTACAATAAATTGATTTAAAGTTAAAAAAAAAAGAAATTGTTTATCAGCTGTCGCGTTCTTTTATTCCAATCTCAAAATCTTTTTTAGCAAATGAAACCCCCGACTTCTTACTTCAATGTCCAAAAAAGAAAGAAATTTATTATATTATTTCTCTTTTACATCTATTTATTTTAGATGTTGCCGTCGTAGCAATTTTAGCTTAACACAATATTTAACTGCAATATACTACAATACCCCCGACCTATTTTCTGGATCTTAAATTATACCTACCCATGTCTGTTGCAGATTCTCTGTCTACCGTTTCACATTTTGCTTATTTATAAAACTCTCCGCGGCATTCAATCTTTGCAAAGGATCTGCTAACACACTTGGATTTACATTATTATTTAAGTTTTTAAATCTTAAAATTATTTGTTTAGTGTGCCTTTTCCAGACAGCGCCACTATTAATTTTTACAAGATACAATTGCTTACCTTACTTTCTTAAAATTACTGCTTTAATCCATGAAACTTTCCCTGGCTTAGAGTAATCCTTCACCAGAACACTTTCATTTTCATTAAAGGTACTCTTTTTTGAACCTTTGTAATACCTTTTCTGATTTGCTTGTTGCTGATGTACCTGATTTTTTATATCAAAATTACTTTGACGTTTAACATTTCGTTTTTCATTTATCAAATCTAGCCTACATCTTAATTTTCGCTTATTAAACATAATATAGGTTAGAGAAACACCCGTATTGCGATAATCTAATAAAAATCTATTTAAAACACTGTTAAATTCTGATAATGGTGCATTACATAAATTTCTTTTTAGGGCCCCCTTAATTGTTTTTACAGCGTTTTCGGCCTGCCCATTTGTTGCAGGATGCCCGACCGCAGAAGTTATGTGCTTAATACCATTCAAATCTGTAAACCATTTAAACTCTTTCGACACAAAAACAGTACCATTATCGGATACGATTACTTTAGGTATACCATAATGTGCAAACATTTCTGCTCGACTTGTCGTATTTGTACCCATGTCTGTGCATTCTATCCACTTACTCGTGTTGTCTACCACAATTAAGCACCATCGCTTTAGAAAAGGACCAAAAAAGTCTATATGTATACGTGACCACACTTCGTCTGTCCATTTCCACGGGCTTGGGCGAGTTAGCATACACGAAAAATATTTTTTTACGGCCTCTTCCAAATCCTTGCTTTGATTTGACCACAAACAACATTCTCTACTCATTGCCTTCATTTTCACAATGCCCATATAAGAAATATGCAAAAAATTAACTATCGCTGCCTGCAAACTGGTGGAAACAATGATTCTATATCCCCAGAATAAGCAACCGTCTTCTTTAAAAATTTCTAACCTTCTTCTAAAATAAGGAATCAGGTCTGCATCATCACATGTTTTTGGCCTACTTTTTCCGTTGCACTTCTCAAAACAGTTTAAATAGATATGTGAAGGCAATTCTAATTCAGTAGGTTTGGTATTAACATTGCTAGGATTTCGTGAAAAAAATCAGTTACATTATCTTTCGATTTAACGCTTTCAACATCAAACTGATAGCCTATCAATGCTAAAACTATTCGTTGTACACGGTTTAATGTCATAGCCGGAATGCCTTTCTTGGGGCCGAAAATATACTTTAGTGGTTTATTGTCCGTCACTAAACTAAACAAATATTGGTGAAATTTAGTCACACCAAAAAGAATAGCTACTGCTTTACGATCAATCTGAGCATATTTACGTTCTGTATCACTTAAGGATATTGAAGCAAATGCAATTAGTCTTTCTATGCCCTTGTCATCCACCTGGGATAGCACTGCGCCGACACCTATAGGACTAGCATCCACCGTCAACTTCGTTTTCAAATTTTGATTAAAATGTGTTAACCAAATTTTGGAAACTAGTATTTTCTTTATCTGTTTTAGTTTTTATAATTTAGAACCGGCATTTTGCAAAACGAAAAAAAACTTTTTCCAAATCATCAAGGAATCCATAATTTTTTGAAGCATTGCAGGCGCCGAAGCCAATCCATAAATTAAACGAGTGTATTGAAATAAACCTTTAGATGTTCAAATCGTAGTTAATTTTCGTGACGCTTCATTCAATTCTATCTGTTGGTAAGCTGTGCTTAGGTCTAGCTTTGTAAATTCTTTTCTTCCTTGGAGTTTAGAAAATATTTCTTCAATTCGGGGTAAAGGATATTTTTCAATCTGAATTGTGGATTTAAGGTTACCTTGAAATCGCCGCAAATGCGAACACTGCCATCCTTTTTCATTATCGGCACAATGGGAGTACCCTAATCACTGCCTCTTTTATTGCAAACGGTAGTGGTCTGGGGCGAAAAAACCTGGGACATGGATCCTCTTTTAAACGCAATGTAGCCTTATAATTTTTAAATAACTCGGGTCACTGGAGTTATTTAAAAATTATAAGGCTACATTGCGTTTAAAAGAGGATCCATGTAAAGAAAGAAAGAGGATCCATATAAAGAAAATCTTTATATTTTTTTGAAATCGCGTTAACATTTTGACAAGTCGAGTTCTGTGTACTAAAGTTGAGATTTGAAAATTTTATATCAAAAGATTTTAAAAATTTCCTACCAAGTAGCGTTGGACCAGCAGATTTAATAACAATAAATGGCAGAATTTTACATTTATTTCTAAAACAAATATTTACGTCACATGTACCGATGTGATGAATTGGCGCACCATTATAAGCCTTTAACAAGGTTGTTTCTTTTCGCAATTTATTATTAAAGAAAAAGTTTTCATAAGTACTTTTTGAAATAACACTATTTTCAGATCCTGTATCTAATTGCATAAAAAAGGTTTTCCATTTATGAACACTTTAACTTTAATCGGTTCCTCCTTAGAACTTTTAATCGGCTCCTGCTTAGAACTATTAATTGAAAATAAACTAACCTCTCTATTATCACAATAATTAATCAATTGAACATTACACATTTTTCTTAAATGACCGCGCTGCTTGCATTTATTGCATCTATAATGTTTGAACTTACAGTTTTCTGCGGTGTGATTTGAGTAACCACAAACCTTACATGGCTGTGGTTGCTGCTCTGTTTTCGCCTTTGGCGGCTTCCTGCGGCTGTTCTCTTTCTGCGCTCTGTTCCCATGTTGCTTTTTATATATATAATTAAGAGGTTCGTCCTTAACCTCAGTTGCAACATGCTGCTCTTGAATATACGCAGCGATGTTTGCAATTTCTACCACCCGTTGAAAAGAAACCGTACTTGGTTCTAAAAATATTTTTTCCCGGCTTGGACCTTTGTCCAGCCCCATAACAAACCTCTCACGTATAGCGGTTTCCAAGAGTTGCCCAAATTCACAGGCTATCGCCAGCGCTCGAACGCGTACTGCCCAATCATTTATTGATTTTGCTGGTGACTTTATTGCAACTGCCGATGATGGTGATTTAAAATTAATTTTCATTGCATCTATACAAGCTTTTAATGTTTTTGTAATTGCATCAATATGACCTGGAATCAGCAGATTTGCCAATAGTGTATAGGCATCTTTTGATAATGACGTCAGCATTATGCCTTTTTTTCTATTGCTCTCGGTTACGCCATTTGCTATAAAAAACTGAACCAATTGTTTTTCAAATACCGGCCATTGATTCCTTTCCGGGTCAAAAAACGGCACATTTATTTGGGCATTCCAACTTGTAGATGGAATCATACTTGTGCTTTGAGCTGGAAGCGGCATTTTCTGTGCCAAAAATTGCGATCCTTTTTATAAAAATTTTCCTCGTCGCCAATTTTATGTCACATTCTTTTATTCCAATCTCAAAATCTTTTTTAGCAAATAAAACACACGACTTCTTACTTCAATGTCCAGAAAGAAAAAGAAATTTATTACATTATTTCTCTTTTACATCTATTCATTTTAGGTGTTGCCATCGTAGCAATTTTAGCTTAACACAATATTTAACTATAATATACTACATCAGAGTTCCCCAAACTTTTTTGTGTCGTACACCCCTTGCCATGTTTTTCCGTATTGGGTAGACCCCCTACCTACCTGATATTGATTTTCTGTAAATTTCTAACTGTCGTGAAGTTTAATGTTAAAACCTTAAAGTAAAAACACATGTCAATTTATACATTTACTAATTGAATTTAAATTAAAACTACTCAAAATAAAATTTTGTATCTGTTATGTAAAATATACGTAACATTAAATAAACATAAAATAAACTATAAATAAAATAATATTTTCAGTGAGAAGGATGAACCTGATGCTTTAATAATAAATTATTAACATTTGACATCAATTTTGTAAGGGTTAATCTTAAATCTCCTCTGCTAATGATGTCCAGTCTGTTTCTTTTTTTTTTTTTTTTTGTTAGGAGATTGGTAACAGCGCTGAACCACCATTCCAATAGGTATAACGATGGAAAAGAAATTAAAAAATTGCCTCGCTATATTCCATAATACGGGATAAGTAACGGGTATGTTGTTTTGCAGCCAGAATTGCTTATATCCGTTTTTAAACTGAACCTTAAGTTGTTCGTTTGTATTTAGTTCAGTTAGTTCCTCTTGTATTATGACATTCGTTTCTTCTATTTCACCATATGGATTAATTATCCACGGTGGTATTACCATAGTCAAAATATCCTTAAGCCTAGATTCAAATAAATAGAGGGCATTTAAATGTTGGACGTAAGTTGAAACGTCGTCTTCCTGGCAGCTTGTCTGTGACAAATTGGGGAACTGAGAAAATTCGCCCCGTCCAATATTTTGCTTCATTAGTTTAACTTTGGCAAGAAACGCTGATAAGATGGACTTTGTTTTAATCAAATTTAAACTGTCGCCCTGTAATTGCAAATTAACCATATTAAATTTTGTAAACAAATCTGTTAAACAGGCGATGTCTGTTTTCCTCGTCATCAAATTTTCTTTCAAAATTTTATCTTTAGTATCCAGAAATTCTAAAATAGCCTCAAAAAGTGCAACAAATCTTGCCTTTCGACAGCCAGCGTACTTCAGTATGAAGGAGTAATTGATGAAAGTGTTCGTCATTTTCTTCACACAACTGCGCAAATAACTGCGTATTCAATGCGTTACTTCGGATTCGGTTTACTGCATCAATGACTGAATGAAGTGATTCATGCAATCTAACACTCAAATTTTTAGCAACTAAATGTTGTCGATGGTATTGCTAAATGTGTCAGGGTATTGCTAACACCCCTGACACATTTTGTTTTAAATAGCTTATAAATCTACGACAACGTCCAACCATGACAGGTGCTCCATCTGTCGCTGCTGATATTATATTTAATAAACGAATTGCTTTTTCAATGAAGTAATCCTTCAAGACATGAAATATTGATTCACCTTTAGTGTCGGTTATCAAAGTTCTTGCGAAGAGCAGTTCTTCGTATATTTCTTGATCCATAATAAAACGAACATATGCCAATAATAATTACATAAGAAGCTTTCAATATCAGAACTCATTTCATCAATACGTCTTTCAACAGTATTGTTGCTTAAGGTAATTCTTTTAATGATATCAGATGCAGGTTTGTGTAAAACAGTTTTTAAAACCTCTTCAACGGCTGGCAAAATTAACTTCTCTCCGATAGTATGCGGTTTTCCGGATTTTGCTATAAGTAACGAGATATTGTGAGACGCCCGCAAACCTCATCATTTCTTTGTGAAGTCGAAGCGAACATTCTGTCCAGTGTAAGTCTCTTCTGAAGTTCATCTTTGAGTGTTTGAAAGTATTTCAAATCTTTTTCTGCTTTATCAGGGTAGCATCTTCTCAGATAATCTTGCAGTTTAGATGGTTTCATAGCGTCATTGCCCAAAACTTTGTTGCATAAAAGGCACATAGGCAATTGTTTGTCCTGGCAATGATGGAATGAAGCCAAATTTCAAATATTCAACACTGTACTGTCTACATTTCTTTTCAGATTTGGGCATGGTATCAGTCATCTGTTGGCAAAATTAAATTATTTAAATAAGACGAAAATCCAGCAGCTGTATATTAAAAACATTTTTTGATTAAGCACGGTTCGAACTATCACAACACACATAAATAAAAACAAACACAGCATACAAACAGCTCTTTCTTTTTTTTTTTTGTGTACATACATTCAAGCAAATTTACTGGTCAGAGAAATTTTAAATGTCAAAAATTTAAGGGAATTCCCTTTTTGCAAAGCTCAAAATTTATTGCGACCACAAACCGAATACCAACATCCTACAACACACAATTTTATTAACATATATAATAAATTTTTTACTTCATAGGTACTTTTATAAACATACATATGTTTTGATATTATAAGATAGTATGATGTAAGTAAATAGGTACTATCGGTGTATGTGTTGTGATCCACTATCGTGGACCCCCATTTTCATTTCATGGACCCCCAAATTTTTTTTCGCTGACGTAGACCCCTTGCAGGTTGTCATAGACCCCTAGGGGTCGATATAGACCACTTTGGGAATCATTGTACTACATCAACAATAATAGTTAATGAAACCGGATATAAAATTTAGTAAAAAAAATATTAAAATAATTGAACTTAAAACTTAAATTTAATAAAAAATGTTTAGTCAACAATTACAAAAATGTAAAAACGGAAATAAGATCATATTGCTAAGTTATAACAATTAAATAAAATAATAAAAAAGAAGACATAATTAAAATTATGTTGATGTAAGTATCAACATTATGAATGTAAATGTCTTTTTGTTTTCTTCCTTATCTAAGTTTATAAGTTCTCTAATTAAAACTTCTTCTTGTTTAATTTTAACATTCATTTCCTCTTCTGCTCTATTCTGAAATTCTTTTCCTGATTTAAATAATCTTTCTAAGTTTTGGAGTTGTTTTTCTAATTCTATTTCAAAAATGTCCATTATAAAAGTCCATTTATAAATTACAACAATTTTTATTGTTAAAGAAAGTGCAAAAGAAAATTATATGATGAACATGGACGAAATCGCCTCCGTTCCCTAAGGGTGCGTCTTTAGATCGCACTCCTTTTACAAATTACTTATTAAAACTTAAAATTAAAAGTATATTTCTGTTTACATTACTCTGTATTTGATGTTGTTGTTGCTGCTGATCATAATGCTGTTGTTGCAGTTTTAATTATTCCGTAGTTGATGTAGTTGTTGTTGATTTTTGCGCCTGTATAGCCTTTTCTACTTGCGAAATCTGGAGAAAGATTTCGCTGGCGGTAGACTGCTCTCTGATACTCGACGGAGCAAAGCCAGCTGCCTTCTCTTCTTTGCAAGGAATCTTCCACGTCTTTTCGGAGGTTTTGCTACAGCGACCCGTGTGAGGTCCTTTGGTTTTACTGCCGATTTTTGACAACCTTAGTACTCATCACAGGGCGAGACGCTGTGGACCTTCCTTAATTGATGTGTGGCTTTAAATATTTTATGATCGCCAGGTAATAAATTAGGATTGCAAAGTAATAATTTAGCGTTGTATTTTTAATATAATTATATATTTTATTTAATTGGTTTAATCTTGAGCTCAACAAGGAGCTTAATAGATTTTAAATTTCTTGGAGCTCAAAGTGGAGCTCACTTGTTGGTTCATTAATGAATAATAATAATAATTATTAATAGTTGCTTATATGTAATTTATGTGAAGACTCCAAGCAGTCTAGAATAAAGAAAGTTATTATTACTTGGGCGAAAAGTGTAACGCGATCTAATTGTTATTACATTTATTTTGGCATTGTTTTTCTACAAAATAAATATGTCATTATAAATGCATCGATCAGCACATATCGGAACAACAACAACACAAAAGCAAAACCAATGTGAAACCTTTTGTTACGACTGCATGTTTGTGTGCATATTTAATTAGGCTCGTTTCGCTACAATGGCAACAACAATCATGACATGGTTCCGCTACAGCAATATGGGACAAATTAAAAAATATGCACAGACTTGATGATATTCTCACAAAATATTTATTAAAAAATTAACATTTTATGATATTCTCATAAAACATTTATTCAAATAGAAATATTTGAAATGCATTACTGCGAGGGAGACTCGAAACAACAGAAAACAAAAACATTATATATTTGTCAATCATTTTTACATAAGAGCTTCCATTAAATTTAAGCAATTTGAATTCGTGCTTGATTCCTTCAAATAAATATTTCATGATATTTGTTAGTACTTGATCGTACTTACACTAATTTGAGCTGCCGGCACTTGAACCGTAACTCGTATTGTACTTTAATATTATTAGTGAATCGCCGGTACTTGAACCGTGACTCGTATACTAAAGCAAATAAAAACACGTGACCTTTTCCTTGATTGTCAATTTTATTCTGAATTCTTTGTATAAATTTACTTCGCTTAAATACATTAAATTGTCCAAGCAACATTAAGAAAATAACAATAAACAATTAAAACTATAAATTGCAAAATAATCAAGTTTAGTAACCAGGAAATACAATAAAAATAAATAATAAAATATAGTTTGGTAAGCAAATTAAATTAAGTAGGTCATGAATAAAAGTTTTCCGTATAGAATAAAAGGTGCATTCAACTTTCATAAAAATATAAATAAGGTAAACAAATATGGAATTATGCTTGCTTAGCAAGAATGCAATAAATTAACAATTTGATTATTATTAAATAAAAGGTGCATTCAACTTTCATTAAAATATAATAAAGGTAAACAAATATGGAATTATGCTTGCTTAGCAAGAATGCAATAAATTAACAATTTCATTATTATTAACTAAAAGGTGCGTTCAACTTTCAAAATAATTAATAAATAAATCTTAAGATAATTATGTTAACATGAGTGTTAACATGCTTCCCCACGCTGACCATCGGTCGGTGATACATTATGCTGGCTGGTTGGGTTGCAGCTGTGGTTATTAGCATTCGGTAGTTTGTGGTAGGGATGCCTAAGTTAGCTTAAAACTGGTTTTCAATGTTTTGCATTTGTAAACTGCAACGATGGTAACTGCTAATATCAATGCAAGTGCCACATATCCGACAATTACGCCATGTGTACTGAGGTTGAATTCGTTAGCGGGCAGTGTAGTTTTAAGAATTTCGTCTAACTGTTGTTGTTTTGCTTCGAGTGCCTGTATTGTGGATTGTTTTGCTGTAAGTGTGCTGAAGTTCATACTTGCATATTGTTTAGGTAAGCCAATGATGAAGTTGTAGTGAGTTGGCGAGGCTTGTAAGGATGTAACAATTTGTTGACGGCCTTGTATAGTGATGAGATCGTTTTTTATGACACATTCGGGACTCAATGTGATTAGACCGCTGGCTTCTAAGGTTAGGTGAATGATATCGCTTCCGCATACTGCATTCAGTTTAATGGTGTTTGTCGTGGAGAACATGTATTGGTTGGGATGGTGTAGATGTTGCCATATGGTTGTATCTTCCAGCTGATAGCACTCACATCTTGGATTGGGTTGATCATTCAGTAGATCGAGTTCACATTTGTGGATCATTGGGTGATGTGTTGCTTGATATGTGGCTGGTATGTTCCGGCAGATTAATTCATTTTCACCCAGATTCCAACAAGCGTCCACTTCATGTTGTGTCATTAGGAAAAATTCGTCATGATGTAGGCTGATTGCAATAAATTTGGTTGATGGGTTTACGGTTGTAAGTGTCTGATTTACTGTGACTGCAATCGGAGTGACCTGCATTAGCTGGAACTCACGTGGATCGGTAAGGGGTAAGTCTATGCTGAATATCACGTGATGTTGGGCGATGATTCCATTGACTTTGATAAGTTTGTAGACCTCTAGTAAGTTATTTCGGTGAATCGGTAATTGCAAGTGTGCTGGCAGATGGGCCTTTATCTTCTTGATTTCTTCACTAAGCTGTTGAGGGGTGAGCAGAAGAGGGTTAATTTTGTCATGGTGACTATCAACTAGAACATCCATGATTGCAGCGTGTATGCGTTGTATATTGTTAGTAACTATTCGCATCTGAACGGAAAGTGTGAGCATTTGTTGTTCGGCCTCAACCGTTTGAATCATATTACCAGTTTCTTTAAACTTTGCTTGCACATCCAGTTGACCTTGCTTTAGAATGTTGATGGTGGAGTTGATTATTGAAGTCTGATTCTTCAAAAGCTTCTCCAAGTAATGGTCGTTTTGTTCCAGTCTTTTAATTGTTGTTGACATCTGAGTTTCGTAGTTTGAGTCTAATACTCCAAAAAGTGAATGGGCGATATTTCCAACTACGTCGATTGCACCCCTTTTCTTTCGCTTTACTGTGAACAGATTAAAATCTTCTTGTAAATCGTCCTTTATGTGATCGAAGTATTCCAGCAATGGCTTACATGTTGCATTAATTCTCTTCTCTTGGCATAAAGTTTGAAGTGTTTTTACTCCATCAGTCAACATACTTATTTGATGTTGATATGGTTCAAGGTCAAAATAGACGATTATTTTCCAATTGACAGACATGCGCTTTACCAGGCTTATCTGTTCAAAATATATACCAGGCTTATTTGTGAACTTCGTTACGTTTATGTGATTTCCAGCAATTATTGGCAAGAAAAGTATGGCCAAGATAGTGATCAGCAGCGTTGAGTTGACTCGTGCACGCT
Organism: Trichopoda pennipes; assembly: GCA_030448955.1. Taxonomy (NCBI): domain Eukaryota; kingdom Metazoa; phylum Arthropoda; class Insecta; order Diptera; family Tachinidae; genus Trichopoda; species Trichopoda pennipes. The sequence continues at coordinate 1,974,030 of JASKUP010000062.1, read as the reverse complement.
TAGCTGGGATTTCTTCATTAGGAACTGGCCTAGGTAGTTTTGGTTTAGCTGTTGGACTCGTTGAGTTTGTGTTTTCTTCTGATTCATATTTCTGCTCTTTGATGATTTCATGAAAGAGTGAGGCTAATCTGTGAATAGGTCGTTTGAAGATTCCACTTTGCGTTTTTACATCACATACCCACACTAAGCCATCATCACCTTTGTAGATCTTGATTATACGTCCCAGTGGCCATTGTAGGACTGGAAGGTTGTCCTCCTTAATTATTACCATTGTATTTAGTTGCACGTCGTTTATTGGTCCTTTCCATTTATGACGCTGCTGTAATTCGTTGAGATATTCTTTGCTCCACCTGTCCCAAAAGCTGTGTTTTAATTGTGATACAAGATGCCATCTCTGTTGTAAACTATGTTTAGGGAGTTTGGATTGTATATCAACGTTTGAGGTCAATGGTTCCCCAATTAAGAAGTGACCTGGCGTTATTGCATTTAAATCATTGGCATCGGATGAGTTTGGACTAAGGGGACGGGAGTTTAAAATGGCTTCAATTTCAATTAAAACTGTTTCCAGTTCTTCGTAAGTGAGTGATGCTGGGGATATATTTTTCAATAGCAGGTTCTTTGCTGACTTCACTGCTGCCTCCCACAGTCCTCCAAAATGTGGTGATCTCGGTGGGATGAACTGAAATTCTATCCCCTTTGAGCTGCATGCTTTAATAATTGATTCCTGTGCTGGGTTGGAATAAATGACGTCGTTCAGCTCATTTAGTTTATTCCGAGCACCTGTAAAGTTTGTTGCGTTGTCGCAGTACAATGTTTGACAATGGCCTCGTCTACCTATGAACCTCTTTAGAGCCCCGATGAATGCTTCCGTTGTTAGTTCAGTCACAAGCTCTAAATGTATTGCCTTAGTGACGAAACAGCAAAATACTGCAAGATATGCCCTTTGAGGTCGTTTTCCTCTTGTTTTAAAATGTACTGCAAATGGGCCGCAGTAGTCTACTCCCGAATGCAGGAATGGCCTGGCTGGTTGCACCCGATGTTTTGGGAGGTTTCCCATTATTTGGTTATACATTGTTGGCCTTGCCTTTGTGCAGCGGACGCATCGTTGGACGACTGCTCTTGTAAGAGTTTTTCCTCTAATCGGCCAAAAACGCTGCCTAACCTGTGCAAGCAGTGCTTGAGGGCCACAGTGGTAGTTTTCTCTGTGTATTTTTTCGATCAGTAGTTTTACTAGCGGATCTTGGCTTGGTAGCATCATTTGATGGATAGCATCGAACTGCTGTGTTGAGCAGCTTAGTCGACCGCCCACTCGGATTATACCTTCTTCATCTAAGAATGGAGTGAGTGAGCTAAACTGACTTGTCTTGGGTACAAATTTGTCCCTTGTGAGTGCGGTTTTGATGTCATTGAAATCGGTTGCTTGTATTTGCCGTACCATTAGCTTCAGTGCTGCATCTAGCTCCTGCGGTGGTAGTTGTATATGCTCTAGTCGAGATTTCTTCGGTCGTCTGGTGTTCCTTGCAAATCGTAAGACATATCCGATGACCCTTTGTACATGTGCAAAGGAATTTTTTGATGGTATTGTGTAAACCAGGCTGCATTCATCGATTGAGTGTTGTGCTGTAAGAACGGTTGCTGTGCAGTTATCATTTGTCAATTCTTGTAACCTGGGAGCTGGCCATAACTTCTGAGATTGATAGAGGAAGAGTGGCCCATACCACCACATGGCACATGACGATAGCTTGTGGGGTTTTATTCCTCTAGATAATATATCTGCAGGGTTTTGTTTTGACGGAACATGATGCCATTGTTCTGGGATTGTTACTCTTAGAATTTTCAAAACTGATGGGCCACGTAAACTGGCAATTTTCCTAAATGATTGTGGAGCCAGGAAAGCACAATTTGAGAGTCAGTCCAACAAAATGACTTTTCTTTCTCTAAGCCCAAATCAGCCTTTACTCTTGCCGATAGCTCAGCTGCCAAGAGTGCTGCGCACAACTCAAGACGGGGTATTGTTTGTGATTTAATTGGTGCCACACGCGATTTTGTACATAAAAGATTAACCTTTACCGTTTTGTCCTGTTGCATCACCCGTAGATATACTGCAGCACCGTAAGCTTTTTCCGATGCATCAGCGAAGGCGTGTATCTGGATATTTGCATCTTGGTTGCCAGATATGTACCTTGTGATCTTTATGTTGTCCAACTTTTTTAAATCCTTCTTGTAGATTTCCCATTCGTTTGCTATTTCCGTAGGAAGGTTCTCATCCCACTCAAGTTTGGCTGACCATGTTTTCTGTAGTTGGATTTTTCCAGAAACTAACACTGGACCAATTAGACCTAGCGGGTCATATATGTGAGCTAAGTCGGAGCTCATGGTACGTTTTGTTGTTTGTTTATGTTCTTGAAGGGTGACCTTAATACACAGCGCGTCATCCTTTGGAAGCCACAATAGGCCCAATGTTTTTGTTGATTGTGCTTCCTTTGAGTCGAAGTTGAGGTTGACTTCTTGATCTTTGGCAGCAATCTCACGTAGTAGGGCCTTATGATTTGAGCACCATTTTTTTAGTTTCATTCCAGCTCCGCCAAGAATGTTTATCAATTGTTGTTGTATGATCAGAGCTTCATGAACTGAGTCCGCTCCTATTAGACCATCATCAACGTAAAAATCTCGTCTCAGAGATGATGATCCGTATGGGTATTGATGTTGGTAGTCGTCTGCTAGCTTGACTAGGCAGCGTGTTGCTAGGTATGGTGCTGCTCTAGTGCCATATGTAACTGTGTTCAGTTGATACACGTTAATTGGTTGGTTCTCATCTTCTCGCCACAGGATGAGCTGTAAGTTTCTATCCTTTTTGTTAACCCATATCTGGCGGTACATTTTTTCGACATCAGTTTTTAATGCGTACTTGTGCATTCTAAAGCGTAGCAAAATTGCAAACAGGTCGCTTTGAACTGTGGGACCAGTATGCATTATATCGTTCAATGAAAAACCCGAGGAGTTGTATGCTGATGCGTCAAAGACTACCCTTAATTTGGTGGATGAACTTTCAGGGCGGAGTACGCAATGGTGTGGTATGAAATAGTGTGGAGTGCTGATTTGGTTGGCGCTGATCCTTGTCATGTGACCCAGTGATTCGTATTCCCTCATGAATGTCACGTATTGATCCTTTAGCATTGGGTTAGTTGCTAAACGTTTTTCGATTGAGTTGAATCTTCTGTATGCTACTCCCTTTGATTCCGCCAATGCTGATGGATGGTTGTTTAATGGAAGCTTTACTATAAATCTGCCATCTTCTCCCCGGACTGTTGTTTGCACGAAGTGTGCTTCACATCGTATGTCATCATCTGAAAGGTTGGACTGGTCGCTTGATGCTTCCTCGGAATCCCAAAATTGGGAAACCGCCTTCTCTAAATCCTTTGTTGTACATATTCCGCATACAGAATGATTGCGAGTTGATGATTCAACTTTGCCAGCTATTACCCATCCGAGGAGTGTATTTTGAAGCACGGGGAGATTGTCTCCTAACTTAATTTGCCCATCGGTTAGTAGTTCGAAGATGATGTCTGCTCCAAGCAAGCAGTCGATTCGGCCTGGTGTGTTGAATTCTGGATCTGCTAGGTGTACATTCTGTGGGATTCCCCAATTTGTAATATCGAACTGATGAAGGGGCTGATCGGATACAATTTTTGATATAATGTGGACATCTACATCTGTGGCATAGTCATTTGCTGTTGACCTGATCTGGATGTTTGATTGATGCCTCATCTTTGTTTTCTGATTTCCGATGCCCTCCAAACTCATGCATATTTGACGTGATCTTCTGCCTAGCAATTTCCAAAGGCGATCTGTAATCAGGTTTGCTTGTGACCCAGAGTCCAATATTGCTCGACATTCGATTAACTGCCCGTTTTCTGCTGGCACTTGGATGCGTGCAGTTCCCAGTAAAACATAGTGGGGATCTTTGTAGATGCGATTAGTCAGAAGGCTGAATTTTGTAGCCGGTTGATGGGGAGTGACTTGATGTGTTGAGTTATCTTGCAAGTTGGGTTTGGTACCTGATGTTGACACCTTGGGGTTATGGAGCAATGAGTTATGTTTCCTAGTGCATTTGCCACAGTGTCGTGATTTGCACTCGTTAACTCGATGCCCTTGCTTGAGACAGTTGACACACAGCTGCAAGTCTTTGACCCATTTCCACCTCTGGTTTATTTCGGCATTAATGAATTTTTTACAAGCGAAGATTTTGTGTCCTTCACCTTTGCATATTGCGCAGTTGTCCCGCGGTTCAGATGTTGTTACCGAAGCGCAGGTTCTTGTATGCCCCTTGTCAGCCTTACCTCGCACCTCCAACGACTGGAATCTTCGCTCCAGGAAGTTGAGTAGCTCGTCAATCGTGATTAGGCGCCTATTGTCGGTTAAGCTTTGCTCAAAAGCGATTTGAGTCTCTTCGTCTATCTTCTGTAATAGAATATAGGACAGAATGACATCCCAATGCTGCACTGGGACATCTTGTGCCTGTAAGCCCTGAAGACACTCTTTTGTTACGTCGCGAAGTGACTTTAAAGATGAGGCAGATTCTCTTTTACTGGATGACTGCGACATTAGCTTGCTGAGTAATGTGGACACCAGAAGTCGTTTGTTGTCGTATCTGCCAGTGATAATTGACCAAGCAGCAGCATAGTTGTGTCCGACTGCAGGTAAATGCTTGATTAGATTTTTTGCTTCTCCTTGCAATGACGTGGTTAGGTATTGCATCTTTCTTGTATCTGATATGCTTGTGTTATGTACAAGCTCTGAAAATATGTCCTTAAATTCTACCCACCGTAAGTAGTTTCCGTCGAACATTGGTATTTTGATTTTTGGAAGGATTGTGTCAGTGCCACTTGAAATTGCAGCCTGGTGAGTTACACCTGTAGGGTTTTCTTGAATGTGTCGATGAAGTGCTATCATCGCTGCTTCTGCCCTTTCTTCAAGGTTATAAATGGTGTCGATGTGATAGTCTTCGACTTGTTCCGCTTCCGTTGATGCCCATATTGCCGAATTATTGTTGGATAGTTCGGTCATGTACTTTTCAATGAAGCTTGCCTTTATGGTGTAGTATGACGAATGGTGTTCCATGGTTTGTTGTGCAAACACTTCGTCAATGTTTCGATCCAATGCCCTCATTACTGCCCGCTGGTTGCGAAGCAGCCTTCGTGTTTCGGCCGTTACCGTATGGTGGGTCGATAGCTGTTGTCCCTTTGATGGCTGGGCTTCATCATCTAATCTCAACGGCTGTGCTGCCCCTTGCTCAAACAGCTTGATGTGCTTGGTCACTATCAGGGTTATTTTGTTGCAATAATCTTCCCTGAGATAGTCATTATCCAGGGGCTTGTTTTTAATGGCCATGATTTCTTCATGAGTTCTGTGGAACTCATCGGCCAATTCTGTCAATGCCTCCAATCTTTTGACGAAGTATGGAGGGGTTTTCCTGTCTTTGGGATCCTTAGCGAAGTTCCTTGCGAGCGTCTCGATCTGAGCTCCCAGATGCTGTTGGGTACGCACCAACTCTTCGAACTCCATTTTTTAGGTATACGTCCTCAATTGAATTTGAGTTGTAGAAACAAAATTTGGCAATCAAAGGATCACGTCGGGGTCACCAAATGTTAGTACTTGATCGTACTTACACTAATTTGAGCTGCCGGCACTTAAACCGTAACTCGTATTGTACTTTAATATTATTAGTGAATCGCCGGTACTTGAACCGTGACTCGTATACTAAAGCAAATAAAAACACGTGACCTTTTCCTTGATTGTCAATTTTATTCTGAATTCTTTGTATAAATTTACTTCGCTTAAATACATTAAATTGTCCAAGCAACATTAAGAAAATAACAATAGACAATTAAAACTATAAATTGCAAAATAATCAAGTTTAGTAACCAGGAAATACAATAAAAATAAATAATAAAATATAGTTTGGTAAGCAAATTAAATTAAGTAGGTCATGAATAAATGTTTTCCGTATAGAATAAAAGGTGCATTCAACTTTCATAAAAATATAAATAAGGTAAACAAATATGGAATTATGCTTGCTTAGCAAGAATGCAATAAATTAACAATTTGATTATTATTAAATAAAAGGTGCATTCAACTTTCATTAAAATATAATAAAGGTAAACAAATATGGAATTATGCTTGCTTAGCAAGAATGCAATAAATTAACAATTTCATTATTATTAACTAAAAGGTGCGTTTTAATTTTTTGTTTGAATTAACAATTTCTTTATGAAATCTTGATATTATAATGTTATTGTGATATATAGTGACATATTTGGCTATGCTAAATCTTACATATCTGTCACAAAGGAAATTTTGTTATTTTCTTAAAATGTATATGGTACAGAAAATGTTCCGCAAATGCTCTTCCGTGCTAGAGTAGCTTTTATTAATGAGAGTCATACGCAACTGGCAATTATGTGGATTAATGTTCGTGAATTTAATTCTTAATTTTTCCAAAGCCTGAAACACAGTTAACTACTATGTGCTGATAAACGACATCTTGAAATCCATACTTCGAATGATGTACCATCTCATTGACAGACAAGCATTTGTTGGCTTCAGAGGACAAAATTAAAATATCACATCGCCCTTTCTAAACTTTCCGCCCCACCGTAGGATGTTCAGATTGTGTCGGTCACTTCCGACGGAACTACAGATCTGTAAAGAAAAGTTCAAGACCTGCTTCGCTGCTGAAGGACAACAAACGAGCGAACAACACCAAATCGCATCGACCCACTACCGAAACATCAGTAAAGTTGTATACGGACTAATCAACGGAAAGAAACATATTCTCACCATAGACATAGTATCGTTCTGGTGCATAATATAGCACGAAGAGAGCCATAGCAGCGGTATTGTAGAGGTATTAGCACATCTAGCTGAGCCTTCTCAAACTTCAACTAATGAAGTTTGATTTTTTAAAAGCCCTTCTAAGTAGTCGTCATAGATACTTAATTGTTGACAACATTCAGGTTTCATAGTTTGAGTGTAAAACCCTAAATAATGAGTCAGAAATATTTCCAACTGGTTCCTGCTGCAGGTAAGTGTTTGATGAGATTCTTGGGTCCTGCTTGTAATAATGTTGTAAGGTAAGGCATTTTCTTAGTGTCGCTTATGGGTGTGTACTGGACAAGCTCGGAAAAAATGTAATTAATTCCATCCATTGTTGGTAATTCCCAATTTTATTTTTGAAAGAACTATTTCGACGTCTCCTGTTGATATGGCCCGTTGCGAAGAGACAGGTGGATCCGAGCTGTTTCTATCCTGCTCAGGTCACTATATAAACGTCTTGGCGACGTTTATGCTGATTTACTTAAATAATATGTATTAAAATATGAACAATGAAAAAAAAAAACATTGTAAACTCTGAAATCTAACACACAACTGGTACACAGTGGTTTAAAAAGATTTTTTGGAAATAATTCGGTAGCTCATAAATCACTTAAGATATCACTAGGAAATTTAACAGAGGCCAAGCAGAGGTTTTTCTAAGAGAAGTTATGAATAAAGAGGGGATTCTGAGTATGCCTCAAAGTTGGTAAATTTTTTTGTCATAAAAAGTTTATTTGTTACTCTAATGCTAAGAATTTTTAAATTTAAGTAGACCCTAAAATTATCTACAAATGAGCTTACATGTCTACTTTACCTCTTTTCTTTACCTCTTAACTTAGTATTTTTGACGTGGTGTACTTATTTATTTATGCTCGAATTATTATTCCAAGATATTGGCTGCATTCTTGATAAAATTTGAAATTAAAATTTTAAACTAAAAAGAAGTCAACAGTTAAAATAAAAAGTTTAACTGAAAATAGAGTTATAATATAATAAATATATATACAATATAATATATACATATATAAATGAAATGGTTCACGTATGTAATAAGTTGGCGTGAAAACGGCTGGAGCGATTTGGCTGATTTTTGTTTTATTCGATTCGAAATTTTAAGGAGATGGTTTGTGTGAAAAAAAAATTATAACATTTTCCGGAAAACTTAGAAAATTTATTTATTAATTTTCTTCTGTTGTTGTTGTAAACACAAATAAGTTATTCACGACTCGACATGTTCGTTCGAACTGGTTTGATGAAACTTATGGTTGTTCGTATGCTAATGAGTTTGTATACGTGCAAAGCCACGTATACATTCTAAGCATACGCTAAAAAAACGCGTAGATCAAATTAAAAAAACACAAAACAAAAAGAAAACAAAATAAAAGACCAAATAAAGAGACGCAATATCTTCAACTTCGGCGAAATCAAACATTGTTCTAACATGTCAACAGTCAAAAATGTATTTTTATGTTTGAAGATTTTTTTTCATTCATTCATTTCTTTCATTACTATACATAGCTGCCAGATCTTTTATAGACAATACCGTCACAATTTTAGGGAAAAAATTCACAATAAAATCACATGTACATATGTGTGTAAATAGATTGCATGTTTTTCAACACTTTGAAATATCTATATTGTATAGAAAAAATAAAAAGTTCAAATCCTATGGTGAATTTATTTTGAATTTAGAAAAATATGCATTTTAAATTTAATTTTTAAAGTTTTTTCCCAAAATTATATAAATTTATACCATAAAAATATATTTATAAAAAAAATTGACTTACATATGTACATATACATACATACATACGTTTTAATAAACATCAGCAAGCTTTGCTTATGTTACAGAATTTGTCAGGAGAGCCCATCGAGCATGATACGTCTATATATATAAAAATGAAATGGTCGAGAACGGCTTGGGCGATTTGGCTGATTTTTTTTTATTCGATTCGAAAAATTATAAAATTTTCCGGAAAACTTAGAAAATTCATTTATTCATTTTTTTCTTGCTTTTGTTGGTGTTGTTTCAAGATTTGGAATAAAACAATCTTTTCTCTTCAATGTTTGTAATACACTGCCTTCATTTATTTTTAAAATTGCCTTTAAATACTATTCTAATACGTATGCGTTCTGGTTATTTCCCAAGAAACAATTAAGAATAAACACAAATTTTGCTCTTAATTGTTTCCCATTAGTAAAAAGGGTTTTAAGACTGTGCGCACATCATTAGTCTAAGCTAACACAGTTCTTAAAAATAAAAAACTATGTTAAGTATTTGTTAAATAAGTATATGTTCAATTAGTTTGAACATTCTGCCGGCCATTAAGAGCCAAAGAAAAATCCAATTTAACCACTTCAGTTTTCTTACAACCCCAAAAGATACGTGTCCAGATGCAATGTGAATTTTTAGTTCCTTTAAATTACTATGGTTAGTCCTCAGCGATTCGACATCCTTCTGTTTGAGTATTTACTGGTGGTGAACTATCTTTTACTTCTTCAGGAGCAGCCATCAACGGACATAACTTATTAATTGGTCATTTTAATGAAGTGTTTTTAGTCTTCAAGGTTACTACTCTTACTTTGCCATTCTTTCCACTATGTTTTTCAGAAATCCTTGCTAATGGCCAACTACCTGGATAAGTATTGTCGTCTTTGATCAAAACTATTGAACCTTCCTTTAAATTTTCCGACGGAAACCTCCATTTATTTCTATGTTGAAGTGTAGTCAGATATTCATTTCTCTACCGACTCCAGAAGTCATTTTTCAACTTTTGAATTAGCTTCCATCTATTGAGCTTCCATCCAGTGAGCTGACAGGTGTTTCTTCAACATATTCTGGATATTGGCTAATTGATCTTCCAATTAAAAAATGGCCTGGAGTTAGGGCATCTATATTTTCTGGATCAGTATCACTTAGACTTATAAGTGGTCTCGAATTCAATATTGCCTCTATTTGTGCCAACAAGGTACTCATTTCTTCGTATGTAAGTTTTGATTCACCTACTGTTCTTTTTAAATGGAACTTTACGGACTTGACGCCAGCTTCCCAAATCCCTCCAGTTTTGTTTTTTCTCCAATGAAGTTTGCTCCATTGTCTGAATAAATATCAGAACAAACACCTCTTCTTAAAAAAAATCGTTTAAGAGCAGCCAAAAATGCATCTGAAGTAAGTTCACTCACTGCCTCCAGGTGTAGTGCCTTTGTTGCCATACATACGAATACAGCTATATAACCTTTATATGATCTTTGTCCTCTGCCTTTAGAATACTTTATCTGAATAGGACCGGCATAGTCCACACTAACATATTTAAAAGGAGCTGAAACCGTTACCCTTGCTTTAGGAAGAGACCCCATCAGCTGCCGAGCCTTCTCCTGCCCATATCGAATACATTTCGTGCAACTTCGTATACATTTTTTTATAATATTCTTCATATTAATAATCCAATATTTTTGCCGCAAGGTAGATTCCATCAAACGACTTCCACCATGTAGAGTGAGACTATGATAATTGTTGATTATTATGTTTACCAGGTGCGACTTGTTTAAGATGAACGGAAAAAGTTTGGCTAATTTACTGCTGTTGTTAACAATCTGATGCTTTTTTAGATCAGCAATTTCTCAATGAAATTCAAATTCTTGATGACATCGTATTATACGTTTTTCAGCCGCTTCTATTTCAGTTGTTAAAAGGTGTTGATACTTACATCAACATAATTTTAAATTTTTGTAATTGTTGAAGAAAAATATGTAAATTCAGCAACTTAAATCAATTTATTGTAAACCAATTTAGTATATAAGAATGGAAAATAAATAAAATATTAATCATTTTCTCTAAAGCATTTTAAGGTGTTTGATTAACTGATTCGTGTTCTTCAGGTTCAAGTGCTTGAAAGAACAAATAGGGTAAAATAGTCTCAGTTCAGATTTATGTGTCTGAATTGAAATAACTATTGCCTTAAATTCATACATTTTGGTGACCCCTAGTTGAACACAGCAATCCACAAGGACAACAGTCCTTTCAAGTCATCAATCATACATTTTGGTGACTCCTAAATTTTCACAATTTACAAAGCCTCCCTCCACCAGTGGTAAGGAGCTTTAGAAATTAGGAAAATAAGGAAGAGAAAACACGCAGAAAATTTAAGGACAGCCAGTCCTTAGACGACAATTCAAAACTCGGCGAGAGTGTTCCCAGTGTACTGGAGCTAAAATCTATAATCCACAGCAGTTGGAGCCAAACCTTTTCGCATTTCTCCATAATATCACAGGACCCCTAGTAGAGGAACACCCATTGTCTGCTTTTCTTCAATCGGCAACCCATTAAAGGACAATCTAACATGGCTAACTTAGAAAGTCTTATGTCTCAGCAGCAATTGAGGGCAGCTGATATAGAAAAACTTATTGCAAACATCAAGAAGGCCCCATATGATCGGCGAACGCTAGACTTCTACGAGGGTAAAAATGAAGAACTAGTGGAATTGTGGCAAGCCTTTGACAGAACAGAAAACGCGATTAGAAGGGACAATACTCTATCAGCCAACGATCCATATATTGTCCAAGACCTGCACAAATCCATAGGCGAAAGGTATAAAGAGACAATTGAGTATATAACGTCTCAGATTAACAAGCTCAGCGTCAAGCCATTACCAGCAATCAGAAGACAGACATCAGAACCACCGTCAACTAATTCAGCTGATCAAGAAGTATTGTCATCTCAAAGTAAAGGGCTGGCAAGGAAACTAAAAGCTCGGATGACGGCCTTAACTCGTTTATTAAAAGGGCTATCCTTGTGGAGGAGGGTGATCCGCCACAATTTTATCAAATTAAGAGTGAGACCATTAAGAAATTGTAGGATCAAATTCAGAAATTTTATGATGAATTGTGACACAAAGTGGAAGATCCCGCAACGTTGGAACTTGATCAGAACGAATACCATAACTTGGACGACTTAGTTCAACATTATTTGATAGATTTGGCAGTATTATTAGATCAACACAAACGGCAGCATGTAAATGGTGGATTACAGTTGGGAAGCAATATGGGCGTACATAGCTCATTGCCTCTACCAAAGGTTACAGTTCCACAATTTAGTGGGGACTGTTTAAAGTGGTATCAATTTTATGAACTTTTTTCGGAAATGATCGACAAGCAACTGTTACCAAAGGTACAGGAAATGTGGTACCTAAAATCGAACGTCTCAGGAGAAGCCGCAAAACTTCTTAGCCATTTAACGCTATCCGAAGACAACTATAAGACAGCATGGACACTACTTCAGGAGCGTTATGATAACAAAAGAGTCATAGTAGCAACTTTAGTAGACAAGATCCTTAATCAACCAACAATAACCATGTCTAGCACATCAATTAAGACTCTTCATGACACTACCAAGGAATGTTTGTTGGCGTCTTGGGATGCCATAATAATACAACTATTCATTAAAAAACAAGAGCGTCCTCTCTATATTCGATTTATACAATCATTAACTAAACCAAGAGATGTGCCAACAATAAAAGAGTTCTTCTCCTTTCTTGAGATTCAATTCAATTCAATCAATGGAGTCAGTTAGTTACAAGGAGAAATCAACTACCCATCAAAAGGGAAACATGACAGTGTCATCTGTAGCATCTATGAATAAAATCAACAATTGCAAACTGTGTACCGCAGGAAATCATCCAATCTATCACTGTCAGAAATTTTTAAATATGACGGAATCAGACAGGCTAAGGTGGGCACAGCAACAAAAATTTTTTGTGTCAACTGTCTCAAAGGTGATCACGTAACAAACGTTTGTACCTCCAGTGGATGTAGGAAATGCAACAAGAAGCATAATTCATTATTACATTTACAGCAAAAGATACAGAAAAGGCAGAAGACATCAGCTCCACATACGCAACCTATAAACAAAAACGAAACAATTACAGTCTCATCCACATCTTTGAAGCCAACAACAGGACATCAGAACTATGCTATGTTAGCCACTGCAAGGGTGGCTATCAAGGCCAGAAATGGTATCACACATGAGTTCCGACCAATTCTAGATTCAGGTTCGCAAATAAATATTGTGACTGAACGACTTACCAAGAAGCTATCCCTTTCTCCAACGGAAGCGTCCTTATGCATTGATGGTGTTGGAAGGATTAAGAAACGAGCAGAGCACCGCATGAATGTTCAGATGTCCTCTAGAAACAATGACTTTTCAACAAATTTAGAAGCGATTGTCCTAGCAACTATCATTCCGGCACAACCAAATCAAAACTTTGATATTTCAACTTGGAACATTCCAAGTAATATCTACTTAGCAGACCCCAGATTCTATCAGCAAGGAAAAATTGACGTTCTACTCGGCGCAGAATTCTTCTTTAACCTTATGTAACCTGGGGCAATAAAACTAACTAACGGCGGTCCAACGCTACAAAACACGTTACTTTGCTGGATCGTGGGCGGCTCTGTACGACAAACCGCTGCTCATAGCTCATCACCACTACTAACATGTGCAGTATTTGGTGAGGAGTCTTCACTAGAACAAGCTGTCGAGAAACTATGGAAACTCGACGAAGTAGAGCCAAATGAAAGAATTTTGTCTCCAGCCGATACCCAATGTGAAGCTCATTTTATTCATCATACTGAAATCCATACAGATAGTCGATTTATCGTCAGCCTGCCATTTCGGGAAAACCCAATATCGTTGGGTGACTCACATGCCGTGGCCTACAACAGATTTATTAGTTTGGAGCGACGACTCCTAAAGGATGAAAATATCCGAATTCAATATACGCAATTCATGAGAGAATATGAGCAATAAGGGCACATGCAAAGGGTAAATTTAGACAACATACTACATCCAAGATATTTTATTCCCCACCACTGTGTATTAAAACCTGAAAGCACCAGCTTAGCTTCGGGTAATGTTTGATGCATCAGCAAAAACGTCAACTAGATATTCATTAAATGACTTAATGTATACTGGTCCAGTGGTGCAAAGTGAATTATTTTTCATTTTACTTCGTTTTCGATTGCCAAAGTATGTTTTTACAACCGATATTGAGAAAATGTACAGGCAAATACTAATCAACCCAAACGACCACCAATATCAACTTACTATATGGAGGGAAGAGCCATCATTGCCACTTGCCTATTACAAACTAAACGCACTTACGTATGTGACACGTGCAGCACCTTATCTGGCCACGAGATGTCTACAAAAAATAGCTAATGAGAATTCTCTCAAGTTTCCGTATGGTTCTCAGATGTTGAAAGACAACGTGGATGACGGCCTTGGAGGTGCAGACAACCTCAACATAGCAGTGGAAACACAAAAGGAACTCATTATTTTGTTGAAAAAATACGGATTTTGTTTGAAAAAATGGTGCACAAACCATCCACAGTTGCTAAAAAATATTCCAACTGGTGACCAAGAGGTCAACTTAGTGTAGTGGAACCACCCTAATGTAAAAGGCTAACACAACAAACTAAAAAGTTTAAATCAAATTACTCAAGTGCAATGCACTAGCAATGCACTTATATTTGTTGTTGTTATACTTTACATACATGCAACTGATGAGTGGCCTTCAACGGGCATTTACATAGCGTGTGTGTGTCGATCGGTGAGTTTCAGGTGACACATTTATTTTGTGGAAAGAAATCCCAAAATGAATGCAATAAGAACCAGGTCACATTTCACTTTTCATAATAACACTAATATTAATAATATTTATAATAACAATTGTATATATTTAACATTAATAAGTTAAGTACTAGATTATAGAAATTCTTCTCACAGTCGGTATATAAACGACTGCAATTGGGAAGATAAATAGATTCATTGTTAACACCTCTAAGCTCCCAGTTGAGCTTATTAGAATCTGCTCCTCGCTGAGCAATCAAATGAAAAATTAAATAAATAGAATAAAAAGGAAATTAAATTTTTTTATTCTTATAACATTTTTTATTACATTAGATTTCGATAACAACAGTACTAATTCTGTAAAAACGTTAGGATTATATTGGTTACCGAAAAGCGATCACTTTTGCTTAAAGTCAAATTAACCCAACATCAGCAAATCTCCAAACGGACAGTAACTTCTGATCTCGCAAAACTATTTGATCCTCTCGGCCTATTAGCCCCTGTGATTGTTAAGGCCAAAATATTTATTCAACATCTTTGGCATCATGAGTTAGATTGGGATGAACCATTAAATGAAGATCTATGTACATCATGGAGCGCATTTAGAACTGATTTACAAAATCTTAACAATTTTACGATGCCACGACACATCTTCCAGGGCGAAAACCCACTAAAAACTCAACTACACGTATTCGCAGACGCATCTGAGAAGGCCTTTGGTGCAGTTGCATACATTCGTGCAATTCTTAAAATAGGCAAGTAATCGTGCGAATGCTCTGTGCGAAATCAAGAGTTGCACCATTGAAACGGCAGACATTATCTCGACTAGAGTTATGTGCAGCAGTTCTAGCAGCCCAGCTTGCTCATAGATTAAAGATTGACTTGCAATTTGAAAACCAAGCTACATTTATATGGACTGATTCAGAAATCGTATTATCATGGATATACGCACAATCATCTTCATACAAAACTTTTGTCGCCAACAGAGTATCAACAATTCAGTCTCTAACTATAGCGGAACAATGGCGCCATGTACGATCAAAACACAACCCAGCCGACATACTATCTAGAAGACTTCGTGCAGTAAATCTACCAGCATGTAACTTATGGCTATATGGACCACTTTTCCTTCACGGAAAAGAGGAATCATGGCCACCTAAATACTACCTCAAGAAATTGCCAATGACATTGAGAAAAGGAAATCGGTTCCTGTTACATCAACTATGGTATTCAACGACGGTAGCCTTATATATGGAATTCACCACAAAAATTCGTTTAGAACTTTACAGAAGGTTTTGGGTTACGTACTGAGATTTATAAATAATTCAAAAGCACAAAATGAATTGCGACCAAAACACGTTTCGCTGAGTCCTGCAGAACTGGATGATTCACGATTAAAAATTATTCGAGCAGTTCAGGTCTCCGACTTCAAAAAGGAGATATCTAAATTAAAGAAAAATCAAGTAGAAGAGTCTAGCTCAATTAGCAGCTTATCGCCATTCTTAGATAAAAAGGCATTTTACGGGTCGGAGGAAGATTGGAAGCTTCCAATCTATCATATGATGCAAAACATCCCATACTTCTACCCTACAACGACTCGATTTCAAAACTGATACTCACAATGTTGCATGAGAAAAACTATCATTGTGGCCCACAATCTTTATTGGCTTTGTGTAGACAACAATATTGGATCATCAAAGGCAAATCAATGGCAAAAAATATAGTCCAAAATTGTGTGCGCTGTACAAGAGCAAAACCTAAATTATTTTCTAAAATAATGGGGGATCTACCAGCAAGCAGGGTCACCCCATCACGCCCATTTATTAAATCTGGTGTTGAGTACTGCGGACCGTTTTGGGTTCATTATTAGATAAGAAGTAAAAAACCTCATAAAATTTACGTAGCTGTTTTTGTCTGCTTCTCCAAAAAGGCGGTACATCTGGAAGTTGTAACTGAATTGACAACAGACGCATTCATTGGAGCCCTAAAAAGATTCTTATCACGCCGAGGGCGATGCCAGACCATATATTCAGACAATGCTACAAACTTCACAGGTACACGGAATCAAAGAGGAATTTCGCAAAAATTAGCTTAATTTGGGATCACCTACTTTGCTATAAACTTCACGAAACCCGAGACCTTTCGAACGAATTGAAAACTGTCGAAATCGGTTCGTGCGTTCTGAAGTTATAGCGTCAGGAAGGAAACCCCGACTTATTTTTATATAAAAGATTAAACTGAAAATTTAAAATGGCTGTATCTCCGTAAATAAGAGGAATTTAGTAAAAATAAGCATAATTTGGGATCACCCACAATCGAAATCGAAATCGATATCGATTTTTATATAAAAATTAATCTGAAAACTTAAAATGGCTGTATTTCCGTAAATAAGAGGAATTTCGCAAAAATAAGCATAATTTGGGATTAGCATAATTTGGGATTACCAACAAAAAACCGATTTTTATATAAAAATTAAACTGAAAAATAAAAATGGCTGTATCTCCATAAATAAGAGGAATTTCGCAAAACTAAGCATAATTTGGGATCATCTACTTTGCTATTAACCTCACGAAGCCCGAGACCTTTCCAGCGAATTCAAAAGAGTCGAAATCGGTTCGTGCGTTCTGAAGTTATAGCGTCAGGAAGGAAAACCGACTTATTTTGATATAATAGATTAAACTGAGAACCTAAAATGGCTGTATCTCCGTAAATAAGAGAAATTTGGCAAAAATAAGCATAATTTGGGATCACCTACGATTTTTATATAAAAATTAAACTGAAAACTTAAAATGGCTGTATCTCCGTAAATAAGAGGAATTTAGCAAAAATAAAATTGGGGATCACCCACAAAAAATCGATTTTTATATAAAAATTAATCTGAAAACTTAAAATGGCTGTATCTCCGTAAATAAGAGGAATTTCGCAAAAATAAGCATAACTTGGGATCGATCACCTACAAAAAATCAATTTTTATATAAAAATTAAACTGAAAACTTAAAATGGCTGTATCTCCGTAAATAAGAGGAATTTCGCAAAAATATGCATAATTTGGGGTTACCTACAAAAAATCGATTTTTATATAAAAATTAAACTGAAAACTTATCTCCGTAAATAAGAGGAATTTCGTAAAAATAAGCATAATTTGGGATCACCTACGATTTTTATATAAAAATTATACTGAAAACTTAAAATGGCTGTATCTCTGTAAATAAGAGGAATTTCGCAAAAATAAGCATAATTTGGAATCACCTACGATTTTTATATAAAAATTAAACAGAAAACTTAAAATGGCAAAAATAAGCGTAATTTGGGATCACCTACGAAAAATCGACTTTTATATAAAAATTAAACTGAAAACTTAAAATGGCTGTATCTCCGTAAATTAGAGGAATTTAGCAAAAATAGGCATAATTTGGGATCACCCACAAAAAATCGATTTTTATATAAATATTAAATGAAAATTTTAAATAGCTGTATCTCCGTAAATAAGAGGAATTTAGCAAAAGTAAGCATAATTTGGGATCACCTACAAAAAATCGATTTTTATATAAAAATTAAACTGAAAATTTAAAATGGCTGTATCTCCGTAAATAAGAGGAATTTCGCAAAAATTAGCATAATTTGGGATCACCTACAAAAAATCCATTTTTATATAAAAATTACACTGAAAACTTAAAATGGCTGTATCTATGTAAATAAGAGGAATTTCGCAAAAATTAGCTTAATTTGGGATCACCTACTTTGCTATAAACCTCACGAAGCCCGAGACCTTTCCAACGAATTCAAAACCGTCGAAATCGGTTCGTACGTTCTGAAGTTATAGCGTCAGGAAGGAAAACCCGACTTATTTTTATATAATAGATTAAACTGAAAATTTAAAATGGATGTACCTCCGTAAATAAGAGGAATTTAGCAGAAACTAGCATAATTTGGGATCACCCAGAGAAAATCGATTTTTATATAAAAATTAAACTGAAAACTTAAAATGACTGTATCTCCGTAAATAAGAGGAATTTCGCAAAAATAAGCATAATTAGGGATCACCTACGATTTTTATATAAAAATTAAACTGAAAACTTAAAATGGCTGTATCTACGTAAAAAATCGATTTTAAAAATAAAAATTTCACTACAAACTTAAAATGGCTGTATCTCCGTAAATAAGAGGAATTTCGCAAAAATAAGCATAATTTGGGATCACCTTTTTTGCTATAAGCCTCACGGAGCTCGTTACCTTTCCAACGAAGGCAAAACCGTGGAAATCGGTTCGTGGGTACTAAAGTTATAGCACCAGGAAGAAAAAGCCGACTTATTTTTATATTATATAGATTAAATTGAAAACTTAAAATTGCTGTATCTCCGTAAATAAGAGAAATTTAGCAAAAATAAGTATAATTTGGGATCACCTACAAAAAATCAATTTTTGTATAAAAATTAAACTGAAAATTTAAAATGGCTGTATCTCTGTCAATAAGAGGAATTTAGCAAAAATAAGCATAATTTGGGATCACCTGCAAAAAATCGATTTTGATATAAAAATTAAACTGAAAACTTAAAATGGCTGTATCTCCGTAAATAAGAGAAATTTAGCAAAAATATGCATAATTTGGGATCACCTACAAAAAATCGATTTGTATATAAAAATTAAACTGAAAACTTAAAATGGCTGTATTCTGTAAATAAGAGGAATTTCGCAAAAATAAGTATAATTTGGGATCACCTACTTTGCTATAAACCTCACGGAGCTCAAGACCTTTCCAACATATGCAAAACCGTGGAAATCGGTTCGTGCGTTCTAAAGTTATAGCGTCAGGAAGGAAAACCCGACTTATTTTTTATATTATAGATAAATTTATTTAAAAAGACCAATTTTAAAATTAATACTAATATATTTATTTATTTATTAATTCTGCATATATGAAGTAAGAATACTAAAAATTTATTTGAAGCTAGCCAATGCTAGACAACAAAGTAATGTTGCAACGGGTGCTAAATCTGCAAGGTCATCTGTCTTAGGCTCTGATGACAGCAAGGGTATCCCTCCTTTTCAACCGAGCATGGCCGCGAAAATTAAGGATGTTACGTGCGAGTGTGTTAGGGTGTGTTTTTAGTTTATCGATATACTTAATCGCGAACCTAGCGCATTCTGCTCTTAGCTAGAACACCCCTAGGTCTTCGTGAATACGGGAGTTTTTAATATACCATGGAGCTGCTGTAATCATATGCAGAATTTTGCTCTGTTGCTTTTGAATTTTTACAATATTTGATTCTGAGGTCCAAAATTGAATTCCATAACACCAGATGGGTTTTAAAATCGCCTTGTACAATAAAAGTTTACAATCCAATTTCAGAGTAGAGTTTCTACCGATAACGCAATTCAGTTGCACTGCTTTTAGTTTCATATGAGTCAGTTTTGCATCAATATAAGACTTCCACCTAAGCTGGCGATCAATGTTAATGCCAAGGTACTTGACTTCATTGTGCTGTGGGATTACTTGATTGTTGATTTTAACTGGCAAGCATGTTTCCCTGCGCATATAAATGTTACATAAACACATTTCTGTTCATTTATTTGATTCTGCAGAGTTTTAGCCATTTCTCTTAATTTACAATATGTTTCTGCAAATTTCGCGAGGCTAATCGATAATCCTTATGGACAGTACGAAATGCAGTATCATCTGCAAAAGTTGAAGTGTGGATTTGGGATCCTATTGGCATGTCAGAAATTTTTCGAACAATTTGGAAATCGTCGGCAGTAAACTTATTGGCCTATAGGATTGTACTTTAGTGGGATCCTTCCCGGGTTTAGGTATCATTGTAATCATATACAACTTCCATTCTGCAGGAAAATACTCCAGGTGTAAAATAGCGTTGAAAATAAAAAGCATAATTCTTCTAGTTACTCTGGGTAACTGTACAAGCATTCTGTTACTAATTTTATCAATACCCGGAGCTTTTGTGAGTTTTAGGTTACAAATAGCATTTTCAATATCTCGAAAGGTAAAATTAAGAGGCACAGGGGATCTACTGACAAATGGCAGCAATTCAGCTGCCTCATCAGATATGTTTAAAGCAAAAACATTTCTTAAATGGGTAACAAATAAGTTCCCCATAAACCAGAATTAAGACGAGTAAGAGTTCTGGAGAGAGAAAATAATTATCCAAAGAGATACATGCAAGAGATGCTCCACATAATAAATATCCCAACAGAGAAACGTATTAACTACAAGACTGATACGGACAATTGTGCCCACATATATCGACATACAATTAACAAACACAAAACTGAAAAGGAAAAAGGAAAAATAAAATTTTCCAATTATTAGTAAACAGTATGTGACAAAGTTTAGTAGTTTAGTAACGTACTCAGAAGTTTTTAATATAAAAATTTTAATTGTAAATATTCATTGTGAAATGTGTTTTAAGGTTTTTGATTAGCTATAATTATTGTTGTTAATGTTTATTATAGAAAAAAGCCCTGAAGATGACCAACAAAGTTGGCCGAAATATTAAAGAATTTTGGAAAAATTAAAAATTGACAATAAATTGTTTTAAACTTGAGCAAATGTTTTAATTTTTTTCAATATATTGAACAAGACCTTAAGCCGAAAAAAAAAGAAAAATTTGTTTAATATTTTATAAATTAATAGTGTGTGCTTTCACCTTTATTTAGAATGACTTCGAATATTCTTTTTGGCATTAAAGCATAAAGTTTGACCAAATAATTCAGGTTGATTTCGCTCTAAAATAAAAACTATATTTTAACAATTTAATAACGCAATTCCTTTGGTGAAGAATGTATAACATTCGGAACAGTCGAATGCAGCAAAACTCACGCATTGCGAAAACATTTTACAGTTAACTGCTATAATGAAAATTAAAGAAATAAAATTTAAAACATAGTTCGAGTCGTGATTTCTCTACATTTTTTTTTAATTTTAGGTATGCTTTTTTCTGATCGTCAATTTTAATTTACAACTGGAACCCGTATCGCTAATATTTCTTTTTACAATCTTAAGCAAAAGCCAAAAGGCATTCGATACATCCCTATCCAAAAAATATCATATAAATTCAAGGACGTTTGTTTTTTTATTTATGTAGATGACAAAAAAATTCTAGATGACAAAATTGGCTATATGGACTTGTTCAACTCCGATCATTTCACTATTCTTTAGGTAGAAATAGTTGCATAGCGATACCAACTTTTTACTGATGGTTAATTTATTTTCACAAATAAGAAACAAATTAAAATAATTATGATTTACAATAACATGGATGGAATACAGAGTACCATGTGGCAGAACGGATTTGAATTTCGTAACAACAGCAGAACTGAAGCAATAAGACATAAAATTTCAAAATATATAAGTTTATAAAAATGTTTTCATCACATTTTTCATTTTGCGGTTAAGAATGTGAGAGAAATTTTGTTATACACAATTATAAATCTATCATTATTAACTGCCAATTTCTAATTAACACGTTTGTTTCTTGAAAATAGATACTTTATTTAACTATATATGCATACCTATTACTTTATTTAAACAATAATATGACCGTTTGGTATAACAGTCTCTAATAAGTTGGTCTCAAATATTTCCATCGTCTTTTTATAGTATGAAATGTGAAAAAACACAAGCGGAATTCGCGGTTCGTACTAAAGTAAAAATACCTTTGAGTTTTTAATATATAAATATGAGCGACCTTTTCTTTTATATTGAAAAAATCGAAATAGCAAAACACAGTATGCGAAAAATATGTAAGCTGTTTAATACTTGTAAATAAATGCATCTACTACAGTTTTCAGTGTTGTAGATGGTGGATAGTAAATTAATATACATGCATTTTATTGTCGTTGTGTTTTAATTTCATCAAGGTTAATTACAGGTTTTAAAGGTTTAAACACTAG
Source organism: Trichopoda pennipes (assembly GCA_030448955.1). Classification (NCBI taxonomy): domain Eukaryota; kingdom Metazoa; phylum Arthropoda; class Insecta; order Diptera; family Tachinidae; genus Trichopoda; species Trichopoda pennipes. The sequence continues at coordinate 1,951,619 of JASKUP010000062.1, read as the reverse complement.
CAAACCGCGAATTCCGTTAATAATATTTTGTTTTTATTTGAGACAGAAAATTTATGTAACTAAATTAAATTATCTTTCTTAAGTATATGATTATATAAAAACTAAAATCATAACTTACTAAAAACATAACATTTTTGATAAAAAAGAAAGATTAACAATTTTAGTGCGTAACAATATAGATACCCATAACAAATTAACTAATAAAATTCACTTAATTTCTTCTTTTTACATTTTTGAAAATGAGAGTACATTGTATATACAAACTACAAGAATGATATATATTACATAATCATTACTAAAAATAATTAAAATAAAAAAATTTGGAATACATCATTCCAAAATATATTTTAGTTTTTCTTTTCTTTTGAGAAAACTATCCCTTAAAGCTTGAATTATTTATTATGAAAACAAACTAATACATAACACAAAAATAAAAGGTTTAAATTGCATACAATAAAAGTATTTATAACAAAATTTCACTTGTGAAAAATTTCAAAATGACAAACTTTTGGAAACATACATATAATTAAATTCACTTAAAATATAAAAAGCAACAATTAAATTAAATATATTCCTAAAACTTTCACACATGCTAAAAATACATTTATTTTAATGAATGTATTATTAACTATTATTTAAATGAAATATGATCGAATAATGGTTATTTTATATTTTATGTTGCAAACGTGTACAAAACCTTAATAATGAAAGCTAACACCAAATATATCAATAAATTACTAATGAATACCATTAATAAATATGCATACGTATGCATCTTATTCAACGCAAAGTGTAATCATAATCTGTACAACGTAAATTTGATGTTTGAAGATCATTTATTTCTACAGAATGTTGTTGATTGTTAGACGCATTAAGGACTCTTTGGGTAGCTATGTACGGATTAAATTGCATATAATACGGACCAGAATTTGAATACGTTTGTGATCGGTTCGAACAGGTTACTTGAGAAATATTTTCTTGGTAGCTGCGGTTACCGCTTATCGATGCCCATGGAAAATGTGTATTGAATTGTTCTTGCTGCTGTTGTTGGTTTCTATACCAAGAACTTGTATAACCAATATTACACCTTGTATCAGCAAAATCTTTATCCGCACAAGATGTTTGCGGATTTCGCCTAATCGGAGTTGAAATTTTATTTTGAACTGCACTTTCAGATAGACTTAACGGAACAGCAATTGGTGTAAATGATTCTGGGCCAACATTATATGTCGTACCCGCACAGTTATGGCTATTATTTAAAACTTTTGCAGTGCTGTTGGAGTTAAAATGAGCGTTCACAGCTTGATTTAGTTTTGCGGCAGGATTAAAACTGTCAGTTTTAAGTTCTTCTGAATACTTAAAATTGATATCGGGCTCCTTATGAGCCCGTGTGTGTCATTCACCCGTTGCTGTAACAGTTGTCCACTGCCACGGACTACTGTATGCCATCTTAGTATTGCTTAAAAATAAAATAAGAATATGACATTAATAAAAATTTTTTGGCCATCATGAATTATTAAAAATATCAGAAAATAATATAAAACTAGGTTAAATGCATTTTAATTTAGTTTTTAGATTCGATATGACAAAAAATAATATTATTGTATTATTTACGTTTATAAAAATTATACCTGTGATTACAATAGCAGTTAAAATAATAAAACGGTTGAAAAACTAATGCTAATAGTGAATGCCCAATAATTGATTTTCGTAATATTGAATTTGAGAACATTTAAATTCATATACATATAAATATTTATTTACATAACCATAATAAATAAGTATATCATAGCCTAAATTAGTTAAATCTACAGTTTCTATACCGAAATACATAAATACCGCTCAGGCTCCTGTCTTTTGTTTCCGTTACTATTTTTTTTTATATTACGAATTGGTGATCAATCCAGAACCTAAACAAATAATAAATATTTTTTAACTACAAAAACAGCTAGAGCTATTAACATGCAGCATTTTGCTCAAACATTTCTACAAACATATTAAGAACAGTAGTGAATAAATAAATAAATCTGTGCAGATACACGCTTTTTAGCCATCACCATATGGTAATAGCTCTGTATTTTTTATATCAATAGAAGTTCATCTTCTTCATATTATATTTGTCCGTATGTACTTGAACCGTGTCTCTTATGTAAGCTTTTTTAGCAACGCATGGCGCTAAAAATAATGGAAAACAAATTTTCTACTTTATTCACTTACAGCATCACATAACAAACTCCTTTCAGCTCTTTTCAGTGCGGTTCATCTTGGTAATCATCTGTTACTTCATTTAAAATATAATTTCATATATTCAGTTCAATATTTCTGTTACATAAACTTTAACAATATCTTAAACAATTTTGTGCGCACTCACTTTTTTCTTATTTCGCGCTCAATTAAGAAAGTAAGTATAAAAGTTTTTAAAATACTCATTTTTAAAAGCAGCAATAGTTTTATACAAGAATTAAATGGAATACTTGTGGAAATTTTGATTCTGTGTAAAACCGTGAAGCATATTTTTACAGATAACCGTTTTTGTTGAAAAAGATTCCACATGCGTTCTAAACCGTTTGGTAGGCAGAGGTCAAAAAGATCCAATAATTATTTCATAACCAAAAGAGCAACGACGATATTCTATATAAAACAAATAACAGAACTTACGTAACCTTATTTAAATTTATAACCGCTCATTATTTTATAAAATATTCGTGTATAATCCACCATCCACTAACATTTATAACCCCATTATTTCCAAAGAAAATCCAATAAATGGCAGAGCATTATAATAAATTTGGATCTGATGCGAATTCCCACAGCTACTAATAAATATAAAACTATTTAAAACACAAGATTCTCTATGAATGAATAAAGTCGATTCATAGAAATTTGTGTGATTTACAACTAGTCAGTGTTCGAAAAAAACAGTATGCTATCATAACATACTAGTTTTAAAAACACCTGTACGTTATCATAGCGTGCTGTTCAAAGAACATAAACTTTTAACTTGTTTTTAGCGTTTGTGTAAGTGTACATAAAAAAAATACCGTACACAACGATTCTTGGCTGATAAGCACAAACACTAACATAACGTACTGTTCTTTTTTGTACCGTAATTTATTGAACTTTTAATGTATATGTTCCATACATATATACAGTTTATGTAGTGAACTTTTAGCAGATGCGATGAGTTTTTAGCGTATTTTTAACAGAGTAGCGAAATGTTCACTCACTGTCCGTTCATGTGTGAATATGTACATATCATTTTTTATTTTATTTTGTGTTTTTTCATTTGTGAATGCGACGATTTATATTTTTCTTTCTGTTCATAAGTAAATAAATGAGAAAATATTTTGTTTCCACACAAGTGTTCATGTTACGGCTTAAGTTACAAAAAGGAACCAACTTTGTATTAAATATTTATTTTATTAATATTCAAATATTAAAAGTCTTACAAATTGTTTTATACAAAATGGCGTTGTAACTATTTAAATTTGACGTGTTTTCTTTGCTGTTTGTTCTGCGAATGGTGACTGACGACTGCCGTTAATTTAAAAAGAATTCTCTGTCTAGTTGCGTACCAGGGTTGTAATATATTTGTAGTATTTTTACTGCCGGTGATGTCAACATTCCCCCCTCCGTAAATCCTTTCTATGATGAGGATTTTTTAAATTTCTAACTGCCAACTTCACTGCGGGACGTCGTATCATACCATAGGACGTCTTAACCTCTGCTGAACGTATTTGACCATCCTTTCCGATAAAGACCTGGTTTATCCTTCCTTTCTTCCATTGGCCTCTAGGTTGATTTGGATCTAGAATAAGCACAATATCACCGATTTCTAAGGGATTAATTTTTTCCCTCCATTTTGGAAGTTTCAATAGTTGTGGTAAATATTCAACTACCCATCGCTTCCACAATCTGTCCTTCAAATTCTGGGATATACGCCATTGTTTCCGCAAGCACACGTTTTCATTATCAGGATTGGGTGTCTGTGTGGAATTTAAACCACCTATAAGGAAGTGGTTTGGCGTCAAAGGCTCTTCAGAGTCCGTATCAATTGGTATATGAGTTAGGGGCCGGTTGTTAATAATACATTCAGCCTCTATTACAGCACTTCGAAAAGTTTCTAACCGTGGGGCTTCTTCCTTAAAAATTTTGTAAAGCAATTGTTTTACGCATGCATGGGGATTTGCCGGGCGATTGAAAACCCATTCGATGTTATCCTTTGAAAGATTTCGTTGTATTTCGTCATAATCAAAGAAACAGTTTTCTTTCGTCATCTCTTTCTGCGCTCCAATAAAATTCGTTCCGTTATCACTCCTGATACGGATAGGTACGCCCCTTCTATTGACGAAATTTCTCATACAAAGCAAAAATGAGTCTGTAGACAGGTCAACAGAGATTTCCAAGTGTAATGCCCTGGTTCCCAAACAAGTAAATAGGGCAATCCATCTCTTCTCCCTTCTCCTTCCGATTGTAACATAAAATGGCCCACAGTAGTCTAACCCGACGTAACTGAATGGACGAACATAAGGTGTCACACGGTCAATAGGCAATTGTCCCATTAATGGCGGGACAGGTTTGGCAGAGTCAATGATACATATGGAACATGCCTTCTTTACTGACCGTAATACAGATCGAATATATGGAACCCAGAATTTCTGTCTCACCTCATTTATGACAGAATTGTCATTTTTATGGTGCCTCTTTCTATGGTAGTAAGCGACGATCATCCAAGTCACGGCATGTTTTGTTGGCATAATAATAGGGTTGCGAGCTGTTTCAGGCAAGCAATATGCGTTTTCAATTCGTCCATTTACTCTTAGCAGCATATTTTCGTCCAGGTATGGTGTTAACTGATAAATACTATACGACTTTGGTAACGCCCTTCGCTTTATGAAGTATGATCTTTCATCCCCAAAAACTTCTATTTGAACCTGCCGACAAATCAATATTTCCCCGGCTTCTATCTCAGCAGCCGTTAGTTCAGTTGATATTAATTTAAATTTTCTCAGTCTAATATCAATAAAGCGCAAGATCCAGGCAGCGCATCGTTTCAGTCTCAAAAAATCTGAAAATCGCTCATACCTTAAAATTGGTTCCCTCGCAGCGTTTAGCACCAGTACCACCTCGACACGCTCTTCCTCACGACCTTGCCCGTCTTCAGCAACCGGCGAATCGCATGGCCAAAACTGTTCACTAAGACTTAAAAATGTCGGACCCTTTAACCACCTTGAATTCATATCAAATGTTACAGCTAGTTTAGCTCTCGTGGCCTCGTCAGCTGCATTTAAGTCTGAAGGCAACCATTTCCATTGTTCAGGTTCAGTTGTTGTTAAAATTTCCGCTATGCGACAGGCTACAAACTGTTTATATTCTCTCTCTGTAGACCGGATCCAAAATATGACTGTTTTTGAATCGGACCAAAATACCGTGCGATTGATTGTAAATTCGTGACTTTCCTCTATAGCTGTTTTTAGACGACATCCCAGGACAGCAGCCTGCAATTCAAGACGTGGGATAGTCATTCCTCTGGGTGGAGCGCAACGAGCCTTGGCTAAAACAAACGAAATGTGGATATCTTGGTTATGTATTATACGTAAATATGTGACAGCGGCATAGGCACTAGAACTGGCATCAACAAATATGTGCAACTGGATCTCATCAGAATCGGGCAGTAATGTTGAATAGCAGCGGGGAATGGTAAATTGTTTTACCCTATCGAATTCTCTCCACCAGGCGTGCCATTGTGTCAAAATCGGTTGAGGAAGTTGGTCGTCCCATTGTATGCACAGTTTCCATGTTCTTTGCACAAGTAATTTTGAAAAGATGGTAAAGTTGGCTAAAAATCCAAACGGATCAAAAACCGCCATAACAATTCCCAATACTTCTCTCTTGGTTGGTGGGCGTCTTCCCTCCAAAACATCAGCGCAAATTTTATGAAATTTCACATGGAACTCAAAACAATCCGTACCTTTGTTCCAATATAAACCAAGAATCTTATCCATTTGATCTTGTCTCTCCATTCTAAGCACCGTTGAGCTGTTTCCGGTACTATGATTTAATCTGGACTCGATTTCAGCGGAGTTTGATGAAAAATTTCTTAAGTTGAATCCGGCGGCTGCATTTATACGTATGGCCTCTGTGGTAACTTAGAGAGCCTTTTCTGTATTATTGTAACTGATGACGAGATCGTCAACATAAGTGTGATTAATAACGGCCTTAGCCCCTCTTGGCATGGTCGACTCAAACTCTCTAGCGTTAATATTCTTAATATATTCGGCACAACAGGGTGAACAAACTGCACCAAAAATCATCGACTGCATTACATAAACTTGAACATCGTTATCCCCTTCACCACCACGCCACAAAAACCGTTGCGAATTTTGATCAGCGGCTACTATGGACACCTGAGAAAACATTTCTTGGATATCACCAGCCACCGCTATCTTTCCTTGACGAAATTGAAATAAAATTGTTTGGAGCGGTTTAGCATGTTCAGGGCCCTTCAATAATGCAGAATTCAGGGAAACGTTTGACGACATTGCAGCAGCATCAAAAACTATTCGCAGCTTCTCTGGTTTATGGGGATTTGTTACACCAAAATGCGGTAGATACCACAGTTTGTCACGATTACAAGTCTCAACCTCCGCCGGTGACAGCTTTCTGACATAACCTTTGCAAATATACTTATTAATTTCTCTTTCGTAGCTGGCAGCATATTCTGGATTTCGTTTCATCTTATTTTCTACCTTTAGCAAGCGTTGTTTGGCTATTTCAAAGCTATCGGGCAGAACCGTATTATCTTTCTTCCACAACAGACCCGTTTCATAACGGCCGTCGATTTTATGGCTCAACTTTTGTAAAATATTTCTGGCACGTTTGTTGTCTTCAGATTCTAAAATCATACTTGTTGCCTTCACTCCAAAGTTCTCAACTGAAAAATAATCTTGTACTAATTTATGAATTTTTTTCCATGTGCTATTTTCATTTATATGACAAATTCTGGCTATATTATTTGTTTTCCTTACAGTAGGACCATATGCGACCCATCCTAGCTTAGTGGCAGATGCTACCGGTAAACAAGGACCTGCCTCAACAACTTGTTCGGATAGACCCAGCAAACAATTATCAAAACCAATAAGCATAGATGGTTTTTTATTTTCATAACACCCTATTGGAAGATGTTTTAGATGTTCGAAGTTTGTTTTATCAAAACTTTGTAAAGGGAGATTTAAGTCCCTTATAGTTTGCAGGTTTTTTATAACATATTTTTTATTATATTTATTTGCTGGTGAAATTTCGACATTCACTTTCATAGAAGGCTCCGTTTTGAGTCTATTGTCATACCATTGGAGGGTAATTGATGACTTCTGCCCCTTTAGACCCATAGCTTTGGCGATGTCCTCCTCAAGAAGTGAGACAGAAGACCCTTCATCCAACAGTGCGTACACTGTGAATACCCCGTTTGGACCATGCAACGCTACCGGTAAAACTTTAAATAACTGCGATACGCTTTTACTCTCACAACACTGCAGCACATGTTCAGATTTGTTTACCGTAGATATGACTGAAACATCTTGATGAAGTATAGGATGATGATAACGACTACACCCATTTATGGCACAGACTTTCTTTTTTTGACATTGTGTCAAGCTATGGCCCTTACGAAGGCAGGAAAAGCATACATGGAAGCGTTTAACTTGCTCCCACTTTACATTCGTTGCCAGCTCCTTAAATTGTTTACACTCAGTAACTTCATGACTGCCCTTACACTGATAACATTCTCTGCGCTTTTGTTGATCATTATTAGTGTGGAGCACTCTTCTTGTTATTGACGATTGACGATCAATTGTAGAAGTTATGCCACGCTGTGGCATTAAACTACAAAAACGCGCCAAATCTCCAATCCATTTGGCAAAATGTTCCACCGTTGGAAATGGCAAAATAGAAAATGAAAACTTTGCCCATTCGTACTGTTTAGACAGAGGTAGTTTTAGGACTAATTGCTCTAGTAACGTGGGATTTAACAAATGATTTTCACATTTAGCAGATTTAAAAAATGCAACAATATTTTTGGCACAGGTGGCTAAGCCCAAAATACTATTAAGACGACCCTCAGTTATTGCCGGATACAATTTAATTTTTTCCAACTGTGATCGTATTAACAGCTCTGGACGACCGAAGTTGAATTTTAATTCGTCAATTATTTGGGGAACATTTTCGGGAAAAATCATCATGGACATGACACAGTTTTTGGCTGCACCCTGCAGCGATTTTTGGAGTCTCATTAAATTCTGTCTATTAGTATATCCAAATTCTAGACTGGTGTCCTCATACGTTGCTAAAAACAAAGGCCAATCCTCCGGTTTTCCATCAAATTGTGGCAATTGATATAGTTTTGTTATTAACTCACTGTGTTGACTTGCTGCTGCTGTGGTGGAATAAAAATTCCTGTCATTTAACGACGGTATCCTGTATTGTATACTATGCACTGACGGCGGTAGCTGTTGATCATTTGATGACGGCTGAATTGTTGGCACATTCTCTGTTGACGGCAATTGTTGAAAGTTTGATAATGGCGGCATTTGTTGAAACATATTACCCGACGATGGCAATTGTCTCGTGTTTATTGGCGGCGGCATTTGCTGACTGTCTGATAACGGCTGTTGTTGTCGCAAATTTTGAGGTAGATGTGACCTAGTTAATGGCGGCAATTGTTGAATATGTTTTGGCAAATTTTGTGGCATGTGTCTGGAGTAATTTGACAAATTCTGATGATTAGATACAGTTGGCGTATATTGACACTGTGTTGTAGGTGGCGACATCTCATCTGTATAAATTATTTGCTGTATTGAATCCTCCATATTTTGCAGAGATGAAGACAAATGCGACGTTTTTTCAATTTGAGACCGAATACTGTTGACTTCTTTGTTATTACGGCACGACTCTTGTCTTAGGTCATCTACTGCGGACTTTAAAGATGCAATTGTAGACATTAATGTTTGCAAAAACTCAGGTGTAGCAAACGATTGATGTGTGGATAAATTGATCGACGAAGATGACATGGCTGCCGTTGTTGGAATTACTGTTGTATTTAAATCACCAGCGTGATCAACAGGCGTGGGTTCAGTACTGACCAACGTATTGTTAAGGCTTTCACTATCTGATGATCCACTATGATTCTGCTCTAGACTGGTTTGTGACCTGGTTCTTGGTCTATCCGGCATATTGATTCGCGTGACAATTAAATAAAAACGATTTAAAGACTTTCTCAGAACCACTCGCAGTTTGCAAAGAAAAACAATGTTACGGCTTAAGTTACAAAAAGGAACCAACTTTGTATTAAATATTTATTTTATTAATATTCAAATATTAAAAGTCTTACAAATTGTTTTATACAAAATGGCGTTGTAACTATTTAAATTTGGCGTGTTTTCTTTGCTGTTTGTTCTGCGAATGGTGACTGACGACTGCCGTTTATTTAAAAAAGAATGCTCTGTCCAGTTGCGTACCAGGGTTGTAATATATTTGTAGTATTTTTACTGCCGGTGATGTCAACAGTTTATATTTGAGTATGTACAATTTTGATAATTTTTCATAAATGAAAAGATCGTAGAAAAACGTCCGCTAAGTATTCGTGTACATAAATGTACGCACATATTTTTAACGTGCAACTGCCGGCGTATGCAGTAACAAAACGTATTTTTTATTTCTTTGGAATATATGTATGTGCTTTTACTACATTTTACGGTAACCTGCGATCGTAGGCAGAAAATTCTTTCACGTTCATTTATGACAAATTTTACAAAATTTCAACGTCCATAAATGAAGAAAAAGAAAGTTAATGAGAAGAAGCTAATTTTCACCCATCACACATGAATAAGACAAATAATTCTTGAACATAAGTAGAACATTTTTTGTTTTTCGTTTATGAGCGTGAAAAATAAATATAAAATTTTAGATTTCTCATTTATAAGATATATCATGAATATCGATTTTTTATTGTTCATAAATGAAGAATTCTGAACCTTGTTTTTTAGTGTACTATTTAGTGGTTACGTTATGTTTTAATGTATTTTTAAGAGTACTTTTTATTGTTTGCGTTGTTTTCTATGCCGTATTTTTAATGAACTTTAGCGTAGTTTTAGCTAACTTGTAGAGTATTATTAGTGGTCCTTTAGAGTATTTAGAGTAGAAATTTTAGAAATGCATATGTCATCAGTGTTTACATCTTTTTCACATACTGGACTGTGGAGATTTTTTATCTGCCACAAATAAGCTGTTGGCATACGTAAATATAAAACATAAAAGCATAAGTAAGTACATCAAATTCAAATATAAAAAGGTTTAACAGATTGTAAGGATTCCTGGAATGCATGTGCACATTCATGTATTCTATTTCTGCAATAATAAGTAACGAAAAATTATAATAAGGAAGGCAAATTTTAGGTTTTATTTATTATTTAGCATGAAAAGGTTCTAGCTGCCAAATATTTTTTACGACATTTCCTAGTAAAAGGGTTTATCTACATAAGTTAACAACACAAAATTTTCACCCGTTGGTAAAAACGTTCCAACAAAATCAAAAGCGCCAAATAATCATTTCTAAAATAATTGGGTCACTAAGTTGGCACATACCACCGACTTCCGCCCACATCCACTATTTTTTTTTTAAGAGAAGTAGCACTTCAGGCAACAATGCCTATTTATTAATTAATAGATAATTAACATAATTAACAGATCACATTTCTTAAAGGCAAACCACCCAAAGAAAGGCAAACGTGTTTTCTTTAAGCATGTAGATACTTTTACACCTGCCCGGAGACGCCCTGGCGGGGCTAGTAAATTTACTTTAGGAACCATTTACTGCCATAAATACAAACTGCAAATAGCAAAACGTAGGGAGAAAGAGAGGAAAGTTATTAGTGGTATAAATATTTCTTCAAATGGTTGACATCCTTTTAAAAAACTTCCTAGAATTTTTCACACATTTTTGCACAGATGTTTCAAAAATTGTAGGAAAAAATGTTTAAAATTTCTTTAAGTAAAGTACAGAATGAATTTTAACAGGTAAAATTTTCCGTCTGATTTTATCGAATGCTACCTAACTACAATAATAATGTACTGTTTATTTTCGAAGCCTGATAGGAAAATAATTTGGCAATAAATTTTAGTTTCGTACAAGTATTCGATTTAAAAAGGTTGATACATTTTTGGATTTTTATTTTATAGCTCTTCAACAAGTACATTATTTTCAGCTTAATTAAAATATGGAGACTTTCAGGTATAAAGAATTCACCGAAGAATTTTTTAAAAACAAAAATAAAGATGTTCTAAGCCATATTCAAATAAAATTGAACATAAACGCTCAACATTCAAACACAATTGGAAGTAAAACAAAATATTGAAAAAACGCTACAAAGAAGTTGACTTTACTAAAAGTAAATTTTACAAGCGCTTTGCGAATTGGTTACAAAGTGATCCAGGTGATTTCAGAAACCACATATGAGAAGAGGGGTGGAAGACCACAAAAATCGCTAGATAACTGTAGCGATAGATCTAAGAGACGAAAACTGAAGAATATAAATGAAGAAATCGGATGTGAAAACATTAAAGATAGTTTTCTTCACAAACTGCGATCAAAAAAACAATTAACGAAAGTGGATATCATTCAAAAAGTCGTTTCTGCTAGTCCGGAGAGAACAAAACGGTCTTTAAAAACATTTCAACACCAAACGAGGAAAAACAGGTCACAAATGAGGAAGCGCTTGCATTATTTCTGGATTTAAAGTTAACAAAATAGCAGTATATTCAACTCAGATTGCGTGCGATCGAAAAAGGCTCAAATTTATATCCATCCTATTATCCCATAACTGCAGCTAAAAAGGAGTGTTATCCTCCAAAGGAATCTAACAAAATCACACCAATTTCGGCACAGTTATATTTGCAAGCTCTACTTGATCATACAGCCAAAAGGTTGCTACAATCACTTAAAGGAAGTGAGTTTAAAAAACATAGAAACTGCAATTTAACTCTTTTTTGTAAATGGGGATGCGATGGATCTTCTGAACAAAAATAATATAAACAATTTTTATGTGAAAATATTTCTAACACAGATATATTCATGGTGTCACTTGCGTCGTTGCGATTAATAAAGAATTTAGAAGACTCGGAACCTTCGTCCAGCACAATGCAAACAAATTGTATTTGGAAAAACCACACTCCATCGTCTACGAAATAATGCAGACCAATAAAATTTGAGTTTAAAAAGGAAACTCATGAAACCATTAAAAATGAAATAAGTGACATTAGAGATCAAATATCAACACTGAAGCCGTTAGAGTTAGAGATAGATGAACAGACTATTAAATTGAATTATCAATTAATACTTTCAATGATAGACGGAATAACTGCCCAGCTTTTTACTGATACAAAAGCTTCATCCAGCTGTATTATATGTAAAGCAACATCAAGTCGGTTAAACCAAGAACCGACAAAGTCAGTGGATAGTATTGATGCATTTGAATATGGATTATCACCACTACATACGAGGATAAGGTTTATGGAACACGTAATAAAAATTAGCTATGATTTGGACTTCGGATCTTCAGAATCAGTAAGAAATAATGACACCAACAAAAATAAAAGAAAATTGAAAAAGAAACATGTTCAAGATGCGTTTCTCAAACACGGGTTAATTATAGATCAACCAAAACAAGGATCAGGCAATAGAAACGATGCCAATACCGCAAGATTTTTTTGGATCCCGAAACTACTATAACGACAGGTGTTGATATAGATGTTATTTCAAGATTTAAAACAATTACTGAAGTACTTGCGTGCAATGAACAAATTAATGCTAGAAAATTAATGGCAAGGAAACCGTTGCTATATATATATATATATATATATATCCAAATACAATTATAGAAATATGTCAACAACAGTGCACAAAGTTCTTTATCATGGAAAGATGTCGCTAAGCACCATTTATTACCACTTTGAGATTTATCAGAGGAAGCCCAGGAAAAAAGAAATAAGGATTACAGATTTTACAGAGAACATAATACCAGAAAAATGTCACGAAGTTCTACAAATAAAGATTTATTTCATATATTGTTAGCAATTTCTAGCATTCGAAGTCAATGGAAAGTGAATCATTTGGATCTACATGCCGAAGCTAAGGCATTGCTATAGGACAAAAGTAATACAGAGCAGAATATAGAATATTTACAGGAAATATTCCAGCCAAATGAATATTAATTATATTTGCATTTAATATTTGAATGAAATAAAGTATACAAATATTAATAGTAAATGTTATTTTATTTATCTACAATCTATTTATGATAAATAAATATATAATTAAAGAAAAAATTTAAAATAAAACAGTGTAACTTGTTTTATTTTAAAATTGCCCAAAAACTAGGAAATATGTAAGCATTGTTAAGCATAAAGTTAAGTGCAGCGCGCTGCACCGATTTTAATAAAGCCTAAACTCGATAAAAGCTTAAGATCTTATCTATTGACTAAAAAAAAGAACTTCTAAAATATCTTTGTTAGTTGAAAAGTTGCAGAGTTTTGGCCAATGAAATACGATTCTGAACTGGAGTAGCTAATATTTTACAACTCACTTTAAAAAGAAGAGGTAGTTGATTTTGATGCACTTCCCACCACTGCAATATATCAAAGTCATCATATAACGGTGTTTTTATTTTCTGATACGTTGATATTTCATTACTTATCGGATCGATTATTGCTGTATGCGGCATAAAGTCAGAGTGTAATGTACTACTAACAATAGAAATTGTATTATTTTGGGTTTCTTCTTGCTGTTCCTGGTAATAACTCATAATGCGCTTACATTCTTCTGTTATAGCATCTTTTTCTTCACTACTGAATTTAATTAGTGTATCAAATGGTGGAAATAAAAATAAGGCTATTTTATGATAGAGGTTTAGGTTTTCCAATACTATTGATTCTAAAGATTTTGTCAATTTTTCTTTGAAACTACTAAATATTTCTGTATCAGAAGTACCACAGGTGCGCATTTTTTTTAATCGGTAAATATAAATGTAGACAAGATGAATTGTGCTTCTAATTTTTTGATGCCTTTTCAAATTCTTCTAATATTTTTAGTACATTTGGTAATGTGTCAAAATTGATAGCACAAATTCCATTTATTTAATTTTTTTGCCGCAAAATTTGAGTTATCACTGCCCAATTCGATTTAATTGAAGCCAGTTCGTAGTATATAGTGTTCCATCCAGTAGGCGAAAAGCTTTTCAAAGTTGTACTTAAAATGATTGAGGCCAGAAACTTTGAAATATTTGACTAGCTCTGTGCACGAGCGAGATAAAATAGCAACATCATTTGCTTCATCCATTGATCTTTGTAGAGCATTGTGCATCAAATGGTTAATGCAACATAAATGACAATTGCTACGGAAGGTAGCAACCATATTATATCTTCAAGCTTCAAAAAATCAGATCTTTTAACTTAGTTGCATTTTGATCGTCAGTGTCATGTATTGTCCATTACTTACTACTTACTAGTTACGTCCTCTGTTTTATTTTTCTTGACACACAATCACTCATCTCGCAACGTAAAAAGTATATAACCTGAAGTAACTGATTGGGCATAATGTGTTTTGTTTGTAATTTAAATGGTTGAAAGTTCACTAAAATACGCTACAAAAAAGAACAGTACGTTTTGTTAGTATTTATGCTCATCAGCCAAGAATCGTTGTGTACAGTATTTTGTTTATGTACACTTACTCAAAGGCTAAAAACATTTTTTGTGTATTTTGTATTTCTTCAGGAAAAAATTATTTGTGTACTGATCCCAAAAATTACAGTACAGAACACTAACATGGCGTACTTTATATTTCTTTTTTTTCGAACACTGACTTAAGCAAGACTGCTTTCTTTTTGTTGCTTATAGGTTTTGAAGTTATGGCGTAAAGAAAACTACATATAAGCATTTAAGTTCAGTTCGCATCTATTGATGAGATGTTCACCTTAGCCGACGAAATGAATCCCTTGCTATCTATCTAATGCTAAATGTTATTCACTTAAGCTGAAAGTGTATAAGCAACATTAAATATGTAAATGTTAAAAGCCGTATAAATTGTTTAATGGTTTTAATCAAAATCTTTAAACTAAATTATCCTATAATCGGCGACACATAATAAGGAATCGTTAACCAATTTACGTCGTCTATTTATGACTTATATTAATACCTAATCGACAATGATGCAGACATTTTGTATTCTGGGTATCTGCAGAGCTATTTAATTTTTTATTTTTTCTAGCAATATTGTTATTCATACCTTGTGAAGCATTAGTGTTGTCCTTATCATCTTTGGTGTTTATTGCACTTTCCAATCTCTGGTCTGCTTAAATATATACTACTTATGAGATAGTACTACTTTATCTTTGGGTGAATTTAATTTGCGTTTTGTTTTATTTAATCGAATTAAAAGTTGTATCAATTGAGTTGGGTTTAATTTGGCTTCCAATAAAATTATAATTTATTTTATTTGAATAGCGGTTGGTTGAATTTATATTTCGTTTAATTTGCTTTTGAATTAAATCAATTTACGATGGCTAATGTGCATTTATGTTATCTTCTTCAATTATTTCTTGCCGTTGGGTTTTTTTGTCAACCGTGAGATGGCCGTATGGTTGAATTTGACTGTGTCAGTTTCTTCGCGTGATATTTTTTGTTATACATTGTCTTTTATATTGTATGCATTTTTCACTATATTTTCGTAATATTTGTAGCATGATATAAGTGTTATTCTGTAAGCACACTTGTTTGCCTTCAATTTTTAAATCAACTATATTATTCGGTAGTATGAGTTGGATTATTGATAATAATATCAATACCTTTGCTGTCATATTTACTTCTAATGTTGTTTTAGATGCGGTAATTGTTTCGCCGTTGTCTGTCTCAATAATATCCTCAGCAAATTTAACGTTTTCATTTCTTCTATGCGTCCTGGAGTATACGATGTCTTCTTTCTTATATTGTATAAATTTACGCTCCCTTTTTTGGTAGGAAAAATTTTCGTTTGAGCGTCTTTAATTAAATCGTATATATGAGAACACCCCTGCTGATTAAAGAACACGTCCTCAGGTTTTTGTAGTAACTGAATGTATAGTCTATCCGCTTCGAATGGTTTATCGTTAGGAGCAGTAATTCTTTTTTTAAATAATAAATTTGTGAGTTCGATAATGGTGGACTTTCGACTTGACCGTCTGTTGTTGAATAACTGTAACTACATGCTACATATGTAGTCGTTCATATAGTTGATCAGCTAAAACAACGTTAAAGCCTGCTTTATTATCGGTAACGACGAATTATACGTTCGGGTATGTGGTAGAGAGAACTTCGTCAATATCAATATCATTATCAAGCTTGGTTTTAGATATTACTAGAGAATTAGTATTAGGAGTAAGTATTGCCCCACCACCTGGCATTTTATGTGGGCTAATTTAATATTTCCGTACATTTTCTAAGTAAGTGTGTCCGTCTAAGGGTGTTTTTCGTTTGTTGCCTTCGTTTCAATTTGGTATTTTGAACGAAGGCAGTAAATATTTATGATTGATGGTCGGTATAAATTGTCAAATCTGCTATTCCATGTAAAAAAATTCTCAATTTTATTAAAACCAAAAATTCTTTTTCATTTGTTGCATGATTTTGTTCGGTTTCGTTTAGAGAAGAAGTGATTTCATTCATTTCAACTTTATAATTATTTTCGCATTCTAATTTTTGTTAAGAGTTTAACAATTGCAGCGAAATTTTTCGTTAATTTCCTGTAATAACTGGAAAAATCTAAGTAAAATTAGTGTTGTAAAGATCCTTATCTAGCCTACGTTTTGAATGGATTAGGAAATAAAGTGTTGGAAATTGTTTGTGCATTCAACTTCAGAAAATCTACAACCATACGCCGCACAGTGGATCATTTTACGAGAAGGCGGCCCAAAAGTCCTTTTTTTATGGTCCCCAATTGTTAAATTTTAAAGTTCATTCGAAAGTAGATACTAGTGTACCTCGAGAGCCAAAAAATTAAAACTTTATTTTAACCAGTTTTTGCAAAATGGAATTAAAAAAATGTTTTTTTTCTGTTTTGCTATTTTGTAAGCATTTTATTTATTTCTCAAATCGCCTTTATGAGAGACGTTGTTTAGATGAATATGCGTATTTTTAGAAAGAAAACAAACATTTTTAGTCAATTTCAAAGTCATGCACAGTTGGTCACAAAAATATTTTGCCTACTTAAAATTACGTAAATTGGTATGATTTAGCTCACAAAAGTACTTTGCTTTTTAAATTGATTTGCACTGATTACACTGATTGACGAATGTAGTGGAAGAACTCGAAGAAGCAAACTTCAGAATATCCATGCAGAAATTTCTCCAAGAGTCATCAGAGATTCATTTATGCACCAAATTAAGCCAACGCAAAATAAAAAGGCAAAAATTGGGGTAATTGAAGCAATAATAGAAGCAAGTCTAAGGCGTACAAAGATGATATTAAAAAATATTCCTACACCAAACGAAGAGAAGAAATTAACTCCAGAAGAAGCGTTAGCACTATTTTTGGATTTAAAGTTAACTAAAAATCAGTACAACGAATTGTGGAAGCGAACAAATGAAAAGAGTTCTTGGATTTTCCCATAGTATAGAGATTTAGTCGCTGTCAAAAAACAATGCCTACCTTCACAAACCGCTATAACTGTCACTTCTACTTTAGCAGAAATAAAATTGCAAGACCTTCTTGAACACACTGCCGAACGGTTGTTAAATACGTTTGATTCTAACCGCTTGAAAAAACTTGGAAATAGCAGCATTACTTTAATTTCTAAATGGGGATGTGATGGATCCTCTGGCCAGAGGCAATACAAGCAATGTAATTCCGACACTGATTTATTTATATCATTCGTTCCACTGCGATTAATAAAAAGCTATACCGAGTTAGAGCCGTCAACTAGTACAACAACAGAAATTGATATATGGAAAACCCTCGTCAACAAAATATTGCAGACCAATAAAATTTACTTTCAAAGAAGAAACAAAAAATGTCATAACTGAATAAGGTCGAAAAATAAAGGATGAAATTAAAGACCTTCAACCTGTAATATTTACTGTTGATGAACAGGAAATCGAAGTAAATTTTAAAATGTATCTCACAATATATGCAAAAAGACATCAAGTCAATTAAGCCATCCAGTTCCAGAAGATGAAACTTTTAAGGCAGCATACGAATTTGGATTGTCTCCTCTTCATACTAGAATACGTTTTATCGGGCATATTCCTAAATTGGGTTATGATTTAGATTGTGGTCCGTTAGGAGAAACAGCGAGAAAAAATAAGGAAAATGAAGAAAAAAGAAACCAAAAAAACAAAAAAAATACAAATTCAAGAAAAATATTTAGAACAAGGCCTAATCATCGACCAGCCAAAGCAAGGGGAAAGGAACACAAATGATGGAAACACTGCAAGAGGATTTTTTTCAGATCTAGAAACTGCAGCATCTATCACAGGAGTAGATTTGAAACTAATAAGGATATTCAGTATTATTTTACAAGTTCTAGTAGACAAAAAAAGTCGCCTATCAAAATTACGATCCGTTCAAAAGTTATATATTTTTGACCGCCTTCTCGTAAAATGTTCCCACAGTGCGCCGCACACTGGGGATTTTTGTATGGAGGTGAGGAAAAAAAATATATTTGTCAAAAAATGTAGTGATTTCACCACAAATTTAGTTTTATTTATATAGTAATCCACAAAAGTAATCAAAATAAAGAAAGTTAGAGAAATGTCGATCGCCACCTGCAATGTAAAAAGCCATAACTAACAAAAAAAATTTAAATGATTTTTTTTTTAATTTTTAATTTATTATTCTAAAAGAGCCTTAACTTCATCGCTTATAACACTATGCTTTTTCTGGCTAAATGAAGGCGTCAAATGTGAAATCAGGGGATCTGATGTTACCATCGTTCTGTGCATAATATCTTCGTACGTTGCAATTCGACTGCATTTTCTGGAGTGTCTAAGGCGATATTTTTTATAGTCTTTGTTACGACTTTCCTAAGCCTCTTCGGATAGTAGGCCTACAAGAAAAATACACTTTTCAATTATATCCTTGCCATAAATCAGAAGTGAAGTGTAGGTGGGGGATATTGTACCACTCGTACAGTGCAACAAACACTTTTGCCGTCTCCAAACAAAAATAACCAAATTGTTTTGGATCTACTACCTCGGCGATTGTTATAGTTTCGATAGCAAGTACTGCAAAGTATGGCGGAGTGTTTTCGAATCTTTTAATAGTATCTATACGTGCCCATTCCTCTTATCTCCGTCAAATATTGGATGGTTCTATATTGATTGCGACGGTGTGACTTGAGCTTGCAAGATATATCTTGGAGAGACATATAATTATTGACTACTCATGTGAAAATACCTTTCGTTCTGTCAAAAATTTTTTTTTTTATTTTTTTTTTCATGGAATTGCAGTGTATGTGAATTTCATCTATATTCCAATTAATTCCAATTTTGGAAGTCCTGACTTTTTATCCTTCTATAAATTATTCCTTTTTCTTTCAGAATAATGTTGGTTTAAGAATCTTAACTAAAGACACCGGTTGAGCTCCCAATTGATTCCTTACTTAGCAAATGAGCAAAAAAAGACTGTTCGTTAAAAAGAAGTTCATATCCGTTTATGCTTATTTATTATACGTTTTATCTCTAGATTAGTAAAATACATTTAAAGTTATGAGAGCATATTATAAATGATAACGGGACTACGCTTATGTTGTATGTTGTTTATCTATTCCGATATTGTTTATAAATTTTGTGGTTTGTTTGCATTTGTTTATCTATGTGTCGACCCTTTGTTATCACCATGCTTTACGCAAGGACGTGAAACTGAAAATTTTTCCTTTTTTGCACGTAACATTTGAATTTACGGTATGCATTGTACTAGTAAGGGAATCAACGCTTTTCTACCACATTTGGACAGTTAAATTTTGCATCTTACAGCAACAACTGGAATTATCAACGGCATCCAGCTACGAAGAAAATAAGTCATCACATCAAGTTTCAGTCAGTTTGTTGAACTCTAAGGGATATCATGACCATTTGGCTGCTATAATTTTGTACATAATTAAAAACAGACTATTTCATAGCATTTATCTCCTTAAAAATCAAATATCTCATTAATAATCCCCCCCGGGGCACATGATAGTCTTTATGGATCCTACAACTGCCGTGTAGACTGGTGTCTTGCGGAGTAAAAGGGAGCCCAGAGCCCTTCAAGGCTAGTAGGAGTTATCTGGACAATCCACTATATTTCCACGGGAATCAGTGGCCCGCAGAGTTCCGCTATTTGTCTCTTTAGTCATTTAGCTGTTCTCTGGCTGATTATTGAGGTAGGCCCTTTTGGGAGTATCGTGGTGGCTGTGTGTTTCGAGGCCCTCGTTTGAGTTTGTGGGTCGGATCATTCACAATGAACACGATGAATGTTCTTAATTATATTAAGCTTTATGCGTTCTGGACCAAGAGTCTCCAACTCTTTAGCAAGGAGTGAAGGCTGCGGCCTACTTCGGGCATTCAAAATTCCTACCGGAAGATATTCGATGACCTTCTAGGGCGTGAATGGCGTTGCATTTCATTCACAGTGGTTTGACCATCATTTGATTATGGCTCACCGCCGGTGCAGATGTAATCTCATTAATAATCAATTATCTCATAAATAATCTATTATCTAATTAAAAAGTCGATTTTTTTGTTAAAAATGAATACATCACTAATAATCAATTATTTCACTAATAATTAATTTCCTTAATATTAAAAATATCAATAACAATCAATTATCTCATTAATTACCAATTATACCAATAATAATCAGTTATTTAATTAATAATCAATTCTCATTAAAAATCAATTATCTCATTGATAATCAATTATTAATAATTTACTATTTCCTTTAAAAATCACTTACTCCATTAAAAAATCTATTATTTTTAAAAGCTCGACTTTTCTAGTAATATACAAAGTCTTATCTTTTCACTATTATTCATATTGTTACGTTTATACCTTTTATAAACATTTTGTTCCGAGTTCTTTATTGCAAAATAAATAACACCAGATTTTTTTTAGACTTTTTAAAATAATTACAAGTTTTATTTACTTTAACTACACACAAAGTAAAATTTGTATGTTGGCACTACAAAACAATTTACTGAAGATGCAAGCCGTTATTTCAACAGGTTTATGTTTTAACTAACTAACTATACACTCAGACGCTGCCCGTTTTATTTGTCCTCTAGAGGTTTAGAAAAATTAAGAAATCCTACTCCCTTTTTATGACATTTTGTTATGTTATTTATTCAATGTCTAGGCGCCTGTTGGTCTGTGTGTATTTTTGTTTTTATACTGCTGAAGTTTCTTCCTGGAATTTTAAGATAGTTTTTTTTTTCTGGTGTGCATAAGTTTTCTTAAAAAAATACGCAGTTAGTAAACAGCATACCTAGTTGTTTACCTTGCTACTTAATTAATTTCTTTTAAAACTTAAGCACGGCGCATCCGTAACACTGGCGCCCACTTAAGCCTTTTCGTCCCGAACAGGCTCAATATTTCTTCGGCCATGCTTGGCCAGCCGTTCCAAGTGGAACACTTTCATTTTAGACCTCGGAATTTGATATTTCACCCGATAAACTACGTCATTCGATATCTTGATCACCTTGTACAGTTCTTCCCTTCGGTTTGCAATTCGGGAGACAGTCCTTTTTTCCGTAGAACCAGTTGTCCTTCTATAAATACTTCCGTATTTGCTGCTCGATCATACCTGACTTTCATTTTGTCGCTTTGCGGACAAACTCTTGAAGCTCGTGCAGGTCTTCTTGTATCTGAGAAACATTTTCATTATCGTCGTGTGCAGGAGTTGGTTTAACGCCAAATTCTAAGTCGGCTGGTAGTTTTAGCTCTGTTCCAAACACGATTTTTGCTGGACCGCATGAGGTTGAATCGCGGATAAATGATCGGTATGCCAGATGAAACTTTGGTAAATCCTCGTCCCAGTCCTTTTAGTGTGTACCAACCACTTTTCTGAGATATTCTTCCAGGTTGGGGCTGAATCTTTTAACAATGCCACCAGTCTGTGGATGCAGTTCTTGTCTTTCTAATCCCATAGATGTCACTCATTTCCTTGAATATGGCTCTTAATTTGGGATGGGATACGCTTC
Source organism: Trichopoda pennipes (assembly GCA_030448955.1). Taxonomy (NCBI): domain Eukaryota; kingdom Metazoa; phylum Arthropoda; class Insecta; order Diptera; family Tachinidae; genus Trichopoda; species Trichopoda pennipes. The sequence continues at coordinate 1,929,367 of JASKUP010000062.1, read as the reverse complement.
GGGCCATTTGCTGAAGTAATCCATTACTAATAGCAGATACCAATTTCTAGCATTACTGACGTGGAATGGGACCGTGATATCCACTGCTACCCGCTCAAAAGGGGCACCTGCTTTGTCACGTTGTAGCTTGATACGACTTTTCCTACTTGGACCCTTGGCCGTAATGCACTGCTCGCAATTAGCTATCCATTCGCCTACAGATTGTGGACAGCCTACCCAGTAAAAGCGCTGTTTTATCTTTTCCAGTGTTTTTGTTACACCCAGATGGCCGTTGCTAAGATCATAATGATCTTAGCGATCTGCTTCATTACACCACGATTACGTCTGTTGTAGTTGTTCCATCTGTACTTTCTCAATTTCGGTATAGCCAGCCATTTACTACGATTTGCCAGCGCACTTTGTGTCGATATTTTGTTACGGTCCGGGCTTATGGTCTCCAGTTTAGCCGAAATAATTTTTGACAAAATGGGATCCTTTTTTAGACCTTAGTCTTTTCGTGTACCAATTTGGTTGCGATTTTCTGGTCAACTCAAGCAAGCAGGCAGCCACTTGAGCAAAGTTTGGCACGAATCGCCTGTAGTATGTACAAAGCTCAAGAACATTTTGTGGAGGAGGCCAATTCTTTACTGCCAATACTTTATCCTCGTTAGTTGATACGCCCTCTGCTGTTACACGATGCCTCAAGTATTTCACCTCTTATTGAAACAGCGCGCATTTCTTAACACTTTATTAAAGTCCGCTATACGCTTGAGATCGTTATTAAGGTTTTTAAGGTGTTCATCATTACGATTATATTATCCAGATACACTAATCAACTCTTCCAGTTAAGCCCCCTAAGCACACGTTCCATTAAGCGTCAAAAGTAGCAGAGTTGCAGTTTAAAGTAAAGCATCACTTTCAACTGCCACAAACCACTGCTCGCGCCAAAGGCAGTGTTCTCCTTGTCTTTATTGGCTATCTCCACTTGCCAGTAACCACTCTGCAAGTAGAAAACCAATTCGTTTCGGACAAGTCTAGTGTGTCGTCAATTTTTGGTAGCGGATAACGGACTTTTTTCGTGACGTCATTGAGTTTTCTATAGTCGACGTAAAATCCGGTGCTGCCACCTTTCTTCTTTACTAGCACTATCGGCGAGTTTCATGGACTCGAAGATGGCTCAATCACTCCGCTCCTCTCCACTTCGCTAATCAGTTCTTTGACATCGTTTCGAGGAACACTCCTGGGTGCTTGTTTTATGGGCTTGGCTTCGCCAGTATTTATTTCATGTTTCAGCGCTGCTGTTCTACCTTTTGTTATTTAGGGCGAAAACGACGGTATCTTTTCTTAGCAACTGTTTCGCTTTATTTCTGTAGGGCGGTTTTAGTTCTGGTATCCATTTATCCACCAGAAATGGTAATTTTTGGCGTTCGACGGCAAATAGTTTCTTTACTGCGTCCCCGCTCTCATATCCAACATTTAAGCGGATCTCCACGCTGCGCCAGATCATGATCTACTGCCCCATATCCAGATTTTTACCGTTAGCTATCATGAAGTCTGCACCAATAATAACTTGATCCACTATATCAGCAACAACAAACACGTGATCTGCGCAAATGTTTCCGATAGTCAATCGTACCCTGGCTCTTCTATAGACGATGGCTGCATCCCCAGTAGCAGAGTGCAGTTGTACATTATTTAACGAATACACTGCCCCTTTTTCCTAAATCGTGCCTTATTACGGACTGAGATGCTCCTGTGTCTATGGTGAGGACTTGCTTCTTTCCACTGATGCACCCGCAGACAGTACGTATTTTTCTGTTGCATGATGGAAATGTAGATTGCGGGGGTCATCGACTGTGGGACCTAGCTCTTGCCCCTCAGTCCTAACTCATTTTAGTTTAACAGTGACTCGTGCGATTGATGTTACTTTCCCGTTTGTTGTCTCTTGGAGGTGAAGCAGATCTTGACCTTTTCTTAAGAGATCTGCAGTGCGCTGCAAATTTCCGACCTTACCGCTGGTTAAGCGTTTCGCGCGCGACTTTTTTCTTTCTTCCGCTTCTTTTGTCTCCGCAACTTTTCGTATCAGCCTCAAGTCGTAGTACCTTGTAAACTTCGGGCTTTGAGGTAGCTTTGGTGGTCTCCTGGGCCAGCACGTACGAGATAGTTACGATGAAGGAGGCTTTCTGCGCTGCACAAACTGCATATTTAATATCTGAATCCCTTTTGCCATTCACAAATGCTTCAATTTTAAACTGATCACGGAATAGATGATGTTAACCTGGATAACTAAGCTGGACCAAACGTTCAATCTCCATGGTAAAATCTTGCAGCGTTTCATTTACCTTCTGCACCCTGCCTCTAAACTCCGTTGTATAGTCTTTTTTATGCTCGCCTCCTTACTTGTGTGGTAAGGACACCATTATGTCCTCGTAATTATTTCCGCAGACTCCTGGTAAACTTTCCAGGAGTTCGGCAGCTGCACCTTTTAAGGCCAAAATTAGCTCAATAGCTTTCTTTGTATTGTTCCATCTATTTTTGCTGGCCACTGTTTCGAACTGGAACTTAAATATATTAAACATCATAGCTCGGGGTGTATATCTTGCTGGAGTGCTCAGAGATGACTCTCACCGGTCGTTCTCGCATATGGAGGTCGTCCATTTTCGTTTTTAGTTCATGCAATTCTCTGTCCATTTTTCTCTCTAGGCCAAACAATTTATCGTAAATTCGCTGACTCTCTGCTCCACACCTTCTACTCGTTTGCCGAATATTTTTGATATTTCTTGAAATTTCTTGTTTACCTCACATACAATTTTTCTCCGTTGGCTCTAGAGCTTTCTTGTATAACACTTAGATGTTTTTCACTTGTGGCACCAATTTTCGCACTGTTGATTCTAGAGTTTTTTTGAATGACATCTAGAAGTTTATCATTTGTGGCATCAATTTTTGCACCGCTGGTTTTAGAGCTTTCTTGAATTGCATCTATTTTCGCCACATAGCCGTAAGTATTGAATCCAAGCTTACATTAGTATTTGCTGATGGGTTACATACCTCAACCACTTCTTTGTCTCCAAATCCGTATGTCCCAATATCGATGTCACGCTGCTTGAATTAAGTAATTAATCTCGGTTGCGATTCTGCCTTACTTCCCGTTGTTGACAGATCCAACTTATTCAGCTCCTTTTTAGCTGCTCAAATTCAAGTTCTTCCAACTTCTTTGCAGTTTATTTTTTTTTGCAATTTCACTTCTGACGCCAGTTATTACGTTATACCTTTTATAAACGTTTTATTGTTACTGAGTTCTTTATTGCAAAATAAATAACACCGGACTTTAGAGTTTTAAAATTAATTACAAATTTTATTTACTTTAACTACACAGAAGATTTTTATGCTGTTAATAAACAGCATACCCAATTGTTGTTGTCTTGCGTGTACCAGTTTTCATAGAAACTATGCAGTAAGTAAACAACATACCCAGATGTTTACTTTGTTACTTAATTAATTTCTTTTAAAACTTAAGCAAGACGCATCCGTAACAATCTTTCTATAGAACCATAATTCTAGTATTTTTTCTTTGAAATTTCTAGGTTTTTTCATTTCATGTTTCTACTCTTTTTTAACTTAAACTACGGGTTTATTGTCGGTAAGACTTTATTAAAGACATTTCATCCCTTATCGTTTAAGGAATTTCTTCGTATATTTATAAATATTTAATATTAATTTCTCCTTCTGATTTTTTACATGTTCTCTTATATTTTTATTATAGTTAAGTAGTATTTTGTTTATATTTTTAATGACAATTGAAATAAAATGTTAAAAAAAATGAAATCAATTACTATAGCGCTTTTTATAAAGCTTATAAACTTGATTCTGAAATTGTTTTGCTTGTTTCATTTCTAACATAATTTGCACATAAATTTTTTCATGAATGGGGATTACTACAAAGCATTCGAATTATTTAAATCCTAAATAAATAAAAACAAAATCAAAATTTTCACACACTATCAGAAGATTTTTCCTGTAAACAGAAGCTAAAATTTTATTTTTTAAAGTTAAAAAATAATCTATCAATGGCCTAACTGACTTAATAAATACGGGTAGGGTTAGTTAGTACGATAGATAACTTGCGCATCGACCCATCGGGCAGCGAAATATCTGAACATGTATAAATGACAATAACTGTTCAATAAACAAGTAGGTTTAACTGATGCAATAATTAAAAAAAAGTAGTCAGCTTGTTTTTTTTATTTTTTACCAATAAGATATTCGTTTTCTACCAATAAGACATTGCAGTAATGATGGAATCAAACTAAGTCACAGCAGTTACCATAAAGCAAATCTAAACAAAAGCAAAACAAAACTAATAACAGCAATTCTTTAATTTTAAGGCTCATAAAGTAGACTTCGTAATTTTCATACTATCACGTTGAAGCAAAATTTATTTATATTTATTCACAGTACACAATTCACAATTTATAATCTTGTTCAACAATTATTTTCTTTTTACAAAATGTTTGGTTTAGTTCAACGGTACCAACAACAACAAACGCGTACACCCAAACACAACTTACTAAAAGTGTTTCCATTAGAAGCCAAAATTAAATAATAAAATTCAAAGCTGATGCCCACACACGGACCTGAAAACATAAATTTTCCCATTCGAAGGAACCAGGAGCAGCCCCTAGAAACTAAGTGAATAAATAACAAAATTTTTTTTAAATAGTGAAATTAATAAATAGAAATCGTATGGAAAAATATATGTAAAATTTAACAAAATAAAAAGTAAGTTATAAATAAAAAACTGTTTAAAGGAATAGTGGAATATTTGTAAAACTAAAATTATGAAATTTGTATGAAGTATTTTCAAATTTAAATTTAAAACGTGAAATATTAAAAGACAAAGAAATTTAATTATTAAACCCGAACACTGACTCACCAGTAAAGTCTAACAAACGGCTTGATAATGATGCCAACACATAGAAAGCGCTCGCCGATCATACTAATCGAACAGCCAGCGATGACGGTTTACATCGAAAGAAATGACAAACCAAACCAAAAATTATAAAATTTCAAAAAAAAAAATTAATTTTTTTTTAATCTTTGTATATTAATAATAGATATTTAATGTTTTTAATATTTTGTTATCAGCTTATTATTTACTACTAGGTCTTTATTTTATAAAAAAAAATTAAAATTTATTTATTATTTTTCAATATTTCGCCAAAACCATTGATTGGCATCTTCAGGATAAACAAAAAGTATATAAACGAATATTCAAAAATAGTAAAAAATAAAGTTTAAAATTTTTTTTTATAAAATAAAGACTTACAGCCGTATGCATAAAAACTTAAAGCCTTACTTTAAAATACCCTTGTTAACTTTAAAGTAGGAAAAACCTACTTTAAACCTACAATAAATTGGCAGTTAAATTTTATTATTGAAAGTTTAAAAACAAAACAAATTGTGTTTACAATAAACTGAGCCGTTTATTTTAAAAGTGACATAAGTCACTTTGTTTTCGTCATCTTTTTTATTTTAAATTAGTTTATAAAACATTTTATAGGGAATAATCATGGTAAAATTGAATCCATTAAATTTTTAGCCATTTCAACTAGTCTGTATTTACTTTTCTTTCTGAAACGGATTTTTCTAATGATTGTGTTGAAATAAAATCTTTTTTCTTCATGTTGTGTACTGTGAAGGATTTTTTCGACAGGGGGCTATTACTACTATTAGTAATTTGTCCTTTACATAAGCCACTATGTGCAATAATATGCTTTTGAGTTGTGATATTCTTAGATATTTTATACAACACGAAGCAACCTCCTGAGAATAAAAACATAACAAAATAATGCAATTATGTGTAGTATATTAGATATTACTATAATATAATTAATTTCCTGAGTGCAGCGACTTACGCCACTTTCAAAATAAACATTTTTGTTATACCGTTAATTATCAACACTCCTCTCAAACAAATGTTAATACTACTCAACTTATTAATTTCAAATTTTTTAAAAATGAAAAAAAACTGTTGAGTTGTGACTTATGCCACTTTCAAAGTAAACGGCTCAATTGACAGTTGTACTTTGCTATTCCAAAAATTTTTAAAAATGTTTATTAAAAACAAATTGTAGTATACAAATAATAATAAAAACTAAAACGTAACATGCCATTCAATATAAAACATTTTTACATCTTTATTTTATATTTTACAAAAATATAATTATAATTAATTATTTAAAACATAAGTTTTATTGATGTGCATATAATCAAAACAAAGCTCGTTATCCGAATATTTAGTTTTTTCATACGAACAAATTCTTTGTAAGTTCTTCTTAAGCCTTGCAAATTGACCTTTTTTGGGTTCTTTGCTTTTTATTAAAAAGATTAATAAAAAAAACAAAAAAATATGTTGATTTTACTGAAAACAATTAAAACTTTTTTATGGATCTAACTACCCGGAGTAAAGTGGCTAAAAATTCAATGGATTCATTTTTACCATGATATTCCCTATAAAATATTTTATAAACTAATTTAAGATAAAAAAGATGACAAAAACAAATGGCTCAATTTATTGTAAACACAATTTGCTTTGTTTTAAAACTTTCAATAATAAAATTGAACTGTCAATTTATTGTAGATTTAAAGTAGGTTTTTCCTACTTTAAAGTTAACAAAGGTATTTTAAGGTAAAAATGTTTGAAGTTTGAATTTTCTTTTGCTTGAGAACAGACGTGTTTTTAAAAGTGCTCTGACAAAAAAAAAATAAAATTTGTTTTACCTGTCCAAAAAAAATCGTTTTAAATAAAGTTTTTTCTGCGGATTTTGGAACAACGACTTCAGGAAATGGAAATAAATCCATTACTGAGTCAATCTGGAGGTCGCCCTCCTAGTAAATTAAACGGGAAACTTTCACTGACAAAAGGGAGGAGTAATAAAAACTCAAAAGAAACAAAAATATTATTGAAAAATGATGCGCCAGGCGGTCCGTCAGATCAAGTTAATACGCCAATTTTTGCTGCTCAGAGCTCCCAGCTTGGAGTAGAACTAACTAAAGAAGCTTTTAATGATCTAGCATCTGAAAAAGAAAGTGTAACGATTTCTGATGAGCAAATGGACGAAGCACCTGTACATGAAATGCAAGAAGAGTCATGGTCCCTTTTCTCGTGGGAAAATGAATTGGAAAGGACAAAAAAGAAGAAAAGGAATCATTAAGGTGATGTATCTATTGGGTTAGCAATTTCTCAATTTAAAAACAAGGGTAAGATTGCAGACAATGTCGATCGTAGTAATAAGTTTTTATACTGGGTGATTTATGTTTAGAGGGTGATAAGCCACTTCATAGTACATTTTTACACAAAAAAAATAATAACAATACTTCAATACAGAATACGCAGTCTAGTAGTTCGTTTTGTCCCCCAATTATCATTGAAAACGTTAATATAAAATCGCTTGTTGACCAACTGAAATCCAAAAACGTTCAGTTCAAAATCAAAAATAAATCGCAGTACAAAAGCAAATTGTACTTTAAAGAATTATCTGCCCATTTAGAAATGGTGGATCTACTTAAAGAAAAGAACATTTCTGCCTATAGCTTTACTCCTAAAGATTTGAGGAGGCAAAGCGTAGTTTGTAGGGGACTGTATTTCAAGTCAGATATCAATGAAATTAAAATGGAATTGGAATTCCGGATACAATTGATTCGGTATCAAAGTTTTCAACAGAATTTTCAAAAAAGGGGTGGATACAGATTTATTATTGGAAAGTTAGAGAATTGGTAGGACTTAAATTTATTCTTAACCAGGTTGTATCGTGGGAAAGGCCAAAGGCAAGTTCAAAAATTCCGTAGTGTTGGAGGTGTCAACTATGGGGTCATTATTCGAGAAATTGTGCTCGTCGGTATGCGTGTTTGAAATGCGATAAGAAACATGGGCCAGGTGAGTGCAACTTTTTGCCTAACAGTAATGAATTGCCTTTTTGTGTAAACTGCAATGAAAGGGGACATTCGTCGACTTACAGAGGCTGTTCGGCGTACAAAAATACTTAGGGTATAGGAAGAAAGCTTTCTTAGAAGCGAAAAATAAAAAAAGCTACGACTAATGTCGAAAGGGTGTGAAGATAAATTCGTCAGTTAAATACGTCCTATAAAAATGTTAAATACGTTCCACATACTGCAAATTACACTGTTAAAATGAAATTTACATTAATAATAAAATTAATTGCTATAAATGATCAAATTCTATTAAAAAATTTTAAAAATTTTATAAAAAAAATATCGACGGCTCTATTAAAAGTTTAATACGTAATACATATTCTTAAGAAAAAATAATATGTAAAAATAGGATATTTTAAAGTGGATAAAGCCGATATTTAGAGAAGACATGAATTGGGTCACCGAAATACTGGGAGTAGCCCAGGACTAGTAGATTGCAACGGTATATAATCTATGTCTGGATTCAGCCCGATATCGGAGATATAAATTTTTGAAAATTTTGCTTTTTGGGAAAAATAATATGCAAAAATAGGATATTTTGAAGTGGATAAAGCCGATATTTAGAGAAGACATGAATCGGGTCACCGAAATACTGGGAGTAGCCCAGGACTAGTAGATTGCAACGGTATATAATCTATGTCTGGATTCAGCCCGATATCGGAGATATAAATTTTTGAAAATTTTGCTTTTTGGGAAAAATAATATGCAAAAATAGGATATTTTGAAGTGGATGAAGCCGATATTTAGAGAAGACATGAATCGGGTCACCGAAATACTGGGAGTAGCCCAGGACTAGTAGATTGCAACGGTATATAATCTATGTCTAGATTCAGCCCGATATCGGAGATATAAATTTTTGAAAATTTTTCTTTTTGGGAAAAATAATATGCAAAAATAGGATATTTTGAAGTGGATAAAGCCGATATTTAGAGAAGACATGAATCGGGTCACCGAAATACTGGGAGTAGCCCAGGACTAGTAGATTGCAACGGTATATAATCTATGTCTGGATTCAGCCCGATATCGGAGATATAAATTTTTGAAAATTTTGCTTTTTGGGAAAAATAATATGCAAAAATAGGATATTTTGAAGTGGATAAAACCGATATTTAGAGAAGACATGAATCGGGTCACCGAAATACTGGGAGTAGCCCAGGACTAGTAGATTGCAACGGTATATAATCTATGTCTGGATTCAGCCCGATATCGGAGATATAAATTTTTGAAAATTTTGCTTTTTGGGAAAAATAATATGCAAAAATAGGATATTTTGAAGTGGATAAAGCCGATATTTAGAGAAGACATGAATCGGGTCACCGAAATACTGGAAGTAGCCCAGGACTAGTAGATTGCAACGGTATATAATCTATGTCTGGATTCAGCCCGATATCGAAGATATAAATTTTTGAAAATTTTGCTTTTTGGGAAAAATATGCAAAAATAGGATATTTTGAAGTGGATAAAGCCGATATTTAGAGAAGACATGAATCGGGTCACCGAAATACTGGGAGTAGCCCAGGACTAGTAGATTGCAACGGTATATAATCTATGTCTGGATTCAGCCCGATATCGGAGATATACATTTTTGAAAATTTTGCTTTTTGGGAAAAATAATATGCAAAAATAGGATATTTTGAAGTGGATAAAGCCGATATTTAGAGAAGACATGAATCGGGTCACCGAAATATTGGGAGTAGCCCAGGACTAGTAGATTGCAACGGTATATAATCTATGTCTGGATTCAGCCCGATATCGGAGATATAAATTTTTGAAAATTTTGCTTTTCGGGAAAAATAATATGCAAAAATAGGATATTTTGAAGTGGACAAAGCCGATATTTAGAGAAGACATGAATCGGGTAACCGAAATACTGGGAGTAGCCCAGGACTAGTAGATTGCAACGGTATATAATCTATGTCTGGATTCAGCCCGATATCGAAGATATAAATTTTTGAAAAATTTTGCTTTTTGGGAAAAATAATATGCAAAAATAGGATATTTTGAAGTGGATAAAGCCGATATTTAGAGAAGACATTTCGGGTCACCGAAATACTGGGAGTAGCCCAGGACTAGTAGATTGCAACGGTATATAATCTATGTCTGGATTCAGCCCGATATCGGAGATATAAATTTTTGAAAATTTTGCTTTTTGGGAAAAATAATATGCAAAAATAGGATATTTTGAAGTGGATAAAGCCGATATTTAGAGAAGACATGAATCGGGTCACCGAAATACTGGGAGTAGCCCAGGACTAGTAGATTGCAACGGTATATAATCTATGTCTGGATTCAGCCCGATATCGGAGATATAAATTTTTGAAAATTTTGCTTTTTGGGAAAAATAATATGCAAAAATAGGATATTTTGAAGTGGATAAAGCCGATATTTAGAGAAGACATGAATCGGGTCACCGAAATACTGGAAGTAGCCCAGGACTAGTAGATTGCAACGGTATATAATCTATGTCCATTTTTGGTCATTTTTGAAATGTCTGTACAATAATACTGTACAAAAAAAACATGCATTTTTTACAAAAATTTTTATTAAAAAATAAACATCTTATGATATTCTCATAAAAATAAATAAATTTTTAAATGTAAGGTATTTAGTCATGAGGCAAATGAGTGTAGAATTTAGGAAATGTATATCAAATGCCTTGAAAAACATAGATCCAAGGAATGTAATAAAGAACTAATAAATAAGTGTATAAATTGCATAATAATGAATCGAAAATTAAACATGGGATTGGACGAAAGTCATTGAACTTATAGTAAAGAGTGTAATGTATATCAGAATAAAATTAAAATAAAAAAGAGAAAAATGGGTTTATCGTTTTAACAATTAAAGAATATTTATATACTATATACAAATGTACAAGGCCTTACGAATAATTGTAATCAGGTTAAAATAATGGCTGCAACAGAAACACCAGATTTTTTATATTTTCGGAATCACATATGACTGAAGATATTTCTGAAGACGAATTAAATCTAAAAGATTAGAATCAACTAGTATTAAATATGCACTAATCTTTTATTCTTTTTGATTGTTCTTCTTTAAAATTTTGATTTTTTTTATTATATTATTATTTGATTATTACTTTTATTTTTTATTCGACCTTTTTTAATTTAATTAAATATGCACTAATCTTTCAACTAGTATTTTTATCAAATTCTTCAAGAACTGGAATGGTCACAAAAAAATTCTAAAAAAAAGGGCAAATTCGAAATACTGAATTATGGCTTATACAGCAATTGGTAAGAATATGCATTTGATAATTGTAGCAGTGGTTCTGAATCAGAATTCTGTGAAATTTTTCAGGAAACCTTGGAAGATTTGTGTGAGGAAAGTAATGATATAATTATAACTGGAAGCTTTAGCATAGATTGGACAACAAATAATTTTTGCAAAAGGAGAATCGAAATTTCATCAAACGACAATAATTTTTGGCAAATAGGAAATGGATATACTCGTGTAACAAGTACATCCAGAACTATAATTGATTATGTTTCAATAAATAGCCTTGACACAACTGTTCAAAATTGTAACCAAAATAAAATACCAGATCACGAAATGATCAAAACATTAATGAAGGAAAAAAAAATAAAATCACAGACTTTTTTAAATATAACAAATTTGCAAAGGAAATAAATGGAAAAATGTGCTTTCAAGGAAATATGAATTTTAATCAAAAATTAAAATGATAACACTACCGAAGCATGGGTAAATTACAAGTCAGTTAGGAACACTTATAAGACAAAAATCGAAAATGAAAAATGTAAATACATTAATAATCAAATAAAAAATAGAAAAGACCAAAAACAAATGTGGAGGGAAATCAAGGACTTAGTAATGAAGAAAAACCAACCTGAGATAAAAACTGTGATATTTAACAACGTAGAATTTAAGGAGAATATTGAAATAGCTGATAAATTCTATAAATATTTTGTGGATAGTATTAGGATGATAACAGACTCAATTGAAGATGTGCAACATACCAATCAAATACTTATGGCCAACCTAAAATTCAAATTTAATACAATTATTAAGTCAGATCTTAAAAATATAGTTAGGAACGTTAAGAAAAAACAAACTACTGTAAAATGTCAACAAAAAAACTGGAGATGAAGATTATCGTCCTATAAATACGCTAAAAACATGCGAAAAGGTATTGGAAAAATATATGGAAGACAACAATTTGTTTTACAAAAATTTTCGTGTGAAACGGCTATAAATTTTGTTATTAATCGGTAAAAAACATTGAGAAAAATGGAAAAATTATGACTATTTTTTTAGACTTCAGAAGAGCGCTTGAAACTATTGACAGAGAAATATTAATTCGGAAATTACATATGTATGGCATCCAGGACAAATAACTAAAGTTAATGAAATAAAATCGAATATAATCATTAATAACTTCGGTGTCCCACAAGGCTCAATATTAGATGCTTTACTATATATTATATACATTAATGATACGCCGAATATACTGGGTGAATGTGAAGTTGTTTTATATGCGGACGATACACTCATACACACGGAAGGGTCAACGAACGAAGAGTGTTGAGACAAGATAATGAATGGCATAAATAATGTTAACACCTAGTTAAAAATGAACAGATTAAAATTAAAAGAAAAAAAGACCAAACTGCTGGAGATAAATATGAATAGCGAAGAAACATTCAAAATTAATGATGAAGTTATAGAGAAGGTAAAAAATATAAAGTAACGCAAGATAAACGTATTTTGGTGATCGTTCGTGAAAAAAAAAAAAATATTTAAATTTAATAGATTTAAAAAAAGTCGGAAATATTACAAAGTAATAAATAAAGTGTTTTCGCACATCAAAACGGTGAAATACATACAATACATTTTTTCTTTCCTTCGTTTGCAAAATTGTGTGCAAATGCAATGGCTGAGTGTAGCAAATGCAAACTAGGAATAAGAGGCGAAATTGGCATATGCAAAAAAGTGTACAATAAAAAAAAAAAATGTGCCGGCATTAATCACTATTCGGAAGAAATATTTGCTGAGGGAGGCTTTTGAGATATGTATGCGATGATTGCATGCAATATGTTCAAAATGTAGACTTTGTTATAAAGTAGATTCAGGATAGTGTCGAGAAAAACAGACAAACATTGTCAGAATATAAAAATGATTTTGAAAGTGCACTAAAAAAATGAATATGAAATTAAGGCATTGCTGGAAGCAATAGAAAGACGGTATGATGATAGATTTAAAAAGATATATAATATACAAAAACTATGTGAAAAAAATGTCCAAGAAATGAAAATAGTGTATGGAAATATAATGGAAGTTGAAAGCAAAAACAAAGACATGTGTGCTACGATCGAAAAGAACAATGTAAAAATATGCAACGAAATAAAAAAGGTTATAAAGGAAACAAATACAAAAACAACAAAAAATAACATATGAACAAACTTTGGCTCATAATATGATGATGCCAGATACATCGAAAAATGTTCCCTTAATTATTAAACCAAAGGAAAAACAAAGTGTAGAAAACACCAAAGCTGAACTAAACAGAAAAGTTGATCCAATAAAGTTTAAAATTACAAATGTGGAAAACAGGAACAATTATACACTAGTGATCCAGAAGCCATACAAAACGAAATAAGTGCAGACTATGAAGTAAAAATACCAAAAGAAATTAATATGCAACTTATAATAACTGATTTAAACTTTAAATGGCCTGATAAAGAAATAATTGAAAAACTGAAAAAACAGAATGAAACATTAAAAAATAGTGAATTAAAAGTAGTTAAAATTTGTTAAACAAAAAGAAATAATAGAACAATATTTAATGCGAAAATGAACATAGACAATGAATCGTATCCGAAAGTAATAGCAGCTCAAAGACAATGTTGGGTGGAATAGCTGCAGGGTATACGATGGTACGAATATATATGCTATATCGGTGGAATGTAGGGCTGATGATGTATGCTACAAATGTCATAGAAACCATAAGAGTAGAGATTGTAATAAGAAAATAGTAATGAAATGTCAACTGCATGAAGGAAAACACCAGCTTGCATTTAGGACTTGATGAAAATCATGTCACCAACAATAATAGCAGAAATTGAAAAACCCGAGTTCATAATACTGACGGAAACACATCAAACTACCGAAATAGATGAAACTGAAATTCGAATGGAACAATACAGCCATTATAGCATATTGTCAAATTCATCGAGATCCAGTGGAGTAATAATATATTTAAAAAAAACATTGGAAAGTCAATAAAGTTAAAGACAATGTTAAAGACTCAAAATACTGGATTAGTGCATATATGGCAAAATATGGAAAAACTTCGATTATAATGGTAATAATATATAGATCACCAAGTGCCTCGAAAGCAGAATTCTGTGATATTTTTCAGGAATGGAAGAAATATGTGATACAAATTTTGATATTTTACTAGCTGAAAACTTTAATATTGACTGGAATCAGGATTTTTATACAAGTAAATTACAGAGTATACTTAATGATAATGGCCTTAAACATGTAATGAATGAAACATGAATGAATGAATACTAGAATAACATGAAGATCAAAAACGTTAATAGACTATATAATAACAAATAATGAATGGATCACAGCGGAAAATAATATAAATAACAAAATATCAGATCATGAATCAATAGACATTTGTATCGGATGCGAAATTATAGAGCACGGAAAACATTTTAGGGAAATAAATATTTTTAAATACAATAGAACTAGATTTTTTAATGAAATAAGTAAAATGTTACAATATGGTAAACAGAAAGACCTTAACGATAATGTTTACAACTTACAACTTTGATAATGTCTTTGAAAATACTATAAGAAGATTCAGTGTTAAAGCAAAAATAAATGAAAACAGAAATAATTAATGGTTTAAAAATTATCTCAGAATGTTGAAAAGGGAAAAGATCTTTGTATATCAAACTGCAAATGTTAAAAAAACACCAGCGAAGCATGGAATAACTATAAAATAATTAGAATCGAAAGTGAGAAAAATAAATATATAAATCATCAAATAAATAATGTGCCAAATAAATAAAGAAAGACCAGAAGAAAATGTGGAGAAAACAAAAAAGATCTACTATTAAAAAGACCCAGAACTATAATAGAAACTGTGATATTTAGACAAATAGAATATAAGGATAACTTTCAAATAGCCGAAAATTTTAATAACTATTTCGTCAATAGCATTAAGGAAATTAGAAACTCCACTGAATGTGCAATATGAAAACACAATACCTGCGATAAATTTAAAATTGAATTTCCGTGCAATATCCTTAAAGAACTTAAAATAATATGTAAGAATATTAAGAAAAAACCTGACTACAATAGAGTATCAATCAATATGATTTTGGAGAACTAACTAAATATTATAAATAAATCACTGGAAACTGGAATATTTCCAAATAATTGGAAAGAATCTATGATTACACCTATTGAAAAAAGTTTAAAATACTGACAAATGTGAAAAATACCGCCCAATACACATGTTAAAAAAAATATTAATTGAGAAAAGAGAAAATAATTAAAATGAGTGTTAAAATTCAATAAGAATGTTATATTGAACAACACAAGTTACTTTCAAAATATTAGTCGGGTTTCAGAAAAAAGTACTCTTGTGAAACAGCAGTCAACTATGTCATAAATAGGTGAAAATTTATGAAGAGGAATAACAAAATAATGGCAATTTTCTGATAATTTAAAAGAGCATTTGAGACGATTGATAGAAATATTTTATTACGGAAACTTTATAAATATGCAATTCAGTATACTGAATTGAAATGGTTTGAGTCGTATTTAACAAATCGCAGACAATTTACAAAAGTGAATGACACATTATTACGATAAATAACTTCGGAGTACCACAAGGCTCCATTTTAGAGCGTTTCTGTTTATTATATATATATATATATATATATATATATATATATATATATATATATATATATATATATATGTATATATATATATTTATATATATATATAGTTTTGTTCTCGTTTAACTTTACTTTATTCATTCTCAACCATTTCATAATGTTATCCATATCATCAGATAAATTAGCGTGACATATCTCCTCCGTTGCCGCTTAAGTAAAAATCATCGTATCGTCTGCATATAAAACAATTTCACATTTTTCAAAACTTTTTCCATATCATTTATATATATATATATATATATATATATATATATATATATATATATATATATGTATATAAAACAATTTCACATTTTTAAAAACTTTTTCCATATCATTTAATATATATATATATACATATATATATATATATATGCATATAAAACAATTTCCATATCATATATAATTGATATGGAAAAAGTTTTGAAAAATGTGAAATTGTTTTATATGCATATATATATTAAATGATATGGAAAAAGTTTTGAAAAATGTGAAATTGTTACTGAAGCGGAAACGGAGGAGATATGTCACGCTAATTTATCTGATGATATGGATAACATTATGAAATGGTTGAGAATGAATAAAGTAAAGTTAAACGAGAACAAAACTAAAATAATGGAAATAAATAGGAATAGTAATATAATATTTAAAATTAATGATAATAATAATAGAGAAAGTTAATACTCAGGCATGTTCTTGAAATTACTTAGTTTCAAATCACATGCGATTTTAAAATCACACCTGTGTTTTTATGCTGTTCTGTAAATTACACTGTTTGTGTATTTTTCGATGTGATATTACTTCCCTGAAAACACAAGAAAACAACAAAATTGAAATCACAATAGAAAACACAAAAGCAAATAACAAAAAAGGTGCCCTGACAATTTTCTTAATTTTTAGGTGTTTCTTTGCAATAAAACAAAATTAATAAGAACGCATATTGGTTGAATTATTTAAGTAATTTGTTTTACATTTATCATGGTAATAGTAGCAAAATTACCCCAGTGGTTTCAAATTGCAAGTGGCATACCTAAACTTTTTAAAAGCACAAATTTTAAAAAACATATAGAATACATATGGGTTAATTCCAAAAGTAGTGTACATGAGCATTTTTTTTTTTTTAAGGTTGAGCAATTCATTCTCTGAAATTGTTTACTTGCATTAAGATTGGTGCAGATTGCGAAATTACGTTTAGTTTCTGTAAAAAAAATTTGTTTTGCTTTTTTATTGCATTTTGGTGAAATATTTTCCGGAATGTCACTTTTTACAAAAATTTACAAAACTAAGAAATAAATGCAAAAATGTTAGAACAAAGCCTACTATCGCATTCGTTCACTTATTATTTACCAGCTTTGGATGTTTTTCTTAAAAAAAAAAACAAAAAAAAAATAGCAAAAAGTTATTTTTCGAAGAGATTCCAATTCTTTTTTTCCCCTTTTATAATTCAAGAATTAAAAATAAGTAATTTTTTTACAAAAATTTGTTTTTGTGCAGCTTACATTTAAAGTAACAAATTTGCTTTAAACAATTTGGAAGAAATTGTTGTATTTTGCTGGAAACTTGAAAAAATACAAAGTGACAGTACGGAATTTTTTGTGACAGTAAAGAAAATCCAATTTAAATTTCAAGTGTAACTGTTTTACTGTCGAATTTAGTTTAAAATTTTTGGATTGAAGCTGTTTCCTGTACCTTTCCTTTCGTTGTCTAACTGAATTAAGTTCCGATACGCTTATTTGTGAAATAGTAAATGGTTCTTCATCAAGCTCCATATTCGAAGCATGTGGCAAAACAATCGATGCAGGTTCTTCATGTCGCACTAAGGCTTTATTGGCACGCTTCCGTTCTCTATCCATAGCTCGTATAGCCTTCAGCATCTTCCTCGGCATTTCGTTTCTCTTTCTTTTTTTTGTATTCATCATCACGTTTCTTGTCTAATTTTCTTTTTTCTCGATAACGTTTTGCTCTTTCAGCTCCCGTCAACTTTGCCTTTGTTTTAACCTTTAAGATTTTAGAAGAATAACAACAACAATAGTCATTCAAAGTAATATAACAAATTATCTTTACATCAAAAGAACTACAGTATTGAAATCAATCAGAATTTTCGAGAAATAAGCTTTTAAAATAAAAAAAAAAATTTACTTAAAAGTGACAGTAAAGAAATTTGTGATATTTTTTTTTTTCTTCTAAAAAGTTATTTCACGGAAAATAAAAACAAGAAAAAGTGATCAAAACTTCGTAATATATTAATATACATTTTTATTTATTTTATTTTTTACGATATTTTATTAAATAACTGCGTGACAGTACGGAAATTTTTAGCTGTACTTACCATCGTGCGATTATAAATTCACTTGAAAACACCAAATAATTGATTTTATTATTTTATTTTTTATCTTAATCAATTTATCACTTCTTGCACTTTTTAATAGCGATGCACATAAAGCAAACGAAACAGCTCAAGTAATGATTAAGACTTAATAAAAAAAAATGTGACATTACGGAAAAAACGCAGAGACAAAGTAAAATTAGAACGTCAAAATGACATTGATAACATTTTTCAGGTAAAACCAGGAAAAAGCAATAAAAATAAATACAATCATTGAAAAACAGTTGAATTTTTTATTATTGTTCTATTGTTTTCAACTCTTTTTCCATGTTGCTTAATGAATAACATGTGTGGAGACAGGTATATTTGTATGTAATAGGCATGATATACAATTAAAGCACCATTTGCACAATTTAGCAGGAAGTTTTACAATAATAACAACTACTTTTGTTTGTTGCTAATTATTTTAGAGCTTACTTGCCGTTTTTGTTTTTTTATTTTCTTTTACATGAAAGAAATAAAAAGCTTGAGACGAAAAAAAGCATTGTGTTTGGAATTAACCCATATGTAAACAAATTGGTAACAAAATCGGGTTTTTTAAACGTATAAGGAACAAAATATCAATTATAACAGCAATAAACATATACAATGCGACGATAAAATCTACTGCATTATATACATGCTATACAGAACAGCAGATATCGAGGATGCAGAAACTACACAATTAGGCTATGCGCGCAATAATCAAATGCAATCGATTTACCTCAGTGGGACATATGTTGGATACGCTCAAATGGCTCAATATAAGACAAAGACTAGAACTGAACACAATTCATTTTATTCAGAAAACAAAAACGGGGGAGACGCCTGATTATTTAATGGAACAACTCAGATACGTTGGTAATATTCAACCACACAACTTGAGAAATGCTACAGATTTTAGACTACAACGACCAGATAATAACACAATGCGAAGATCACTGTTCCAAAAAGGATTGAAGCTATACAACATGGATTGAAGCTATACAACATGGTGCCAAATATTATTAAGAGTGAAATTAATCCAAATGTATTTAGAAGAAAAATTTTAACCTTTATAAAAAAATATTTAATTTGAAGCTGAGTTGATGTTACTTGTAAGAGAATGTGTAATGTTATATAAAAGTATTAAAAATACTACCAATAAATAAATAATAATAATAAAAAATTAAAGAAGATAAATAATAATCTTGGATTCATAATAGACCAAGACATGAAATTGAAGGATCATATAGAATGCATATGCAAGAAAATTGGTAAAAAGATTGGTTTCTTCAGGAGAATTAGAATAAAGTGTCTATAATAACGGCGACAGATATTTACAATACGATAATAAAACCTCACATTGAATACGGATCAACAATATTACATACATACTGCAATGAAACAC
This sequence comes from Trichopoda pennipes, assembly GCA_030448955.1. Classification (NCBI taxonomy): domain Eukaryota; kingdom Metazoa; phylum Arthropoda; class Insecta; order Diptera; family Tachinidae; genus Trichopoda; species Trichopoda pennipes. Next base: position 1,909,698 of record JASKUP010000062.1, on the reverse strand, counting down.
AATTGGAAAGGCTACATATGTTACAAAATAAAGCAATGCGGATTATTCTAAAGTGTAACAGATATACATCAATAAGGGCTATGATCGATACACTTAAATGGCTAATTGTTCAACAACGACTTGAATTCAATACTCTTAGTATTATACATAAAGTTAAACATGGTAATGCTCCAGAATATCTATGCGAGCAAATAGTATATGTCGGTGATGTAGGCTAAGGAAAACAACTACAGCAGCAATGCAGAGATCATTATTCTATAAAGGAATTCAATTATTTAATACGCTTACAAATGATATTAGAACGGAACGAAATAATATTGTATTTAAAAGAAAATTTGTGAATTTTGTAAGACATAATAATCAAAATGCTTTTAATAATTAGTAATGAATATTAATGTAAATGAGAATTTAAAAGTATTATAAATACTAATAAATACTACATAGAAAAATAATAAAATTTCATTTCTGGCTTCAGGTAATTTCTAAACCACGTAAGCAATGCATAATACATAAAAATGTAAATATTTGAATATAATAAAATTTAATTATCTTGTTTTTAGATTCTAAATAAACTTGCTAAAAAAAGTTAACGGATCTTCTATGCTTCTTAATGGTACCATAAAAGGGAGAAACTTATAAGATATTACAAGGCCTTTTCACGCGTTGGTTCAACTAAATCTGACCGAAGCTGAAGAGGAAACACTTTCTCTTGAGATGATGAAACCTTTAAGTTTTAATAACTCAAAAATAATTGTAAAGTTTGATAATAATAATAAACTTTATTTTTTCTTAAACCTTAATTGCCTTAATAAAATAGCACAAGAACAAAGCTTTTAAACCTGAAATTAAGCAGATTGCGTGAAAGAAACTCTAGTGAATCCAAAAATTAACCTCGTAAAACCAAAACCGTCAGTTTTATTCAAATCACTGGTATGATAAAAAGGCAATTGGACCAATTTCAGCTTTTGTTGCCTATTAAGCGATTGATGCCACTTTAAAAAAAAACAATCTGAAATACGCACGAGATTTTTAGTCGATAATTTCTCACAAGGAAGTTAAATTTTTACAAAAGTTGAAGTAATCCGCAGCTTGTACTACCACCTAGTTATAGTTTAACAATTTTGTTAAAGAAGAAGAATTTGCAAACGTTTGAACTTATTTTATGAAAACTAGAATCAAAAAAAATATTTTTCTAGTGTTGGCTGTACTTATCAAAATTATGTGATGAGTAATGTACTCTTTGATGCAGCAATTCAACATATTTCTATTGAGCACAAATTTTTAAATAGCCCATATGCAAATGGAAAGAACAGCGCACGCTCTACTATAAAAAATAGAAATGTTAAATACATCCCATTTCCAAAACAGCTCGAAAAAAATCCTGTTTTACAAGTTTAAAAATTTACTTGACATACATTTTATCATGTTCATGTTTTCACAAATTTTATAAAGTAATAAAGGCATTCCCCACACCAATGTAGAAAAAACTATAAAAATTTTTACTAGTTCATATACGTAACTTTTCAAATCTTAACATAAAAATTACCTTCCGAAAAGTGGATGCCATAGGGGTATATTTGTATCAGCTGTGACTCCAGCAGCATTGTTTTTTCCAGAGTAAGTTTCGAATGGGTTTGTTTTTTGGTTACTAAGTGCACTGTTGGATTCGATATTGACATTAATATTATCGGAAGGAGGCGCCATAGCTTCATTACTCAGAAACTGTCTATTACCCTCTGCATTGCTTTCAGTGATTTTGCACTCTGTGGAATTTCTTTTAATTTCTTTTGGACTTTTTAAAAATTCATTCTGAACGTATGAAATTGAAGAACTTGATGGTGGAACCGTGTTATGTTCAGGATCCAAGAGATTGGACAATGACTTGCATGTTAATCTGGGTTTATTGTTTGCGATTTGTCTTTGGTTGTTATTTGAATATTGTGTTGATTCAAAAGAGTGACGAGCTGCGACTGAACTCCTTAAATTGTATGACTTTTCTGATACTGAAATGTTGTCGCTACTAACTTTAGTTTGATTTTTAAACACAGATGTACTTGCTTGTTTGTTATTAGAAAATGATTTTATTTTTGTTAGAGGCTCCATTTTAGATTTTGATCTATCTATTAAAGATATAGAAGTTTTTAGTGTTTCTGGATCGGCGACTTTTTGTGAGTCTACTTTAAGCTGATTAATTTGAAGAACACTTTGCATCTGGTGTTGAACGATTTTTTTAAAAAGTGATAACTCCTCATTTGTTTTAAACTGCTGTTGGAAGCTTTGAAAACCAGTATTTGATAAGCAATGTCCAAGCATTTGACTGCTGGCATCAGTATTTTTAACAATGTCCTTAAAGTTTATTATATTATTTAGTTGAGAATCCAAAATTGTAGAATTTTTTACGGAATTTCCTATATCCTGAGGGATTTGTCCAAAATAAGGCAACCAAAGCATCTGGTTTAACATTGCAATTGTAGCAGAATTCAGTTCCGAGTTTAGCGACAAATCCGCTTGTTGATTTTTGTCAAATTCTTGTCGCGTTTTAGAAGAATCTGACACATCAATGTGATCTAAAATTATGTTGTTTTCAACTTGGCTATTAAGAGGATTTCTCAAAATGTTTGATGTTTGTTGATGCCTAGGAAACCCCGATTGTATACCGGATGCATTATTTGTAAATTGGACATCTAGCGAACCGGATAATTGTTGAATCTCATCTGGTTTCTTGGCTTTAAAAGTCGATGTTCTTTCCACTTTAAGTTCATTTTTTAATATAGCCTCCAGCTGAGCCATTGAAATTACAAGAATGTTAGGATTTTGTATAATTTCTGGATAGGCAAAAGCTTCTGGTAATCTTAATTCAGGTCTGGTAGTAATCAAAAGCGGAATTTCCCTTGCTGGCGATGCCAAAACCGCGCTAAGTCTTTCTTTTGGAACCAGAATTGGATCTGGGACTTTCCATTGGATGTTTCTTATAAGCAAACGTAACTGTGTTAATGGATCAGGATCTTTGTCTATCATTGTTAGCTTGCCCAAATTTTGATTAACTCCTTTAAGTTTATTAAGTCTAAGCCGTTTCTTTATTGGTTCTTCATGTTCATTGTCATCGTCTTCAATGACGACCGTTTCAATAAACTTACTAGAGTGTGCTGATTCAGGGGTATATATAGCTTTAATATTTGATATATCGGATTGTCGCTGTTTTTCAATATCGATTGATTCCCTTTGATGTTGGTTTGTAATAGCATTTAATTTTATAAATTGTTCTAGTATAAGGGCTTTTAACGCTTCTGATGACGATGCTAATGACAGTGTCTCCTCATGTTGCGGCGATTTTATCACATCGGAACTAGATGTTACAGCACACTGGCTACGTGATTCTGAAGGAGGACACACTTCCTCACGTTTTTTATAGCTAAGGTCTTTAGGCCCATCTTCGATTTCACTCAGTGAATGTAATTTACTACTACTATCAATTATATCCACTATATGCTCCATATTTTCACTGGATAAGGTTTTTTGAGGATTTAATGGTGCTTCGGTAACAGTAGTAGTTGAATGTAACATAACGTTGGATTCTGGCAAAATTCTAGATGATGGTTTATCAAAAGCTTCAATAAAACTATTTGATTGGAAAAGATCCTCATTCAAACCTTCTATTTCGCCTGCCTCATTAAATGACAGGCATTTCGGTGGATCACTTACCTCTGATAAAAGCTGAATAATCATTTCATTTGAACTATGTAATGTTTTCTGGTTCATTGGGTCCATATTGGCTTTTGTTATTGTTTCACTAACCTGGATCAAATTGCTTTCGCAACTGTTTTTGACAATAGTATCTATAAGATCTGCATCAATGTTTATATTCTCATCGCAATTTTGTAGAAGATCGGCATCATCAAGCAGATCTTTAAGGTTTTTTGTTTTAGCCTCCAAACTTTCTGTGTTCTCTTCAGGTATTTGTAGTTTTGAGTCATTTATTTTGCCTATGTCAATAGCAAATATTTCTTTGTTTGAATTAATAAGGAGGTTTTGGCCGGTTAAAATTTCATTTGATTCATTTTCACATTCTGAAAAAGATACCTGACTCGGCAAAAACAACCCTGTTTTAGAGCAAAGATGATATGAAAACTTCTTTGCGCTTTCCTTTTGATATGTAGTCTCTTCCTTTGGTCGCATATCAACGTTTAAAGGGGCAATTATTAAATTTGAATTATTTTCCAAATCTTCAAATTTTTTTTTATGAGTATTAACAGGAAAATTTTTATCTAAATCACCCTTGTACAAGCAACTTTCAGGTATTACCTCATTAATTTTAGGCCCTAATTCACTAGTTTTTTTATCTGAAAAGTCTGTAACATCTAAGGAATGAGCGTTTAAGCTTGAATTCAACTGTGTTAAAGTTTCAATATTTAATGGTGTACTTTGTTGGGCAGTTTCACTGATTTTAGATATTTTTAAGACTTTTTTAGAATGTAATTTTTTATGTAGCTTTTTCGGTTTGTTGCACTTTGTTTTTGAATCAACATTTTTAATCGTCAAAGGATTGAATGTGTCAATTCTATTAAATGTTATGTTACTCTTCTTGGCTATGCCTTCAGGCAATATATTTATACTTGTTGTTGACAAATTTTTATTAACATTATCTTTGCATTCACTTTTGCTATCGATGATATTCTTGACTTGATGAATAGTATTTTCTCTTTTCACTTTCATTAAGGACGTCGGATAAAATTTTAACACCCTTGATGTTGTAGGATCGGATCTTGGAATGGCCCGCCATCCATTCGAAGTCTTTGTAATACGGATTCGGTTCCTTTTATCATAGTCCTCGCAACGAACTTCGACAATACGTGTGTCATCTTGTTTAACCCACAAAAATATTGGATTGACTCTAGCTATAAATTTTGGTTCATTACTTAATTTGCATGGTTGGGATTCTAATGTTGAGATTTTTATAGATTTTATGTTGTTCGATCTTTTTGAATAATCTAACTTTACTGTTTCGCGAATTGACGTTAATTTTTCTGATGCCACATCTTTCTCTTCTTTTCTGGCACTCAACACGTTCGAGCAACTTTTTAAAATCGAAACATCTGAAGATAAACTTAGATTAACATTACCACCGTTTAAAAAACCTTTTGGTTCATTTTTAATATCTCGTAAAGGTCCTTTGTATCTAATAGGTTCCACTTTCAGGTGACCAAACTTTGGTTTTATTTGCTTTTTATTAGCTCGCGTCTTTTTTCGTGACTTTGACTCTTCAAAAACCAAAAATATGTCACGTGCTACTCTCCGTCGTTCAGATTTTCTATGAAATACCTCTTCAATAATAGTTTGTTTGGTGGAATCTACCAAACTCTTTTCTTCTTTAACACTAGTTTTTTGTTTCCTGGTTGTTTTTTTTGATGCATCACAAGGGTTTACGTTGTTTCCATTTATCGCTTTTAATTTGGCAGTACTTCTAGGCATATTGCAACAGTAATTTTACTGCTTATAAAGTAATCAACGATCTCATCTTCAATATTGAAGTTTTAATGTCAAATACACCCAATCAATTTGAATGCATGTTCCATTGGCATTAAAACTTTATAACACAACATATACACACATGTGAACAAAGTCTAAACTAAGAGACGTTTGCAAGAAAACTTTAGAAATAATTTTCGCAAATTGTGACTTAAAAAAACCACATTCAATTGGAAAATCGATTCAATTTTGTATACATCAAAATCAGAAAGCGAAGACGATCGGTTAATAATCGGATAACAGCCGCCGCCGGATTTACTTAAAAGCACAAAGCCGCTTCGGAAGTATAACTAATTTCACCTAGAAACTTCAGCGTCTTCGTCAACACAGACAGATTCATATATTCTTTTATCTTATTTTAATACAATTGTAAAAAAAATAATTTCTTTTTTAAGCAATGCTTCAGTTTTATATAACTACATATTTCATGTACAAAAATATATTTTTTTACAGTTAGTAAAAAGTAAATCAAAAAGTTTTTTGACAGCTTTTAGGCTACTGTATGTTCACAGACGCCGCAGCTGAATATATATAATTAGTATGGTAGTAGTGCCATGTCTAATTTACCATCGGCTTTGATCTCATCAGAACAACTAATATAATTGGAAGCGGGCGTATTTAGTTTAGATTGGAACTCTTCCAATATTCTCTTTACTCACATTATTTACAACAACAAACTAAGAACTGCAGCAACAAAAATCGTCCAATGTAAATTGAGACTTTTAAGTACCCGAATCGTTGTTTTCAAAATCAGTAATTGCAACACAACCGGGAAAAACGCGTGAAATGTTTTGAATTTAAAAAAAAAAACATTTTTCATTTGAAACATCTTGCAAATATTTAGTGAGGAAAAAAAATTATGTAGAAAAAAGGAATGGTATCCACAATACGTCGATATGTTCTACAGCATAATTGCTTACTTTTTTTTAAATTAAATTATGTTTTTAATATTATACTAACATTGTTATACAGGGCTAATAAACCTGAGTTTGAATAGTGTACCATTCTAATTGGTTCAATATTATAAAAGTTATTCATCATTTACTCTTCAGATTGTATTTATTTTCATTTAACATATTTTTCTTTTCAAAATGATCATGAGATATGCTACTAATATACAGCTGATAAGCAATTCATTGCTATGTAGTGTAATTACACGAACAATCTAACTTAAATCAATGTACTCGAACAATGTCACTCTCATATGCCAAATTATATTTCTTCAATCAATTCCCAAAATTTGACATTTATTTCACAAGTATACTTCCATTTCGGGAGTATTATATTGTTTTTTTTTATTTTTTTACTTTTAAAGCATTCGTTTTTCAAGGTACAATGATTTATTTAATAAATAACAACGCTGATTTTTTTTTTTATTTTGAACGATGGAAAACTCTAAGAAATCATTGTAATGTTTTTAATACTTTTGTTTTATTTATGAGCCTTAGAGTAGCAGGCGGCTCTACATTATGGCAAAGTTAATTGCCGAAGTTTTTCTTTCAGAAAAAAAAAATAACTTTAGATTTTGAAATCAGAATTATTTCTAATTTTTGTTTACAATTTCTTCAGCTTATATAATATATCTTATTCTATGTTTTCTTAGCATAACCTTACTCTATTTCCCTTATAAATAATTTCTATGTTCATATTTTTTTTCTCCTTCTTATTTGTTTACATTTAATTTGTGTAAATTAATTTAAGGTTGTGACTTTAGCATATTCAAATTACATTACTTTTATTTAATATTACACTAGTGACCCACTTCAGTTATAAATGTAAAGATATTTGAATATTTATATTTTTGGTTGGGTATGCATGTTTATACTACATGCACTACATCATCATCAATCTTCTCGTCAAGATTTTATAACCCTTCTTTGCAGCTATCTAAAACGAAGGGTAATAGTTCAGCCAAGCGGATATAACGTTAAGAAACAACTGCCTATGCATAATTATTATTATTATTTAAAATACTTACATTTCAATTTGTTTTCATTTACAATAATAATAACTAATAACTAAGAAAACCACTTATGGAATGTCCTTGACAAATGAAACAAAGTTTTTCTAATTAAATTATAATTTGTCTCTAATTTTACATCCTCTGGTAACGAGTTGTATAGCTGAAGACCCTTATAAAGCAGCGATTGCTGCATTGCGCTTGTAGATACTCAATTCTAAAGTATTCAGAGTTTCGTAGATGATATGGTTAAACCTCTCCCACATACATTATCTGCTTAGTTAAGTACTCGGGTGCCATTCCTCTTTTGATTTGTTGTATAAAATTAACAGTGTTTAGCACAAGTCTTTGTTCTATATTAAACCACCTTAGTGAATTTAACATAAAGCTTATCGAAGTATATCTGCTGCATTTCAATATCACTCTCATTGCTTTGCTTGGTAGCTTCTGAAGTCTTTCAATTTGATTTGCTGTGCAGCATGAGTATAAAATAGTCGAGCCATATTCGAAATGAGGTTTAACTACAGTATTATAAATGTTAATTGCTGTCATAATAGTTATCTGTTTTCTAATTCGTTTAAAGAAGCTAGCTTTTTTGCCGATCTTTCCACATATATAATCAACATGGTTGCTAAATTTCAAATCTTTATCTATAACGATGCCCAAATATTTTATTTACCTCACTTTCTCTATTACTTCATTGTTAATTTTAAAAAGCATATTTCTATCAGCGTTAATTTCTATTATTTTTGATTTACTGTCACTTAACTTAAGTTTGTTCATATTTAGCCATAAGTTCACTGAATTTATTCCCGGTTTAGATTGCGGTAACATGGTTCAATTGTATCTGCTTCTGTGAAAATAAGTGTGTCATCAGCATAAAGAGTAATTTCACATTTATCCAGAATGTTTGCCATGTCATTAATATATATAATAAAAAGCCTAAAATCGATCCCTGTGGAACTCCATAATCATTGCCCAATGCATCGGACATTATATTATTTACTTTTGTTATTTGCTTTCTGTTTGTCAAGTAAGATTCATACCACTTTAATTCGGTATTCCTGATGCCATATTTATATAACTTTTGAAGAAGTACCTCTCTGTCTATAGTTTCGAAAGTTCTCTTAAAGTCCAAAAATATTGCTACAATTTTTTTGGCTTTGTTTTTTTCTTCAATCTGTTCAGTATGTAATTAATTACAGTCTCGCATGAAAATTTTTTCTGAAACCATATTGGGTTTTCGTCAAGAGATTGTTGACCTCTATATATTCCTCAAGTTGTTCCTTAACAACTTTTTCCAATATTCTTTCACACGTTTTCAGTGTATTGATTGGTCGAAATTCTTCACACTTTTTTGTTCTTCAGATTTTTTCTATTGGCATTATTAATGATGTTTTCCATGTCTCAGGGAATACCCAATTCTTAGCGATTCCTTTACTGTATTCAGCAGTATTGTTCCAATTATATTCCAACTATTAAATATCATCTTACATGAAATTTTATAATGGTAGGATTTATTTTTAAGGTCTTTACATTTATGTTTCAGATTTTCTATGTTATCACAGGAATGAGATTGTCATATTGCACATAGCCAATTGTATATCTAATGAATTTATTAATTATATCACAAGCTTTCTTATATTCTATGAGGTTAAATATCTTACATGAAATTTTATAATGGTAGGATTTATTTTTAAGGTCTTTACATTTATTTTTCAGATTTTCTATGTTATTGCACGAAATGAAAATAGAGTTTTTATCACAGGAATGAGATTGTCATATTGCACATAGCCAATTGTATCTCTAATGAATTTATTAATTATATCACAAGCGTTCTTATATTCTATGAGGTTAAATTTTACAGACTCAATTGCACTTTGATTTTTCCTCAGGATATGGCTTTAAGTTTCCCTCCGCATTTCCTTCTGATTTCTGGCATTGTTTATTTTCTGTAACCGTAATTGTTTTTCGCATTTTCAACATTTACTTTGTACACATTTCTAAACATCTTATAATTATTCCATGAATCTTCGGTATTTTCGAGTCTGGCTATTTGATATTTTTCAATTTTCTGTATTTTCATGCAAATTATTTCATAATTAAACCATGGATTGTTTATTCCTAATTAGTACACTTTTTGTAAATTTTTTAACGGTATTTTGTAAATATTGATCAAATAAATATACATTGTTATTTAAACCGTTCGATTTATCGATATACTTTATCGACTGTATGTATAGAAACTTTAATAGCCTGTTTCCACGACAATTTGAATTTCGTGTTTCGCTCTCTGAAGCAAGTTTTGACAGTTGTTATTAAACAAAAAAACACAAGTTGAAAACAACAACAAAAACAGTTGAAAAACAACAGAAGATATCCATCTTGCCGCGATAGCATTAAGTATAATTTTTTTCCTATCCATTTTTTTTAAATTTTATAAAATTAAAATACATTAACACACCCACAAAACAATTATATTTTTTAAGTTTTCACTTTTAACTTTGTTTTGTTTGTAATTTTTCTTTCTTTACAAAAATGTTTAATTTTGACAACTAGTGCAGATAAACTTACGATAAAAATTAGAGAAGAGAGGATTTTTCCTTGATTCGCAGCTAGATTCAATATGAATCTACCAACTTCGTTCTCAAAATTTTGTGTGGCGAAGAAGGTTGGTTCGCTTATGATTGGGGTGTGAAACAAGAATAGAGAGCGAAGCAGCTGCCGTGAAAACAAGCTATATGTAGGTTTAAGTGCCGTTGTTAAGAACAATTTCCTAAAGTTGTATTCAAAAAACGCTTTTACCTTAAAATACCTTTGTTAACTTTAAAGTAGAAAAAACGTACGTTACCTACCTACAATAAATTGACAGTTCAATTTTAATATTGAAAGTTCAAAAACAAAACAAATTGTGTTTACAATAAACTGAGCCGTTTATTTTAAAAGTGGCAAGTTAAGGCATTATGTAAAATATCATTTTTGTTTTGTATTCATGCATTCGTTTATTGGCTGTCTGCTACGGTGGTTCTTGTCAGAGAAAAATATAATTTTAAGAAAGCAATCCTCTATAATAAAAGGAAAGCAAAAAAAAGAATTAATAAATATTAATTTTGGATTTATTAATGATGTGTTTTACTGAGCAAAAAGAGGAATAAAATTAAATGGCGCCCAACGTGCGGCTACTGAGGCTAAAGGAAATTTAGAAAAAAATTATTTAAACCATTAAAAATAAGAGAAAGTCTAATAAAATTTAAAAAATTTTTTTTCAATAATTATTTATTGTATCTTCAAGAAAATGAACTAACAATAAGTTTTAAAATCTTAAATTCTAAAAAAAAGTTACATTAGTCCCGACCTTGTCAGAACTAACCCTTTGGGTAAAAAAAATTGACATTAAAAAATAAAAACAAAACAAATATTTCTAAGATGTGTCATCTGTAGCATTGAGGATTAAAGCTGCGGTATCCCTAATTTTTAATCGGCTATTTCCACTATAATCCAAGATATTGCGAGCAAGGGGATTAGAATGGTCTTCAAGCTTCATTAAGTATTTGCCTGCGTATTTGATTATTCCTGTACTCACCATCGGTATGTGTAAATCACAATGTATGTTTGAATTTCTGATGTACCATGGAGCGAAAGTTATTAACCGTAAAATTTTATTCTGTCCAATTTAAATTTATCCAGATTTAAAGCTGAGGTGCCCCAAAGTTGGATTCCGTAAGACCATATTGGTTTCAAAATACTCTTGTAAATTAGAAGTTTACAATCTAGGCTAAGTTTCGAGTTCCTGCCAATGAGCCAATGTAATTGTGTTAGCTTAAGTTTCATTTATGTTAGCTTTGAGTCAATATGATGTTTCCATGTAAGGCGACGATCAAGATGTATACCAAGATATCTCACATAACTATGGTGAGGAACAATATGATTATTAATTCGAACGGGTGAACAATTATATCTTCGCAGGGTGAAGGTCACATGAATGCACCTTTGAACGTTCACTTTAATTCTCCATAATTTTAACCACAACTCCAACTGAGTTATATGTTGCTGAAGATTTATGGAGTCTTGATAGGAGTTTTCGTGCGAACTTAGACACGCTGTATCATCAGCAAACGTAGAAGTGTGGACAGTTTCACTTACAGGCATATCGCAGGTATATATCAAATATAAAACTGGTCCAAGTATGCTACCTTGTGGTACGCCTGAGGAAATTGGTTTGGATAAACTAACGAAGTCTCCTTCAACAACAGAAAATTTTCGTCCAATTATGTAGCTTTTTAGTAGATTGCTTATATTACAAGGCAAGTGAGCGGTCAGTTTCAGAAATAGACCTTCATGCCAAACTTTGTCAAAAGCCTGAGAAACATCAATAAAAATAGCTGAACAATACTTCTTCTCTTCAAAAGTCCTTCTTATCACCTGAACCAATCTATGGGTTTGCTCAATTGTGCTATGTCTACTTCTAAAACCAAATTGATGGTCTGGGATACACCCACTATCCCTTAGTGAATGTGAATCCATTAACTTTAAAAATACCTCTTGTCAATTGCGTTTCAGAGACCAGCATGATGTCAATGTTATTTTCCGTGAGGAAGTGTTCGAGTTCGTTTTTATGTTGACGAATGCCATTTGCATTCCAAAAACATATTTTCAACGAATTCATTTTCTGTTCACAATTGCTTGAAGCAAAGTAGTCTGCATTTGCAGCATTTGTTGCATCATGCTAGTCATACTAGTTGTAAAATTGTTTAGTGTTTGTAGCTTCAAGACGAGTAAAATTGAAGCTTGAGTTAGCATCTGCTATGGTATTTGATGATGGAACATTTTTTTGTGGAACAGTGTTGATTTTTACGGCGTCGGCATGCGATACATGAGTATTGATTTGTCGGGCCATTTGGGGATACGAAGTAGATAAAATATGCTCATTTTGAACTGATATAATTTTAGGTGCCGGGGTTGCACCCTGTCTTACGAAAGAATAAACGGGGCAACCTCTGAATTTTGCTGTGTGATTACCGCCACAATTACTGCATTTTTTAAGGTTTGTTGCCTCTTTAGGTTTATTGCAACTAGCAGTAGCGTGCAATTCGCCGCATATACCGCAAACAGATGGCAGGTTGCTGTATGTTTTTGTGTGCCCAAACTCTTGACAGTTGTGACAGTGTACGAGCCTTGAACGTTTGCGTGGTTCTTCTACCGTGATTTTTCTATGCAGAAGATATTACAAATTGTAAATTGGGTGCGTTTCATTTTTCTTCAGTTTTGCGTCGTTGGGCTCCAATTCTACTCGGAACGGAGGTTGTGGTATTTTCTCCCTATTAATTATGTTTACGACATTTTTAATTTTGAAACCTTGATCAATGAGGGCACCTTTTATTTCGTCTGGTTTAACACTTGGACATAGATAATTAATTAGATAGTACACGAGGAAAAAAATCTCGGCCACAGTTAACCGCTTTGTTTTTACAAGACAGCATGCTATTCAATTTGTATGCATCTGTCTCTTTTATATAAAGGAGTTAATGAATTTTATTTTACAATTTTATGCAAGTTGGAGCAAATTTTTAGAAAATGATGGTTTTTAGCCATAATTTTCTAATTTTTGCGCTAATTTACTGGTCAAAAAAACAGCAAGTGAATCCGCATGCAGAGATGTTATAAAATAGCAAAGGATATAGGAAGAACGTTATAAATGTGAGTATTTTTTTCCTAAGGAAAGATTTTTCTTCTTGAGGAACAAGTTTAAAGTACTCAATAAAACATTTTATCTTATTTATAGAAGCCGCAAATGTATAATGAACTGTCCAGATGTAAGGAAACTGCAGTCAAAACTTGTGGCCAGTACCACCTGTGTTTGACCAGCCATTTGCCTTTTACAAAGTATAGTTGTAGTTATCCTTAACCTAGTTTTAGTTTTGGAAATTCTTAAAATTTTTTACCAGCCACACAAATAAATTACACATTTACGCAAGGCTCTGTAAACAAAAAAAGATTTTTTATAGCAATGTAATTCACTTTCAATTTTCAGGAACACTTATTATTCAGAGTACTATTCTTGTCGTTTTCCAACTAGCTACACATAAAAATTACACATCTACGTAAGGCTCTGTAAACAAAAACAGAGTTTTTTATAGGAATGTAATTCACTTTTTATTTTCAGGAACACTTACCATTTAAAGTAATTCTTGTTGTTTTCCCACAGCCGTAGCAGTAATTTCCACATCTATGTAAGTGCCTGTAAAAAAAGCAAATTTTAATATTAACAAAGTAAAGAACATTTCAATTGCAGCTAATACTTACCAACTTGTTTTGAGTTCTGCTTATTTTCCTGCAACCGATGCACCCAGTTTGCCTTCAAATAATACAATTTAATTTAATTATTTTAAAGTTTTAAATAAAATTTTGCAAATTTTAAAAGTTTACTTCTCATTTATTTTGTGTTTGTTTATGTATTTTGTGTCTGTCAAATACATTTTTGTTTAGGGGTGGGTACGTATTGCATGTATAGCTTGCTTTTTCTCATTGTTTTTTAGGATGCCACTCTATATCCGCTCTTTTCAATAAAGCGGTTAACAGCAAATGTTAAGTGGAAATTTTATAACTCAATTCTAAGACATCTAATTTATCTATGACTTGGATCTACACCCTTTACTACAACTTGCAAACCTTTTGCACTTTTAAGCTGAAATGTGTAAAAGCTTAATTTACTCTTTTTCTTCTCAAGTTCGTTAACCACTTCACGGAAATTCGCCTCCTCGTGAACCTGTATTTTGGTTTCATCAATTTTGCAACGTTTTATTGGCATGACATAAAACGCTTTATCACCAATAGTCGAAATTAACTTCTTAACAAGGGCGTTTGAATTTTTTTCCCTCAAATAGATCGGTGGAGGTTTAGAGGATTTGGTCGTGCAGACAGATTTCTCGTTATTTTCTTGTAAATAACTGAGGCGCCATCACTATTTCTCGATAACTTTCGAACTGATGCGACCTGGGACGGTTTGGGACTTCGCCCACGTTTGGTAACCGTTAAGTATGTGTCCATTCCCACTTGGATCTTATGTTTTTCGATGTCGATAGCAGTTGTAGCAGCTTCGTTAAGTAAATTAATAAAAACTATTTCAAAATTGAATCGAATTTTAAACATATCGATATTAATCCAAAGCCTTGGAGTCCATAAAATTAAAATGCTATAGCAAACCTCGTGTTTAAAAAAAAACAAAAACTAAAAACCCTTTGTAAAAAATCAGCAAAACCCATAGGTAATAATAGCAGCATATTAACAAAACCATTAACAGAAGACAGCTAAGCATGATATGATGTGTGCTACAAAAACCATGACAACTTTTGTAAATACTTACAATCAGTTTTAAAATGTAAAATATTCAAAAATCTTATAAACTTTAAAACAATTGAAACATTTTTTGAGACTACAAAATTGAAGACCGATACAAATTGAGAAACGCTAAAGACATACAGCCTTATGCAAAAAAACTTAACATAGGTTGGCAAACCAATGTTAAGCGAAATTGCTTAAAGTTTCATGCAAAAACGATTGTTAGCTTAACATACGTATTTTAAACAGATGTTAACATCAAATAATTTAAAGCAGCTACCCACCTACTTTAAGGCTATGTTAAAATATATTATTGTTTTGAAAAATGAAGTTTTGTAAAAGAAAAACCAGCGAATAGTGTGGATTTATAAAATTTAATAAGCAGAATCGGTAAACATTGTTTTTATTTTATGCGAAAATAATTTTGCAATATGTGATTTTTCATTTAGAACGCATAAACTAATTGACAGGCTATTACCGGGCAAGAAATTATAAAACTTTAACTTTAAATTATAAAAATTTAAATTTCTAAGCTTTGATTTCTCCACTTCCAACCTTGTCCTCTCCACTTCCAATTTTGCTCCCTCCACCTTCAATTTTGCATTCTCCACCTCTAATTGAACTTTATGCAGCTCTTCCCTGCAATTCATGTCAAATTCCACCATATGTTTTGTATGGTATTCTTCTCTTGTTTTCCTAAGGGTTTTCTAATTGTATATTTGTTTATTTATTACGTTTAATAAATTTAAATATTCAATTTGCACATACCTTTTTTAGGAGATGTGTGGATGTGGGAACATTTTCTTGAATTTTATCTAAAATTTCCGTTTTCTCCGTTTCACACAAACTTTCAGCAGTTTTTTCTTTTGTTATCGAAGTATCTTGGTTGATCTTCAAAATAAAAAATCATTAACTTAAGAACTTCTACAAATGTCATTGTTGTCTATACTAACTTCTTTCAACGTAAAATCCGAATCAAAGTCGTTAGAATCAACAACGAGCTCATCCGGTAGCCATACAGTTATGTCCTCACTGTTTACAGGGTCTTCTGTAGGTAGTGAACCACCACCAGTTTTCATGATTTCCTTGCGTCTATCCGATACTTGCTTTTTAGCTGCAACTTTGGTAGCCACCCACTGATTCTTTATTTGTCTTATTGTTCGTTGTCCCCCGACACATAAGCTGTTGAAACTAAGTAATAAAAAAAAACTTTTTACTTAAAAGTTAAAACAACGATATTTCAGTTTATATACTTCTCTGCCACCTCCATCCATGCTTTTTTCTTTAAATTGTTGCTATTGGTATCTGTATTTTTGTTTTCTAGGGTTTTTACCCTCTTTCTTATGATTTCCTTGAACAGCATCTATGTACATAAATAACACATACAGCATTAAATACTTTTTTAACAATAATGTTACCAAACTATAGCAATAATTATACTTACTTTGTCCTCTTCGATCCAATTTTCTGATCTTTTCCTTTTGGTATCCTCCATTTTTTATTAAATTACAAAATACACGTAACTTTTCACCAAAATTACTTAGTAAAATAATTTAAAAATATACAAAACTTTATAGTGATGCAAAAACAATCACCAAATGTAAACAAAGCTCTTTCTTTAAATAATCGGTTTAAACCTTTTACATAAAAATAGTTTTATTTACTTATTTGCTTCACAATACATGCATTTAGTTTATGTTTTTATATAGTATAAACATTAATTTACATCCTAATTAAAAAAATATTTGTTTTATATTAAAATAATACAAAACATTGTTAATATATCCGACTATCCGGATAAATTGAAACTCGTGTGTATGCATCATTAACATTAAAAAGACAAGAGAGAATGATGGTGTTGCCAGTATCAACATGTAAAATGTACTGTAGCAGACACTACTTAACATAGTGTTTTTGCATACAGGTTTTTAACACAGGTTTATTAGCCTTAACATCGCTGGTAGCTGACATGAACTTCAAGCATAAAGTAAGATTTTTGTTTGCATAAGGCTGATAAACTTCGCTAAACATAAATCAATTCTTTTTAAAGACAAACGGCTGTATGCATAAAAAACGCTTATTTGAGTTTTAAGTACACGTTAGTTAACAAACACTTTAAGGCTAACAGACGTTTGTTAAAAAATAATAAACAGTACTTTAGCTAATGTATGCTTTAGTAAAATTAGTATTTTGATTTTGGCAATGCCACTGTTTTCAGTTGTCACGTTGTAGTTAACGATGTATAAAAATGAATATTATTTATCCGGGTATTTAGATCCATAAAAAATGTTTTTATTGTTTTTAATTTTTTTAGCAAACTCAACATATTTTTGCTTTTTTTATATTAATTTTTTTAATAAAAAGCAAAGCACCCAAAAAGGTTAATTTGCAAGGCTTACGAAGAACATACAAAGAATTTGTTCATATTAAAAAAATAATTATTCGGATAACGAGCTTTGTGTTGATTATATGTGCATCAATAAAACTTTTGTTTAAAATAATTAATTATAATTATGTTTTTGTAAAATATAAGATAAAGATGTAAAAATGTTTTATATTGAATGGCATGTTATGTTTTAGTTTTTATCATTATTTGTATACTACAATTTGTTTAAATAAATATTTTTTAACATTTTTGGAATAACAAAGTATAATTGTCAATTGAGCCGTTTACATTATAAGTGGCATAAGTCACAACTGAACAGTTTTTTTTATTTTTAATAAATGTGAAATTAAGAAGTATTGAGATTTGTTAAGAGTTAAGAAGTATTGAGATTTGCTTGAGAGGAGTTTTGATAATTAACGGTGCAACAAAAATGCTTATTTTGAAAGTGGCGTTAGTCGCTGTACTTAGGAAATTTATTGAGGAGCTTAGTGTGAAAGAAATGGAAACATGTAATAAGTGTGTGTGAAGTATTGTTGTGATTATTGGACTTATTTTTATTGGTTCGAAAGAATAGTGCAGTTTATGGAACAATATTATAGTGATATCTAATATACTACACATAATTACCATTATTTTATTTTTTTATTCTCAGGAGCTTGTTTCGTGTTGTATAAAATATCTAAGAATGTCACAACTAAAAAGCATATTACTGCACATAGTGACTTATGTAAAGGACAAAATAGTAATAGTAGTAATAGTCCCCGGTCGAAAATATCCTTCACAGTACACAACATGGAGAAAAAAGATTTTATTTCAACACAATCATTAGAATGGCTAAAAATTAAAATGTTATATAAACTAATTTAAAATAAAAAAGATGACAATAACAAAGTAACTTATGTCACTTTTAAAATAAACGGCTCAGTTTATTGTAAACACAATTTGTTTTGTTTTTGAACTTTCAATAATAAAATTGAACTGACAATTTATTGTAGGTTTAACGTAGATTTTTCCTACTTTAAAGTTAACAAAGGTATTTTAAGGTAAAAGTGTTTTATGAATACATCTTTAGGAAATTGTGCTTAACAACGGCAGTTAAACCTACTTTAAATTTTTATGCATACAGCCGATAATGTTTATAGATGTGATGCAATAATGTAACATTTACAAAAAATTGATTAAAACTTATTCCCGTTAACATTTACAAAAAACATTAATAAAATCAACAACGAATACAGATCAATGGTAAGCATTTATAAAAACCAAAAAAATAGAAAACGGTACTCAAATTCCTCAATATTAATTCAATAAAAAGACTTCCAACGAAAATAAAATCAAAGCAAATTTAAAGAAAATAATTCCAACAAGTTACGGTAGAAGTAAAGAAGTCGAACCAAAAAATTTATATGACAATAATTCAATCGAAAATTGGAATTCGTGAGAAGCCGCAATGCAGAGTAATTTAAGAATTAACTAAATAGTGATAGTTGACAAAAAAAAATTAAACTGTTAAAGAAAGGAAATTATTTAATTTAATGTATTATTTGTTAATAAAATAATTTCACACCAATAAATGTTTTTTCTAAATAAATAATTAATAATTTAATACAAATCCTTTTAAAGATTTTTTGTTCTCAATGTAGTAATCCTTAAAAATTTATAAAATACATTTTTTGGTAATTGTGAAACATAATGAATCATCTCTCCTTAACTATCAAACTAATTGTTTTGTTTTTTGATTAGTTACTTTCAAGTCTAAACGAAGTTATAAGAAAAATTTAGAATTAAGCAAATCTTCCTCATTATAATTAGATGTAAGTTTACTGATAAGTTCATAAAAAAAACAGAAAATTTTATATCCTTATGAACATTGACAGTTTAATATGGGACATACAGAATTTTAGAATTTATTCAGAAGATACTTCCTCAAATTCTAGAAATATGGACGCTGCTACCATGCAAGCCTTGCTGAATACTGCTTTAAGTCAAGCAACTGCAACAGCACGTAAAAGTTTTCAGAGCAAAATTGATGATCTGACTAGGAGATTATCTGCATTGGAAAATCCAATTCAAGTTGAGGAATATAAGGCTATAACTGTAAGAGTAGAAGTGAGGTGCAGCGAATCTCTAGATATAGTGAAGTCTATCCCGGAATTTAGTGGAGATGCAAGCAAGTATATGTCCTGGCCGCAATAACTGATTCTATGAAATGATTGAAAATAAACAATGTTTTTTGTTGTTTTGAAATGTTTTGCTGTGTTTGTATAGAAGTGTTTTTGAGTCTTGCTGTCTATGCTATGTTGATTTTATGAAAAAATTCTCATGGAATCAGTTTGGCTTTAGATATAAGACTTTTAGATTTTTCTATACAATATTGGGGTAAAATTCACTGATGAGCTATGTGAGCAATTGTGAAATTGCAATATGGATATGCTCTCCCTCGCAGTAATACATTTCAAATATTTTTTATTTTTATTGAAATAAATGTTTTATGAGAATATCATAAAATGTTTATATTTTTAATAAAAATTTTTGTAATAAATATTTCGTGAGAATATCATGAAATATTTATTTAAAGGAATCAAGCACGAATAATAAAATTGCTTAGATTGAAAATGATTCCGATGAATAAATTACTTATTTCCATTGCATGTGCCCGTTGCTTTCTTAGAAATTTTGTAAAATTATTTACAAATATTTTTTATTTTTTGAATTTTCAAATTACATATGAATGGTTTCCAATGGCAACCCTTATGTAGAAATGATTAAAAAAAAACAATGTTTTTTGTTGTTTTGAAATGTTTTGCTGTGTTTGTATAGAAGTGTTTTTGAGTCTTGCTGTCTATGCTATGTTGATTTTATGAAAAAATTCTCATGGAATCAGTTTGGCTTTAGATATAAGACTTTTAGATTTTCTATACAATATTGGGGCAAAATTCACTGATGAGCTATGTGAGTAATTGTGAAATTGCAATATGGATATGCTCTCCCCCGCAGTAATACATTTCAAATATTTTTTATTTTTATTGAAATAAATGTTTTATGAGAATATCATAAAATGTTTATTTTTTTTAATAAAAATTTTTGTAATAATTATTTCATGAGAATATCATGAAATATTTATTTAAAGGAATCAAGCACGAATAATAAAATTGCTTAAAATAAGAGAATTTGACATTTATATGAACCCCTAAGAATTGAAGAGGAAATGGTATATTGGGGTTTTTTTTTTGTAATCATCTACCACCTAGAATTAAATTGTAACGTGGATTTGGATTAATTAAAAATTTGTATGAAATTTTAAGATGAATTTTGGTGTTGTTCCTTTTATTTGAGATGGAGGCTTGATTTAGAGGACGGTAAGTAGGGTAAGAAGTTGCAGGGCAAGCATTTGGGGCATCTAAGGACGATGGTGAGGTTATCCGTTAGCATCAAGAGGGAGGGAGATCATCTGGCGGACCATCTGCCAGGATGATGCGATGTATGATGTGCGAGGGAAAAACTAGTCGGACTTGCTTCGGGCCTCATTAACATTCTTTTCACAGCTTTTGCTGGCATGATTATTTTTTTGTGTGTAGCTGTGTAATAGCCGGATGAGTTGGCAAAGGATACCATCCAAGACGGCGAGCCATAGCCGGTGCTAAACGCCAGCATACCAGCACGGCCGACTATCTGGTAACTCAATGTAATTGTCATCTTTATTCATTTCAATCATAAATATCTAGCGATTATCACACACAAAATGGCGCCCAACGTTGGGCCCGAAGTAAGTCCAACAGTAGCAAATACGTCGTCTAGCACAGCCACCACAACAACGTTTACAACTATGAGTAACCCGGCTTTTGCAACACCTGACTCACTAAATTTCTCTATTAGCAGTGATAGCGCTGAACAGACAATAGTTTCACCATCATATGTAAGCGTTACCACTCAAAACATTCACCGAGAAGCACGGGAAGGCAATATGAATCCTTGTAATTCTGAAGGACCTTTCGACATGAGATGCATACAGCAGTTTGTAGAGGCATCTGTGGGCTTATGGCAAGCACGGCTCATGAGAGATGTCAACGACAAAATCCAACAAGCCTTGCTGGAAATAAAACAGGTCATGACATCGCAAGTGGCCGCGAATCAAATTCCGCCTTCAGGGACGGAGCAACGCCAAGTACCAGTTGCCGAACTACCAGTAGAGAACAGAAGCTCGGTACTGCGTCAGCCATCGGTTGGAATACAACCCCCTCCACCAAATTTGTGTCTGCAAACGCCACAACAGTATGCACAACCACCAGCGCCACAGTATAAGCGGGTGGCTCAAAATTTTCAATGTGTACTATCTGATTTAGAGCAACAAGACATCGGGCACCGTAGTCAACGGCCACAGCAATAACCGGCCGAGTACCCAAAGCTGCAACAACGACAACAACTAGCGTTACAGCCAAATTCCTTACTGGGTAATCAGCAAACGCAGCAGAATCAGATACTTTATCAGCAACATCAACCGGGATTGCAACAGCCTTTTAATCAGCCACCAATACAAAATCGGCCATCACCATCACAAATAGTGCCGTTGCCTCAGCAAAATATGCCAAACATATTCAGTGTTAACCAACCAGGGTAGCTATCTACACGATGCTTGGTCTGTACCGACATTCCAGCCTCAACAACCAAATTATATTGCCATGGCGGTGCCAAATCAACCAGAACTTCTAAATAGGTTTAAACTCGCCAAATGGGGGGTAAAGTTTGATGGCACAAATAGGACCATGCACGTGCAAGAGTTTATTTTTCGGGTAGGAGCGCTGAGGAAGGACTACAACTGCTCGGATAACGAGATTTTGCGCAGTTTCCATCTTTTACTGGACGGTCCGGCTCTCGATTGGTACTGGGTCTACCGAAAAATAGTCCATATAAATACCTGGGAAGAATTGGAAAAACCCCTGTGGCCGCTTTGAAAAAGAATACCAGGTACAGATAAAAATATTAAACCGCCGGCAGTTGCCACAAGAGTCTTTCGAAGAGTTTTACAATGCGGTGATAAAACTGCGCAACCAGCAGGAGAATCCCTACGAGGAAGAGCAGTTAGTAGAAATTATGAGAGGTAATCTAAAACCCGCATTGGCTCAAATGCTATTTATGTTCGTTTAAAGACTTTGTCTGAATTTTTTAGAGAGGTGAGACGCGCTGAGAACCTGTTAACCTGTTAACTGTGTCGTGTCTTGGTCGTAACTATCTTGATTTTGTGGAAAAAGCAGGACTTAGAGTCCATGATTTCTCTACAATCATTAAGACTGCGGACGTTACTGGGCACCACATCGTAGGTCGTGCTCGAGCCGAGGTAAAGTTTGGTCAAACAACGCAGGTCATAACTTTCTATCTAGTTTCTACTTTGAATCGTGAGTTATTCTTGGGTATCGGCTTCATGAAGGTTTTTAAATTATTCGCCAATGTTGAAAGTCTTACGACAAATGGTATAAGTCTATGCGCGGAGGCAGATAGCACCCCAGATGTCATAACTCATTCTTTGAGTGCTGAACAGCAAAGAGAATTAGATTTGGTTATATCGATGTTCCCCTGCCACACAAAAAGAGGTCTAGGAAGAACACATTTAGAGGTACACTCAATAGATACTCGTGGTGCAACTCCGGTGAAAGATCGTCACTATCCTGTTTCGTCCAGTAGCGAAAAAACTGCTTTCACGGTACCAGGGCGGCCACTTTACTATTTTACGGTCATGCCATTTGTGTAGTGTAACGCAGCCCAGAGGTTATGTCGTTTAATAGATAAAGTGATCCCCGCGGCACTTCGTGAGAGGGTTTTTGTCTATTTAGATGATCTTTTGATAGTTTCTCCAGATTTTGCAACATACTTGGAGTTGTTAGCACGGGTAGCTAGAAGCCTAACAGTAGCAGGTCTGCCCATCAATGTAGCGAAATCTAAATTCTGTTTCAAGGAGTTAAGATATCTGGGATACATAGTAGGCGGGGGCAAATTAAAACCTGATCCGGATAAGGTGGAAACGATTACTCGATTTGCTTATCCTAAAACAGTGAAACAAGTGCGGAGATTCATGGGGGCAACATGCTGGTATAAAAAGTTTATACCAGATTATGCCACCATAGCGGCACCAATATTTGACACGCTGAAGAAGGGTAAGCAATTCAAGTTTTCGGAAGAAGCTAAAGTCGCGTTTGATCGACTCAAGAATGCTCTGATTTCGAGCCCACTGCTTAATCACCCGGACTTCTCAAGACATTTTTACGTCCAGTGTGATGTTCTTTTTCAGAAATATGAATCTGGAGAAGAGCACCCGATTGCCTACTTCTCACATAAGCTAACACCGGCGCGGAAAAAGTATTCAGTCACTGAGCATGAATGCGTTGCCGTGGTTTTGGCGATTAAGAAGTTTAGATCCTATATAGAGCTTATGCCCTTCTCCGTGATAACCGACCACAGCAGTCTTAAGTGGCGACTATATAGAATTAATTTCTACAATAGAAGCTAATTCGGAACAGTTGCCTGATTTAAAAGTAGTTGATGGCTTTGTCTATAAGAGAGTACGGCCTTATCATGGTTTGGTCTTGAATGAGGATTTCGTATGGAAATTATGGGTTCCTCATGAATTGACCAAAACTATCATCGACAAGTCACACAACTCACCTCAAGGTTCTCACGTAGGCGTTGGTAAGACCCTTCGTAGAGTCAAGGAATTTTTCTATTGGCCAAACCAGAATACCCAGGTCCGCGATTTCGTAGCCAGCTACCAGATTTGCAAGGAGACAACACCCGCCAACATGACCTTAAGATCACCCATGGGCGCAGAAGCTATCAGCGAACGGCCATTTCAGCGCATTTTTATAGATTTTCTCGGTCCATACCCGCGCTCGAAAAACGGAAATTGCTTTATTTTTATTGTCCTTGACCATTTGACAAAGTTTGTTCTGCTTAAAGCTCTGCTAAAGGCCAGTACTAAGAGCGTAATAAAATTCTTAACTGCTGAAGTTTTTCATAAGTTTGGAACGCGTGAAAGCATTGTTTCAGATAATGGTAAGCAATTTCTCAGTAGGGAATTTGTCGATTTGGTCCGGAACTTTGGGATAAAACACATCCGCACGGAAATACATTCGCCTCAGGCTAATGCGTTCGAGCGCGTTAATTAGCCTATCCTGTCTGCAATACGTTCCGTTTTACATGACGATCACTCGGAGTGGGACAAACACCTATCGGGGATCGAGTTCTCTTTGAGATCGTCAGTGCAAACGTCTATAGGTGTTACCCCTTATTTCGCTCTATTTGGTATGACCATAAGGGGTCGATCTTGATCATATATGATCGGTCACGGCAGTGTTTATAAGTTGGCCAGGAAGCTGAAAAGTTTGGGTGACCCTGACATGGACGTCATTACCAAACCAGAGAGGATGTCACAGGTGAGGCAGAAGTTACGCGAGACATTGCATAAAGCGTATGCTCGGAATGAGAGGAGTTATAACACCCGTTGCCGTGTGGTCAAATTCATCCCGGGACAAGAGGTCTATAGGCACAATTTCCAACAGAGTAATTTTAAAATCGGTTTTAATGCCAAACTTTTTTTTTTTTTTTTTTTTTTAACTCTCAAAATTATTTATTGTATCTTCTATAAAAAGAACTAACAATAAGTTTTAAAATCTTAAATTCTAAAAAAAGTTACATTAGTCCCGACCATGTCAGAACTAACCTTTTGGGTAAAAAAAGAAAAAAATTGACATTAAAAAAAAAAAACAAAACAAATGTTTTTAAGATGTGTCATCTGTAGCATTGAGGATTAAAGCTGCGGTATCCCTCTTTTTTAATCGGCTATGTCCACTATAATCCAAGATATTGCGAGCAAGGGGATTAGGATGGTCTTCGAGCTTCATCAAGTATTTGCCTGCGTATTTGATGATTTCTGTAGTCACTAGCGGTATGTCTAAGTCACAATGTATGTTTGAATTTCTGATGTACCATGGGGCGGAAGTTATCAACCGTAAAATTTTATTTTGCATACGTTGGATTCTATCCACGTTTGAAGCTGAGGCAGTGCCCTAAAGTTGGATTCCATAAGACCATATTGGTTTCAGAATACTCTTGTAAATTAGAAGTTTGCAATCTAGGCCAAGTCTCGAGTTCCTGCCAATGAGCCAGTGTAATTGTGTTAGCTTAAGTTTCATTTGTGTTAGCTTTGAGTCAATATGATGTTTCCATGTAAGGCGACGATCAAGATATATACCAAGATATCTCACATAATTATGGTGAGGAACAATGTGATTATTGATTCGAACGGGTGAACAATTATCTCTTCGCAGGGTGAAAGTCACATGAATGCACTTTTGAACGTTCACTTTAATTCTCCATAATTTTAACCACAACTCCAACTGAGTTATATGTTGCTGAAGATTTATTGAGGCTTGATAGGAGTTTTCGTGCGAACTTAGACACGCTGTATCATCAGCAAACGTAGAAGTGTGGACAGTTTCATTTACAGGCATATCGCAGGTATATATCAAATATAAAACTGGTCCAAGAATGCTACCTTGTGGTACACCTGAGGAAATTGGTTTGGATACACTTACGAAGTCTCCTTCAACGACAGCAAATTTTCGTCCAATTATGTAGCTTTTCAGTAGGTTGCTCATATTACAAGGCAAGTGAGCGGTAAGTTTTAGAAATAGACCTTCATGCCAAACTTTGTCAAAAGCCTGTGAAACATCAATAAAAATAGCTGAACAATACTTCTTCTCTTCAAAAGTCCTTCTTATCACCTGAACCAATCTATGGGTTTGCTCAATTGTGCTATGTCTACTTCTAAAACCAAATTGATGGTTTGGGATACACCCACTATCCCTTAGCATTGGAGACAATTTATCCATAAGCAACTTTTCGAAAACCTTTGAAATAGTTGGTAATAGACTTATGGGTCTATATGACTCGGTTTTGGTTAGGTCTTTACCCGGTTTTGGAATCATTTTAACTTTAGAAATCTTCCAGTGGTCAGGATAGTATTCAAGCCGTAAAATGGCATTAAAAATGAATAGCATGATTCTGACTGCAATATTGGGGAGCTCCTTCAACATTTTGTTACTTATGCCGTCCATACCAGGAGCTTTTTTCGGATTTACTTCAGAAATTAGCTTTTGTACCTCACGCAACTTAAACTTTAAGGGTCGAGGGGGTAATCCAACTACGCTTGGCAAACTAACATCATCAGTACATATGTGTGGGGTGAATACATCTTTCAAGTAATCGGCAAATAAGTCACCTTTTTCAGCGTCCCTTCTTGCCCAATCTCCACTTATATTACGTAGGGGTGGCTTGTACTCAACGGGCCTTTTAAGGTTTTTTGTAGCACGCCATAAAGAATAGTTGGAGTTTGGTGTAGCATCGAGGCCCTCCAGATATTTCTCGAAAGATGCAGTTTTTTCATATGCTAGTAAGTCTCTAAGCCGCTTTGTGCATTCTCTAAGTCTCTGCCTCTGCAGGGGCGATCTGTGTTGTTGCCAATCTCTTCTAGCTCTTCGTTTTTCCGCTACGAGACGTTCAATGTCTGCAGAATAGATGTGACCTAAAGTAGTCTGCGGATGTTTAGTTGTTGCAAGCTGTGCTGCTTGTTTAATATTTTCACTAAAAGTTGCAAGGCTACACTCCACATCCTCCTTTGTTTCTAGCAAAATATTCTCCGAACAATGGGTGCTGAGATATTTTTTAAAACTCAACCAGTTGATGCGACTGATCATATTTGTATCAGGAAAAAACAAATGTCTTCTAAGCGGGCTGCAAATAGTTACAATGGTTGGAGAATGATCCGATGATAAATCCATGGAAGATTCTACAGTGACTAAATTTCTTGAAATATTTTTTGTGACAGCAAAATCTATTACATCCGGAATTTTTTGTCTGTCGGTAGGCCAGTATGTAGGCTGACCACTCGAAGCAACATCTAAATCATTACTGCTAATAGCGTTGTACAATGCTCGGCCCCTAGGTGTAATTAAGCGCGAACCCCAGTAATTGTGTTTCGCATTATAATCGCCAGCTGCCAGAAAACATGGTCCAAGACCTTTAAAAAATTTTTTATACTGCTCTTCGGTTATTAAAAACCTGGGAGGAGAGTAGACTGATGATATTACTATATCATTTAAAAGATTTTCAACACAAATAGTTGTGGCTTGCAAATAGTCTTCTTGCTTGCTGTCTAAAAAATGGTGTTTCAGTCTAGACTTTATTAAAATTGCTGAGCCGCCGCATGCTCTACCTCTCGGATCCTTTGTATCATAAAATGTGAATCCATTAATTTTAAAAATACCCCTTGTGGTCAAATGCGTTTCAGAGACCAGCATGATGTCAATGTTATTTTCCGTGAGGAAGTATTCGAGTTCGTTTTTATGTTGGCGAATGCCATTTGCATTCCAGAAACATATTTTCAACGAATTCATTTTCTATTTACGATTGCCTGAAGCAAAGTAGTCTGCATTTGCAGCATTTGTTGCATCATGCTAGTCATACTAGTTGTGAAATTGTTTATTGTCTGCACAAGGTTGTCAATAGTAGCTGCCAGACGAGTAAAATTGAAGCTTGAGTTAGCGTCTGCATTGGTATTTGCTGATGGAACATTTTTTGGTGGAACAGTGTTGATTTTTACGGCGTCGGCATACGATACATGAGTATTGATTGGTCGGACCATTTGGGGATACGAAGTAGATAAAATATGCTGTTTTTGGGCCGATGTAACTTTAGGTGCCGGTGTTGCACCCTGTTTTATGAAAGAATAAACGGGGCAACCTCTGTAGTTTGCAGTGTGATTACCGCCACAATTACTGCATTTTTTAAGGTTTGTTTCCCCTTTAGGTTTATTGCAACTAGCAGTAGCATGCAATTCTCCGCATATAACGCAAACAGATGGAAGTTTGCAGTATGTTTTTGTGTGCCCAAACTCTTGACAGTTGTGACACTGTACGGGCCCTGAACGTTTGCGGGGTTCTTCTACCGTGATTTTTCTATGCAGAAGATATTGCAAATTGTAAATTGGGTGAGTTTCATTTTTCTTCAATTTTATGTCATTGGGCTCCAATTCTACTCGGAACAGAGGTTGTGGTATTTTCTCCCTATTAATTATGTTTACGACATTTTTAATTTTGAAACCTTGATCAATGAGGGCACCTTTGATTTCGTTTGGTTCAACACTTGGATCTACGCCCTTTACTACAACTTGCAAACCTTTTGCACTTTTAAGCTGATATGTATAAAAGCTTAATTTACTCTTTTCAAGTTCATTAACCACTTTACGGAAATTCGCCTCTTCGTGAACCTGTATTTTGGTTTCATCTATTTTGCCACGTTTTATTGGCATGACATAAAACGTTTTATCACCAATAGTCGAAATTAATTTCTTAACAAGGGCGTTTGAATTTTTTTCCCTCAAATAGATCGGTGGAGGTTTAGAGGATTTGGTTGTGCAGACAGATTTCTCGTTGTCGTCTTGTAACAAAGAAAATCGATTTTGAGAAATTACTGAGGCGGCGTCACTATTTCTAGATAACTTTCGAACTGATGCGACCTGGGACGATTTGGGACTTCGCCCACGTTTGGTAACCGTTAGGTATCTGTCCATTCCCACTTGGATCTTAGGTTTTTCGATGTCGATAGCAGTTGTAGCAGCTTCGTTAACTGAAGAGCAGGAACCCGACGCGGATGAAGTTGCCGATTTGAGTGGCACTGGAACCGATAATAATTCACTGGTTTGCGGTAGTGAACTTGTACGAACGCGAAAGTGTTGCTTTGCTGTTAGATACAGACTATCATCAATTTTTTTCGTTGTGTTGTTTTCGCTTACGTCTTCAGCGCTTAGGGTTAAATAAGCATTTCTGCCGTTAGTGCTTACTTGACAGTTTTTTGCTTTTGAGGTACTCATAAGAGTATCTCCCAGCTTTTCTTGCTTATTTTAATGTTTTGGTTTTATAATTTTTTAGTACAAAAAAAAAATTTTTTTTTCCCTTTTTTTTTGACTGTTTTTATTTTAAATTTTACATCTGCTTTGGCTTTATGGCCGGAAATACCGAAATTTTATGTTAACACAATGTCTTCGCAAAATCTATATCAGCCGCACTCGTCTCAACACAATTGGTCCACTTTCACGAGTAAACACCAGCTTTGGTCGCCCAGAACACACCGCCGTCACCAAAAAGCACGGCGCTGGTTTTTAAGTTCTGCTTTATGTTTATAGTTCTTTATTAATTACGTAGGAGAAGATAACAAACTCTGAGAAAACGGCAAACTTTTTTGCAGAGTTGCACAGAACGGACTATTTCCAAGAAAAATGAAAACAAACGACATGTGCAAGAAGAAATATGTAAACAAACTATGTAAAAAATATGCCATTTTTGAATTCGTTTTTTAATAGTTAATTTTAATTGTATTTTAATTAAAAAATATAAAATAAAAAGCTTGTAGACCACAGAATCAGATTTTACAGTTGTCACTTTTTTTAGTGAATAAACGAAAGCACTGGAGCTTAAACTATTTGGAGTTATTTTGAACATTCATGATTTCAGTTTTCCATCAATAACTCGATAACCATTCCGCGTGCACAAATAGCACTATATACGATCGATAGAGGATAAAAATACGAATCGATAGTGATATATCCTGTTTCTAAAAAGACTTTACGGAAAAAGTTATAAGGCAGCAAACTTCTAAAATTGTTAAAAAATCGTAAATTTTTTTTGGTTTTTCATTAATAACTCAAAAACTATTCCGCGTGCACATATAGCGCTATATACGTTTGATAGAGGATAAAAATACGAATCGATAGCGATATAGTTTTTTTCTGCAAAGACTGTACGGAAAAAGTTATAAAGCGGCAAACTTTTAAAATTTTTAAAAAATCGCCAATTTTTTTTTGTTTTTCAGTAATAACTAAAAAACGATAGCGCGTGCACATATACGGCTATATCCGATCGATAGAGGACAGAAATATGAATAGATCACGGTATAGCTTGTTTCAGGAAAGACTTTACGAAAAAAGTTATAAAGCTGCAAACTTTTGAAATTTAAAAAAAACGTAAAATTTTTTTAGTTTTTCATTAATTACTCAAAAACTATTCTGCGTGCACATATACGGCTATATACGTTCGATAGAGGATAAAAATACGAATCGATAGTGATATAGCTTGTTTGCGCAAAGACTGTACGAAAAAAGTTATAAAGCAGCAAACTTTTAAAATTTAAAAAATTTAAACAATATTTTTTAGTTGGTCGGTAATGAAGTTTCTTTGTAGATTTTTTGCAGTACAAAAAAAGTAAACAAACTATGTCAAAAATATGCCATTTTTGCATTCGATTTTTAATAGTTAATTTAACTTTTATTTTAAATAAAAGATATAAAATATAAAGCTTGTGGACCACAGAATCAGATTTTTCAGTTGTCACTTTTTTTAGTGAAAAAACGAAAGCACTGGAGCTTAAATTATTTGGAGTTATTTTAAAAATTTTTGATTTCAGTTTTCCATTAATAACTCCACAACCATTCTGCGTGCACAAATACCGCTATATATGATCGATAGAGGATAAAAATACGAATCGATAGTGATATATCTTGTTTCTAAAAAGACTTTACGGAAAAAGTTATAAGGCAGCAAACTTCTAAAATTGGTAAAAAATCGTCAAACTTTTATGGTTTTTCATTTTTAACTCAAAAACTATTCCGCGTGCACATATAAGGCTATATACGTTCGATAGAGGATACAAATACGAATCGATAGTGATATGGTTTTTTTCTGCAAAGACTGTACGGAAAAAGTTATAAAGCAGCAAACTTTTGAAATTTTTAAGAAATCGTCAAACTTTTTTTGTTTTTCACTAATAACTCGAAAACTATTCCGCGTGCATATATACGGCTATAAACCATCGATAGAGGATAAAAATACGAATCGATCGTGATATTGCTTGTTTCTGGAAAGACTTTACGAAGAAAGTTATAAGGCAGCAAACTTTTGAAAATTTAAAAAAATGTCAACAATATTTTTTAGTTGGTCGGTAATGAAGTTTCTATGCAGATCTTTTGAAGTAAAAAAAAAAGTAAAGAATAATCTGTGTTGCCAGACTAATAATTTAACTATCGGAACTGACCAAATGCAATCACCAAGGATGGGAAATAGTGAACAAAATACAAGAATTTTTTAGCAGTTTGCTAACAATTTTACTTAATATTTTTAGTTTTGTATTGATTTATTTGTGAATACATAGTTTTCTTACTTTGCCATTGTCTTAATTTTTTTAGAAAATTCAGCTTATTTTAAAGTTCATTGTATTGCACACTTTTTATTTTTGTTAATAATTGTAACTTAATTCTTATGCCTTTTTCATGCTTATTTTAAAGTTGATTGTATTGTACACTTTTTATTTTTTGTTAATAATTGTAACTCAATTCTTATGCCTTTTTTACGGAACAGCTATTCAGCTTATTTTAGAGTTCATTGAATTGCATACTTTTTATTTGTCTTATTCACAATTGCAACTTGATATTTTTTGGTTTATTTTAGAATTTTTAACTTTGATCAATTACGCTTATACAGTAATTCATAAGTTTCAAGGTTATTTGTTTGGCAAAAATATGGTTCAATGTACTGTTAGTTTATAATAAAATATGATGTAGGCATATTTTTAATAGCAAATTATGCAAATATTTTCTTGTTAAATTAGTATATAAGTTGGAAAAATTTATCAATAAAATGACTTTTTTCCCTTATTTTGAAAGTGTCACAAGTCTTTTCTTTAAGAGTAAGCAACACAGTTTCAAGTGCTGTTGTTGTATCAAACCACCAAATTCAATATAGTTCAAGTGCTATTATTGAACATCTTCTAGCAACACAGTTCAATTATTGTTGTTGCAAAAACCCACATTCAGTCCAATATAATTAAAGTGCTATTATTGGACAACTCCAGTTACTCAAATCCAGTCCAATCTAGTTTAAGTGCTATTATTGGACAAAATCACATTTCTATCCTCTATCGATCGTATATAGCCGTATATATGCACGCGGAATAGTTTTCGAGTTATTACTGAAAAACAAAAAATTTTTGACGATTTCTTAAAAATTTCAAAAGTTTGCTGCTTTATAACTTTTTCCGTACAGTCTTTGCAGAAAAAAACCATATCACTATCGATTCGTATTTGTATCCTCTATCGAACGTATATAGCCTTATATGTGCACGCGGAATAGTTTTTGAGTTATAAATGAAAAACCATAAAAGTTTGACGATTTTTTACCAATTTTAGAAGTTTGCTGCCTTATAACTTTTTCCGTAAAGTCTTTTTAGAAACAAAATATATCACTATCGATTCGTATTTTTATCCTCTATCGATCGTATATAGCGCTATTTGTGCACGCGGAATGGTTGTGGTGTTATTAATGGAAAACTGAAATCAAAAATTTTTTAAATAACTCCAAACAATTTAAGCTCCAGTGCTTTCGTTTTTTCACTAAAAAAAGTGACAACTGAAAAATCTGATTCTGTGGTCTACAAGCTTTATATTTTATATCTTTTAATTAAAATACAAGTTAAATTAACTATTAAAAATCGAATGCAAAAATGGTATATTTTTGACATAGTTTGTTTACTTTTTTTTTACTGCAAAACATATACATAGAAACTTCATTACCGACCAACTAAAAAATATTGTTGATATTTTTTTAAAATTTCAAAAGTTTGCTGCCTTATAACTTTTTTCGTAAAGTCTTTCCAGAAACAAGCAATATCACGATCGATTCACATTTCTATCCTCTATCGATCGTATATAGCCGTATATATGCACGCGGAATAGTTTTCGAGTTATTACTGAAAAACAAAAAATTTTTGACGATTTCTTAAAAATTTCAAAAGTTTGCTGCTTTATAACTTTTTCCGTACAGTCTTTGCAGAAAAAAACCATATCACTATCGATTCGTATTTGTATCCTCTATCGAACGTATATAGCCTTATATGTGCACGCGGAATAGTTTTTGAGTTAAAAATGAAAAACCATAAAAGTTTGACGATTTTTTACCAATTTTAGAAGTTTGCTGCCTTATAACTTTTTCCGTAAAGTCTTTTTAGAAACAAGATATATCACTATCGATTCGTATTTTTATCCTCTATCGATCATATATAGCGGTATTTGTGCACGCAGAATGGTTGTGGAGTTATTAATGGAAAACTGAAATCAAAAATTTTTAAAATAACTCCAAATAATTTAAGCTCCAGTGCTTTCGTTTTTTCACTAAAAAAAGTGACAACTGAAAAATCTGATTCTGTGGTCTACAAGCTTTATATTTTATATCTTTTAATTAAAATACAAGTTAAATTAACTATTAAAAATCGAATGCAAAAATGGTATATTTTTGACATAGTTTGTTTACTTTTTTTTACTGCAAAACATATACATAGAAACTTCATTACCGACCAACTAAAAAATATTGTTGATATTTTTTTAAAATTTCAAAAGTTTGCTGCCTTATAACTTTTTTCGTAAAGTCTTTCCAGAAACAAGCAATATCACGATCGATTCACATTTCTATCCTCTATCGATCGTATATAGCCGTATATATGCACGCGGAATAGTTTTCGAGTTATTACTGAAAAACAAAAAATTTTTGACGATTTCTTAAAAATTTCAAAAGTTTGCTGCTTTATAACTTTTTCCGTACAGTCTTTGCAGAAAAAAACCATATCACTATCGATTCGTATTTGTATCCTCTATCGAACGTATATAGCCTTATATGTGCACGCGGAATAGTTTTTGAGTTATAAATGAAAAACCATAAAAGTTTGACGATTTTTTACCAATTTTAGAAGTTTGCTGCCTTATAACTTTTTCCGTAAAGTCTTTTTAGAAACAAAATATATCACTATCGATTCGTATTTTTATCCTCTATCGATCGTATATAGCGCTATTTGTGCACGCGGAATGGTTGTGGTGTTATTAATGGAAAACTGAAATCAAAAATTTTTTAAATAACTCCAAACAATTTAAGCTCCAGTGCTTTCGTTTTTTCACTAAAAAAAGTGACAACTGAAAAATCTGATTCTGTGGTCCACAAGCTTTATATTTTATATCTTTTATTTAAAATAAAAGTTAAATTAACTATTAAAAATCGAATGCAAAAATGGCATATTTTTGACATAGTTTGTTTACTTTTTTTGTACTGCAAAAAATCTACAAAGAAACTTCATTACCGACCAACTAAAAAAAATTGTTTAAATTTTTTAAATTTTAAAAGTTTGCTGCTTTATAACTTTTTTCGTACAGTCTTTGCGCAAACAAGCTATATCACTATCGATTCGTATTTTTATCCTCTATCGAACGTATATAGCCGTATATGTGCACGCAGAATAGTTTTTGAGTAATTAATGAAAAACTAAAAAAATTTTACGTTTTTTTTAAATTTCAAAAGTTTGCTGCTTTATAACTTTTTTCGTAAAGTCTTTCCTGAAACAAGCTATACCGTGATCTATTCATATTTCTGTCCTCTATCGATCGGATATAGCCGTATATGTGCACGCGCTATCGTTTTTTAGTTATTACTGAAAAACAAAAAAAAATTGGCGATTTTTTAAAAATTTTAAAAGTTTGCCGCTTTATAACTTTTTCCGTACAGTCTTTGCAGAAAAAAACTATATCACTATCGATTCGTATTTTTATCCTCTATCGAACGTATATAGCGCTATATGTGCACGCGGAATAGTTTTTGAGTTATTAATGAAAAACCAAAAAAAAAATTGGCGATTTTTTAAAAATTTTAAAAGTTTGCCGCTTTATAACTTTTTCCGTACAGTCTTTGCAGAAAAAAACTATATCACTATCGATTCGTATTTTTATCCTCTATCGAACGTATATAGCGCTGTATGTGCACGCGGAATAGTTTTTGAGTTATTAATGAAAAACCAAAAAAAATTTGGCGATTTTTGAAAAATTTTAAAAGTTTGCCGCTTTATAACTTTTTCCGTACAGTCTTTGCAGAAAAAAACCATATCATTTTCGTTTCGTATTTGTATCCTTTATCGAACGTATATAGCGTTATATGTGCACGCGGAATAGTTTTTGAGTTATTAATGAAAAACCAAAAAAAATTTACGATTTTTTAACAATTTTAGAAGTTTGCTGCCTTATAACTTTTTCCGTAAAGTCTTTTTAGAAACAAGAAATATCACTATCGATTAGTATTTTTATTCTCTATCGATCGTATATAGTGCTATTTGTGCACGCGGAATGGTTATCGAGTTATTGATGGAAAACTGAAATCATAAATATTCAAAATAACTCCAAATAATTTAAGCTCCAGTGCTTTCGTTTTTTCACTAAAAAAAGTGACAACTGAAAAATCTGATTCTGTGATCTACAGGCTTTTCAATTCATGTTTTTTTTTTTTAATACAATTTAAATTAACTATTTAAAATCTATTTTAATTATGGTATATTTTTGTCATAAATTGTTTACTTTTTGTTATTGTAATACATGAAAGCAATTTGTTGCTCATGTACCTTTTGTGCAACTCTGAAAAAAGTTTGCCAAAACAAAGAAAAAGTTTGCTAAAAAGTTTGTTATCTTCTCCTCGATTTATTAATTTATGTTTTTTAAAGAAAATGACTTCAAATTAAATATTTTCTGTTCAACATCACACCACTGGTTTTTTTTTATGATCGATTTCTTTTATTGAAACTTTGAATAAATAACTATTTTCTTTTTTATTTTTCAATTCTTTCAACAAAAAATATTTTCCCTACTCGCGCACACAGAAGTTATACTCATAAACGACGGTACAAGACTGTTAATGCCAAACTCGCGTGAAAATTTGTAAAATGCCGTATTGTCAAGCCTGTTGGGAAAAGTTTGTATGAAGTCGAGGATTTACAGGGAAAGTCTTCGGGTATATTTCACGCGAAGGTTCTGAAACAGTGAGAATCAATCCAAAAAACCGATAATTCCTCCTACCCGGTGTTTTTAATTTCTTTTACAATATTTTTTTTTTGCTTTTTTTTGCAATTATCTGTAACTAATTCTTTAAGATTGAATTGTTAGGATAGTTTTCAATATTGTTTTTATTACTAAACTTTATTTTATTTTAGATCTTATATTTTGCTTTAGGCTTGAATTTAAGTTTTTCAGAATTTCGCTTTCTAGTTTATTTTGAATTTCAGTTTTTATTATTTCCTATTAGGACTCAAATTACTCTTCGTTTAGATGTTGATTTTTCTTAATTTCCTTCCTGTCGTGTCCAAAAATTTTCACGTGTGTTTTTGGTATATTTTCCGGTGCTGGGAAAGTCGCTTTCCGGTGCTCTCGATTTTTCCATCGAGCCCCACAGGGAATCTACCTCGCCACCGTATTGGGGTACGCCAGCCACTGGGCGGTCATCGCATCCTCGTCACGAAACCCAAGGATGGAAACGTTGCATTCACCTAATAGGCCGTTTGATGGGAATATTAGTTTGAGATCAGGGAGATGTCTAGGGTGCGAGGGTTAGGATGGGTGCGTATTCCCTCCCACTCTGACGCCATAGAAGGACTTCAGAAGTGGTTGTGTTTGTCGTGTGCACCCGGTGCATAAGCAACACTGCGGTGATAGGGCAGCACGATCAGGTAGTACTGGCAGTATAGGAGATGACAGGTGGCAAGCCAGAAAAAGAACTTCCTTTTTCCTGTTTGAGCTGTGGACGAGAGTAGATCGTTGAATTGCGGGCTGAAATAAAAAAATTAAAGAATATAAGAATTAAAGAAGTTAAAGATAGTGATATTAGGGAAATAAGTTAAAGAATTTAAAAAGGACAATGAAATAAGTTAAATGAAGAAAATTAAAGAAATTAAGAATTAAAGATGATAGAAAAGACGATGAAAATAAAATTGAGGAATTTAAAAGGAAAGGACAATGAGTTGAGCTAATGAAAGAAGTTAAAGAATTTAAAAGAAAAAGACAATGAATTAAATTAAAGAAATAAATTAAAGAAATAAATCAAAGAAATTAAAATTAAAGAAAGAATTAAAGATGTTAAAAACTTAAAGAAAGAAATTAAAGAAGTTAAATTAAATGAATTAAAGAAAGTTAAATAAGAGAGGAAGTGCAAATAAAACACAACCAGATAAAGAGAAGGACAGAGAAGAACGTATCAAGCTTAGAGGTTACACCGGAAACATCCGTGAGAACGAGTGGCGAAGGGAGGACAGTATCAAAGAGGGACCCGTGGTTCATCCACGTTTAGCATCGCCATCCGGCGGTGCCAGGTATTTTGCCACGAACGACACGGACAATTACGCACTACCCGGTGGACAGGAAAGTGACGGACTGTGTCATATGTGTTATGTATATTTTTCTTGTTCGTTAGGGAAAACAGTATTGATAGAGATTTGTCCAGTCCTCGGGAGGATTCATTATCGAGTGCGCGTCCCTAAGAACTGAGTTCAATTCGATAGGTTCGATTCGTCGCGGTGGGTCTAATTGCCCGATTTTAAAAGTGTCTTCCCTGAAAGTAAAGAAAAAAATAGATTTTGCAATTGATGAAAAGGAAAAATATATAAATACATAGAAGCTCTGTTTGTGTTACCGTGACTAGTGGAAAAGAAAAAACCTGTACCGACTTATAGACGGACAGACGGGCAAAGCTGTAGGGCTCCCTTATTCTCAAAGTCATTTACGGCCCCGAAAGGTTCGGAGCGAATCAATAGACGTATTTTTTGTATGCTTATAATTTTCCCTTGTCATAAATGGACCGACCGGATAACAACAACCAATTGTGCTTGAAACTTCCACCTTCAATTGAGGACCAAAGAAACCACAGGCACAGGCTAAGCAGACATGAAGAAACTGGCACATAGAAAAAATTAAATCAAGTTTTCTCCACGTTCTCAAGAAAGAGACAAGTATAGTGTGTTGTTTTGTAAGAAAATGGGAAAATAAACAAAACAAAAACTTGAAGCACAACAATGATTAAACAATTTTTCTACCAAAAAGTAATTTTAATTCTTAAATTTGTATTAATAAATGATGTGATAATCTAATTTAAATTGGTTTCATGAGAGAAATAAAAAATATAAAATTAAAAATATCATGAAACATGCAGTGTTTTATGAACGCAAAAATGGTGCACTGTGACGGAATTACATTGTGTGTTAACAAACAATATAAAAGAAATATTAGAAAAAAGCTTGTCTGGTGAAATATTCTTAAATATTGCCCAGGGCACAATTTGTTTGTTCTTGTCGCTGTTAGATTGGCTGATCTTAAGACCTTTGACTTGGACCTTTTAAATAAGGAACCATCGGCCAAAGAAATTCTCATCAATAGTAATTCATATTATGAAAATACTGGCACTCGCCGCTTCAACGGAACTGTAATGGGATTTGTGACACCAGTAGGTAGTTTGGGAAATAAAAATTTTCAACTATTGATTTTTTGTTAAATTTTTCAGTGGAATTCTCATGGTTATGTAGTAGCAAAAACATTTGGCAATAAGTTTGATTTTATGTATATCGTAAAACAATCTGATAACTTTAAAGTAAATGGCCTCCACGATATTGATGCTAGATGAATGAAAGAGGTAAAAACCAATGGAAGCAATGACCAGAGATCTATTCAATGTAAGTTTATATTGATTTAGCCATCTATTAAAGTAATATAATTTCAGTTCTTCCTCGATTTTTATTTGAACACTTCAGCGACAATGACTTTATTCTTTTACTATCGCCTGAACAAGAAATTACGAAACATCACAAATTCGACGGAATTGTTTTCGAATACTGGCTTCAGCTTGGCGGTCGAGTTGCCAATAGATTCTTATAAAAAGTAAGGCCTTAGCTAAAGATAATTTGAAATTATTTTGGTTATTCCACCTTATCGCCCTCAATTATTAAATATGTTCAATGAATATCATATGGATAAATTATATAAGAATGTCTATGCCTTCTCATTAATGATGTACGATTATTCAACGATTAAGCGTCCTGGCGCAAATGCTCTTCTTCATTGGATTAAACAATCTATTGAGCATATAGCTCCCGATAATACAAATGATGTGATAGAAAAACGTCAAAAGATTCGTATGGATCTAAACATGTATGGCAATGACTATACACCTAATGGCGGCGGGCCAATTGTTGCTACTCAATATTTAGATCTCCTTCGCCATGTTAAAAAACTTTTATCATATGATGAAATGTCGTGGAGAACTATTTCAAAATAAGGTAATATTTTTTTTGTAGTTAATTATTGCTTATTTAAGTTTATTTTTTTACAGGACAAATACTGGTCGCCATTATGTTTTTTATCCAACACTTTACTCCTTAAATCAGCGTATTAAACTAGCACTAGAGATGAATGTTGGTTTATCAATATGGGAACTTGGGGAGGGATTAGGCTACTTTTATGACCTTTTTTAACATTGATTATTATGTATTTAGAGTTGCTCGTAATAAAAAAATTTTTTGCATTTGTATAACATAACAGCAGTAAAAATGTCTTTATCAAACGATTACATTAAAAAGATTTAATTTAGCAGTTTAGTCAATATTTTTATTTAATGTTTTTTTATAAAAATAATAAAGAGTAAATGTAAATATACAGCGACTTTTTGCAACCTGGCAACGTTCCTTCTATGAATCTAAAATTAAAAAAAGAAACATGATTTAATGCTTAAATAAAGATAAAATGAAAAGCTAAAAAGATGCATTACTGCGATCTTAGATTTTTTATCTGGATGTTAAAATTTTTTTACGAAACGTACAAACACAACGTGGAATATTAAACAATGGAATTATAAACCACCCTTTTAAAAAATAAAAGGGTGGTTATACCCTTTTATTTTTTATTCCACTTCTTATAATTATTCAATAATTCAAAGTCAACATCCCAAAGAATATTAATCTCTTAAGACACACACAGGCACATTCACATAATTTAAATAATTAGCTTACCTTTTAGAATCCTTTGGAAATGTATGGACCTTTTCTCCAGGCGGACATTCTTTAATGCATCGGTGACTCCTAAAATTTAAAAGAAATTGTTAACATTAATAACCTCATTAATTAACATTTTTGTAGGTTGCATACTTACATGTTATTTGCCAATATTTTATTAACAGCACAAACTATACAATTAAACAGCCTTATCCTATAAATACAAACTATACAATACAAATTAGACTGTGCCTATAAATAAATTAATAAATATTTATTTATTTTTCAAAAATTTTGTAATGTTTACAAAAAACCTACCCTTATTTGTTCACGTAAAATCATTTTAATTCCTTTTTGCGCTAGAAACACATAATCAAAACAAAACTCGCGACTCAAAGTTTTGCGAAAAAGAGACAGTATATACAGCGCGTTGTGTCGCGTCTGTGTTAGTTTGTGCCACAGGTTTAATCCTGGATTTGGTATACATTCTGAAACTAAAACTATATGCATAAAATTGTAAATGTTAATATAAGTAACAGGCAAGACAATGTTAACCTGACGACTCGCTTTTTTGTATTTGAAATATTTAGTATACTTAAATAATATTGAATAAGTATCAAAGTTTGTTTAATTTAAAAATAAGAGAATTTGACATTTATATGAACCCCTAAGAATTGAAGAGGAAATGGTATATTTGTTTTTTTTTTTTGTAATCATCTACTGCCTAGAATTAAATTGTAACGTGGATTTGGATTATTTAAAAATATGTATGAAATTTTGAGATGAATTTTGGTGTTGTTCCTTTTATTTGAGATGAAGGCTTGATTTAGTGGACGGTAAGTAGGGTAAGAGGTTGCAGGGCAAGCATTTGGTGCATCTAAGGACGAAGGTTTGATTACGATGCTATGGTGAGGTTATCCGTTAGCCTCAAGAGGGAGGGAGACCATCTGGCGGACCATCTGCCAGGATGATGCGATGTATGATGCGCGAGGGAAAAACTTGTCGGACTTGCTTCGGGCCTCATTAACTTTCTTTTTACAGTTTTTGCTGTCATGATTATTTTTTTGTGTGTAGCTGTGTAATAGCCGGATGAGTTGGTAAAGGATACCACCCAAGACAGCGAGCCCTATTAGAACCTAAGACCAAGAGCCTGTTCTCTCGAAGTCATATCCATATCCATTCGCTTTGAATGATTTTGTAAAAAAAGAAGTAGCTGATTTATTGAAAAATGGCATAATAAGACCTTCTCGATCTTTATATAACAATCCTATAATGGATAGTCGATAAGAAATGTTTCGATAAATCGGGAAAACAAAAAAAAGACTTGTTATTGATTTTAGAAAGTTAAATTCAAAAACTACAGGCAATAGGTACCCAATACCCGATACTTCGATCATTTTATCAAATTTAGGGAAATCTACTTACTTTACTACTTTACATTTGAAATCCGGATTTCATCAAATCAATTTAGCA
The DNA here is from genome assembly GCA_030448955.1 of Trichopoda pennipes. Classification (NCBI taxonomy): domain Eukaryota; kingdom Metazoa; phylum Arthropoda; class Insecta; order Diptera; family Tachinidae; genus Trichopoda; species Trichopoda pennipes. The sequence goes on along the minus strand of JASKUP010000062.1, from coordinate 1,868,083 downwards.
GAGAACGACAGGGAAAAAATAGCTTTTAGCGTAAGTAACGGAAAATTCGAGTTTTGCCGACTTCCGTTTGGACTAAAAAACGCCCCTGGCATTTTCCAGGGCGCGATAGATGATATCTTACATGAAGATATTGGAAAAATTTGTCACGTCTATATTGATGACAACATCTGCGATATTGAGAGAATCCTTCAAAAACTGGTTTCAAGTGAAAAGTCAAAATTCTTTAAAGATACTTTGGAATTTTTAGGATTCATTGCTTCAGGTGACGGTATTAGAACCTGCCCCGAAAAAGTGAATTCTATTATAAATTATCAGGTCCCTGAAACTCTACGTAGTCTAAGATCATTTTTAGGGTTGTCGGGGTATCACCGGCGGTTCGTCAAAGACTACGCGCTTATTACAAAACCGCTTACAAAATATTTTCGCGGAAAAAACGGACATGTGTCGGCAAGGTGCTTTGGAAATGTAAAAATTTGCCTTAACGAAAAAGCACTTGATGCATTTCAAAAGATTAAAAATATATTGGCATCAGAGGAGGCCCCATTGCTTCGTCCAAATTTTAATGAGCCGTTCGAACTTACTACCGATGCGTCACCTAGTGCAATCAGTGCTGTATTGACGCAGAATGGAAGACCTATAACGATGATCTCAAGAACTTTATCTTCAACAGAAGAAAGTTACTCAACGAATGAGCGTGAACTTTTGGCTATTGTATGGTCGCTTCAGAAGTTAAGAAATTATTTATATGGTGCCAAAAATGTAAACGTCTATACGGATCACCAACCCCTCGCATTTTCTCTATCGGAAAGAAATCCTAATACAAAAATAAGAAGATGAAGGGCATTTATTGAAGAATTTTCGCCAAAGTTTTACTACAAACCTGGAAAAGAAAATATAGTTTCCGATGCTTTATCGCGTCAATATATGCATTTCGTGGAATCTGACTCGATAAGTGTGGATGCTACAATAGGCTCAGAGACCTTATCTGCAATAGAAGTAGCTGGATGTTCTGATACTTTAACAGCATCAGAGTCATCAAGCAATACACAGTGAAGAGCCTTCTACAAAACCAATCTGTTGTGAACCCAATTAATTGTTTCAGAAATTAAATTCTTTTAATTGAGGTATCAAAACCAGCTTTAGTATCAGAAAGTGTGTTTGTGAATCAAATATGACACTTGATAAGTTTCAATAAAATATCAGATATCATGAATTTGTTTAAAAAAGCTGTGAATCCAAATGTTATAAATGGGATTCATTCTGAGCGCCACATGTTAGGTCAAATCCAAACAGATATTATAAAAGAATTGCCATTTGTAAAAGTATGGTGATAGATATTAAAAATCTCCTATCCCTGAAAATCCAGGCGAAATTTTACATCTAGATATTTTTTCTACCGATAAAATGCACTTTATTACGTGTGGACAAATTCAGCGAGTTTGCTCTCGTTTTCCCTATATCATCTCGATCAATTGTAGATATCAAAATTCCATTATTATCAGTAATGAATTTTTTCCTGAGGCTAAAACTGTGGTATGTGATAATGAAAAAGCTTTTAATTCAGAAACGTTAAATTTTTTCTCAGAAACCAGTTTTGCGTCGAAATTTTTACAGTTCCACCTGCACATAGCACAAGTAACGGCCAAGTCGAACGATTCCATAGTACTTTGGCTGAGATTGCATGGTGTTTAAAAGCCGAAGAAACGTATGTAGACACGAAAGAATTGATTCTTATTGCCGCTTATAAGTATAATAGAACAATACATTCAATAACTGGGCTTAGACCAAGTGATATTATTCACTGTGTTTCGGAAAAACTAAAACTTTTACTGAAGAAAAAACTGATCGCAGCTCAAGACAAGGACTTGACTTATCATAACGCAAACAGAGTTACGAAAAACTTCTCCCCGAGAGACGAAGTATTTGTAAAAACTAACAGGAGAATAGGAAATAAATTTAGTAAACGTTTTATAGAAAAAATAGTTCAGAAGGATATGGGAAGTTATGTTCTTATAGATAATCGTCCTGTTCATAAGGATAATTTTCAATAAATTTCAAATTCAAATTAAATAATTTTAAAGTAATTGACTAGTTGAATATTTTAAGAATTATGATGTATTTTTTTTTAATCTAACAGTCGTGGACGACTGGTTTTAAAGAGGGAGCGTATTTAAGGCAGTATGTAAAATATCATTTTTGTTTTGTATTCATGCATTCGTTTATTGGCTGTCTGCTACGGTGGTTCTTGTTAGAGAAAAATATAACTTTAAGAAAGCAATTCTCTATAATAAAGGGAAAGCAAAAAAAAAGAATTAATAAAAATATAATAAAATTTAATTTTGGATTTATTAATGATGTGTTTTACTGAGCAAAAAAAGGAATAAAATTAACTGACGTAAGTTACTTTGTTATTGTCATCTTTTTATTTTAAATTAGTTTATAAAACATTTTAGTTTTTAGCCATTTTAACTAATCCGTATTTAGTTTTCTTTCTGAAACGGATTTTTATAATGATTGTGTTGAAATAAAATCTTATTTCTCCATGTTGTGTACTGTGAAGGATTTTTTCGACAGGGGGCTATTACTACTATTACTATTTTGTCCTTTACATAAGTCACTATGTGCAATAATATGCTTTTGAGTTGTGACATTCTTAAATATTTTATACAACACGAAGCAACCTCTTGAGAATAAAAAAATAACAAAATAATGTTTAGTATATTAGATATCACTATAATATAGTTCACTAAACTGCACTTCTCTTTCGAACTAATAAAAATAAGTGCAACCACAACAATACTTCACACACACTTATTACATGTTTCCATTTCTTTCACACTAAGCTCCGTAATTAATTTCCTGAGTACAGCGACTAACGCCACTTTCAAAATAAACTTTTTTGTTATACCGTTAATTATCAACACTCCTCTCACACAAATCTCAATACTTTTTAAGTTATGAATTTCAAATTTATTAAAAATGAAAAAAACTGTTCAGTTGTGACTTATGCCACTTTCAATGTAAACGGCTCATTTGACAGTTTTACTTTGTTATTCCAAAAATTTTTAAAAATGCTTATTAAAAACAAATTGTAGTATACAAATAATTATAAAAACTAAAATATAACATGCCATTCAATATAAAACATTTTTACTTCATTATTTTATATTTTACAAAAATATAATTATAATTAATTATTTTCATCAAAAATTTTATTGATGTACATATAATCAAAACAAAGCTCGTTATCCGAATAATTATTTTTTTAATATAAATAAATTCTTTGTACGTTCTTCGTAAGCCTTGCAAATTAACCTTTTTTGAGTGCTTTGCATTTTATTAAAAAGATTAATAAAAAAACAAAAAAGAAATATGTTGATTTTGCTGAAAACAATAAAAATATTTTTATGGATCTAACTATTCGGATAAATAATTTTTATTTTTATACATGGTTAACTACAACGTGACAACTGAAAACAGTGGCATTGTCAGAATCAAAATACTAATTTTACTAAAGCATACATACATTTTTTAACAAACGTCTGTTAGCCTTAAAGTGTTTGTTAACTAACGTGTACTTTAAAGATTAAGTAAGCGTTTTTTATGCATACAGCCGTATATCTATTATTTCTCTGTTAAATAAATTATTATTATATTTAAAAATTTCGATTTCTCCACACATATTCCTATTATTCCTTCCTGTAACATTATTTATTATAACATAAATAGCTGCATGGTCAGATATTTTATTTTCAATATTTACAGCTGCCTGAATATTTTCATTATTCGTCACAATGTAGTCTTTATTGTTTTAGTGTTTTTTTTAACTCTTGTAAATCACTCACTATTTGTTTTAATCCATTGTCATCAAATAAGTGTTTCATTCTGTTTTTATAAAAACTTTCTTTGCTCCAATCAATATTGAAATCGGCAGCTATTAACAACTCACAGTTTTCTTCATTTAACTCCTTAAGAATTTCTTCCAATGCATCCATACCCACATGCTATCCACATTTTTTAATCAATAAAATCGGTAAAATTCCTAACGTTCCACTTCTTTTTGAGGTAGATAATAACGCCGCATGTTCTTGATGGTTTGATAATGTGTAACGTTACTGTATGATAACTATTATGCGCCATTTTCCTGTTGCGTCAACCTTTAGGCGCCAGTTAAGTCATCTCATTACCATTGACTGATCTGAGCGGCAAGTGCAGCAGTTCCTTTCTTTGTGGGAACTGCACTTTTATTATTTTGTATCGTTTCCTTCAATCATTTAATTTTTACATATTTGTTTTAAGAATTTTCGGCACTATTTTCCACAGAAATTTCTTTAATATTTCTTTAGTATTATTCTTAAGAACTTTTGGCACCATTCACTACGGAAATGCTTTAATTTTTATGTTATTCTTAACAGTTTTCGGCACTAATTCATTAAAAGATATGTCTTAATTTTTTTTATACATTTGTCTTCTTAATATTTTGCACTATTCCAAAAAATTTGTTTTAACTTTAAGGTATTTGTTTCGAAATTTCCAGCACTATTATTCCACAGAAATGTTCCAATTTATCTCTATTTTTACTAAGAATTTTCGGCACTTTATCAGAAAAGAAAATGTTTTAATTATTTTATTGTGTGGTCCTTTCAGCGCGAATGTTTTGCTTTTCTTCATCCACACAACATTGTCTACCAAACAAGACTGAAACTTCTTCTGCTGCCTGCTATTTATACTTGCATTTTATAACGGGATCTATCTACCTTGAAAAACATATTTAAATTCTCCCGCCACAATTCGCCATCTTTTTTTCTTAGCATTTTTCCACTATCGCCTGATTCCAGAAAATTCTTATTTACTTCCAATTCTGGCGTCATACCTTTGTCTCCTTTCTTTCCTTGTCCATTCATTCTGTCCTACGCACGCACTTGTTATATTTCGCTCTCTCTACAGGTGTTTTTTTAACTACAGATATATTTTCGTTATACACCAAGTGTACAAACCAATACAAAAAAAATATAAACAATCAACTTATTAACAGTAGTCAGCTGAACAAATCAGGTAATACATTTTTTACAATACATTTTTTACAATTTCCTTTATTTCCTTTAGATTCGTGCTGGAAATTTTCGTTTCGGATTTAGACGCGTCTCTTTGACAGGATATTTGTACGTATCTTTCCATTCCTCCTTCGCCTTTCCCACTTCTAATGTTTCCCTCTGTAATTCCCAGAAAAACAAAACAATACGGGCAAACATCAGAAAACAACACTTTAACAGACATTTGCCAAAAATAATAAAAAAAATTCTACATTTATTCCATTTCCACTGATCTCTCTTTTTCGTGACTACGTACCCTGCAACAAAACTCCGGGATCGCTGGCATCCGTCAGAGGGAACGGTGTGCGGGTAAAGTTTTTTCTGCATATTCCCAACGTGGGGAACTTCCACACCCTTATATCAAACAGCCGGGCTTTACTCACCATCTCATCAATATCATCTCTTTCAATCTTTGGCCTAGTGCCATAATTCTCAGAAAGAGATATGCCTTCTCGTTTCACACCCTCTCATTACCACTAAGTTGCAAAAGTCATTTCGCTACCGTATTCCCTTCTTTACATCCCCAAAAGCATTATTGGACTATCGTCACTTATCATCAATAAAGCAGCGCAGTAATAAATAAAAAACGCAAGAAAATCACATATCTGGTTGCACTCACTCTAACAACCTAACTAATCGTCAAACCTTCTGGCAATTAGCCTTGACCACTCTGAAATCTTATTTTTGCTTTATCAATCCAATCTTTTCTTCTAGATAATTCTACCAACGTCACATTTCCGATTTCTTCAACAACAAAGAACTTATCCTATATTGCTCTAGAAACTTCATATTACTCAAAAAAAAAAATTTGGACATTACTATTAAATATATTCAGATATGTCATATGACCTCCGACATATGTCTTTTTCGCCTATTCTTAATACGGTCAGTGGTATCCGGTATGCTCAGGGTTACTAAGCAAAAACTATTCGTTGACATGGTGTAATACAAACATTCTTGCGACTTTTCATACACAACTAAATTTTTATATCTTTAACATGTGTTATGAGTTGTTCTTGTTTTAGTTTTTTACTTTATAAATAATTCTATGTTAAGCATTAATATTTTCATTTTATTATTATTTTTTAGCCTACTTTAATAACCTGGTTTCTCTTTAACTTACTTGGCATAAACTTTAATTTTGAACTTACTTAAGTAAGTTGGCTAACATTACACTTACTCATCATTTTTATTAAACCATGTTATTTAGGTTACTATTACTCATATTTATCATTTTTATTGAATTTATTATAGCTGCAAATTTGTCATTTATCATATAATTGTATTTATTACATTTTTTGTATTTTTCACCTAAATTTAAGTTTTTGCACTAGTTTTGTTTGTATATAAAAAGGCAAACTAAAATAAATTGAGACAATTCGAATTCAAAGAGAATCGGTAAAAGTAAAAGATTTATTTCTCAATAATAAAAAGTCACATTAAATTGATGCAGTCCGCATCCTCCCAAAATCCAACATTAAATTGGCGCAGCCGGTATTTTTTCTTAGAAAGAAAAGGAAAGATCCTACATAAATATACGTGACATGGGAGTTTTTGGCACCATAATGCTATTGGTAAGTCTATTTCAATGGAAAATTTTGAAAGAAAGTTACAAAGGACACAAGAAGAGGCCAAAGAAATTTCAGAACGAGTGTGGGATATCGTTAAATATCTTAACAACAGCAAAGAGTATAAAGAGCTTTTGAAGAATAAAATAAGAAGCCAGGGCGAAATTACTGAGTTCGAAAAAATTGATATTCTAATAGGAACTACATACGTTTGAAAAACATCAAGAACCGGCGATAAAAGTAGAAATAGACGAATATTTAAAGGTCAACAGGATCCTTAAGCAGCAAAACCAAAGCCTAAGGAAAGCTATTACGGAAGCCGAACAACAAATAAAGGAGAGCGAACAGGAAGCCGAAGCATTCAGAGATTTAGCAGGACGCATCAACCCTAGCTTAACTCCGAAACAATTACAACAAGTCATCGATAATAGAAAAATACTCGAAGAGAAGAACCAACAAATTAATTCACTACAATCCAAATTACGACAGCTGGAAAACGAGTCAAAGAAAACGTCTAACACATACAACACTAGTACAAATAGCAAGAATATAACAATGCCGCACTTACACGAAGTCATGAAACAGATCGAATTAGTAGTACCCGTATTCACAGGGGCACCTAGCCAGGACTTGAAATCCGAGGTGCACAGGTTTATAATGAGATGTAAACTAATCGAAACTGAACTTCCACCTGAACAAATCCAGACAGCGATAACATGTATAAAACAGAGGTTGCTTGGCAGAGCATTTGAGCATTTCAGCAATAGGCAATTCGCAACAATCAAAGATCTGTGCGAGGAAATACGGAAGACATATCTCAAATATCGCAGTATAGAACAACTGAGGGGTGAATTTAGATGTTGCAAACAAGGCATCAATGAAACAGCACACGTTTTAGGTGGACGCTTAGAATCCCTAGTAATAGCAGCGAAGGAAGTTCTAGATTCTGAATACGGCAACGCACAAGCAGCTCAAATAGAAATCGATAAATTGGCAGTAAGAAGTTACATAACGGGACTAAGATGTCAAGTTACGACAAATAGATTGATTAGCAAGGAAGGAAGTACGTTAGCCCAACTGGTGGATAAAGTAGAAAAGGCATATCGTTTCTATGGAGAACTACAGGCGAGAATAGTCAACACGGTATATCAGGGCTCATTTTGTCATAAAGGACATGGCGAACGGAGTTTAGCAGGAATGAATACACCAATTTGTAACATGTGCCTAAAATATAGCCATGAACTGGGCCGGGATGATAATTTACGACAGTTGCAAAAGGACTCTAAGGAGTATACACAATATAGGCAAATTTTGATGCGAAGACAGACGTGTGGATTTTGCGGAAATCTTGGACACAGTTTTTCTGAATGTCGAAAGCGATTAAAAGGTTTGTTTTGCAGAGCTTGTAACATCCCAGGACATCAACAGAACAGATTTTGCGAAAGGAGCAACACAGGATTAAGACAAAAAAATAACTCATTGACACAAGATTCCAGAGGGAAATTTACAGGTACAGCAATCAAATGGGACATTTCGCAAGCACTTGCGGCCAAAATAAGTTATTTAAAAACAATAACAACATGAGAAGACAGTTTAACGACGTAGACAACATCCCATGCCCGGGAAACCAATAATGGCCCAACCATGCCCTAATGGTTGGAAACCCGAAAGTGCGAGCGAAAATAAAAAAGGCAGTTAGAAGATTGTAATGTCAGGATTATTATTATTGATACAGAAGAAAACGTTGTGTTTTCAAAACCACAAGGCGTACAAGCGGAAAGTTTGCTCTACGTTTTACTGATATGGACAACCAAGATATTTTCCCAATGTATTAATACAATAGTAGAAACCTACGATAATTGCAAGGAAAAAATTGAAATATTTTTAAAATCAACGATAAGTAAAACGTGCGAGTGTACTTCAAACTATACAACTTTTCTACGAAAAACTATTACAAGTGCCTGTAACCAGGCAAATAATAGTATTTTTTTATTACTTGTGGATTCTGGCGCAGATGTGAGTGTAGTGAAAAAAGCTCATTATTACCAGATGTAAAACCACATAACAACAAAACTAAAAGGAGCGTTCGGAGGCAGCGTAGATACTGAGGGAGTAATCGAGGTGAATCATTTGGCAACACCGAAACTAAATTTCCGTTTAGAAGTAGTTCCTTCGGCATATCAATTACTTGCAGATGGAATACTGGGTCGAGATTCGTTGTGGAACAAAACAATTATAGATGCCATTAACAAAAACGTCACCTTTATAAGCAACAAACATCGCATAAGCATACCACTAGTGAGAGAAGACAAACTGTACGAAGTTTACGTTGAGAAGGACACAGCCAGAGCTCGATCAATAGTATGCGTCAAAGCGACGATGCCAAACCAGGATATTCTAATTAAGAAGTCGAAAATTGAAGATAATGTACTTACGGGGAACACATTAACTACTATAACCAATGGAAAAGAACTAGTTAGCATCATAAACACCAGTGAGAAAGAAAGTGTTTGAAATTCAAATAACCAACTGAATTTCGAGTACGCTGACGACGTCAAACTCTTGAAGACAGAACAAAGGTTGCCTAAAAGTGAGCAGGAAGCAGATCAACGATGTAAAAAAATATGGGATGACAAAACTGGATTACGATCTCAATCAAGAGGAGAAAAAATCGATGGAGAGAATTTTGCAAAAATTCAAGGATGTATTTTATCTTCCTGAAAACCAACAGATATATACAACGGTATTAAAACATAAGATACCAACAATACCTGGAACCAGCCCTATAAATAGGGGACAATACCGTCTTTCTGAGGCGCACAAAGTGAAATTAATAGGCAAGTGCAGAAACTGCTTGACCAAGACATCATTCAACACAGCAAGTCGCCCTAGAACTCACCAGTAATTCTAGTTCCTAAGAAGTCGGATGGTTGTACAGAAGATAAGTGGAGGCTAGTAGTGGATTTTAGACAACTAAACGAAAAAACAATAAAAACCATTTTTCCAATTCCAAGGGTAGACGAAATTCTTGATCAGTAAGGATGCAGTAGATATTTCTCAACATTGGATCTTGCAAGTGGATATCAGCAAGTCCTGGTAGATAAACCTGACCGAGAAAAAACAGCATTTAGTGCGGGACTCGGACATTATGAATTCAAAAGGATGCCTTTTGGCTTAACAGGAGCCCCAGCAACTTTCCAACGCATCATGAACCACATATTAACTGGTCTACAAGGAATTGAATTTTTCGTGTATCTTGATGATATCGTTACTTATGCAAGAAACTAGAAGACCACGAAGAAAAACTAGAAAAGGTTCTTAGCGCAGTCAGAGCGAGTAAACTTAATTTCAATTTCTAAAAAGCGAAATTGTCCATCTTGGACAGAAATGCTCGGAACCTATTAACCTATTTAGGTTAATATCACGCATATTCATCATTTTTATTAAATCATGTTATTTAGGTTACTATTATATATTATAACTATTATTATATATTATAACTGCAAATTTGTCATTTATCATATAATTATATTTATTACATTTTTTGTATTTTTCACCTAAATTTAAGTTTTTACACTAGTTTTGTTTGTATATAAAAAGGCAAACTAAAATAAAGTGAGACAATTCGAATTCAAAGAGAATCGGTAAAAGTAAAAGATTTATTTCTCAATAATAAAAAGTCACATTAAATTGACGCAGTCCATATTCTCCGAGAACCCAACACATGGTACTCACCCTGTGATTTACCTTGTAAATTCTCTAATTCGTACATATTATTTCCTGTGGGTTTTACTACCCGACATTTCAAAAATTTTCTACAAAATTTAGAATTCATATTTTTACTAAAATTGCTTAAAATGGTATTTCTCCTATAAACCTCCTGGGACAAATCTTATATTTCTAGCACCTCTATTATACCTTTCTGCACTATGATTATACGCCTTTTGCATGTTTTCCTTAAGTTTATCACGCATTATTTGCATTTTCTCATTTCTGTTCAATTCTAGTATTTCACGGTCTGTTAGCGATCGTAATTTTCTACCCAGCACGTAGTCTGCAGCACTCGTATACATGTTATTTCATCACGTTATCAAAGCTTTTGGCGACAAACTGACTTCCATACTTACTATGTATCACCTCTGGAACTCCGAATTTATGGAATATCTCACTAACCAGAAACTCAATAACCTTATTTGTGGTAGCTCTTTCATTGCCTTTAAGAAGATAAACTTCGTAAAATGGTCAACCACGATAAAAATGTAACAGTTTCCCTTCTTAGATCTTGGATACTTCCTCATAAAATCAATGCATAGCTTCTGAAAGAGTCTTTCGGTTATCACCTGTTTTCCTATCTCCGGGCGAAGATTTTCATTACAGGGTTTTGTTTCCTTACAAATTTGACAGGACGTGACGAAATTCTTCACTTGCATTGCCATTTTCGGCGAGTAGTATAATCTTCCGAGCCTTTCTAGAGTTTTTCTAACACCTCCATGAGCTGTTGTGGGTGTTACGTCTGCATTTTCTATTAGGGGTTGCGTGATGGAGTTTGGAATCTACAGTTTCCAATCACTTTCCTCAACTGATGGATAGAAACGCATCTTTTTATATATTAGTCCATTTTCAATTTTTATATCGAGCAGTAGTTTTGAATTGTTTTAAATGTGGGCGACTAATTCTAGATATTCCTTACTCTCGAATTCTGTTGTTTCAAAACCTAACTGTTCCGTAATATTTATTTCCTCTACACACGGAAGTCTTGACAGCATAATCGCAAGCATCACATGGAATAAAAAATCTTTTCGTAAAATCCGCGTGACGTAGTACAGGTGCTGATATCAATGCCTTTTTTAAGTTTTCGAAAGCTACAATCGCTTCAGGCGTCCTTTCAATTTTTTTGGATTTTTTTAGGGCACCCGTTAAAGGTGCTGAAGTCACGGAGAAATTTTTTATAAACCTTCGGTACTATCCTGCTGTACCTAAAAAACTTCTTAGCTCTCTAACTGATTTAGGCACTGGTATATTTCTCATAGTATTCACCTTATCAGGATCTGTTTTTAACATCCCACCAGCGACTATAAATCCTAAGTATTTTAAACGTTGAAAACAAAATTGTGACTTTCCTAATCCTATTGTGAGATTAGCAATAATTTTAAATGTGTGTTAAATTCATTTGATATAATCAGCAAATCGTCCAGATATACAAACACGTTGTCTTTCAGATGGGCTGGGATAACTTTATCCATTAAGCGACAAAGATGTTGCGCTGCGTTGCAGAAACCGAATGGCATTACTCGAAACTGATATAGTTGTCTCCCTGCCACGGTAAATGCTGTGTACATCCTACTCTCAGGTTCCAACTCGATCTGCCAAAACGCGTATTTCAGGTCGACGCTGCTTATATTATAAGTTTCGTCGATCCTGCTTAATATGCCGTCTATGTTCTGTAATGGATACGCGTCCTTTACAGTTAATTTATTTAACTTTCTAGTATCTAAACAGAATCTATTCTTTCCTGGTTTCCTGACGATAGTTGTTCTATTGCTTTACGGGCTCTCACTAGGTTCGATAACATTAAATTTGAGCATTTTATCTATTTCTGCATATGTTATTTCCTGGCCTGCTGGTGAAATAGGGTAATATCTGTCTTTAATAGATTCTGCGCCATCTATCAACTTTAGACAATGTTTTTCCAAAGGTGCTTTCCTAACCCTTTTTCTTCAAAAGTTTCAAATTTTTTAATGACTTCCTCTAGTTCTTGGTTTTGTTTTCTGTCTAATTTATGCGGTTCTAATTTATATTCTGATTTCCTAATGTGTTCTTCTATGACCTTGTTCATTTCTATTTCATCTGCCCGTAGAATATCGGAAACTAAATTAATAGTATGCCAGAAATCTATACCTTCGCTGCATTCTTTACCTAAAATGCTAACGGAAGCACCACTATCTAATAAACCAGAAATTGTTTTTCCTTCTAAACGCACATCTATGAAAATCCTATTATCGATGTTTTTCTTATTTATTCTATTTATTGACTTCACGATAAGATTATTTGTAAAACGCTTTTTCTTGTACAGTTCTCTAATTCTTATTATTCTCTTGGAAAGAGGTTTTCGGGTATTTTCTCCATTGAAATTTTGAGAACGAACAATGTTCTAATATTTTCTTCTTACGTCTACCGGTAAGTAATGCCTTATTTGCGACAAATTTCCATGTACGTATTCAAATTCCTCCTTTGAAGTTTTTTTCTTCTCGGCGTTATTTCTATTTACTTTGGTAAGGTGGGGTTTTTCACTGGACGTCGGTCCCCATTCATTCCCACGTCCCTCAACCGGTTTCCCCGTTGACAATCCGGGCATCTTGGCACTATTACATTTGGTTTGCCACATCTATAGCAAAACAAACTTCTCTCGACAGCATCATAGTCTCGAAAACCATGACCTTGAGATTTACAGCTCCAGCATACCAATTGTTTTGCTGGCGTATTATTTACGATAGCTATTTCCTCCAATGGATTGGATGAGCAACACTGTTCAGTTCACATTATTGTAATATTAGTGGTAAAGAATAATTGTGATTTTGTGCAAATTTTCTTGTGAATAATTCCGAAAGTACTGTTAATCAGACAGGCAAATTGTGCTGACTTAGTGTATATACGATTTATTGAAATCGGTGCGGTATTGACTGAATTATCAGTGTTTTAAATTTTTTTTCTTTTATTGCACACTGCTGTGCGGCTTTTTGGCAGTAACTTTGTAGTGCGATTAATGACACTCACTTACGCCGTAGTGACTAGATTTTGGCATTAAAAGAAAGTAGACGATCTAACGTTCACATCGATATATATACCATCGCGATCGATCCGCGCATCGCTTAAAAAACAGCAGATTATAAAAATAATTTGTAAAAGATAATCCCTGACTTCTGCGCCGTGCCTTTTGTTGACGGCGGTGTGTTGTGGACGACCAAAATACCAATTGTGTTGAGACGAGTGCGGCTGATATAGATTTTGTGAAGACATTTGTATTTACATAAAATTTTAGTATTTCCGGCTAAAGGACAAAGCAGATGTAAAATTTTAAATAAAAGCAGCCAAAAAAATTTTGGACTGAAAAACTTATTAAAGAAACATATTAAATTAAACAAGGAAACCTGAGAGTTACTCTTATGAGTACCTCAAAAGCAAAATGCTGTCAAGTAAGCTCTAACGAAAGAAATGCTTATTTAACCCTTAATTCTGAAAACGTAAACGAAAACAACACAACGAAAAAAATTGATGACAGTCTGTATCTAACAGCAAAGCAACACGTTCGCGTTCGTACAAGTTCACTACCGCAAACTAGTGAATTATTATCGGTTCCAGTGCCACTCAAATCGGCAACTTCATCCGCGTCGGGTTCCTACTCTTCACTTAACGAAGCTGCTACAACTGCTATCGACATCGAAAAACATAAGATCCAAGTGGGAATGGACAGATACCTAACGGTTACCAAACGTGGGCGAAGTCCCAAACCGTCCCAGGTCGCATCAGTTCGAAAGTTATCGAGAAATAGTGATGGCTCCTCAGTAATTTACAAGAAAATAACGAGAATTTTGTCTGCACGACCAAATCCTCTAAACCTCCACCGATCTATTTGAGGGAAAAAAATTCAAACGCCCTTGTTAATTAATTAATTTCGACTATTGGTGATAAAGCGTTTTATGTCATGCCAATAAAACGTGGCAAAATTGATGAAACCAAAATACAGGTTCACGAGGAGGCGAATTTCCGTGAAGTGGTTAACGAACTTGAGAAGAAAAAGAGTAAATTAAGCTTTTACACATTTCAGCTTAAAAGTGCAAAAGGTTTGCAAGTTGTAGTAAAGGGTGTAGATCCAAGTGTTGAACCAGACGAAATAAAAGGTGCCCTCATTGATCAAGGTTTCAAAATTAAAAATGTCGTAAACATAATTAATAGGGAGAAAATACCACAACCTCTGTTCCGAGTAGAATTGGAGCCCAACGACGTAAAACTGAAGAAAAATGAAACGCACCCAATTTACAATTTGCAATATCTTCTGCATAGAAAAATCACGGTAGAAGAACCACGCAAACGTTCAAGGCCCGTACAGTGTCACAACTGTCAAGAGTTTGGGCACACAAAAACATACTGCAACCTGCCATCTGTTTGCGTTATATGCGGCGAATTGCACGCTACTGCTAGTTGCAATAAACCTAAAGTGGCAACAAACCTTAAAAAATGCAGTAATTGTGGCGGTAATCACACAGCAAAATTCAGAGGTTGCCCCGTTTATTCTTTCGTAAGACAGGGTGCAACCCCGGCACCTAAAATTATATCAGTTTAAAATGAGCATATTTTATCTACTTCGTATCCCCAAATGGCCCGACCATAAAAATCAACACTGTTCCACAAAAAAATGTTCCATCACCAAATACCATAGCAGATGCTAACTCAAGCTTCAATTTTACTCGTCTTGAAGCTACTATTGACAACCTTGTGCAAACAATAAACAATTTTATAACTAGTATGACTAGTATGACATGATGCAACAAATGCTGCAAATGCAGACTACTTTGCTTCAAGCAATTGTGAACAGAAAATGAATTCGTTGAAAATATGTTTTTGGAATGCAAATGGCATTCGCCAACATAAAAAGGAACTCGAACACTTCCTCACGGAAAATAACATTGACATCATGCTGGTCTCTGAAACGCTTTTGACAACAGGTATTTGGACGGTATAAGTAACAGAATGTTGAAAGAGCTCCCCAGTATTGCAGTCAGAATCATGCTATTTATTTTTAATGCCATTTTATGGCTTGAATACTATCCTGACCACTGGAAGATTACCAAAGTTAAAATGATTCCAAAACCGGGTAAAGACCTAACCAAAACCGAGTCATATAGGCCCATAAGCCTATTACCGACTATTTCAAAGGTTTTTGAAAAGTTGCTTATGAATAAATTGTCTCCAATGCTAAGAGATAGTGGGTGTATCCCAGACCATCAATTTGGTTTTAGAAGTAGACATAGCACAATTGAGCAAACCCATAGATTGGATCAGGTAAAAAGAAGGACTTTTGAAGAGAAGAAGTATTGTTCAGCTGTTTTTATTGATGTTTCTCAGGCTTTTGACAAAGTTTGGCATGAAGGTTTATTTCTGAAACTGACCGCTCACTTGCCTTGTAATATAAGCAATCTACTGAAAAGCTACATAATTGGACGAAAATTTTCTGTTGTTGAAGGAGACTTCATTAGTTTAACCAAACCAATTTCCTCAGGCGTACCACAAGGTAGCATTCTTGGAACAGTTTTATATTTGATATATACCTGCGATATGCCTGTAAGTGAAACTGTCCACACTTCTACGTTTGCTGATGATACAGCGTGTCTAAGTTCGCACGAAAACTCCTATCAAGCCTCCATAAATCTTCAGCAACGTACAACTCAGTTGGAGTTGTGGTTAAAATTATGGAGAATTAAAGTGAACGTTTAAAGGTGCATTCATGTGACCTTCACCCTGCGAAGAGATAATTGTTCACCCGTTCGAACCAATAATCACATTGTTCCTCACCATAGTTATGTGAGATATCTTGGTATACATCTTGATCGTCGCCTTACGTGGAAACATCATATTGACTCAAAGCTAACACAAATGAAACTTAAGCTAACACAATTACATTGGCTCATTGGCAGGAACTTGAAAC
This sequence comes from Trichopoda pennipes, assembly GCA_030448955.1. Lineage (NCBI taxonomy): Eukaryota > Metazoa > Arthropoda > Insecta > Diptera > Tachinidae > Trichopoda > Trichopoda pennipes. The sequence goes on along the minus strand of JASKUP010000062.1, from coordinate 1,851,719 downwards.
TTAGCCTAGATTGTAAGCTTCTAATTTACAAGAGTATTTTGAAACCAATATGGTCTTACGGAATCCAACTTTGGGGCACCTCAGCTTCAAATCTGGATAAATTTAAATTGGACAGAATAAAATTTTACGGTTAATAACTTTCGCTCCATGGTACATCAGAAATTCAAACATACATTGTGATTTAGACATACCGCTGGTGACTACAGAAATCATCAAATACGCAGGCAAATTTTTAATGAAGCTTGAAGACCATCCTAATCCCCTTGCTCGCAATATCTTGGATTATAGTGGACATAGCCAATTAAAAAAGAGGTATACCGCAGCTTTAATGACACATCTTAGAAATATTTGTTTTGTTTTTTTTAATGTCAATTTTTTTTTACCCAAAAGGTTAGTTCTGACATGGTCGGGACTAATGTACCTTTTTTTAGAATTTAAGATTTTAAAACTTATTGTTAGTTTAGTTTCTTGAAATTACAATAAATAATTATTAAAAAAAATAATTTTCCTCCAATAAATGAGACTTTATTTCACTGCCATCTAAGTATACCTCATTCACACTCCTTACAGACCGATGTAGTGGCATACCATTGCGTGCATCTCTTTTAGGAAAGTTGCGTTCTGCCTCTAAGCACTCTGCTCGCAATTGTTCCACCGAAGGTACTGTGATTGAGTATATAATTCTTGCTATGCTGTTTTTTACGTTTCGTTTCAGGATTTTTATTATATCAGAATCCGGTATAGGCTGCACAAGTCTGGATCGCATTTTCACCATTGTCTGAAAAAAGGAATCTAGTGTTTCATTATGCTGCTGTTTCCTCTCCACTAGATCTCTCATTATTTCAAAATTGGATGTGTTTGTCCGATATTGATTATACAGTTCGCATTTAAGTGTTGGTTATTTTAGATTTCCATGAGTTCGAATAAGAAGCCAGTACCAGTCTTTGGCTGAACCTGTGACTAACAAATGAAAATCCCTTAAGATTTCGTCCCAACCGATGTTATAATGCATTTGCAAATGCTCGATTCTAAAAATAAAGTCTTCTACGCTCATGTACGTACTATTTCCATTAAATACTATTCCCCATGTATCGACGCGTATATGAATTTTTTCCAGATTTACATTAGAATTCTGGGAATCGGAATGACTTCTGGGAGTAAACCTGTTATTACTATTTGAATGGTGATCTGCTGTAGCCCTTCCATTATCCGGAACGTTATTTGCCATTGGCAAGGTATTCATATTCTGCTCAATTCTTGGTGGAAAAATATTTCTCTCCCAATTATTATTCAGGCTCGCAGGATTATGAAAAATGCGATGTAACTCTCTTTGTTCTGGGATTTGAGAATCTACTTTCGAACGTTCGCTAATGGCTTTCGTTAATTCACCTATTAATTTCTTTATATCGCTAATTTCGTCCTGAACCATTTTTTTAACTCGTTCTTCTTATGCTCTTTGAACAACTAGTGTCTCATCAACTACCAACTCTCTTACTTCTGGATCTATTATTTCAATGATAGCTTGAAAACTTATGGATGGACCCTGATTAATTACGGTGCCTGCTGATTGTTGTGGTCTAGAATTTATGGTGCCTGACAAATCTCTGAAAGTATCGTTGTTGTTTGCCATTTTGTGCCTATAGTTACTAAATTTTCGCTGTTTAGGTTGAACTTCCACCGAACGATTGAAGTCTGTTTGTGTTCTCCTTTTTCGAATTCTGTTCGACTGCCCTATTTCTGGGTTCATTACATTTCACGAACAACTACTATCGGACTCGAAAATTTTGTACAATTTGATTCAAAACTTAAACATAATTAAAACTTACTCGCAAGTAAATTTCGTAACCACAAATCATCCAAAAAAAAGGTTGAATTAAATTGAATAAAAATCGCTAACTCTTTTTGGTACAACCAACGAATTTTAAAACTATTTTAAATATTACTATAAATATATAAAATACTTATTAATTAAATACAGTAAAAAAAAATGTAATATATAGAAAATAGAAAACTAAACGCAAATATATGTAGACTTAATTAATACTTATGTACGTGCAAAATTATATTAATTAACTATATTAATTATTATATACAACCAAATTATTGAAAACTGAAATATATAAATTTAATCAATAAACAGATGAACAAAAACATCAAATTTTGTATACGTTTTCTTAAAACACACTAAAAAATATTTACTTAACACCAATTCACACAAAAAAAAATTTTCCACTCTATTCACTTTATTTTACTTGGGATTACATTCGTCTGCGGTGGTCTGATGGCTATCCTTTGTCTATTCTCTATTAACATTTTTCCTATGAAGTTCTAGATTCTGAATACGGCAATGCACAAGGAGCTAAAATAGAAATCGATAAATTGGCAGTAAGAAGTTTCATAACGGGACTAAGGAGTCAAGTTATGACAAATAGGTTGATTGGCAAGGAAGGAAGTACGATAGCCCAACTGGTGGATGAAATAGAAAAGTCATATCGTTTCTATGGAGAATCACAGGCGAGAATAGTAAACACGGTATATCAGGGCTCATTTTATTATGAAGGACATGCCACGGGCGAACCGAGTTTAGCAGGAATGAATACACCAATTTGTAACATGTGCCTAAAATATAGCCATGAACTGGGCCGGGATGATAATTCACGGCAGTTGCAAAAGGACTCTAAGGAGTATACACAATATATGCGAAGACAGACGTGTGGATTTTGCGGAAATCTTGGACACAGTTTGTCTGAATGTCGAAAGCGATTTAAAGTTTTGTTCTGCAGAGCTTGTAGCATCCCAGGACATCAACAGAACAGATTTTGCGAAAGGAGCAACAAAGGATTTAGACAAAATAATAACTCATTGACACAAGATTCTAGAGGGCAGTTTACAGGTACAGCACGCAATAATATTGTATGTTTCAAATGCAATCAAATGGGACATTTCGCAAGCACTTGCGGCCAAAATAAGTTATTTAAAAACAATAACAACATGAGAAGACAGTTAAACGACGTAGACAACATACCATGCCCGGGTATCCAATAATGGCCCATCCATGCCCTAATGGTTGGAAAGCCGAAAGTGCGAGCGAAAATAAAAAAGGGCAGTTAGAAGATTGTAATGTCAGCATTAATATTATTGATACAGACGAAAACGTTGTGTTTTCAAAACCACAAGGCGTACAAGCGGAAAGTTTGCTCTACGTTTTACTGATATGGACAACCAAGATATTTTTCCAATATATTAATGCAATAGTAGAAACCTTAGATAATTGCAAGGAAAAAATTGAAATATTTTTAAAATCAACGATAAGTAAAACGTTCTTCAAACTATACAACTTTTCTACGAAAAACTATTGCAAGTGACGACGCGTTCATTAGATTGCCCTGTAACCAGGCAAACAATGGTATTCTTTTATTACTTGTGGGTGTAGTGAAAAGAAGCTCATTATTACCAGATGTAAAACTGAGGGACCACATAACAACAAAACTAAAAGGAGCGTTCGGAGGCAGCGTAGATACTGAGGGAGTAATCGAGGTGAATCATTTGGCAATACCGAAACTAAATTTCCGTTTTGAAGTAGTTCCTTCGGCATGTCAATTACTTGCAGATGGAATACTAGGTCGAGATTCGTTGTGGAACAGAACAATTATAGATGCCATTAACAAAAACGTCACCTTTATAAGCAACAAACATCGCATAAGCATACCACTAGTGAGAGAAGACAAACTGTATGAAGTTTACGTTGAGAAGGACACAGTAATCTCATCCAGAGCTCGATCAATAGTATGCGTCAATGCCAGACCAGGATATTCTAATTAAGAAGTCGAAAAATGGAGATAATGTACTTACGGGGAACACATTGACTACTATAACCAATGGAAAAGGACTAGTTAGCATCATAAACACCAGTGAGAAAGAAAGTGTTTGAAATTCAAATAACCAACTGAATTTTGAGTACGCTGACGACGTCAAAGTCTTGAAGACAGAACAAAGGTTGCCTAAAAGTAAGCAGGAAGCAGATCAACGATGTAATAAAATATGGAAGATGACAAAACTGGATGACGATCTCAATCAAGAGGAGAGAAAATCCAGAGAATTTTGCAAAAATTCAAGGATGTATTGAGTTTAGCCAGACCCATCTAGAGTGGAAAGTGTACGAAAGATCAGAGCACCTACAAACATCAAAGAACTACAGGTATTTTTGGGTTTTGTGAACTATTATAGGAAATTTATTCCTAATGCAGCAGAATATCTTCTACCACTTTCAAAGCTGTTAAGAAAAGACGTAAAATTCAAATAGACTTACGAATGTCAACGATCAATGAAAAAATTGAAAAATGCCATAATCAACCCTTCAAATCTTAAATACGTGGATTTTTCAAAGGATTTTCTGCTAACAACTGACGCCAGTGGAGAGGCTCTAGGCGCAGTACTGTCACAGGGAGAGCCGGGAAAGGATCACCCTATATGTTTTGGTAGTAGAGATTTAAACAACTCCGAGCGGCGGTACTCAACTATAGAAAGAGAATTCCTAGCAATTGTTTGGGCTACGTGGACTTACCGATACCTTTTAGGTAGACATTTTACAGTTTTCACCGAGCACAAACCTCTAAAAGGAATTGCGAATCTAAAAGACCCAACTTCACGCCTAGCGCGGTTTCGACATAAGCTGTCAGACTTTAATTTTAATATACAATACATGTCGGGTAGGAAAAATCAAAACGCCGATGCACTTAGCGGACTACCCACTCACGAAACTTCCTTAGCAGTGGTCACTCGTTCAAGGACTAAGCAACAACAGCCAGAAGGCAGTGACAATAGGGTAGAGTCAGCAGATGGGATAAGCCAAAGAATTGTCTATCAAGACGACATAATTGCATTGAATACCAAAGAGGATATAGATAATGTCCTTAAAGCTTTTCATGACTCACCAATGGGAGGACATCAGGGATTTGCTAAAACTTACAGGAGGATAAGAAATCAGAAAGTTACATTCCAAACTGCTTAAAATGCCAGCAAAATAAGAGTGGTAAGCGGAATAAAATGCCTATGGTGATTACTGACACACCAAATAAACCATTCGAGAAAGTGTACATGTACATGGTTGGAACTTTACCAACAACATCAAGAGGAAACAAATTTATTCTGACATTCCAGGACGATTTCTCGAAGTATATGGCTTGCGTTGCCATTCCTGATGGCGAAGCTCAGACGATTGGCAAAGCTTTCTTTAACGAAATTATTTCAAGGAACACTATCCTGAAAGTTCTGGTTACTGACAATGGGAATAATTTTACATCACGAATACTTAAGGAAGTGTGCAAATTAATGAAAATACAACAAATAAGTACTAGTCCTTACTATCCTTAATCGAATGGTTCATTAGAGAGAAGTCACAGGCCACTACCGGAGTTTTTGAGAAATTTCGTAAAAGAAGACGGATCTAATTGGGATGAGGGACGATACATGCCGCCACTAAACAAACACCACAAAAAACTCTGTTTGGATTTGAGTCACAAATTCCGATGAAATTAAAGAGAAAAACCGAGCCCCTCTATAATGAAAATGAATATCCCAACATCCTGAAATTTCAGTTGCAAAGATCACACGAACTTGTAAGAGAGAATTTCAAAAGAGCTAAGCTGAGTTCAAAAAACTATTATGACAAAAACACAGCCACTAAAATCTTCAAAAGCGGAGAGAATGTCTGGCTTAGAAATCAAAATAGAAAAAATAAGTTCTCCCCAATCTGGATTGGACCATATTTAGTGAAAGAACCTAACAGCACAGTAATAACAAAGATAGTGATAAAGGGAAAGAGAAAATATTCCACAACAATTTACTTACTATATTTAAAAACAAGCGCTTATAACAATAACCGACTAATGCGACAATTTGATTAATTTTCAGGACTCCTTCTGATGGGAACCTCGATCATCACGGGAGAAATGCACGTAGAGAAATAAGAAGTAGATGACGGATATGCTGAACTACACATGGGCACTGCAGTAGTAGCAACGAGATTCCAATATATTCTCCATCAGATTAACATTAAAGACATAAGTGATTCGGTCAATGAATTCGCGCATAACATATCGAGATTAATACCTCCTTCCTACCGAGAAATAATGATAACGGAGATAAACGAAATCAAGGACGGTCTTCATACGCGTTTACCAGGCCGCATCAAGCGAGGCCTATTAAATATCGGCGGAAAGCTGATAAATTGGCTCTACAGAACACTAGACGATGACAATAGACAACAAATAAAGCAGCATTTTGAAGTTGTCGATTCAAAAAATCACCAATTTATTGAACAATCAAACCATCAGGTCTACATTAATGACAGATTTAATTCTTTTATCAATAAACTGCTAAAAGCAATTAACGAAAACCGCAAGGCTCTGAACAGCTTGACTACAGCCAAGCAGGAATCAGAAGACCAGAAACACCAAGACGTAGCGATCTTTCAACTTTTCAAACTCATGGATATGAAAAGTCAAGTCAGGATCTCCTACAAGAATCCGCAGCTATGGCAAATATGACAATTTTTAAACCAGCTCTACTAACTACTACAGAAATTGAAAATTACAAAATAAACGTGGAAACAGTGCAAGACATGCAGATGGGTGTAGCTCTACATAGGCATAGTAACTTGATGTTCGTGATCAAGATGAAACCATTACACTGGAAAAATCGTTAATTATTCCTATACCAACCAGAAGTTTTCATTAAAAAGATCGCAAGAGAATACATAGCGAAGTCCAACAAAGGTATATTCAGTTACAATGGCGAAAAAGACTTTAAAAGTTTGAAGAAATCAGAGAATTGTGTTTTTTGTGGGAAATGCAACCTAATCTCACATGAAACAGAGACAGTGGAACTAATTGAAGGAGGCACAGTTAAAATAACAAACGTTAACAAACCTGCAATGACAACGAGTTGTGATGACCGTCGCCTAAACCTCACAGGGAACTTCATGATTTCCTTTTACAATTGCACCATTAAAATCAGAGAACAAGATTTCGTCAGCCAACTAATCGATGTAACCCAGAAGTTTCTAATGGTTGGAAGCAACAGGAGTTTAACAACAGCAATAAAAACCATGCTAGAAAAACTTCACATCACGCAGATAAGTAATATCAAAACTATTGAAGAACTGAAATTTTAGCAGACTGTATCAAATGGTATATTATATTTGGCTATAACTATCACGGGAATAGCAGTAACTATAATCATATTCCTGTTATGTAAAAGCCGACGGGAAGTAAAATTTAAAATACGGAACGAGATCCCAGAGCGCAGCTCTAATTTGAATAGAATTGTTGGTAATTGTCTGCAAGATCACAGCCGTTAACAATATAACAAACAGAAAAACTCTGCGTGTTTTCTTTTCTTGAGAGGAGACGAATGTTATGAGTTGTTCTTATTTTAGCTTTTAACTTTATAATTAATTCTATGTTAAGCATTAATATTTTTATTTTATTATTATTTTTTAGCCTACTTTAATAACTGCTTTCTCTTTAACTTATAGCCTGTTTCCACGACAATTTGAATCTCGTGTTTCGCTCTCTGAGCCAAGTTTATGAATCATGCTGTTTATACGACTCATTTATCTGCTTCGATTTGACAGTTGTTATTAAACAGAAAAACATAAGTTAAAAACAACAACAAAAACAGTTGAAAAACAACAGAAGATATCCATCTTGCCGCGATAGCATTAAGTATAATTTTTTTCCTATCCATTTTTTTAAAATTTTATAAAATTAAAATACATTAACACACCCATATTTTTTAAGTTTTCACTTTTAACTTTGTTTTGTTTGTAATTTTTCTTTGTTTACAAAAATGTTTAATTTTGACAACTAGTGCAGATAAACTTACGATAAAAATTAGAGAAGAGAGGATTTTTCCTTGATTCGCAGCTAGATTCAATATGAATCTACCAGCTTCGTTCTCAAAATTTTGTATGGCGAAGCAGGTTGATTCGCTTATGATTGGGGTGTGAAGCAAGAATAGACAGCGAAGCAGGTGCCGTGCAAACAAGCTATTACTTACCATTAATTTTAATTTTGAACTTACTTAAGCAAGTTGGCTAACATTACACTTACTCATCATTTTTATTGAACCATGTTATTTAGGTTACTATTACTCATATTCATCATTTCTATTGAATTTATTATAACTGCAAATTTGTCATTTATCATATAATTGTATTTATTACATTTTTTGTATTTTTCACCTAAATTTAAGTTTTTGCACTAGTTTTGTTTGTATATAAAAAGGCAAACTAAAATAAAGTGAGACAATTCGAATTCAAAGAGAATCGGTAAAAGTAAAAGATTTATTTCTCAATAATAAAAAGTCACATTAAATTGACGCAGTCCGTATCCTCCCAGAACCCAACACATGGTACCCACCCAGTGATTTACCCTGTAAATTGTCTAATTCGTACATACTATTTCCTATGGGTTTTACTACCCGACATTTCAAAAATTTTCTACAAAATTTAGAATTTGTATTTTTACTAAAATTGCTTAAAATGGTATTTCTCCTATAAACCTTTTGTCCTGGGACAAATCTTATATTTCTAGTGCCTCTATTACACCTTTCTGCACTATGATTATACGCCTTTTGCATGTTTTCCTTAATTTTATCACGCATTATTTGCATTTTCTCATTTCTGTTCAATTCTAGTATTTCACGGTCTGTTAGCGATCGTAATTTTCTACCCAGCACGTAGTCTGCAGCATTCGTATACATGTGATTTCATCACGTTATCAAAGCTTTTGGCGACAAACTGACTTCCATATTTATCATGTATCACCTCTGGAACTCCGAATTTATGGAATATCTCACTGACCAGAAACTCAATAACCTTATTTGTGGTAGCTCTTTCATTGCCTTTAAGAAGATAAACTTCGTAAAATGGTCAACCACGATAAAAATGTAACAGTTCCCCTTCTTAGACCTTGGATACTTCCTCATAAAATCAATGCATAGCTTCTGAAAGAGTCTTTCGGTTATCACCTGTTTTCCTATCTCCGGGCGAAGATTTTCATTACAAGGTTTTGTTTCCTTACAAATTTGACAGGACGTGACGAAATTCTTCACTTGCATTGCCATTTTCGGCGAGTAGTAAAATCTTCCGAGCCTTTCTAACACCTCCATGAGCTGTTGTGGGTTTTACGTCTGCATTTTCTATTAGGGGTTGCGTGATGGAGTTTGGAATCTACAGTTTCCAATCACTTTCCTCAACTGATGGATAGAAACGCATCTTTTTATATATTAGTCCATTTTCAATTTTTATATCGAGCAGTAGTTTTGAATTGTTTTAAATGTGGGCGACTAATTCTAGATATTCCTTACTCTCGAATTCTGTTGTTTCAAAACCTAACTGTTCCGTAATATTTATTTCCTCTACACACGGAAGTCTTGACAGCATATCCGCAACTATGTTTTCGTACCCTTTTCGGCGCTGTATTTCAAAATCAAAAGCTTGCAATTGTAACGACCATCTAGCTAATCTGCCTGTCAGATCTTTGGGTGACATCAGCCACTTTAGACCAGAATGATCAGTCACAATCGTAAATGGCATCATTTCCACATATTGTCTAAAATTCTTCACCGCCATAACTGTAGCTAAGCACTCTTTTTCTGTTACTGTATAATTCCTCTGACACGAATTCAATTTCTGCGAATAGAATGCTATAGGGTGTTCCTCATTATTGCCATCCATTTGGTATAAAACTGCTCCTATGCCATAATCGCAAGCATCACATGGAATAAAAAATCTTTTCGTAAAATCCGCGTGACGTAGTACAGGTGCTGATATCAATGCCTTTTTTAAGTTTTCGAAAGCTACAATCGCTTCAGGCGTCCTTTCAATTTTTTTGGATTTTTTTAGGGCACCCGTTAAAGGTGCTGAAGTCACGGAGAAATTTTTTATAAACCTTCGGTACTATCCTGCTGTACCTAAAAAACTTCTTAGCTCTCTAACTGATTTAGGCACTGGTATATTTCTCATAGTATTCACCTTATCAGGATCTGTTTTTAACATCCCACCAGCGACTATAAATCCTAAGTATTTTAAACGTTGAAAACAAAATTGTGACTTTCCTAATCCTATTGTGAGATTAGCAATAATTTTAAATGTGTGTTAAATTCATTTGATATAATCAGCAAATCGTCCAGATATACAAACACGTTGTCTTTCAGATGGGCTGGGATAACTTTATCCATTAAGCGACAAAGATGTTGCGCTGCGTTGCAGAAACCGAATGGCATTACTCGAAACTGATATAGTTGTCTCCCTGCCACGGTAAATGCTGTGTACATCCTACTCTCAGGTTCCAACTCGATCTGCCAAAACGCGTATTTCAGGTTGACGCTGCTTATATTATAAGTTTCGTCGATCCTGCTTAATATGCCGTCTATGTTCTGTAATGGATACGCGTCCTTTACAGTTAATTTATTTAACTTTCTAGTATCTAAACAGAATCTATTCTTTCCTGGTTTCCTGACGATAGTTGTTCTATTGCTTCACGGGCTCTCACTAGGTTCGATAACATTAAATTTGAGCATTTTATCTATTTCTGCATATGTTATTTCCTGGCCTGCTGGTGAAATAGGGTAATATCTGTCTTTAATAGATTCTGCGCCATCTATCAACTTTAGACAATGTTTTTCCAAAGGTGCTTTCCTAACCCTTTTTCTTCAAAAGTTTCAAATTTCTTAATGACTTCCTCTAGTTCTTGGTTTTGTTTTCTGTCTAATTTATGCGGTTCTAATTTATTTTCTGATTTCCTAATGTGTTCTTCTATGACCTTGTTCATTTCTATTTCATCTGCCCGTAGAATATCGGAAACTAAATTAATAGTATGCCAGAAATCTATACCTTCGCTGCATTCTTTACCTAAAATGCTAACGGAAGCACCACTATCTAATAAACCAGAAATTGTTTTTTCTTCTAAACGCACATCTATGACAATCCTATTATCGATGTTTTTCTTATTTATTCTATTTATTGACTCCACGGTAAGTAATGTCATATTTGCGACAAATTTCCACGTACGTATTTTTCTTCTCGGTGTTATTCCTATTTACTTTGGTAAGGTGGGGTTTTTCGCTGGTGGTCGGTCCCCATTCACTCCCACGTCCCTCAACCGGTTTCCCCGTTGACAATCCGGGCATCTTGGCGCTATTTCATTTGGTTTGCCACATCTATAGCAAAACAAACTTCTCTCGACAGCATCACAGTCTCGAAAACCATGACCTTGAGATTTACAGTTCCAGCATACCAATTGTTTTGCTGGTGTAATATTTACGGTAGCTATTTCCTTCAATCACTGCCATCTAAGCATACCTCATTCACACTCCTTACAGACCGTTGTAGTGGTATACCATTGCATGCATCTCTTCTAGGAAAGTTGCGTTCTGCCTCTAAACATTCTGCTCGCAATTGTTCTACCGAAGATACTGTGATTGGGTATATAATTCTTGCTATGCTTTCTTTTACGTTTCGTTTCAGGATTTTTATCATATCAAATTCCGGTATAGGCTGCACAAGTCTGGATCGGATTTTTACCATTGTCTAAAAAAGGAATCCAGTGTTTCATTATGCTGCTGTTTCCTCTCAACTAGATCTCTCATTATTTCAAAATTGGATGTGTTTGTCCGATATTGATTATAAGAAGCCAGTACTAGTCTTTGGCTGAACCTGTGACTAACAAATGAAAATTCCTTACGATTTCGTCCCAACCGATGTTATGCATTTGCAAATGCTCGATTCTAAAAATAAAGTCTTCTACGCTCATGTACGTACTATTTCCATTAAATACTATTCCCCATTTATCGACGCGTATATGAATTTTTTCCAGATTTACATTAGAATTCTGGGAATCGGAATGACTTCTGGGAGTAAACCTGTTATTACTATTTGAATGTGATCTGCTGTAGCCCCTTCATTATACGGAACGTTATTTGTCATTGGCAAGGTATTCATATTCTGGAAAAATATTTCTCTCCCAATTATTATTCAGGCTCGCAGGATTATGAAAAATGCGATGTGACTCCCTTTGTTCTCGGATTCGAGAATTTACTTTCGAAAGATTGCTAATGGCTTTCGTTAATTCACTTATTGATTTCTTTATATCGCTAATTTCGTCCTGAACCATTTTTTTAACTCGTTCTTCTAATGCTCTTTGAAAAACTAGTGTCTCATCAACTACTAACTCTCTTACTTCTGGATCTATTATTTCAATGACAGCTTGACAACTTGTAGATGGACCCTGATTAATTACGGTGCCTGCTGATTGTGGTGGTCTAGAGTTTATGATGCCTGACAAATCTCTGAAAGTATCGTTGTTGTTTGCCATTTTGTGCCTATAGTTACTAAATTTTCGCTGTTTAGGTTGAACTTCCACCGAACGATTGAAATCTGTTTGTGTTCTCCTTTTTCGAATTCTGCTCGACTGCCCTATTTCTGGGTTCATTACATTTGACGAACAACTACTATCGAACTCGAAAATTTTGTACAATTTGAATCAAAACGTAAATATAATTGAAACTTACTCGGAAGTAAATTTCGTAAACACAAATCATACAAAAAAAGGTTTAACATGAATTAAATTGATAAAAATCGCTACCTCTTTTTGGTACAACCAATGAATTTCAAAACTATTTTAAATATTACTATAAATACATAAAATACTTATGGCTGTATGCATAAAAAACGCTCACTTGAGCTTTAAAGTACACGTTAGTTAACAAACACTTTAGAGCTAACAGACGTTTGTTAAAAATGGTATTCATAAACAGTACTTTAGCTAATGTATGCTTTAGTAAAATTAGTATTTTGATTCTGGCAATGCGACTATTTTCAGTTGTCACGTTGTAGTTAACGATGTATAAAAATGAATATTATTTATCCGGGTAGTTAGATCAATAAAAAATTATTTTATTGTTTTCAGCAAAATCAACATATTTTTTTTTATAATCTTTTTAATAAAAAGCAAAGCACCAAAAAAAGATCAATTTGCAAGGCTTACGAAGAACTTACAAAGAATTTGTTCATATTAAAATAATAATTATTCGGATAACGAGCTTTGTTTTGATTATATGTACATCAATAAAACTTTTGTTTAAAATAATTAATTATAATAAGTAATTTATAATTATTCGGAATCATTATCAATATTAGCAGCAATTTTATTCGTGCTTGATTCCTTTTCAAATAAATATTAAGTGATATTCTCACAAAATATTTATTACAAAACAATTTTCATTTAAAAATGAACGTTTTATGATATTCTCATGGTTTGTGCTCCTAATTCCTACTTTATTTTCCCACAATTTTAAGAGGTCAGTAAGAAAAGATTGTCGGCACAAAAGATCTCAAGCAAAAGTCTCGAGCGGCTGTCGACTCATCCTCTAACTGCTCCACAAACCTACCCTTAAATTGTTCCTAAAATTTTACTCATTTATCAATTTTGGAAGTACGAGGCTTAACATCTAGAATGAACTTTGTTCGATTTCCAGGATTTTCCTCTCATCTCCTGAACTTGTCGTTAGTTTCTCACGATCATCCAATGAAGATTTGAAAATATTTATACTACGGACTTTTTCCCATCCGATTTCTCATGCGAAACTACGTTAGGCTATTTCATCTTCTGGCATTCTATTGCCTAGTGTTATGTTCTTCTACACTAACTTGTTCTTTCTTGATTTCTATTGGGCGCCATTTTCCTGTTACGTTACCTTATGATAACTTATATGCGCCATTTTCCTGTTGGGTCAACCTTTAGGCGCTATCTTCCAGTTAAGTCATCTCATTACCATTGGCTGATCTGAGCGGCACTTGCCCCCTTCTTCCTTGGGGCCCCATTCGCTCAGGCCATATAGTCCGGTTGGATTGACGAGGTTCCAGCCTAGCTCCGGTTAGTGTCCTCAGGGGGATCCGATCCTCCTCGCCAGCAGAGTAATACACAAGAAACAAATTTACAAAAAAAAACATGATCATTCAAATAAAAAAAAAAATTCTAGTAAAACTAATTTTACCTTGAACCTTACTTTGCTCACCCAACTTCGCCATGGTAGTTGCCTCTCTATTTCCTCACGACCCACTAAAACTCTGTCAGATTCGCTATCAGCAACCCATATTCGACTACATTATTATTAGGATTATTTTTAGGCAATCATTTTACTTCTATTATTTCTTTCCTTATGATTTTTGATAACTTATCATAATACTTATTTCTATTATAAGATCACATTTCACATATACACGAAATACAAATATATCCTCAACTCCTTTTCTCTATAGAGCCCGAACTATCTATTCTGTTTCTGAAATTTCAAGACCCGCTCACTATGTTCTTTTTTTCTCTATCTACACCTAAAGGAGCTCCCTGAGATGCCCTATGGATGCATCCCAATCCTAAAATATACTATTCCGAACACGCCTAGTTCGTGCTCTCGCCTGGATATATTTATATTGTTACGTTTATACCTTTTATAAACGTTTTGTTGTGAGTTCTTTATTACAAATAATTAACACCAGTTTTTAGAATTTTTAAATTTATAACAATTTTATTTACTTCAACTACACAAAGTTGACCAAAATAATTTACTTAAAAATGCACGTCTTCACTCGCAGAGGTTTAATTTACTGATTGATTATCTACTCAGACGCTTCCCCTATTTATACTTGTCCAATTAGAATCTAGATTTCAGAATCTTCTACTCCCTTTGTATCGCGTTTTGTTTTTGTAAGTTGTTTATTAGTTGTATAGGCGGCTGTATGTCTGTGTGTATAGTTGTTTTTGTTTTTATGCTGATAAGGTTTCTGCTTGGAATTTATTTCAATACATTTGTTGTTGCTTTTGTAAAAAAAAGGGTTTTTTAGAAAACTACGCAGATGATAAACAACTGTATATTTGTTGTTGTAAAATTAGGTTTTGTCTTGCGCGTTTAGATGATAAGCAGCATACTTGTATTTTTCTTGCATGCCAGACAGTTAGTAAACAGCATATCAAATTGTGGTTGTGTGTGTGTATAAACTTCTACGCAGTTTGTAACCAGTACTTTTCTTTATTGCTTAACTGTTTTATTTTAAATCTTAAGCAAGACACATTCGTAACAATATTATAACACTTTTTTTCTTACTAATACTCTCTTAACTAGAAATATACTAAAAATACTCTACACATACTACTTTAACTTACTAGCACCACCATTTAGCTCCTCCTGCCTTTTCTGGGACTTCCTTTACCGGTTTTTTCCAAGATTATTTCTCTCATTTTCTTCTTAGTTTTTCCGTGGATGCACCTCCTTCTACTGCTTCCACAATCTCTTGATGAACAAACATTCCTTTCTCTGTGGGAACTGCACTTTTATTATTTTGTATCGTTTTCTTCAATCATTTAATTTTTATATACATATTTGTTTTAAGAATTTTCGGCACTATTTTCTACAGAAATTTTTTAATTTTTATATATTATGCTTAAAAACTTTTGGCGCCATTCTCTACGGAAATGCTTTAATTTTTATATATTATTCTTAACGGTTTTCGGCACTAATTCATTAAAAAAATGTCTTAATTTTTTTTTATACATTTTGTCCCCTTAATATTTTGCACTATTATTCCAAAAAATTTGTTTTAATTTTTAGGTATTGGTTATAAAATTTCCAGCACTATTATTCACAGAAATGTTCCAATTTATCTCTATTTTTACTAAGAATTTTCGGCACTTTATCAGAAAAGAAAAAGTTTTAATTATTTTATTGTGTGGTCCTTTCAGCGCGAATGTTTTGCTTTTCTTCATCCACACAACATTATCTCCCACTCTAGACTGAAACTTCTTCTGCTGCCTGCTATTTATACTTGCATTTTATAATGGGATCTATCTACCTTGGAAAACATATTTAAATTCTCCCGCCACAATTTGCCATTTTTTTTTCTTCTCATTTTTCCACTAGCGCCTGATTCTAGAATATTCTTATTTACTTCCAATTCTGGCATCATACCTTTGTCTCCTTTCTTTCCTTGTCCATTCATTCTGTAAACAATCAGCTTATAAACAGTAGTCAGCTGAACAAATCAGGTAAGTAAATTTGTCAATACTTTTTACTACAATTTCCTTTATTTCCTTTTAGATTCGTGCTGAAAATTTTCGTTTCGGATTTAGACGCGTCTCTTGCTGGACAGGATATCAGTAAGTTTCTTTCCAATCCTCCTTCGCCTTTCCCATTTCTAATGTTTCCTTCTGTAATTCCCAGAAAAACAAAACAATACGGTCAAACATCAGAAAACAACACTTTAACAGACATTAACCAAAAATAATAAAAAAATTCTCCATTTATGCCATTTCCACTGATCTCTCCTTTTCGTGACTACGTAGCTGGCAAATATAAATTATAAACTCAGGCTCTATTGTCCCACACATCAAATCTACTTGGTTAAAATTATTTAAAAGAACTTGAATATTCCTCGACTTTGCCATGATTGTTATTCTGCTATACCAATTCTTCTCTTTTTAGCAATAAGCTTTTTTTGAAATACCGGACAGTTTCTGCTCTTAGTTATATGATCTATTCATTTATCACACTCTTTAGAGTTATGATTTCAATGGCATTTATTGCATGTTTCCTGATCCTTACACTCTGCTGCTCTATGATTAAATCCTTTACATTTAAAACACTGTATAATATCTGTACCATCACAAACTTTGCACTTCTCCCATCCGATGTTTACTTTTTCAGCTGTTAAAACTTTAACATAAGATTGAATATCGACCTTAAAGCTGAAAGTCCATACCACGCGTTCTACGCGTACACGCTTTATACGCCTCTGTCAAAAAAGTGGAATCAGTGTAATTGTATGTGACAAGTTACACAGCACATCGCATAGAATGCTTATGACGCATAGAACGCTTGAAGCAGGTTTACTTTCTACTTTTCTACGCGTCGCAAGTGCCATGAAAAAATTTCAGCTGTTTTTGACGTTGTATTATTTCTGTTATTTTGATTTTTAAATCGTTGGTGCAAAAAACCATTCACTTCCCTTTCCAAAAACAAGGGACCCACCTAAAAGCGTCTTCTTTTCTCTTGAAGTTTTCCATAGGTCCTCATTACACAAAATATCATATGCACAAATTCAATAAATTCTGTAAATTCTTGAAAAATTTTAATTTCAGTTTTCATTTTTGCAAAAATTTTTTTTATTAGATAAAATTATTTACACCACAACTGATTACAACAAAAAACTTGGCGCATAAAAAGCGTTGCATGTAACTTGAAGTTTGAAAAGCGTAGAACGTGTAAAAAGCATCAAACGCATACAAAGTGTGTGCGTGTAGAACGCGTGGTATGGACTTTCTGCTTAAGGTTTCCGTTATATAATTTATGACCATTTTTCGTATATTTAAATAACTTCAGTGCTACCATCAATACTATCAATAAGAATTTCATTTTGTTTTTTCAACTTCTCAATTATTTCACTTTCTGTTAGCTTAAATGACATTCCAACAATTTTAATTTTCATTTCTGTTTGACTTGGAATTTTATCTTCATATGTTTCACTCATATTATTCGCAATTCTTCTTTAATTATCTCTCGTTCTTCATTATTTTTACTTTGGATGACAATCGATCCATTTATTTTTTGTTCAACACCAATAGTTTTCAAATCAATAGAGTTTATCTTTTTATTTAACTCTTCCTTAATTTTAAAAATATTTTGCTTCTCTTTTGGTTTAATTATTAACGGATTCTGTTTATTTACATCTGGCATCATTGTGTCAGATTTTACTGAGTCTGAGTATGTCGCTTTACTTGCTTTGTCATTTGCTTTTTCAATTGGTTTTTGTTATATATATATATATATATTTATATATTGTATATTTCCTTCGTTTTATTTTCTTGATCATTTATGCATCATCCAATTTTTTTAATCTTTCATTATATCTTTTCTTAATTGCGTCCAACAATTGTTTAATTTCATTTCATTTTCTTTTAATGCAGCTTTAAATTCACCTTTATATTCAATAAGATTTGATTTGTTCTTTCTAACATTATCTTGCACTGTGCCATTCCGCCATATTTGATACACCAAAACTATTTTTTTAATCTCATACTGAATAAAAATTCCTAATGGGTTTTTACGTTGTAGTTATACAAAAGGAGTCTTATATGCAAAAAGTTGTAAATTTCTTGTTTATGAATCACCAAAGGAATGAATAGCATCAATTAAGATCGCCACACCAAATTCTTAACCACAATAAAACCACACCGAGATAATAGACGTCGATAAGTCAACAAAATATATGAGACGTACAAAGATAGAGAAAAATAAATAGAGAACGTAACCCGATCCGTAGGAACAAAGAAATTGCGGAAAAGCGGAAATACAATAAACTACAAGGTATACGTCAAACACATTACGAGGATCTTCAATCAATCCATGCTTTATTAGACGAATACCTACGACAATTATAGAGACAAACAGGTAGATCAGTAAATATTTTAACAAGCACATTTGCCTCAATTATAAATATAAGTACTAATTTCATAAAAATTATGCGAGTAAAACACAGAACGCTTCAAAAAAAATAATTACAATTTAAAATCCCTGTAAATATATATATATATATCATCTGTAGTCGATTTACAATTCAAATAATAAACAAATTCAATAGATACTTTACAAAAAATAACAGCATTGACAGTAGCGTTAAATTCCATTAAACAACAAACAATTAAAACTAAACAATTTTGGAGAATTTTACTATTTATACTATCAATATATGTTGTTTAGTATATATTTTCTTCCTCACAATCACGCTGTGCTCTGATTGTATAGAGGTTTAAAATTTAATTTATCAATATACTTATGTATATTCTTGCTTATTATTTGATACCTGTACGTTAAAATAACCATATTCTTTGGTGAAGTTAACTTATCTAAAATTATCCTTCATTAATTTCTGTTATTGATATCAAAACGTTTATTTGTCTTGTTATAGAGTTAAAATAGCTACATATGTCTTGGCGAAATTAACTTGTTTAATTATATTTTTATATATACCTGTATGTATTTGGAAATTTTGAAAAATATTTTAGTTTATTATATATTTTCTTGTTAGTGGAGCTAAAATAACCATATGTCTTGGCGAGTTTAGTTTACTTGTTTTGTTTATTTATTTTGTTTTTTTTTATTTTAAGTTTCTTTATATCGCTTACATTGAAAAATAATTAATAATGAAATAACGACTTACATTAAAATAATTATACAAATAATTTCCATCTTTGTTAAATATTGTTGAATTACTATTGACATCTGTTGTTTGGGAGATTGAACCGGTTATAAAGGATTGAGATCCATCCGTGTTGTCCTTTTATCTTGTTGAAGTGTTTGATGCTTGATGCTTTTCTTCCAGGATTTTTTATGTTAACAGTTTCGTTTTTCCTCTACAGTATATTCAGGATTATTCCTCCTTCAGGATATTTTATGTTGACTGTTTCGTTTTCCATTCTCCGGATATCCAGGATATTTTTTTTTCTTTTAATACAATTTGTATTCACTTTGTTCACTTTATTTCACGGATAACCGAGCTACCGACGGCACCATTTAAGTTCTTAAGACAAGTAGCGGTAAAAACAACAACCGTAATTTTTGGTGGTTTTACAATAATTGATTTTTATGGTTAATTTTAATTAAAAGAAAACCTAAATTTTAATTTTACAGTTTTTATTATTGCTGATAATTAAATAATAATTATATCCTGTTTGCTTACTTAATTTATTTCTTATTTCTTTAACTGTAATTTGTTTGACTTAAATTTATTTATCCAATTTTATTGCTTACAATAAATAAAATATAAAATGACAAAAGATCAATAACTAAAATTATGTTCGTTGAACTCTTAGGAAATGTTTGGGAGTTTATATAGGGTACATATCATAATATGTAACTCGCGCTGAAAATTTTTAACTAAGAAAAAGGAAATAGTCATCCAAAAAATGAGTTAAAGACCTTTGCGGTAGCTCTTCTCATGGCAATAATAATTCTTGTTAATACTGAATCGTATTAGCTGGAATTCTTGTTGATGAGTTAGCGGAGAACTTTCATAAAAATGATGAGATAATTGCAGCAATAGTGGACAAGCCCCTCGATGTAGAATATTTTGAAGCAGACTATTACAATAGAATCACGCAAATAATAGTCAAACATACCAAGTTGTTCGAGCAAGGAGCAATGCAGCCACTAAAACTAGGCGACGAAGCACATACATCTAAAGAACAACAACGGCCGATGAGCAATCAACCCCAGATGTCACCCGAATTAAGGAAAATCCTGCGGAACCAGCGGGACTTGATAAGAGCAATAACACGAAATGTAGATGAGATAATGGCAGAACGTCACCTGGAACACCATCCTTCTTATTACAATATTAAGGCGAGTATCATCGAAAGGCACGTGGTGGATTTGACAAACAACAACGCAGCCTTATGGGAATCAACGGACAGTGATGAGTTAGAAGACTACAACATCGGAACATTTTATCAAGTAGAGAATAGAGTAGAAGCAGCCATGATTGAGCTTCAGAAGCACATGCAGTCTGATCCACCTGTCTCTTCACAACGGGCCACATCAACAGGGAATGTCGAGATAATTCTTCCAAAAATAAAATTACCAAGTTTTTGATGGAAACTATCAACGATGGATGGAATTCAAGGACATCTTTTCCGAGCTAGTCCACAACACACCCATAAGCGACACTAAGAAAATGCATTACCTCACAACATCATTACAAGCAGAACCCAAGAATCTTGTTGGGGTTCTCCTGGTCCTCTCGTTTTTGTTTCTCGTTTGAAACAATAGGTAAATCAGGTCAATATATCAATAAAATAGCAGTAATCATTACGATTTTCATTGTATATAATTATTGTATAGTGTTTATTTGTTCTATTATATTACTAAAAAATCCACTTTTTGTTTGTTTTTCTTGTTGTTGTTCACAAATAATCGTAAAGCTACTTAAATGTATAAACTTGTTCACAATTATAATTTATAATCTATGATTTTATTTGTTTGTTTGTTAATTTTTTTATTTTTTAACTTAAATTCTTAATAATGTTAATTTGTTTTTGAAATTTTTTTTTATTTTAGTTTACATATGTATATATCTGCATGTTATGTCTAATTATAATTGATAATCAGTTAGGTTTTATCACTGTGCACTCTTTGACTGTTGATTTAAAAGTGATTATAAGAAACCAAACAGAATAGTTATTTTGTCAATTGTAGAAACGACAAAAAAAGAATAGCTGTAATTAGTGCAACCCAGTATGTCCACACCTAAACATTCTGGCCCCCTTGCTGTATGGCAATAAAGAACCGGAACGTTATTGTTGAAAAGGTTCAATACTTGAATCGAATATTTTAATAATGAAATTCCTCAAACAAAATAAGCTTAATAGTATATATATATATATATATATATATATATATATATATATATATATATATATATATAAAATAAACAAAATAAAATTTTGAAAGTTGTTAAATCCATTGGTAAGTAGTTTTAGAAGTTTTAAATTTCAAATGTAAAGAAATTCACTAATTATAGCAAAAAAAAAAGAAATAAAAAAGTAAGTGGTTGCAGCAAAGCGAGGGACTAGTTTTTTGTTGAGTTCACATTAATGATGATGGATGATGATAAAGTGTGATGGGCGCGGGAGCATATAAAGCATCGTACCCGGCTCTTACAATCCTTAGCTTTTGTAAGAAGGCGTACAACACTACGGAGTGAGTACAACTCCATACAACTCTGGAATGTGAGAAAAGAGGAAATTAGGGGAAGAACAATATATGGAGAAAAGAAAAAAGAAAAAAAAAGGCGTGTAAGAAGGCGTACAACACTGCGGAGTGAGTACAACTCCATACAACTCTGGAATGTGAGAAAAAAGGAAATTAGGGGAAGAACACTATATGGAGAAGAGAAAAAAGGTTCATTATCTACTAACCACCGCTTGATTTACACGTGTTTGATATCTGAAGTCTAAATTAAATATAAAAGACAAATTAATTGGAATTAGTATTATCAAATCTATAATAGTTAAATAAAAGAAATAAACAGAAACAACACGAATTATTACATGGTGTCAGAAGTGTCGTGAACTTCAAATCAAGAGATAATGGGAGACGAAGGTAAGAATCGCACACCACGACCTCTAGATTGCTCTAACATGGCGGCGGAGTGGCCAAAATGGAAACAAAATTTCATGGTGTGGATGATAGCAACTGGGAAAATGGAAAAGCCAGAAAAGAACAAAATTGCAACGTTCATTTGCTTAATTGGTGAACAAGGGGCCGTAATATACAACACTCTGTTTCCTAATGATGGAACACAAAACTCGATGCTGGGTGAAGTTCGTACGGGCGAAAATGCAGTAATTCAGGGTTCACTAGATGATGTAATTGGAAAATTTGACAATTACTGCTTGCCCAAAAAGAATGTGGCCATGGAGTCCTTTAAATTTAATATGACAGCGCAAAAAAGAGAAACAGTCAATAAATGAATTCGAGACGGAGCTGCGAAGACAATTGCCTTTTTGTGATTTTAAATGCAGCTGTGGCGCTTCTTATGAAGAAAGAATGCTTCGAGATCGCATTATTATTGGTGTTTATTAAAAACAATTACAAATGAAACTGCTGGATGGCCGGGATGATACTCTGGCAAATGTGATCGAAACCTGCAAAATTTATGAGGCAGCTACGCTCAACAAGAGTTTGGAAACTGAGGACAACAGTAAGATGACAAAAGTTGAATCTCTTAAACGTTTTTGTTTTAATTGTGGGGATGAGTGGTCCCTAAAACATATGAGTCAGTGCAGGGCGAAAAATATTTCTTGCCGTATTTGCTCGAAAGTTGGACATTATGCAAGAATGTGTCGCCAAAAAGGGAAACCTCAACAAATGCAATTTGAAAAGTATAACAACAGCAGCAGCCATCGAAGTGGTCAATACAATAACAATAAGGGTCGAGTTGGTCGCTATAACAACAGCAAGCAGGAAGTTGATAGTATTAATTGGGCTGATATTCAAGGTAGGTCTTTGGAATCTGACAGAATTTTTGGACTTAAATTGAGTAGTGGAAATGATTTTAGAATAAAGTCGATAGGATCGAATCGTACAAAGTGGACTAAAAAATGTCGGATTGAGAGAGAAGTGGTTAATTTTAAGGTAGATACTGGAGCGGATGTGAATTGTATTCCCTTGGAGATTATAGAGAGACTAAAGGTAGATGTTGGCAATCGAAATAGTGAATTTCCTGTTTTCGATTATAGTAATAATAGAGTGCAAGTTTTTGGCACTTTGAAATTAAAGTGTATTGATTTGGAATCTGGTAAAAAAATGGAAGTATTATTTTTGGTTGTTGATAATGAGTTTGAGCCTATACTTGGGTTAGATAGTTGTATAAAACTTGGGTTAGTCAAGAGGATGGATGTTGACAGGGTTGTACTGCCGGAGGCATCGGAGGTGTTTATTAAGGAGTGTAGGGATGTGTTTCAAGGGTTTGGTAGATTCCCGGGTGAGTATAAGATTGATTTGAAAGAGGGTTCAAGGCCTGTGCTTCACTACAGGAGGAGGATACCACATGCGTTAATGGGTAGATTAAGGACGGAACTCAGGAATATGCTTCAGGAGGGCTATTGTTTTTGCTTGTCAACGGTTTCACTATTTTGTATATGGTCGTGAGTTTACGGTTGAGAGTGATCATAAGCCGTTGGAGACATTGGTCAAACGGGATATTGATGATGTCACTATGCGTCTTCAGCGTATGTTTATGGTGCTATTGAAGTATCGACGCATGGCGATAGTTTATAAACCGGGAAGGGAGTTATTGGTGGCTGACTTTTTGTCTCGGGCTCAGTTGTCGAGGGAGGAGGAGCTAAAGGATTTGTCAGGCATAATTGATAGGATAGTGGAAACGGTTTGTTTATCGGAGAGGAACAATACACATTATAGGAGTGTATTGAATGAGGGCGAGGGATATCGTCGCGTCTGCTCTTTTGTTGAAAAGGGATGGCCCAGTTTTCACCAAGTGGATGATCTGGGTCGACAATTTTATAAATTCAAATCGAGGCTCCATGTTGAAAGGGGACTTCTCCTACTTGACCAGAGACTTGTTATACCGGGAAAATTGCAAGGGGCAATCACGGAATGGTTGCATGGCTCACATCTGGGTATTGAGAAAACATTAGGTCGTGCTAGGGAATTATATTATTGGCCTGGCATTAGTGAAAGGATTAAGAGTGTGGTGCAATCCTGTGCTGTCTGTGAGAGATTTCGTCGGAGTAATCAGAAGGAGCCGTTGAAACAGGAACAGTCGCCAGGATATCCTTTTCATATAGTGGCGATGTATTTTTTGAGTATGCGGGGAGAGATTTCCTAGCCGTTTTGGATGCTTATTCTAACTATTTAGTGGCAATACCATTGCGCGATAAAATGTCGAAGTGTATTATTGAGCAGCTCAACCAAGTATTTTGTAGGATTGGTTTTCCGACGGTGGTCAGGGCTGATAACATTCCTTTTGCCTCCAGGGAGTTTGACAGTTTTGCTATGGAATCTAATATTCAATTCAGCGTTTTAAGTCCTCGCTATCCGCAGAGTAACGGGCTAGCTGAGAAGGGTGTAGCTATTGCGAAGAATATTTTGAAGCGATGTTATGAGGCAGGTGATCTAGGTTCATACCAATATAGGATTTTGGAATACAATACGACTCCTTTGGCAGGTATGAAGCTGTCACCATACATGTTATTTTTTGGAAGGCTGATAAAGACGAAACTGCCAGTGTCAGGATCGTTATTAACCAGAAATAATATAACAGAGAATTTAGTACAGGAAAGAATTAGAGAAAAGAAAGAAAAGCAAAAATATTACTATGATCGGAACGCGAAATCATTTCCGGGGGTTAGTGTTGGTGACTCAGTAATTTTTAAGAAAGACAGCAGATGGTTGCAGTATGGCGTGGTGATGGAAAGGGTTAATGATCGTTCGTATATCATTAGGGACAATTGTGATAGACTGTTTAGACGGAATAGAAGGTTTATTGCGAGGACGGATAACACTGGAATGGGCTCTAGTCTATTCCTTCGGGAGAATATGGGTGAGGATTTTAAGGGATGCATACCAATTGGGCAGATTGCACCATCACCACATGGAGATGATAGTTTGGACCGTAGACTGACAAATCGTACTGAATCGATAGTTCCAATGCAGGAGAATGGATCATCGGGTCATAGGTCAAAGGGTATAATTGAGGACTCAGGGACGGTAAGGAATGAGGGTGACCGTTTTCAGGAAGAAGTGGTAGCACATGAAGGGGAAGTACTGGACGAGGTGAGGACAAGAAGTGGACGAATAGTACGACCACCAAAGAGATACCTTGAATGAATCCAAAAGAAAAAAAAAGGCGTGTAAGAAGGCGTACAACACTGCGGAGTGAGTACAACTCCATACAACTCTGGAATGTGAGAAAAGAGGAAATTAGGGGAAGAACACTATATGGAGAAGAGAAAAAAGATTCATTATCTACTAACCACCGCTTGATTTACACGTGTTTGATATCTAAAGTCTAAATTAAATATACAAGATAAATTAATTGGAATTAGTATTATCAAACCTGTAATAGTTAAATAAAAGAAATAAACAGACGGTGGGACGGCCGGGACGGTGGGTTTCTCTGGAAGGAGAACCCGGTGGTTTCGTTGCCCTCGCGGTGGTGTTGACATTCTAGCTATAAATAAATAGAAAAGGGATTAGTGCAGGGAGTAAAACTAATTTCACTATAGGCCGTGATACGATGCCTTTGGCAGTTCGTACTTCGGCAACTCTGACTCTGTCGAATAACGACAACATCACCGCTAGCATAGTCTCTTTGGGGGTATTTCCATTTAATGCGCTTGTGGAGCTTCTTTAAATATTCATCTTTCTACCTCTGAGCGAAATGTTGATGCAAGACCTTTAACTTTTTCCACCGATTAATACAACTCAAGGAGTGATCGGACAAGTTCGGTTCAGGCGGGGCTAATAACGCATTCCCAATGAGAAAATGGCCGGAAGTAAGCGCAGTAAGATCTGACAGATTGTCGCTAGTTGGGCTAAGGGGTACTAAACTCCTCAAAAGTAAATTTCTGACTACAAGAGATTCTCCTCAAATGGATTTTGAAGCTTTTGACTGCTGCTTCCCACAGCCCACTCATGTGTGCACCTGGGGGAATAAAATAAATGGGGGGTGATATTGTCCATGTCGAGTAATTTCCGACGGACTTGTGACATAAAATGCAACTTGTCTGCGTCTAAAATATGAGCCGCGCCCACAAACGCCGTACCATTATCAGAATATAAAGAGTCAGAGTCAGCCACGACGCGAAAAGAATCGTGCAAATGCAGCGAGAAAAGCTTGGGTTGAAATTTCGCTGGTGGCCTCAAGATGTATGGCCTTCGTCGCAAAACATACGAAGACTAGGACGTAGCCTTTGGTGATTTTACACCCACGACCTGCGTATGATTTTATGTTGAATGGACCGGCAAAGTCAACACCGGTATTTGTAAATGGGCGAGATAGCGCAGTCCGGTCAGCGGGCAACGCGCCCATTATCTGTTGACTTTGATTGCGCTTCTGGATGACACATGTCCTACACTGAGAGATAATAGTTTTTATTAAAACTTTTAGCCTGGGGACATAATAGTATAATCTCATCATCTTAAGCATAAGAGCGTTTTGACCATGCAGGGTATACTTATGAAGGTATGCGAGGAAAAGTTTGGTGTAACATGCATGGTAAGGCAAGATGATAGGGTATTGTTCATCATAGCTTAGAGCGGGGGAATTAGTTAAACGGCCGTTAACCCTCATGATACCAATGTTGTCTAAAAATGGGTTAAAAAGAGAATATTACTTTTTCGGGAGATTTCCTTGCCTTGTGATAATGAGTTGTATTCGTTTGCAAAATACATTCTTTGGCAAGATATCACTATTCGGGATTTTGCGGAAGTTAGCTCAGCCCGTGACAATGCGTCCGAGGGGGAAGGATTATGATCAATATCCCTTTGCACTTGTAGTAGAATCGATAAATCCAGCGAACAATCCGCAGTGCTTTTGGAAATTCTGAAAAGTTTTTTAAAATATCCGAACTTTCTAGTCGGTTAAACTGTGCCTCAAGAGGTCTTGCCTCCTCTTGAGTCGAAAACAGTGACGAATTCTTAGCCATTGGCTGTGTGGCAATCTTAGTCAGGAGGGTCCGTGCCACAACAATTCGTTAGCCGAAAGCTGAGTTGAGGTGGTACCGCGTGTGGCCAAATCAGCTGGGTTGCTTTTGGAGTCGATGTGAAACCATGAATCG
This sequence comes from Trichopoda pennipes, assembly GCA_030448955.1. NCBI lineage: Eukaryota > Metazoa > Arthropoda > Insecta > Diptera > Tachinidae > Trichopoda > Trichopoda pennipes. The sequence goes on along the minus strand of JASKUP010000062.1, from coordinate 1,824,303 downwards.
CCCCCTACCTTCTCTAAGATGGAGGAAACTCTGTTCGCCACAAATGTTTTCCACGTATTCGGTGGTTTCTGTAACCAGGCCAGGACTATTGTTGAGTCGGTCCATAAAAACAGTTTAGTTGCGTAGGTTAAGTTGTGATTGAATTGTTTCAATCATGGTCGCCATTGATTCAGCTCCACAAAGTTCTTTTCTGGGTAATGAGACAAACTTAACGGGGGCGACTCTAGTCTTAGCGACCAAGAGATGAGAGGAAATACAGCCGCGAATTTCTGTTCGTGTATATAATGTGGCAGCGTATGCCTTCTCGGAGGCATCACAAAATCCATGCAACTCTATGGAATACGTCGGGTGAAAATCAACAAATCGAGGTATTTTGATGTAACCTATATTGACGCAATCATCTATAAAGGAGTGCCACTGCGATAGGGTTGGGGGGCTGATTTCCTCATCCCAGTCTGTCCCGTCCTTCCAGATTTGTTGCATTATGATCTTGGCAACAATTATCTTCGGGGATAGCCGGCGGGATCGAAGAGTTTGGCAATTTGTGACAAAACAGCTCTTTTTGTAGCTGAGCCACGATCGGGGCAATTAGATAGCTGGAAATAGAAATAATCATTCCCGGCATTCCAGCGCAAACCGAGAGTTTTAATAGTGGAAGAGTCTGAGAGTTTCAGAAACTCTGCGTCCAAAAGGTGATCAGAGGGAAGACCCTGTAGGAGGTATTCATTGTTGGATGTCCATTTTCGGAGAGTAAAACATGCCAAGTGCAGAACTTTAACCAGTTCATCTCTGGCTTTAAGCGCAGAGGACAGGTCGTGGGCACCGGCCAAAACATCATCGACATACATATATCGGCGTAATATTTCTGAAACGATGGGGTTTGTTTGCTTGCACGTTTTTGCCAATTCAAGCAGAGTACGAATGGCCAAATAAGGAGCACAATTTACGCCAAAGGTAACTGTTTGTAATTTGAAATCGGCTGGTTCATCCAGATGCGAACTTCGGAAAATGATTCTCTGAAAGGGGGTATGGGTAGGATTGACCAATATCTGTCGATACATTTTCTCAATATCTGCATTAAAGACATATCTGAGAAGTGTCCAACGTAGAATTAGAACAGTCAAATCCACTTGTAAAATGGGACTGGGGTAAAGCAGGTCATTAAGACTGTTTCCATTCGATGAGGCATTGAAAACTACATGCAATTTCGTAGTGGGGCTGTCTGGTTTCAAGACTGCGTGATGGGGTAAGTAATAATTGGTATCGGTATTCAAAGGGGGAGCTTTAGACATATGGCCTGGAGTGGAGTATTCAGAAATAACCTTTACATATTCTAATTTCAATTGCGGGTTTTTTAATAAGCGAGACTCATTTCTCATAAATTGAGAGAGAGCAGTATGACGAGAGAAGCCTATATTTATATGCTCGGGATATTCACGGCGAAATGGGAGAGAAACGATGAATCGCCCTTGTTCATTGCGTATGGTTGTAGACTGATATAGATCCTTGCAATAACGATCTTCATCAGATAGACGAGACTTCTTTGGAACTTCTTCCAGTTCCCAAAACTTTCGAAGTTGATCATTTAGGGCAATTTCGTTGAAATAAGATGCGACAGAAGGCCGACACTTTTCGGATACTATGCGGCCTGTGACAATCCATCCAAAAACTGTTTGTTGCGTCACTAAGTTTTTGCTGCTATCCCAACGTAGACCATTGCGGATAATTGTCGGATAAATGTCTCCTCCCAGAAGAAGATCGATCTCCGAGTTGCTGGAACTCTGCGTATCCGCCATTTGCAGATCGTAAAACTCGTTATGCCTTAAAGTCGACGGCACAAAGTAGGGAAGTTGGCCAGCTAATTTTCTACCCACTATTGCATCAACACAAGTTTCAAAGGTGCTATCGACGGGTGAACGTATTTGCATAGCGCATAGCTCTGTTGAAGTGGCTGTCAAAGCTTCGTTGAGACCATGGATTGCAGTATTAGCGGGGCGTGTTCGTAAAGAAAGCCTTCTTTGGAGCTTTTGAGAAATAAAGGAAGCTTCCGAAGCTGAGTCAATTAAAGCACGTACTGCGTATCTAAAATCGGTTGAGTAAATGTCAACACGGGCAGTACCGAGTAGGACAGTAAAGTTCGAAGTGGACTGTATCTCAGTAGAGAGAGATTGTTGGGGGTTAGTGTTTAGGTGCACTTGCGGGGGCTTATTGCGAAGATTATTCGCCTTAGTAATAAAGGATTGCCTCGTTAAGGCTGTAGCTTCGGTAGAAGTGCTGGGGTTAGTGTTTGATGACACTTGCGAGGGGTTATTGCGAAAATGATTCGGCTGGGTATTAACACCTAAAACTACCGTTTGAGGCGTTCTATTGGGATTGGAAAATACCGTGCTCAAAGTTTCGAGCCTGTGGAGTAGGGAATGATGTTGCCGTTTGCAAATATTGCAAACGTATTGGCTTCGGCATTTCTTGAACCCGTGTGAAGTTGCAAGACAATTGGTACATCGCTTTTGTCTTTTAACGATCATAAGCCTTTCATCCACTGACATTTTCAAAAAGATAGGGCAAAGTCTGAGCGGATGCATATTGGGGCAATGTACGCATTTCCCAATTGACTGTTTTGTGACAATTGTGTTATAAGTCCTAAGCTTTCCCTGTTCTCATAATCGTGATCTTCTGCTGTTGTCACCTTTAATATTGTGGGATTGGCTGGGGTTAACAAAGGCAGTCCGGATATCTGCTACCAATTCCAAAGTCTGAAACCGTGATGTTGAAAAGGTGTCCATCTGTTTCCAAGTTGGCAACTCTGTACAATAAGGCAGCGATTGCTCCCAAAGGCTAAGTGTAACCTCTGGAAGACAAGTTGAGCAGATGTACACAAAAATGATGTCCCAGTTCTTGGTGTCGATCCTGAGAAGGCTAAGATTCGTAACACAATCGTTAATAGTGCGTTGAATCCGCCTTATATTGCTGGCACTTTCTTTCGATAGTGGGGAGAGATTAAACAACGTTTTGAGCTGAGCATTTTTCCAAGTCATCTCGAAACCATCGTTTGTTATTGGGCAGGTTCACGAGCTTCACCTTGAGTTTTCTTAATAAGATGACACATTTTCTCTACGGGAGACAATCGAGTGCTGTTGTGGTGCAGTGCCGTTAACATATAACGAAATGTTGGCCATGATTGATAGTCTCCGTGAAAGACCTCAGTGTCGCAAGGGGGTAATGAAATATGAGGGGTTAAATTGACTTGGGGATACCAGCAGAGCTAGTATCAGATTTGTTGCATAACATATCCAAAAGGTCATTTGATTTTGACAAAACCTTAACATGAGCCTCGAATGTTGAATAGAAACGCGATTTAAGAGTTTCAATCTGTACTTCGTCCTCAATTTCATTAAATCTATTCAAAATGTTATCGTAACGTGCCCTGAAATCAGCCCAAAGACGGACGATTTCATCCTTTTGGACTTCCAACGTACTGACCGAATGACCAGCAGCTGGCAAATTTGCAAAATATGCCTGCAATTCTACCACGCGATCGGAAGCGCATATAAAGGCATCAAGAAGTGAGATGACTATTTCCAAATTGGCGAAGTTCAACAAAATTCAGAATCCTAAACAAATTTCTCAATGGTTATCAATATAAAATATTGTTGAAGTTGTTCCTGAAAATCTTATGGGGTCAAGCAGAACAATTCATAAGCATACGACCAAATTATAAGTTAATGTCAAATTATCCTTAACGCTTCAGTAAACAATTGCTGGGATGCACAAAGGTATAGAAAAAATGTTTGCTGGTATATAACAAATTTAGAACATTTAATATGTCGCGAGTTGGATCAAACAAAAAACGATTAAACGGTGTGATCAAACCGCCTGGCGATATTTCTTCGAACACGAACACACACGAACTCGAACACAACCCGTTGTGTGTATTACAAAAATATGAAAAAATGTTACACAAATGAAATGTACAATATATACATATATGCACGCTAATGGATCTTTTATTCTTTCTTTGTTTTTTACACTTTATAATATATATGTACTCAAATTCACCGTTTTCCTTTTTTGCTTTTATAATTCAAATTTAATGTGTAATAAAAGTACAGTGCACACTTACATATTTTAGTGATGACGAATATGATTATGGGGGTAATAATACTTATGCTGTTCCAATTCGGGGCGTATGATGGCTTATAAGGGTGGTTTTCCAAATCTGGCTCGAATGGAACAAATAATGATGTTGGGGTTCTCCTGGTCCTCTCGTTTTTGTTTCTCGTTTGAAACAATAGGTAAATCAGGTCAATATATCAATAAAATAGCAGTAATCATTACGATTTTCATTGTATATAATTATTGTATAGTGTTTATTTGTTCTATTATATTACTAAAAAATCCACTTTTTGTTTGTTTTTCTTGTTGTTGTTCACAAATAATCGTAAAGCTACTTAAATGTATAAACTTGTTCACAATTATAATTTATAATCTATGATTTTATTTGTTTGTTTGTTAATTTTTTATTTTTTAACTTTAATTCTTAATAATGTTAATTTGTTTTTGAAATTGTTTTTTATTTTAGTTTACATATGTATATATCTGCATGTTATGTCTAATTATAATTGATAATCAGTTAGGTTTTATCACTGTGCACTGTTTGACTGTTGATTTAAAAGTGATTATAAGAAAGCAAACAGAATAGTTATTTTGTCAATTGTAAAAACGACAAAAAAAGAATGGCTGTAAAAATACTGGGTTACACTCTGGGTACTTAGATTCAGGGCATAAAGTTCAACCCAGTATTTCCACATCTAAACAAATCTCATCAAACACCTACCTGCAGTAGGAACCAGTTATGCTACCGCCTGGTCACTTATCAGTAGTAGATACGATAACACAAGGCTTCTCGTATCCACTTTACTGAACAAGTTACTTTCTCAACCATCAATCAGAAGGGAGTCTTCATCATCATTGAAATCACTCCACGATGTGATAAAGGAGTGCCTTCAAGGTCTTAGGGCACAAGAAATACCAGTACAACATTGGGATACCATTCTGGTCCACTTTTTGCTACATAAAATGGATGAAGAGACACGAACTGCTTTCGAACAGGGCTTACCGGACAATAAGTGTCTGATCAAAATTGAGGAGGCACTAAGATTTTTGGAGCGACGATTCCAATCGCTGGAAGCCCGAGGAAAGTCTGATAGAGCCACAACACGAACCTGCGCTTCGGTAGCAGCACCCGAAGCACGTGAAAAATGTAAAATATGCAAAGGAGAGTCACACAGACTCTTCGCATGTAGAAAATTCACAAATGCTGAACTGAACCAAAGGTGGAAATGGGTAAGGGACTTACAGCTGTGCGTCAATTGTCTGAAACCAGGGCATCGGGCAAATGAGTGCAAATCACGGCATTGCAGCAAATGCTTGAGGACACATAATACTTTGTTACACAATACCAAATCTAATACACCAAGCAATAAGGACACTTCCTTGGAGCATTCAACAGTTCCGCAGTCAATTCCTTCAGAGATGATATTATCTCACCATCAAGGATCCACCAGAATAAGCTTATTAACGAATCGCACAAACAAGGATCCTCATTATGTTCTACTAGGAACTGCCTGTATACAACTAATATCTGAAACTGGCCAAAAATTCGTATGCCGAGCTATCTTGGATTCTGGGTCTCAAGTGGATCTAATAACGGATCGTCTGTGGAAAAGGCTGGGCGGTAGGTCCAGACAAATGTGCCTAAATGTGCAGGGCATTGGGTTTAATAAAACAAAGATGCACCATCAAACCAGCATTCAGTTTCAATCAACATTGAACGAATATATAGCAGAAGTAGATGCCCACATTCTACCAAAAATTGTATCCGATCAACCAGTCCACATCCTTAACATTAAAGAATGGGGAATTCCACAAAATATTCACTTGGCTGATCCGGAATTTAATAAACCAGGACGAATTGATTGCCTATTGGGGGCAGAAATAATTTTTGAACTACTCACCAATGGCAAAATTAAATTAGCAGACAACCAATATTACAAAACACCGTCCTTGGGTGGGTGGCAGCAGGCAGGGTTGACACAACAACTTCAAGAAATTCATTCTGTGGAATATGTACCACAAAAGAATTGGAAGCAGCAGTTTCTCAATTTTGGGAAGTTGAGGAAACACCCGACAATCAAACAACGCTTATAAAACATGATCTACATTGCGAGTCACACTTTTTGCAGTCAACAGCAAGATCGAAAGATGGCAGATTCATCATAAAACTCCCATTGAACAATCATCCATCAGTGCTGGCAGAATCAAAGGGTGTGGCGTTTAAAAGGTTCAATTCGCTTGAAAGGCGATTAAACGGCAATCCAAAGCTTAAGGATCAGTATGTTTCATTCATGAGAGAGTATGAATCCCCAGGTCACATGACAAAGATTGATTTAAAAACAAATGTCCCTCCCTACTACTTTATTCCACACCATTGCGTTCTCCGTCCAGAAAGCTCATCAACAAGATTAAGGGTCGTCTTTGATGCATCAGCGCATAACTCATCGGGACTGTCTTTAAATGACATAATGCCTACTGGTCCATCTGTCCAAAGTGAACTTTCTTCAATACTGCTGCGGTTTAGAATGCACAAGTATGCGTTTAAAACTGATATTGAAAAAATGTACCGCCAGATATGGGTCAGTGAGGAAGATCGAAATCTACAACTGATTTTGTGGCGAGAGAATGAGGAACAACCAATAAACGTTTATCAGCTATTACCTAGCAACACGCTGTCTAGTAAAACTTGCAGATGACTATCAAAGTCAATACGCATACGGAGCCACCTTTCTTCGACGAGACTTTTATGTTGATGACGGCCTAGTAGGAGCCGATTCAATTCCAGAAGCCCTAATGATTCAACAACAGTTAATAACCATCCTAGGCGAGGCTGGAATGAAACTCAGAAAATGGTGTTCGAATCACAAGTCTGTATTAAACGGGATCGCAGCAGAAGATCAGGAAGTTAATCTCAACTTGGGTTCAAAGGAACTACAATCCACCAAAATATTAGGACTTTTATGGCTTCCAAAATCTGACGTATTTAGCATAAAGGTCAATATTCAAGAACACAAACATACCACAAAATCTACTATGAGCTCCGACTTGGCACACATATATGATCCTTTAGGTCTCATTGGCCCAGTATTAGTAAATGAAAAAATTCAACTTCAGAAGACATGGCAAACAAAACTTGAATGGGATGAAAACTTACCGTCGGAGATAGAAAAAGAATGGAAGTCTTATAAGGAAGATCTATCGACTTTGGACAACACTACGTTCCAAAGATATATATTCTGCAATCAGGACACTAGGACCGAAATCCATGCTTTTGCTGATGCGTCAGAAAGGACTTATGGTGCTGCAGTGTACATTCGAACAGTAAAAAGAGACAACACGGTAATGGCAAATCTTTTATGTTCTAAATCGCGCGTAGCTCCCATAAAATTGCAAACAATACCACGCCTAGAATTGTGCGCAGCACTGTTAGCGGTGGAGCTAATGGCAAGAGTCAGGGATGATCTGGGCTTAAACAATACCAAATCATTTTGTTGGACTGATTCCCAGATCGTGCTTTTATGGCTGAAAAATCAACCAGGGAGGTTACTAGTTTATGTGGCTCATCGCGTTGTAAAAATTCTTCGGGTAACAATTCCAGAACAATGGCAACATGTCCCATCAAAACAAAACCCAGCAGACATTCTATCAAGAGGCATAAAACCGCGCGAGTTATCCAATTGCACCATGTGGCGGTATAGGCCATTGTTCCTCTATCAACCGAAGGCGTCGTGGACAACTATCACTAAAGACGAGTCAATGATTGGTAATCATGACACAGCGACTGTGTTAACACCCAAAGGCAAGTCGAAGAAGATATGCTCATCTACACCATACAGTCAAAAAATTCATTTTTGCATGTTCAAAGGGTAATTGGGTATGTGCTTCGATTTTTGAGGAACTGTAAACGACCAAGAAAATCTCGTACAGCACATACACAGCTTTCGCCCCTGGAACTCGACGCAGCACTTAAGGTAATTGTGCGTCAAATACAATCATCCGATTTTGATGACATCAAAAGCGCACTTATAAGAAACAAATTTGTACCCAAGACAAATCCGTACAGCTCATTAACTCCGTTTATAGATGAAGAGGGAATCATAAGAGTAGGCGGACGTTTGAATTCCTCAACACAGCAGTTCGATGCCATTCATCAAATGATGCTACCGAGTAATGATCCGCTCGTCAAACTTCTTGCAAAGAAAATACACAAGGAACATTACCACTGCGGCCCTCAAGCATTACTTGCACAAATTAGACAGCGATTTTGGCCCGTTAAGGGAAAAAGCTTTGCAAGAGCAACTGTTCAACGATGCGTCCAATGCACAAAGGCAAGGGCAAACCTGTATACCCAAGTAATGGGAAACCTTCCAGAACATCGAGTACAACCAGCTCGACCATTCCTAAATTCGGGAGTAGATTGTTGCGGCCCATTCTTTGTGCATTTTAAGACCAGAGGAAAGCGGCCTCAAAGGGCATATCTTGCAGTTTTTGGCTGGTTTGCCACTAAAGCAGTACACTTAGAACTGGTCACAGAATTAACAACCGAAGCCTTTATCGGAGCTTTGAAAAGGTTTATAGCAAGGCGAGGCTATTGCAAAACCTTATACTGAGATAACGCAACCAATTTTGTTGGAGCCCGGAATAAACTGAACGAGCTGACTGATGCCATTCATTCAAAACCAGCACAAGAACTAATAATTGAGACATGCAGCAAAAAGGAGATTGATTTTCAATTTATTCCACCAAGATCACCGCATTTTGGAGGTTTATGGGAGGCAGCAGTGAAATCTGCCAAACATATGCTACTGAAAAATGTTACAACCGCATCACTCACATATGAAGAGCTTGAAACTGTAATAGTCGAAATTGAAACAATTGTAAACTCGTGTCCTCTTACTTCGAATTCATCAGATGCCAATGATCTTAATGCTATAACTCCGGGCCACTTCCTAATTGGTGAGCCCTTAACATCAAGCGTTGACGTACAAGCAAGAATTACTAAATGTGGCTTACAAGGTAGATGGCAACTTGTGTCACAAGTTAAACATAGCTTTTGGGAACGTTGGAGCAAGGAATACCTTAACGAGCTACAACAGCGGTGTAAATGGAAGGGCCCAATCAGGGACATTCAACCAAACACCATGGTGATAATTAAGGAGGGCAATGTTCCAGTGCTACAATGACCCCTAGGACGCATAATCAAGGTTTACAGAGGTAATGATGGTTTAGTAAGAGTATGTGATGTAATGACACACAAAGGAATCTTCAAACGCCCCATCTACAGACTGGCACCACTATTTCCTGAAAATAGTCAAGAGAAAGGGAATCAACCAGACGAAACAACCCAATCTCCATCGGTAACTCAAACAACCAGAAGTAAAGAACCTAGGCCAGTCATCGCCGAAGAGATCCCAACTAAACGCTCCCGCTTAAACTCAACATTACTATTGACCGTCTTGACCTTATTCTTTCTGCCAATGGTTCTTTGTAACAAAATGAACATAACTAAATTTGAAAACAAATCGGGTATGTATTTTGAGCATATAACCCCAGTGAAACTAATGTCTGGTAACTGGAGGATGATAGTCTACTTTGATCTCGAACCATATCATCATCAGTTAGATACCTTAAATAATGGAACAAACGTGCTTCGGGATCTATGTGAAAGTACAATAGACCAACCAACATGTAAAATGTTTCTAGACTATTTTAAACATGCCTGGGATGAATTACAGGCAGGTTTTAATCTCTTCACGGTGAACAGGAAAAAAAGAGGCGCAATCGACTTAGTCGGAAATATTACTCGCTCATTATTTGGCGTTTTAGACTTAAACTATGACACACAATTGTCGTCAACAATTAAGAAGCTAGAAAAAATGACGAATACTTAGAAGGGCTTTTAAAAAATCAAACGTTATTAGTTGATTCTACTATTAACATCATCAAGACAGCTCAGCTAGGTGTGCAAGCTAAATTTGAAGAAATTAACAATATGATATACAATGTTGACGTAGAACAACGGATCCTTATGCTTTCCATGCAATTGCTTATAATTACTAATAATGTGCAGCGAATGCACTCCGCAATTATGGATGTTCTTATCGATAGCCACCATGACAAAATTAACCCTCTCTTGCTCACTCCTCAACAGCTCAATGAGGAATGCAAGAAAATAAGAAGCCACTTGCCAACGCATCTGCAGTTGCCAATTCATCAAAATAATGTACTTGAAGTATACAAACTCGTCAAGGTCAACGGAATCATTGCTCATCCACAAGAATTCCAGCAACAATAAATAATACACTTACAGCCGTTAAAACATCAACTAAATTTCTTGCCATCAGCTTGCATAAGGACGAATTCTTTCCAATGACACAACATGAAGTTGACGCTTGCTGGGTTTTAAGCGCTAACGAACTAATGTGCCCGAACATACTAGCAACATATCAAGCAACAGGTCATTCAATGATCCATAAATGTGAACTTGATTTATTGAATGACGAACCCAACCCAAGATGTAATTTTGAACAACTTGAAGGCACCACCATATGGCAGCAACTGTATCATTCAAACCAATATATGTATGCAACAACAGATAAAATAATATTGAATGCAGTATGCGGCAATGACATGGTACACATTACATTATAAGCCAGCGGCCTACTAACCTTGCGTTCGGAATGTGTTATAAAAAATGATCTTATTACAATACAAGGTCATCAACAAATTGTCACATCACTACGAACCACGCCTACTCAGGTCACTCCTGCAATTGGTTGGACAAGGCAATACACCAACATGAATTTGAGCGCACACCTCTTCAAACCCACAATACACGAGCTTGAAGTAATGCAGAAACAGTTAACACAAATATTCAACTCTACACTCCCGAATCAAGAAGACAGTCTTCATACCCATGGAATAGTTATCGGATACATCGCGTTTGCATTGCTGCTAGTAACAGTTGTTGTTCTCATCAACAGGCACAGAGCCAGTAAAAGGGGTTCCAACCCAATCCCAACCTCTCAGTTCCAAGTTACCGACTGTTAAGAAGCTGTGTTTCTACATATTCTGCAACTCAACAAGTCACAACGGACATGCAACACACCTGAGGATCATGTAACAAAAGTTGGTCATCGATCTTCGGTCAACATGGGGGAGCATGTTGACACTTCCGTCAACATAGTTATTTAGACTCATTAATTTCCCACACTTTTTAATTTTGTTATACTTTGCCTATTACACATAATTGTTTATTAAATTCTTTTCTCATAGTTATTAATTTGCTTACTAAACATAATTGTTAATTTTAGTTTAATTCCTTCTCACACTTATTAATTTGCTTACTAAACATAATTGTTTATTAAAGTTTAATTCCTTTCTCACACTTCTTAATTTGTTTACTAAGCATAAGTAGGTATTAAGTTATGATCATTTTTCCACAATTATTGTTAATATTAATTCATGTCATTTTTCCCACACTTAATTTGTCCATTATTGCTTATTAATCATAATTTATATTATTATATTTTTTGTTGCTTTATTGGTATAATATTTTAAGGTATTTAAGGAAAGAAAATTGTATTGAAATTGTCAGAATAAAATTGGCTATCAACCAAAATTCACGTTCAACTTGATTTTATTACAAGGAGTCACGGTTCAAGTACCGGCGGCTCAACTCATCGTTAAGAAATCAAGCTTTACAAGAGTCACGGTTTAAGTGCCGGCGGCTCAAAGTTGTGCTAATACGATTCAGTATTAACAATTCTTAACCTGTTTAAAGTATAACATACTCATCACAAATAATTTATGATACTCATCGTGCGTGCAGACGCTGAGGCTGAGTTTTCTGTTCTGACAGTTCTGTTACCTTACCACCTTTCCATAAATATACATTATTTCTTCACTTCATACTTATCCCCCACATAGTTATCCTCCCTTTTTTTTCTTAACTCGGACAAGGGGACAAATGTAAATTAGGCTAAATCAAATATCTATAAATATCTATAACTATAACTTTTTATAATAAAATATGACTAATATATGAATGAAATTTATGTCCAAGCTGATTGATTTGTTGGGCTCAGCAGTCAACTCGTATGCTTCATTTCCAAATAATTTCAAATTTTTTTTAACTAAAAATAATTCCTATGAAAAAGATACAAGATCACGAGAAATAAATATTAGTAATAGATAGGAAAAATAATGTTATTATATATATTTTATTAATACAACTTGAATTTAAAAAAACTCTACTATATTTTTTATTTGATTATTATTTTCAGTTTTATTCGACCTTTTTTATTTTTATTAAATATGTATTAATCTTTTAAATGGTCTCTTTTTAAATTAAATTTTAACGATTTATTTTTTCGATATTTCGTTTTCCTGTGGAAAGCTTCTTCAGGAAATTATTTTTTATATTTTACAAAAACAAAAAATTATAACAATTTGAAAAGAAAAAATTTTTTGAAAACCAAAAAAAAAATTTTTTTTTAAATATAAACAAACAAAAAAGATAAGCATATAGTTTATTTTAAAGCTTGATAGTAAACAATATTTTTTGTTTTTCTGTTGGGAGAGAAAATAAATAGTGCTGACGGTGTCCCAACTCTTGAGCATGCAACATACAACTGCTCATGGGAAAAACATTGGGATTCTAGGTTTAACCCACACGATTAAACCTAGATTGTCCTTGGGATATATTAATCATCATTGCGAATGCAAGGCGAACGGGAAATTGGATACGTTTAAACTTAAATGGTAAATCAGTTGGTATGATAGGTATCCTTGGAGTAAGCAGCTCTTCACCTATAAACTTTCCTATAATTATTATTGCTTTAGTCGCGTTTCCCATCAGCATTTTAATAAGCAATCTAGTACCATCGCATAGTATTGGCTGATTCAGGTTACGTAACATGACTATTACCGCTCCAACGTTAAGTTGAAAGTTATGTGGTGGCATTCCCGGTAAGTTTAATTAATTCAGGAACTCTACGGGGTAGTTAACAATATTTTCGGGATCGGTAATGGAACCAATTGATTTATACGAATACCGTTCGCCATTAATTAAGCTTTGGATTTTTGCATTTATTTAATCAACGTATTTGTTTTTTGCAGCCAAATGACTCTTTCACTTAACCAAAGTTAATCGCTATAATTTTAAGCAATGTATGTGAATAGTTTTGCAATTAGTTCATCTTTAGGCGTTGTGAATTGGCAAGAGCCAATTGGAAAGGAAATCTTGCCTGTTGTAGATTAAGTCGGTTTTTTCTACTGCGAATGTCTAACAATATATAAGAATAGATAGATAAACCTAGAAGTAGTTAATCATTCAAATTTTAAGAAAGGTTTACTGCTAACAAAATCGTTGGAAGGTTAGCTTTTATTTTTTACTTTAGCAATAAAATTTTAGAACAAAAGAATTTCGATATTGGATTTTTCAGCATATAAGCGATATACATATGTATTAGGCCGGGTCGATTTAAAAATCGCCCACTGCTCAGAGAAAATCGTTTTCTGGGGATCAAAATAAGAAACTTTGCCCGACGAACCATACCTCTAAAACGAATTCTGATGTTCCAAGTTTTGAGTCAAACTTTTATTTTGGGTCAAATTTTGAAAAATTCGTCTTTGACCCATTTAGAGTGCCTCAATCGAGTCCAAATGTATGACCGACCCTCACTAACGTTTAATTTACATGCAGTTTTGACAACAAAATCGGTTAAAGGTAGAATTGAAATTACCATTTCATTATTATTACTTCGTCTTGTAGACCATATGTATATAACGCATCAATTTTTGTGAATGGATTAAGTCGTTGTGAAGAACTCGAAGTGTGCTTATTTCAGATAAAAAAAAAAATAAGAAGTGAAGTGACCATTCCAAATCAAAAAGTTTACAATGAATCTACCACCCTCTACAACGCAAGATGAAGCAACAACAACATCAAGAACTGTCGAAAACGCAATAAGTCATATACCCAGGCATGATGTTACTGTTTTTGGTGTGACTAGTAAATAGACTGATCTTAATTTACCAATCCATCTGGATATCATGAGATATTATTTTTACTTAAGCGAAAGTGCTAAAACAGATCAAAAAAAGTTTTCCTATACATCATTCACTATTCAAGTATAAAATAAGTTGGTTGGAATTTGGTAAAAACTTGGTATGGAAATAATGCAGAAAAAAAATTGACAAATATCAAGACCAAACCAAGAAAAAAAACCTAACCCAACAATTTACAGACTATGTAAAATCTCTGGAAACAATTTTTTACATTGGAACATGCAAATGCGATTTGATAGCAGCTCCATGTGCATGCGGCTTGGTTCCAGAACGCCTCAAAAATTTTCTGTACCATCAACATAATCAGAAAAGATGCATTTGTGATGGAAATAGAAGAGCAAGGAGCAACGTCTATGTCATTAATGCCAACATACCAATTTCCCAACATACCAACGCACCGCCATCGGTTCAAGAAGATATGGGTAGAGGAGCAAGATCACAATACACAGAAAGATACGATTGCTTTAACTTTGCCTTGATATGTGACAGATAATGTGCATACATACATATGTCCATATGTATGTTCTATGAATTCGATTAATATTATTCAAACCAAACACATAAATTTGGTCTGTATTAATCTTTTTGATTGTCCCTTTAAGCACTTGGAACTTAAAGGGTGATAAGCACAATAATTAAAACAAAGAATCAAAATGTAGGAATTCGATCAATATGATTCAAACCAAACACATAAATTTGGTCTGTATTAATCCTTTTTTCCTCCTAATTGGTTTGCTCAGCTAGGAGCAGTTTTATTCAAGATAGCTCAACTAGGAGCTTTCAACGTAAAGAAAAGATTCTTGTTTAACTACTGTAAAGTTTTTATTTTTCTTTCTTCTTATATACTATTTTAACAGAGTACTTAAGCTAAATAATTTTATTGCAATTTGATATGTCAACAAAAAAAATGAAATTTCAACTATAATTCATAAGCAAAATTAGTTAAATGGTTATTGAACCAAAATATGAAATTAAGCAAAAGTAAACGGTTAATGAACTAAAATAATAATAATTTCATCGTAATTTGATATAATTCATAAACTAAAATAAGAAATCCAGCAAAAAGTAAACGGTTAATGAACTTAAATAAGAACAATAATAATTTCAACGGAATTTCATAAACAAAAATTATTTAAATGGTTTAAAGTAAAATAAGTTAATTGAGTAAGCAAAATTATATTTTTCCGTTTAATAAGGTTAAAAAACTAAAAATGCTATTGATAGTGTTTTCTTTTGTTTTATATATTTTTTATGTTTAGTATGTTTGTTTCTATATGTGTATGTGTGTGTTTAAACATATTTAGAATATATATTCAAATTTTCACTTTTAGTATTATCCAACACGTCTAAATTAAATCACTGAGCACTGTTTAGGAATTTTATATAGTTTAAACGTTGGCTAAGTAAAGAAATCGAGAAGTGAAAACGATTTATTTAGGCTAACATGATTTAATACATAGTATATGGAAAACTGAAAATAAAAACATGTATAAAAAAATTAATGCTTTTTCTTAAAAACTCATGAAATGTGTTAAAAATTTTAGTTCTTCGAGTTGCTCTTTAAATTTTTCTGCGAAGAAAAATTACTTCGAAATAAAGTCTAGTTATTGAAAACGTATCATGTTCGTTGGGCGCTCCTGGCAAATTCTGTAACATAAGCAAAGCTGACAGGTTTACGCTGTTTGCTGGGATAGCGACAGCAGAGACCAGGGTCGTTGCAATTTTTATTATTACTTATGTTCATGAAAATATTTGTTTTATTTTATTATATTTTTATCAATCCTATTACATTGCTTTACATCTTATTTGTTTACTTAAATATAAAATTAACCGTATAATCATACAATTTTAAGTTAAAATATGTACACATATTACTAGTTTGGAAATTTTGTTCAATAAATCAGTCTCTAAGCTAACATCAACATAGCAACCTCTTGTAAGTTCTTAAACATTTTTTGGTGTCCCCGACGTGATCGTCGTGATTGATTATATTACTTTGCTTAATAAATAAATATTGTGTGTTTTAAATTTTAACTGAAGATTATTAAAAAAATAATTTGTGGTAGTGATAAAACTTTTCTTTTTTCCGAACTTATTAACTTTCATTCTAGATTTGAGTTAATTTTATAAAATAATGAGTAACGTTGAAGCTTTTAAAAAAAAGAACCCATTTAAAGGGTACAGCCACCAGATTAGAGAACTTTTTACTACAATTGAATAATGAAACCTCGCTTTACGAGATTCGGGCGAGATTGGATAAAGTGGAAAAGTTATATGAAAATTTTCAGGCGTTAGATATAGAAATGGCTATGCTTGACGAACGTGAATCAGAATTGGACGAATTTGAAACAAGGTATTTTCGAATGAAAACCAAATATTGCGAAATTATCGACGCTCGCTTGCAATTTCCAAATGTCGTCGGTAATTCACTCAATTATACAACGATGCATCAAGAAGCGATGCAAAAGCTATTAGAATCAAAGGCAGCATTTTTGCAGAAGCTTTTAAATTTACAGTCGTCCTTTACTACGGTAAGTCCACCTTCCAAAGCTGAATATTCCTGAATTTGATGGTAACTATGCTGATTTCAAATCATTTTTTTATTTGTTTAAAAGTTCTGTTCACAATAATGTTTCGCTTACTGCATCCCAAAAGTTTCAATATATAAAGGGACTCTTAAAAGTTGAGCCCCCGATGCTTATAAGACATCTCGCTGTGTCGGAGCAAAACTAAGTGGAAGCTATGAACAAGATCCAAGAGCGTTACGACAAACCTTTACTAGTTATTGATTCTTTAATGGAAACCTTTTTGTTTATTTCTAAGGCAGATCGTCCTCAAGGTCTTAGGAATGTATCCAATGTCGCTGACGAGGTCATAAGAAGTCTACGTGCGCAAGGACCAGATGCAGAGCAACGTGATCCTTGGTTAATCCACCTGTTATTAAAAAAGGTTGATTATGAAACTTATCAAGCGTGGGCTGAACCAGCAGCAAAACACCTTTTCCTACTCTGGAAAGTTTTA
The DNA here is from genome assembly GCA_030448955.1 of Trichopoda pennipes. Classification (NCBI taxonomy): domain Eukaryota; kingdom Metazoa; phylum Arthropoda; class Insecta; order Diptera; family Tachinidae; genus Trichopoda; species Trichopoda pennipes. Next base: position 1,807,098 of record JASKUP010000062.1, on the reverse strand, counting down.
TCGCCTTCATCAATGAGCGCTGTGATGCTCCGGAAATGAAAAGTAAGTCCTTACGATCTTATACTAGTTTTGTTAAAAAAGGATGTACGGCCTGTTCTCAAAATCATCATCTGGCCTATTGAATTCGTTAGAGAAAATTAAGTGCAAAAATGTCCATCTAAGCATGTCTGCGAATCTTGTAAAGCTTGTCATCATTCGTGCATTCATTTAAAAAAGAAGAATATCCAGAAAATCTAAAGAGAACCAGTAGTGAAAACTTAAAATGATTGTCTGACGAAAGATGTGTCAAGAAAGGCAGAAGTTGGTGCAAGCTCTTCATCAGTGAATATAGCCGCACTAAATGAAGTGCAAAATATAAATATGCTATTGCCCACCGCCACTGTTTTAGTGATGGGCGATTTAGGTTTCCCTCAATGATGTAACGTTTTACTTGATTCCGGTTGTCAAAATACTCTAATTTCCAAGCGTTGTGTGACTTGGATACAACGAAGACCATTTAAAATATTCGTGACTCGATTGGGTAATAACCAAGCAGGTGCAACAAGAGAAGTAGTCGAATTGGAGGTAAAGTCGATATATAATTCTGTAGCTATTATCATGCTGGCTCATGTTTTTAAGAGCCTTACATCCTGCTTGCCATGCTCTTCTATTACTATTAAGTATTAGGACGCTATTAAAAATTTACCTCTAGCTGACCCAAAATTTGATACCCCTAAAGGAATAGATATCTTAGTCGGCTGTGACTATTTTTTCGCTTTTAAGAGAAGGTGTATTGTAAAAAATGGTGTCTTACTCGCACGGAATACAGTGTTTGGTTTCGTACTTTGTGGTGGATGTGTGATGGAAAACACAGAAAGCGTTTGTCATGTGATGGATACAAAGGCAGTAGACGTCGATTTGAATAAAAGTCTGCAGTTGTTTTGGAAAATTGAAACGTTGATTTTGGGTATTCTTATCAGACTTATGACTATGGAGTACAAATTTAAATTAAATCCTGCTTTAAAGCAGGCATATTCAGATTTTATGAATGAATACTTGCACCTAGCCCACATGAAGTTAGTGCCTCAAAGTGAAATAAACTGTGAAGGTAAAAAAGTTTTTATCTACCACACCATGCTGTGTTTAAAAAAAATAGTCTTATCACAAAACTTAGGGTAGTGTTTGATGGATCGGCTAAGTCCTCTAATGGCAAATCTCTTAACGATTGCTTACTAAAAGGCCAAAATGTACAACAAGATTTATTGGTAGTAATACTAAGGTTTAGATGTAAAACATATTGCTTTTCTGCAGACATTAAAAAAATGTTCAGGATGATTATCGTATGTGAATCCGACCAAGACTATCAACGCATAATATGGCGTTAATCTTGCAACGAAGAAGTTAAGCACTATCGGCTAACTACCGTGACGTACGGCACCCGGCTAGCTCCTTTTTTAGCAATTCGTACTCTTCTTCAATTAAGTGATGATGAAAAGAAGCAATATCCCATTGGCAGTTAAGCTCTTAAGAACAATTTCTACGTCGACGATTGCTTGGCAGGAGCGAACACAATAAAGGACGCCCAAGAAGTGGCAGAAGAGTTAAATAGCTTGCTAATGGTTGGCGGATTCCATCTTCGAAAATGGGCTACCAATAACAGCGAAATTCTGCGTAATATTCCAGACAGTGAACAAATTGAGACTGCTGTAAACATGCCTACAGATATAGCGGTCTGCCTTCTTGGGATTGATTGGAATCCAGCTAATGATTGCTTCTCTTTTAGGCTCCAGAAGACAGATCATTTACTTAGCACGAAAAGGAACTTGCTTTCCGAAATATCTAAAATCTACGATCCTGGATATCACCTGCTACTATTTCCGAAAAAATAATTATAACGCCTGTGGCTGTTAAATCTTGACTGGGAAGAAATGTTGCCCAATGATATATTAAACGACGTCAATCTGTTATTTACAGAATTTCATTTACTAAACAGAGTTAAAATACCAAGATTATTATTTTCTACCGAAAAGACTGTAAGCTTCCAAGGGTATTGTGATGCTTCTTTCACCACATATGCTGCTGTCATTTATTGTCGCAAGGTGTCAGCAAATGAACAAGTATCTACAAACCTAGTTATCTCGAAAACAAAGATAGCACCCCTGGCGTCATTATCAATTTCTAGGCTGGAACTTTGTGCAGCTTATTTACTTGCTCAGCTGTTTGAATATTTATCCTCCAGTATAAACATACAAATGGATGATGTAGTTTGCTGGTCTGAAAGCAAAACAGTATTAGCTTGGCTATCCTCACATCCAACAAAGTGGAAAATTTGTTTTAGTAGCCATAGAACTTCTTATATTTTAGAAAGACTTCCAAGCAACAAATGGCGCTATGTTCCTAGCAAACTTAACACGGCAGACGTGGCTAGCAGGGGCGTAAAATCTAGTTTCCTTACAAAACATGATATATGAGAAAGAAAGTTACTGGCCAGTCGCAGAGAATACAACCAATCAAGATCTTCGTTCAGGAAATCAAGTAACTCTTTTGTCAACTCAAACCAACCTTAATGTTATTGCTGGGGTAAAATGGTGCGTGTGCTAGTCTACTGTTGAAGATTTATTAACTATATCAAACATAGGACTAAAAATCTCTCACCCCTGACAGTTAAAGAATTAAAAAGGGCTGAAGTTGAAATTTATAAACATTACCAATCTATAACATTTTTTGAAGTAATTAAGCAACTTAAGAAAGTTCGAGCTACCCTAACAAATAAAAAATTACGAAACCTGTCAGCTTTTCTTAATTCCGATGGGCTTCTGCGAGTTGGCGGAAGATTAACCAAGGCTGACCTGTCTTATGACAGTCAACACCAACTAATTCTACATAAAGACATTCCTATTGTCTGCAAGATTATACGTGATCTACATATCAAAACTCGTCATGGACAAAAATATTGGGTGATTGGAGCACGAGAAATTGTTAAAACCGTTACTCGAAAGTGTAGAGTTTGTCTACGATATAGTGCACGGGCGCAAGAGTAACTCATGGGAAACCTGCCTAAATTCAGAGTCCATGCTACCTTCCCATTTTATGAAGTTGGTAGCGATTTTGCTGGCCCAATATTGTACAAACAACGAAGTGGAAGAAAGTCTCCGATTGTGAAAGCATATATTGCTGTCTTCATTTGCCTAGTGACCAAAGCTGTCCACCTTGAACTTGTTTCCGATTTGAGTACTGATGCCTTTTTAACTGCTCTGGACCGATTTGTTGCACGTTGCGCCCTATGCGCACGCATTCATAGTGACAACGGTACGAGCTTTCACGGTGCTGAAAGAAAGTTTACTGAAATTCATCAAATGGTAACTTCTTTTAAATCAAATAATGAAATTTAAAATTTCCTCTCATTTAAAGGCATACAATGGAGCTGCATTCCTCAAAATACTCCGCACTTTGGTGGTGCATGGGAGTCAACGGAAAAGTCGGTTAAGTATCATCTACGTAGAACTCTTGGTTAAACTGCGCTGAATTATGAGGAACTGTCCACTATCTTGACTAGAATTGAAGCTGTCTTAAACTGCAGGCCACTTGTCCAAGCTGATTCTGATGACATCCCCTACATATCCCGTAGACATTTCTTAGTCGGAAGGCCTCTTAATGCCTTGCCGGAGGCGGACGTTACTCATTTAAACACGTTGTCCTTATCTAATTGCAGCAGCTTACTCAACACTTTTGGTGTCGATTGTCTAATGAGTATCTCCTTTTACTTCAACCGAAGTCGAAATGGTTAAAAGAGCAGCCCAACCTAGCTGTTGATGACATTGTCATTGCATGCTGGAAACTAGGCCGTATTATTGAAACTCATATGGGGTCCGATGGACTTGTAAGAGTAGTGACCGCCAGGACAGGAAATTCAACCTTTAAAAGACCTATTGCTAAGGTATATCCATTGCCAAAGGAATGTTGAACGTTGTTTAAGGCTGGCGGATATGTTCATGAAAATATTTGTTATATTTTATTATATTTTTATCAATCCTATTAAAGCCACCCTCGTACATGCATTGTAACATTAATCTTCTTATTTGCTTTACATCTCCTGTTATCTGCTGACAAAAAATTATTGCAGAGTATAAAACTCCTCCAACAGACTTCTTATCTGCAGGCGATATACTTGCTGTCTGCTAATAAGAAGTTAATGCGGAATATAAAATTCCTCCAAAAAGACTTCATACTCGCAGGCGATCTACTTGCAATCTGCTAATAAAAAGTTAATGCGGAATATATAATTCCTACAAAAGACCTCTTACCTGCAGGCGAGCTGCTTGTTAATTGATTAAATTCACAAAATGCTCTGCCTTATATACTTGTGCGTGGGTACATACATTCACGCACACTCACACACATATTGTTAATCCCAGACTCGTTTGTCTAGTTTAACTAACGTAATCGAAGACGGTGGAGGTGTGTGGCTGTCCAAGTGATACACCAGGACAGCACTCAGTCAATCCCAGACTCGTTTGTCTGGGTGGCTGATTACCACGGCAGGAGGATGGATTTGTCCAAGTGATACACTAGGACAAATCACCAGGATTGAAGGGGGGTGTGCTAGGCGGTGTTGGCACACAGGTTGTCCTCCCAGGTTTCGATGACCCACTCGTTCCACAGGCAGACCCTCGCTCAGAAATCGTCCTTCTTGGGATTGGATGTTTGGATTCTTCGGTTAGTTCGTCCTTCTCTTGGATTCTTCGCTCGACCAAATTGAAACTCACTTCTGTGTTCTTGTTAATTGTAATGATTGTAATTTATTAAAAACTTAGACTATTTATACAAAACTTAAACATAAAAATTAATACAAACAAAACATGAATATAGTACTAAAATTAATCAATAAAAAAAAACTGAATATAATGTGAATTAATAAAAAACAAAATTGAAGACAATGACAAAGTTAAGATATAAGAAAAAATGAATACAACAAAAAAGACAAAAACAATTATAAATACACCTATCTATAATTGCAACAAAAAAGTTGCCAGAAATTGCCCAGTGTTTTATCGCGAACAAAGATTCAATTTCACTACTGTCTGGTAACTTGAACCACCCGTGAAAAATAAAAATTTTATTTTTCATTTATGCTGACGGGGTGGTTCCCATACCTGGACAGTAGTGTTTACACAAACAAACAGACAAATAAAAATCATAATGTGGGAATGAAAATCAGGTTACTCGAGACTCAAACAAACAGGAAGCACGCGTTTTTTTTTGTTTTACAGTTTACTTTATTATGAGAAAATTAAATAAAGGCCAAAAGAATTAAATGTAATGAATTTTATTTTGCCATAACAACAAAAATTAAATCAAGTCCAAAAAAATCAAATGCAATGATTTTTACTTTGCTATGACAACAAAAACTAAAGCAAGGCCAAAAGAATCAAATGCAATGAATTTTATTTTGCTATGACAACAAAACTAAATCAAGGCCAAAAGCAATTGTGGGAACAAATGTACGTCTATCTGAGTCTCGAATAAACTTGAAGTTTGTGTTTTGCCTACAGGGTAATTCTCTTAGAGATTCCTTTTATCTTTTAATCAAAATCAAAAGGAATCAAAAGAATAGACATGCTGCGGCCCCCGGGGGGTCGGTAGAGTGAGTAGGCACGGTTAACTGAGCAATTTCCAGCAATTGATGGCGAAGCAGCCTAGGCCCCAGGGTCCAACGAGATGTTCCAGTCGGACCTTGGTGCAGGTTGTGGTGCAGTGATACGCCTTTTGTGTCTTCGTTTGAGCAGGAATCTTATCATCAGGATGGTTGACAGTGTCAAAATTAGAGCCAAACCGCCATAGCTAACTGTCAGGCTGTGGACGGTGTCCCTGGGGAGCGTGGCAGGCAGGCTGCGCAGCTGTTCCCTGACATCTTCCTGCAGTCTGGTCAAATTCCCAAGGAACCCGACCTCCCTCGATGTCTCTGTCAAATTGAGGATTTTCTGCTGTAAATGGGGCAACGACATGCCCGAGCTGGTATAAGAAGGATACAACGTTGAGGTGATCGTTTGGTGCCCATATATGGTTATCAAGTTATCCTTCATGGTGCATCCCGCAGGCAATGTAAGCATCCAGTCCTTTGTAGGACCTGATAACTATTTCTGCCGCTGCACACCACACTCAACTTGAGGGGATGCCTGGTTGCCAGCAGCCATTGATTCTTTTTATGAAGCCGGTACCAAACGTTGTCACTGGCCAGGACCTGGGTATTGCAGCTGAGGTCTGACTCATTGCTGAACAGATGCATCTCACACCGGCACATTGGGGAAGAATACGTTGCGTGGAGATTTTGGCATAAGAACGTATCATGTTCCAGTTCGTCACAATCATGGAGGGTGGCGTCATCAACTGGGAAATATTCGTCTCGGTGGGCGTTGAGAGCCATCATGTTGGCCTTCGGCCATCGTCTGCACATTATCCGCAACAATCAGCAATTGAATGCTCAGCGACAAAATAAGTTGAGACTGATGGCCGTCAGATGCAACTCGTCGAAGCTCTGTTGAGTGTGAGTTTCCGTTTGCTTCATAATGTTCAGAGTGGAATCGAGAAACGATGTCTGATTCCGCAGAAGTTGTGCCAGGTGGTCCTCATTGGCCTTAATGCTGTTGATGGTGTTGGCCATTTTTTCTGCATATTGAGAGTCGAGCACTCCAAACAAGGAATTTGCCACATTTTCAACGATTGAGATCTGAGTTGTGACAAGATTTCATTAACATGTTAGTCCCGTTTGGCAGCAGTTGTACCTCGTCGAGAAATGGGGACAGCTCAAAGTAGCTGAGCAGCTTCCATTCCGAGATGATTGGCTTAACTTGTCCAATATGTTCAAAGCGCAATCCAGGCGAGCCAGTGATTTGAGTATAGGTGCCCTGCTGGCACGCCATCAATAGAAGGAATAAGGCGAGGATCAGTAGAAGGCTTGGTGAAGCTAACGAGACGCGTTTAGGGGGTGGTAAACCTTTTTGTGGGTTCTTAGAAGGCTGGTTTCTCTTGAGGTCCGAGCCATTTCCATTGGTTTTGGTGGTTGCATTTGAAGGTGTGTCAAAGGGAAGCATCTCAGTGTGGCTCCCAGTTTCTCCCGTGACTGTGGGTGTGTCGACCGGAAGCGGAGCGAGCAAGTGAATCGCCCGCTTGATGATGCCTGTTGATGTGTTGACCGTTGCTGTCCTCACGATACCGTCGGGCCCGGGGTAAGTTTCGATTACCCTTCCGAGCCGCCACGTCATGACCGGAGTGTTGTCCTTAATTGTAACCAGCGTGCCAACCGGCAGATTTGGAGACTTTGATTGCCACTTGTTGCGCTGCTGGAGGTCAGTGAGGTATTCGTGGGACCATCGTTTCCAAAAATGATGTTTTATTTTTGATACTAAGTCCCATCGTTTGACGAGTGATGGTGACATCGACTGGGCAGTTGCATCGACTTGCACCGTGAGAGGCTCGCCAATCAGAAAATGGCTGGGAGTCAAGGCAACTGCATCATTAGGGTCACTTGACAATGATGTAAGAGGTCTGGAATTTAGAATTGCCTCTACCTCTATGACCACAGTCTCCATTTCCTCATACGTGAAGGATGCATTAGCCATCTCCTTTACTAGTAGTTTTTTGGCTGACTTAACTGCTGCTTCCCATAATCTTCCAAAATGTGGTGCTCGCGGAGGAATGAAATGAAAAGTGATGTTCTTGTTTGCACACTCCCGGTGGATTGTGCAGTGATCGCTGTGACTTGTGAATCTTTTTAGTGCACCGAGGAAAGCGTCTGTAGTGAGGTTGGTAACTAGCTCAAGGTGCACGGCCTTCGTAGCGAAGCAGCAGAAGACTGCGAGATATGCCTTTTGAGGTCGTTTTCCTCTAGTTTTAAAGTGCACCCAGATTGGACCACAATAGTCGACCCCGGCATGTATAAATGGTCTTGCCGGAGTTACCCTTGGTGCCGGCAAGTTTCCCATGATCTGTTGCAGGAATTTCGGTTTTGATTTTGCGCAGGTTACACACTTGTGGATGGTTTCTCGTGCCAAGTATTTTCCCCTGATGGGCCAGAACCGTTGTCGGACATTTGCAAGGAGCGCTTGGGCTCCACAATGCTTGTTCTCTTTATGGATAGAGTCAAAGAGTAGCTTGCTGATGAGGTCATTGGATAGGAGGAGCATTGGGTGCCTTGTATCGAATGGCAGCGTGGACTCTTTCAATCGTCCTCCGACCCTCAAAACCACATTTTCATCTAAAAATGGGAAGAGAGCCTTGAGTGGATTTGACGCCAAAAGTTCATTGTGTTTTTTCAGCAGTTTGATGTCTTCTGCGAATGCCATTCTTTGCGTTTCTCTATAATGATGAGAAGAGAATCGTGAAGTTCAAACGGCGTGAGCGCCCTTTGAGTCTGTCGGTACGCTTTGGGACTGCCTGCATTCTTCATAAATCGAAAGATGTATCCAATCACACGTTGCAGGGTTTTAATGGAGTTTCTGTGACTGACCCCATGCAAAACGTTTTCATTTGGTGCTGAGACCAGCAAGGTGGCAGACTGTTTCTTCTGCTCCGGTATAGGTTGTTCAGGATTCAGACTGAATACCGACGGCCAATGCTCCATGAAGAAAGAACGGCCCATACATCCACTGGGGTGTATGCTGCAATTGTTGTGGATCCAAACCTCTAGATATGATGTCCACTGGGTTGTCCTTGGATCCGACACGACGCCACTGAGCAGGTGTCGTGCTCTCTTGAATGACCGCTATTCGGTTGGCTACGAATGTATGCAACGACGATGATCGTGAATTTATCCATGACAAGACGATTTTGGAATCGGACCAGTAGAATGTGGGCGTCGTATTCATGTCCAGGTCCTGTTTCACACGTGCAGCCAAGGTGGCACCCAACTGTGCGGCACATAATTCCAGTCTAGGCAGGGTTTGCTGCTTCAGCGGGGATATTCGGGATTTCGCACAGAGCAAGTATACCATCACTGGGCGATTTGGCGCGGCCGTTCTGAGATAGATTGCGGCACCGTACGCTTTCTCAGAGCCATCAGTAAACACATGAATTTGGGCATTGCGAGGAATTGACCCCTTATATATATGTCGATGAGCTCGAAAGGTTTCGAGCTCATTTAAATTACCTCAAAAACTTCGCCAGCGTGAGTCAAATTCCGACGGCACCGCCTCGTCCCATGACAGATTCAAAGTCCATAACTCTTGAATGAACATCTTTGCCTTGACGATCACTGGCGACAGGAGTCCGAGTGGATCAAATATGCGGGCCACATCTGAGGTGACCGTCCTTTTCGTTATAGCTTTGATAGGTTGGATGTTAACCGTAATCTTGAGCAGATCTTCCTTGGGTCGCCACACCAATCCCAGAGTTTTTGTATAGTCGGTGTCTGCTGTGGAGAAGTCAAGACTAACTTCCTGATCGTCATTGGGGATATTCCGGAGCAGTTTAGTATGGTTGGCACACCATTTTCGCAAATGAAACCCGTATTTGGACATGACCTGTTGCAGTTGATGTTGAATTTCCAGGGCCGTATTCAAGCTGTCGGCTCCACCCAACCCGTCATCCACATAGAAATTCTTTTCCAGGAAGCTGGCTGCCAACTCAAACTGCATCTTATTCTCCTGGCTGATTTCCTTCAGACACTTGATTGCCAAATAAGGTGCTGGCCTGGTGCCGTAGGTTACTGTGTTCAACGTAAAGTACCCTATTGGTTCAGTGACATTGTTCCTCCACAGGACTATTTGGAACTTTCGATCGTTCGGATGGACCAAGATCTGACGGTATATTTTTTCTATATCGGTCGTGAACGCAAACCGTGGCAGCCGAAATCTCAGGAGAACCGTAAACAGCTCATTTTGTAGTGGTGGTCCGACGTGCAGAATATCATTCAACGATTTCCCTGACAAGGTTTTGCTGAAGCATCAAACACCACCCGAAGTTTAGTGGTGCTGCTGTCAGAGCGCAAGATGCAATGGTGAGGAATAAAGTATTTAGACCCCTCTACCTTATCGATGTTGATTCTTGACATATGCCTCATTGTTTCATACTCCTCCATGAATTGGTTGTATTAAATTTTTCTAGAAACATCTTTTGTTAGTCGTCGTTCCAAGCTGAGGAAGCGGTTGAACGCGATCTGATGTGAGGCACCTAAGGAAGATGGTTCCGTGCAGAATGGAAGTCGCACGATGAACCTTCCGTCCTTGTTACGCGTGGTGTGTTGATTGAAATATGCCTAACATTGTGCATCATAGGACGATAGTTGTTGCGTCGGACTCTCAATCTCCTCAAGCTTCCAGAATCGTTCAATTGCTGTATTCAGGGTCTCCTCTTCCGTCAAGGTTCCACATAGTGCTGACGAGAGTTGTTCGCCAGATACCCTTCCAGATACTATCCAGCCGAAGGTCGTATTCTGTAAGATTGGAAGATCATTACCAAGCTTAATCTGTCCTATCGAAAGGATTTGATGGTAGTATTCAGCTCCCAACAAAATGTCGATTTTCTCAGGACGGTTGAAGTTCGGGTCCGCTAATGTCACATTGTTGGGAATCGCCCAATTGTCGATGGTAAGCAGTTGTGTTGGTTGAGGAGAACTTATCTGTGGCAACACGAATGCCTCAAGAGGAGTTGAAAACCTGTTAACTCTGGAGTGCAGGGTTATGTTGACGCGGTGTTGCACCTTGGTGCGATTTTTCCCGATTCCATTGATTGAAATCGAGGTGGATCTTGCTGGGAGGCCCAGCATTGTAACTAATCTCTCCGTTATGAGGTTAACCTGTGAGTCAGAGTCGAGAATCGCTCTGCATTGCGTCTCCACTCCATGTGCCTTAACATTGACCAATGCGGTTCCTAGTAGCACGTACGGTCGTTTGTCTGCGGAACCGGCTGGAATGCCCTCAGCGTTTCTCAGTGGCGTGCCAACGAGAGATGTCATGATTGGCGTGGAAGGGTTGGGACGAGTGGTTGCTTCTCCTTTTGAGGCACTTTCCCTTTTTGGCTTGGTAGCCGCTCCTGAGGATGATTTCTTTTGTGACGGGAACCCCAGATGTACCAGGGTATGGTGCTTGCTTCCACATTTTTGACATCGGCCCAGAATTGTGCACTGTTTAGCAATATGGTTGCGACTAAAACAGTTGACGCACAATTTATGGGTCTGGATGATATTCAGTCTGGTTGTGGAGCTAGCATCGATGAATTTCTTGCATCGATATAGTGGATGATACTCGCGCCCACACAGTAGGCACAACCGGTTGTCGGCTCGGGGTTGTGCAGCAAGCGCGCATAGTTTGCTGGTTGAACCGGAAGGTTTTTCCTTGTGTCCCAGCGCTTCCAGAGTGTGGAAGTAGTTCTCCAGGAATGTCAGAAATTGGTCGATCGTCTGCAGTTTCTTGGCTGAGAAATAGATTGCTCATATTGCGCATGCACTGGTTTATCTAGTTTCTTGACCAGAATGTGCAGTAGCAATGGATCCCAGGCGACTACCTGCAGCCCTAGGGTGGTCAGACCTGCCAAGCACTCCCTCGTGGTGTCGTGCAATCTCTTAATAGCTCCCAAGGTGGAAGCACCGGATGGCTGGTCAAGAAGTCGCTGAACCGCTGTGGCCACCATTACCCGTTTATTGGCAAATCGCTCTTGTAGCAATTGCCACGCCACCTGATAATTCCCGCCAATGACAGGAAGATGATTGAGGAGACTTGCAGCTTCACCAGTGACATTGCTTCTCAGATACCACATTTTGTGAGCGCCGGACATTTGTGGCTCATGGACTATCCGTGTAAAGAGATCGGAAAATGATGTCCACTTCATATAGTCCCCATGAAATTTTGGAATGGTGACCGGAGGTAAAGGTAAGGCCGCTGGGCGGGCCATGGCCTCACTGGGTGATTGGTGGTGGCGTTGGCTAGCTGTGGTGAGTTGTATTATGGCCGATTGAGCGGCCTGTTCGAGGTGAACATATCTGCTGGAATTGTAACCAGCGTCGTCTGGATTAGGATATTTGTCCAGTACTTCGTCATTAAGCCCTTCCAGTTGCGACCATAATTGCGATATAGTGGCCTTTTTTACGTCGTAATATGACGAATCCTGGCCGGGTTGCAGCTGCAGGCCTTCTAATTGTCGACTAAGAGCAGCCATTTTGCCGAGGGACCGGCTGATTAGTCCGTCATGGCCACCAGTTGCCTCGGCGTGCGGTTGACCGGTGCCTGCAGACTTGGGTACCTCCCTTCTTCCGGATTCTTTCCCCTGGTCCTCGAGAGCATGTTCCATTATTGAGATGTATTTCGTGGCCATGGCTTGAATTCGAGTGTAGTAGTCGGATGTAAGATATTAATCGGAAGTGTCCACTCCCGGCAACACTCGTAATTCCGTATCGGCCGTTTCAAACTCCGACCAAGCTGCCGTTAGCCGGGAAAGTCTCTCCTGGTAGTAGCTTGACGTTTTCCTGCTGGCTGAGTCCTTGGAGAAATTTCGAATGATGGTGGCAATAATCTCTCCCGTTTCCCATAGATGGCGGAGCAGCTTTGCTGAAGCCGTTTCCATGGTGGCTTAGGTGTTCGTAGGTAAGGCCTGTGGGCAGAAAAGGGGTCCTGTCACGGTCGCCAAAAAATGTTAATCCCAGACTCGTTTGTCTAGCTTAACTAACGTAATCGAAGACGGTGGAGGTGTGTGGCTGTCCAAGTGATACACCAGGACAGCACTCAGTCAATCCCAGACTCATTTGTCTGGGTAGCTGATTACCACGGCAGGAGGATGGATTTGTCCAAGTGATACACTAGGACAAATCACCAGGATTGAAGGGGGTGTGCTAGGCGGTGTTGGCACACGGGTTGTCCTCCCAGGTTTCGATGACCCACTCGTTCCACAGGCAGACCCTCGCTCAGAAATCGTCCTTCTTGGGATTGGATGTTTAGATTCTTCGGTTAGTTCGTCCTTCTCTTGGATTCTTCGCTCGACCAAATTGAAACTCACTTCTGTGTTCTTGTTAATTGTAATGATTGTAATTTATTGAAAACTATTTATACAAAACTTAAACATAAAAATTAATACAAACAAAACATGAATATAGTACTAAAATTAATCAATAAAAAAAAACTGAATATAATGTGAATTAATAAAAAACAAAATTGAAGACAATGACAAAGTTAAGATATAAGAAAAAATGAATACAACAAAAAAGACAAAAACAATTATAAATACACCTATCTATAATTGCAACAAAAAAGTTGCCAGAAATTGCCCAGTGTTTTATCGCGAACAAAGATTCAATTTCATTACTGTCTGGTAACTTGAACCACCCGTGAAAAATAAAAATTTTATTTTTCATTTATGCTGACGGGGTGGTTCCCATACCTGGACAGTAGTGTTTACACAAACAAACAGACAAATAAAAATCATAATGTGGGAATGAAAATCAGGTTACTCGAGACTCAAACAAACAGGAAGCACGCGTTTTTTTTTGTTTTACAGTTTACTTTATTATGAGAAAATTAAATAAAGGCCAAAAGAATTAAATGTAATGAATTTTATTTTGCCATAACAACAAAAATTAAATCAAGTCCAAAAGAATCAAATGCAATGAATTTTATTTTGCTATGACAACAAAAACTAAATCAAGGCCAAAAGAATCAAATGCAATGAATTTTATTTTGCTATGACAACAAAACTAAATCAAGGCCAAAATCAATTGTGGGAACAAATGTACGTCCATCTGAGTCTCGAATAAACTTGAAGTTTGTGTTTTGCCTACAGGGTAATTCTCTTAGAGATTCCTTTTTTCGTTTAATCAAAATCAAAAGGAATCTAAAGAATTAACACATATACTATCTGTCATAGTTGCATGACAACTATCAGCGGTGAGTTTTGATCTGCATAACAGCTGACTGCGTTGATGATCTCTATGTTCTTGACTCACAGGTGTCACTCCGAGGTTCCCGACCGTTGATTTAAATCTTATAAATATAATTTAATATAATAATTATATTATAATATAATTCATAAATCTTAAATTAAAGAATGAATTCAACAACCAGCCCAATTATGAATACAAATTCCGGGAGAAATTTTTCCCTTTTCTCATTCCTCCTATTGTGAATTACAATTTCCACCGGATTTTTCCCCCAGGGAAAAAAGTAGGAATTCTACAATTATAAAAAGGGAGAAAACGGTTATTATTTCATTCGAGTTTTTTCAATGTAAGTATTAAATAAAAAAAAGTAAATAAAAAATTAATAAAATATTTGTTAAAATTTTTTTTATTTCCAAAAGCTCAAATAAACAGCAGCAGCAGCTTTTTTGACGCTTATGCAGGAGAATCCAGAAATTGCACGGGGGTTTTTTAAAGGAGACCGTCAAAAGGTTCAACGGTTCTGGCAAAGAGCAGAGGATGAATTAAATTCTCTATATCCTCCATGCAAAAATTTTACGGAATGGGAAAGGTATTCAAAAATGTTATTATGTATAAATATGTACATTCAATTCTGTTATATTCAGGTATGGACTGACCAAAAGAAATATGTGCGTCAGAAGGCATCCCAAAATTTGCAACATCAAAAGGGCACAGGTGGAGGGCCTAATAGGGAATATAAGTTCTCAGCATCGAAGGAAAGTATATACAATTTAATTGCCATGAAATCTTCCGTTGAAGGCGTGCCTGGAAATGTTTTTGGCCTAGGATCGCCAAAAACTTCGAAGATCCTCTAAACATAACGTTGGATTCAGTATGCGTTGACGTTTCTATGCCAGCACCTAAAACTACCCGTATATGGAACTCTTCTTCCAAGTAAAAAACAAACGTTCCAAAAGAAAACGTAAGATCGTCATACGATATTGTTAATTCTTTTGATTCCTTTTAGTTTGATTCATCGTGTATCAAAATAAAAGGAGTCTCTAAGAGAATTACACTTAAGGCAAAACGCTTACTTCCTGTTTATTTGAGTCTCAAATGAACTTACATTTGTTCACACACTATCATGGGAATAAAGTTTTGATATATATGCGTTTTATTTATTACAGTTGGTTCTTTTGGTTTTAATTTGTTTTTGGTGTTGTATCAAAATAAATTGGACTTTAAACAAAACGCTTACTTGAGTCTCGAATAAACTTACCTTCATTCCCACACTGTATTTGTTTGTTTTGTATTTCGCTTGTTTGTTTAACACTACTGTCCAGGTATGGAAACCACCCCGTCAGCATAAATGAGGAATAAAATTTTGTTTTCCACGGGTGGTTCAAGTTACCAGACAGAAGTGAAATTGAATCTCTGTTTGCGATGGGAATGAAGGTCACACTAACACACTGAACAATTTCTGGCAATTTTTCTGCAACTATTTGCATTATATTTATTTTTGTATTAATTTTTTATCGTCATTTTTTATATGGATTAATTTTTGGATTATATTCATTTTTTGTATTAATTTTTGTATTGTATTAATTTTTAAGTGGTTTGTATAAATACCACAGTTTTTCAATAAATTATTATTATTGCAACTCTAACCATTGGTCAGAACTGTTTCGATTAATTAGTTGAACCAGACAAACGAGTCTGGGATTAACATTTTTGGCGACCGTGACAGGACACTTTCCTACCTACAAGCGTTACCTACAAACACCCAATCCACCATGGAACCGGCTTCAGTAAACATGCTCCGCCACCTAAGGGAAACGGGAGAAACTATTGCCACCATTATTCGGAATTTCTCCAAGGACTCAGCCAGCCGGAAAACGGCAGCCTATTACCAGGAGACTCGACTAACGGCAGCTTGGAAGGAGTTTGAAACAGCTGATACTGAATTACGAGTGTTGCCGGGAGTGGACACATCTGATGAATATTTCACATCCGGCTACTACACTCGAATTCAGGCCATGGCAACGAAATACATCTCAATAATGGAACATGCTCTCGATGACCAAGATAAAGAATCCGGAAGGAGGGAGTTACCCAAGTCTGCAAGTACCGGTCAACCGCACGCCGAGGCAACTGGTGGCCACGACGGATTAATCAGCCGGTCCCTTGGAAAAATGGCTGCTCTTAGTCGACAGTTAGAAGGCCTGCAGCTGCAACTAGGACAGGATCCGTCTTATTACGACGTAAAAAAGGCCACTATATCTCAGCTATGGTCTCAACTGGAGGGGCTTAATGACGAATTGTTGGACAAATATCCAAATCCAGACATCGGTGGTTACAAATCCATCGGCAATAATCCAGCTCACCACGGCTAACCAAAGCCACCACCACTCACCCAGTGAGGCTATTGCCCGACCAGCGACCTTGCCCTTACCTACGGTCACCATTTCAAAATTTGATGGGGACTATATGAAATGGACGTCATTTTCCGATTTTTTCACACGGATCGTCCATGAGCAACAGATGTCCGACGCTCACAAAATGTGGTATCTGAAGAGCCATGTCACTGGTGAAGCTGCAACTCTCCTTAAGCATCTTCTGGTCACTGGAGAGAATTATCAAATGGCGTGGCAATTGCTACAGGAGCGGTATGACAACAAAAGGGTCATGGGAGCCACAGCGGTTCAGCGACTGCTTGACCAGCCATCAGGTGCTTCCACATTAGGTGATATTAAGAGATTGCACGATACCACAATGGAGTGCTTGGTAGCCCTGACCACCCAAGGGTTCAAGTAGTCGCTTGGGATCCATTGCTCTTGTACATTTTGGTCAAAAAACTGGATAAAGCAGGGCATGCGCAATATGAGCAATCGATTTCTCAGCCAAAGGAACTTCAGACAATCAAAGAATTTCTGACATTCCTTGAGAACTATTTCCACACTCTGGAAGCACTGGGACACAAGGAAAAACCTTTGTGTTCAAGTAGCAAACTATTCGCGCTTACTGCACAACCCCGACCCGACAACCGGTTGTGCATAGTGTGTGCGCGATTATCATCCAATATATCGATGCAAGAATTTCATCGATGCAAGCTCCATTGCCAGACTTAATATAATCCAGACCCATAAATTTCGTGTCAACTGCTTTAGTAGAAACCATAGTACTAAACCGTGCACAAGTTTGGGCCGCTGCCAAAAATGTGGAAAAACGCACCATACCTTGGTACATCTGGAACTTCCGTCACAAAGGAAATCATCCTCAAGAAAGGTTACTAATCCTAAAAGGGACGGTGACTCGTCGGAGAAGCAACCACACGTCACAACCCTTCCACACCAAACATGACATCTCTCGTTAGCACACGACTGAAACATGCTGAAGGCATGACAACAAGTTTCGCAGACAAACGACCATATGTGCTACTAGGAACAGCATTGGTAAACGTCAAGGCAAATGGATTGGAAACGCAATGTAGGACGATTCTCGACTCCGGATCACAGGTGAACCTCATAACAGAGAGATTGGTCACAATTCTGGGACCCCCAGCGAGAACCACCTCGATTTCAATAAATGGAGTCGGGAATAATCGCACCAAGGTTCAACACCACGTCAACATAACCCTTCAATCCAGAATTAACAAGTTTTTAATTCGTCTTGAGGTATTCGTGTTGCCACAAATCATTTCTCCTCAACCTGTACAACAGCTTACAATCGGCAATTGGGCGATTCCCAAAAATGTAGCATTGGCGGACCCAAATTTTAACCGTCCGGAGAAAATCGACATTCTGTTGGGAGCTGAATACTACCATCAAATACTTGCAATTGGGCAAATTAAACTTGGTGACGGCCTTCCAATCTTACAAAATACTACCTTCGGCTGGATAATATCTGGAAAGGTATCTGGCGAACAACTCTCATCAGCACTATGCGGGACCTTGACTGAGGAGGAGAACCTGAATACGGCGATTGAACGATTCTGGAAAATTGAGGAGATCGAGAGTACGAAGCACCAATTATCTTCCTATGATGCACAATGTTAGGCATATTTCAATCAACACTCCACGCGTAACAAGGACGGAAGGTTCATCGTGCGACTTCCATTCTGCACGGAACCATCTTCCTTAGGTGCCTCACATCAGATCGCGTTCAACCGCTTCCTCAGCTTGGAACGACGACTAACAAAAGATGTTTCCAGAAAAATTTAATACAACCAATTCATGGAGGAGTATGAAACAATGAGGCATATGTCAAGAATCAACATCGATAAGGTAGAGGGGTCTAAATACTTTATTCCTCACCATTGCATCTTGCGCTCTGATAGCAGCACCACCAAACTTCGGGTGGTGTTTGATGCTTCAGCAAAAACCTTGTCAGGGAAATCGTTGAATGATATTCTGCACATCGGACCACCACTACAAAATGAGCTATTTACGGTTCTCCTGCGATTTCGGCTTCCACGGTTTGCGTTTACAACCGATATAGAAAAAATGTACCGACAAATATTGATTCATCCTAACGATCGACAGTACCAAATAGTCCTGTGGAGAAGTAATGTTTCTGAACCAATAAGGTACTTTACTTTAAACACAGTGACCTATGGCACTAGACCAGTACCGTACTTGGCAATCAAATGTCTCAAGGAAATCAACCAGGATAATAAGATGCAGTTTCCGTTAGCAGCCAGCTTCTTGGAAAAGAACTTCTATGTGGATGATGGGTTGGGTGGAGCCGATAGCTTGAACACAGCCCTGAAAATTCAACGTCAGCAACGACAGGTAACGTCAAAATACGGGTTTCATTTCCGAAAATGGTGCGCCAATCATACCCAACTACTCCGGAATATCCCCAATGATGATCAGGAAGTTAGTCTTGCCTTCTTTACAGAGGAAACCAACTACACAAAAACTCTAGGGCTGGTTTGGCGACCCAAGGAGGATATACTCAAGATTAAGGCTAATATACAACCAATCAAAGCTGTAACGAAAAGGACAGTCCCCTCAGATGTAGGCCGCATATTTGATCCACTCGAACTCCTGTCGCCAGTAATTGTCAAAGCAAAGATGTTCATTCAGGAATTATGGAAGTTGAATTTGTCATGGGATGAAGCGGTGCCGTCAGAATTTGACTCACGCTGGTGAAGTTTTCGAAGTAATCTGAATTAACTCGAAACCTTTCGAGCTCATCGTCACATATATAAAGGATCGATTCCTCGCAATACGCAAATTCATGTTTTTACAGATGCCTCAGAAAAGGCGTACGGTGCCGCAATCTATCTCAGAACAGTCGGACCAAATCACCTAGTTATGGTATACTTGCTTTGTGCGAAATCCCGTATATCCCCGCTGAAGCAACAAACACTGCCCAGGCTGGAATTATGTGCTGCCCAGTTGGGTGCCTCCTTGGCTGCAAAGGTTAAACAGGATCTGGACATGAATACAACTCCAACATTCTATTGGCCCGATTCCAAAATCGTCTTAACATGGATAAATTCACGATCATCTTCGTTGCACACATTCGTAGCAAACCGAATAGCGGTAATCCAAGAGAGCTCGACCCCGGCCCAATGGCGTCATGTCGGTTCCAAGGACAACCCAGCAGATATAATATCTAGAGGATTGGATCCACAGCAGTTGCAGCATACACCCCAGTGGATGTATGGACCATTCTTTCTTCATGGAGATGAGAAACATTGGCCTTCTGTATTCAGTCTTAATCCTGAACTACCCATACCTGAGCAGAAGAAAATATCTGCTAACTTGCTGGTTTCAGGACCAAATGAAAAATTTTTGCATTGTGTCAATCACAGAAACTCCATTAAAACCCTGCAACGTGTTATTGGACACATCTTCAGATTTATAAAAAACGCAGGCAGACCGACAGACTCAAAAAGCGCTCACGCCGTTCGAACTTCACGATTATCTTCTCATAATTATTAGAGAAACTCAAAGATTGGCATTTGCAGAAGACATCAAACACTAAACAGTCAAAACGCAACGAACTTTTGGCGTTAAGTTCGATCAACGCTCTATCCCCATTTTTAGATGAAAATGGGATTTTAAGAGTTGGAGGAAGACTAGAAGAGTCCTCGTTACCATTAGATACAAGGCATCCAATGCTCCTCCCATCTAATGATATAATCAGCAAACTAATATTTGATTCAATTCATAAAGAAAATAAGCATTGTGGAGCCCAGGCTCTCCTTGCAAAAGTCCGACAACGGTTTTGGCCCATCAAGGGAAAATATTTAGCACGAGAAACCATCCACAAGTGTGTAAATTGCGCAAAATCAAAACCTTAATTTCTGCAGCAGATCATGGGAAATTTGCCTGCACCGAGGGTAACTCCAGCAAGACCATTTATACATGCCGGGGTCGACTATTGTGGTCCAATTTGGGTTCACTTCAAAACTCGAGGAAAGCGACCCCAAAAGGCGTATATTGCAGTATTCTGCTGCTTCGCTACGAAATCGTGCACCAACCTTACAACAGACCCTTTCCTCGGGGCACCTAAACGGTTCACCAGTCGTAGAGGTCAATGCCAACATCTATATTGTGACAACGCAACAAACTTTGTCGGGGCAAAAAACCAACTAGCCGAATTATCATCAGCTCTTTTTAGCCAAACAGCTCAAGAAACAATCCAACGGGAATGTGCAAACAAGAACATTGCTTTTCATTTCATTCCTCCTCGAGCACCACATTTTGTGGGATTATGGGAAGCAGCAGTTAAATCAGCCAAAATGCTACTAATAAAAGAAATGGCTAATGCGTACCTAACGTATGAGGAAATGGAGGCTGTGGTCATAGAGGTAGAGGCAATTCTTAATTCCAGACCTCTTACAGCATTATCAAGTGACCCTAATGATGCAATTGCTTTGACTCCTGGCCATTTCCTGATTGGCGAACCTCTCACGGCACAAGTCGATGCAACTGCCCAGTCGATGTCGCCATCATGTCAAACGATGGGAATTGGTTTCAAAAATATAACATCATTTCTGGAAACGATGGTCCCACGAATACCTCACTGGCCTTCAGCAGCGCAACAAATGGCAAGCAAAATCGCAAAATCGCAAAATCTGCCAGTTGGCACGATAGTTATAATTAAAGACAGCACTCCTGTCATGACGTGGCGACTCGGAAAAGTAATCGAAACATACCCCGGGCCCGACGGTATCGTGAGGGCAGCAACGGTCAGAACATCTACGGGTATCATTAAACGGGCGATTCACTTACTCGCTCCGCTTCCGGTCGATACATCCACAATCACTACAGGAACTGGGAGCCACACTGAGATGCTTTTTCTGGACACACCTTCTACTGCAACCGCCAAAGCTAACGGAAATAGCTCGGACCTAAAGAGAAACCAACCGCGCAATAACATACATAAGGATTCACCATCCCCAAAACGCGTCTCGGTAGCTTCAACAAGCCTACTAATAATCCTCGCTTTATTCCTTCCATTGGTGGTGTGCCAGCAAGGTACCTATACACAGATCACTAGCTCGGCTGGATTACACTTTGAATATATTGGTCAAGTTAAACCAATCATCTCAGAATGGAAGCTGCTAATCTACTTTGAACTGTCCCCATTTCTCGATGAAGTACAACTGCTAGCAAACGGAACTAAGATGTTAATGAAATGTTGCCACAATTCAGAACTCACTCATCAATATCTGGCGCTCGTTACTCATTTTAACAACGTGAGACGTAAAGTGGATGCCAGTTTCGAAAGCCTCTTCAGAAGAAAGAAACGAGGGGCAATCGATTTCGTTGGAAATGTCGCAAATTCATTATTTGGAGTTTTCGATTCATAGTATGCGGAACAAATGGCCAACACCAACAACAGCATAAAGGCCAATGAAGACCACCTGACACACCTTCTACGGAATCAAACATCTTTCCTCGGTTCCACTCTGAATATTATGAAACAAGCGGGAGCTCACACTCAAAATAGCCTCGACGAATTGCATCTTAGACTAAAAAGACTCGAGAACTTTACAGTTAATGACAGCCATCAGTCTCAACTTATTTTATCGCTTAGCATTCAGTTGCTGATTGATGGATCTGCTAACCGATACGTATCATGGTAGAATAAGTCCTTCGCTACTGACGCCACAACAATGATCTTCAGAAGTGAACAAGATAAGGGCAAATCTGCAATCAGACTTAATGCTACCAGTCACGGATATCATTCATTTATATAGCTTAGTGACAGTTAAACCAGCCGTTTCTAACCAACACATTATTTGCACATTGACAATTCCACTGGCCCATGCCGAATTCGACTTATTTTTTCTGACATCTGTTCCACAATTAGTCAATGATTCGTTGGTGGCGATCATTCCAACGACCAAAATGATGGCTCTCAACGCCCACCGAGACGAGTATTTCCCGGTTGATGACGCCAACCTCCGTGATTGCTACGAACTGGAACATAATACGTTTTTATGCCCAAACATCCAAGCTACGTATTCCAAGAATTCACAAATGTGTCGGTATGAGATGCATCTATTCAACAATGAGTCAGACATAAGCTGCAATACCGAGGTCCTGGCCAGTAATAATTTGTGTTACCAGCTTCATAAAAAGAATCAATGGCTGCTAGCACCAGATATAAGGTTCATTGGGAACTTAACCAAACTGCAAGAGGATGTAAGAGAACAGCTGCGCAACATACCTACCACACCAATCAAGCACGACGTTCATAGCTTGACAGTTAGCTATGTCGGATTAGCTGTAACTTTGATACTGTCAACCATCCTGGTAATCAAATTACTGCTCAAAAGAAGACTCAATACGCGTCCCAAGGCACTACAGCCCTCACCAAGTTCCAACTGGAACATTTCGTTGGACCCTGGTGTCTAAGCTACTTCAGCATGAATTGCTGGAAATTGTTCAGTTAAACGTGCCTACTGATACGACCGACCCCCCGGGGCCCGCAGCATGTTAATTCTTTTGATTCCTTTTAGTTTGATTCATCGTGTACCAAAATAAAAGGAGTCTCTAAGAGAATTACACTTTAAGCAAAACGCTTACTTCCTGTTTATTTGAGTCTCAAATAAACTTACATTTGTTCCCACACTATCATGGGAATAAAGTTATGATATATATTCGTTTTATTTATTACAGTTAGTTCTTTTGGTTTTAATTTATTTTTGTTGTTGTATCAAAATAAATTGGACTTTAAACAAAACGCTTACGTGAGTCTCGAATAAACTTACCTTCATTCCCACACTGTAATAGGAATAACGTAATGATTTTTATTTGTTTTGTATTTCGCTTGTTTGTTTAACACTACTGTCCAGGTATGGGAACCACCCTGTCAGCATAAATGAGGAATAAAATTTTGTTTTCCACCGGTGGTTCAAGTTACCAGAGAGTAGTGAAATTGAATCTCTGTTTGCGATGGGAATGAAGGTCACACTAACACACTGAACAATTTCTGGCAATTTTCCTGCAAATTTTGCATTATATTTATTTTTGTATAAATTTTTTATCGTGTTTTTTATATGGATTAATTTTTGTATTATATTCATTTCTTGTATTAATTTTTGTATTTTCAATAAATTATTATTATTGCAACTGTAACTGTAATTGGTTAGAACTGTTTCGATTAATTAGTTGAACCAGACAAACGAGTCTGGGATTAACAGATATATTGCAAGCAGAACTTGCTGTACAAAATTATTTAGTGGGTACATTGAAAGAAGTAGTAGTAGACATTAAGGAACAACAGCAGAGTTTAAAAAAGATTTACAGGTCCATTGACAAGATGTACGACCTCAAAAAAAAACATTTTCAACAAATGGCAAACATTGAAAACGAAAAGCTACAAGAGATGCGGCGCCACCACTCCTTCATGGAAAAAATGAGAACTAGAGAGGTTCGATATAAATTAGATAAAAATAATTTGCAGCTTCAGTTCAATGATCTCAGTTACAATCCAAATTAAATTAAAGATTGTTTTTATTTTTTCATTAATTTCTTAAGTAGCAAGTAAGTGTTTATTTCATTTACAAAAGTGGCTTTTTTCCTTTCTATAATAAAACTCTAATAAGCATTAGTAAATATGTACATGAATTTAATAAAATTATTAATGTAAATAAATGCGATTCAAATAATATTTTAAAAAATTTTATTTTAACAATGGCAAATTAACGAAAATCACATACAAATTAAATCACTATAACAAAATAAATCACAATAACCAACTGAAATATCAAAAGCAAAACAGCTGTTTCTGGTTTTCCTTTTCCCTAATTTATTTATTCCCCGGTTGATCAGAATAGGAGGAATTTTTCCGTGCGGATATTCATAATTGGGCTGAATGTCTACTAATAATAATAATAACAAAAATAATAACAATAAGTAATAATAATAATTCTGTTAAAAATTAATAACGTGGTGGATCTTGTGTAGGTAAAAGCGAAGTCAATTTTTATATATGTAATTATATTTTTTTTTGGTATAAATTTAAAAACTTTAAGGAAAAAAATTTTAAAAAATGAAACTTAAAATGCATATTTTACTAAATCGAAAACAAATTCACCAAAGAATTTAAACTTTATTGAAAAACATGTAATTTGTTTACATACATATGTACATGCGATTTTATTGCGAATTTTAATTAAAGTAAGATTTTTTCCCCAAAATTGTGACGGTATTATCTCTAAAAGATCTGCCAGCTGTATAGTAATGAATTAAAAAATCTTCAAACATAAAAATACATTTTTGACTGTTGACATGTTGCCTCTCTTTATTTGGTTTTTTATTTTGCTTCTTTTTGTTTTGTGTTTTTTTTTAATTTGATCTACGGGTTTTTTTTAGCGTATGTTAAGAACGTATGATTGTCGATGCAATCAAAAAAATCTGATGCAAAGAAAAAGTTAAAAGAACGCTTTGAAAGGGGAGCAAGGGATTTCTGGCTGATTGGTAAATATAAAAATTGTGTTTTAATAGAATTTTTTAATTATGTTCAACTTTTTTTAAGGTGATTCAGGTTATCCTTTAGAACCCTGGCTACTAACTCCATATAGAAATGGTAGGGAGAATTCAGCCGAGACAAATTTTAATGACGTGTTTTGCAAAGGAAGGTCCATAATTGAAAGAGTGTTTGATGTTTTTAAAGGCAGATTTAGCTGGCAGCTAGAGAATTGCATTACGCAATTGTGCGCTGCACAATATTTGCGTAAATTTTAACGTACATCTGCCACCACGCGAAATTGCTGAATCAGAAAGCCCAGGTGAAATTGAAGATGCAGTTCAGAGCAATGCGACCAACAGGGATCAAATAAGTATTGCCAGACAAATGATTTAAAGATAATTTGAGTTTGAGATAATAAAATTTAATTAAAAAATATATATCACTTCATTTTTTAGTAATTAATTTAAAGCACTAGGTTTATTATTATTTTTGTTTTTCCTGATGATGCCAACCAACGGTGTGGCGAAATATCGAAAAATTAATAAAAAAATAAAAGTTTTTTAACATTTTTTATTAAAATTGACCTAGTGCTTTAAACTAATTACTAAAAAATATTAAAAAAGGTCAAAAAACTTATAACTATTATATATCACTTCATAACAACGTGTAAATATTAAGTTATTCTTATTCTATAATATATATAGTTACTAAATATGATACTTCGTAGGCATTTTAAAATAGTTCTTTTTAACTTATAATCTAAGTTTTAAAAAAATACATATTATATGTTATAAAAAAATATAACTTACATAAGTTTTATATTTGATATAAATAATAATAATCTTAAAAAATATTCAGTTCAATTCATTAAAAATACAAAAATTTCACAAGCAGTATAATTATCACATGTTTACTTTTTCTATCTCCAAAATTTTCTTTTTCACTTCTAATTTTTCCAATACAATTTTTTGTTTTTGAATTTTGCACTCTTTTTCAAATTAAAGAAGAAAATTCTTTAAAAAGCTTGATAGTCGTGGACGTTTTGTAGCGCGCATATTTTCTTCCAGAAAGCTATTTTCGCTTTGTGGAGATTCCAAAATTACCCCAGACATATCCTTATTTACTGGCGTAACAAGGCTATTGCTATCATCGGTTGCACCAAAAC
This sequence comes from Trichopoda pennipes, assembly GCA_030448955.1. Classification (NCBI taxonomy): domain Eukaryota; kingdom Metazoa; phylum Arthropoda; class Insecta; order Diptera; family Tachinidae; genus Trichopoda; species Trichopoda pennipes. Next base: position 1,781,176 of record JASKUP010000062.1, on the reverse strand, counting down.
ACATAGCCGTTGGCAGGTCGTTAATGGCTTTTTCAATATTAAGCAAGCTTATGATTTGTTTCTCGATATGGGAGAAAGCTGGCAAAACTGTGAAGGACCTGTGCTTTAAATGCTTACTTTATTTGTAAGCATCTTCCTCTTTGTGTGATTTTTAAAATCCGCCCAAAGCTTTATGATTTTACATTATTAGTCAAACATTTTATATAAATGATAGCACATTATTATACTTTTTTCCACCCAACAACATCGCTTACAGGAAGTCCATTAGCGTTAAGGTCGTCCGATAATTTTGTACACAATTTAATAGCGGCTTGTTTAGCATTTACTGACTGCAAATGTCCCTTGGCCAAATCACTATGTTGCACCATAAAATTCACTAAAATTTCAAATTGTCGTTGCTTTATTTGTAATTTTATTGCTTTGATATCCCTGAAAATAAAAATTTTAATATCAAATATAAAACGGTTTTTAATTACTTATATGTCTTTCTCCTTTGCGTTTGCTCTTTTACTATCGCAAGACATTTGTGTTTTTCGAACAAATTTGACAAAAGCTTTCGCATTACAGAGTGCGGTGATGCCAAATTTACGAAAGAGAACAAAAAAAGATGCGAAAGACAAATGCGCAAACGCATTAGAGAGTACAAATCGTTCGATTTCGTACTATTTTTCTTTCGTATCGTAATAGAGAGTAACCCCCAAGATTTCTTAAAAAATGTTGACTCTTCCATTTAAGCTCTCACATTAGCATTATATATTTTCTCTTCTCATCTTTTTGGTTTTCCGTTGTCATCTAAACGTTTCTTTTCAACCACCTAGGTGGTATTAATATGTCTTGATCGCGACGGTCTTATAATTTTGTTTGCTAATAAGTCTTCTATTTCCCGGTTCATGAATTTCATCATGTCCAAAGGGTAATTGTAGAATCTTAAGTAAACCGGTTCATTGTCTTTAGTTCTAATACTGGCCATACCTTTAGTGTTGTAGCGGAGAACTTCGTTTGGAGTGGAAAAGACTACTCTATACCTCTCTAATAACTTTCCATGGCTTCATTGCAAAAGCTTTAGTTTTCTTCCTCCGAATTCCCTTTCCACATAAAAAATTAACTTTGTCCTTCTCAATATATTTGGAAGTGAAACCTTGGTCTCTAGAAGGACATTCTTTTCATTTTGTTCATCTGATAAGTGATAAAATCTTGGTGCCTTGCTAAGATTCTGAGCAAAGTCCACTGTTTTTTTCTCCCCGAGAAATTATGTTAGGTAGTACCTAGGGTACTCATACTTACATCTGTGTCAACCGTTTCTGGTTAAAAATCGTTATTAGGTTGAAAGCATTGGGATGGCCATGTAGCTGAAAATTATATGGACCATGTCAACGAGGACTATTTTGAGTCATTTTCCTTTTGATAATTAGGTACGAATGCCCGTTGTCGTCTAAATAGAGAATTAGGAACTGTTGGGCAATGGTAAGGATGTCTTGAAATGTTTTGGTCCGCTATTGGACTATGATAACCACTAGAACGTGGTCTACTTGTTTGTTTATATTTCCTGAGTTAATAATAATGCCATAAGCATATCAGCAGGTTTGCATGAAAAAAGAATATAATACAAAGGTTTTTTAAGCCAGAAACAAAAACACGAATTATAGGTCAATTTTCCACGGTAAATTACCAGTCCAACAGGCATTGAGTCTACTGGGTTTTTTTGCTATGACATAATAATCTGTAATTGTACGTTTTTGAGGTTCCTTATTGCCTTGGTCTTGTGCACCTGCGTAACGTGTTTGTGTTAGGGTAATGATTGTTTTCTTCTAAAAATGTTTCAATGGTTCAAATATTGTGTCTGAAGCAATGTTCATTTGTTCATTTACTATTAGTCAGTCAAATGTTTTCTAATATGTTTAGTCGCCTCCCTTTGTGCTGTGTATGTAGCAGTTTAACATTTGTTTTTATATATTTCTGGCATACATTTGTTTTTGAATATATGGTTTGCAATATTTGATTCTGGAGTTGATTTTGGTTGTCGTAGTTTTTTGTGTTCCCTAAATCTGGTCTAAATTTTTGGTCCTGTTTGCACGATATAAATATTTAATATTAATTTGTATACTCCTTGTTTGTCTCGGCTGTTTTATTCTGTAGTATTCTGCCTAGGTTGTCTCTTGTTCTGAATGTTGTATTGATGTTGTGTTTTTCAAAGAATTTTGCTAGTTTGTACGTTAATTTTTCCATTTATGTTAGTGTAGCCCAGTTTTTCTTATCATTCTCCAGTTCTTTGTTTGTCCTAATTTGTTTCTTGATGTTGTCTACCAGGTACTTTTTGTATTCGTTGTTTTCAGCTATGGTATTCGTCCGTAGGATCTTCATCTATTTTTTTGCATTTAGAGTCTTCTATTAACTGTTCTGTCTTTTCGATGTAATCATGTTTGCGATGAGCACCATAGTGTTTCCTTGTCTGCTTTTGTAACTAAGATATTGTTCAATTCAATTCCAGTTCCTAATCGTATTGTGTTCTTCGTTTAGGTGTTATGTACATTTGACCTCTTTCTATATTATCTGTTTGCAGATGTGCCTGGCTTTCTCTTGTCCTTCGTTTGGTATCACCGCTATTGCGACTTCTGTGTCTACAATGGTTTGTACTTGTTGTTTTCTGTGATGTTGTGTCCTTCTATAAGAATTGAGCCTCTTGCTTGCTAATGGCGACCTCTGTTAGATTAAAAAATCTAGTGTCGAAATTGTTATTTTTGCGCGTTTTGTTGTTTGTGGGGTGTGTTAGTTTCTCGAGTTTCCTGTTTAAAGTTGCATTTTTTGATTTGTTTTATTGTTTTCGCGTCGGTTAGGAGTCGTTCTGCTAGTTTAAAATGAATGTCTTGTATTTCTGAGTTCGTATATTCTTTCTTGGCGTAAATGGTTTTGATTTCGAATTTTACAAAGTTTTTTTCTGCTCTTCTTTTTGTCTTTCTGCCTGCTGTGGTGCTGTATTTTATTTGTATTGTGGCATATTTTGGTCTAACATTCGATTCAAGGCATTGTTTGTTGAACCAAATATTTGCCCTTGTTGTCATAATTTTAAATTGGCGTCGTTTGTAAATTATTAGTCTGATTGTCCGACGGGGTTTAATATAACTGGGTATATATTTACCTCATCCCGCGTCAAATTCGGTTTATTTGTTTCGCTTACGTAACTTTATTCTGTTTCATTTCCATCTTCGATTTTTTTATTACTTTTAATTTCTTTAGCATGTTTATCTCCGGATTTGGGAAATAGTTAATATGCTGATGTCATACCGTCTACATGTAAACTTTCTGTCATTTTATTGTTGTTGCTTTATGTTTGTCGCTATTTATTCGACACATTTTTTCAAGTCTTTTTATACTATGTGCATAAATGCCTAGCGCTGTTTGATGAAACTGGCAATGCTCATGTTTCGTGGCGCAAATTCTTCCTGATTCAACATCATTGAGACCTAGCTTACATAGCACCTTATTTGCCTTAAACCACTTATAAATTTGCAACCTGTACGATTAGTTCCAAAGAAATCTGCATTTATATTGAAAAATTACAATGAAACTTACTTCGTTTAAAATGGCTTAACAAAGGTATGAAAGTAATTATTACTAGGAAACTGAAAAAGAGTATTTAACATGCTTGCACATTCTGAAGGAAAAAATAAAAAAAAATTATACAGCTGTGGCAAAAAATCTGTGCAATGGTTCCAGAAAAAGCTGCGTTCATGTTGCAAAGCCATTGTGATATTCATTTCGTGTAAAAAGCCGTTAAACCAATTTTTACTGAAAACAAAGTCTAAACATTGCTTAGACATCGTAAAAGAAGAAAACAAAGTGTAAAAAAGAAAATGTTGTGCACAAACCCATACAGAGAATCTGTGTTTATATTGAGATATAAGTTTAAGAGACATACTTTTAAAGCAGAACGAATGAAATAGGCCCATAGAATTTGGATAATCATTTTGATGTTGTTTAAATGCGCAAACTATGATAAAGACTTGAAATTAAAGCCCTTATTTCAATTATCAAGCATTTTTGGTACATAGTCATCCGAAAGCATCAATTAATTTTGCAAGTCCTTCCGTTTTGCCCACTTCTTTCTCTCCGAGAATGGCCTGGCTAAGTAATAAGATGAGACTGCAATTTCTTTCGTCGAATTTTAAAGAGTCACTAAATAGAAGGTGTTCTAAAAGATTTTTCATAAACTGGTTAAAATAAAAAAAAATACTTTAGTACTCAAAGCTTTAAAACATATCGTTAAAAATTACAGAAGGTACAGACCGTTCTTTCTAACCTTCATTTTAAATAGGCCCCTATTATGGTTTACAACATTAACGAATTTAGTGTTGTATATTTAAAATTACTGTTACGATACACAACACTTAGCACATGTGTCGCATTTTTAGTTGTCTTTGATAATTTACAGCGATTATGGTTTGCAACATGTATTTCTATGTGTTGTTACACACATCAAAATATTACAACTGCTTATTAGCTGTTGTCTTGTTGTCGCGAAATATTTATTAGAAAAATAAATCGGCGGAATAACAGAACTCCTGGTTTACAGTTTTATGAAATCGTTTAGATCCTGTAGCAAAATAAAAAATCCATGCTTGTTTATACGGAAAAATTTTCTGAAACTGTATATGCATATTTTATTTATGCATATCGTAAATAAAACTGTTTATTTAAAAAAAAAATAACTTAAGCCCCAACTATAATATACATAAGCTGGCTTGAACTAATGTCAAAAATTGAACGAAAAGTCTGTCAAATACTAAAGCGAATCATTGAAGACTTTTATGTGGCTATATTGTACTTACATGGATATAGAAATTATTATGCAGAGTTGCGAATATGTTTTATTCGTACTTTTGGAAAAAAATAATTTCTTTCTAAATAAATGAAATTTATTAACAAAAAGGCCTTTAATAATCATATTCTGGATAACTAATACTATGAAGTCTATGTAGTTTTATTAATTCTGCTTGAAATAATTAATTCTGCTTTAAGTATTCAATATTTCATATTTAATTATTTTTTTTTTATTTTCAAATTCAATAATTGCTCTTCCATCTTTTTAAATTTCTATGCTCACACTTTCTTTATTACTTTTAGTTTAAATCCTTTTTTATTATATTTTCTATGTTTTAATCTCATAACGTAAATGGAAAGAATAAAATTAATTTCACAAAAATTCATTACTTTTATTATTAAGTTGGTATTTACACACACACACACACACATATATATATATATATATATATATATATATATATATATATATATATATATATATATATATATATATATATATATATATATATATATATATATATTCATTGACTTAAGATATCACATAATATTTTAGCTGCTTGCTACCTTAAAGTCTATTATTAAAAATTTAATAAAAATTTTTCTTCAAAGACTACGATTAAAATCACATTTTGTTCCAAATTTGTCAACTTAAATTCTAGTGTTAAAAGTTCAACCAAGAATTGTCTTCAATGACTATAAAAAAAGTTTAGCTTATTATTAAAAAATAAATAAAATATTAACTCCGTTGGCTCTTAAAAAACTAATTTTGCACATTTTGCTTGACCGATAAGCGCCCATTTTTTAAAACGCAAAGCAAAAATTTTTATTAAAAATATATAAATTTTAGCTTTGTGTTTTAGAAAATCAGGTTCTTAATAAATAAAAAAATATGAAATATTAAAAAAATTAATTAAAAACAAAACAGGATCACTACTACAAACTATGATCATTTCTATAATTTCTGCGTAGTTTATAAAGCTCCTGTAACATGTTTGCTTGAAAATCGTCTTTTACTGCCACTGGCAGGTCCTTTACCAAGCTAACGGGTGTCTTCATGAAGCTCTCATCAGTAGAGTTTTCTTCGGTCGTTGATGCCAAGCTCCTCTCAATGCTTTCTATAGTCGCACCAAATTTTTGGTAAAGGCTATTTTTGACTTCTTTGGGGGGTTGAAGTTGCTAAAAAGGAATATTCCTGCAAACTGTTTCCACTGAACATAGCTTGCTCCAAGGTTGAGTCTATTTCTTCAACGTTATCACGAGTACTAAAAAATAAAGATTGACATTATAAAAAAGTAAAAAATATTCAATGTAAATGCTTAACCGGCGGGGCACGAGACAGTTTTATAAAAACATAATAGGCTGCAGTAGTGCCCATTCCTCAATGTAGCCTATTCCACTGCCTGAAGGAGCTTCCATTCTCTTCATTTCCTTGCAGAAATGTTCGCGAAGTAATATCCCACCTGTGTTTGTTTTCCGTGAATTTATATAATTAATATGAAAACCGCAAACAAAATTCTTCAAGGTATTACTTACCACTTTTACTGCATTTTTCTGCTACTTCATTCCATGATCGTTCTTTTAAATTGCGGTAATAATAAAGCGTGTCTCTTTTGTCATATAAACTCTTCTTTGTTTTCACGCTTTCTATTAAATTAAAATAAAATATTTTTTCACTTGCGTCCTCCATTGCAATTTGTTAACTAATGTATCTGTTCATACCTTCACCGTTATAATACTTTATTTTATTTTTATATATTTTTTTTTATTGTATAAGCTTGCATTTTTATGTAGGTCACATTTGTAACCTACATTCAATACTTTATTTCATTTTAATATTATTTTATTATATGCTTGCATTTTTTTATAGGTCACATTTGTAACCTAGATTTAATAATTTAACTTCATATGTTACTGATACGTAAGCATTTTTACGTAATAATAAACAAATATTTTGTTTGTTAATATGTTTAAGCATTCATATTTATATTTTGTAGTATCATAACTGAACACTTGTTTTCGTTTTTCTTGTTTTATTTTGTTTTTTATTACTGAAGTTCATTGCACACCTTCAATATACATAGGTAGCATTTTACTTATTGCACAACCCGGAAAAGACCTAGATGAATATACCTACACACCGTTTGGTTACAATTCAGCATAAGTCTGCTCTAGAAACGAAAATTGTTTCTGCCATGTTGCAAAAAGGGGTGCAATCAACTTCAGCAACAATGTAAAGTAAAAGAAACCCAAATGTATGACATAGCATTAAGTTAGTATATAGGAACATGATTTATTAAAATAAATTTAAGACAATAAAGTAAACCAAAACAAGAAATACTAATTGTTCTACTCCGTGTTACCAAGTTTCAAGTGCTTGAGTAACAATTTATATCTTCAAGTGATATCGCTTGCAAGATACCCCAAATTACTTTGTCTCCGTAACATAACTTCGTCAGGACCGTTTACCTGACGCATCCTCTCCGTGCAACCAAGTTTAAGTGCTTGAGTTACAACGATTATCTTCAGGCGAACCCCTTCGAAGAAAAGAGAGCTTCCGGCTACACAAACTAGTGTGGCCCAACTCAGAATCATTCTCTGAGTTAAACATTAGTGACCCCGACGTGATCTGCTACAGGAACCAGTCAGCAAAATCCTACACTGAAGCAGCAGTCCAACTTCAGGCAGCTAGGAAGAGCAATATCCTACACTGAAGCAGCAGTACTATACTAGGCAAACAACGTCCTGAACATGGCGGTAACTTGGAAAGACTCCGACATGAGCATCTTCAACCAACTGGTCAAATCCCAGCAAGCGTCAGGTGACGTAATCGAGACGATTGTTCGTAACTTTAAGAAGGACTCTGCCAGTAGGAAAACGGTCGGTTACTACAAAGAACGCCTAATAAAATTAGACCGATTAGGGCCGAGTTTGAGATCACGGACAACAAAATCCGAAGCTTAGAAGACATTACCTTGGACCATGAGTACTTCATCAATGACTATTATAATCAAATAGCAAAGCTGGTGGAGCAGTACCAGACCATTTTTAAATCCGCATTAACCACCCTCACAGATGAACGGCCTACTGGCGTAATTGGCCAACCAGCTTGGGACCAAACACCCGCAGTCAGCAATCCCGGAGGCGGCACTGGGGGACCATTTGTCCCAACCGCAACCACATCGGCAATAAGAAGGCAGAAGGTGATGATGGAGTCCTTGCAACGGGTTCTCACAATGGATTCAACATCGGACAACATGCCCTTGAAAGAAAAATTGTGGCAGCAAATCCAGAATCTATACTTCTCAATTTGGGAAAATAGCCAAGACCCGTTGCAGGAGGGATACGATATGATAGCATATGCTGCATTAGAGAAAAGACTAGTCAACCATTTCAAGAATGCTTCTAGGCCGGGTGTATCGTCAGGGAGTCCCGGGATTTAAGGTAATGCACTACCATTACCCAAGATAGCGATTCCAAAGTTTGACGGCGACTACCTAAAATGGAGGACCTTCGACGACCTGTTTATGCAACTTGTAGACAAACAAGAAATCCCTTCAGCCCAAAAAATGTGGTACCTGAAGGCTAACGTAACAGGTGAAGCCTTAAGACTTATACGTCATCTGGCTGCTACCGCCGAAAACTACGAGCCCGCCTGGACCATGCTCAGAGAGCGATATGAGAACAAAAGAATTGTCGTCAACAACTCAGGAATGCTTGTACGCATTACAGAATCTGGGAATCAACACCACGTCCTGGGATCCGATCCTTCTGCACCTTCTGACAAGGAAACTGGATCGAAATCTTTATAATCAATATGATAGATCAATCACAAATCCAAAAGAACAGCCGCAAGTCAGACACTTCTTAGGATTTTTGGAAACTCCCTTTCAATCAATGAAAGCAATGGGACCCAAGGAAAGGGGTTCAATAAAGGTATGCGCCTCTCTTGCAGCACTTAAACAACTTGAGATCAGCTGCCCACTGTGTAAAACTGGTGTTCATTTCTTGTATCATTGTGACCGATTTCAACAATTCACGCCGCGCGAACGCCTAAATTTTGTCCAAAAAAAACACTTGTGTGTCAATTGTTTAAGAAAGAATTACTCAGCAAGGCAATACATCTCAAGGGGTTGCGCGAAATGCAAGAAAAAACACAATTCACTTTTGCATTTGGAATCCAACAGCCAAGCGTTTGAGTCAAGAGTACGAAATGGAGACAAGGCCCAAACAAACCTCAAGAATTCATCAATGATTATCAAGGAGGCAGTGCCTCCGACAGGATTAGCTTTATTAACTGCTGCAAGGACACAAGCATCGTCCTCAGTGGTGATCCTGGGCACGGCAATAGTCAAAATCAAAACTGACTCATCACAAATTGAATGTCGCACGTTGCTTGATTCCGGCTCGCAAGTGAATTGTGTCACGGAGCGGTTAGTCAAACGACTAGGTATCCCAATGCAGCCATCATCAGCAAGCATAACTGGCATTGGAATCATTAACACTAAAACGCAGCATCGCGTTAACGTCGAACTACAGTCACGAATCAACGGGTTTTCAACCCCATTAGAAGCATTTGTACTTCTTCGCATCATTTCGCCGCAACCTGCACAGTTCATCAACATCAAAAAATGGCCAATACCCAAAAATCTGGTATTAGCCGATCCACATTTTAATCGACCAGACAAAATCGATATTTTGCTAGGGGTCGAACACTTTCTTCAGCTGCTGTCCGTGGGACAGATCAAACTCTCCCCACAATTATCAATTCTTCAAAATACAATGCTTGGATGGGTGATTTCAGGAAAACTGCAAAACCACAGAGCAACCCAATTCTCATGCGGAGTGGCCACGACTAGTGACGATCTTAACGCGTCTATTGCCCGACTATGGGAACTTGACGAAATTAAACCAGCTGAAAAACGTTTATCAGAGGCAGAGAGAAGGTGTGAACAGCTCTTTGTGCAAACCACCTACAAAAACAACAAAAACCGCTTCGTAGTAAAAATACCATTCCATCAGAATCCGGAAGAAGGACGTGGTCAGTCATACAAAGTTGCTCTTAATCGGTTTTTGTCTCTAGAACACCGACTGCAGAAAACCCCGAATTAAGAAGTCAATATACAAAATTCATGAATGAATACGAGGAGCTGAACCATATGACGAAGATCTCATTTGAATCTATTCGATCACCAAACTATTTCATCCCACATCATTGCGTCCTAAGACCTTAGAGCTTCACAACCAAATTGAGGGTGGTGTTTGATGCTTCAGCCAAAACAACGTCAGGGCAGTCGCTAAATGATCTGATGTATACAGGTCCAACAGTCCAAAGCGAACTCTTTTCAATTATATTGAAATTTCGACTTCCCGTTTTGATCGCCCCTGAGGATAGGCGATTTCAAATCATAATTTGGCGAAAGAGCGCTTCCGAACCACTGTCTTACTATAAAACAATGCACATTGCAAAATCAGCTGTTTCCGTACTGAATGTGCGATCAGTTTCGTACTTTGCATAAGCAATTGACATTTGACTAAACTTGACGAAAAGTTTTGTAAAGTGCATTATAGTTCACCACATATGATTATTAGGTATTTGCACAGTTGTTTAAGTTGACTTAAGCCTGCATATGCATATTATAGTTAGGCCTTTAGTCTTTGGTAGTTCTAATGGGTCAAAATTTTCACGAATTCTTTTCTGGACACGGGCCATATGTGTATTTTTGCTGGTCTCATCATAAAATAAAGCAACATTAACGTCTATAATCTTGCTTTTTATAAGTATTATTAACGTTTTCAAACAATAGATTTTAGTTTGCTTGGTTTTTTTATTTGTTTTTCTTTACCTTTAACAGTTTTTAGTGCGAAGCGATGATTTTATTGGAAAATATGTACTACCATAAAAAGCAATTCTTCGACATACACAACATTGGGGGGATATGCTTCTCCCACATTAATACATTTCAATTTTTAAATAATAAATATTGTTCTCATTTACAATAAAATTTTTGGAGGATTCTTGTAACAGAACAGAAAGTAGCGCACTACCAGTTGTCGCTTATCATTCGTTCAAAACGTGCTATAGTAAAAGTTTTATAACAAAGAAGTCAAAAGGGAAATAAATTGTGCAGTTTATAGGTCTGTTTTCTTTCTTTCAAAAGTTTCCATAAAAGCTTTCGAGCAGCATAAGCATAGCGCTTCTTAAGCTTTTTGCAAAAAATACGAAGTATTTTACCGGTTGTTTTATTAAACAATGAAATGCCGCTTTTTTGAATTTTTATTTAATGTTAAATAAAATTTTTTAAAAGTTTTTCAATAACATGAACAATTGTAAATAAAGTTTTTTGAATATTTTCTTACAAGTAAATGCACATATAACTCTTCCTCTATCTGCCTTTCTATCAGTTATGGTTTGCGTATTATTTATTTCCTTTTCTTTTGCTTGCCTAATATTATAACACAATATATTATTTACAAAGCTTACAAAACGAACAATCACACTAAGATGGAGTTTCATTCTCGCGCCAAAAACCTCACAGACATACGATTCAATGAAAACGAGACAAAACTAATGGAAAATGGAATGAAACATAATTTACCTTATGAAGACGATTGAAACACAGATTGTAGACACTGAAGCAACTATCACTCAGTTACCTACCGACCGACAAGAACACGTGAGACACAGAGTGCTCGACATACTCGAATCGATAAAAGAACAAAATAAAGCAAAGACGAATCCAAAAGAGCAAAAAATTGCTAAACAGATAAGGGCAAAATTGCGGGACAATGACCTAATAATTACAAAAGTTGACAAAGAAAATACGACTGTAATAATGCACAAAAAATATTATATAGACAAAACACAACAATTTATACAGCAGACCAACTGCACTAAATTTAAAAATCACCCAACCGAATCCTTCCAAAGAGAAATACGCAACCTATTAAAACGCTGCAAAACGTTTGCTAACGGAAAGTATACATGAATGAACATGAATCCAGGACCACCAACACCCAAAGCACAACCAAAACTACACAAGGAAAACATACCAATGAGACCCATTACAAACTACAGACCTGCATCGGCGTACAACCTAGCTAAACACCTAACCGGCGTACTTAAGGAAAGGATAAATTTACAAAAGACACATACTATACGTAATACACAAGACTCGTTTCCTTTGATATTAAGGATCTATACACTTCAATACCAACACATGAAACCTTAGATATTCTACGTAACATGCTTGACAATCTATACGAAAGCCAATACATCACTGATATTATAGATATCGCAAAAACTATAATAAAACAGAACTACTTTAGATTCAATAACCACTTTTACAATTTACCTGACGGACTCGGTATGGGAACCCAACTTCTACAATCTTCATGGAAATTTTCATGCAACATCTCGAAAAACACTAATGGAAAAACATAAAATAACTCATTACTATAGGTACGTAGATGACATTATATGCATCCTCGAACAAGACAACAAATTCTAGAAAACTTAAACATAATTCATAATAAGATTACATACTACATCCTAGATTACATTACTACATACTAGCAAAATAACGTTTTATCCCTGGAGCAAGTACTTGCCATTTATAGTGTGCTCACACTATTTATATTTGTTATATATAATGTCACTTTTTCACATGTAGAATTCGTACACGTCGTGTGAACACCTTTAAATAATAGCATATGTTATTTCTATGTGTGAATACATATGGATTTTTCATTTAGAGCGAGTTCTATTTTCATGTGACATCGGCTGTTGTTGGCAATAAAAAGTGTTTTTGGCGGCAAAAATAAAACAAAATTTAAAGTACATTGGGTGTTTTGCTTGTGGCGGCAAAAAAACATAACAAGTAATAGTATTAGATATTAAAAATTGATTAAAAAATCAAAAAATATTAATTGCTGAAAATGGAGGGAATAATAGAAAAGAAAACGTATTATTTTTTATCGTAATTTGTTTTTGAGAACATAACTGTGTTTTTTATGTTGTTCCTGTTCGATTAGCCTATAGAAGCGGTGCTTACTTTGTTAGCGATGTGGCGAAAAAAAGAATGCCTGTACAATCCTAGAGATAAATTCTATTACAACAAACAACCCAGGTACGCCGCCCACAGTGATATGGTAGAGAGTTGAAAGACTTCAATTCATCCATTGGGCCAAATGAAGTTTGGCGAATAAAATGGATGTCGGTGTCTAAGTAAGCTGTTAAATTCTAGGTACGTTACAAGATGGAACTTTCCATCACCTTAGAAAGTGCAGAACTAATTGCAATTGTGCGGTAATTTTCGCAGTTGTAAGCCTCACCAGCACTTTAAGAATTCACGGGCATGATCCAGCATGCTGAAAAAAAGGGTTGCTAACGGACACCCTATTGTCGAAGAGCATTGCTTCAAAGTCAGTGCCGGTATCCCATCTGGCCTAAGAGACTTGTTGACGTCGAGATCTGCTAAAACCTTTGTAACCGCTCTGGCTCGAAAGAATATCTTCGGCATAGTAACGGATACTCTGGCGGTGATTAATTACTTTCCGTCGGGATTGACGAACTAGAATTATTCGTTACTCTTTTAACGTAATGAACAAAAGCTCTTGCTACACCGATTAGTAGCAAGAACTCTAGCACGAAGGCGCTTATCGTACAGATTTTTCTCACGCCTTAGTACATTGGCACATGAAGATCTTGCTCTATTGGGTAGCGAATCAGTATTTTCGTTTTTCTTTCTACGCCAGATACTGAATGCTTCTTATCTGGATCTGACTGCATTTTTGCATGTCTGATTAAACCAAGATTTCGATTTTGGGGTTGTGAAGTTAGAAGTGGTACCCTTCAATACAAGAAATGTATGTTGGGTCATTCACTAATTATACAAGGTGGTTTTGCGCGGCAAATAAGTCACCATATTGGCCTTCAGAGGCAGCTAAATTCAGGGTCATATGTGACTAGCAGTTGGTGGCACTGGTACACAACTTCATTCTGTATATAGTCACATACATACATATGTGCACTCTTCTGACTGCACAAAAAGTACATAAATTTGCTTAGATTTTAATTAAGAAAAATTTAAAAAAAAAATATATATCAAAAATATGCCATATTTTTTTTTTATTTATATATATATATATATATATATATATATATATATATATATATATATATATATATATATATATATATATATATACATATATATATATATATATATATATATATATACAAAAGAAAACAACTTTATAAATAAAAATAAGAAAAAAAAACGAAATTTTCAATAATTATTTATTGTATCTTCAAGAAAATGAACTAACAATAAGATTTAACATATGTGCTTGGTTTTTCCGACGGGGTTATAATCAATATTATTTGGGTACGGATTTCCGTCGACCCTCGTCAAATTTGGTTTGTGAACAAACCGGTTTCGGCTGTTTGCCATCTACAGTGTTCTTTTCGTACTAGTTGCGTTCTATTGTCAGTTGTGTTTATATAGTTCGTGTCTTCCTTCGTGTTATTGCGTTCGTCCCTTTCTGTCGTTTTTGCCTGCCTCTCTCCTTTTTCGTTTGTCCCTTTTTACCTAATTTGTCGATCCCTTTTTCATTCGTCTTGTTTTTTTTTTTTTTTGTTCTAACTAAATCCTTTTACTGTCATGCTTGCGGTCCGTTTTTGTTATGCGTGAACCTATTGGGTTTTTTTTATGTGACATAATAATCTGTAATTGTACGTTTATGATGTTCTTTATTGCTTTCGTCTTGTGCACTTGTGTAACGTTTTTGTGTTGGTGTAATGTTTGTTTTCCTGTAAAAATGTTTCAACGGTTCACAAGTGCACAAGACGAAAGCAATAAAGAACATCATAAACGTACAATTACAGATTATTATGTCACATAAAAAAAACCCAATAGGTTCACGCATAACAAAAACGGACCGCAAGCATGACAGTAAAAGGATTTAGTTAGAACAAAAAAAAAAAAAAACAAGACGAATGAAAAAGGGATCGACAAATTAGGTAAAAAGGGACAAACGAAAAAGGAGAGAGGCAGGCAAAAACGACAGAAAGGGACGAACGCAATAACACGAAGGAAGACACGAACTATATAAACACAACTGACAATAGAACGCAACTAGTACGAAAAGAACACTGAAGATGGCAAACAGCCGAAACCGGTTTGTTCACAAACCAAATTTGACGAGGGTCGACGGAAATCCGTACCCAAATAATATTGATTATAACCCCGTCGGAAAAACCAAGCACATATCGAAAAATGCCTGTCAGGCCTACAATCTGGACACAATTGGACTGATAACAATTTACAAACGACGACAATTAAAAGTTATGACGACAAAGGCAAACATTTGGTTCAACAAACAATGCCTCGCATCCAATGTTACACCAAAATATGCCAAAATACAGATTAAAATCAACACCACAGCAAGCAGGAAGACAATAAAAAGAGCACAAAAAGACTTTGTGAAATTCGAAATCAGAAACCTTTACGCCAAAAAAGAAATTACGAACTCGGAATTACTAGACATTCATCTTAGACTAGCAGAACTACTCCCAACCGACGTACTCATGAACACATTAGACCAAATACGAGCAGAAAACGCGAAAACAATAGAACGAAAATACGCAACTTTAAACAAGAAACTCGGGACACTAACACATTCAACAAACAACAAAACGCGCAAAAACAGCAATTTCCACCCTAGATTTTTGAATCTAACAGAGGTCACCATCAGCAAGCAAGAGGCTCAATTATTGGAAAAGGGATTAAAACACAACATCACAGAAAACAACAAGAAAAAGGAAATAGAACAAACCATTGTGGACACAGAAGTCGCAATAGCGATGATCCCAAACGAAGAACAAGAGAAAGCCAGGCACATCTGCAAACAAATAATAGAGAAGGAGGCCAAGTCTACAAAACACTTAAACGGAGAGCACAATACAATTAGGAAACTAAAACGTAAACTGGAAGCGAACAACATCTTAGTCACAAAAGCAGACAAGGGAAACACAACGGTGCTCATCGGTAAACATGACTACATCGAAAAGACTGAACAGTTAATAAAAGACTCTAAGTGCAAGAGAATTGGTAAAGATCCTACAGAAGAATACCAAACGAAAATTAAGGAGATTATAAAAAAGGCAACAAGGATAATAAAACCAAACATATCGCACACATTAACAATGATGAATCCAGCCGCACCATCTATGATAGCACTACCAAAAATACACAAACCAAACACACCAATGAGACCCATAATTAATTACAAATCTGCACCAGGATACAAACTTTCGAAATATATGAAAACAATATTAAAAGACACCTTAGACCTAGAATATAGGCATACAATAGCCAACACTACAGAACTGATCGATAAATTGGAGAACGTGAAAATAACGGAGAAAACAAAACTGGTCTCTTTTGACGTGAAGGACTTATATCCATCAATTCCCGTAATGGATACACTGAACATTGTTCATAGGACAGTAGAAAACAAAACGGAAAACAAGGAACTAGCAATACAAATTACAGGTACACTAAAAGCGACACTAGAACAGAATTACTTTAAATTTAACAATAATATATATAGACAAATAGCAGGACTAGGGATGGGAAATCCAACATCTGCCACCCTCATGGAAGTATTTATGCAGAACTTAGAAGAGGAATACGTAAAGGAATTAAAAACCAACTTCGGAGTAATATTCTACGCAAGATATGTCGACGACATCATATGCATACTAGAAGGAAATAACGATGAGCAAATTCTAGATTACTTGAATGGAAGACACAAGGACATAAAATTTACAATGGAAAAGGAAGAGGAGGGGAGAATTAATTATCTGGACCTAACGATCAAGAGGAACATAATTTCGAAAAGAATCGAATATGAAATATACAGGAAACCAACAGCAACGGACACAATAATACACAACTCATCAAATCATCCCCAGCAACACAAAAACGCAGCGATCAGGCAGTTAATAACAAGACTCGAGAGAACACCACTAACACGGCAAATGTATATGAAGGAAATGGAAACAATATACACCATAGCGGAAAACAACGGATACAAAAAGCGCCTCGTAGATAACATCAAAAAACAAATTGGAACGAACAAAAAACAGGAGAAGGAAGGAAAAAAAATGGGCTACATTAACATATATGGGAAAATCAACGTACAAACTGGCGAAATTCTTTGGAAAACACAACATCAATACCGCATTCAGAACAAGAAACAACCTAGGCAGAATACTACGGAATAAAACAACCGAGGCAAATATACTAGACAAACAAGGAGTGTACAAATTAACTTGTACATGCCATTATAGCTACATCGGGCAAACAGGACGAAAAATTAAGACCAGATTTAGGGAACACATTAGAGACTATAACAAAAAACTACGAGAACCAAAATCAACTCCAGAATCAAACTTTGCGAACCATATATTTAACAACAAATGTACACCAGGACATATAAAGACAACGGTTAAACTGCTTCATACCCAGCACAAAGGAAGGAGACTAAATGTATTAGAAAACATGGAAATATACAAACAAAAAACATTTGACGGACGAATCATAAATGAACAGATAAACACTGCTTCGGACACAATATTTGAACCGTTGAAACATTTTTACAGGAAAACAAACATTACACCAACACAAAAACGTTACACAAGTGCACAAGACGAAAGCAATAAAGAACATCATAAACGTACAATTACAGATTATTATGTCACATAAAAAAAACCCAATAGGTTCACGCATAACAAAAACGGACCGCAAGCATGACAGTAAAAGGATTTAGTTAGAACAAAAAAAAAAAAAAACAAGACGAATGAAAAAGGGATCGACAAATTAGGTAAAAAGGGACAAACGAAAAAGGAGAGAGGCAGGCAAAAACGACAGAAAGGGACGAACGCAATAACACGAAGGAAGACACGAACTATATAAACACAACTGACAATAGAACGCAACTAGTACGAAAAGAACACTGAAGATGGCAAACAGCCGAAACCGGTTTGTTCACAAACCAAATTTGACGAGGGTCGACGGAAATCCGTACCCAAATAATAAAGATTTAACATCTTAAATTCTAAAAAAAAGTTACATTAGTCCCGACCATGTCAGAACTAACCCTTTGGGTAAAAAAAAATTTACATTCAAAAAAAGCAAAACAAATATTTCTAGGATGTGTCATCTGTAGCATTGAGGATTAAAGCTGCCTCTTGCTTAATCCGCTATGTCCACTATAATCTAAGATATTGCGAGCAAGGGGATTAGGATGGTCTTCAAGCTTCATTAAGTATTTGCCTGCGTATTTGATGATTTCTGTAGTCACCAGCGGTATGTCTAAGTCACAATGTATGTTTGAATTTCTGATGTAACATGGATCGGAAGTTATTAACCGTCAAATTTTATTCTGTCCACGGGGAATTCTATCCACATTTGAAGCTGAGGCAGTGCCCCAAAGTTGGATTCCATAAGACCATATACTCTTAAGACCAAAATACTCTTGTAAATTAGAAGTTTACAATTGTTGAGAAACACGCCAAGGGTGTTAACACTGGTCGTGTGGCAGCTGCTTTTTTTCTTTTTTCTCTTCTTGTTACTATTCATTGTGAAAGTTGACCTCAGCGAATAAAGTGCCATAATTGAAATAATAATTGAATATTAGGAAGTGAACAAGTGAAATAAAAAACATTTTTATATTTAAATTAAACTTGAATGAATGCTAAAAATTGTATGAATAATTGTAAAGTTAAACTAATTTAAAAATAAGAATAAAAGGAAACGTTTATATAAGTAGTGGCGTTATTTTATTAAGAAATTGCAAGCTTAAAATATTTACATAAAACATTAAACATTTCAAAAACAACTTAACAGTGACTAAAAGTTTATAAATAAATAAAAAGCTAAAAGTTTTACGAATTTGGTCCAATCGAGCCGGGGAAGTGTTTAAAAATCTTCAAGAAAAAAAATAGAATTAAAAACATTTCAAAAATAAAAGAAAGACAAAAAAATTCGGTGCAAAAAATCAACATTACATACAAGTAAGAAAAAAAATTAACGGGACCCAAATACCACAGCACAAAAACAAGCAGACAATAATCAAAAAAAAAAAAAAAATTAAAAAGACCCAAAAACAATAAGTAAGTACTAAGCAACATTTTATATATTCACACATAAAAAGCAACAAAGTTTATAAACAAAGATTCTGCTGCAAACAAAAGCAGAGAGTACCAAATAAAAAAAGGGTTACCAAAACATTAAGAAAATTTTTCTAATACCGGGACAAACGAAATATCCTCAATTTGACACAAGGAATTTTAAAATACGACAAATCTTGGTACTACTTGCTTCAAAATCGCTAGCAGGGACTTTTTTTTGACTCGGAATAGGCTTATAAATTAGTTGACCCTGGTTTCAAATAATTTGCTTATAAAACAGTCTAAATATGTCGCTTTTAGACAAATTTGTGAATTACACAGACGATTTGATGGAATTTGAGTCCATCCATGCTGAGTCCTGCACCGAGGATAATATATATGCGCTGGAGGTATTAAGGGTAGAACTAGACTCAATCTGGACCCATGTTAAAAGATTATATGAAGATTGTAGGGACTTAAAAGAGGATAGTGGCGAAATTGTCGATAAAGCCAAATTACGGGCACGTTATCAAAATACCCTGAAGACATATAAAACTTGTTTGGCCTCAATCAATGCTAAAATTAATACACTATCAAAACCGATAGGGGAAAAATCCGAACGCCAGTCATACTTACCGGTAGAAAATGACACATCATCTTTAAGATTACCGCCTTGTGACACTGACATATTTTTAGGGGATTATAAGTCATGGCCTAGTTTTCGTGAATTATTCACAGCCATATATATTCGTAACACGAAAATTTCAAACGTGGAAAAATTATTTTATTTAATCCAGAAAACGAGTGGCGAAGCAAGGGAAGTGATTTCACACGTCCCCCTAACAAGTAATGGGTTTATTCTGGCCTAGAAAAATTTGGTGGACCGCTACGAAAATAAATGGATGCAAGTTAATGAGCAATACAAAATAATTTTGGACTTGCCACATGTTTCTACCGACTCAAGTGCCTCACTCAAAAAATTACAACGAACAATAAACGATTGCAGGCAAACTCTGGATATACTAGGTGTTGACACAACAACATGGGAGTCATTTTTAATATTTATTTGCTCACAAAAACTTCCCAGAGCCCTAATTCAAGAATTTGAAAATTCGCGAAATGATTGTGCCGTAGTCCCAAATTGGGAAGAATTTGACAAATTCTTAACCCATAAATTCAAAGCCCTTGAATCAGTTGGAAATATTAAAACGCCAAAAGATAAACAAAATCAATTCACACCAGAAACGACTCGAAACACCCCAGTCCGAAGAAACGTTCACAACTTTCAGACAAACTTAGCTACACATATCAATAAAATATCACCAAATGCCCCGAGAAAAACTCAACCAGACAAAATCATATGTCAATACTGCAAAAATTCACACTCACTCCGATCTTGCCCCACATTTTTAGAGAAAAATGTAAAGGATCGCATTCATATAGTTCGAGTTACAAATTCATGTTACAATTGTTTATCTACCACCCATAATGTCAGGGACTGCACAAGTAAATATAGCTGTAGGTTATGCAAACAGAAACACAACACCTTGTTGCACAAGGCAACTACTGCCCAATCCACAGCGTCCACACCAACATATGCGGACGAACGACCCAGTACGAGCGCTGCAGCACAAGCGCTAAATATACAGTCCACACCCAATTTGAATATACCGAATTACACGTCCTTAACACTACACAAAAACAATTCCTCACCAAACTCACCAGTAAGAGAGACACTATTATTCACTGCTATAGTTCAAATCGAAACTAAAGGTCAACGTTACCAGGCTAGAGCTATCATCGACCCTGGATCGCAATCAACTTTCATATCGGACAAACTAAAAAACCGATTAAAATTACCCACTAAACGAAATGTGGTACATGTAACTGGGCTGAGTCAAACCGTTTCCGAAACCTCGACCAAAACTTGCCTGTTCAACCTTTGTTCCCGAGTCGACTCTAGTTTCAAATTAGAAGTCTGGGCACCAGTTCTCAAGACCCTTCCTTCAAATTTACCTCAGCAAACGTTAGACTCGAAACAATACAATGAGACTGCTAAACTAGGACTAGCAGATCCTCACTTTCATCAAAGCCGACCCATCGACATGCTTATTGGCCTCGACTTGGGCCCATCAATATACAACATGGAAACACCGATGCGATCAATTGGAGCCCTTTTGGCACAAAAAACAGTATTTGGCTGGATTGTGGGGGGACCCACTTCGAATACGTCGCAACAAAAAACAACAATTTCACTGCTCAATACGTCATCCCTCGACAAAATCCTCACACGCTTTTGGGAGGTGGAGGAAACCCCAAAACAGATTTTGAGGTCAGAAGAAGACACTATTTGTGAAAACAATTTTGAAGCTACTACACGTAGAAATGACACAGGAAGGTATATATGATCAGGTCATACGAGAATATTTGGAGCTGGGACACATGAAAAAAGTCTCTGCCGCGGATATAAATAGGACACCGAATTATTACCTGCCGCATCACGCAGTAATAAAACCGGATAGGCTGACCACAAAAATTCGAGTGGTTTTCAACGCCTCTTGCCCAACGTCGAATAAGAATAGTCTTAACGACATTTTATATCCGGGACCCATACTTCAGCCAGATCTTGTTCTTCTGATTACCAAATGGAGATTTTTCCGATACGTATTCAACGCGGACATCACCAAAATGTATCGCCAAATACTAATCGACCCACCTCAGACCCAATATCAACGAATATTGTTTCGTGAATCATCCAACGGTCCCATAGAGGACTACGAGCTACTCACAGTCACATTTGGAGTGAACTGCGCGCCATTCTTGGCCATCAGAACACTCGTGCAACTAGCCGAAGAAGTACGAAATACTCACCCTTCAGCATCAAAAATTCTTCAGCAGAACATGTATGTAGATGATGTTCTAGCAGGTGAACACAACCTAGAAGACGCCAAGAAAGCTAGAAAAGAACTCACTACTGTTTTGAAATCGGCAGGGTTTGAACTGATGAAATGGACCTCTAATGACCCACGAGTTATCCAAGATCTACCAAAAGAGTCTCTACTACCCCTCGATTGGTTGAACTTGTCTGAAAAAGACGGCACAAAGACTCTCGGCATAAAATGGAATATTTCGTCAGACTCTTTCACATTCATAGCACCCGATATCGAAGTAAAGCAGGCATACACCAAACGTGAAGTGTTGTCTACAATCGCTAAATTCTTTGACCCTTGCGGATGGCTTGCGCCCATCATAGTGGATGCCAAGCTGATCATGCAACAAATCTGGTTAGACAAGGTCGATTGGGATGACCCATTAAAACCAATTGCAGAACATAAGTGGGGAAACTTCATAAAAAACTGCCCCAATATAAACCAACTAAAAATACCACGTTGGATCCAGTATACCCTATCAAGCAGCATCGAATTACACGGTTTCAGTGACGCGTCTGAGAGGGCATATTCCGCAGTATTATACATCAGAATTAAGAGTGCAGACAACATACACATATCGCTTTTAACGTCAAAGACCCGGGTTGCACCCATCAAAAACCTATCAGTGCCGCGTTTAGAACTATGTGGAGCCGTCCTATTATCGAATCTAGTGAAAAATGTACTGGAAAAACTAGCGATTCCAAATCCGGAAACACATCTCTGGACTGACTCGACAATTGTATTATCTTGGCTTAATAAACCGGCTTGCACCTGGAATACATTCATCGCCAACCGAGTGTCGGAAATTCATCAAAACGTAGGTAAAACCAGCTGGAAACACGTCGACTCAAAAAGTAACCCGGCAGATGTTGCAAGTAGAGGATGCTCACCCAGAGAACTCGAAGCAAGCAGCCTGTGGTGGGATGGACCACCATGGCTAAAATTTCCCGAACAAAAATGGCCTTCACAAAATTCTCCCTAGGACACAAACCTGGAAATTAAAAATGTCAAGGTATTTACAGTCACAAATGAATATGATCCGCTAAACCGATTTGCATCTCTACCTCGCGCTTATAGGGTCATTGCCTATATCTTACGCTACTGGAGAAACACAGGTAGCAACAGAGGGCATCTTCAAACCCCATCGATAGAACTCACGCAAGAAGAAATTCAATCTACAAAAACTCGCTTAATAATTCTGACCCAAAAGACCCTATTTCCCGAAGAATATGAGATCCTGGCTAATAAACGAGCGATCCCGGCTAAAAGTAAATTGCTGACCCTTAACCCATTTCTGGATCGAGCAGGAGTTATGAGAGCAAATGGACGCCTGTCACAATCAATATCATTAAGTTACAATGAGCGATGTCCCATTCTGCTACCCTATGAATCACGGTTAGCCAGACTGATCACAGAGTTTACTCACAAAATAACTTTACATGGGGGAAATAGACTTATGACCAGAATTATAAGATCAGAATTTTGGATCTTTCGATTAAAGCCTCTGATAAAAATGGTAGTCAACAATTGTAAAACTTGCATACTTTATAAAAGACACAACCAAAACCAAATTATGGCAGCATTACCGCCAGAACGCACAGCGCTTTCCAGACCATTTGCGACCACAGGAGTCGACTATGCAGGACCCTTCGAAATACGAAACTTCACGGGCCGTGCGCGCCTCATTACAAAAGGATATATCTGCATATTTGTGTGCTTCGCTACCAAAGCCGTACATTTGGAAGCAGCGAGCGACTTATCGACCCAGGCATTTCTAGCCGCCATCTCTCGCTTCATTGGAAGACGAGGATGTCCAGCGTTCATGTACTCGGACAATGGGAAAAACTTCGTCGGAGCTGCAGAACTCATCAAAAAAGATCGTCTCGAATTTATGAAAAATCTTCAATCGCAGGTAATACAGCATCACAGTCATCAAAACATCGAATGGAAATTCATTCCTCCCAGCGCCCCTCACATGGGCGGACTCTGGGAGTCAGGTGTAAAATCGCTCAAAACACACCTACGAAAAATGATCCCTAATATGAAATTCACCTTCGAAGAACTGTCTACAATTTTGACCCGCATTGAATACTGTCTAAATTCCAGACCCTTAAGTCCTGCTAGCGATGACCCTAACGACTTGACCCCATTGACACCTGGACACTTTCTTATTGGCATGCCAATTTCGACCCCAGCTGAACAAGACCCAATAAATGAAAATCTGACTCTTGCGAATCGCTGGAAACGTCTCAAAATCATATACCATTCCTTCTGCCAGAGATGGAAAACTGAGTATCTTGTCGAGCTGCATCGCAGGTACAAATGGAAATACCCGAAAGAAAATGTCAAGCTCAATGATCTGGTCATTATCAAAGACAACAACTTGCCACCGAACGAGTGGAAATTAGGTCGAATTATCAAAACCTACCCGGGGTCTGATCAAAACGTTAGAGTTGTCGACATTCAAACTGCTAATGGAATAAGCACACGACCCATTACAAAAATCGTCGTACTCATCCCTAACAATGACTCGTGACATACAACTCAACAATTCTTTTCACTTCTATTCACAGTTATGTCCTCCAGATCACATCCAAAACACCCGGAATGGCAATGGTCATGTGGCTTATGCAAAGAGGATCATGCGTTACGATCCTGTCACAAGTTTTTGAACGCCAGGGCAGATGAAAGGTATGATGTAGCAGTGATGAAACGGTATTGCAAAAATTGTTTGGCTCGATCTCATCGTGTACAAGATTGCAAAAATAAATATGGTTGCCGCGTTTGCACGGGACGCCACAACACGTTGCTCCACGATGCGCCTCAGATCAAGAAGCCCACTGAGGAAGGATCGAAAAAAAGGGGGAGGACCCAATCCGTAGCGACCTAAACGACCCAAGTTGACCCGTTTTCCTGGCCTAACACTTTCATTCCCACCGCAACAGTACTCATAGCTCCAACAGAGAAATCCGACAATTGGATGTCCGTAAGAGCGTTAGTCAATCCTACTATCACAACAACTCAAATAGCGTCGACTGTAGCAAGGAAGATCGGACTCGCAAGGACAGAAAAGAGGGGATACGACTTCGCAACCGTCCACTTGCGCCCTCGTCAGTCAAAAGGCACCGGGTCAAAACGTATCCTGGCTCTTATCACAGAGGAGCTCCCACGTCGACCCTATCCCAAGCCCATAGCAGAAGACCCTACTAGCGACTTCAGCGAAGACAGCTTAGCAGACATCGACCCTCGGTCAAACACGCCGATCGATGTAGAAATTGGAGCAGATATCTAACCGTTATTGTATCGTCATGGCGCCATTGAGCTGGAATTGGGCCATGTGATTGCCCAAAAAACCACCCTCGGGTTCACTCTTAATGGTCCCACCAGAAACCTTTACTAAACAGCACCAAGTCATGGGGGCCGGGATGTTAAAAAACACGCCAAGGGTGTTAACACTGGTCGTGTGGCAGCTGCTTTTTTTCTTTTTTCTCTTCTTGTTATTATTCACTGTGAAAGTTGACCTCAGCGAATAAAGTGCCATAATTGAAATAATAATTGAATATTAGGAAGTGAACAAGTGAAATAAAAAACATTTTTATATTTAAATTAAACTTGAATGAATGCTAAACTAATTTAAAAATAAGAATAAAAGGAAACGTTTATATAAGTAGTGGCGTCATTTTATTAAGAAATTGCAAGCTTAAAATATTTACATAAAACATTAAACATTTCAAAAACAACTTAACAGTGACTAAAAGTTTATAAATAAATAAAAAGCTAAAAGTTTTACGAATAAACAACAATCTAGGCTAAGTTTCGAGTTCCTGCCAATGAGCCAATGTAATTGTGTTAGCTTAAGTTTCATTTGTGTTAGCTTTGAGTCAATACGATGTTTCCATGTAAGGCGACGATCAAGGAACAATGTGATTATTGATTCGAACGGGTGAACAATTATCTCTTCGCAGGGTGAAGGTCACATGAATGCACCTTTGAACGTTCACTTAATGCTCCATAATTTTAACCACAACTCCAACTGAGTTATATGTTGCTGAAGATTTATGGTGGCTTGATAGGAGTTTTCGTCCGAACTTAGACACGCTGTATCATCAGCAAACGTGTAAGTGTGGACAGTTTCATTTACAGGCATATCGCAGGTATATATTAAATATAAAGCTGGTCCAAGAATGCTACCTTGTGGTACGCCTGAGGAAATTGGTTTGGATAAACTAACGAAGTCTCCTTCAACAAAAGAAAATGTTCGTCCAATTATGTAGCTTTTCAGTAGGTTGCTTATATTACAAGGCAAGTGAGCGGTCAGTTTCAGAAATATACCTTCATGCCAAAATTTGTCAAAAGCTTGAGAAACATCAATAAAAATAGCTGAACAATACTTCTTCTCTTCAAAAGTCCTTCTTATCACCTGAACCAATCTATGGGTTTGCTCAATTGTGCTATGTCTACTTCTAAAACAAAATTGATGGTCTGGGATACACCCACTATCCCTTAGCATTGGAGACAATTTATTCATAAGCAACTTTTCAAAAACCTTTGAAATAGTCGGTAATAGGTTTATGGGCCTATATGACTCGGTTTTGGTTAGGTCTTTACCCGGTTTTGGAATCATTTTAACTTTGGAAATCTTCCAGTGGTCAGGATAGTATTCAAGCCGTAAAATGGCATTAAAAATAAATAGCATGATTCTGACTGCAATACTGGGGAGCTCTTTCAACATTCTATTACTTATACCGTCCATACCAGGAGATTTTTTCGGGTTTATCTCAGAAATTAACTTTTGAACCTCACGCAACCTAAACTTTCAGGGTCGAGGAGGTAATGCAACTACGCTCGGCAAATTAACATCAGCAGTACATTTGTGTGGGGTGAATACATCTTTCAAGTATTCGGCAAACAAGTCGCCTTTTTCAGTGTCCCTTCTTGCCCAATCTCCACTGATATTACGTAGAGGTGGCTTGTACTCAACGGGTCTTTTAAGGTTTTTTGTAGCACGCCATAAAGAATAATTGGAGTTAGGTGTAGCATCGAGTCCCTCCAGATAATTTTCAAACGATGTAGTTTTTTCAAATGCTAGAAAGTCTCTAAGCCGCTTTGTGCAGTCTTTAAGTCTCTGCCTCTGCAGGGGCGATCTATGTTGTTGCCAATCTCTTCTAGCTCTTCGTTTTTCCGCTACGAGACGTTCAATGTCTGCAGAATAGCTGTGACCTAAAATAGTCTGCGGATGTTTAGTTGTTGCAAGCTGAGCTGCTTGTTTATTATTTTCACTTAAAGTTGCAAGGCTGTACTCCACGTCCTCCGGTGTTCCTAGCAAAATATTTTCCGAACAATGGCTGCTGAGATATTTTTTAAAACTCAACCAGTTGATGCGACTGTTCATATTTGTATCACGAAAAAACAAATGTCTTCTAAGCGGGATACAAATAGTTACAATGGTTGGAGAATGATCCGAAGATGAATCCATGGAAGCTTCTACTGTCACTAAATCTCTTGAAATATTTTTTGTGACAGCAAAATCTATTACATCCGGAATTTTTTGCCTGTCAGTAGGCCAGTATGTAGGCTGACCACTCGAAGCAACATCCAAATCATTGCTGCTAATAGCGTTGTACAATGCTCGGCCCCTAGGTGTAATTAAGCGCGAACCCCAGTAGGTGTGCTTTGCATTATAATCGCCAGCTGCCAAAAAACGTGGTCCAAGACCTTTAAAAAATTGTCCATACTGCTCCTCGGTTATTGAAAACCTAGGAGGAGAGTAGACAGATGATATTACTATATCATTAAAAAGATTATCAACACAAATAGTTGTGGCTTGCTGTCTAAAAACCAGAGACCAGCATGATGTTAATGTTATTTTCCGTGAGGAAGTGTTCGAGTTCGTTTTTATGTTGGCGAATGCCATTTGCATTCCAGAAACATATTTTCAACGAATTCATTTTCTGTTTACAATTGCTTGAAGCAAAGTAGTCTGCATTTGCAGGATTTGTTGCATCATGTCATACTAGTCATACTAGTTGTAAAATTGTTTATTGTTTGCACAAGGTTGTCAATAGTAGCTTCAAGACGAGTAAAATTGAAGCTTGAGTTAGCATCTGCTATGGTATTTGGTGATGGAACAT
Organism: Trichopoda pennipes; assembly: GCA_030448955.1. NCBI lineage: Eukaryota > Metazoa > Arthropoda > Insecta > Diptera > Tachinidae > Trichopoda > Trichopoda pennipes. The sequence continues at coordinate 1,753,118 of JASKUP010000062.1, read as the reverse complement.
TTTTTTGTGGAACAGTATTGATTTTTACGGCGTCGGCATACGATACATGTGTATTGATTGGTCGGGCCATTTGGGGATACGAAGTAGATAAAATGTGCTGATTTTGAACTGATGTAATTTTAGGTGCCGGGGTTGCACCCTGTCTTACGAAAGAATAAACGGGGCAACCTCTGTTTAAGGTTTGTTTCCCCTTTAAGTTTATTGCAACTAGCAGTAGCCTGCAATTCGCCGCATATAACGCAAACAGATGGCAGGTTGCAGTATGTTTTTGTGTGCCCAAACTTTTGACAGTTGTGACACTGTACGGGCCCTGAACGTTTGCGTGGTTCTTCTACCGTGATTTTTCTATGCAGAAGATATTGCAAATTGTAATTGTAACTTTGGAAATATTGAAAACAAAAAGAAACCAAATTAGTTAAAAACAAAATTTATCTAACTTTAGCGATATTACGAATATTGAAGTAAAACAAAAAGCATCAAAATTAAAGAGAAGCGAAATATTCGTGGTCTGATTTTGCTAATCCACATTTTATAATTTTTAACATCGTAACAATTCTCGGAAACCAGATATAAGAGTGAATTGTTAGGGGGAAAACGGAAATAACAAAGGCCATAGAATAGGAAATCTCAAATTCATTGTTTAGTGCCGTTATGACATGTGTATTAGGGATATTGCGAGTTTCGATGGATCAGATCTGAATAGATTGGCAGATTTAATCCAGGAAATTGAGAACATTCATACAACAATGATATCACAGTTTGACCAAAATAGTGTAGCTGTTATATTCAATTTCGTGAAGAATAAATGCGTTGGCGAGGCCAGAGATACTATTAATAAATACGGCCCGTTACAAATTTGCCGGATTTAAAGACAAGGCTGGTAACACATTTCGGTGAGAAAGGATCGAGCAGTGAGCTAATGGACAAGTTAAAAACCTGTCGATTAGATTGCACATTTGAGAACTATTTTTATAAGCTAACGAAATTGACCGTACGCATTTTGAATCGTATTAGGACACACAGTGAGGAAACATATTCTTCAGTAGAGGTCAATAGAATTGCACTTAAGGTTTTTAAGGAGTATTTATCGGAACCAAAAAAAAACATGATTTTCGCCAGAAATCCCTCAAACATAGATAAATCTTATAGAATCATACTTGAAGCTCGACATCAGCTGTATACGCGTTTCGGACTAAATTCTAGTAAGAGGAATAATGACAACCGAAATCATAATTTTAGCGATACTTACAACAATAGACGCAAATAGGGTTATTTTCGGGCGAAAGTAGCGTAAAATCTGACGAAATATCTAAAGAAAAATGTTAGAATTAAAGACGCCGGGTATGTTGAAGCTTTTCACAAGTTGAAAAGAATTCTAAAGACCGATTCTATTCTAGTTCGCCCCGATTTTTCGAAGAAATTCACGCTTATGACAGACGCCAGCAATTTTGCCCTAGGCTCGGCTTTGATGCAGGATGGCTAAGTAGTAGCCTATGCAAGCGGAACACTCAACCAACATGAACAGAATTATGGAACAATTGAGCAAGAACTGCTCGCGGCAATACGGGCTGTAAAACATTTTAAACATTATTTATACGGGCGAAAAAATACGATAAAAATTTACCATAAGTCTCTTGTTTGGCTGGGTAACATAAAGGAGCTAAACATGAAGATCCAGAGATGGAAGGTCATGTTAGGCGAGTTCGACTTTGATATCGAACACGTTAAACGGAAGGAAAACGTTATTGCCGACGCTTTGAGTAGACTCACAGTTGGCCGGCGCAAGGACGAAAACAAGTATATTTTGAATGGGAATTTTTGGGTTAATCTGAATGAGCTTTCGATGATTACATTGAAACCGTCCACAGTGCGGAAACTGACAGTTCGGATTTCATAAGGATTACGGAAAAGCCTATGAATCTTTTTAAGTTGCAAATTGGTTTAGAGCAGGCAAATATGGAGGAAGTAAACTCAAAGATATTGTTTAAAACAATTATCAGATACACGTTTAGAGTCAAGAGCAATAGTGATTTGTTGAGAATAATGAGGGAAAACATGCCGCAGAAAGGATTAGTTGTTGTGTTTAGTGAGAGCGACGCGTTATTTAAAAAATTCGAGGACCATTACCTGGATTATTTTGTGCGAAACAAAAACCTAAAAAATATAAGATCCAACACAAGGTTGGAAGATATCACAGATGAAGCCAGGTTTATAGAAATTATTGAGAGAGAACATTTGGAAAACAATCACCGCGGCATAAATGAAGTATTTTTGGAGATTAGGCAGAACTATTACTATCCGTGATTACAGAAGCGGATTCACTAATATATTTGCAATGCGCCAAAGTTTGTCAGAAGACCCATCAAACATTTGCTTAACGTCACGCAGACCCCTGAAAGACAAAATGACATCGTACATGTGGACATTTGGTTTCCCAAACGCAACGTAATGTATCTGACGTCTGTTGACAGACTGACGAACGCAACGGTGTTCGAACTCAAAGACAGAATATGGGTATCAATTACGGAGGCACCAAGTGAAAGATTTAAATTTTTAGGAAAACCCAGACTGATCGTACAGACAATGAACTGAAAACCACGGCTATTAAGCAGTTTTTCAATGACAACAATGTAGAAGTACATTTTACCACAACTTACGTCAAAACAGGAAATCCAGATGTGGAAAGACTCTACGGTACTCTGAACGAACATTTAAGACTTTTCCATGCTGGTCGCAACAATTGTAACGAACTGAGAGACAATGTTCATAGGGCAATAATTGCTTACAATAGCACCATTCATTCTACAACGAAAAAACCCATAGATTTCCTAAATAACATAATCTCCACAGAAAAAATGAAAGCATTCGCTCAAGACTTGCATAAATCAAAGATCAACAAGATCGATATGATTAATAAAAGAACAAATAGGTGCTTGGTTGATGATTTTGAGAATTGTTACGTTCAAAAAAACAGAGTGAGAAAATCAGATCCTAAATATAAGAAAATATCAAATTTTGAAAAGAAAGATAATCACCTTATTTCCAAGGATCTATAAAACGCAGATAAAAATCAAAAAGCGATATCAGGAATGATTGATAATATTTATGAATGACTAAATTGCTATACAGATTAAAAGTAAAATACTAATTAATATATAAAAAAAAAAATATCTAATATAAAAAAATGTTTTTTTTCTTAAGCAAAGCATACATAAAAGATGGAAAAATAAATATATATACTAAGTAAAAAAAAAATATACCCCTAAATTTTGATTCCAATGATTTTAAACTTGAAAGAAAATATTAACAACAAACTTAAATACTTTTATTAAAAAAGAATAATCTTTTAATTTAACTTTTAAGTTTAAGATATTAATTTTTTATTATATTCTTCCCATTCAAATTTCTCGCTAACAATTTGTTCGACAGGAATATTAATAACAAAGTCTACAGAAAAATTCAGGGAAATTTACCTATATAAAATCTTGTTTAAACACACACATACACATATAGAAACAAACATACTAAACATACAAAAAATATATACATATATAGAAAACACTATTATTAGCATTTTTAATTTCTTAACCTCATTAAACATAAAAAAATATATAATTTTGCTTACAATTAACTTTGTTAGTTCATTAACCGTTTTCTGTTTGTTTAATTTCTTATTGTAGTTCAATAACTATTTTAATAATTTTTGCTTATAAATTATATCAAATTACGATGAATAATTATTATTATTCTTATTTAAGTTCATTAACCATTTACTTTTTGCTTAGTTTCATATTTTGGTTTAACTAATTTTGCTTATGAATTATAGTTGTAATTTCATTTTTTTGTTGACATATCAAATTGCAATAAAATTATTATTAACAAAATTTAGCTTAAGTACTCTGTTAAAATACTATATAAGAAGAAAGAAAAATAAAAATTTTACAGTAGTTAAACAAGAATCTTTTCTTTACGTTGAAAGCTCCTAGTTGAGCTATCTTGAATAAAACTGCTCCTAGCTGAGCAAACCAATTAGGAGGAAAAAAGGATTAATGCAGACCAAATTTATGTGTTTGGTTTGAATCATATTGATCGATCCTACATTTTGATTCTTTGTTTTAATTATTGTGCTCAACACCCTTTAAGTTTCAAGTGCTTAAAGGGACAAACAAAAAGATTAATACAGACCAAATTTATGTGTTTGGTTTGAATAATATTAACCGAATTCATACATTTTTGGTGACCCCGACGTGATCATCTAGAATTAGTTTCTGATCTTACCACTGAAGCGTTTATTGGTGCATTAAAGCGTTTCGTCAGTCGCCGCGGTCACTGCCAGAATATTTATTCGGACAATGCAACCAATTTTATAGGGGCTAAAAATGAGCTATCAGAACTAAAGGATACGAATTATTGTACAGTTGCTCTGTGCAAAAAGCAGAGTCGCTCCATTGAAACAACAAACTCTTCCTCGTCTTGAGCTGTATGCAGCACTCATAGCTGCTCAATTATCACATAGAATTAAGACAGACTTACAGATCACAAATCAGTCAATTTACTTATGGACTGACTCCGAAATTGTATTGTCTTGGATAAACACGCAATCGTGTAGCAGCAATTCAGTCACTCACGATAACCGATCAATGGCGGCACGTTCCATCACAGAATAATCCAGCCGACATAATTTCCAGAGGTACATCAGCCAAAAAACTTCGGGAATGCAGCTTATGGTTCCATGGGCCACTGTTTCTACATGGAAAAGAATAAATGTGGCCAGCTAAATTTACTCGACGTATAATATGTGACATCGAACAGAAGAAAAATAAGACGCTTGTAATTAGTACCGTGCCTTCTGGGGATTTTGTATATAAATTTCAACATGGAAATTCCTTCAGGAGATTGCAGAGAATTCTGGGTTATATCCTTAGATTCACAAAAAACGCAAAACTAAAGAAAAATAAACGTCCAACACAGAGAACATTGACTCCAATCGAGCTAGATGACTCATTATTTATAATCATTAAATTTATTCAAGGCATTGATTCCTCCTCAGAAATTAAACAACTTAAAAAGTATGCTGAAATTGATAAAAAGAGTGCCATTATTAGTCTTACACCCTTTCTCGACAAGGAAGGCATCCTTAGAGTTGGCGGACGATTAGAAGCCTCCAACCTTTCATACGACGCGAAACATCCGATGTTGCTACCATACAATGATCCCCTCATTAAGCTGCTGTTTGAAATGAATCACATAGAAAATAATCATTGTGGGCCACAAGCATTATTAAATATAATACGACAACGATTTTGGCCTATCAGAGGAAAAATATTGGCACGATCCACCGTTCAACATTGCATGAGATGTGCTAAGATGCAACCAAAGCTATGCAAACAGCTAATGGGGAATTTGCCACAAGCTCGTGTCACTCCAGTTCGTCCCTTCATCAATACTGGAGTTCACTATTGCGGACCGTTTTCAATCCATTACAAGATCCGTGGTAAAAAACCAACAAAGGATTAATACAGACCAAATTTATGTGTTTGGTTTGAATCATATTGATCGAATTCCTACATTTTGATTCTTTGTTTTAATTATTGTGCTCATCACCCTTTTAGTTTCAAGTGCTTAAAGGGACAAACAAAAAGAATAATACAGACCAAATTTATGTGTTTGGTTTGAATAATATTAATCGAATTCATACATGTAATACACAAGACTTTTCAAGAAACAAAAAAAAATTGTTAAAAATAATAAGGACCTAAGTAATCTATAATTATTCGGAATCATTATCAATATAAGCAGCAATTTTATTCGTGCTTGATTCCTTTTCAAATAAATATTAAGTGATATTCTCACAAAATATTTATTACAAAACAATTTTCATTAAAAATGAACATTTTATGATATTCTCATAAAACATTCTTTCAAATAAAAATATTTGAAATGCTTTGTAATGGGGGAGAGCACATTCATATTGCAATTTCACTTTCGCTCACAAAGCTCATCAGTGAATTTTACCCCAATATTGTATAGAAAAACCTAAGTGTCTTATATCCAAAGCCAAATTGATTTTATAAGAATTTTTTCCATAAAATCAACATAGCCTAGACATCAAGACTCAAAAACACTTCTATACAAACATTACAAAACATTTCAAAACAACAAAAACATTGTTTATTTTCAATTTCTACATAAGGGTTGCCATTGGAAACCATTCATATGTAATTTGAAAGTTCAGAAAATAAAAAATATTTGTAAATAATTTTACAAAATTCTAAAAAAGCAACGGGCACATGCAATGGAAATAAGTAATCTATAATTATTCGGAATCATTATCAATATAAGCACGAATAAAATTGCTGCTCAATATAAGCACGAATAAAATTGCTGCTTTATGCATATGCAGAGAAATATTCGCCCTTAACCCGCGTAAATAAATTAAAATCTTACTGTCTATTTTGCTACACTGCAATCCGTGCAATAACTTTTGCTTTTACGACTACTTAGTGACCAGTGCTAAGCTTTCATTACAAATAGTTCAGCAAAAGTTAAAACAGTTGTATCAGTAAAGAAAAAGGTACAAATTATACTTTAAAAAAGCCATAAAAGCCCGTTGAAGTGGCACCATCACTTTTACTTCTTCTTGTTTTTGTTTACCCACCAGCTTTGTTTTTGTCTAAAAACCGTTGTTTTTTATTTTGACCCACAATAGTCTATATTAGCACATTAGTCTCATAAATTTAAAATTTTTAAACACAATACATTCTTATCTTTATCTACTATGTTTGTTACTACTATATTATGTTATATTATATTATATTATAGTATATTATATTATAACAAATTATATTATATTTATTTTATTATGTAATATTATTACATAATATTATGTTGAAAGTCAGGCTCGTTTGCCTTTCCAACGTAAAAAGGTTTTTTTTACTGATATAATCTTGTTTATTGAATCTATTATTTATACCTAAAATTAATAACCATATAATAAAAAAATACAAGAATATAAAATAAAATAACAAAGGAAATGAATGAAATTATACCCCAGAAAAAGTTCCTTCCCATGCTTAATGTGCTGAGATTGCACTATACACATTCACACACCAATAAGGTTGGTAACAAAAACCGCGCGTGTTAAAGTCACTAATGTGTAAATTTAATCCAATAACAATTATTCGAAAATAATAATTCCCACGTGTTGACCAAAATAAAAACAAAATTAGCTATCGTTTTACCAGACAGTAATTTTTTGGTTTAAGTGTGCGAATTGATTTCTCAGCGCAATTGTCTGAAGATTTTAATTACCAAAGTTGTGTTATTACGTTTTTTAATTCTGACAAAGATTGGCTTCAACAGCTAGGCTGGGCACCCTTTGAATCGTCCTTACTTCTGCTTGCAGTCGGGTTATATTTTCGATATTCAACGGCTGTGGGAGTGTTTGGGTTAAATTTTGCATATTCTGCTGTAATTGCGACAAGGACATCCCAGTGCTTGTATATGACGAGTGCACAACGGACGTGAGAATCTGGTGTCCGTAGATGGTGATTACCTCATTCTTTATTGAACATCCTGGTCGCAGTAAGAGCACTTCTGTACCTTGAAGCAACTGGTAACCACTTTCCCCATTACATACAGTGCTTAGTTTAAGTTCATGTTGCGTTGCGAATAACTATTGGTTCTTGTTGTATAGCTGGTACCTTACGTTCTCATTGGTTAATTGTTCTACATTGCAGCTGCGATTAGATTCGGTGTTGAATAAATGTATTTCACAAGTACATATGAAAACACTCTTAGTGTAGATGGCTTGTAGCTTTGGGCAGAGAAACATGTCATGTTCAAGAGTATTACAGGCACGAAGATCGTTGTCATTGAACGGAAAATATTTGTCTCTGTGAGCGTTGATAGCCATCATGTTGGTTGTTGGCAAGATTGCGATCAATGAATTATTTATAAGCTGTGGAACGGGTGTAAAATAGTTCATACTTCTTTTGGTGGGTCAGTGGGATAGATAGGGTGCAAATGATGTGTTGATTTGAAATGAGGGCATGAGCCCTGACGATAACATATAAATGGATAATATCAGTGACTTATAGTATTAGGTCAGATGGAAGATTTGCCTTTATATTATCAACTTCAGTTGCGAATTGTTGTGGAGTTAGTAGTGGAGGACTGATTATACCGTGATAAGTGTCTGCCAACAGATTTATCATCGATGTTAGCATTTTTTGTAAATTATCTGAAATGACGATTAGTTGAATACTAAGAGACAAAATTAGGTGGAACGATGATTATCGCCGCTTGTGAAGTTTTCCAGGGCCTGAAGTCTGAGATGGATTTTGTCAAAATTATTTTGCACACGGGTTTCATTTTGCTTCATAATGTTTAACGTGGAGTCAAGGAATGACGTTTGATTCCACAGGAGCTGGCTCAAGTGAACTTCATTAATTTTTAGACTGTTTATAGTTTCAGCCATTCTTTTAGCGTATTGTGAGTCGAGAACACCAAATAATGAATTAGCTACATTTCGAATGATGTCAATTGCTCCCCGTTTTTTCGTTCTTGCAAGATTGTGTAAAAATGGGTAGCAAGTTCATCACATAGTTGGTTGAAGTCTGGATTATTGCAGGATTTCTTAAGGGTGTCAATGCCAGTTGTTAAAAGCTGTAATTCCTTGTAATAAGGTACTAGCTCAAAATATATAGAGAGACAATAGGTTTAACTCTGCCAATCTGTTCAAAGTGTAAGCCTGGGTTGCTATTGATCTTCCTATACGTGACTTGTTGACACAACACTAATGGAAAAAGTATTGCGGAGAGCACCAGCAGACTTGTAGCTAAATTGAACCGTTTGGAATGTAATGAAGTTCTGGTTTTATTGTTGGATGAACATTTTCTTTTAACTCGGGAATTATTATCTTGCTGTTCGTTGTAAACTGTAGTGTCAGGTTCGGCTAAAGGAAGAGGAGCAAGTGAGTCAATTACTCGCTTAACGATGCCAGCGGATATTCTGACTGATGCTGTCCTAACGATACCGTCTGTTCCGTGGTGTGTTTTATTTTACCTTGCCAAGTGTTGAGAAGTGGTTTGCCATTTGTTCCTTTGCTGGAGCTCACTAAGGTACTCCTGAGACCAGCGTTTGCAGAATAAATTCTTATTTCTGCTCACACACTAATTCCCATCGTTATGCTAATGGAGCTGATATTGATTGTGCTGTGACGTCAACTAGTGCCGTAAGAGGTTCCCCAATCAAAAAATATCCGGAGGTTAATACCATTTCATCAGCAGGGTCATTTGACAAGGGCGTAATTGGTCTTGAGTTGAGGATGGCTTCAACTTCTATGACCACAGTTTCCATTTGTTAGTATGATAGGGATGCGTTTGCTAGTTCCTTAACCAACAGTTTTTTTGGCGGATTTTGCTGCGGGTTTCCACAGTCCTCCGAAATGAGGTGCTCGGGGTGGAATAAAATGAAACGAAATGTTTTTGTTTAAGCATTCCTTTTGGATTGCTTCTTAAGCAGTTGTAGTGAATATCGCAGTTCCTATCTCCTTCAGTTGGTTCCGAGCTCCAACGAAATTTGTTGCATTATCACAGTATAGATTCTGACAGTGTCCTCTACGACTGATAAATCGTTTAAGTGCGCCGATGAAGGCTTCTGTTGTCAGATCTGTTACCTGTTGTAGATGAACTGCTTTTATAGGTTTTTAGTAATAGAATTCAGAAAAATGTGAAAATATGCATTTTGGCATATGGGCATTTCAAAAATGCCCAAAAATGGGTCAAAATTAGAAAGGTGCTCCTTAGCGGACTATATGTGGTGAAAGCCTTGGCATTGTAGATTTCAGAACTGTACAGGTTATATTCGGAATTTGTATAGGTTTTTAGTAATAGAATTCAGAAAAATGTGAAAATATGCATATTGGCATATGGGCATTTCAAAAATGCCCAAAAATGGGTCAAAATTGGAAAGGTGCTCCTTAGCGGACTATATGGGGTGAAAGCCTTGGCATTGTAGATTTCAGAACTGTACAGGTTATATTCGGAATTTGTATAGGTTTTTAGTAATAGAATTCAGAAAAATGTGAAAATATGCTTGCATTTCGTAGAAGTTATCCAACGAGTAATCGTCAATTTGATCATAGTTCGTTAATTCCCATATAGTGGCATTGTTGTTTGAGAACTCGTGCATGTATTTATCCAAGAGTGATAACTTGCTCTCAGAGTACGATACTTCTAAATGTTCTTCTGTATTGACGTCATGAATGGTTCGCCTTAGAGTTCTCATCAATGCTCTCTGATTCCGAATTATTTTACTTATGGCTTCATGAAGTTGTGACTCTTTCTGATGGTTATTGGTTGCATTTTTATTGTCTTGGGGAAGGTTGACTGTTGTTTATCTGCATGATGGTTTTGGCACCGCACCGAATCTTGACGTTGACTCCTTTGCAATTTCAGACTTAAACAATTTTTTGGACTTTAGCCTTTCGCTCGAAATGTGGAAATATTGCTCTGTAAAATATTTGTGCTGCACTGGTAAATTTGTCAGACATCTTATTTTGTTATCAGTGCTTTCAAAATCTAACCATGCATCCTCAAGTCGTTGTAGATGCTCTGTGTAGTACTTCTTAGTTTTCCTTGTCGCCGGGTCCTTTCTGACATTGCGGATTATTGCTTCTATTTTATTAGCCGTATCCTGTTGGACTGCTGTAAGTCTTCAAATGATTTCATTGTTGTTTTACGTTGACCACGTCGTGGGTTGAATATTAGCCGTTTGCGTTGCTTCTAATCTGTTGACTAGGAACGTCGTTTAGTATGTTGATTGAAAATTAGTTTCTTGGTTGCTTCTAATCTGTTGACTAGGAACGCCGTTTTAGTAATTGATTGCGAAATACTTAAATATTTCAGCAATCCAAATGTAGTTGTTTGCGTTGATCCAGAGCCAGAGTTACGAGCCTTTGGATTCACCAAGTTGTGTAAGAGATTTGTTGTGGTTCCAAGATCAAAAGGATTCGCTGACACCTTTTAAATAATTAAAAGTTCCTTACCACTGGTGGGGGGAAACTTAAAAAATTTTAAAAAAGGTCGGGGTCACCAAATGTTAAGGGTAAGCTAAGCCTTAGTAGAAGCACTTAGATTGTATTTAGTTAAAAATTGAGTTTTAAGCCTTAGTAGATGCACTAAGACTCGATTGATAAAATTGAAGTTTAAGACTTAGTAGAAACACTAAGACTCGTCAAGCAAGAAGAAAGTTTAACTTTGTTTTGCCAAAGTTTCTTTATTTTCACCAGTCTTTTATACAATTTAAGTACTTACGTCTAAAACTAAAATAAATAACTAAAACATACAATTCAGCACTTTGAAAAATACTTTACTGCAATAACTAAATATACAATTCAGCACTTTTGATAAATACTTTATTGTAATATTAAACCTTTCACGGTAATTGACTTAATGTATTTCAAGTTATTTCTAAAGGTGAATGACTGTATTTCCTGTGGACAACGACTGCAAGTGCATTTTTTGCAATTCAACGTTAAAGTTTTTTTGAAAAAACAAAATTTATTTAAAAGTGTATTTATTTTGTTACGGAATTTAACAATTATTTTATATATTAACACCATCTTTTATTAATTTTTCAATTTAAAATATCAATTTTTTTGTAACAAAAATTTGTGGCATTTAAATATATCTTTTATGATTTTATTATTTTTGTATAATATACATATATTTTTTTTGTTTTTATAAAGTAGAAAATGTTTTTTTACATACTTACTAAAAATTTCAGTTATTTTTTTTTCTCCTAAAAACTTTCTGTTGATGATCCAGGAGAGCCAAACGCATCAATAACATCAGTGTTAGTAGAGCGTTCTACAAATGTTCCAACTTGATCTTCGGATGCTTTAGCCATTTTTTAGTTGAACACTTTTTTTGATAAAAGTCTTTGTTTACAAAACTTAAAATATTTGAAGTTTTTTAATATTTTATCTTAATTTTCCGCGACGCTAGGATTATTTGTTCTTGTCTTTAGAGATGCTATTGTTAGTTAATTTCTCTTCCTGTCTTTTTGCCATCTTCGATGGGCACATCTAAAAAATTTTCTGTTGATCGACTGTGTTGGGTGTAATGGATCGGTATCTTCTTTAATCTGCTGGGCACGTAAAATTTTACACTCGGAAAAAATGACCACTGCCAACTCCCTGATGTTTGAAGTATGTTGGCCATTTTGCAAATAATCCTTTTTCGTTTAAGTTTAACAATTTAAGACTGAAATTAAGGACCGTTTTATTTGTGCTGTGCCTGACATTGTCTCGATGAAACTCCACTGATGTAGGAACAGGTCCAACCAGCTGTTAATTTGATTTTTATCAGTGTGTTAAAATTACAAAATAACATCAAAACCTGTAGCAGCGATATGAGCAACACTTTGTGTTTATAAAGCATTGCCAATGGTTTTATAATTAATTTTTCTTCTTTTTAAATTAATGCTATTTAATATGTCCGTATATTCTCCGACGCACAGTGGATCATTTTACGAGAAGGCGGCTAAAAGTCCTATTTTTCATGGTCCCCAATTGTAAAATTTTAAAGTTCATTCGAAAGTAGATACTAGTGTACCTCGGGAGCCAAAAAAATAATCCTATATCACACTGAACAGGGTGATTCAAAATGAGCATTTTCAGTATTTTGCTAAAATGAGAAATTTCTTAGTAAATTTTTGATTTTGCAACATCTCTAACTTTTTCGTCATACAAGATTTTTAAACGAGACAAACCTTGTATAATTTATTAGCTATTAGTGTAAGAAAACTGAATTGCTTTGATTGATTTTTGATTTTTAGAAATTATTTTTTTAGAGTTCCAAATTTCGTCTAAATTCTCTTACTTAATAGAGCGTAACTTCTAAAGTTCGTTAAGGAATGTAAAAGCATTAGCACTGTGCCATAGCCCTAAATGTCCCCTACACGCCTATAACCCATTGTATACCCGCCACAATCTGACCGTGAGCACCAGAACAATTTTTCTGACACAAGGTCGAAAAATTTTTTTGCTTTTTAATTGATTTGCACTGATTGTTTTTTTTTTTCAAATCGTTAAATTGCTTGGAGCATATTCTTAAATTGGGTTATGGTTTGGATTTTGGTCCCTTAGGCGAAACAGTGAGAAAAAATAAGGAAAATGACGAAAAAAGAAACAAACAAAAAAAAATTGAAGAAAAATGTTTAGAAAAGGGCCTAATTATCAATCACCCAAAGCAAGGAGAAAATAATGGAAACACTGCAAGAAGATTTTTTTCAAATCCAGAAACTGCAGCACCTATCACAGGAGTAGATTTGGAACTAATAAGGAATTTTAGCATGCAGCAAAAAGATGCAAACAAATTTGGAGAGTACGCCAAAAAACAGCTATACTTTACAACAAAAAATATTCCTGGAGATGTATGTCATCCATAGCACATACAATTTTATACCAATGGGGAGAAAATAATTCAACACAATATGCTACCAGTAGGAGATCTATCTGAAGAAGCGCAAGAAAAATGAAACAATATACTCTTTCGTGAGAAAAATTTCTAGATATTGTACTAATAAAGACTTGATTGTTATTTTATTATGCACATCAGATCCCTATATGTGCAATATCCGGCAAAAGTGGAAAACTATTTCTATTGAACTAGACGTAGAAGCTAAACTACTTCTAGAAGATGAAAATCAAGGCTATTTAGAAAAAATATTTACTGAAGTTGTTTAATTAATAGTAATTTTTCCAAACACAAGAGTTATCTGTACGTATTTAATCCTTTTAAATTTTTTGGACATTAATAACGTATTAATCAATTTACAATATTTTTACAAGGAAACAAACATTACACTAACACAAACACATTACCCAGGTGCACAAGACTAAAGCAATAAGCAACGTCATAAACGTACAATTACAGATTATTATGTCATAGGAAAACACCCAATAGATTTACAAACGAATAACAAGCATGGGTGTGAAACGATATAGGTGGGAAGAGAGACGAATGAAAAGGGGGAGAGAGACAAATTAGGTAAAAACAAACAAACGAAAAAGGAGAAAGAGATACAGACAAAAAGAGAGAAAGTGACGAAGGCAATAGGAATAACACGAAGAGAGGACACTAAAGATGGCAAATAGCCGAAACCGGTTTGTCACAAACCAAATTTGACGCGGGTGGACGCAAAATAATACCCAAATAATGTTATTTAATTATATGAGGATTTGGATAATTTTATGCTTTAAAACTTCTGTTTGTAAATTTCTTTGAGGACTTTTACCATGACTTCGTTTTTTTAATTTGATAAAAAATGTTTTTAGTTTTTTCACCTTTATAAACAATTCATTCTTTTCATTAAGCATTATTGATTTTATCGTGTATAATTTATATTATAATTTTTTTATTAATGATATTGTTATTTAAACATTTTAGAAATTGTTTTGAAGAGAATTTGCTTTAAACTTATGTTTTTTTTTTATAATTTGTCAATAAGTTTTTGCATGAATATTTTCATTATATCGATGAGTTAATACTTATTTAATTTTATTGTATATTTCTCTGTTCTGTTTGTTTGTGCCTTTTTTGTTGTTTTGATTTTGCACCTTCTCTCTTGCGTTTTAAGTACATACTAACACAAACGCATTTACGCACACACTTGCGAACACTTCTCAGTTTCTTGAATCTTTAACGCCATCACACGCACCCTTTTTTTTTATTTTTTTTTTACTCAATAAGACAACAAAAATTTCCTTTAAATTAAACTACAATTAACTTGATGCCACTTTAAGTATGTAGATATTTTTAGGCCAGTCATTTTTAATAAAATAATTTAAAGTTGTTTAACAATTAGTTATTTTGAATCTAAAACTTCTTTTTTTTTAAGTGGCTTTTTCTCCTGGCAGGATCGCCATGTTATATTAGTTTTTAAAGTTTTTATTAAATTTGTTTAGCTTATTATTTTGTATTTAGTTCCGATCAGTCGCGCAAGTTTTTATTTAACTTACTAATTTATATTTCCTATGAGCTAACTTACTTACTAATAAATTACCAAATAATATACCAAGTATGTGTGGTGGGAGTATGCAACGTTTGCATATTCCCACACATGAGTTTGGTTTTTGTGTAGACAAGCACATTTCAACTGAATGTGGGGTGTTCGATTGAATGCAGAAAGCATGGTAAGAACGACACTGTCAAACACGACTAAATTCTTGATAGCGATCTCAGAAGGACGATTATGTTGTGCGAAAATTTCACAAATTTTACGAAATGTAACTTGAACAGAATCACTATTTTTATAGTGGATTTTTATTATTTTATTGCGGTTTTCGTGCGAAATTGAATACATTGTAACAATTGCCAATGCATCTACTACGAATACGTCAAAAAACTAGAATTGACTTATAAAATTTGCACTTAACATTTGCTATTAACCGCTTTATTGAAAAGAGCGGATATAGAGTGGCATCCAAAAAAACAATGAGAAAAAGCAAGCAGCTATACATACAATACGTACCCACTTCTAAACAATAATATATTTGACAGCCACAAAATACATAAACAAACACAAAATAAATGAGAAGTAAACTTTAAAAATTTGCAAGATTTTATTTAAAACTTTAAAATTATTAAATTAAGGCAAACTGTGTGCATCGGGTGCAGGACAATAAGCAGAACTTAAAACAAGATGGTAAGTATTAGCTGCAATTGAAATGTTCATTAGTTTGTTAATAATAAAATTTGATTTTTTTTACAGGCACTTACATAGATGTGGAAATTACTTCTGCGGCTGGTGGAAAATAACAAAAATAGTACTTTAAATGGTAAGTGTTTCTGAAAATAAAAAGTGAATTACATTCCTATAAAAAAATCTGTTTTTGTTTACATAGCCTTACGTAGATGTGTAATTTATGTGTGTGGCTGGTGGAAAACGACAATAGAACTCTGAGTGGTGAGTGTTCCTGAGAATAAAAAGTGAATTACTGAATTGTAAAAATGTTAACTCTTTTTAAAAATATTCGATATCATGCAATGCACTAGCAATGCACTTATGTTTGTTGTTGTTATACTTTACATACCTGCAATGACTGAATGCCCTTCAACAGGCAGATACATAGAATGTGTGTGTCGATCGGTGAGTTTCAGGTGACACATTTATTTTGTGGAAAGAAATCCCAAAATAAGTGCAATAGGAACCAGGTCAAATTTCACTTTTCGTAATAACAATAATATTTATAATAACATTTATATATAATTAATATTAAGAAAAAAAACAGTCTTTGTTCTACCTTCCTAGCTCCCAGTTGAGCTGGATTTTCACTGCTCCTAGCTGAGCACAAACGAACAAACACAAATAAAGAAATCAGTTTTTAATAAACAAAAGTACAAACCTTTTTTAATTTAAACGATTGAAATATAACAAACAACCCTAATTGAAAAATATTACATTTTTTAATATTTAATTTATTGAATTACCTTGTATTTGTTGCTCAGTTTGTTTGCTACTCTTGTAGGTAATTTCTAATGTACGTTGACTTGCATATCAGACTCTATACTTCGGGCGAAGTTCTCCATGTCACCCAATGTTTTGGTAGCACTACTAAACTTATGGATTAATTGCAACCATTGTTGAGTTTGTTTTGTGAAATTAGTAGCTCCTACATGCAACTGCTGCGCTTCGGCATCTAAACGCTTCTGATTTATGTATGCCTGAGCCACACTAGAAACCAAATAGTATATTTAGAACAAGACAATTAATTTTATGTAAAAGTAGTACATACGACAAATTTAAATGGTCCACTGAAGCTTTAGTTAGCTTATTGAATGTTTTTTCGCGTTTGACTTATGCGTTTGGACAATAAAAGATGAGCCAGCAAAAAATTAATGCACAAAACAAAACAGTCGAATATTTGTATATCGGTAATTATTTAATATACTGGCGACTCCTAAAAAATAAAATAAAATGTGTAATTAAATTATTTGTGTTTGTTGCTTAGGAAGAAAAAAGCACATTCTACATAACGATCACAATTCCAATTGGACGTTATTTAATTGGCAAATGGAACCGCACACTTAAATACACTTGTTTTTTTATAAGCGAACGTTGGTCAACAACACAAAATACATAAAACAACTGGAAAAAACTTACCTTGTCGGATTCTTCAGGAACCGGTGGAGTTTCTTACGTCATTACACATTTGCGGCTCCTATAAATAAGATAAAATGTTTTATTACGTAATTTAAACTTGTTCCTTAGAAAGAAAAATTTTTTCTTAGGAAGAAAAATACTCACATTTTTTAACCTTCTTCTTATATCCTTTGCTATTATATAACACCTCTGCATGCGGATTTGCTTGCTGTATTATTGACCAGTAAATTGGCGCAAAAATTAGAACATTATGGCTAAAAACTTGCGCCAACTTGCATAAAATTGTAAAATAAAAATGTAAACAAATAAAATTCATTAACTCCTTTATATAAAAGAAACAGATGCATACAAATTGAATAGCATGCTGTCTTGTAAAAACAAAGCGGTTAACTGTGGCGGGCCACTTGCCGAGATTTTTTTCCCGTGTCCTATCTAGTCATTATCTATGATCAAAACTATCATGTTGTTAGCGTTGTCACAATTGAAAAACAAACTTCTTGCTGAAAACCCCGATATATGCTAGAACTGCTCAAAATAGAAGTGCAATGCACGTTATTGAGTAAAGAGATAAATTTGATGTAGCGGCTTTTACGCCTGAAAAGTGGTAAAGTTAACAATCCTGTAATTTAATTTAGAACTCTAAGTGCAATAAAATACCATAATAACATAAACGTTTAAGAAAGGAATAAGTATATATATAATGAAACAAAGAATAAATGAAAATAACAGTATCAAAAGTAAAAGATGTAATGTAAATAAAAAGTTTCATCCCACAGTCCCATAAAGAATAACAAGAACAGCTCTAACCATATACATATGTCATAAACAAATTGAAAATAGTTTAAAAAGAAGCCTTAACGAAAAGAGTTGAACGAAACTTAAATGCAAACAATTGTTCTTATTTCAAGATGATGAAAATATAAAGTTACTTATAAGTAAATTGCCGAATTTAACGAAATAAATACTTGGCAACAACAAATTGTTTTGGATGTTAGCTGTAAAGTTTACAAATTAAGTAATTTGCATGACCTTAAGGTACATTCAATCTTTAGTTAATCACACTGGTTTCTCTCTCGCCAATGACATACTTATATATATGTATATAAATTAGTCAGTTAAATTTCTTACACAATGAATGTAAAATTTTTATCGAAGCACGGCAAGAATGTGTAAGAACGTGTAAGTTCTTACATCAATTATTAATACAATTCAAAAAACTATGTTATAAGTGAAAATCAAGTGTAAAAAATAAAAATAATAAAATAATTAAATAAATTGAAAAACAAACACCCGGAGGGGATTAAAATACTAATTATATTTAGTGGAAAGTGGACTGAGCTAATTAATTTGATAAATTTTATGTGAACAACTAACTGAAAAACAAAACAGGCGAAAAAAAGTGTACGACAAAACAGACAAATTTTACGGACAAATAAATTTGGTCGGAGCAGCAGACTCTGCAATGGCTGAATGTCCTAAATGTAAAAGGGCAATCCGTGGTGAAACGGGAATAATGTGTGCGGGGGTTTGTGGCAAAGTCTACCACAGTGCGGATAAATGTTCGGGCATTGACCAATACTCAGCAAAAATTTTGGAAGCGAATAATTTTATTCGTTTTATGTGTGAAGACTGCAGTACATACAAAACGTTAATTTAGTGCTTAAAGATGTTCAAGATGATGTTAACAAAAACAGACAGAGTTTAAAAGAATATAAAAATGAATTTAAAATGTCACTGAACGAAAATGAAATTAAAAAAATGCTAGAAGCAATTGAAAAAAGATATGAGGAAAGATTAAAAAAAATAGACAGTGCCCAGAAATCTTTTAAAAAAAGTACTTATGAAATTAGAAAATTGTATGATCAGGTAAATAAATTTGAAAATAAAAATGAAGAAATGTGCAACAAAATGGAAGAAAGCAACGTAAAAATGTATAAAGAGATAAAAAAGTAGCAACAGAAGCAACAGTAAATAAAAATAAAGTGGCATACGCAGAAGCAGTGCAAGGTAAGATAGTGATGCCAGATGTCAACAAACAAATGCCATTAATACGAAGCCAAAAGAAAAACAAAAAATTGAAAAAACAAAGGTAGAATTTAATAAGAAAGTTAATCCTGTGAACTTAAAAATAACTAATGTGGAAAATAGAAGAAACGGGACAATTGTAATTCAAAGTGAAAATAACGAGGAAAGGGAAAAGATAAAAGCAGCTATACAAAACGAAATGAGTGAAAACTATGAAATTAAGGGCCCAGCCCAACAGAATTTTACATTGATGTAACAGATATTTCATTTAAATATTCAGAGAAGGAAATAGTTGAAAAATTAAAGAAACAAATCCCATTATAGGTAACAGTGAAATAAACATAGTAAAAACATACGAATATAAGAAAAAACAATAGAATAATATATAATGTTAAAATAAAAACTAATGGTGAAACATATAAATAGACATAGACTTTTGTTGAAATGTATCGGTTTGTCTGCATAATTTTTCTTCCATGCCTGACAAAGATGTAGTTATGTATGTATGCAAACTTAAAATTGCAATAATGATTTTTCCACTAAACCGCTGTTCCTAAATGATTTAATTAAATATATGGAAGAAAAATCAAATAAAACGTAAATACTATTTTATGTTTATTTCTTATTTTAGTACGTGGTGTATATAAATTTCTAATTAACTTATAGAATTATTTAGTCTGAACAAATACAGATTTTGTTAAATAAATGCACCCACTCAGTCAATATTTCACGCTTTTTACCTTTGTTTTTGATAGACCAGAGTCGCTGTTACTCCCCTGGTCGGCACTTACGATAACGGCAGGGATGATTCATGGAGCAGCAATCAGGAACACGCAACTACCAACAAGGTTTTTTTAATAATTACTTTAGCAGTTGCTTCAAGTTAATTACGAAAACTTGTATGGAAATAATTTATCAATAAGTTAAACTTTCTATTGAAATAAGTTATCACGGTTATTACCTCTGCTTCTAGTAGATCACAGTCACTGTTACTCCCCTGTTGATGGTTTGATTTGCAACGACAGAAAATCAGCAAATATTAAAATCAAATCCCTGCTCGGACGCCAAAATCTGTAATCCTAATTGTTTTAAAATAAAATTAATTTAAAGTAAAAAATATAGAGGATTTAATATTTTGATATGACACACGAATTAAGAAAAACCACGTCTTGGTTGGTTTATGTTTTATAAGCAACCGTAATCATTTATTTATCATATTTTCTTTATTTCAAATAATTTAACAATATTTGAGCGAGAATACTTAAGGTCACTGTTTGTGATAAAGTTCTATATTTGCATTATTAATCTCATTATACTTACATATCATTAAACATACTCGTAAAGCAAATTCAATTCTTGTATTGATTGAAAAAAATACCTTAGAAAATCCACGCTCCAACAATATTAACAGCATAATTAAATATAGCATGGAAAAAGTTATTAAAGAGAAGGAAGGATTTTCTAAAGAAGGGTCAAAAATAATTAATAAGATAAATACAACAAATAAATAATGAAAACAAGGAATACAGAAATAAAATCGTAGACATTGAATAAATTGAAGAATTTACTTTTTAATGGGATGGAATAATTAAAAACTACGTGTACTAAACAACTAAATTAAAAATTATGTAAAAATATTAAAGTACATATGTCGCACTGATAGGAACTGTTTCAAACATTTCCTAATGGCGAACTATATACGTTTTTATTCATTTTGATATTTAATAATTTTTTCTTTTAAACAATACTTACTAGTTTTTTATCAAGGCCATTCTTTTTTTCTATCATGCCATGTCTGCCATTTTGTTTCAAATTTTGATATATTTTATTTTTAGTTGTTAATTATTCTTTATATTCTAGTTCTAAAATAATTCCCCTTCCCTACCTTCCGATGTTGTTGCCGCTGTTGCTGATGATGCCTTTTCAAATCACATTTAAACAAAAATATTCTAATTATTCTTCTAAAACTAATTAAATATTTTTGTTTCAACTTTTACATTCTTATTCAAATCAAGCTAATTTTGCCATTTCCTAAAAAGTTTTCTTTTCAAGTTACACATACACCAACAAACATACGCACACTAGCAAACACACGTTACAAACAAATCAAACAACTCTTAATACAGAAGCGTAGACAAGAGCAGGTGCATTGTATGGAAAAAGTGTTCCAGAAAGCATATTAATACCTACTCTGGCCTTTAATGCTTTTAGGTTTTAAAATTCACCAAGTAAAGTAAAAATATATATTAATAACCTCGTTACAGCTGCTAAAACTTTTGACAAAGTAGGAATGATGATAATCAATTGTTGGTAAACAACAAGAGAACAGAATAAAAATAACAGCATTTTTTATGGAAATAAAATATTAATATTAAAATTGTTTAAGGACCGAAAAATAAAGATTTTATGAAATAAAATAATAATCTGTCAGACATAATAAGTTATGTGCTTGCAGACATAACAATATATTTTTACAAGTTGTAGTTAATTTACGAACACTTCCTGATCGTATTAAAATAATTTATTAGCATAATTTTTTACAACACAAATCCAAAATATAATACACTGTTTAATCTGATCTCTGATGACATTTGACTGTATTTGAATAATTAGTAAAAGTTTTAAATGGTTTTATATTGAACTAGATGTAATATATCCTCTTTTATAAGGTTTGTATCCATGTTTAAAGCGGAAGTTTCATTAATCACGTTGAATAGCAAAACAATATTCGGAACAAGTCTGTAAGAAAAAAACAATTGTATTAAGTTCACATTTCCATTTATTTGCACTTATACTATATAAACATTTACAATCAAGGCTTGTTTAAACATTAACAAGATAAATTGCTATATTCTTTTGCAAAAAGTTGTTTTAATTATTGGTTTGCCATATTTTCGATTTTTCTATTTTATGTTGTTACTTAAGTTTTAAAAGAAAATAAGTGATAAAGTAAACAACTGGGTATGCTGTTTACTAACTGCATAGCTTGCTAAGAAAACTTATGCACGCAAGACAACAACAATAGCTACCTTAAAATAAATTTCAGGGCGAGACTTTATGAGCATAAAAACAAAAATACACACCGACCAACTGGTGCCTATACATTCAATGAACAACATAACAACAACAAAATGTGATGCAATAGGAGTAGAAAATTCTTAATTTTTCTAGACCTCTAGTAGACGAATATAAAAGACAGCGTGTAAGTGGATAGTGCGCCAGTTAAAACTTAAACCTCGTGAAGTAAAGACTTGCGTCTTTAGAAAATTGTTCTGTAGTGCCAACGTAAAAATTTGACTTTGTTTGTAGTTTAAGTAAATAAACTTGTAATTAATTTGAAAACTCTAAAATATGGTGTTATTTATTTTGCAATAAAGAACTAAGCAACAACAAAACGTTTATAAATTTTATAAACGTAACAACTAGTGTCAGAAGTTCGATTGAAAAAAAAAACTACAATGGAGTTGGAAGAACTGAAAGTTAAGCAGCTAAAGAAAGAACTGACAAAGCTGGATCTGCCAACAAAGGAAAGTTAGGCGGAATTGCAACGGAGGTTGATTGATGAATTCAAGCAGCGTGACATCGATATTGGAACATACGAATTTAGAAACAAAGAAGTGGTTGAGGTATGTAAGCTATCAACAAACACCATGTAAGCTTGGATTCAATAAGGTAAGGCAAACAAGAAATTTCAAGATATATTAAAAATATTCGGCAAACTAGCTTTGACGGTAGCGCACCGTTTAATATGCTTAAGTTCCAGTTCGAAACAGTGGCCAGCAAAAATAGATTGAACAATGAAAGAAAGCTATCTAGCTAATTCTGGCCTTAAAAGGTGCAGCTGCCGAAATCCTCGAAAGCCGACCAGAAGGCTGCAGAAATAGTTACGAGAATGGTGGCCTTACAACGCAAGTACGGCGACCAGCATAAAAGAGAACTTTATAGAATGGAGGCAAGGTGCAGAAGGCAAATAAGACGCTGCAAGATTTTGCCATGGATATTGAACGTTTGGTGCAGCTTATTTATCCAGGTGAACATCCTTCATTCCTGGATCAGTTTAAAATTGAAGCATTTGTAAATGGCATAAGGGATCCAGATAGTAAATATGCAGTTCGTGCAGCGCAGAAAGCATCCTTCACTGAAACTATCTCGCACGCGCCGGCCCAGGAGACCGCCAAAGTTATATCAAAGCCATAAGTTTACAAGGAACGACGTCTTGAGGCTGATACGGAAAGCTGCGGATGCAAAAGAAGCGAGATAAAAGAAATAATTGAGCAGTTACTGGAAGAAGAAAGTAAGTTGCGTGGAAAATGCTTCAACTGCGGTAAGGTGGGATATTCACAGGGCAATTACAATCCTTTTAAGAAAAGGTCAAGGTCTACTTTACCTTCAAGGGACAACAAAAAACATAATAATGCAGATGCCCTTTCAAGACGCCCAAACAAAGTAGTATGCAGGCACTGCACAAAAGTCGAGAAAAAGGAGTCCGTCATCAAAGTGAGACGTACCCAAATTGGCACACGAGAAGACTGGTCTAAGACCCAAAATCGTACTAGGCTGCCTATACAGAATTTGGCAAAATGCAGATGGAAAAACTACAACAGACATAATCGTCGTGCCAAGTTCCCAGATAAAAAATGTAATAAAGCAGTTTCATAATGGTCCCAGCGCTGGTCATCTGGAAAAGTTAAAACAGCGATTTTACTGGGTAGGCTGCCCACAACCTGTTGCTGAATGCATAGCTAATTGCAAGCTGTGAATTGCAGTAAGTGGCCAGTACACACCAAAAGGATTGGAAAGAGCATGTACCAAAGATTCTTCTGGCATACCAATAAGCTCTCCACGATTCAACATCATGCAGTCTAGCAAAAATCGTGTTTGGGACAGAGCTAAAGCTACGAGCCAAGTTAGAATTTAGCGTCAAACCTATTCCTGCATACGACGATAATGAAATTGTTCCACAGATACAAGAAGACCTGCACGAGCTTCATGAGTTTGTCCCCAATCGCAGTAAAATGTTCAGCGGCAAAATAAAAGTCAGGCATGATCGAGCAGTAAGTACGGAAGGATTTACACAAGGACAACTGGTTCTACTATTTAACCCACAACGGAAGGAGTACACAAGGTGATACGTGGTAAGATTTACGTCGGTACTTGGCGTGTATGCCATAACTCGACGGTGGTCACTGGGGGGATATGAAGTCGAGGACTAATTTCTAGCAACAGGTCATTCCGGAGGTTTAGAAGCAGGACCGCCAACTCCCGTTCCTTGCTGAAGAGTTGGAGACTATTCAACTATGCACACAAGACAACAGGCAGACCAACACATTAAATAAATAACATAACAACAAAACGTGATACAAAGGGAGTAGAAAATTCTTAATTTGTCTAGACCTTTAATGGACTAATATAAAAGTCAGCGGCTGATTATATAGTTAGTTAGTTAAAACATAAACCTCGTGAAGTAAAGACTTGCATATTTAATCAATTGCCCGGTACTTACTTTGTGTGTAGTTAAAGTAAATAAACTTGTAATTAATCTCGAATCTAAATTATTATTTGCCTGTTGTTATTCTCTTCGTTTGATGTATTCTGATTTTATTTCAATCAAGTCATTGTAGTCTTGTATACCGGTCACGAAAATTAATATTGAACCTTAAAGTATTAGTTTTTAATGAACTTTTTCAGACATATACTCTAAAAACACAATGACTACGTACACAGACTTCATAACAGGTCAGAAATGGTTACTACCAGTTGGCCACTAAAAAACCCGAGGCTGGTAGATCGCATACCCTCACTTACACCAACACAGACACACAGAACCTATCTAAGTAAGATAGGCTGGGGTCCACTGCAACCAGAAGAAAGCCTGACTGCGCTAGCATTCAACCCTAACCGGCAACCTAATCCCTAATAATCCTATTTCTTTAGTAACTCAACAATATTCCCCGCATTTAAGTTTGTGTGAAAATCTGAACAAAAATTACTTCATATACAAAGAGTTATCAGTTTAAAAAGCAAACATTCGTGAACATGACAATTGCGTGTGTGAAACTTATTTTTGTAGGTGAAAAAGCACACTTTCGTTTATGAATGAACAAAAATGTACTACTCGTAGTAAACAAATATGTTCCCTGTATGACAGTAATTATCAATTGTATTTGTGTGTGTTACAACGTGAAATATATCCATATCTATGTATTCTCCAGCTTTTGTAAATATTAGTGGATTTCATATTAGTTGTTTTCTTCCGTACTTAATTTAGTAGCAAATATTGCAATCTATACTCATTTCTTATTCTCTAGCCAATAGTATCTTGTTCTAACTCTTAAGCATTGTTTTTACAATTTGTATGTGCTCTGTAATGCATATGCAAGCAATGTTAACTTTCTTTACGTTTTCGAATTGTATTTGTATTGAGCATGTTGCGATAATTTCATCTTGTACTTCTTCTATACTTTTAATAGGGATTTCGATCGTTATTTTATAATATACAGTATGCTTCACTCGTAAAAGGAATTTCTGAGTTTTTGTAATGCCCAGGCAATGGCATTTTAATTAGTACTGTAGTTCTGTCGCAATTAGAAGTTTTTTTTTGAGAGTTTGCGCTTTACCGCTACTGTACGAATGGGGGAATTGTACGAACTGATACTTAGCTGTATAATTTAATTATCTAATATTTTCACACAAGATTAAATAGTGGTTTAAAATAGTATGAATTTAGGGATTTTCCTATCGTAGAACTAGTGCATATATTGTAGTTTCTGGGTCTATTCAAATGTTAAATGATCTGTTTCTCTGCAAGGGCGTTATAGGCACAGCAGTCAATTCACTTGACTCACTCATTGCACTGTCGGTTTTGAAATCATCTTCCATCTATTGAGCTCGGATTAGCTGATACACTAGGACTTACTTGTTTCTTCGTCATTTGCCGCGATGCCTCGATTAAAACAATTTGATTTTTACAGCAATTGACTGGGTGGGTTTAAGACAGGCAACTTTCAATAAATGTCCTCTCCATCACCTAACCAAACTATAGCAAATAGTTTTCGCTCATTTGTGCAGCAGTTGTCTTCTGTTGCAGATAATGACCTTGATATTATTGTTATTGGTCTCCCATTTTGCATCAAGACAGCACCGATTGTATTAGAGGAGGAACCGCTGGTAAGTTCGAACAGATCATTGAAATTTGGATAAAGTTAACAAAACATCTTCCGATGCCCATATATTTTTAATCTTTTGAAATACGACAAGAGCTTCTTCAAGACAGATTTTCACATTTCCAGATATCTTGCTAATACGTTGCCATTTTCGCCGAGAAGGTATTTTGTGAGCAGTTTCGTTTTGACATACGGTGGAAATAACGTGCCAACCCTAAAAATGACCTTAGACCGCGTGGTGTTTCAGGGATCTGAAAATTTAAAATCTTTACTTTACCAGGGCAGATCTTACTACTACCTTTTGAAGCAAGAAATCCTAAAAATTTCACAGAACTTTTAAAAACTTCCGAGTTTTCAACGTTGGCCTTATAAAGTTTTATGGGATTGTATTTATTAATTCTTCTCACCCTTTTTTGTTCGCGTACAACAAAAAAAGGCGTGGTAATTGAATTAGGACTCATGCAAACTGCTGACCTATGAATTTTTGTTTTACCATATTAAAAGGGTAATTTACTTCACACATTATGTCAGATTTCAATTTCTTTTATAAATTTAATATAATTCATATTATCTACGTTCTATTAAAAATAAAAACGTGAGAAACAATGTGTCCGCATAATTACAAAAATCACAGAGAATGATGAAATTGGATCAGTTTGTTTGTAATTAATGATGGGAAAGTATTTGGATAGGCTAAATTCTTTATTTATCTGTAATTAATGATGGGAAAAAGTTTTGGTAACCAAATATGCCACTGAACGATTTCCGACTGAACGAGTTCATGATTAACAAAGAAGAAATCATCAAGTCAATGTGTTCTAATTTTCGTTAATCCTAGGCTGCTCCTTGGATAATTAGTTGCGCGTTAAAAACCGTGATCCTTGTGTATGAAGTTCATCAAATGTCAATACATATATGGATACCAAAGGCTCTACTTAAGTAATGCTTTGCCTCTTTCACTGCGCTCTACCACAATCGTCCGAAGTGGGGTGATCGTGGAGGAATAAACTTCCAATCTATACGTTCCTGACAGCAGCAGTTATATATCATCTTGTTGTTTTATTCTGATAAAAAGTGCTGTAACATTTCCTTAAGCTCTCTATTAGCACCTATAAAATTTATTGCATTATCGGAAAAAATTATAGAGCATCCACCTCCTTCTGGCTATATAATGCTGCGATGAACGCATTTGTTGTCAAGTCGAGTTCGAGGTGAACTTTAACAGAAAAGCATATAAAAACGTTAACATATACTTTAATAGGGGGCAGTCCACGCAATTGTAGTCCACAGTAGTCCACTCCGGATACAGCAAATGGATGAAACTGACTTTCTCGTTCTGTTGGCAGTGCCGCCATTATCTGCTGTTCTGTGAAAGGTCGAAATCTATAACAAAATACACACTTGTGTATTATATATTTGTTTGTTTGGCTCTAAGTATGCAGAGGTTTTCACGAAGTATATTATGCAAAGTTTGTACTCCGGCATGAAGATTTTTACAATGGCGATAACGATGGCGTGTACGAATTCATGCGTTGGTAGTAATACTATGGGATGTTTTACTGAAAAAGGTCAATTTGAATTGTTTAGTCGCCCACCAACTCGTAACAGGCCAAACTCTAAGTCGGCTGGTAGCTTTAGCTCTGTCCCAAACACGATTTTTGATGGACTATATGATGTTGAATAGTGGATAGCTGATCAGTATGCCAGAAGAAACTTTGGCACATGCTCGTTCCAATCTTTTTGGTGTGTACTGACCACTTCTCCGAGATATTCTTGAAAGGTGCGGTTGAATCTTTCTACCATGCCATCAGACTGGATGCAGTGGTGTGGTTCTCGTCTTTCTGATTCCATCGATGTCGCACATTTCCTTGAACATGGCCGATTTAAAATGACGTTCCTGATTGGAGTGAAATTCTGTTGGAACACCGTATCGGCACACCCAATTGTTCGCAAATTCATCTACCACCGTTTTTTTTTCTTTTTTTCTTTTCTTAATAGGACCAGCACTCAGGGGATGACCCCTACGTACGCAATGCACTGTGCCAGAACTAGGAAATTAGGTTACGGGAAGGGGGAAAGAGAGAGTAGTGTCTGTGGACATTCGATTTGAACTTTCCTAGATTGAAAGTGACAGGAAAGACCTCCGGAGGGATCTTATTCCACATACGGACTGTTCTGCTGAAAAACGAATTTTCCCTGTAATGCATAGTGCGATTCATTGGCCAATCAACCACAAAAGGATGTGCTCTCATCGAAAATCGAGTTAAACGTGAAAACGTGAGAGTATTAGGAACAAGTTCCCTAATCTCATTAGAGCACTTACCATTGTAGTAACGATAGAACAGTGAAATGCATCCCACATTGCGTCGATGCCCTAGAGAATCAATAGAGTTGGATACCCTACTGTCAGCAATGAGCTTCTTGGCCCTCTCCTGTACGCGGTCGAGTAACCCCAAAATAGACTTTGGAGCACCGGCCCATACATGAGAGTTGAATTCCATTTTCGGACGGATGTAGGTGGTATAGATAGTACGGAGATCGGATGGGGTGAAGTATCTTCTACACCGCTTTAGAAAACCGAGGCACTTGAAAGCTTCTTTAGAAACCTGAAAAATGTGTTTAGTCCAACGAGCATCACACTGAATTTTCATACCGAGAACATCAAGAGCTTCCGATTCCGTAATACCTATATCACCCATAGTAACAGATGAAGCACCACTACCAAACGAAGATCTATGCGTAAGCATGCAACATTGTGTCTTACGAGCATTGAATTATACTCTATTTACACGACCCCATTCCAAGATTGTCACAAGATCGTGATTAAGCGTATCATTCATGGAAGTAACGTCCAAATGGCCTGGTCTATTATCAAATGAATATGAGTGACAAATGGCGCTGTCATCTGCAAAAGAATATATTGGGTTGAAAGTTCGACAAAGAAGGTCATTTAGAAAGATAAGGAATAAGGTAGGAGAAAGAACGGAGCCTTGCGGTACCCCTGAATTCATCATGAACTCGTCTGATGAAATCCCATCTATAACAACTCGTATAGTGCGGTTTCTGAGAAAACTCGATATAAATCTTGAAAAACTATCACCGACACCAAAAGCAACAAGTTTTGACAGAAGTGCATCATGCCACACTCTATCAAATGCTTTAGAAATATCTAGAGCCACCACCTTGCTTTCTCCAAAATGATGTATGGAGTTACACCATTGTTCCGACAAGAATGCTAACAAGTCACCCGTAGAGCGCCCCCTACGAAAACCATATTGTCGGTCACTAAGCAAGCTGTTGGACTCCAGGTATCTCACTAGATGGAAATTAATCATACTTTCAAATACCTTAGAAAGTGCAGAACAAATTGCGATTGGGCGGTAATTATCAGGGTTGTTAGCCCGCCCTTTTTGGGGATAGGCGTTACATTAGCAACTTTCCAGCACTTCGGAAATTCTCCGGCATGGTACAATGAGCTGAAAAGGGCTGCTAATGGACGCGCTAGCGTCGACGAGCACTGCTTCAAGACCAGTGCTGGTATCCCATCAGGCCCAGGAGACTTGTTTATGTTGAGATCTGTAAGAACCCTTTTAACCGCACGAGCTCGAAAAAACATCCTCGGCATAGTAACTGATACTCTGTCGAGATCTGGCGGTGGTTGACTGCTTTCCGGCAAAAAAAAATTATTTGCAAATATACCAGCTAAAAGGTTAGCTTTATCAACCGGGTCAGTGAATATTTGATCATTTTTAAAAAGAGTCGGAATTGAAGAACTAGCACTATCACGTATTCTTTTAATAAATGACCAAAAGTTCTTACTACCCCTAGAAGTAGCATCTGTACGAAGCGCTCATCGTACAGATGCTTTTCGCGCCTTAGTACTTTGGCACACGAAGATCTCTCCCTTTTGCGTAGCAAATCAGTATCTGCGTTATTATTTCTACACCAGATATTGAATGCTTCCGCTCTTGATCTGACTGCATTTTTGCACGTCTGATTAAACCAAGACTTTGATCTGGTTTTAATCGAAATTATTTTAGATGGAATAAAGGTTTTCATTCCAAACAAAATCATGTTTACAACCATTTCCGCCATGGCATTGACATTATTATCCAAGAAACATAGTTTCCAATTAAATTGCCTAAAAAATTCGTTAAGCTCAGCCCAACGAGCCTTCTCATAGATATATTTTAGACGTTTGGCAGCTGATTTGGAAACATCGTGAAGCTTCGAATATGAAAAGGAGGCGGATATGGTACAGTGATCGGAGTTGCCGAGAGGTGCACAAACATTAACTTCATACTTTTGGGGGTGTGAGTGTATTGCTATGGTGCCCATCAACACATGGAATGTGTGTTGGCTCATTCACTAATTGCGCAAGGCTATTGTGCGCGGCAAATAGCTCAGCATACTGGCCCTCTGTAGTTGTATGGTCTGAATGGTGAAGCCAAGAACAGTTGTGAACATTGAAATCACCAGCAACAACAATTTCACTGTTCAGGCAACTATCTAGAATCTTCGTTATGGAGTCGGAAAGAAAATCGAAGCCCGCTAGGGTTTTATCCTTTCCGGTATTTGGACTTCTATAAAGAAACCCGAAATGCAAGGGGTGTGTCCTGATTCTGAATTTAACCCAGAGACAGCTAAATTCAGGATCATTCATGCCCAATGATTGCTGGCATTGGTACACAACTTCATTGCGAATATAAATTGCAAGACCCAGGTGAAAATTAAATAGTGATAGTAGGTGATACCCAGGTAACTGAAAACTCTGTGGATCAGCGTCCTCGGACACCTGAGTCTCACAAAAGGCTAAAATATCCGGCCTATGGAGACAAATGTGAGCATATACAGAGAAAAAATTCGCTCTCAGCCCACGAATGTTGCAGAAGTCAATTCTGAATTTTCCCGCCATGACAATGAGAGAAATTCAAATTTGTCTCTTCTAACTGCTATACTGCGACCAATGCATTGACCTTCACTTTTTGGACTACTTAGTGATCAGTGCTAGGCCTTCATCACAAATAGTTCAGCAAAAGTAAATACAATGGCAACAGTAAAGCGTTAGTAATGTCTGGTAAAAAGAGGGATGGAAAAAGGCACAAATTTCATCATAGGAGCCATAAAAGCCCTGATCTAGTTTTCTTCGCCTTCAAAATGGCCCCTTGTGCCATCACTGTTGTCTCAGTTTTCTTTATTCTACTGTTTTTTTCACTTTCCCCTTTCTTTGTTTTTGCCTCTTAAGCCTCTGTTGCTGTTTTTGTTCCGTGACTTTATTTTGTTCTTTTTTTTTTTTGTTTTTTTCTTTTTACTCTTCTCTCCGTAATTTTATTTGTTTGATCTGATCACTTTGTAATTATATCATTTTTTCGTTTTGTAATTGTATCATTTTTTTTGTCTCTTTTGCTATTATTTAATTTTGTTTGTTGTAATTTTGCCATATATTTGATTTGTTATTTATTTATTTATGGAACTTTAAAAGACGGATTTTTTTAGTTTTATATTTTATTTATTGTTCCTGTTTTTCTTATTTAACAAAAGTTTTAACACACTCAAACAAACAACATTTTGTAAAAACATCAATTTAAAAACGAAAAACAACTACCGAACGTGATGAGAGATGTTTGGAATGGGATATACTTCGGGCCATTTGCTAAAATAATCTATGACTACTAGGAGATACCGATTTTCTGCATTACTGACGGGAAATGGGCCTGCGATATCCATTGCTAGCCGCCCAAAAGACGCACATGCCTTGTACTGTTGTAGCTAGTAACGACGTTTCCCGCAAAACACTGCTCGCAATTAGCTATCCATTCGGCTTCAGATTGTGGGCATCCTACCCAGTAAAAGCGTTGTTTTATATTTTCCAGTGTTTTTTTCATTATGTCTTTTATCCGGGAACTTGGCATGACGATTAAGTCTGTTATGGGTTTTCCATCCCAATTTCGATATAGGCAGCCACTTACCACTTTAACACTATTCCACTGAGCGCAGTACGATTTTGCCAGCGGGCTTTCTGCCGATATTTCGTTAAGGTCTTATGATCTCCAGCTTGGCCGATATAATTTTTGAAAAATCCTCCTTTTGGACATCAGACCAATCTTCTCGTGTGCTAATTTGGATATGCCTCACATCAATGAAGATCCGTTTCCTCGACTTTTGTGCAGTGCCTGCATTCTACGTTGCATGGGCGTCTTGAAAGGGCATCTGCATTATTGTATTTTCCGCCTTTCCTGTGCATAGTGCAGAAGTAATAGCTCTGCAGACGTTCAACCTAGCGTGCAAGCAGCCCTTTGGAGTTTTAAAACTGCAGCAACCACAGTAATGCGGACTAATCCGTCCTTATAGTACTGTTGGCCATATAAGTATTTGTGGCAATGTTTAACACACTCCAGTAAGGCTAAAATCTCCCGTCGTGTTACGCAACAATTTTTTTCGGGCTTGGAAAATAGTATGCTATAGTAGCCAATAACTTTTTCCGTCCTCTTAATCGCTTGAAAAAGCACTCCTATTCCGTAGCCGCTTGCATCTCTATCCACTATAAATTCATGTACAGCTACCGGATAGCGAGGACTGGTGCTGTACACAAAAGCTCCTTTAGCCTCTGAAACGCCTCTTCTGCTGCAATTTTCTGGTCAACTCATGCAAGCTCGCAGCCACTTGAGCAAAGTAAGACCCGAATCGCCTGTAGTATGTGCAAAGTCCCAGGAAACTAGTAATTCGTGAAGTTTTTGTGGACGAGGCCACTTCTTTACCGCCAATACTTTATCAGTTGATATGCCCTCTGGTGTTACACGATGCCCCAAGTATTTGACCTCTTTTTGAAACAGCGTGCCGCTATACCCTTAAGAACTTAGTCCAGGTTTTCAAGAAGTTCATCAAAAGTCTTTCCCATCACGATTATGTCATCCAAATATACTAAGCAAGTCTTCCAGTTACGCACCTTAAGCAAACGTTCCATTAAGCGCTCAAAAGTAGCTGGAGCATTGCAAATGGCATTACTTTAAACTGCCACAACTCATTGCTCGCGCTAATGGCAGTCTTTATCGGCTATCTTTACTTGCCAGTAACCACTCTGCAAGTCGAAGTCCACGCTGCGGCAGATACCGTGAATACCGTGAATTATCATGAAGTCTGCACCGATAAAAACTTCATCCACTATATCAGCATCAACAAACACGTGATCTGCGCTGATGTTTCCGATAGTCAATCTCTCCCATAGATGATGGCCTAATCCCCAGTAGCGGTGTCCAGTTGTACATTATTTAACAGCTTCATTCCCCCTTAAATAAATTATGCCTTATTACGGACTGAGATGCTCCTGTCTCTACGGTGAAGACTTGCTTCTATCCGTTGATCAACCTGCAGACAGTAAGGTAATAACCTTTTTTTCTGTTGTATGAAATGTAGATTACGGGGCCATCGGTTGTGGGTGCAAGATCTTGTCCCTTAGTGCTACCTCATTTTAATTAAACAGTGACTCGTGGGATTTGGTGCTGTTTGCCCGTTTGTTGTCCCTTGGAGGTAAGGGAGATCTTGACCGTTTATTAACAGATTTGCTGTTGCGCTGAAAATGCCCGACCTTACCGCAGCTGAAGCATTTTGCGCGAGACTTACTTCTTTCCTCCAGTAGCTACTTAATTATTTCTTTTATCTCGCTTCTTTTGTCCCCGCTACTTTCCGTACCAACCTCGAGACGTCGTACCTTGTAAACTTGTGGCTTTAAGAAAACTTTGGCGATTTCCTGGGACAGCGCGTAGGAGATAGTTTCGGTAAAGGATTTTTTCTGCACTGCACAAACTGCATATTTAATATCTGGATCCCTTATGCCATTCACATATGCTTCAATTTAAAACTGATCCAGAAGTGAATGATGTTTACCTGGATAAGTAAGCTGCACCAAACGTTCAATCTACATGGCAAAATCTAGCAGTGTGTCATTTACCTTCTGCAGCCTGCCTCGTAACTCCATTCTATATTGTATTCTTTTATGCTCGCCGCCGTACTTGAGTTGTAAGGTCACCAATATGTCCTCGTAATTATTTCTGCAGCCTCCTGATAAACCTTCGAGGATTTCGGTAACTGCACCTTTTAAGGTCCGAATTAGCTCAATAGCATTCTCTCCATTGTTCCAGTTATTTTTGCTGGCCACAGTTTCAAAATGGAACTTGCGCTGCCATCATAGCTCGGGGTGTTTATCTTGCTGGAGTGCTCAGAGACGGCTCTCACCGGTCCTTCTGAATATGAAGATCGTCAATTTTAGTTTTTAGTTCATGCAATTTCCCATCCATTTTTCTCTCTAGGCAAGACAATTTTTCCTCAAATTCACTTCCACTCGTTTGCCGAATATTTCTTGTAATTTCTGGTTTACCTCACTTAAAAGTTGTTTTCCGTTGGCTCTAGAGCTTTCTTGAATAGCATCAATTTTCGCACTGTTGATTCTCGAGCTCTCTTGAATGACATCTAGAAGTTTATCATTTGTGGCATCAATTTTTGCCATAATAGCCAGAAGTATTGAATCCAAGCTTACATTGGTGTTTGCTGATGGGTTACATACCTCAGCCACTTCTTTGTTTCCAAATTCGTATGTCCCAATATCGATGTCACTGCTTGAATTCATCAGTCAACCTCCAAATATATGTGTATATATATAAAAAATAATAAACTACGCAACTCAGGTTTAAGTTTTTTCGGTAATAAAACTTAACGCTAGCAATAATCACCAACACGATTATAGTATAAAGAATTATTTTAAAAATATATCCTTCATTATTTCACTTTTTAAATTAAAGAAGATCTATAATAAATTACACATTATTTTATATTTCAAGATGAGTTTAGAAAATCCATTTTGCGATCTCGATCTGTAGATAATTACAGCACATTTTTCACCTTTAAGAGTCCTGTAATTTTGCTAATTCTCTTATCGCAGTTTTTAATACATATTTATAATTAAGTTGCGTAGTTATTTTGTTCGCAAAAAAAACATATGCTTTTAAATGTTACATCTAAGTTATAATTTTATAATAAATACATAAATTTTTAATTTTTTGGAAATGAGTTCCTCATGGATCAAAGTTTTACAATTAAGTTTTGAATGCTTCTTGCTTAACTTTTTCTTGAGTTTTAGTGCTTTACAAAATCACAATCTATGTTTGTCGTTGTTTGTGTTAATAACTTAATGAACATAAATTAAATGCACGACCCCACGGTAGTCGGTTCCTTTTATTTTATTTTTATGGATTCAGTGCAAACAACTGTTAGAATTCAAGTTTATTTCATTTATTTTAATAATTAATTTTAATTGTAAGAAAATCAAATAATAAGCAATTTTATTTTTCGTGCTTGATTCCTTTAAATAAATATTTCATGATATTCTCACGAAATATTTATTATAAAAATTTTCATTAAAAAATAAATGTTTTATGATATTCTCATAAGACATTTATTCTAATAAAAATAAAAAATATTTGAAATGTACGAGCTTTTAAGTTTTCTTTAATGTATAATGGCCATATGGATATGCTTCCATATCCAAATATAATATATTTCTCACATATAAGCGCAATTTTATTTCGTGCTTGATTCCTTTAAATAAATATTTTATGATATTTCTCATAAAATATTTATTACAAAAATTTTTATTAAAAAATAAACATTTTATGATATTCTCATAAAACATTTATCCAAATGAAAATAAAAAATAAATTTGAAATGTATTGTAATGGGGGAGAGCATATCCATATTGCAATTTCGCTATTGCTCACATAGCTCATCGGTGAATTTTACCCCAATATTGTATTGAAAAAACCTAAGAGTCTTAGTCTTATATTCAAAGCCAAACTGATTTTATGAGAATTTTTCATGAAAACAACATAGCATAGACAGCAAGACTCAAAGACACTTCCATACAAACACTACAAAACATTTCAAAAACAACAAAAAACATTTGAAGGTGTTTGAAGGTTGCTAATGTAACGCCGATTTCCAAAAAGGGTGAGGCTAACAACCCTGAAAATTACCGCCAATTGCAATTTGTTCTTGTGTATATATTCAATTTTAATGCCCGCAAGACACAATGTTGCATGCTTGTACATAGATCTGTGTTTGGAAATGGTGCTGCATTGGCTGTTCTTGGCTTGAAAATTCAGTGTGATATTAGATGGAATAAACATTACTCAACTTTCTAACGAAACTTTCAAGTGCCTCTTCGTACTATTTATACAACCTATAACCGTCCAACAATGGAATACCACTCTCATGTATGGGCCGGCGCCCCAAAGTGTATTTAAGAGTTGTTCGACCGCATAATGGAGGGCCAAGAGGCTCATTGGGGAGAGTAGGGTATCCAACTCTATTGATTCTTTAAAGCATCGACGCAATGTGGGATCTGTTTCACTGTTTTATAGTTACTACAATGGTAAGTGCTCTAATGAAATTAGGGAACTTGTTCCTGTTACTCGCACATTATCAATTTTAACTTGATTTTCATTGAAAGCGCATCCTGTAATGGATTATGATGGGTAAAGTGGCAGGATCATCATGAGGTGTTTTCAGTGTAGAGGATATCACTAGATATTTGGCGGGATCAACATGAGATGAAACACCAAAGCAAGAGGACTACTCTGCCTAAAGGTAATCAGGTGTAGATGAGTTCTTCATAGCCCTTTCTATATTTTAGTAGCTGTAAAGGGTCTCACCTTGTTATTTAGCAGAAGCTTAAAACTTTTAAATGTAACAAGGCGTATGTTGCCAGCTGAAGTTGTCAAATGAAAGTCTGTCCTTATTTAATTTTCTATGGCTTATATACTACTTATGAAAATCTAACTTATAATCTAGAATTGAGTATTTTTAAAGTTACTCAATTTTATCATTAAATATATTAAAACTATTGAAAATGGGTCATCATCATGCAAGCGATCATGTGTACGACACATGCCAAACACAAGGTGTTGATGTAAATTGACACCCAAAAATGTGTCGGCATATTTACAACAGAATTGTTGTAAATACCCTACATGAGTTGGGTCGGCTCGCATACACTGCATGTTGTATGACTACTGCAGTGCACTAAAAACCATTTTTGTTGATTTTCCAGTGAAACGCACTACGCATTACAGAGAAAATTTGTTTTTTAGCAGAACAGTCCGCATGTGGAATAAACTTCCTCTAATGATCTTTTCTGTCCCTTTCAATGTAGGAAGGTTCAAATTGAATGTCCACAAACATTCTCTTTCCTCTTCCCCATAACCTAATTTCCTAGTTCCGGCACATTGCACTGCAGGTGTAAGGGTCATCCCCTGAGTGTTGGTCCGTAAAAAAAAAACAAATAACTAATATTACTTCTTATTTCAGTAGTTTTAATTTTATAACAATTTATTTTTTTACTTTCTGCAATATTATAATTATTTCTTAATATTGTCTTTATCTCTTTATTTTACAATATTTTTGTTATTAATAAATGTGATGTTTACTTTTAATACGATTTTAGTCCATACTTCCAAATCAGATAGTTCATGTAACGACCTATCTACAAGCTTGCGGGATTCATCGATATGTTTTATAAACATTTTTAATTCCCGCTTTTCCCCCTATCCGAGTTTGGTGCAGATCCATGTACACAGTAGCATGAAAGTGTAACATCATTTTAATTTACGATTCACTTAATTGATATCCTCCTTACTTAACGTACGTTAAAACTTTTTGTTTGCAAGATTATATTTGCATTTATTTCTGTCACAGTTCTACTATTGCACACAAATTGAATTATATTTTTGTTATTCGATATATCTTTTTCTTTTTGAGATATATTTTTATAGACTAATTTTAGATTAATCAAATTTTAATAATTAAAAAAGCTTAATTTTTGTTTAATTGTTCTTGATTGCTTTTTTAAATGAATAATAGAACAAATTAGAAGTAACTTTTAATAATCAATAATTAAACATATTAATGAAAAGAAAATATATAAGTATGTGCAAACAGTACAAATACTAAAGTGAACAACCATGGAGAAACATGGTTTTGTCGACGTTGCTGGCATGTTTTATTAACCCAAGAAAAAAACTTTCAGTTAGTATAGCTGAGTAGACAATATATGACCGAAATTGACAGTTTTTGGTCGCCCCGGAGCAAAGATCCAATTGTCTTGGGACGAAACAAAGGTGCTTTGGCATATAAACGACAACAATGCTGCATTCTCTTTCTTTCAAGATGAACTCTGTTCTTTGGAAAGGATAGACTCTTAAGTTATGCGACTTCATTACAAGTAACACATTTATTGATTAAAAGTTAAGATATGTACATAAAGTTGATACGGTACGGTAAAAGTTACAGACTTTCCCGGCTTGGCTACGTCTGATTTGTATAACTGGTTTATGTGACGTTTCAGCTCATACTAATTGTCGAGTTTTACTTGATAGTGAAGACGACCAAACCTTGCTTTTACCTTTCCTTTTAATCGTACCATCGCAGCTGCACTCTATCTCCCACGCTAATTTGGCGAACCAATGGTCTGAGCAAAATTGATTTTGGTTTTTTCAATGGGCTGATGGCGTCTAATTTGATTCCAAACTCACGACCAAGATAGAGTTTTGATGGATTATTCCCATCTGCTAATGGGGTTGCCCTATATCGAAAAAAGATTTGTTGAATTTTGATGTTTATCGGTGAGTTATCGTCTTCCATAGCTTTCAACTTTGATTTTAGAGTCTGAACATACCTCTCTGCTAAACCATTTGTTGCTGGATGCCCTGGGGCTGTAAACTTTTGTACAATGCCATTATCAGCACAATAATTTTTAAAAACGAAACTTTGGAAAATGGTAGCATTGCCTGAGACAATTAGTTGAGGTAAGCCATGCGTAGTAAAAATATCCTGTAACAATGTAATTGTTTTTTCAGAAGTTGGAGCATCTTTACTAATACAAATTTCAGGCCATTTTGATTTTGCACCCACTAGCACTAGGAAATGATGATTTTGGGAAGGCCCGGCATAATCAATATGAACCCGTCGAAAATGTTCAATTGGCTCCTCCCACTGATGTGTACCTACTTGAGGTGGACTTTTTCTTACCTTCGCACAACTGGTACATGATCTTACTATATGTTCGATGTCGGAGTCTATACCTTTCCAAAAACAATACCTTTTTGCTAACTGTTTAATTTTTACGATGTCGACGTGTGTGTGTGATACAATTTCTTCAAGACTTCTGCACGTAATTTTGATGGGATCAGGACTCGATCGCCTTTGAATATAACACCATCTTTAATGGAGTAGCCAGCTTCAAAATTTTTGCCGTTTAGCAGGTTTTGCTTTAATTTTGGCAGCTCCGAATCATGTTCTGTTTCATTAGAAATGTTCGTAGTAGTAATTGCTAATGTAGAAATTTGATTAATTGTTTGATCTTGAATTATCCGAACCTCCTTATTTAAAAAATGTGTAAAATTTGTTGCATCTTTGATTGTTGCTCTGGATAAGCAGTCAGCATTGATGTTACCTTCAGCTTTACGGTGTTGTATTTTATAATTAAAACCTTGTAGAAATGATGCATATCGTAAAAGCCTGGCTGATGTCATCGCTGGTGTTTTCGCGTTTTGGTGGAAGATTCTGGAAAGAGGGCGATTATCGGCTACTAAAGTAAATTTCCTACCATGTAGGTATATGTAAAATTTATCAACCGCAAAAATAATTGCTAACGCTTCTTTGTCTAGTTGACTATAATTTTGTTCTGCCTTTGTCAACGACCGCGAAATAAATGCCACCGGGCGTTCTTCTCCATTTATTTCATAAGACAAAACTGCCGCTATGCCGGCTGGGCTAGATTCACAGGCTAAAAGTACAGGCAATTTTTCACTATAGGGCACTAATACTCGGTCAGTAATTATTTCTTGATTTAATCTTTTGAATGATTCTTCACATTTGGCTGTTCATATAAATTGCTTTCCCTTTTCTAGGAGCTGACACAACGGAAATGTAATTGTTTAAACATGTGGTATAAATAATTTAAAATAGTATTCCAAGAAATATTCTTATGTCCTCTACGTTTTTTGGTTTTGGCAGGTCTATAATCGCCTGTACCTTATCCGGACATTTTGAAATCTTATTGTGACTTACCACATATCCCAGGTATTTTATTTGGTTTTTAAAATATTCACACTTCTGCTTGTTAATGTGTAATTGAAAT
Organism: Trichopoda pennipes; assembly: GCA_030448955.1. Lineage (NCBI taxonomy): Eukaryota > Metazoa > Arthropoda > Insecta > Diptera > Tachinidae > Trichopoda > Trichopoda pennipes. The sequence continues at coordinate 1,712,570 of JASKUP010000062.1, read as the reverse complement.
TTAGTAAGCCTTTCCAAGCATTTGATAAGTCTTTCTTCGCACTGCTTCAGTGTTTATTCGTGGATTATAATGTCATCAAAATACGAACTTGTACCTTCTAAACCTTGTAGGATTTGGTCCAAAATACGATTAAGCTCACTTGGAGCGGTTTTTATGTCAAATGATAAACGATTCACCTTATAAGTGCTTCTGTTGTGTTGAAATGGTTTAGATTTATTTGCTATCTTCGTCTACCGACCCATGCAAATATGCTTTGAACAAATCTAACTTACATAAGTATTTTGAATTTTTTAAACTGTTTAAAATTTTATCGATTCTTTTTATGGTATAGTGAGCTGCCTCTAACTGTGGGTTAACTGCGACTTTATAGTCAACGCATAGCCGCATATTACCATCGGGTTTTGGAATCACAACCAATGGTGAATACCAATTGCTGTTGTTAACTTTGGTTATAATGCCGTCCCTTTCTAAGCTGTTTAGCTCACGCTCTGCATTTTCGCGTAGTGCAAAAGGTACTTGCCTTTCTTTTAAGAATACAGGTTTAGCTCCTTTATGTAGTTTTAGCGTACAAATCAAATCAGGAATGCAACCCACCTTTTCTTGAAAAATTTCCGGAAATTGTTGTTTAATTTGTGTTATTGAATTAATATTATAATTATGATATTATTTACATTCGCATTGGTCAATGTGTGGTTGAGTTGTAAGTGCCGAATCCACACACGACCCAATAAGACTGTATGTTTTGATTAAACGATGTACATGTCTTCTTTCGAGACTTGATTTTTTTATTTTACGTTGACATTAACAACACCCAAAGGTACAACAACATCACCGGTGTATGCTCGAAAAGCAATATCATTTTTGTTAATTGTAGCTTTAACGTTTAATTTTTTAAAATCTGTTTCAGGTAGTAGAGTATAACCTGAATCCACTTCGAATGTTTGTGTTATGCCTTCTATACTGACTTTAATAAAAAAATTTTGTGCATCCGGAGATGAAATCACGTTTTTATTGTAGATGTCAACTATCTTATTTACACCATAATAATCTCCTTCACTTGTGTAAGCTTCAATCGAATTTGACGTGTTGTTGTTAATTTTGTTTGATTTATTTTGTTTAAGTTTGCTCTGTATACATAAGTGTTTGACATGGCCTGTTTTACCGCATGATTTGCATTCAAGAAAAATGTCTGCCTCGGACTTGTTTCATTCGCATACAAACTCACATTCGGTTCCTCTTTTCTGTAAAACAGCCACGAATTCTGAAATTGATTGGTTCTCATTCTGAACTTCACACATAAAAAGGTGTTGTTATACTAGAACATTATTTTTAGGACAAAAATGTGTTTCCAACAGTGCCACAATCTCATCATAATTCAGTTGATTAATACTTTTCGGTGCCGCTAATGTAATCAACAGCGTATACGTCGAAGGGCCCATGTATTGGAGCAACAATTTTGCACACATATCCTTGTCCCCAAAGATCTTCTTTCTTTGTAGATGGATTTCCAGGCGTTCTCTGCAGGTTTTGAAGTGTTCGATTTTTGGGTAAAATGCGTCAAAATTTTATGTGATGTTTATAATGGTGTTTGTTTCCTTGCTGGGCTTGCTGGCGTTGCATTTCTGTAGTCATAGCTGTGATGGCTTGTAACAATTTTTTTACTTGACCCTCCATTTTGTTAGGTTATGTACGTTGCACTTGTAGATTGAATTTTTTTTCCTTTTACCTTCGTCGCCAATTCTGTTGTGTATATATTTATTCAAATGACTTCTTTAATTTTTATTTATTTAAATTAAATTAAACAGTAAATATAGGCATTTAAATAAAACTTAAACTAATTGATCTTTCTGTGACCTTTTTGATATTGAGCTTGTTGTGTATCGAATGACAAAAGAAAAAGAAAGAGTACTTATACATGTAAAAGAGGGTTGCTCTTTTTTCGTTACTGACATTACAATACCCAATTAATATCACTAAAAGTTTTAATTACATTGAAAATCTTTGTTAAATAGGAATAAATCCTGCATTAATGAACTTTTAATGCCGTTTCTTGTTTTCAGGTAAGTTTTACCGCCTAAATAATGGTAATAATATAATAAAATTTGTTAATAATCTTGTTTCCAAAAAAAAAACAATTTCGTTTTTTAATCTTACTTATATACATACAGAATCTTGTTTGATAAAAATCAAGGCTGTTTTAAGTGGTCTACGTGATAGCTTTCTATGCATTCATAATTAGCTTACCTTAACTCATTTAAAGTTTTGTCCATTTCTTCTTCCGTAAATTTACCTTCGCCCGAAGCCACGAGCTGAAATTCTAATGCTTCATTTTGAAGACACGATTGCACAAATTCAAAAACGTCTCTTAACTTTTCGTTAACGTTGAAAGTTCCCTATGGAAGTCAAGTTATTAAAAATATAGTTTTCATTTGATCCTGACTTACTTGTATCAAAAACCCATTATGAAATTTTATTCTCACTAAAGTATATTTATAGTTTCTTATTATTCGTCGTTCATCACGTTCTCTCATAGCTTGCGTTTTTAATACCCGATTACCTTCTACTTCTTCTGACCTCAATTGTTGTTCCCGTTTAATTTCCTCCGGTAATATTCGATAAAAATCATCAGATAAAACGACAGGTTTAGTCTGAGAATGCAACAACACCTTTATATTGCGATCTAACTCTAATTGAATTAGCTCTGAATTTTGCAAAGCTTTTAAAAGTGTTATTAAATCGTAATCTTTGTCAACATTTTCTTTTGACCATACCAGGAACTTTTCATTATCTAGATCTACTTCACGAAATCCACAAGCTTGAAGAAAATCTAATGCGCCTTCTACATACCGAACTTTGTCAGAAAACATGCTAGAAAACAAAAGAGTTTTTAAATTATAATTAGCAATCATATCTAAGTAAAACTTTACCGATTTGCAATTCTAATTTTTAAATATTTTTCTTCCTCTGGAAACCCAATAATATTCTCCAAATATTTTGTTAAAGTTTTAATGCACTCTTCAGCCTGCAATTTATTTAACAAAAAATTCAATGTGGTACATTATGTTATGCATTATTTTTTTAACAAATGTAATTTGAAATAGCTTAAATTTTAATTAATTCATTTTTACTGAAAAAATATAGACTTTTGCTGAACGTAAACGAAATGTCTAGTTAATTTTTGAAATTTTTTTCTCAAATTTCGTTTCACTTAGAATTAAAAAAAGAACTTATTATTTGGAATCATTTTTAAGTTAATCTACGTTAATTGTGCTAGATGGCTGCTAATGGAAATCTTAATGCAGAAAAATGAATATGATAAAATTATTTCTTAATGGTGTCTGTGCTGTTTGTTTATTCATAACTGAAAAATGTTAATCTGTCAGTTCTATTTGATACTAAAATTCAATATTCATTACTAATAAATTTTTACTACAACTTCATTTGCATTGCCAATCATACGTCATTATTTTCAAGTTATAAAAATTAGTGTACATTTCCTGGGTTATGCTTACGTGACAAACTTTAAAGAACTTAACAAGCATTTTCGAGAAATGTTATTTATTTAAGCAAAGTGCAAAAGAAAACTTTTTTAAATTAATAGAAATACTCAAAAAAAATATGATAGTATAACCAAAAATAATTTTTAAACTGTTTAAGCATTTCCTTTTCTATGCACGAACATTTTTTTAAGAATTTCGTAATACACCCTGTTGGATTTTAAGTACTTTTCCAATAAATTGCATAAGTAGTAGAAGTGTAGTTTTATTTAAATTTCTTTGTATTAAAAAATTATAGATTCCTACGTATTTTTATTTCAGAAAGTATATCACTTGATCAGAAATCATATGAAGATATAAAATGATTGCTAAAATACAACTTTTACAAAAATTTCTACGTTTAGGTAAATACATTATGGTTACCAAAGTTTTTTGGATTTGTCTAACCATTTGACAGGTATAATATTCATTTTTGACAATCGTTTAATTTTTCTTATTAACATTATAGATTCAATAAGATAATATTTAAATAAGATAATATTTTGTAGCACTTAAATATGAATAATATAGTTACGAGGACGCTTAGTTTAAAAAATCTTATAAGGACAAAACGGCAGCAGCATGCTGCATTAAATTTCCAGGAACTAACATTAACAATCAGAAAATAAAAGCAACTAGCACATCTATATGTGATGAATTAGAGTTTTCTAGTAAATGCTAGAACCGCGAAAGAACAGAAATACGCGCGCTCCGTCAATGGTGCAGTCTAAGTGTAAACGTTGTGATCGAATAATGACATAGAAGTTGATGCAGCAGCTCTTAGGCGTTTAAGTGGAAAATGTAACATCGTATACTTCCGTGTGTATAAAAGTAAATAGCTAGTCTAAATAAAGTTTTTTATTTAATTTCAAATACTAAAAAGTTGGGGTTAACTATTTTGCAATAAAAAAACTCAATAAACGTAACAAGTGATGTCAGAAGTTAGATTGACTAAACGTTTATTAAAAGAATAAACATAATATTTTAAATTTTAAAACAAACACAAACCGCATTACTTTTTTAATTAAATTTTATTCAATTTATTATTTAGACTCGAAGCCACTTTTTTCTACATACAGGAAAGTCTTTGTTTTATTAAATATAATTCATTATTTTAATATAATATAACTTCGGTGCTTAAAGCTCTTTTGCTTATATTTTAAAACAATATGGGTATATACACAACTTTCCGTATTTGTTTTAAAATTCCTTATGTTTCTCAGAGTATTATTTATGCGTATACATAATTGTTCTCATATCGTAATATGGGTATATCAAGGAAATTGGCTGCTTATTTGGTTTTCTCCTAAATTGCTTTACTTGTTTTACATTCGAACATGTGCCGATGTATTATATTAGTTAGTTTTTGTCTTGCGCGTTTAGATGATAAGCAGCATACTTGTATTTTTTTTCTTGCATGCCAGGCAGGCAGTTAGTAAACAGCATATCAAATTGTAGTTGTGTGTGTATATAAACTTCTACGCAGTTTGTAACCAGTTGCTTAATTGTTTTATTTTAAACTTAATCAAGACACATTCGTAACAATATTTTTTATATACATTAGACTTGTGTTCTTACAAAAAAAAAAAAAAAACAGTTTCAATGTATCGGTTTTAAATGCTATATTAATTAGATTGTATAATTTTTTCGGAAAAGCCAATAAATAATTTTTGTTACCATAAGAAATGAATGACAATTTTTTTCTTTTTTCAAAGTTCTGTGGGTAGAAAAAATATCAATAATTTGATCACGACAAACTACAAACTTTAAATTTTACATGTTTCAGGTGGTTAGAATAAAATAGAGAGATATGAGAGTTCGCTCGGTTAGTTTTTGGTACCAGTCTGTGGATATTTTATTATTGTTTTTTAGTAATAAGCATGTCCAAGAACGGTAGCATTTTGTACTTGTTCCATGTACTTGTTCATATGCTTAGCTTCGTAGTTCAAGTTTTTTATTGCGGCGTCGAGCCTGTAGGTGTTCATATTCATCAAAATACATGTTGGCTTTTATGCAAAACATGATTATTTAGAAAACTTAACTTTTGGGTATCTACCTACATTTTTAATGTTTCGTTATGGTGTATAATGCAAATTAAACTCGGATATTGGGAAATAACGCTACCACGTCAAAAGGAACAAGCACTTCGTTTGCAATCTATTATTGAAAAATTTTTCTTCTAAATTCTATTGAATCTTGCATATTTATTATATATTTTAAATCTTTTATAAAATTTTTGATAATACTTACCAAATATATACACAAACCGTATAAGGGAGAATTTACAAATAAACAAATATGCCTAAAAGTGATACAACCTCTCCGAACTCTGGGAAGAAAATACAACCTTGGAGTGTTGTCTTCTCTTTTAACTCTAGCAAAAACTGAGTTTATTTAAATAAAAAGAAATGACCTTTTGATTTAATTGGATTTTTATGACATAGTTTTTGTATCTCTTTAAGTACCAAAACAAATTAAGGGCCAAAATAAATATAATTAAAATTATAATGAAACATTTTTAATTGCAGATTACATGCTAAAGTTTCTGAAAATATTAAATTGCAAATAGCTGCGATTGGAATTAAAATTTTCCAATCACTCATCATGCCACTTTTATTGTGTAATTGCATATGTAGTTCATTATAAAATCTAATTGATTCCGCACGACCGTTCAGCAAAAGTTGTTTTCAATTTAATTAAAAATGTCAATTGATGGTGATGCAACAAGTGTAAATCAATTTTTAATTTTTTTAACACCTTTCTGCATCTCTACAAAATGTACATAAAAGTGAAAAGGTTATTATGCCTTTATCAATGTCATTCCTTTTACCTTTTCTTTACTATTACAGTTACGTATTATCAAACAAGATGTCATTGCTTTCTTCGTTTTAAGTTGCTGATTTAAGAAATTTTTTATTTGAATTTTCCATTCTTTTTCCGATAATTTTTCCTGGCTTATAAAGGGACAGCGAAAGAAAACATCTTGGTGAGCGAGATTTATTTTGGGTGTATTCTCAATGTTTGATTCTGACGACGAAATTTCACTTTTCATCACTTTTTGTTCCGCTTCAAGTTCCTTTTTAGCTTGCAGTTTTATATGTGCTAAGGATGTACTTACTTCTTTCGTAGACTTCTTTTCAATACGTTCAAGTGCAGCTCTAGCTTCATTACTTAATTCTTTGTGTTTTGGAGAAACATTTTCATCAGTTTTCCGACAGGAAGAAGAGGTTTCTGCAGACAAAATATGTCCTTGTCCTAATCCTCCACTTATTTGAAGCTTAAAGACAGCTTCTTCTTTTTTTTTCGAAAAGAATTTTATGATTTTTGACATTTTTGATATAATAAGCCTCAAATCCTAGGAGAATGTTCTTTAGGCAATTTCAATTTTGCTACAGATAACTTAAGTTCCTCAATTTCCTTTAGAGTACCTGAAATTAATACGCAGTGTTAATATACTTACATACGTATGTATATATTTACAATATACAAAGAACAAAGTTTCAATTCATAACAGAAATTTCAAAAAACCACTTATTCAAGAAAATAAGAAAATGTTTTTATTCCGAAAATATTTTACTAAATTCTAATTGCCGTACAAAAAATAAATTTCAATTTTGATAGAATAAATAACTATATATTTACCAGCGTGCCCGTGACTGGTTTGCAAGTCATTTCTGGTTTGTTTTTATTCTGCAGCGTTCTTTTTTATGTGCGCCAGAAAAAATTCAATCATTCAAGAAAATTAATGAGAAAGAACACAATTTTTTTCGTTTTTATGTTTTTTTTTTTAATAACTTTATCTTTTTCACAATTCAATATTTTTGTGTGCTTATATAATACGTCTTATTCTATTGCAATGCTTTTACATATACGACATTCTTCGATCGATTTTGGTTCGCGGTATAGACAAACAAAGCAGTTGGTTTTAACACGTGAACATGACCGTGCGAAAAACAGTGATATTCCAAATCAATACCGCACAATGCTAATGATTGACCCCCTTGGTTTTATTGATGGTCATTGCAAAAGCAACACGTATGGGGAACGGAAGCCGTTTAAAATGAAACGGCAAATCTGGAGGAATCGTAGGAATGCGTGGTATCAACACTTCCTCGCCCTTATATTTTCCTTTTAAAATTTTTGCTTCAATCATATTTTTCGTGACTTTTTTGACTACTAAACGTGTCCCATTGCAAAGTCGTAGCAGATATTTCTAAGCAAAATAATTGGTACACCAACTTTCACTTGTAAATTCGGCTGGATAATTTACAACATTGTCTTGATTGATAACAGAGTCAACCGATTTGTAAGTAAAAATTTCCCCGGGAATGTCATTTAAAATTGTCACATTGATATCCGAAACATCTGCATTTTTCGCAGTTAAGATAGCTCTTTCCCCCAACCAATTATGGTTTCTAAAATTTTGTGCAATACCGGGAAATACGTTTTTGACCAATTCTTGTTTTGATTGTGTAAAGTAGCAAAAATTATGTGAAAGCGTAATCATTTTTGTGCTGGGGTCAATTGGATTTGCGCCATTCCCAATATCTAACAATGGCTTTGAAAAACGTTCGGCTGATGGATCATTTTGCAAGTGAACACGCAAATTACACGCACACAAAAAATGCAACAGAATATTGAAAACAAACTTCTATATTTGTTTGCACATCCACTTGCTATGAACATGAGCATATTTCGATCTGCATTGCCGTCGCATTCTGTGCAAGCCCACACACATAACAATGTACAAACGAAAACACATATTTCATTTGATACAAAACATTGAGTTGAAGTATTCAATGGAAAAAGAACTTTGATTTTTTTGAAAAATTTGTCTTGTTTCAAACACGCACTGTGGACGCACTATTGTGCATAAACACATGAAACAAAGGTACAAACCAGGGAACAACCATTACGAAGGTACTGTGCAAATCCGACGGCGCATCTCGTCAAACACTGGCAACCAACGGACACCTATTTTAAAATTTAATAATAAATTTAAATATTAGCAAACCTGCAATCGGCCATTGGAAAATAGCGTTAAATTATAACAAAAGTCAAGCAATTTATTTTACCATAAAAAAGAAATCATGTTTTATGCGTCAAAACGGTATAAGTTTAAACAATACCGAAATCAATTGGGAAAACTACGTAAAGTAACTAGGTATGATTCTAGATTCGAAATTATAGAGATCACGTATCATATATCATTCATAAATGTAATATACTTAATAGAACTCTTTACCCTTTAATAAATAGAAACGTATCATTAAGTATTGACAATAAAATGATATTTTCAAACTTGTATTTCGGGCAATTATGTGCCATGCAGGCTCAGTTTGAGCCTAATTTGAGCTAATTGAATATGTAATTGCATTTTTTTTTGCTAATGGCAACTAATTGCAATTAGTTTTACCATTAAAAAAAAAATCAATTATCTAATGGAATTAGTTGAACTAATTCTAACTGTTTGATGAATTAGAGAATATAAACCAATTGCATCAATTGCTAATTCTAATTGAAATTTAACATGTATGGTATATATACATTTACAAAGAGTTTAAGGATTTTTCTACTAAATAATATGATTTGTTCTGTTATTCTTAATTTTTAGTGTAGTATTTAAGTTAAGGTGAAATTTTTGTTATGATAAAAACTTAAAAACTACTTAACTGTCCAGAATGCAAACATCTAGCATTAAAAATCGCATACAGTTTGTATATTCTAATAGCAACTAAATTAAAAGTTTGCGATTTAATGTTGCTGCGGAATAATGTGTGGGAAGATTATGAATTAACTTAAGGAGTTTGCTTTGAAGGATTTGAAGCACTTTTATGTGGCATTTAGCGCATTCTGCCCAAACTGGGCCTGCATAGCACATAATTGCCCGAAATACAAGTTTGAAAATATTATTTTATTGTCAATACTTAATGATACGTTTTTATTTATTAAAGGGTAAAGAGGTTTATTAAGTATATTACATTTACTAATGATATATGATACGTGATCTCTATAATTTCGAATCTAGAATCATACCTAGTAGTTTTCCCAATTGATTTCGGTATTGTTTAAACTTATACCGTTTTGACGCATAAAACATGATTTCTTTTTTCGGGTAAAATAAATTGCTTGACTTTTGTTATAATTTAATGCTATCTTCCAATGGCCGATTGCAGGTTTGCTAATATTTCAGAAGATAAAATTCCTGAACATAAGACTGCGGTGTCGTCTGCAGACATGGATATACAAGCCTGCTGATTCCCTATCCTCTTATCGGCTAATCAGCTTATTATCTTCTATAAGTAAAATATTAGAAAGAGTCATAAAGGATATAATTATTAACTTCTTAGAGAGAGTAGAGATATTTTACCTCCCCAACAAACCGGTTTCGGCTGTTTGCCATCTTCAGTGTTCTTTTCGGAGTACGAAACCGGTTTGTTCACAAACCAAATTTGACGAGGGTCGACAGAAAACCGTACCCAAATAAAATTAACAATGTTCCTTATGCGTATTAACTGGTGTACAGTATTGTGAGCTTTACGAAACCCGAATTGTTGGGGAGGTAAAATATCTCTACTCTCTAAGAAGTTAATAATTATATCCTTTATGACTCTTTCTAATATTTTACTTATAGAAGATAATAAGCTGATTAGCCGATAAGAGGATAGGGAATCAGCAGGCTTGTTAGGTTTTTTGATTACAATAACAGTGGCTTCTTTGAATTCGGCAGTAAAATAACTTGATTTAAGGCAGCAGTTTAATCCTTTATAACTTTCTTTTCTTGGCAGAGCCTTAAGAATTGTGTGTTGATGCCATCAGCACCAGGCGACTTTTTATTTTTCAAAACCTTCATTGTATCGGAAACTTTTTTATATGTAACAACACAATTTTCGGTGGATACAGAGTTAGAATTGAATTCATTAATTCTATTCGTAGCCATATTTTCGGTTTCTGTATCACTTATACTGGTTGAATATAAAGGATTTTCCGCAAAAGTTTATTAGTATAAAAAAAAAGCAAAAACCACACAGACATACTGGCGCCAATACATTGAAGAAACGACATACAACAACAAAATGTGATACAAAGGGAGTAGAAGATTCTTAAATTTTCTAGACTTTTAATGGACAAATATAAAAGGGCGTCGTCTGAGTGGATAGTCAGTCAGTGTAAAATTAAATCTGTCGAAGTAAAGACGTGCACCTTAAGTAAATTGTTCTGTAGTGTCAACTTTGTGTAGTTAAAATCAATAAACTTGTTAATAATTTAAAAACTCTAAAAACTGGTGTTATTTATTTTTCAATAAAGAACTGACAACAAAACGTTTATAAAAGGTGTCAAAGTAACAATATATACAAAAGAAGAATTTAAAGAAGCATATGCAAAATTAAGAATAAATAACAAAAGCCCTCAATTTAAGATAGTAATATACAATGCCCCGAAAAGAATAACAGGTGACATTTTAAAATATAAGCTAATTGACTATTTCGATATCAGCTACGCAGGACACTTAAGAATACGAAAAACCGTCATTAAATTAAAACAAAGATATATTTGGAAAATCATGAACAAGATGGTAAAACAATTTGTACCTTATTGTGACAGCTATAATGAAAATAAACAAACAAAACACATAAAAGAACCACTTACACTAACAAACACACCAAACAGCATTTTTGAAGTACATTCTAACAACGCAATGCGAACTGACAAAATTTGTCGTTGCACACCCAATACCGACAAAGATGCATTTGTAATAGCAAAAACATTGAATTAGTTTATGGGAAATTACCAAGCCTACCATCTGACATATATGTAATTATGTATAAGAGCAACGAGTCATTACAATTTGCGTTAAATAAGGCAACGGAATTAATAGTAAAATCAAAAGAAAAAAGAACAATTAACGATAAAAATAAAAATGAACCTAATCTTAATGTAGGAGATTTAGTATTAGTTAACCCTTTCAGACCGTGATGCATCAATTGTGCGGGTGGGATTCGGTCTCAATATTTTTACTTCTGTTTACCCAATGTCAAATAGACTGGCATGCATCGATTGTGCTGATTGCTTTTTCTTCACACATTTCTCTTCTGTTTGACTTACTGTTACTTGAATTATTACGAAATTCTTCAGTCACATTTCAGTTTTAGCAAAATAAGTCGTAAAAAAGTTGCGTATTTAATTACAAAAGTATTAATCGTTTTCAAATAATGATGTTTACATATTTTAACTAAAAATATTATAAATTTTAATATTTCAAAGTAATTGAAATCGTTCCATGCAATACAAATGTGTTTTAACTTAAAATATTAATGACTGCATCAATTGTGCGTTTCAGGCCGTAAGTGTGTTTTTTTTATTTTAATTTTTTTAGAAGTGCTTAACGATGATGCCATTTTGGCAGCAGCCAAAGATTCGGATGCTTTCGATTTTAGCAGTGATGATGAAGAAGCGGATAAAAAGTATGTCCCGGGAGAAAGAACTGACAGTGAAGGCGAGGAAGAAGATGTTGATCAAAATATAGGCATATCTATTACAGAGATATATAACAATGGAAATTTTGAGTTGGTTCATAAAGAGGTATTATCTTTGCACAAGTGGAATATGTAAAATAGCAATAAATTATTGTAATAGAACTCGAATCGAACATCCTCTGGCGAAATTAAAAATTTCTAAGACTCCGTATGTACTGGCGAAGACGTTCAAAATGACGTTACTGATTCAGTTAGCAACGCTTGGTTACAAATTCAGAGACAAGAGTATGGACGGTATTCTATCGACGAGCAAATGATACCGTTTACTGGCTGCTGTCCAGTCCGTCAAAGTTTGCCGAACAAACCAAGAGGTGTTGGTTTGAAAAACGAAGTACTGACCTGATCAGATGGACTTGTTCTTGATTTCGAAATATATCAGGGCAAGACCACGCCTCTTTCAGAATAAAACATTGGAGTCGGTCCTGCTTTCGTTCTGCGTCTTGTACAAACTTTACCTAACTTTAACTTAACTTTACCTTTAGCTTCTTCAAAAGGGAATTTATGGGACCGGCACGATAATGAAAAATCGAATAAAATGCGTTAACTTGACTGAGGATAAAATGATGAAAAGGGGAGATATAGAAGAATGCTGCTCCTCAGAGGATACAGTGCAATGAAAAGATTCGAAATCAGTTTTATTGGCGTCATTTGTACTTGGATGCATTAACGATGTTCGTCGGTATTGCAAACAAGTTAAAAAAAATATCAATATCACATGTCCAAATATAGTCAATGCGTTAATGGGTGGCGTGATATTTGCGACCAACTAATGGAAGCATATCGAACGTTTTTCAAGACCCGAATATGACCTTTAAAAGTTATCATTCACTTTATAAATTTGGCTTGTTGCAATGCTCGGATGAAGTACCTGAAGGCTTGTCGGGAAATTTACTAGGTTTTCGACTTGCATTTACTAGGTTTTTAACTTGCATTAGCTGAAGTGTTGGTGGCCACTCAAAGAACCAACAACATGGAGTGGAGCTCTGAGTCTGAATATAACGCGGCTGAAACTACTCAACAACCAAAACTGTATCGTTCTGCGGACCAGCCAAGCTCCGAAAAACGGCTGGATGACTTCAATCAATAGGCAGAAGAACTGGATTTAAAATCAGCCGGTATGTGCCGTCGCAAAAACTGCAAGTCACGCACGCGCACAGGATGCACAAAGTGCGATGCATTTTTATATTTCAGTAAAAAAAATAATTGTTTTAAATTGTATCATATGGACAAATAAAAAAGTTTAAGAGTTTTGGTTACTTTATAATGAAAATCGCCCGAGATGCAGCAATTGTGCATGTCCTAAAAATCCTTGAAGGATATAAAAATGATAAAATTTAATGATTGATTATATTTTCGTACGCTGTACATAACAATAACTGCTAATATAATATAACATAACAAAAAACGACATATACGTGTATATAAATATATATATATATATATATATATAGATATATATATATATATATATATTACGGAATGTACTGTATTATTGTATCTATCAACGGTTACGTTAATTAATTCCTTTGTCGATAAATCGGGATATTCCTCACGGAGGCATCTAGCCATTTCTATAGTTGTAGAATCAACCCTCTCTATCGCACCATTAACCTCAATTTTATATATATATATATATATATATATATATATATATATATATATATATATATATATATATACAAATTAATTATGTATATATAAGTAATCAAAAAATCAACTTTAACTGTGCAAATGAACCAAGAAACTTTGTCGTTCCTTTTTATATTTAACAATATTTGCTTTTTCTATATTTTAATTTCATATAAAAAAATATTTGCTTACTTACTTTTAATGATAAAAAATACTAATTCTCTAGTATTTGAAAAGTATGTCAAATATTTACTTTATTTTTCATGAAGGTATTTCGCAACAATTTTACTTGCTTGGATTACATATTACAGAAAAAATATTATTTTAATTTTAATAAAGAAATTGTTTACTTATTTCGTAATCTTTAGTATTTGGAAAAAATGTCAATAATATTTCGCTTATGAAGCTTTTTCAATTAATATTAGTGGTATTCAATGAAGTGGATGTGTTAACTTCCCCTACCTTAAGTATCGGCGTCTCGTCGATAATAATATGTCTGGTTTATGGGTAGTTCATCCTAACCTCTGGTGAAGTAAAAATTTCTGATAGTTGTAGCGTTCTCCTATTAGTCTTGCACTTAGAATATGTAAGGTAATTAATATTAAAGCGAATCCTATAAAGAGAATTATGAAATTAGTGCCTATTGAAATAATGCCTTTGTACGACACATCCTTTATGTTTTTAATGTTACTCAAATGAAGGTGGTGGAGATATTGTAGATCAAGTTTGATTTCCTTTTCCGTAATATTAGTCCAGTATTGCTGGGATAACCTGAAATGATGTTGTCTCCCAGTTGGAATACATGGCGTTATTCAAAGATATTGTCTCATTAAAAAAATTAACAATGAAGTTACCAATTAAAAATTGTGAATTATTTCCAGACTTTTGGGTTCCATTGTAGTTTGATAAAAAAATCGTTACCTCTAGAATTAGTTCGACTTTTTGTTGTTTGTCTATTTGATACTGGCAAGTAGCTTTTTCGCCATTCATTACTTTAGTTATACAATGATCAGAGTTTAATTTTTTGACTTGGTTTTGTTTACAAATTGTGGTATCATTAATTACTAGACATTCTTCTTTGATCCCATACTTGTTTTCGTGAGAAACCAACAAATTAGTAAAGTCCAAATAAAATTTTTTCTAGCCGTTTTTTACTGTTGAACTCAAGATAATGTGGTTGAAGAGTATGTCCTGTGTTTGTGGAAGAGATATTACATATAAAAGTAGTGAACCTTTGACGACCATTGCCGGTTCTCCAAATTGGAGGGCTTGTATTTCGTTCTTGTAGGGAAGTGTGAAAGAATATTTAGTATATCTGCCTTATTTAGTATTTGGGAATGCACCATCCCTCTTTTGGCCAATTGGACCGCCATTATTATTTGAGCAATTTCATCCCAAAGCAATTTTATCCCAGTAGATTGCGTCAGGATTCCCTGCTATCCACTTCCAAGCGGATCCAATCCAGTTTCTAGATCGTCTGCTCTTCGCTGAATTTTTTACCTGGAGTTGGTCTAACAGATTTTCGATCTGGGCAACTAAGTGTTGCATTTGGGAGCCCAGCGTTCCAGTTCTCGTATCTTCGTGTTGAACAATTGATTTAATATCCCCAACTGTCTGTTCGTACTTCCCTAAATTGATGTGAATTATCCTATAGTTTCCATTACTGATTTTGCCAATTCCTCGTATACTCGTAAACAGTGATGGGCGAACTTCGGCCCGCGGGCCACATCCAGCCCGCGAGAGGTTTCAATCCGACCCGCCGTACGTTTTTCAAAAAAAAAAATTAATCACCTATTAAAAAATTATGCCCAAAAAATAAATTTACATTATGTTTTAAAAAAGATATAAATTGACAATTTTAGCAAAAAAATGCGATGTTTTCATATTATATTGTGTACAAACTGCATAGTTTTCTGGGAAATAGTGTACATACAAGAGAACAACAACTTTCTGATGCAATATTCCAAGAAGAAACATAAACATCATAAAACACTAACAACTAATATAGAAAACTGAGCGTATAACATAACAACAACCATTATATGTGAGATCTAGAAGATTCTTGAATATTCGAGACAACATGCGCAACAAATATAAAAGGGCCAGCGATGGATTAATCAGCAATCAGTAAAAGTGTAAATCTCGTGACCAGCGATGGATTAATCAGCAATCAGTAAAACTGTAAATCTCGTGTCGTAAAGAATAAATTGTGAAATAAAATTATAAAGTTGCAAACGTACAGTTTTATTTGTGTAATTAAAATAATAAAGTGTATTGTAAATACTCCAATAAATATCAATTGAAAATAGAAAGAGAAAAATTGATTCGGAATGTCGAGTATTTCAAGAAGAGTGGACATGGAAGTACTTCTTTATAGAATATAACCTATTTGTCTTATCTGCCAAGATTATAATCTCGCTAGGCACTTTAATTCAAAATATTTGAGTCGAAGTACTATAAAATGACAGATGAAGAGAAGAAAGTTCATTCAGAGGAATTGAAAAGAAAAATATCTAGTCAGCAAATGTTTTTTAAAAATCAAAGAAGTGTCCAGCGATCCTCCACGTTAGCTGGTCACATTGTTGCCTATAAAATAGCAAAAAGTAATAAACCGTTTTTTGAAGGAGAATTTATTAAGGATGTGTTAATTAGCATTGGAAAAGTATTATGCCCAGAAAAGGTAAAAGATTTCGAATCTATAGGGCTGTCACGTAGAACGGTCACAAAAAGAATTGAAGCGATTTCTTCTAATTTAACCAATCACCTTGATGGACGTCTTAAAAAGTTTAAGTATTTTTCAGTCACTATGGACGAGAATGTTGACAGGAGTGATAGAGCCCAACTTCTAATTTTTATCATAGGAGTCGATGAAAAGTTTGTAATAACCGAAGAACTTGCTTGTTTGAGATCTTTGAAAGGAAAGACGATAGGAAAAATAATTTATAATGAATTTAGAGAGGGGATGGAATCTCTTAATGCCCCAATTTCCAAATTAATTAATTTAACAACTGATGGAGCACCTAACATAGTGGGAAAAAATACGGGGTTTGCAGGAGTTTATAAAAGTCAGAATCCAAGATGTTCTTTGCAAGGCTGCCTTGGATATTAACTACGTACTTAATATTATTTTAAAAAATTAATTAATACCCTTGAGTCCGCGGTTTGTTACATCGACAATTTCAAGAGTTTTTATCGGTAGTTGATGCAGAATTTTTAAATGTACTTTATTACACAAAGATCAGGTGGCTGACTTGTGGGCATGCCTTCTCGAGAGTTTGGAGTCTTCTCGAAGAAATTAAAGTTTTTCTAAAAACCAAAACTGAATTTTGGGATGAGTGGGAAATATTGGAGGATAAGAATTGGTGCATCGAGTTTGTTTTTTTCGCGGATTTACTCGATCACTAAAATAAACTGAACAAGAAGTTACAGGGAAGAAATCAATTTATAGATGAAACTTGGGGCAGTTTGAGGTCTTTTAAAATTCAATTGTTTATATTTTCTAAATGTTTGGAAAAAAATAATTTGACTCATTTTCCAAGACTTAATTCTTTGAGGTCTGTGAGTGAAGAGAAGTTAAAAGTCTTTTCACAATCTTTATTAAAATTGTATTCAGAATTTGAGGCCAGATTTGCTGACTTTTTTTCAATGCCTTTTAATGTTAATCCTTAGAATGTCCCATCTGATCTTCAATTGGAAATTATAGAATTGCAATGTAATAATAATTTAAAACAGCTATTTTTAAATACAGATAAGCTTAATTTCTATAATTCCTTACCAAAAGATGAATTTCCAAAGCTAATTAATCATGCGCAGAAAATTATGGCAATTTATGTGAACAGGCCTTTTCAGTAATGAAATGCAGAAAAAATTCAATAAGAAACCGATTGTCAGACGAGAGTCTATTTAATTTATTAAAAGTCGCATCCTCCCAGCTGGAACCAGATTTTGAGGAAATTATGTCAAGTCAGAAACAGATCCATGCTTCCCATACATCTGGAGAATCTTAAAACCAAAATAAACCGTATCTTATAAAATTTTTATGTTGTTTTAAAATATTACGTAATATAACTAATAAATATATAGCTTAAACCGAACTTTTAATTGAACAGCAACCCCATAATTTTTTAATGAATGACCCTCTATGTTTTTTTTTTAATTTAATGGCCCACCGCAAGATTTTGTTTAATTTATTGGCACGCCACCCAAAAAGTTCGCCCATCACTGCTCGTAAATATCTAATGTTGCCTTTGCCCAGTTATGAGTCTGAAAATATGGGAGCTTGTTTAGTTTTTTATGTGGGATTTATGAATTTTTTTATACTCCGTAGGTGTAATGGAGACATTGTTATCATTTTGAACAGTATGCTTTACAAATAAAGGTTTATCCTTTCCCTTGATTTGCTTATTTTTCTTGAATACAATATCGCCCCTGTTATACGACCTGGGTTTTTTCTTTTTTGCATTCTGCCTGTAAAGCTGCATTTTTTTGGTTTCTTGCGATTTCCTGTCGTAAATCATTGTTAACGATATTTTATAATCAGCTAGACTTTGGTAATTAATTCTTTCAGTTCTACCGAAATATAAGAGGGCTGGTTTTTTATTGATTACGGAATGTACTGTATTATTGTATCTATCAACGGTTACGTTAATTAATTCCTTTGTCGATAAATCGAGATATTACTCACGGAGGCATCTAGCCATTTCTATAGTTGTAGAATCAGCCCTCTCTATCGCACCATTAACCTCAATTTTTTGTGGGGGTGCAAAAACCTTCAATTTAATCTAGTACAATAGGACTTACAAAACTGCCCTTATTGTCCATCAAAAGGGTTTTGGGGGCGGAAAAAAAGTTAAGTAATTTGATATCCTTATCACTGATATGTAAAACTGACCTATTCTTAATGCGAAAGAATTTCGCGTATTTTGAAAATTTGTCAATGCAAGTAATGTATTTTTTACCTTGGTAATGCACTACATCGATGTGGAGGATTTCTGTTGTATATGATGCAATGGGAGTGGGTTGTAGTTCGGGATTCGGAGGGTGACTATCGTATTTATTTAAACTCCAGGTTGCACAAGATTTTGTAAAATTTTTTATTAATTTCGTTATTTTGGGGAAGTAGTACTTTTCCAAAATTTGGTTTTTGTTTTCTTCGAAATTCCTATGGGCGTATTATTAACGTTTATTGTTCCTTATCCTTAATGACGTCTACGAATCTTTGTGTTATTCTTATTCCTGCAACAAGGTAAGATGTTTCTCAGGTATTTTAATCCCATTTATTATCGCAGGTACCAACTTTTCCTTGACCATTTTTATCAAAAATTGTTTATCAAGTTTTCATATCTTAATACAGTTTTTCTGAAATCCATTGTGATGATTTTCATAATGATTCGAGTCTACCGTTTCGGAAAATATTAGTTGATTTCTGAAAACATTTATTGGTGCCTCAGAATGTGGTATATGAAGAGAGGCATCTTCATCTGCGCTATGCTGAGAGTTATCGTCAGGTGAATTTAACGAGTTGTGTTCTGTGGTAAACTTGAAAGCGCGTCAGCGGCTACATTCGTTTTTCCAGGTTTGTAAATTAGTTTATAATTATACTCTTCTATCCTGGCCTTCCACCTCTATAGTTTAGCATTATTGTTGGCATTGCTTAATGCAAATGTTAAGGGTTGATGATCGGTAAGGATTTTAATTTCACTAGCTCCATAAAGGTAAGAGCGAAGTTTGTCGAGAGACCATGCTATCGCCAGCATTTCCTTTTCGATTGTTGAATAACTTTCCTCAGTCTTATTAAGAGATCTTGAGAGGTAAATAATAGGACGATCTTTTTCAATTTCGCTCTGGGAAAGAACAGCAACCTATAGCAAAATTTGAGGCATCTGTTGTTAATATGAATGGTGATATGGTTAAATGAAAAAACTAATATCGCCGATGACATAAGCAGTTTCTTTAAGTCCTTGAATGATTTTGATAAACCTTTTGTAGTATGACGCCAATCTAAGAAAACTTTTTAAGTCTTTTAAAGTTTTTGCTGGGGGAATATCTTGAATAGGTGCAACTTTATTGGGGTCTGGTTTTATACCTCCTTGTGTTTTGAGAAATTTTGGCTTTTCGAGAATTACCTTTAAATTAGCTTTTCTTAGTAAACAAAAAACTTCCTGAGATTATTCAAGTGTTTTTCTTTATCTTTTCCAAAGACGATAATATCGTCAATGTCTACATAGCAGTCCTGCCCCAGTAGTGGATGCAAAACGTCGTTCATCATTCTCTGAAATACTGAAATATAAATAAAAAAATATAATTTAAATTTACCATTGTTGATAGAGAAAGCCGTTTTATCGATATCGTTCTCTTTCATTCTAATTTGGTGGAAGCCGGAAGTTTAGTCAAGGGTTGTAAAGTATATACTTTCCCCCAAACTGCACAGCGTACTGTTTATATCCGGGATCGGGTAAGTATCCAAAATTGTTATTGCATTTAGTCTGTACTGCTTATCTCCATTTGCTTTAGGCTCATAAGGGTGAGTTGTAGGGACTTTTAGACGGTCTTATTATGACGTTTTATAGATTTTATAGGTGACTTAGATAAAGGTACGATTTTGTATAGATAGGTTCTTCCGTTGAGGTTCTAATTTCTGCTCGAACGTTCGTCGCAATAATTCTGTTGACGCATACCGGGCCAAATGGTGTTTCGTAGACATTCAATAAGATCTCTACTTGTTTATCGTCGTGATGAATTATTTTCATGTTATTTACCTGTTCTGATACTTTATTTTTAAAATGAATTATGATGCTATTTTTTAATCTCAAGATGTTATTTTTTCGATCTATTATGGCCTCAATCTCGGAGAGTATCGTCACCTATGCCGTCGAAAGAACGTAGTCCCGGAAAAACAAAAAAATCTAGGTAATTATCAATATTTAGACTCTTAAAAATTTTCCGCGAATTTTCCGTTTGATGAGAATTTCGCCTGCAGCTAAGTGAATCTTAAAAGGACAGCTTACGGGCTTAGAATATTGTGAGAGGCTTTCGGTAATGAAGTTTTTATTAGCCCCTGTGTCTACAAGAAATTTTAGTATTTTTCCGTTTTTTAGTCGCAGCTCTAGGTATGGTATACTAGAGAGGCGTCCGACATAAAGTTTATTTCTTCCTGTTCATTGCTTGACTCTTCCCCATATAAATCTTACTCATATTCGCTATATACTTCTTCATTTTCGATTGCTGGATCCTGCTCTAGAGCCTCTGTCTCAGTATTAAAAAGGCTTTGTTACTTCTTAGGGATGTTAGAAGAATTATTTTCCGATATTGAAGATTTTTCCGGCCTGTTCATGTAGTTTATTCTGTGTGATTTTATAGTTGGATCCACCTCCATTGGGACAGGCGGTTTTTGTTGTGTAGTTCTGGGTGGTGGAGTGGTCCGTAGATGCTGTTGTATTGGTGTATTACAAAAACGAATTTCCTCGCTGAGATGTCTTGAAGAAAGTGACGGTTTCTTAAAATTTGAAATTCCATAATTTTGATTGGGATGGACAATAAAACGACAATTGTTACACCGTCTGTCTCAGTATTAAAAAGGCTTTGTTACTTCTTAGGGGTGTTAGAAGAATTATTTTCCGATATTGAAGATTTTTCCGGCCTGTTCATGTAGTTTATTCTGTGTGATTTTATAGTTGGATCCACCTCCATTGGGACAGGCGGTTTTTGTTGTGTAGTTCTGGGTGGTGGAGTGGTCCGTAGATGCTGTTGTATTGGTGTATTACAAAAATGAATTTCCTCGCTGAGATGTCTTGAAGGAAGTGACGGTTTCTTAAAATTTGAAATTCCATAATTTTGATTGGGATGGACAATAAAACGACAATTGTTACACCGTGGGTGAATTGAAAGGTTCTGAAATTCCAAACATGTGGTCTAAGCCTCGGGTAAACTTTTCGGCCTTTGAATTGCGAGCATTTTTGAAACATCTCCGTTTATGCCTCTAACAAATACGTCTAAGGCCCTATTTCTATATCAGGATATTAAAGATTCGATTGTTTCCTGTGAATGGTTATCTGATTTAATTTTATTTATGAGGAAAAGTTGATGATTAATTTTAGCATAAAACTCGTCTATTGTATTATTTTTTTGGCGCATAACACTGAGTTCATACTCCAGGGTCTGCACGTCTGCATAATGCAAGGATAAACAGTTTTTTATCCTTTCCCAGTTCTCATCAAAGATATTATATGTATCCGCAGGTCCCCTAAACCTTTTGTTTAATATGCTGTAGAATTGCCCTATAAATTGGTTTTGTCATAACTATCTCGTAATCTTTTAGGATGGATTCAACACTGTGGATCTATGAGATGTATTGGACGGGATTTCCGTCAAAGGTTTCTGACACAGTCAGGAAGCTTCCTAATGTCTTCCAAATCTTTAGAGTCTTTGGAGTAGGCAGGACTTTAATATCAAGAGTAGGACGGTTAACTGATTGTTCAAGGTTGGCTATTCTATTACTGAGTAACTTGACCTGTTCGATCTGTGCATTTAGTGCACCAGTTAATTGAGTTAAAGTCTGGCTTATTTGGTCGACTTCGTAAAATTATGTGTAAAATGTGTAAAAAGGTGTGTAACGTTTATGCAATGAAAAAAAAACTAAGTTTAAATTAAGTTAGAAATTGTATGGTTAAAAATTCGGTTTTTTGTTTTAATTTTTTTTCTTATTTGTTTTAAATTCTTAGTTAAAAATTTCACTTGTTTTTCCTTTTTTAAATTCTCTTATTTGTTTCAAGTTAAAATTTTCACTTAATTTAAATTTTAAGTTAAACAAAATTATTTGTTTTAAGTTCTCAGTTAAAATTTCACTTGTCACTAAGTTTAAAAAAATCCTTTTTTGTTTAAAATTCTTAGTCAAAAAAAAAATTCTCTTCTTATTTGTTTTAAAAAAAATATTCTCTTCTTTTTTATTTTAAATTCTTTGTTAAAATTTCTCTTTTTGTTTAAAATTCTTATAAAAAATCAAAGTTTTCTTGAGTTTTAACAATTGCTTCGGAAAAATTATTTTAAAGCAGGGACCGGAAATAAGAGTTATTTTTAAATTTTTGAAGAAATGAATCATACATAAATGAACATTGTAGAAAACTTTTAATTACACCATCATGATTTTTAGGCGAAATGCATCCAACATATTGCATGATTTTAAAATTTTTGATTTCTATTTTAACAATCAAAAATAACTCTTATTTTTGATTTTTATTTTTTTAAATGAAAAATAAAAGTTATTTTGGATTTTTATATTTTTAAATGAAAAATAAAAGTTATTTTTGATTTTTATATTTTTAAATGAAAAATAAAAGTTATTTTTGATTTTTATATATATTTTTATATCAATAATAATAATCAATGCAAAACTTTTATTTATTTGTTGATGCCGTATGTATTATAATATGCTGCTTCATTCAAATTTCTATATGAATATAATATATTATGTGACTTATCCATTATCAGCTATAAAAACATGAATGAATAGAAATAGCTTATAAGTTTTGGCTGCCATTCCAAGTCAGTGTTAAGAGGTCGTTTTTAGGTGTTCAATTTTACCATCGTAATTACTTTTAAATGTTCCTCAGATAAATTATAAATCAAATCTCCCAATATTAATTTGAGTGCTGAAAATGACCTTTCTGCATTGACTTGAGTGGCAGATACAAAATGAAGAATTAAAGCTAATTTTCGAAGCCATGGAAACACAAATTTTTTGCTCTCCCAATATTCCAATAAATAAGCAGAAGTATCGAAACGCTTTTCTTTGTAATTGTCTATTTCAAAATAAGCTTTGCGGACGCGGGCATTTATTGTCGTAGGAGTATCATCGTCGAATAATTTATTTCCATTAACCTTAAACCGTCTGCTAAAACAGATCGAGAGCTTGCAACGGAGCTTTCATCTATTACAAATAAGTTTTCTTCAACAGGTGGCATACTGCACCTGTTACTTTAATACGTAACAAAGATTAATAAACATATTACCTATGTCACGAGTTATGAATTGATTTTTATTATTGATATAAAAATATAAAAATCAAAAATAACTTTTATTATTGATATAAAAATATAAAAATCAAAAATAACTTTTATTATTGATATAAAAACATAAAAATCAAAAATAATTTTTATTTTTCATTTAAAAAAATGAATATCAAAAATAACTCTTATTTTCTATCTGAAAATATAACAATCAAAAATAACTCTTATTTCTTGATTTTTTTGATGAAAGTCATAAGAGTTACGGTCCCTGTTTTAAAGTTAACATTTAACTGTTTTCTAGTTCAACTTTCTTTCAAAAAAATGTTGTAGTTTTAACAAGTTATTCGAATTAAGGTTAACATCCAACTGTTTGATTAAATTTCTTACTGAAGGTATCGCTTTTACTTACAGAACAATAATAAAATTGAGCGGTCCACAGTATCCTTTTTGCATCGTTGCTACTTGGGTGCAGATTCTCGCTACCTTGAATTATTCCGCAGGGTTCACTTGACTGTTTATAACTTCCTTTGTGGTACGTCTAATTCCCACCTTTTAGATACCCTTAGTTGATACAGATTATTGATGTGGTAGGTCTAATTCCCACCTTGTAGATGCACTTTACTGATAAAGATGTTTGATGTGGTACACCTAATTCCCACTTTATAGATACACTTTGCTGATACAGAGTTTTCAGTCCTTTAATTTCACGTATTTTTTCACTTTTACGATATTTTTAGATACACTTCAGCCTACTGCTCGGGCGCCAGTAATCAAAATATTTAATTTCATATAAAACAATATTTGCTTACTTAGTTTCAATGATAACAAAATATTTAATAAAGAAATTGCTTATTTATTTTTTAGTTGCTCTAATTCTTTAGTATTTGAAAAGTATGAATGAAGGTATTTCGCAACAATTTTGCTTACTTAGGTTACATATTACAGAAAAAATAATATGTTTTAATTTTAATAAAGAAATTACTTACTTAATTCCTAACTGTTTTAGTTCTTTAGTATTTGGAAAATATGAAAATAATATTTCGCTTATGAAGCTTTTTCAATTAATATTAGTAGTATTCAATAAAGTGGATGTGTTAACTTTAGCATTATTCAGTGAAGTGAGTGTGTTAACTTACATACGTAAATTATAAGAAATATTGTAACAGTACAATGAATATGATTAGGTGTTGTGCATCACACAAGTCTATAATGCTTTCACAATGAGTACAACGAAACAACAAATAAATTATTAATAATATTTCTTTTGTTGTATGCATGGTGCAATACTAAATTGCTTATGAAGAACTATTTGAGTGACACATTTCTTTTTGAGTGCAATTGTAAATACAAAGCAATGATTGGTCAAACTCAAATGGGAATATCATCTTCCATAATATTGAAAGAGAAAAATGATAAACTTGTATATTTTGAAGTTAGAAAGGTTAAGTTATATTCTCATAATTAGTATAAAAGCCCAAACAAAATCATAATAAAATAAACTTTTGATTTGATAAGCATAAAAACCGCCCTTTCAGTCTTGTTTTCTTTTTAAAGTTTCAAATTTCCTTTTAGCAGCTCTTTTGAACGCTCAGGTTCTTATAATTTAGAGAACGCAGATTACAAACTTAACATGTATGTTTTATTGTTGAAAATATTTTAGTAATAATGAAAAATAACATATATTAGAAAACTTAAAAGTCACAACTCATGCGATTAACAATATAATTAAAATTATAATATAAGCAAGTGCTATACAAACAAGTGTAATGCAATAAAAGTTTTAGCTGGGACTACCCCCAGCTATTTCAATATAAAAAGGGACTATAAGGATACCAAACATATACACATAACCAATCCAGAAATAAAAACATTAGTACATATAATATAACAATGTTCCTAAAAAATGTGAAATAGTTCCTTACGCGGATCATACATTATTTAACACTGAAGCAAAAACTGAAAGGGAATGTATGGCTTATAACCAGCCGTTCAATTTAATGCATAAGTAGAGTAACAAACAGTCTTGATTGCAAGGTGTTAAATTACCAAATTAACAACTTATTGAACATCAGCATTATTTATTGTTGTTACTTTATTTTACGTAAGCGCTGACAGGTGTGCTTCATTTTTAACTTACTTTTAATGGATGATCCACCACACCAGAGAAGGACGAAGCCAAAGAAGGACGACATTAAAGACGACAGTGCCCCAGTAGCCACAGCAAACGGGACTTTGCTGCATCGGTATTGATTGGATGGAACAACCTATTAATATAGGAAGTACAGGAAATTTAGCAGAATTAGATAAAATACCGGACGTAGTGCGATGCATACGGGAATTTTCTGGAATTCCTGGCGAATTTAACTCTTGGAAGTAGAGTATAGATAGGATCTTAAATATATACGAGCCAATTAAAGGCTCACCAAAATACTACGGCATATTAAGCTTTAGAATCATATAACACTCCATTAAACTGGGCCGCAATATCTAGATGCCTCTCTATTCACTATGCTGATAAGCGGGATTTGACAACTCTCGAATATCAGATGACCACAATGATTCAAGGGAACAAAACGATACAGGAATTTGATCATGTTTATTCTCACTTATCTCTAATATTGGACAAAATCTCTCGCATGGACGTAGGTACAGCACCTATGGAACTATTAACCAAAACTTATCGAGATAAAGCTCTGGATACCTTTATCAGGGGTCTTAGAGATGATCTCCTGAGACTACTCGCAATGAGAGAACCTACTGAACTCCGACAAGTACTTCATTTATGCCTAAAGTTAGAAAACCAACATTTCCGGTCACACCATGCAAATCAAAGTCAGCAGCAATCTAGAAACCATAATTATGATCTACCCTTGCCTCATAAAGGACAACCTCATAATAGCAGAAATTACAGACAACCTTTTTACCCTCAACTATCTTTCACACCTAATCCAAGACCAAATTTTCATTACCAAACTTAGCAGACACAAGGTCCTAATAATTTCAGAACATCTCATAAACCGGCTTTACCACCTAGACCACAGCCGAAGCCAGAACCCATGGAGATTGATCAAAGCGTTCGCACCAGAAACATTAATTATATGAATCGACCAACAAAAAATGATTTCTTTGGTAAGAGACCGCCACAACACGGAAATTCACATCCTACAAAACATCAAAGGAACTTTAATATTTAACAATTCGATCAAGGCAATTTAAATCATAACCAGGACTCATATGAAACTGAATATCAAGGTATTGATCCTGTAGGAAACTATGGAGACAACCAACTACAGGTAGATTATGAACATGTAGAACACAGCGATGTCCATTTTTTAATTTAAACCACTCTTCGTTACCACACATCGAGTGTAAGACGAGGAGTGGAAAACTGTTAAAATTTTTAATTGACACGGGTTCCGGAAAAAACTACATTCGCCCAGAAATTGCTAATAAATCTATACCTAATAAACAAAATTTTTTAGCAAAATCTGTTGGGAGATATTAATATAACAAGACATACTTTTATTAATCTTTTTAACATAGATGTTCCCATAAAACTATTTTTGTTACCTGCTTTAAAAACATTTGACGCAATTTTAGGACATATCACTCTAAAAGATCTATCAGCAGTAATATACACTGCGGAAAACTACATGACCATTCAAAGTAGATTAAGAATACCACTAAAACAAATATCTCTCCCTGATGTTAACATGTTAAACATTAAGTGCAATAGTATGAGCGAAAGCCAGATGAGCGAAATAAATTCTTTAGTTAAAAAATTTCCCAAATTGTTTGCTGACCCAGACGAAAAATTAACATACACTACTAAAGTGGTTGGTGAAATTAGAACATCAACAGAAAATCCAATCTATTCAAAGTTTTACCCATACCCCTTGTCTCTAAACGATGAAGTGGAATCACAGGTAAAAAAATGTTAGACGATGGCATTATACGACCCTCAAGGTCACCGTTCAATTCTCCAATATGGATCGTATCAAAAAAACCTGACTCACAAGGAAAAAAACAATACAGACTTGTAATAGACTACCGGAAATTAAACTTAGTGAAAATATCCGATACCTATCCAATACCAGATATAAACGAAGTATTGTGTCATTTAGGACAAAATAAATTCTTTTCAGTTCTGGATCTTAAAAGTGGATTCCACCAAATACCACTGAAGGCTGCAGACATCGAGAAAACCGCCTTCTCAATTAACAACGGAAAATTAGAATTTACAAGGTTACCTTTCGGACTAAAGAATGCACCGTCCATTTTTCAGCGTGCATTAGATGACATCTTACACGAACACATTGGGAAAATTTGTTTCGTTTATATAGATGACATTATCATCTTCAGCAAGACAGAGCGTGAGCATTTAAATCATTTACAACAAATTTTTAGAACACTAGAGGACGCGAACATGAAATTGCAACTCGATAAGTGTGATTTCTTCAAAGATGAAGTAGAGTTCCTAGGATTTATTGTATCATCGAACGGAATTAAAACAAATCCGAAAAAGATTGAAGCAATCTCTAAATTCCCTATACCTAAAACCATAAAGGAGTTACGTTCATTTTTAGGCCTTTCATGTTACTACAGACGATTCGTTAGAGATTACGCAAAACTAGCAAAACCCCTAACGTCTCTTTTGAGAGGGAAAGAAGGTCGCATCACAAAACGACAATCAGCAAAACAATACATAACTCTGAATGATACTGCCCTGGTATCATTTGAAAAATTGAAAAGGTCATTAATGTTGCAAGACTTCAAAAAACCTTTTGAGTTGACTACAGATGCGTCAAACTATGCCTTGGGAGCGGTGTTATCACAATCTGATCGACCCATTGCATTTATCTCAAGAACTTTCAACAAAACTTAAGAACACTATGCGACCAATGAAAAAGAGATGTTGGCGATAATATGGTCTTTAAATTCTTTTAGAAACTATATGTACGGCAAATCAAAAGTAATAATTCGAACCGATCACCAGCCCTTGACCTATGCGCTAAATAATAAAAACAACAATGGAAAGATGAAACGGTGGAAAGCTGCTGTTAGGGATAAGTTCAGCCTTAGTAGAATCACTAAGCTTATAATGTAAGGATAAGTTAACCTCAGTGGAAGCACTAAGATTTTCAAATTTAGAGTTTGAGCCTTAGTAGATGCACTAAGACTCGATTTGTATATTTTTTGGTTTAAAACTTAGTAGTAACACTAAGTCTTGTCTAGCAATAAGAAAGTTTGACTTTGTTTTGCCTAAATTTCTTTATTTTCATTAGTCTTTTATACCATTTAATTGCTTACGTCTAAAATTAATAACAAAAATAAAAATAAAAAAGTAATTAAGTAAAATTAACAATAATATAAATAAAAAACATACAATTCAGCACATTTGATCATTTCCTTATTGTAATAACTTAATATACAATTCAGCACTTTTGATGAATGCCTTATTGTAGAAAAACTTGACCTAGTTATTCCCAAAGGTGAATGACTGAATTTCTTGCAATTTGAATTTTCTGCAATTCAATGTTTTATATAAAAATCAAAAATTATTTAAAAGTATATATTTTTTTTCTTTCTTTTGTTTTGTTACGCAATTTTACAATTATATAAATATACTAACATTATATATACTAACATTATATATACTAACACATATATATATACTAACATTCTCCGCCGCGTTGAGCGAATAGCGAAAGAATAAATATATATACTAACATTATATATACTAACATATATATATATATATACTAACATTCTCCGCCGCGTTGAGCGAATAGCGAAAGAATAAATAGAGACAATAATTAACTTAATAAAAAATTGATGTATTTATAATAATCAGATTGCTCTTAGACTTCAGAGTGACTCTCGCTTGGCGAAGGTTCTGATGGTGTTGTAGCCAGGTTAATTGACGTTCTCTTGTAGCGTTTGAAACGCCAGCCTATTAGGATTACGATTACCAACAAAGATAGAAGCAGCGCAGTAGTGCCAACATATGGATGATGAAGAATGGGATAGTTTACTTGTCTTGGAAGGTTTTGAATGTCTGCTAGCTGCCGTTAAAGTTTAGAGAGCTCATCTAAATTTGTATTCAAATTGATGTTGGATCCTATCCTCTTAACCTCGGACGGGGTACCAATTGCCATAATATTGCCCACCATGGCATATGAATTATGTAGCTTGCTGTCCTTGACGATACACGTTGGCGTTATGGACAGGACGCCAGAATGTTTGATGTGTAGGTGTATGGTTTCTGAATCGCAAACTGCAGTGAGTTCCAAGGGATCTATTGTTGCATAAAGCCAATGGTTGATGGTGTTTAGTGCGACGAAGGAAACCTTGGACTGTAGGTGGTTGAAGGTACAATGTGGGGATGTTTTGTTGTTAAACAGAGCAATTTCACAAGAATAACTGCTAGTACCTTGTGTGATGCTGATTTGTAGCATAGTGCACAGGTATATGTTGCTTCGAATTACCGTACATTTATTGAATTGATGCTCATTCATTGTCAGGTATTCATCTCGGTGATCGTTGACAGCCAGATTTTCGATATTGGTTGCTACAGTAATGGCCGTGTTATTTTTGTTGGTGTGTATAGGAATAACCTTGAAGAGTTCAAAATGTTTCTGATTTACCATAGGCAGTTTAATCATGAAAATGACACTGTTACGTACTACCGTACCCTTAATATCCATGATTCTGTATAATTCCAGTAGATCAGTATCGGCAACTGGTAATGTGCGGCCCATGGGAAGATGTCCTTTAATTTTAGCAATCTCCGATCTTAATTGTTTCGGTGTGAGGATACGCGGGCTTATATTTCCGTGATTTGTATGTGTGAGAACAGCGATAAGCTCTGTAAGCAATCGATAGCTACTGAATCATGTGAAACGCTCGTATTACAACTTCGACAAACTTTTGGTGACCCCAACCCTTTTAAATATATTTAAGTTTCCCCCCACCAGTGGTAAGGAACTTTTAATTATTTAAAAGGTATCAGCGAATCCTTTTGATCTTGGAAACACAGCAGATCTCTTACACAAATCAGACGTGATTTTCAACAAGGACAACAGTCCTTTGAAGTCATCTCTACACATTTTCAACAAGGACAACAGTCCTTTGAGGACATCTCTACACATTTGCAGCAAGGACAACAGTCCTTTTCAGTCGCCAATAACTTTTGGTGATCCCGACCTTTTTAAATATTTTTAAGTTTCCCCCCACCAGTGGTAAGGAACTTTTTAATTATTTAAAAACTTATCAAAGGACGTTTTTAAATAGTTTTAAGTTTCCCCCCACCAGTGGTAAGGAACTTTTTAATTATTTAAAAAATTATCAAAGGACGTAATCTAATCCACAAGGACAACAGTCCTTTTAAGTCATCCAACATTTGGTGACGTGATACAACATTTTGGAAAGTAGTACAGGACTACACCACCATCAGCTACAATGTCCACCCTAGAGAACTTGTGCGGATACAGGACGAAAATGCCGAGGAAATAAATAAGGCTATTTCCAATATAAAGAAAACCCCAAGGGAAAGAAGATCTGTTGAGTATTATGAGAAGAAATCAAAGGAGCTCGAAGAACTATGGCGAAATTTTGAACGCTATGACAACACAGTCAGAAGGAACCCGAAAACAAAGGAAGATCATCCATACTTCACGCAAGGGCTACATGTAATAGTGAGTAAAAATTATAGAGAAGCTGAGGATGACATTCAACGGCACATTCAAGCATTAAACAAGGAAAACTAAGGAGTACTACATAGAGCGTCTACAACGACTTGAAGATGCATGGTTAGAGTTTGAAAGCACTGATAACAATATAAGATGTCTGACAAATTTACCACTGCAGCACAAATATTTTACGGAGCAATATTTCCACATTTCGGGCGAAAGACTAAAGTTCAAGGAATTGTTTGAGTCTGAAATTGCAAAGGTGCCAACATTAAGATTCGGTGCAGTGCCAAAACCATCATACAGACAATCAACAGTCAACCCTCCCCAAGACAACAAAAATGGAACCAATAACCATCAGAACGAGTCACAACTTGATGAGGCCATGAGAAGAATAATTCGCAACCAGAAAGCATTAATGAGAGCTCTAAGGCGAACCATTGATGACGTCAATACAGAGGAACATTTGGAAGTATCGTACTCTGAGAGCAAGTTATCACTCTTGGATAAATACATGCACGAGTTCTCAAAAAACAATGACACTATATGGGAATCAACGAACTATGATCAAATTGACGATTACTCGTTGGATAACTTCTACGAAATGCAAGCAGAGGTGCACAACATCCAATGTAAGTTAAGACAGAACGTCGGTGTGGCCAGCGAAAATACATCAACGACAGCCAGAGGAATAGAGCAATGTCAACCTTATTTGCCAAAGATTCAAATTCCGAAATTCAACGGCAGCTACCTACAATGGGTGGCGTTCAAGGACCTCTATACTCATCTTATACATAACACGAAAATGAGCGAGGTGGAAAAAATGTTTTATTTGATCACCCAGCTGGCAGACGAGCCAAAAAAGTTAATAAAACAGTTGCCAATTGAAACAGCAAACTATGAAGTGGCATGGAATATTCTAATAGATAGATACGACAATAAACTTATTGTTACAACGTTATTAAACAACTTGCTTGC
Source organism: Trichopoda pennipes (assembly GCA_030448955.1). NCBI lineage: Eukaryota > Metazoa > Arthropoda > Insecta > Diptera > Tachinidae > Trichopoda > Trichopoda pennipes. Next base: position 1,680,195 of record JASKUP010000062.1, on the reverse strand, counting down.
CCATCCACAAATGAAGAATGAAACGCCACAGGCACTCAAAAGCTTACATGATCTTACCAAGGAACGAACGCACAAGGACTTCCGGTGGACAAATGGGACGCCATCTTGGTTCACATTTTATTAAAGAAACTCGATCAGTCAACGCAATCACTATTCGAACAATCACTTCAAGACAACCAAAAGGCTAGTGCATCTAAATGAATTGCTTAGATTCATAGAGCATAGATTCCAAGCACTGGAAACTCGCGGAAAATCTTACGAGTTTGGTGGGGGGAAGGACCGAGCAAAAATCATACCAGCAACTGCATCACCTTTAAACTGCAAGGTATGTGGATCAACAGGACATCCCATATATTATTGTGAAAGGTTCTTAAAAATGTCACCAATTCACAATTGGACACAAAGGAATAGGCTTTGCGTCAACTGCTTGAAATCAGAGCATGCTGCCAAGGAGTGTACATCAAGGTGTTGCTCCAAATGCACAAAAAAGCATAACACCCTATTGCACTTGGAGAAAGCAACAACAACTCCATCTGAAAATAATCAAAAAATAGTCGCAATAGAAAATCTTCAAAAGACAGCTTCTACATCAAACAAAAATACTCCGATTATAGCTGCAACAAATAAACATTTCAGCGCTACCACCCATGTATTACTAGCCACAGCAATGGTAAGGGTAATGGGAGCCAATGGGTGCACCGGCGTATTTCGAGCCTTGCTAGATTCAGGTTCGCAAGTGAATCTAGTTACAAATAGAGTAATAAATAAGCTATCTTTAGATTCATCAGAGTCTGCACTACGTATTGAAGGCATAGGCCGTAAGGTTCACAATATGAACCGACGAATCAATATAGAAATACGTGCATGTTCAGGCAATTATGCAACGCAATTCGAAGCCTTTGTCCTTCCGACTATTGTGTCGCCCCAGCCTACTAAATCGTTCGACACTTCTGATTGGGATCTTCCCGACAACATTACTTTAGCTGATCCGCTATTCAATCAGACAGATAAAATTGATATTTTGGTTAGAGCAGAATTTTATCATCAATTGATGCACCCTCAGCAGATAAGAATCAACAAGAGACTACCAATTCTACAAAATACAGCTCTGGGCTGGGTCGTCACAGGTAGGCTTAAAGAAGGTAACAACAACATAGTAACCTGTGCAGTATTCACCCAAGAAGAACAAACAATGAACCAACTAATAGAAAAATTCTGGAAACTCGAGGACACTAATTCTACAGATCGAACACTATCAGTAGCTGAGAAACGATGTGAAGCCCACTTTGCGACAAACGTAAAAAGAAATAAGGACGGTAGATTCGTTGTTCGTTTACCATTTTCTGAAAATCCAGTAATTCTGGGAAGTGCGAAAACAATGGCTTTTAATCGTTTTCTGGCATTGGAAAAACGATTGAATCGTAACCCCGAACTTAGAGCAGAATACAACAAATTCATGCAAGAATACGAAACTTTGGGACACATGGAAGAAGTACCAGAAGAAGACATTCCCGACATACACTACGTAATGCCTCATCATTGCGTACTGAAACCTGAAAGTTCTACTACAAAACTACGGGTCGTATTCGACGCATCAACAAAAACATCCAGCGGAAGCTCACTCAATGATATCATACATGCCGGACTAACAGTACAAAGTGAATCATTTACTGTTTTACTACGATTTCGAATGCACAGATTTGTTTTTACTGCAGACATCCAGAAAATGTATAGGCAAATCCAAGTCGAGGACGCAGACCAGGTGTTCCAGCTTAATATTTGGAGATACAACGAGCATCAAGACATCAAATATTACCGCCTTAAAACTGTGACCTACGGCACCTCATCAGCACCATTTTTAGCTACCAAATGTCCTCAGCACCTAGCTACTCAAGGCACAACTAAGTACCCTTTGGGCGCCTTAATATTACAAGATGATTTTTATGTGGACGACTGCCTTAGTGGAGCTGACACCATCAGCACAGCATTGGAATCACAACGTCAATTGAAATCACTCTTAGGAGAGGCTGGCTTTAAGCTTCGAAAATGGTGTTTAAATCATCCTAAGTTGTTGAATGAGATTGCTTCTGAGGACGAAGAGATTAATTTGAACTTAGACGAAAACTCAAACTGCTCAGTTAAAACACTTGGGCTGATATGGCTGCCAAAATCTGATCAGTTATGTGGTCGAGCACAAAAACCAACGACAACATGCGTGACAAAAAGAATAGTCAGTTCAGAACTCGCCAGGGTCTTTGATCCATTGGGAATATTTGGACCGGTGGTCGTACGAGCCAAGATATTTTTGCAAGAGCTGTGGCAATTACCGATGTCCTGGGATGATGAACTGCCCATGAATCTTCAAACCGAGTGGAATAATTTTCGTTCCAGTATAGAGACATTAAACAAATTGAAGATCGATCGGTTCGTACTAAAAACAGGAAAGCCACTCACAATGGAACTTCACACATTTGTTGATGCCTCTGAACGAGCTTATAGAAAAGCAGTTTATATTCGAGCAACATATAAAGACAATACTGTAACAACCAGACTAATATGTTCTAAGTCCCGTGTGGCACCCATTAAAAAGCAAACTCTGCCACGGCTGGAGTTATGCGCTGCGGTACTAGGTGTAGAGCTATCAAACAGAGTAACACAAGATCTTCGCCTACAAAATACTGAAACCTATTTTTGGTCAGATTCAATTTTGTTCAATTGTTCATGCTTGGATAAATTCATCAGCAGCTTCCTATCACACTTTTTTAGCAAACAGGATAGCTAAAATACAATGTTTAAGCAATTCAAATCAATGGCGACATGTCAGTTCTAAACAAAATCGTGCCGGCGCAATTTCTCGAGGTCTGGCACCGGAAAACTTATCACAACACTCAATCTGGTTTTATGGACCTCTATTTCTGTATGGCCAAAAGAGTGAATGGAAAAACTCACCTTCACAAGTTATTAGCACTTGCAATGAAGAACGTAAATTGACGAAGCAAGTCTTAACAGCATCAACCGTTCATCAAAATTATGACGACATCGTTAGTCGCATCAATTACCGAAATTCAATCAAAACTCTTCAACACACGATCGGTTATGTATTGAGATTTATTAGAAACGCCAAAACTACAAAAAATTGCCGCCCAAACAAGAAGGCTCTTGATGCATATGAAATGGAGGAAGCTATGAATGTGATCATCAAGTTCATCCAAGCGGCTGAGTTTGGGGAAGAATTAGAAAAACTATCGCGTCAGACAGCCGTGCATAAATCAAGCCATTTGTCTTCATTAAATCCATTTTTGGACGAACATCAGGTAATGCGTGTTGGTGGTCGCCTGGAGCAATCCACATTACCATTCAAGGCCAAGCATCCAGCTATTCTCTCACACAATCACGTCGGGGTCACCAAATGTTAGGGATAAGTTCAGCCTTAGTAGAATCACTAAGCTTATAATGTAAGGATAAGTTAACCTTAGTAGAAGCACTAAGATTTTTAAATTTAGAGTTTGAGCCTTAGTAGATGCACTAAGACTCGATTTGTATATTTTTTGGTTTAAAACTTAGTAGTAACACTAAGTCTTGTCCAGCAATAAGAAAGTTTGACTTTGTTTTGCCTAAATTTCTTTATTTTCATTAGTCTTTTATACCATTTAATTGCTTACGTCTAAAATTAATAACAAAAATAAAAATAAAAAAGCAATTAAATAAAATTAACAATAATATAAATAAAAAACATACAATTCAGCACATTTGATCATTTCCTTATTGTAATAACTTAATATACAATTCAGCACTTTTGATGAATGCCTTATTGTAGAAAAACTTGACCTAGTTATTCCCAAAAGTGAATGACTGAATTTCTTGCAATTTGCATTTTCTGCAATTCAATGTTTTATATAAAAATCAAAAATTATTTAAAAGTATATATTTTTTTTTCTTTCTTTTGGTTTGTTACGCAATTTTACAATTATATAAATATACTAACATTATATATACTAACATATATATATATATACTAACAGCTGCCTTAGAAGAATACAATTATACAATGGAATATAAAGCAGGAAAAACAAATATCGTAACCGACGCGCTTTCTAGAAGCCCCTATGAGACTCAAATTAATTCGTTATCGGTAAGTCAGCATAGCGATGAAAGTTCTGGGGAAAACTTAATCCCGAGTATCGAACACCCCATTAATGTGTTTAAGAATCAATTATTTCTAACGAATGACTTAACATCGTCTTACCAATTTCAAATAATATTCCCAACGTATCATCGTCATTTAATACAAGAACCAGATTATAATGAAGAAAAATTAATTGCCATCCTTAAAAGATACCTAAATCCATCAGTAATCAATGGTATTAAAACCTAGGAAGAAATAATGGGAAAAATCCAAAATATATACCCGCTGCACTTTGCGAATTACAAGGTACGGTTTACACAAAGTCAAATTAATGACGTCACCAACGAACAAGAGCAAGAACGAATAATTTTAGAAACGCACAAGCGAGCACATAGAAATCAGAAGGAAAACAAAGCCCAGATACTTGAACGAAATTACTTCCCAAAGATGACTAAAAAAATCAACGATTTAGTTTCACAATGTGCAGTTTGCAAGGAAAATAAATATGATCGCCACCCTGTCAAGCCCGAAATACAAAGAACTCCAATCCCGCAATATCCACGACACATTGTTCATCTCGACATTTACAACACCGAAGCAAAGTACGTATTTTAACTGCCGTTGATAAATTCTCGAAGTATGCACAGGTGAAAATCATTGCATCGAGAGCTGCTGAAGACATAAAAGAACCACTGAGAAAACTCTTACTTATGTTTGGAATACCTGAAGAAATAGTTATAGACAACGAAAAAGCCTTCAATTCTGCCTCTATACACTTTATGCTGGAAGATCAACTAGGTATTAAAGTATACAGAACACCGCCTTATAAAAGTTCAGACAATAGCCAGGTGGAGAGATTTCACTCTACGTTGGCAGAAATAATGAGATGCACAAAGGCAGACGGAATCAAAAGGTCTTTTACGGCTCTACTAGATAGGTCTGTAAATGAATATAACCATTCAGTACATTCAACCACAAACAGGAAACCCGTAGAAGTTGTCTTTGGTAGAACAGTGAGTTCAGACCCAGAAAAACTTGAAATAGCTAGACAAGAGACAACATCACGAATTAGACAAAAACAAGAATACGACATAAACTCGCATAATAAGAAAAGAACACCAATAAAAAATTATAACCCAGGCGACATTATATACGTTAGAGTTGATAAAAGACTAGGAACTAAGATCACACCTAAGTATAGGAAAGAAAGAGTTAAAGAGGACAGATCAACAACACTTCTGACAGAATCAGGAAAAATCGTACACAAGAGCAACATAAGGAACTAAATTTTCTTATACCAAACTATTATATTTCTCTTTTTACAGAATAATTATTATTGCGTCAGCGCACGCTGATGTGCAGTTCCACAACTATACATCATCGAAAATTGCTACCATAGACAATGGACTTGCTAAAATTCAAAATGGCATTTTTCGGTTTATCCATAAAATTGACATAGACAAATACGAACATTCCCTACAAGGAATCCAAACCTTCTTTCATTACTTCAGAAACTCCCGAATCCTAAATGAAGAATTAAACAAAACTTACAATTTGTTAGAAAGCATTCGTGCAAGACAAATTGTAAAAAATAAAAGATCTATTAATATTATAGGAACAGCATGGAAATACATAGCTGGTTCCCCCGATCACGACGATCTTGAAAAAATAATCAATAATTTAGATAACTTAAATAATAATAACAAACAATTTGTTATAAATGACCTATTTGAATCGCGCTTAAATAACATTACTAAATTAACAAATTATCTAGAAAATAATATAAAAAGCAGTAGCGTATTAAGTGATGAATTTATCATCATTAATCAAAATAAATTACGCGTTTTAAAAGAGGAAATACTAAACATAAAATATGCGATTCAATGGTCAAAAATAGGAATAATAAATTCATATCTGTTAAATGAATTAGAAATTAAATTAGCTTTAGAAAAAATTGAAAATGAAAACATACCGTTTTCAAGCCCCGAAGAGGCATTAGAATTTACTAATATAAAAATAATGCATAATGCAACGATGATGCTCTATATAATAGAAATTCCGTTGACATCAAATATAATTTATGTTAAACAATTAATTAAACCTATAAAAACAAATAATTTGATTGTAAAATTAGAATTTAAGGAAATATTAAAATACGAAAATAAAATTTATGGAATAAAAAATAAATGTAAACGATTTGCTAACTTAGAAATGTGCAACTTAGATAACTTAGTGGATTTATCCACAGATATTTGTTTACCAAAAATTCTAAACTCTCTCCCATCAATCTGTAATACTATTTATGATTACCTTATTCCGACAGTCGAAGAAATTTCAACAGGCATAATTCTTCTAAATGAATTCTCAAGATAAACGGGATACAAAAAAATGTAACTGGAAGTTATATTATATCTTACACCAATTCCACTATTCAGATTGGAAATAATACTTACAGGAATATTGATGCAACCCCAGCAGAAGTAACTGCACCAGTTGAACAACCTACACCAACCGAAATTAGGCAGCTGCAATTCCTATCCCTGGAAAGTTTACATCAACTACACATAAATAACACCAAGCGGATTTCTACATTTATTAAGTCTGCTGAAGTAAGAGACTTGTCGCTGGTAATGTTAATTGTTATAACTATAATCCCCCTTGTAGCAGTAATAGCCTTTCTTAAAATGAAGCAGAGAACTATAACAGTAAATGAAATCCCAAAACCTCCAATGATTAATAATTCTACACCAATTCTACTTGGAGAGAACATACGAGTAAATGAAATTCCAAAACCTCCCAGAGTCGGTAATCCAATTCCTAATCAGCTTGAAGAAATACGAGCAATTCCATCCCGTAGATTCAGACTTAACGACTTACCATTTTTTTCGTCGATTAAGGACAATCGAATTTAAGAGGGGAAGAGTTAAGGTAACAAATATTTATTTTTCAAATTATAAAATGAAGCAATCGGTGTTGACCTAATTCAGGTTCAACGCATCGATTGCTAGGTCAGAATGCAAAGTTGTCAATTTCAATTAGTAAATTAATAATCAATTTTAATTACTTTCGCGGAGATAGCAGATTGTAATTAAGTAGTAATAAGCATTTTTTATTTAGAACATAGTTGTAATTAAGTTAAGCGAAATTATAAGAATTCAGTTGTTAACAACCTGACACATAGTGTCGCTAAAAAAAGGTTTTAATAATAAATAAACAAAGACACATAGTGTCGAAGGAAAAAAGTTGTTTTTTTTTAATAACCTAAAAAATATCTTAATTTATATAAGCCGTAGAAATTAAGAAATAAAATGAATTACAATTGAAAAATTGATTAATTACAATTGATATTAATAAAGACATATTGAGCTCTAACTAAAAGGAGCTCTAGGAATACTAAAAAGGAAAAGTCTTTGGAAGGGTAATTTAATATTTGGTATAACATTATACCTGGCGATCCTATCATTTTACAGGCTAAAAACTAATAAACTTTTTAAAGCAAAATAAAAATAAGACTATTAAATGTAAGTAAAATTCAAAAAAGAGATGGATGGAATTATTAACCTAACAATCAACTAAAATACTTGGAATATATACCAACATTCAAGGATTAATTAATAACTTTAACCATCAAGAAATAATAGCAGAAACTGAAACTGAAATTCGAATGGAACAATACAACCATTAAAGCACATTGTCAAATTCATCGAGATCCGGTGGAGTAATAATATATTTTTAAAAACATTGGAAAGCCAAAGTTAACAACAATGTTAAAGACTCAGAATACTGGATTAGTGCATATATGGCAAAATATGGAAAAACCTCCATTATAATGGTAATAATATATTGATCACCAAGTGCCTCAAAAGCAGAATCCTCTGATATTTTTCAAGAATTTATGGAAGAAATATGTGATACAAATTTTGATATTTTAATAGCCGGAGACTTTAACTTTGACTGGAATCAGGATTTTTATACAAGTAAATTAGAGAGTATACTTAATGATAATGGCCTTAAACATGTAATGAATGCATATACTACTGTAGTGTACGCATGTTGTCATGTGACATGAAATATGTACAAACCAACTGCAACATTGTAGTGCAACAACTACTTGAACTACATTTGTTAAAGTGTGGCAAAAGACCACCAAAGTAAATTAGGACAAAAGTATCGAATTTCAACAATACTTATAATTTACTTTGTGGCTGTCCGCTTACATGTTACTGACACATGTAAACAATGACAATAATGATGATTTGACAATAATGTAGTTTAACAATAAGAATAATGATAGTAAAAGTTAGTGCAAATGAAAACTCACTCAATTTAGATAATAAGAAATTAGTATATAAGCAAGATTAAATTGTTAATAAAATTAAGATTTAAACTGAATACTTAACGGCATTAACGTGCCTAACTTTCTTTTTATTTCTTACAACCCTGCTGGCAGTTCTTTCGAACGCCTAAACTTTGAGCTGTCCTCCTCGTCAGCTGGGTAAATCCAAACGAGGACTATAGGGAAATAACATAAACTTTACACAATACACCCTATCACTTGGCGATCTAGCCCTTCTGCCACAAAACAATAACTTTAAATATATTACATGGCGATCCTGCCTTTACACCTTTAAACATATTACACTTGAATAACACGAAGATCAAAAACGTTATTAGACTATATAATAACAAATAATGAATGGATCGCTGCGGAAAATAATATAAATAATAAAATATCAGATTATGAATCTATAGACATTTGCACATCTATGCGAAAATATAGAGCACGGAAAACATTTTAGGGAAATAAATATTGTAACGACACCCTTTTCCTGGCTGCTAGGGTATACTCAGCGGCGTCCTGGGTCGTGTTGTGTCGTTGGGACAAATAAAAAGGCCGCGGTTGCTCAGGTTTACTTAGCCTTTATTTGCCACTATTTCTTGTCTTGACGGCAGCTCGTTTTCGGCTTCGTCTACTTTATACTGGTGTGAGTGCGGCAGTTTCCGTAGTCTCGGTCCTACATATTCCGGTCAGTAACGATTCGTTTGAAGCACAGTTCGGTGGATTGGCTGTTTCTCCAAGGGACACCCTTTTCCTGGCTGCTAGGGTATACTCAGCGGCGTCCTGGTTCGTGTTGTGTCGTTGGGACAAATAAAAAGGCCGCGGTTGCTCAGGTTTACTTAGCCTTTATTTGCCACTATTTCTTGTCTTGACGGCAGCTCGTTTTCGGCTTCGTCTACTTTATACTGGTGTGTGTGTATGAGTGCGGCAGTTTCCGTAGTCTCGGTCCTACATATTCCGGTCAGTAACGATTCGTTTGAAGCACAGTTCGGTGGATTGGCTGTTTCTCCAAGGGAAATAACCAAAACAATTTAAGCTTGGCTAAAACCTCCGCCCAACTGTCCATCCACTATTGTGACGGTAGACACAAATTCTGCTGGGTTAAGACCTCGGCTTCGTTTGTGACCGAACCACAGTTTAGTTAATTTGGACGTGTGTCCAAGGGAAAAAAACAAAACACTGTAGGCTGGGCTGCGTTAAAACCTCCGCTCAACTGTCCAATGCTCTGGTCACCAACTATGGTGACGGTAGACACAAATTCTTCTGGGTTAAGACCTCGGCTTCGTTTGTGACCGAACCACAGTTCGTATCTCAGGGTATAAACTCGGCTGGGTTAAAACCTCTGCTTTGTTTATAACCTGACTGTCTTACCTAACAGTCCAAAATATATTAAAATATTACCTGTTGTCCTGCCGCCGGCTGCACACCAATTGAATTCTTGTTCATGGTGTTTGCCCTTTTATACTTATGCTGCCAACACACATCTATACACAAACACACATACGTCATAATGGCAGTCTATGTACACCACAGCCGATGGCTGTATTTACCACCAACCATCAGATGTTGCTTAAACAGCTGTTGGCTAGTTTACCACCAGCCGCTTGTTACACCATCCTGCCAGATGGCGTTGCCCAACGAGCTGCCGTTAAATACAACGTTCTAAATTAAACTTACTTAACTATTACAAAGATGTAAACATAGTTCATTAACTTAATACTAAATTAATTAAAAAAATAAAGACATTCTCCTAAAATTAGTGAGAAGACTTATTTTATTATAAACAAAAGAAAGAATTCATATTCGATGTTATATGATACATACAATAGAAATATTAATTAGTATTGACAAAAACTGAAGAAATACATTATTTCCAAACAAAAATTAGCAAGATTAATAAATTCATATAACAAAATAGGAATTCAGATGAAATAGATGAAATATTACTTATGATTGAACAAATCACAAAATAGATATGCTTATAGGAGTTTGATCGCGACTGTCACGATAGTCGGACGTCTTGCGGATGTTTATTTTCTTTACAATCTGTTTGCTGAATATTTCTCATCGTATTCTTTGTGTATTAAACTGATAATATTAAAACCTTAGAGACATAGACTCTTAAACAAAGTATGAATGAGCGCAAGGCTCATAAACCTATTAAAATAAACAAAAATGACATAAACATTAAAACATGTGAAACAGTATCAATAGATAAACTCAGAAAAAGAAAAAACGAATCAAAAATAGAAGTGATGTCGAAACAACTTAAAAATAACTATTGGGCAATTCTTGCCAACGACACAAATTGCAATCAAGATGTAATACAAAAGTTTGAAAAACATGTGCAAGAAAGGGAGACTCCCTCAGCATCAATAAATAGATCACAAAATCTATACAAAATCTATTCTAATATAGAGAATAACAATAAAAATGAAAGCATCAGTAATGATCAAAATAAAAAAATGAATAAGAACAAAATACCACCTTTACACATATTTGATGTAAACTCTAATTCTCTTATTGAATTTGTAAGAACCGGTCTTAACATAACTGAATTTAGAATAAGAGATAATAACAACAAAATACAACTACTCACATCATCAATCGACGATTATACAAGAATTAAAGCATATTTGGAAAAAACCAAAGCAAAATTTTTTACGCCAAAAGATTTAAAAACAAAAACATATTTACTAAAGGGCTTAAGTGCCGATATTGATACAGAACTAATTATAAATGAACTCAAACAATTTGAAAGCGAAAATCTTAAATTTATTAAAGTAAGCACATTTTTAACAAAAAGGGCATCAAATAGTGGACACAAATTACCAATTTATATGGTCCAAACAAGCAGCGATAGCAAAGTAAATGAACTCAAAAGTATTAATTCATTCCTTTACCGTTGCGTAAGATGGGAAGGTCTTCGAAAACCAGAAATAACACAGTGCAGGAACTGTCAAAGTTTCTTCCACAGTGCGGCTAACTGCTACTTACCTCGACGGTGCGTTAAATGTGGAGAACAACACGAAATAGGTAAATGTCCACTGCAAGTAGTTCCAGTAAATGAGAGGGAAAAGATTTATTGCGTGTTATGTAGCAGCTATGGGCACCCGGCATCTTATAGGGGTTGCCCAAAATTTAAAGAACTTCAACAGAAATTACATGCTAAAAAACAAGTATTTTCGGAGAAAAGATATAAAAATACTTTAAGTTATGCAAATATTGTAAAAACTAATTCATCACAAAAAACATCAGATAACAACCCAATTAATTATGCATTAGAACAACTAAATAATTCTGTCCAAAGCTTAGCGAACCAAATCATTAATCTTAATAAACAATTGCAAATATTGTTGCGAGTCACCCTCGCATAATTGATTAATTATTAATTGTCATCAAGTTTATGTAAGTTTATTATACTAATTATTGTTTTCTTTATTATATTAATTATTGGTCAGCAAGTTCATTTAAATACATTGTACTACTTATATTATTGTTTATATTATTTATTATTGGTCAGCAAGTTCATTTAAATATATTGTACTATTTATATTATTATTGTTTATATTATTTATTATTGGTCAGCAAGTTTATTTAAGTTTATTGTACTACTTATATTATTATTGTTGTTTTAAGTTTATTTTGGTTTATTGTTAATAGTATAAATAGTAAATAAGTTTTAGATTAAGGATGAATTGTGAAGTACAACTGACCATAGTAGTTCGAACCCACAGCTCAATAGGAACTGTGAGACACTAGGTAGAAGTTAGGTTATAGGTAAATAAAGTAGCGGCCTGCGAATCCTACGGGACCCTCCAGGTTTGTTAGTAATTATAATTGTATAACCTTGCCTTTTATTTCTAACCCTGCGAATCCTACGGGACCCTCCAGGGTTGCTAAATAGAAAGGTAGAATTCACATTTCAACAAGTTGGTATCCCAAAAAGGATACACCAACATTTTTGGCGCAGCCGGAAGTTTGTATATTGGTTTGTTATCTAAGAGATACTCCAACATTTTTGGCGCAGCCGGATGTTTGTATATTGGTTTGTTATCTAAGAAATACTCCAACATTTTTGGCGCAGCCGGTTAGCGCGTATAAAATTAAATTTACGCGTATAGGATAATAGTTCTAATGCCTGACTGTATTTTTCTTTCGACAAAGTAGGAGCGAGTCAATAACGCCTAAATTCTAGCCACCTTTGACTTGCTGGAACTGTCGATTGGTGGAATACCGTCAGGACGGGACTTTCTTAGGGAATACCGCGTATAAAATTGAATTTACGCGTTTGAGATAACAGTTCTAACGTCTGACTTTATTTTTCTTTCGACAAAGTAGGAGCAAGTCAATAACGTCTAAATTCTAGCCACCTTTGACTTGCTGGAACTGTCGATTAGTTGAATAACGTCAAGACGGGACTTTCTTGAATACCGCGAGATTAAGTCAACATTTTGGCCCACCTTCAGTTTTTTTCGGAGTATTCTCTTACATGATAGACTAATATATAAACAAGAACTAAAGCATTACATTCATACATACATATGTATGTATGCTTATGCAAGCGTCAGTTTTCATAGTTTTCAAAGTAACATTAACAGGGAAAAATTGTTTTTTTTATAGTTTATTTAAATCAGTGAGCAAGAAAGACGCAGGGATGTCTCTGAAACTGATGGTAAGAGTGTATAATTTTTAATTATAATTTTAATGGAGAATCTTCAGGCTAAAACGGACGAACTTATAGAAAAACTTAGTAGATTTAGTAACTCAGTAGACAGTTTACAAGTGCTCGCCTGAACAGAACTTAGACATTTGAACCCAGACAAGTCGAAAACACAGAAGCCAGAATGCCGGCCTTATCAGAAATTACGAAGATTGTAAATAACACGGTGCCCACATTCTTTGGCACCGAAGGACCGGATTTATCCTCTGAAGTTTGTAGATTCATACAAGGATGTAGGATGGTGGAAAGCGAACTACCGGTGCAGCCAAACGCTGACCTAGTGCAAAAGGTCATAGAATGTTTGAAATTACGTCTGTTGGGATCGGCATACTCCAGAATAGCAGAGCTCAAGTTCGGGTCAGTAGATGCCTTATGTAACCATATAAAGAAGCTCTATTTGAGGAAGAAAAATTTAGACCAGATCAGAGAGCAGATACTAAACTGTAGACAAAGCGCAAAAGAGTCCGCAAGCAAGTTCGGCAACCGCCTGCAAATCTTATTGAACGAAGCGATAAACGCAGCTGAAAGTGAGTGGCCGGAGGTAAACAGCAGAAATACTATAGTGAAGGATTTCAAACGAGTAGCTGTGAGATCTTTCATTAGAGGGCTAAGAGACCAAGCCCTCAAATCAAGATTTATTGACAGACAAACGGAAGAACTGGAATCCCTATTAGAGGTAGTTGAAAATGCGGAAGATTTATTTGGGGAACCTCTACATATTCTCAATACAATAACAATGGACGTTCCATGTGGTTTTTGTAACATACAGGGCCACGAATGGAATAGTTGTAAAAAAAGATTGAACACCCCATACTGCTTTCAATGCGGAAGATATGGGCATGAGGTCGGCCCACTATGCAAAAATAGCCCAAACAAGCAAGAAACTTGTGGGTACTGTAAAAACAAGGGACACAACTTCGACAGCTGTCGGAAACGACTAAGTTCAGTGTACTGTGGAATATGCAGGATAAGAGGGCATATGGAGAATTCATTCTGTCAACAACAAAGAATTAGAGCCACTCAAAGCCAATGGAATATCAGACCACTGGTAAACAATCTGAGGACACCAGATAGAAGTTACGGAAATAGCAACAACACAGAGGGTAGACGTAACGGAAATAATGGGACAACCACCAGAAACGTTACACCTCCACTCTGCTTTAAGTGTAACCAGCTAGGACATTTTGCACGAGACTGCCAGAATAATCAGACCCCTCCAAGGAAAACAGAAAACTGCATCAACGGGCATACAAAGAATAATATCCGGAATACGGGGAGGTATAAAGGAAATAGCAACAGCAGCAGAATGCAAGAAAATAATCAGGGAAACGAAATACGGCCCAGTTACAGCCAATAACTGGGGAACCACAAACGGGAGAAGGACTAACTTGGCACAAACAATTTAAAAGCACGGAATATAGTAAACAACTGGGAATGGGAAACACAAAGGAGTTTAATGAGAAAGAAACAGAGGCCACATACATAAGGAAAAAGAAAGAACAATTAAATACTGAGCGGAATAAAATCAATATGGTAAATGAAATAGACTCAGAAGAAGAGTCAGAAGCTGAAGAAGCAACAGAAATAGTACACAAAGCGGTGGTGCACAGAAGAAAGCAGGAAAATTTATATAAGAATCAGAAATCAAAAGGCGCAGAGGATAATCAAGAATTGAAGCTTAATAAAGAGCAACAAGATATGATGTGCAGTGACATTGACAATAGAGTCAAGAAGTCCCCAGGCAACGTAGATACAATTTTCACTAAAACGCTTTTTAAAAGAGCCAAGGAGAGAAAACCAAATGCGTTTGCAAAAACTGGAGCAGATTCTATACTAGAAGTTGAACAAGTCGTGAGTGCTCTTGAAAAAGGAAAAGCACAGAAAGAAAATTCTCTTGAACCTTACCGAGCATTTCATAGGCAAAATGTATCGGTAAACATGGATGATCCAGGGTTCAAGTCACAAGGACTTGGGAAAAAGTGGTCACAAAAAAGTTGCGAGGAAACCCCCTATCAGAATCCTAGTAATAAGTCTCATATGAAAGACAATACGGATTTTGGGGTAGTCCTGGGAACCATACCACTAAAAGTCAACACCAGTAGCGGAGATAACCGATCATCAGATAGGTTGGACGCAGTGTTCATCACGCTTAATTGCCACGAGGCTAAGACAGGTAAGCTGATCCTGCTCGTGGATACTGGGGCAGATTCCAGTATATTGAAGAAAGAAGCAATGAATTCATCTTCGATCAAGAGTACGGGGGAAAGAGGAAAATTATCAGGCGCTTTTGGAGGCTGTGCAGCAACATTAGGCACAGTAACAGTAAATATGGGAGAACATTTTTTACCATGGACTTTTCATGTGGTAGGCGAAGGTAGCAGCCTACCCGCGGACGGAATTCTGGGAAGAAACAACATTTGGGGCAAAAGCATAATAAACTCCAATACACAAACCCTGGAAATTCTAGAAAACAGGCAAGTAGTAAAAACGTTCCCATTACACGCTGAGGGAGCGAGCGTAGAGGCAACAAACCGCAAAAATTACTTGATAAAAAAGAGAGCAATCACGATGACGCCAATATTTTTAAAAACGGGGGAAAACACAGTAGTGGTACACAAACAACAGCTGTACCCAGGTGTTTATATCGGGAATACTATAGTGGACACTCATAACGGAAGTGCGGTAGTACCCATATTAAACATAACCGAAGAGGATGTATCGATGGAAACAGACCTCAAGGTACAATTTTCAAGGCTAGATGGCTATAAAGAAATTAAGAATACAGAAATAAAGGAAAATTCTGCTTCAAATAAGGAAGAACGAATAAGGGAACTAAAGGAAATAATAATGAGAGGAAAAAATTGGAATGAAGAAGAACGGGCCTCACTGAGCAGAATGTGCGAACAATACCAGGATGTATTCATGCTACTAACTGACAATCTACCTTATACAAAACTAATAAAACATAAAATACCAACAAAGTATGACCAGCCACCTATTAATCAAAAACAGTACAGATTGCCACATGTACATAGGGACGAAATTAACAAGCAAGTATCGGAATTATTAAAAGAGGGCGTTATTAGCCCCAGCACATCGCCGTGGAATTCACCATTACTGTTGGTACCCAAAAAATCACAAGACGGCCAGAAAAAGTTTAGAATGGTAGTGGATTTCCGAAAACTGAACGAAGCTACAATCAAGCAAGTTTTCCCTATTCCAAGGATTGACGAAATTCTGGATCAACTGGGGAACAGCAGATATTTTACTACGTTAGATTTGGCTAGTGGATATCATCAGGTGCTACTGGATGAAAAGGATAAAGAAAAAACGGCCTTTAGCACTGACAAGGGTCATTTCGAATTTAACAGAATGCCGTTCGGGCTGATGGGAGCTCCAGCAACTTTCCAGAGGGTAATGAACTCAATATTAACGGGTCTTCAGGGTTTGGATTGTTTTGTCTATCTCGATGACATAGTCATCTATGGAAGAACTGTGGCGGACCATAAAAAAAAAATCGTCAATGTCTTATCCCGACTACGTGAAAACGGGCTAAAGTTGAACACTAAGAAGTGCCAGTTCTTGAGAAGAGAGATTGTTTATCTGGGGCACAAGTGCTCAGAGAAAGGAGCGCTCCCAGACCCTGCAAAAGTAGAGAGCGTTAGAAATCTGAAGGCCCCTAGGAGTATAAAACAGGTCCAGGCTTTACTAGGACTAATTAACTATTACCGGAAGTTCGTCAAAGATATGGCGAAGCTGGCCGCACCCATAACCAGTCTCTTGAAAAAGAACAGCAAGTTTATTTGGACACCGGAGTGTCAGAAAGCCCTAGACACGTTAAAGGAGAAAATTTCTAGCCCCCCAATTCTCGTTTATCCAGATTTTTCACAACCATTTCGGGTAACTACGGATGCCAGCAACGAGGCACTAGGAGCGGTATTGTCACAGGAGAGGGATGGTAAGGATCACGCCATTGCGTTCATTAGCCGAACCCTAAACGACACCGAGAAAAGGTATTCAACCATTGAGAAAGAAATGTTGGGGGTAGCATGGGCTACCCACACGTTCCGCCCATATCTATTGGGACGCCATTTTACGGTGTTCACCGACCATCAACCGCTCAAAGGCATATCCAACCTCAAGGACCAAACTTCCAGTCTGGCGCGGTTTCGACATAAGCTATCGGAATATAATTTCGACATTGTATATAAACCGGGAAAAACAAATTTAAACGCAGACGCGTTGAGCTGGTTGCCGCTAGAGGACGAAAAAATACAAGTCGTCACGAGGGCGCAACGAAAATTTTCGGAAGAACAGAAAAACAAGGCGAAGGAAATGAACATGGCGAATCACCCGGAGGAAAAACACGCGGAAGATATGGTGGATACAGCCGTTACTATAACCAATAAAAAAGACATTCGAGAGGTCCTGAGAAGTTTCCATGACGCTCCATTGGGCGGGCATCAGGGAGCGAGGAAAACTTATGCCCGAATAAGAAAACAGTATAAGTGGCAAGGCATGCAGAAAGAAATAAAAAACTACATCAGAAAATGTCCTAAATGTCAGAAGAATAAAAGCGGGCCTCTAAACAGGGAACCAATGGTGCTGACCGATACCGCTAGGAGACCATTTGAAAAAGTCTATATGGATATGGTTGGACCCCTACCGACCACCTCCATGGGGAACAAATATATCCTGACGTTCCAGGATGACTTATCAAAATTTTTTATTTGTGCACCCATGCCAGACGCAGAGGCAGAAACAGTGGCAAGGGTTTTTTATAATGAGATCATCACCAAATATGGTATATCAACAAAGCTAGTGACTGATAATGGAACAAATTTTACATCAAAATTGTTCGGGAGTGTGTGCAAACTTTTACGAATAAAAAAGCAGCATATCACTCCCTACCATCCTCAGGCTAATGGGTCATTAGAACGAAGCCATCGACCCTTAGCGGAGTATCTGAGAAGTTTTGCGAAAGAGGACGGGTCTAACTGGGATCAATAGTTGGCCCCAGCCATGCATGTGCATAACCACACGGAGCATGCATCTACGCAGCAGACCCCGTTTAGGGTACTCTACGGGTTTGACATCCCACTACCGGCAAACCTTAAAAGAAGTACCCCCTCTACAACCACTACGACTTTTCCAAAGTACTGAGGTATCAAGTTCAAAAGGCCTATGAATTAGCTCGCCGGGCGCAGATGAATGCCAAAATCACCGCCAAGAACCGGTATGACAAACATACTGCAGCCAGCACCATGGAAATTGGAGATAAAGTTCTTGTAAAGAACCAACTAAGGAAAAATAAATTATCCCCACTGTTGTTAGGGCCCTACGAAGTAACAGGCTTACCAACGCCGGTGAACGTAAAAATCACGATAAAGGGAAGAGAAAAAACCCTACACCGGAATTTGGTTAAGACCTATAGAGATGGATCGAGGCCCAACGACAACGTTAAGGAGAAAATAAAAAAAAAAATTAAAAATTTAAGTTTTAAGCTAAATTAAATTAATCGAATTTTGAAAGGGGGGAGGGATGTTGCGAGTCACCCTCGCATAATTGATTAATTATTAATTGTCATCAAGTTTATGTAAGTTTATTATACTAATTATTGTTTTCTTTATTATATTAATTATTGGTCAGCAAGTTCATTTAAATACATTGTACTACTTATATTATTGTTTATATTATTTATTATTGGTCAGCAAGTTCATTTAAATATATTGTACTATTTATATTATTATTGTTTATATTATTTATTATTGGTCAGCAAGTTTATTTAAGTTTATTGTACTACTTATATTATTATTGTTGTTTTAAGTTTATTTTGGTTTATTGTTAATAGTATAAATAGTAAATAAGTTTTAGATTAAGGATGAATTGTGAAGTACAACTGACCATAGTAGTTCGAACCCACAGCTCAATAGGAACTGTGAGACACTAGGTAGAAGTTAGGTTATAGGTAAATAAAGTAGCGGCCTGCGAATCCTACGGGACCCTCCAGGTTTGTTAGTAATTATAATTGTATAATCTTGCCTTTTATTTCTAACCCTGCGAATCCTACGGGACCCTCCAGGGTTGCTAAATAGAAAGGTAGAATTCACATTTCAACAAGTTGGTATCCCAAAAAGGATACACCAACATTTTTGGCGCAGCCGGATGTTTGTATATTGGTTTGTTATCTAAGAGATACTCCAACATACAAACGTCCAGAATAGACACTATTTTTTCTATGCTAGAATATTAATTTTTTTTTCACAATGGCCAGAACAATAAAAGAACTTGATATAATTCAAATAAATGTTAACTCATTAATTAAAATAAGTAGACGATATGAACTCAATACATTTTTAATGAAACACAAACCAGACATTGTCTTGCTAAATGAAACCAAACTCAACTTTAGGCACAGGCTGAAATTTGAAAACTATTCCCTTGTAAGAAATGATAGAAAATACGCTCAAATGGGTGGCGTAACCGCAATACTAGTAAAAAACGGAATAAAAATTAGCCAGTAAACCAATTCTACTATTAAATCTTTTAAATATTTAGAGTTATCAGTTATAAAAATTCCGTTGTCAAACGACAAAATGCTCTTTGTAATTGCTGCGTACTACCCATCGGGAAATAATTGTAAATTTTTTAAATCAGCATTAACCGAACTTTTTAAATCTTTATGTTTGGAAAAAATTGATAATTACTATCTATTACCAGCAGACTTAAACTGGAAACATGGTAGCTGGGGGAACGTCGTTTCTAATTCTAAAGGAAATAAACTGAAAGAGTGGATGGAATGTTATGAAATAAGATACAGATGCAAATTATATGCATCTGGTTTACCTTCATACCCTAGAACCAATTCGTATCTTGATTTATGTATAGCTGACTCTAGGCTAGTAATACACGAGCTTGAAAATTCTTTAAATTGCCTAGAAACACTTGATTACGACAGTGACCATAACGCGGTTAGAATAAAGTTATTAAAATTGAACAACGAACATCCCCTAACCATCTTTAGTAACATTCCCAAATGCCATTTAAATTTCAAAAGGACAAATTGGAGGAAATTTAAAAATTGCTTATTAAATGATACAAATGAAAACATACCGAATGACAGAAACTTAACAAACTCCGAAATAGATTTTTATTTAAATAAGTTAGATCAATCAATAAATAATGCTATATACTCATCAGTTCTGGAATATAAAGAACAGAATCCCGTTAGTAAATTTACTAACTCAATTATTAAAAAATTGCATTCTGACAAGAGCAAATTAGTAACAATATTAAAGCGATGTAATAGACTGGAATATTTTATAACACAAGCAGAGCTTAACTTTCCTAAAACCAAATTAAAGCTTATTAGAAAAATTATAAACGATAACTTTAAAGCTTTAGTTAATACACACTTCCAAACAAGTTAAGGGGAATGGATCCAAGAAACCCCAAGAAAATGTTTAGCGATATCAAAAACCAAAGTAGAAGTTTATATCCGCTTGAAATAAAAATGCTAGAAATTCCACATGAAAAAAAATCTCTCATAAGAAATGCAGGCATAAAGCCTGAAGATCTAGAAAGGGAAGATGATAGCAATAATTTTATGATTTACGATCACATTCAAAAACTTAACGTAATTGGATCCTATTTAGAATCAGTTCACTCTCATAAAGAGATTGACCTAGATAATACGCTTCATGAAGAAGTTAATAACCGTTTCACTGAGTTTTTAGAAAGAAAAAACCAGTACGAAAACCAAAATTTAACTAAGACAATATTCTCTGTTTTCAAACGGGGAGATGTTTTAAGTGAAGCCCAATTAGATAATACATTTGTGCAAAAGGACACCGTTAGACTAATTTTTAAAAACTTAAAAACAAAACTGTCAGCAGGAGTGGATAATATCCCAAATATAGTACTACGTAATATGCCTGATGCCATTATACATAAATACTGCATACTTTTTAATAACCTAATGAATAATAGCTATTTTCCTCATGCGTGTAAATTAGCCAAAGTTATCGTGTTGCCTAAAAAGGACAAAGACACCGATAATCCTAATAATATTCGTGCAATTAGCTTATTACCAAATAAAAGTAAGATTTTCGAATCTTGTATAAACAATACAATGGTAAAAGATTGTCATGAAAATAAGATAATAAACGACAGACAATTTGGCTTTAAGTTCAAACATTCGACAATTCATGCAATTAATTTTCTTATTTCAAATATTCACTGGAGTCTAAACAAAAGATCGTATACTGGAGCGTGTTTGATAGACTTTGAAAAAGCCTTCGACAATATATGGATACCTGGGTTAATATATAAATTAATAGAGTTTAAATTTCCATTGCAATTTATTTTTCTCTTACACAATATGTTAAACAATAGAACTTTTTTCGTATTTAATAATAACATCAGCAGTACAAAAAATTTACAATAGTTAATGGTTTACAGCAGGGCACAGTGAACTCACCATTTTTGTTCAACTTATACATATACGACCTTTTAAATAAAATCGAAGATATAATAGCGTTTGCAGATGATATTACTATTTATCATACGGACAATAAAATTGCAAATATAAACATAGGTTTGCAAAGAAAATTTGCTACAATTGAGAAGTACTCAACAGACTGGCAAATGAAAATTAATTTCAACAAATGCGAGTGTATTCTATTCCGGCCAACAGTTAATAAATGCAATAGCAACATTAGGAAGAACTGGAAGAAGTTTGGTATAAAATCTAATAGCAACATAAATATTACAGCAAAAACGACTGTTAAATTGCTAGGGATCAATTTAGATAAGTTTCTGTATTTTAACAACCATGTAAACCAACAACTTATTAAAGCAAGAAATGCATTTTTCAGGTTCAAGAATCTATTTTTTTTTAAATCTTGCAACCAAATGTTAAAATAATCATGTATAAATCCGTAATAAGACCCATTTTAACATATGGATGCCAAATATGGTTCAATATATCACCATATATGGATATATTGAAAAAATAAGATTATTTGAGAGAAAATGTCTGAGGTGTTGTACTGGACTATATAGATCTCAAAGAAGTGAATTTAAGAAATACATACCAAATGTAATTTTATACAATAAAGCCAAAATCTCTAGAATAGATAACTTTATTATTCACGTCATAAGAAATCATATTTTAAACAGCGTAAAAATTTAAGAAAATAATCTTATAATGGCTCCATTTTATGTTTCTCACGAATACATAGCAAAAATTCTACATAACGGGTATATTCCACCTGAGTCTTTTCTTTACCTTGATCAAAACGGGTATACCCAAAACAATGACGGCATTCCTATAATTTACCACATTTATAGACGAGCCAATAATAAAGCTATAAATAGTAATGAGATTACACCCGACAATAGGCGTTTCGATATAAGTATTTATAATAAAGACAAACATATTAAATTAAAGTTAAACCCTCAAAAGTACTGGTGGATCTCCTAGGTAATTACTTTCGATTTTAACCCTTGACATTACTTTTATCTTTCCTAATACAAATGTAAGTTTTTCGCATTTTTACTTACGATAAAGTTTCAAAAACTACATTATTTTAATATATATATTTATGAATATTATATGTAATTAGAAATAAGAAATAATCAATATATATTATACTCGAGAGCTCGTAATTTTGGGACTTTGTATATAGAACAAAATTATACTTAATCTTTTGTTTATTTTTAAGAAAAAATTAATATGAATTTGTAATAAATAAACAAATAAAAAAATAGATATGCTTATAAATAAAAATACATTGTTTTAACAAAAATTAGCAAGATTGGTAAATTTATATAACCAAAATAGGAATTCATATAAGGCGGGTTAATTAATTCAAATAAACGTTGGAAATTCAATACAGCAATAATATGTAGGTTTGTCGTGCCAAAAACGGCCCTGGGACTTTTGGCGTTACAATATTGTTACGGATAAGTCCTGCTAAAGTTTTAAAATTAAAAATTAAGCAATAAAGCGAACTGCTGGGTATGTTGTTTACGAACTGCGTGGCTTGCTAAGAAAACTTATGGTACAACAACAAAATTTCAAGTTACAAACTGCGTAGAAATTTTATACACCAACAATAACAATTTGATATGCTGTTTACTAACTGGCATCCAAGACAAAATGAACAAATTTCTGTTTACTAACTAAACGCGCAAGACAACAAAAAACATGTATGCTGTTTAGCATCTGCGTAGTTTTCTAAGAAAACTTAACTACAAGAGACAACATCAAATATTTTAAAATAAATCCCAAGCAGAAACCTTATCAGCATAAAAAACATATACATCGAATAAACATACAACAACAAAATGTGATACAAAGGGAGTAGAAGATTATTGAATTTTCTAGACTTTAAATGGACAAATATAAATAGGACAGCGTCTGAGTGGATAGTCAATCAGTGCAAAATTAAACATCTGTAGTTTCAACTTTGTCTAGTTAAAGTAAATAAACTTGTTATTAATTTAAAACCTCTAAAAACTGGTGTTATTTATTTTGCAATAAAGAATTCATAACTAAACGTTTATAAAAGGTATAAACGCAACAATATTTTTAAATACAACAGAACTAGATTTTTTAAGGAAACAAGTGCAGTGTTACAATATGATGAACATAAAGACCTTTACGATAATGTTTACAACTTTGATAATATCTTTGAAAATACTATACGAAGATTCAGTGTTAAAACAAAAATAAATGAAAACTGAAATAATAAATGGTTTAAAAATGATCTCAGAATGTTGAAAAGGCGAAGCATGGAATAACTACAAAATAATTAGAAATAAGCACAAAGTTAAAACCGAAAATGAAAAAAATAAATATAGAAATCATCAAATAAATACTGCGCTAGACCAGACGGAAATAGAGTAACAATCAATATGATTTTGGATAACTGGAACACAATAGGAAATTTTATGCTAAATATTATAAACAAATCACTAGAAACTGGAATATTTCCAAATAATTGAAAAGAATACATGGTGGCACCTATAGAAAAAAGTTAAAAATACTAACAAATGTGAAGAATACCGTCCAATAAATATGTTTCAAAAATATGAGAGAAAATAATTGAAATGAGTGTTAAAATTCAATTAGAATGCTATATTTAATAACACAAGTTACTTTCAAAATATCAGTCGGGTTTCAGAAAAAAGTACTCTTGTGAAACAGCAATCAACTATGTTATAAATAGGTGGAAATTTATGAAGAGGAATAACAAAATAATGGCAATTTTCTAAGATTTTAAAACAGCATTTGAGACGATTGATAGAGATATTTTATTACGGAAACTTTATAAATATGGAATCCAGAATACTGAATCGAAATGGTTTGAGTCATATATCGCAGACGAAGGTGAGTGACACATTATCAAATACAACAATAAATGACTTCGGAGTACCACAAGGCTCAATTTTAGGAGCGCTTCTGTTTATTATGTACATAAATGATATGGAAAAAGTTTTGTTAAAAGGGGAAATTGTTTTATATGCAGACGATACGATGATTTTTACTGAAGCGGCAACGGAGGAGATATGTCACATTAATTTATCTGACGATATGGACAACATTATGAAATGGTTGAGAATGAATAAACTAAAGTTAAACGAGAACAAAACTAAAATAACGAAAATAAATATGAATACTAATATAATATTTAAAATTAACGATATAATAATAGAGAAAGTTAATAATATAAAATATCTGGTTTTTTTGTAGGCAAGGACTTAAAATTAAAAAAACATATAGAATACATATGTAAACAAATTGGTAAAAAATCGGGTTTTTTAAACGTATAAGGAACAAAATATCAATTATAACAGCAATAAACATATACAATACGACGATAAAACCACATTTTGAATTTGGATCTACTGTGTTATATACATGCTGCACAGAATAGCACATATCATGGATGCAGAAACTACAAAATAAGGACAGGCACGCAATAATCAAATGCAATAGATTTATCTCAGTGGGACATATGTTGGATACACTCAAATGGCTCAATAATATAAGACAAAAATTAGAATTTTTTATTCAGAAAATAAAAACGGGAGAGGTGCCTGATTATTTAATGGAACAAGTCAGAAACGTTGGTGATGTTCAACCATACAACTTGAGAAATGCTACAGATTTTAGACTACAACGACCAGATAATCACACAATGCGAAAATCATAAAGGATTGAAGCTTTACAACATGGTGCCAAACATTATTAAGAGTGAAATTAATCCAAATGTAATATTTGATGGCGAGCGATTTCGATGCGATTGCATCATTCTCAAGCCGCGGTTTAGTTTGTACTGGTGAGTCAGTGTTGGCGTTCAGGCAGTTCTGTTACTAGGTGTGTCCGTCTGAGGGTGTTTTTCGTTTGCCCGTTTGCATGAGTAGTTTCAATGGTGTGAAAATTGTGTCTGAAGTCGTGTTTACCTGTTCGTTTATAATGTCGTTGTTGAATGTTTTTGTTTTGTAGATTTCCATATTTTCAAGAATGTCTAGTCTTCGTCCTTTTTTGCTAGGATGTAATAATGTCATACATTCATCTATTTCCCTTGGTGTGTGTCCGTGAGTGTCAAGGTGTAATGCAAAGTTTGAATCTTCTCTTTTCCGTTTGTATGAGCGTATGTGTTCTGCAAACCTTGTTTTTAGTGTATGTCCAGTTTGCCCTATATAGGTTCGTTAGCAGGTACAGGTAAGTCTGTATACCCCGCTGGAAATAAATTTAAAATTTACAGAGCATAAAAAAAATCTCCTTTTAGAAATAAAATCTAGAATAACAGCAATAAACATTTACAACTATTGTTATACCTCTTTTCGAATTTGAATACACAATCTTCTTTACATATTGTGCATTAAATCCAAAAGATTACAAAATAAAGCAATGCGAACAGTACTAAAATGTAGTGGCAGCACATTAACAAATCTATTTTGAATCTTTGAAATAAATTAGTGTAAAAAATAGATTTATTTTTATACAGAAAATGAAAATAGGTAAAGCTATTCAGAAATAATTGACTGAACAATTAAGCCATGTTGGAGCAGTGCAGCCATATCAACAAAGAAACGCTGAAAACTGGTCTGAAAAGGGCAACGAGTATGGGAATGCATTTATGCAATACTCTACACCTAATAGCCGTGAAGTTAAATCTAATTATAATATATTTAAAAATAGAATTATATTCCCTTCCAAATATATGTAGAAAAACTTATATATTGAAGTACTGTAAAAAGTGTTTCAGCTTTAGGTTTTCGCTGATAAACTATTCCACAAAAAATGTTGATGGCTCTAACTCGCAACACTAAGAGTTTATTCCGAATTTACATCACCTTTTTTGCTCATAACTTTATTCACAGCTTGCACAGGTTCTTTTTGCTACTGCCACACATATGTACTTTCCTCAACTCTTTTGGAATCCTCAGTTTGTAACTTTTTTAGTATATTCCAATATTACGAACGATTAGCTTTTTAAAACTCTCCACTTATTTACAATAATCTTCCAGCCAATTTTTAGATTAGGCTTATTAGAATTTACAAATCAAACCTGAAAACCAGTAAAAATTACCAAATGCAAAGTAGTGCTAATGATATAATCAAAAATTTATTAACAAATTTTTTTAGTCATCTAGAAGAGATTATTTAAAACAAATTCCCATTTTTGCTGTTGGTAACAAATTTAGCTCTACAGTCTATATTAAGGCGCCATTAAACTGTATAAGTCCATATATATGAACATATTTATATACAAAATGTAAAAATATAATGAATAATATATATTTTTATTTTTCAACACCTACTTGGTCTAACGAATTTGTCCGTAATTACTTTACCATAAACGTTCCAAGAGTAAGTAATTAATAACGAAGTAAAAAGCAAGAGGATGAAAAGTAATTTGAAAAGCGACCACTGAACAGCAGTAAATTCAACTAGACTTTTCCACGAATTTGCAGGTCGCGAAACTTCCCTTCCAATTTTTTTGGCAAATTTAAAAAGATTTTGAACTTGCAGGAAGAACGATTGAAGCGTAATAATAAAATATTCGTTAAAATAAGAACTCATTTGTTAAAAATACACAAGCTTTTACAATTTTACATTCCAAATATAATGTGCTATAGATTTCAGCACAATTAATTACGCCGTCTAAATAAACCAACGGTGACTGGGCGGCGGCATAAGCATTATCACAAATATAACAAGATTCCTTACTTCCTGTTTACACTCTTCAACTTTTGTGGCTCTTTGTTTCTTATAATGTTGACGTAATATCTACACGCAGCAATTTGTGTCAACAATTTTCGTGTTGTGCTTTGCCTCAAAATTAGTAATTTTTGACGTTTTATTTCATTCAAGTTTTGAAAAAATTGAGTTCAAAAAAAGGTTTATTGAAAAAAATGCATGTAAAAGAAAAACTTCCATAATGGAGTCTATAACTGACTGCTTTAGGGAAGTCATTGAAAAGGATTCTGATGACAGCGAAAAAGATTGAATTTTGAAAAATTTTTGGTTGTTTTGAATTTGTTACTTAACAATTTTTTTATTAATTTTTATATACTTTTTTATCCTGAAGATGCCAAACAATGGCTTGAAGAAATATTGAAATATAATGAAAAACAAAGTTTAAAACTTTTTTATAAAATAAAGACCCATTGGTTAATAATAAAAAACTACTAATTATTATTAACTACTTTTATTTTCCAAAATGTATGTCTTAAATACTAACATAATAATATATAATAATTTCCCATTGTTCTTAAATTTATATGTTAAATAATAAATAATACTGTAAACATATTCTTATCATCTACGGGAATTCACTTAACTTAAAAGAATATTAGCGAATATTTATTACTACAGAAAACAAGTTTATACATGAGCAACGCTAACTCCGGCAATTTAATGACGAAAGTTGAATATTCCTTTTTAACAATGAAATAGAGAATAAAGAGGAATGTCAAAAATGCAAAAATTACAATTTTGTGCATAACACAAAACAGAAAACGAAATTCCCGAGTACAAGCAGCTCCGTACTGCAGTGACTAAAGTTGATGCGTGTGAACAGGCACTTAAAAGTGACATAACTTATTCACTTTACTTTTGCAATTCACCCTTTTATTAAAGAGAGCAGATATAGAGGGGCATCCTAAAAAACAATGAGAAAAGGCAAGCAGCTATACATACAATACGTACCTCCCACGTAAACAAAATTCTATTTGACAGCCACAAAATAAATGAAAAATATTTGTTGGAAAACTTGAAAATTTTATTTAAAACTCTAAAATTGTACATTATTCACTATTAAATGGGTAAGTAAATTAGATTGGATTATCTGAAGGCAAACTGTCAGCATCGGCTGCTGGGAAATAAACAGAACTGGAAACTGGTGACCCTTTAGATTAGTAGGTAGTGTGCTATCTTACATGACTGGGGGTTGTGGGTTCGATTCCCAACAAAGATCTTGGTTTTTTTTTTTATTACAAATAAAAATTGACTTCCGGTCCTAAAGAATCTAGCACGGTACTTGACTAAATAGGCATTGTTGCCTGAAGTGCTACTTATCTTTAAAAAAAATGCAAACAAATTGGGAAGTATTAGCTGCAATTGAAATGTTCATTAGTTTGTTAATAAAATTTGCTTTTTGTTTTCAGGCACTTACCTACATAGATATAGAAATTGCTGTTTTTAAAAGCAAATGGCTGGTCAAACACTGGTGAAACTGGGCACAATTTTAAAAGTTTTGGCTGAAAACAAATTTATCTAGCGCTTACACATTAAAGAACAGCCCTTTTAAGAGCTATAAAGTACTTTTAAAAAGAGATAAATTAAAAGTTTTAAAACACTTTTGAGTAAATTACGTTCCTATAAAAAATCTTTTTTGTGTACAGAGCCTTACGTATACATATGTATAAATTTTCGTGTAGCAGGTGATAAAATGATAAGAATTGTAGTACAAATTTCCAAAACTAAAACTAAGTTAATGATAATTAAAAATATATTTTGTTTGCAAAAGGCAAATGGCTTGTTTGGCTAGTGTAAAATTGGCAGAACGAATCCAGAGTTCTTAGCATTGCCTGAAAATAGAAAGTAAGGAACTTTTTTTACTGATGCAATGATGAAAATCAGCAGAATTGACACCAAATACATTTTCTTTGTTATCTTGATGCTATCATAGAGGTATAAATGACACATCTAAAGAGAAAGTATTACTTTCCTTTTATGCAAAGGAAAATAAGAGAAGACATAAATAACTGTAACAAATGTGAAACCTTAAAATATTATTACGTTTATACCTTTCATAAACGTTTTGTTGTGAGATCTTTATTGCAAAATAAATAACACCAATTTTTAGAGTTTTTAAATTATTAACAAGTTTATTTACTTTAACTAAGCAAAGTTGACACTACGGAATAATTTACTTAAGATGCACGTCTTTACTTCACAAGGTTTATTTTTACACTGAGTAACTATCCGCGTCTGAGTGCCCTTTAAATTTATCCACCAGAAGTTTAGAAAAATGAAGAATCTAGTACTCCCTTTGTATCACATTTTGTTGTTGTATGTTATCCATTCAATATAAAGGCTCCTGAATGGCTGTGTGTATTTTTGTTTTTATGCTGATAAAGTTTCTTCTTGGGATTTATAAGTTTTTTTCAGAAAACCACGTAGTTAGTAGACAGCATATTTAATTGTTGTTGTTTGCGTGTATAAAAATTCTATGCAGTTTGTAAATAGAAATTTGTTGTTGTTTCGCATGCTACGCAGTTTGTAACTAGAAATTTGTTGTTGTCTCGCATACCACGCAGTTAGTAAACAGCACATCAAATTGTTGTTGTTTGTATATTCTACGCGGTTTGTAACTAGAAGTTTTGCTGTTGTGCATAAGTTTTCTTAGCAAGCCACACAGTTAGTAAACCCAACAGTTTATTTTATCGCTTAATTAATCCGTAACACTGCCGATCACTTAACCCTTTTCGTCCCGAACACGCTCAATATTTCCTCGGCCATACATGCCCAGACGCTCCAAGTGGACCTCGGACTTTGATATTTCTGTATCCGATACACCACGTCAATCAATACCTTGATCACCTTGCATGGTTTGCAGTTTGGGAGATAATCGTTTTTTCGTTGTGAGTTAACACGACTTTTGCTAAACTGCATGATGTTGAATCGTGGATTGCTGATCGGTATGCCAGAAGAAACTTTGGTACATGCTTGGCGTGTACTGACTACTTTTCTGAGATATTCTTCCAAGGTGCGGTTGAATCTTTCTACCATGCTATTAGACTGTGAATGTATTGGTGTCCTTCTCGTCTTTCTGATCCCATGAATGTCGCACATTTCCTTGAATATGGCCGACTCAAAATGTCGTCCCTGATCGGAGTGAAGTTCTGTTTGAACGACACACCCAATTGTTAAAAAATTCATGTACCACCGTTTATACTCTTGGTTTGGAAAGGAATAAGCTTCGGGTAATTTGCTGAAATAATCCATTACTACTAGCAGATACTGATTTCCAGCATTACTGACAGGGATGGGCCTGCGATATCCATTACAATCCGCTCAAAATGGGTACCTGTGTTGTACTATTGTAGCTTGCTACGACTTTTCTTTGTTGAACCCTTGGCCGCAATGCACTGCTCGAAATTAGCTATCCAATCCGCTACATATTGTAGGCAGCCAACCCAGTAAAATCGCTGTATTATCTTTTCCAATGTTTTGTTACACCCAGATGGCCGCCGCTGGGACTATTATGAAACTGCTTCATTACATCTTTTATTCGGGAACTCGGCACGACGACTAAGTCTGCACCTTCAAAATTTCAATATAGGCAACTATTTACCACTTTAAGGCCATTCTACTGAGCCCAGTACAATTTTGGCAGTGGGCTTTTTGCCGATATTTCGTTACGGTCCGGTCTTGAGTTCCCCAGCTTGGCCGATATAATTTTTGACAAAATGGGATCCGCCTTTTGGGCCTCAAACCAGTCTTCTCGTGTGTCAATTTTGATACGCCTCACATCAATGATGGATTCTTTTTCCTCGACTTTTGTGCAGTGCCTGCATTCTACGTTGCATGGTCATCTTGAAAGCGCATCTGCATTAATGTGTTTTCTGCCTTTCCTGTGCGATTTGGTGTAGTTTGCCCGTTGCGCTGAAAATATCCGAACTTAGCACAGCTGAAGCATTTTGCGCAAGATTCACTTCTTTCTTCCAGTTGCTGCTCAATTATTTCTTTTATCTCGCAACTTTCCGTATCAGCCTCAGACGTCGTAGCTTGTAAGCTTGTGGCTTTGAGATTACTTCGGCGGTCTTCCGGGCCAGCGCGCGGGATAGTTTCCGGTAAGGATGCTTTCTGCGCTGCACTAACTGCATATTTAATATCTGGATCCCTTACGCCATTCATAACTGCTTAAACTTTAACCTAATCGAAGAATGGATGATGTTCACCTGGGTAAATAAGCTGCTTCAAACGTTCAATTGCCGTGGCAAAATCTTGCAGCGTTTCAAATGTTTTCTGTACCCGTAGTACCATTCTATACAGCTCGCCGCTGTATTTTCGTTGTAACGCCACCATTATATTATGTCCTCGTAATTATTTCTGCAGCTTCCTGGTAAACTTTCCAGGAGTTCGGCAGCTGCACCTTTTAAGGCAAAAATCAGCTCAATAGCTTTCTTTTCATTGTTCCATCTATTTTTGCTGGCCACTGTTTCGAACTGGAACTTAAATATATTAAACATCATAGCTGGGGTGTATATCTTGCTGGAGTGCTCAGAGATGACTCTCATCGGTCCTTCTCGAATATGGAGGTCGTTCATTTTCGATTTTAGTTCATGCAATTCTCCGTCGATTTTTCTCTCTAGGCCCAGACAATTTTTTGTCAAATTCGCTGACTCTCTGCTCCACAACTTCCACTCGATTGCCGAATATTTCTGATATTTCTTGAAATTTCTGGTTTACCCCACTTACAAATTTTTCTCCGTTGACTCTAGAATTTCTACGCAGTTAGTAACAGAAATTTGTTGTTGTCTTGCATGCCACGCAGTTAGTAAACAGCATATCAAATTGTTGTTGTTTGCATGTAAAAAAATTCTACGCAGTTTATGACTAGAAATTTTGTTGTTGTGTATAAGTCTTCTTACAAAGCTACGCAGTTAGTAAACAATATACCCAGTAGTTTACTTTATTGCTTAAGTATTTTTCTTTTAAAACTTAAACAAGCCACATCCGTAACAATATACATTTTTTGTAACTTAGTCTTTACATTACATTATGGGAGTTGTGTCTTTTTGTACTATGTTAGTTGTCTTTGTTTTCTGAATGTTAGATTTAGTTCGTGGAATTTTTCTCTAGCATGTGTTTTTGTTTTGTGTTTGTAAGATTTTTTAGAAGCTTTAATTTGAAAACAGAAACAATAGGTTATTTCACTTCACTTTTTTTAGTGATACCCATTTTTAATAATTTTAACTAGGCATCTTCGTAATAACATTTATAAATTCAATATTATCTATAACAACTTTGTAATGAACAAAGGGTATATAGATAAGTTAACAAAACAATAATTGTAAACTGGCTAATATCATGTCCAGATTTCAGGGAGAGCCAACAATCAAGCAGTACTTTTAACACCATTTTTCTGGATTATGTAATATAATAGCTAAATTTTCTCTGCAGAACGATGATAGCGACACCTAGCATTACACTGATTGTCATTTCTTGTTTGCTGGGCCTCAGACCAGTCTTCTCGTCTGCCAATTTCGATACGTCTCACATCAATGATGGACTGCTTTTCCTAGAATTTTGTGCGTTCTGCGTTGCATTGGCGTTTTGAAAGGGCATCTGCATGTTTTCCGCCCTTCCTGCGCACAATGCTAAACTCATAGCTCTGCAGACGTTCAATCCAGCGTGCAAGCTGCCCTTCGGGGTTTTTAAACTGCAGCAACGAACGTAATGCGGAGTGATTCGTCCTTATGATAAAGTGTTGGCCATATAAGTATTTGTGGTAATGTTTAACACTCCCGTATGGCTAAAATCTTTCGTCGTGTAACGCAACAACTTTTATCGGGCTTGGATAATATTCTGGTGTAGTAGCCGGTAACTTTTGCCGTTCCATTAATCACATGACAAACCACTCTTCTTATTCCGTAGCCGCTTGCATCTGTATTCAATATAAATTCATGTCCAGTTATAGGATAGGCGAGGACTGGTCCTGTACACAAAAGCTCCTGTAGCATCTGAAACACCTCTTCTGCTGCCCCACTCCAGTGGTTGCGATTTTCTGATTAACTCAGGCAAGCTGGTAGCCACTTGAGCAAAGTTCCGCACGAATCGCCTACAATACGTGCAAAGCCGCAGCAAATTACCTAGCGCATGTAGGCCATTTGATACGCGCTCTGCAGTTACACGATGCCCCAAGTATTTGACCTCTTTCTGAAACAGCGCACATTTCTTAACACTTAATTTAAGTCCTGCAGCCGCTATACGCTTGAGAACTTCATGCAGGTTTTTGAGCTGTTCATAAAAAGTTTTTATTTGGGTATGGTTTGTACGTATAAAGAGAACACCGAAAATGGCAAATAGACGAAACCGGTTTGTTCACAAACCAAATTTGATGATTGTAAAACCATACCCAAAAAAAAATAAATTAAACCCCGTCGGGAAATATAAGCACATTTCATAAAAAGTCTTTCCCATCACGATTATGTCATCCAGATATACTAAATAACTGTTCCGGTTAAGCCCCTTAAGCACACGTTCCATTAAACGCTCAAAAGTATCTGGAGCATTGCAAAGCCCAAACGGCATCACTTTAAACTGCCAAAATCCGCTGCTCGCTCTAAAGGCAGTTTTCTCCTTGTCTTTATCGGCTATTTCCACTTGCCAGTAAGTACTCTGCAAGCCCAAGGTATCAAACCATTTCGTTTCGGACAACGTATTTTAGGTGTCGTCAATTCTTGGTAGCGGCTAACTGTCTTTCTTGGTGACATCATTGAGTTTTCTATAGTCAACACAAAATCTAGTGCTGCCATCTTTCTATTTATTTCATGTTTCACCACTGCTGTTTTACCTTGGCTTTTGTTATTTAAGACGAAGACGCCGGTATGGTGCTTTTAGTTCTGTTACCCATTTATTTACCTGTTCTGTTAGCACATCCCGCTGTTTAGCTGTTATTTTAAGGCATACTGAATATGTCGCACAATTAATTACAGCTCCTGCCGGCTCACATCGGCCGATTTCAGAATTTTCGCCAATTGTCTTTTCGCTGCTGGACAGATTTAGTACTTTTACTATATACTTTTACTAAATCGGACCTTATTACGGATTGAGATGCTCCTGTGTCTATGATGAGGACATGCTTCTTTCCGTTGATAAACCCGCAGACAGTAATGTTATTATTTTTCTGTTGTATGATGGCAATGTAGATTTCGGGGCCGTCGGTTGTAGAACCTAGCTCTTACCCCTCAGTGCTAGCGCGTTTTAGTTTAATGGTGACTCATGCGATTTGGTGTTGTTTGCGCGTTTGTTGTCTCTTGGAGGTAAAGCAGATCTTGACCTTTGCTTAACAGATCAGCGTTTGCGCTGAAAATGTTCGACCTTGCGGCTACTAAAGCATTTTGCACGCAACGTAACTTTTCGTATCAGCCTCAAGACGTCGTACCTTGAAAACTTGTGTCTTTAAGATAACTTTGGCGGTCTCTCGGGCCAGTGCTTACGAGATAGTTTCGGTGAAGCATGCATTCTGCGCTGCACAAACTCCTTATTTCATATCTGGATCCCTTATGCTATTCTCAAATGCTTCAATTTTAAACTGATCCAGGAATGGACGTGGTTCATCTGGAAAAGTAAGCTGCACCAAACGTATGTCTCAATATCGATGTCACGCCGTTTGAATTCATCAATCAACCTCCGTCGCAAATCCGCTTTACTTCCCGTTGTTTGCAGATCCAACTTATTCAGATCCTTCTTTAGCTGCTCAACTTTCAGTTCTTCCAACTTCATTGTAGTTGATTTATTCTTCTTTTTTTTTTGCAATTTCACTTTTGACACCAGTTCTTACGTTTATACCTTTTACAAACGTTTTTTTTTGTGAGTTTTAAACTACATAAAGTAATTCTAATAATATTACCAAATATATTGTTACCTTTATACCTTTTATAAACGTTTTGTTGTGAGTTCTTAATAGCAAAATAAATAACACCAGTTTCTAGAATTTTTAAATTAATTACAAGTTTATTTACTTTAACTACACAAAGTTGACACCACAGAACAATTTACCACTATCCACTCAGACGCTGCCCTTTTATATTTTCCACTAGAAGTCAAGTAAAATTAAAAATTTTCTTCTTTTTCGACCTTTGTAACATTTTGTTGTGTATATTTTTGTATTTGTCTTTTTGCTGATAAAGTTTCTTCTTGGGATTTATTTTAAAAAATATTTGTTGTGGTTTTGTGTAGTTAAGTTTTATCAGAAAACCACACAGTTAGTAAGCAGCATATCAAATTGTTGTTGTTTAAGTGTAAAAAATTTCTACGCAGTTTGTAACTAAAAATTTGTTGCTATCTCGCATGCCATGCAGTTAGTAAACAGCACATCAAATTGTTGTTGTTTGCGTTGTTGTTGTCTTGCATGTCAGACAGTTAGTAAGCTGCACATCAAATTGTTGTTTGCGTGAATAAAAATTTCTACACAGCTTATAACTAGAAACTTAGTTGTTGTGCATAAGTTTTCTTAGAAACCCACGCAGTTACTAAACAAAATACCCGTAGTTTACTTTATTGCTTAATTATTTTCCTTTAAAACATAAGCAAGACACATCCGTAAGAATAAGATCACTAAAACGATTAGTACAGAAAACAGAAACACCATGCATATTCATATGGATATTTACACTGTGGTACATAAAAAAATTCTTTCAATTATCAATAAATACAATTGTTATTTCCTTCCGTTCTTTCTAGCTGTTGTTCTTTTGTCAATCCCTCAAAGGTATTGACAACGTTACTCAAAGTAATGCATTGTTTAGTGTTTTATATTTTTGTTTTTCTGTATAAATTTATTAATTGTTCAATTTGTTTTTAACTTTATTTGTTTGTATATTTTTAGTTCCTGAAGAAGGACAACGAAGGTGTCCGAAATATTGAATAAAAGTAACAACAATGTTTATGAATTATCATTTAATAAAGCAGAAAAAAGTTTTATTAAATAAACAATATTGACATAGAGCCCGAAGAAAAAAGAAAAGAGAAATATAAATATACATTAATATTATTTTTATTTTAGTTCATTAACCGTTTACTTTTTGCTTAATTTCATATATTGGTTCAATAACCATTTAACTAATTTTTGCTTATGAATTATGGTTGCATTTTTTTGTAATAAAATTATTATTAACAAAATTTTGCTGAAGTATTCTGTTAAAATTGTATATAAGAAAAAAGAAAAATAAAAATTGTTACAGTAGTTAAACAAGATTCTTTTGTTTCAATTATTGTGCTCATCACCCTTTAAGTTTCAAGCGCTTAAAGTGACAAACAAGAAGAGATTAGTACAGACCAAATTTATGTGTTTGGTTTGAATCATATTAATCGAATTTCAACATTTTGGTGACCCCAAATTTTGAGTTTGCACCCACCAGTGGTTAGGAACTCAGAAAACGCAACCGAAGGCAGGACATCAACAGTGTTTTGCTTCAGCAGAGTTTTGTTCCAGCAAGTCGTCAATACACAAATTTGGTGACTTTGAACGCAGCCGAAGTCAGGACAATATTTTGGCATCAGGACACGCTCAGTCCACATACCGCAACAGGGATAACAGTCCTATCCATCCGTTTCATCATTGGCATTTCAGCAAGACATTATAAGTTAACTGCAGTCGTTAGCTTAACATCAATCAACTCACAATGGCAACCATTCAGGATCTTATAATGCAGCAAGAAGGGCGGGCAAACGAGATTGAAAGAATCATCTCGGGTATAAAAAAAGCCCCGCTCGAAAGAAGAACCGAAGATTTCTATAGAAGCAAACGAAGCTTATTTCTATATGGCAAACGTTTGACAAGACAGAAAATAAAATTCGTTATGACGCCACGCTGTCAGAGCAAGATCCTTATATTCTCAAGGATTTGTACAAAATCACTGGCGAAAAGCACAGTGCACCGATTGAGTACATTGATTCCCAATTAACAAAATTAAGGGTTGCAAGTACAAAACCAGTTCGAGCTATGCGAGAAAAGACACCAAAAATTCTAGCAACAGACCACATTGAAGTAGAGCTGCAACCAATTCATAGCATAGTCAGAAAAATAACTGCACTCACGACGGCTTTAAATCGCTTGCTACATGGTTTGGAATCGCTAAATGAAGGTCAGGCAAAATAATTTTATCAACTCAAATCAGAGCCAAATTGAAGTTTTATATGACAACATGTGGGAGCAGAGTGAAGATCCATCAAAGTTGGACCTAAAACAAACTGAATACAACGAGCTGGAAGATTTGGTTCAAGACTATCTTGTAAAACTTGCAGTATCAGCAGACAAAAACAGAGGAAACGTCTCCTGTACACCACATGTCGGAAGTAATTCAGAAGCATACACCTCGTTACCGCTGCCAAAAGTAATAAAACCGCAATTTAATGGTGACTGTATGAAGTGGCGTCAGTTCTATGAATTTTTCTTGGAAATGGTGGATAAGCAACCTCTCCCAAAAGTTCAAAAGATGTGGTACCTTAAAAGCAATTTATCGGGGAGGCTAGCAAACTTATAAGCCACCTAACCTTGACTGAAGAAAATTACAACACTGCGTGGATGCTTCTTCAAGAGCGATACAATAATAAACGAATATTAGTGGCCACGTTAGTAGAAAAAATCCTAAATCAACCAAAGGGAACATTAACTCCTGCATCTATCAAGGCTATTCATGACACAACAAAAGAATGCATGTAAGCACTTAACAATTTAGATATCAACATAAATTTCTGGGATACTATGCTAATCCAAATTATAATGAAAAAACTGGATCAAACACTTTACATTCGGTTTATGCAGTCATTGTCAAGGCCAAAGAAAGTGCCAACAATTAAAGAACTATTTTCATTTTTGAAGATGCAGTTCGAATCAATTGAGTCAATTAGACAAAAATCAGCTGTCCACCAGAGTTCAAGCAGGGTTGTTTCTTCTATAACATCAGTGGAGGATAACATCAATTGCAAACTGTGCAACAATGGTAAACACCGTATTTATCATTGTAAGCAATTCATGGCAATGACTGAAAGTGAAAGGCTCAAATGGGTGCAACAACAGAAACGGTATGTAAACTGTTTCAAGTCTGATCATGTGGCCAAGACGTGCATTTACAGTAAATGTAGAAAATGTAATAATAAACACAATACATTATTGCATTTATCGAAAAACACACAAAAGACGTCTAATCAAGGTACACATATAAGACGCGATGCAACTCCAAACAATGCAGCCGCCGTTTCTGCTGTTTCTTCAGCTGCTGCAGATAACCAGAAGATTGTAATTATGGCTACAGCAAGGGTTATCATCAAAGGTGCAATTGGAAGGTCGGATGAATTTAGAGCCGTACTAGATTCAGGTTCACAAGTTAATACTGTAACTGAACGCCTTCTCAAAAGCTTATCACTTTCAACATCATCCATCTATTGATGGAGTTGGAAGTATACAAAAACGAGCGCATCATCGTGTTAGCATGGAAATGATGTCCAGAAATAAGGAATTTTCAACCTCTTTATAAGCATTTATATTTCCAACAATTATACCAGCACAGCCAATCAATACCTTGATTGATACTTCTAAGCTGAAAATTCCAAAGGACCTTCACTTAGCAGATCCCAATTTCAACATCAAAGGAAAAATAGATATCCTTCTTGGTGCGGAGTTCTATTTTGGTCTAATGCAGCCTGGTACCTTGAGATTCGAAAATGGTCATCCCATATTGCAAAATACTTCACTTGGGTGGATTGTTGAAGGATTTATCAAACAACAAACAACTTCGGGTCCTGAAACAGTAACATGTGCAGTCTTCGACAGTGAAACTTCATTTGAAAAGACAATTGAACAGCTATGGAAACTCGATGAGGTAGAATCAAGCCTCAATCAAGAATTCAATCAACATGTGCAGACGGACTCAAATAGCCGCTTTATTGTCCACATTCCATTCAGGGAAAGCCCATCAGCATTGGGAGAATAGCACCAAATGGCATACAATAGGTTTATGAGTCTGGAAAAACGTCTTCAAAAGGACGAATTTATACGACGTGAATACACCGAAATTATGAGAGAATATGAGAAGTTGGGCCACATGCAAAAGGTTAATATACATTAGATACCTAATCCAAGGTATTTTATTCCACATCATTGTATCCTCAAACCCGATAGCACGTCAACAAAACTTAGAGTGGTGTTTGACGCATCAACAAAATCTTCAACCGGGTATTCGCTAAATGATTTGATGCACATCGGTCCTACAGTGCAAAGCGAGCTATTTTCAATTCTACTCCGATTTCAAATACCAAAATTTGTCTTCACAACCGACATCGAAAAGATGTACAGACAAATATTAGTTAATCCAGATAATAATCAATACCAACTAATGTGGAGAGAGAACTCTTCTGCACCAATTCAATACTACAAGTTAAACACCGTAACTTATGGTACACGAGCAGCCCCGTACCTAGCTACAAAGTGTTTACAACGAATCGCAGAAGAAAATAACATGAGGTACCCGCTTGGATCTCAAATGTTAAAAGAAAACTTCTACGTGGATGATGGTCTTGGTAGTTCAGATAGTCTAAATTTAGCAATTGAGACCAAAAGAGAACTAAAAATTATTTTGGGAAAACATGGATTCAACCTAAACAATTGGTGTTTGAATAATTCTAGGCTTCTGGAAGATATACCCCATACCGATCGAGTTATAAATTTAGACTTCGATGGCAGCGCTAATAAAACAATAAAAACGTTAAGACTACATTGGGTGCCACAAACCGACCATTTTTGCATAAAGTAAAACTTGTTGAACTGCCGGTAATTTCAAAACGCACAGTTATGTCAGAGCTTGCCAGATTATTCGATCCCCTTGGTCTTCTTGCTCTTGTGGTTGTCAAGGCGAAAATGTTCATCCAACAGTTATGGCAGCTTACATTAGATTGGGACGAACCATTGCCTGAAGATCTTCGGACTCCGTCGAACAATTTTTTAAATGATTTAAGGACACTGGATGATTTCAAAATTACAAGACACATAGTCCATGGTGAAAATCTAAGAAAGACACATCTCCACATATTTGCCTCTGAGAAGGCTTTTGGCGCAGCAGCATATATTCGCGCAATACTAAAAGATGGAAGTAAAACGGTTCGATTGCTTTGCGCAAAATCAAGAGTGGCTCCTGTAAAACAACAGACCCTACCCCGGTTGGAATTATGTGCCAAAGTCTTAGCATCGCAACTGGCCCACAGAATCAAGGCTGACTTAAATCTGCAAAGTCAGCCAATATTCCTGTGGACAGATTCCGAAATTGTGTTATCCTGGATTAAATCACAATCCTGCTCATTTAAAACATTTGTTGCGAATAGAATATCTATCAATCACTAACACTAGCAGAACAATGGCGTCAGATGAAATCAAAGGATAATCCTGCCGACATACTATCTCGAGGACTTTAACCAACCAATCTGCCTGCAAATAGATTATGGTTCCATGGACCAATGTTTCTTCATGGAAAAGAGGTAATATGGCCCCCAAAATTCTCACCTCAATCAAGCAGT
The DNA here is from genome assembly GCA_030448955.1 of Trichopoda pennipes. Taxonomy (NCBI): domain Eukaryota; kingdom Metazoa; phylum Arthropoda; class Insecta; order Diptera; family Tachinidae; genus Trichopoda; species Trichopoda pennipes. The sequence continues at coordinate 1,639,187 of JASKUP010000062.1, read as the reverse complement.
ACCAATAACACTGAAACGAAAAGGGTAGTTATGGCAACAACACTAATAGCAAGCAACGATTTCATATATTCAATTCAGCACAATAATTCATTTATGACTTTGCAAAGAATTTTGGCATACGTTCTTAGATTCACAATAAACTCCACAATATCCTCCGGACACCGACCAAAGCATATATCACTAACTCCTAAGGAACTAGACGGTGCACTGTATTTAATTAACCGAGCAATACAGTTTTCGGATTTTGCAGCAGAAATACAACAACTTCAAAAGAGCCAACCAATTGACAAAAATAGTTCACTTAACAGCCTGTCACCATTCTTGGATAAAGAAGAAATTGTTAGAGTAGGAGGAAGGTTGGAACATTCCAATCTACAACCCGACACAAAGCATCCGATGATATTACCATATAATAATCCGCTGTCGAGGCTACTGTTTATTATAACACATGTGGACAACAAACACTGCGGATCCCAAGCACTTCTAAATACTATAAGACAACGATTTTGGCCAATAAATAGAAAAATAACAGCAAGATCAGTTGTTCAAAAATGCATAAGGTGCACTAGAGCCCGACCACAACTATGTCAACAAATAATGGGAAATTTTCCAGAATCAAAAATAGTGCCTGCCCGACCATTTATCAATTCTGGTGTAGGCTATTGTGGTCCCTTCTAGGTACATCACAAGGTAAGGGGAAAAAGAACAACCAAGGCGTATATAGCTGTGTTCTGCTGTTTTGCAACAAAAACAGTTCATCTAGAGCTTGTAACGGATCTGACCACTGAGGCCTTCATTGGGGCTCTTAAACGCTTTATTGTACGTCGCGGCCACTGTCAGAATATATATTATGACAACGCTACAAATTTCGTCGGAGCAAAAACTAGCTAATCAGGAAAAAATTATGTCAGCTTCCAGTTCTAAGGGCTTACACCTTCAGTTTATCCCACCAAGCGCACCCCCGCTAAAGGTGTTACGTAGTGCCTCAACGGAAACACTAACACGTGAGGAATTAGAAACAGTGGTCACTGAGATCGAAGCGATCTTGAACTTACACCCACTAACACCGTTATCAAATGATTCAGACAGCCTTGAAACATTAACACCTGGTCACTTTCTTATCGGTGAGGCATTAACGTCACAAGTGGACAGCAGAGCAAAAACCCATAAGATATCTGGGCTATCTCACTGGAAATTAATTTCGCACATAAAATACCAATTCTGGAAGAGGTGGTCTGCAGAATACCTACAAGAACTTTAACAACGACATAAATGGAACAATTCATGCACTAATGTAAGAATCGGTGACATGGTAATAGTGGTAACGTACATGTAATGAAATGGCCACTAGCCAGAATTACTCAAACGTATCCTGGTGAAGATGGAATCGGGTTGCAGAAATTAAAACATCCAGTGGTCTGTATAAACGTCCAATACATAGATTGGCACGCCTACCTATGGATCCCGAATCATCCGAAAATACAAGTAATAAGCCTGAAGTAACTAAAGAAGACGTTCCAGAGGCCGATGACTAACCCAAAATCAAACGACCTAAATATACAAATCCTACACCTGTACCAACGCCTAGAAGGAGGCCTGAATTCAATGCTGATGTTGAGGACATACACTCTTGTTGAACGGCTGTTCAACGCGGGGAAGAATGTTTGAACACACACATACACATATGCAGACAACATAAAAAATATATATATATAAACAAAAGAAAACACTATCAATAGCATTTTTATTTTCTTAACCTTATTAAACGGAAAAATATTATTTTGCTTACAATTAACTTTGTTAGCCATTAACCCCGTTTTGCTTAATTTCTTATTTAAGTTCAATAACCATTTAAATAATTTTTGTTTATGAATTATATCAAATTACGATGAAATTATTATTCTTATTTTAGTTCATTAACCGTTTACTTTTTGCTTAATTTCATATTTTGGTTCAATAACCATTTAACTAATTTTTGCTTATGAATTATAGTTGCAGTTGCATTTTTTTGCAATAAAATTATTATTAACAAAATTTAGCTTAAGTATTCTGTTAAAACAGTATATAAGAAGAAAGAAAAAGGAAAATTGTTACAGTAGTTAAACAAGATTCTTTTGTTTTAATTATTGTGCTCATCACCCTTTAAGTTTCAAGTGCTTAAAGGGACAAACAAAAAAGATTGATACAGACCAAATTTATGTGTTTAGTTTAAATCATATTAATCAAATTCCTACATTTTGATTCTCTTGTGCTCTTCACCCTTTAAGCATAGATAAATTATCTATGCTTTAAGTTTCAAGTGGTTAAAGGGACAAACAAGAAAAGATTAACACAGACCAAATTTATGTGTTTGGTTTGAATCATAGTAATCGAATTTCAACATATACATATTAATTTAATATTTTTTTATTATTATTTAGTGTAAAAATGTATATAAAAAAAGTAGTAAGAATAATCCCAAATAATCTTGTATATATTAGATTGAGCAGTTCTAGTTGAAAACAAACTAGGAAACCAATAGCTTCGTTTATTGTCTTGATCACCAATCCAACAAAGACTTTCGCTTAGAAGTTTTACAAGAGATTGCCAGGATCTATAATCGTGCGATCTAAACAAACAAACCATTTTGCTTGTCAATAGACCATTAATATGTAGAGTATTTTCCGCTTAATTGCATCCCGCTTAATTGAGTTACCCGCCTAATTGAGCTGAAAAGTTATACAAGAAGTTTTCCAATATAAAGTATACAATGAAATACCCGGTTTACGAGTTACGCTTAATTGAGTTACCCGCATAATTGATTCACAAAATTAAGTTCCTTTTAAAAATTTGCATACGAAAATGCCATTTAATTGTTACTACAAACGTAGTAACGTATTTAAAAAATCCATGTGGCAACACATCTTATCAGATGTCTTTATTTAATGTAAATAAGTTCCACAAATTGTATACAACCTGTTAAAAAATGAGTGTAAGAAAACACACAAGCTTAAATATAAAACAAAAACTAAACGTTATCAGTGATATAAAAAGAAATAGGAAAGCAGAGCTTTGTTCAAAATATAAGTGTTCCAAAGCCACATTAAATAGAATTTTAAAAAATAAAGATTTGATTGTGCAACAATCAAAGGCTTCAAATGGGTCAACCAAGAGAAACAGAACTGGTGCGTGTGCAAATGTGGAGCGGGCTCTTTTATTGTGGTTTTAACAAATGCAAGGATCTGGCGCAGTTATATCACGCAACATGATATGTGAGAAAGCGAAAAAGTGTGCAGTACAAATGAAGGCGGACTTTAATCCTAGTTCTGGCTGGCTTCACCGTTGGCAAAATCGAGAAGGAATTACACTCAGAAGTTGCAATAATATGTACATAGGTACGTATAAGCTTATGCAGAATCGTCCGAAGAACATAGGTGCCTGTTTTTTTTTTTAGTTTTTATATACATATGCACATAAGTATGTACATATATTAAATATGTATGTATGTGTGTACTGACGAATGTAAAAATATTTTGAATAAATATTTTTTTTTAAGTTTTATAATGAAATATTTTTCTTTTTAACTTTTCTCTTTTTTATTGTATCTTCAAAAATATTTAACACTAAGAATAAGTATTCAGATCTTAAAACTAGAATTTTCCAATTAAGTACAGCCACTGCTGGACAAAATATATATTTCACGAAGATAACTTATTTGCTTAAATTTAGGCATCTTATTCAAATTCGTCCAAGGGCCAAGGTGTCTCCCCTCTTCAATCGAATGTAGCCACTTTCGTTAAGAATGTTGCGGGCTAGGAGGTTTGGATGACATCCAAGCTTGTTTCTATAAGTTAGTGCGTGTTTGACAATCTCTTCTCTTACCAAGGGAACGTGGAGGTCCTTATGAATATTGGAGTTTTTGATATACCATGGGGCGGCTGTGATCATTCGAAGGATTTTATTTTGTGTCCTCTGTATTCTCTGTATTCTACAGTTGTCACTGAGGCAGTGCCCCATAATTGAATACCATAGCACCAAAGTGGTTTCAAAATAGTCTTATATATTAGAAGTTTGCAGTCCAAGCTCAGTGTAGAGTTTCTTCCAATCAGCCAATGTGCTTGAGCTGTTTTTAGTCTTAATTGAGTCAGTTTAGCATCTATATGGTTTTTCCAAGTCAAACGCCTGTCCAGGTGAATGCCGAGATATTTAACCCTCGAGTTTTGAGGTATGATTTCACCGTTAATTGTAACTGGTGCGCATGTTTGCCTACACAAGGTAAATGTTATATGAACACTTTTGTTCATTGACTACTATTCTCCATTTCTTTAACCATTTTTCCAACTTAAACACATGAGTCTGAAGGTTCTGTGATGCCCGTTGAGGGAATTTGTGTATGCTGAGAAAAGCCGTATCGTCAGCATATGTAGAGGTATGGATTCTACCATCGGTTGGCATGTCAGATGTAAAAATAAGATAGAGGAACGGTCCAAGAATACTTCCCTGGGGAACCCCTGCTCCAATTGGCTAAAGCGAACTCATAAAATCCCCCTATCGTGGGACAAATTTTCGACCGCTCAAATAGTTGTCCAACAAGTTGCTAAGGTTTATAGGCAAATTCTGTGCCATCTTGTACTTCAGCCCTTCGTGCCATACCTTATCAAAGGCCTGAGAGACGTCAAAGAATAGGGCAGAACCGTATTTTTTTTTTCCTCAAATGTTTGTTTTATTACACTTGTTACTGTGTGCACCTGTTCAATTGTACTATGTTTTCTTCTAAATTCAAACTGATGACTCGGGATGCACTTTTTCTCATTCAGAATCTGAATTAGTCTATTTGCTATTAGTTTTTCAAATAGTTTGACATGTCAGGCAACAGACTAATGGGCCTATACGATTCCACCTTTGTGTGATCCTTTCCAGGCTTAGGGATCATGATGATCGCTGAGACCTTCCATTGTTGCGGAAAATACTCGAGTCTCACTATGGCAATAAAAATAAACAGAATAATTTTAACTACTGAGTGAGGAAGCTCAATTATCATTTTGTTGCTGATAGTGTCCACACCCGGAGATTTCTTGGGTTTCAATTCTTTAATGGCTCTTTGAACCGCTTGAAGCTTAAACCTTATGCGAACAGCTGGTACATAATTGAACGAGTTCAGTTCGACAGTATCAGATGCAATGTTCGAGGTAAATATTTTTTTCAGATGTGTGGCGAATAAATTACACTTTTCTCTATCGTTTTTAGCCCAGTCTCCACTTGAATTGCGCAAGGGAGGTTTTGTTATCGTAGGTCTTTTCAGATTTCTTGTTGCGCGCCATAGTGGGTAATCCGATTGGGGAGTTGCATCTAAGCTTTCCAAATATTTTTTAAAAGATGCAACTTTTTGAGACTGTAACAAGTCTTTTAACCGTCTTGTGCATTCTCTTAACTTGGCTTTAAGTTGTGGTGATTTGTGCTGCTGTATAAATTTTATTACACCTGACTTGTCTAGAAGTTTGGCTAGCGTGTTGAACAACGTGTTTAAAATTTTCCTCGAGGTAAACAATGGATGTGTCTATATCCTCTCGTGTTTTAAGCATAATATTTTCCGAGCAGTGGGTACTTAGATATTTCTTATATTTCAACCAATTTATACTTGTCCCTGACAACGCTGGTAAATTAGATATCCGGTCATTACGTATAGAAACAATAGTTGGTGTGTGGTCCGATGACAAATCTAATGAGGCTTCAACACATACCTTATCTTCGGTAATGCTCCTTAGCACGCCGAAGTCAATAACGTCTGGAATTTTGTTTCGATCTGTTGGCCAGTATGTGGGCTGGCCACTTGATATGACATTCAAGTCCATTTTAATAATAGTATCATACAAGGCCCTACCTTTCGATGTTATGAGATGTTATAATCTCCAGCTGCGATAAACGTGGGGCCTAATGAATTGAAGTAGCTGCAATACTGGCTTTCGGATATTGAGTATATAGGTGGACTGTAACTTGACGATATCACTAGCTGGTGGTTGAACTCTGCAAGGTTTATGGAAGTTGCCTGGAGGTATTCTACACAAACCTCACCATGGAAATGGTGTTTAAGATAAGTATTGCCGAGCCACCACATGCTCTGCCCCACGGATCTTTAGTGTCATATAGAATAAATCCATTCATTTCAAATGAAATTCTTGGGTTTCTGATATCAACACTACATCGATCCGATGATCCGTAAGAAAAAGTTCCATCTCATTTTTATGTTCGCGAATGCAATTTGCGTTCCAGAAACAAATTTTTAAGGTGTTCATGGCATTCTAATTACAGCCTGCATCAAAGCTGACTGCATTTTTACCAACTCTTGCATCATAAAGCTCATAGAATTTGTGAAATTGTTCACCATTTTCACCAGTGTCTCTATTGTAGCTTTCAAACGATTAAAATTTGATTTCTGAGGAAGCTGTTTGAAAATTGGATTTTCCGTACTTTTTTGTGGCCCAGACTGTGCTGAGGTATAATTCGGTCTCAAGACATCAGCATAAGAATTTTGAGCGTTAGTTTGTTGTGGTCTTTGTTTTGTCATTAAAATATTCGCATTTGAGGAATGTGAAGTTGTTGTCGTAGCTAACTGAGAGAAATTATTGCCTGTAGAGTTTTCCGACTGTGCTGTGGCAAAATTTCCTACCCCAGGCCGCAAGGCACGGTTTAATCCGATATAAACGGGACAACCTCTATAATTTGCTGTATGATTTCCACCACAGTTGCTACACTTTGTAACCTTAGAATCACCTTTGGCCTTGTCATATTGAGCCATTCCATGCAGCTCGCCATAAATCACGCATACTGTTGTCAACTTTCAATAAGCCTTAGTATAACCAAGCTCCTGATAGTTTAAGCATTGGACAGGGTATTTCCGCTTATAAGGTTACTAAACTACTAATTTACGATGTAATAAGTACCGCAAATTGTAAATAGGGCGGGTCTCGTTTTTCTTAAGTTTAAAAGTAACGGGAAGAAACTGAAAAACGAAACAACAAAAATAATAAAAAAGCAATGGCCTGTCCAAAAAAAAAATTAGCTGTTTAAAATATAACCACAAATAACGGAAAACATAAACATATATACATATATCAACGAAACCAAGGCGAATACAATACAAAAAAATAAGGCGAATTGATATTAGAGTAAAGAAAAAATTCAAAAATATTAACTGTGAAAATCATGAAAGAAACAATACAAACAGAAATTAAAAAATAAGAGAAACAATTTTAACACAACTGGATTGTACTTAGGAACAATCACATACAAATTATTAAATCTTATAAATAAAAACTTATTAATTCCATTCAATTAACCAACAATAACTAAATCATCAACAGTAACAAAACGAATAGCCAAACAATTATTAAGCACCAATAACAACTGTTATTAAAGAGACGTTGTGAAATTAGAAAACGCCGCAATTTAAAACTTATGCGTAAGAAATAATTCTAGAATTTAAAAAAAATATCTAATTCAAAAATATAAAACAAAAGCAAATTTATCGAAAAAAAATATATTTGGATTTGTTAAACAATACCTCAGAAAAAAAATGGAAGTTTTTGCCGTGCGGTTAATTTTTTGAAATTACTTCCTTGCAATAAACTTAAGAACAAGTTGTATACAACAGGCATAAAAGCATCTGAGTAAAGTGAAAGTGCCGGAACAAGAACAAGTAAAAGTTCACTACTAAGAATTCAAAGTTGCAGCAAAATACACATATTATCAGAAATATAAAACATCCTGAAATAAACAAGGACAAAGGGAACAAATATTAAGTAAGTTAGGTGCAAAGATGAAGAAACTGTCTATAAGCGAAAAATTGAATTCCATAACACACAACTTTGAGTATTCAATTTAATCACAAAATTATTGTAAAAAACCATGAATTTTTTAAATTGACAAACGACACAATAGTCTAATAAATGCATTTAAATCTTTCTTTTAGATTATTTAATTTATAAAATTTAATATCTTTAAATAGCGGCAAATCACATTTAATTTCTATAAACAAAATAGTAGATCTAATATTTGCAAATCAATTAAATCATTATAGACAAAAAACAACAACTTTTTATCAACAAAACATCTTTGCCTATTTTGTTTTTTAATATATAGTCTTCAAATAAATTTAAATACGACCCTCTTACAACATACATATATAAGTTATCATATTCTAGGGAATATACCTAACCACACTACACAGAACCATAACACCAGCACAAAATAACATTAAACACTTTTAAAGCTCTGACTATCTTTTTTGCTGATTCCAATTATTTCACAATGGGAACAACATATAAAAAAAGACAATTGAATTTTATTAAATTGAATTTTATTAATTTTAAATTAGTTCACAAAAATGCTATTATTGTTCTTTTTCATTTCTAGCTGAATTGCAATTTATAAAAATATTGATTTCACAATACTAAATTTGTTGTATTTATTGATTTAAGCCAAATAATGTTTGTAGAATAAGCAAAAAGTTTGTATAAAAGTAAGAACAAATTAATAAAGAACAGAGTTATTAACCAAACATCAAGCCGTGTATTAATCCGCATAACTGGCGCCCGAGCAGAAAGTTTAAGTGTGTAAAGTAAAAATTACATTTAAGCAAAAAAAACTGTGAAAAAAGTGAAATTATAATCCTTTGTGTAAAACATAAAAATAATAAAAAGGACATATAAACTGAAAGGGAAAACCTACAATCCTCTGTTTAAATTTTTATAGTGAAAACTGTGGAAAAAGAGGAAATTATAATCCTTTATCTAAACCTTAAAAAAAAAAACAAAAAGGACATTTAAACTGAAAAGGAAAAAAAGAATCCTTTGTTTAATCCCTTGTGCAACTTAAAAAGGACATTTAAACTGAAAAGGAAAACTAGAATCCTTTGTTTAATCCCTTGTGCAACCTAAAAAGGACATTTAAACCAGGAAGGAAGTCCTTTTTTAATTTTGGCGGATAAAAATACCGGTGAGAAAAGAAGCGGAAACATCAGAACCGGTGACAAGCTGTTTGAACTGTAACTTTCAATTGTGACGACACCCGTACCTTAGTAGGAAGCCCCAAAAAGGAGACCGCGGCCCGTCCAGAATGCTGTTTTTCGCATTAATGTAAGCCAAAAAGAGTATTTTTCCATATTAAAAAAGAAGAAAAAATTATAATCAAAAAATTTTTTTTTTAACAAAACCTTTTGAACAAAATTTTTTTTATATAACAGAAACATTTCTACATTGTTTTTATATATTCAAAAAATTATTTTTAATAAAAAAAAGAGAATCCTTTTGGAAAGTTTTCTACATTGTTTTCACATATTAAAAAAAAAATTTTTTTTAACAAAAAAAGAATCCTTTTGGAAAATTTTTTATATAAAAGAAACATTTCTACATTGTTTTTATATATTCAAAAGATTATTTTTTTGAAAAATTTTTTTTATAAAAGAAACATATCTACATTATTTTTTCATTTTCAAAAATTATTCAAAAATTTTAAAAAGAAACATTTTTACATATTTTCCGATCAAAATTTTTTTTTATATAAATTTATATAATAATTTTATAGAATTTTTTTCATATTCAAATTTTTTTAGGCTAAATAGTAATTTAATTAAAGAATTATTGAAAAATTTAATAAAGAATTATTTCCACATATTTAGTAACCAATTGTAAAATTTTTGGAATTTTGTAAAAAAGCAAAATAATAATCGAGCCTCAGGGAAGAAAATAGGAAGTCCCAAATTATAAAACCTATCATATAATTTTTTTTTTAACAAATTACGCAAAAAAAAGGTATCAAAAGCGTATTCTAGTGTTTTTTATTATACTAAAACATGGACCAAGTAAAAGAAGCAATAACACAGTTAACTGGTGCTCTTAACGCCCAGATTGAACAGGTTAGGGTTCTCAGCAACAGGTTAAGTAACCTAGAGAGTACAATTTAACGTCCTCAGTCCGATGAAGCTGCGCTTCCAGTACCACGGACAGACACGGACTTGCAGGACATTAGAAAGCTTCCAGACTCCGTAAGGGATCTTCAAATTTTCGAAGGAAACCCAATACATTATATTTCATGGGTTCACAATGTTGAATCCATTCTGGAAGATTATAAAGTTGTAAAACATAAGCCAATATACAGGGCGATTTTACAACACATTCGTCAAAAGGTAAGAGGTCCAGCTGACACGGCCCTAATCTCCTACAATATTTTCGACGAAAGTTGGGAAAAAATCAAAAGTTGTTTTTCGCTACATTATGCTGATAAAAGAGACGTACAAACGTTAGAGTATGAATTGAGCGTGATGCAGCAGAGGAACAGCACAGTTGACGAATTTTATGCAAAAAAAAAATCACCAACTATCACTTATAATCAACAAAATCAAAACTGACAACTATTCGAAGGAAACGGTAGAGGCTCTAATTTCGAGCTATAGGAATAGAGCTCTGGATGTCTTCATTAGAGGAATAAATGGGGAAGTCTCACGCATGCTTGCAATTCAAAAACCGAGAACTCTACCCGAAGCATACACTTCGTGCCTGGAATTTCAAAACCTGAATTTTAGGAACTTTTCAATACATCCACGTTATTCAACTAATATAACATTACCGCTTAATCAAAGAAGTAAGTTTAGCAAGCCAGATATTCCACCTAGGAATCTCAATGTCACGGATAGACTTCGAATATATAATGCTCCTGCACAACAATATAAGCCAAATTTTCCACCACCTAGACCCATACAACCTAAACCCCCAATACCAATGGAAGTAGATCCTTCCGTAAGAACACGTCAAATTAATTACATGAACAGACCAGATAAATCAGCCTTACCCGATTCAGCTAATTCGTCCAACATTCCACGAAAACAACAACGCCTATTTAACACAGAAGTTCTGGAATCATATGACCAACATTCTCATGTTGCCGAGGATTATGAAGCAAATACTGAAGACGAGCTAAATTCTGATATACCGGACGATGAGGAAAGTTACGAAGGAAATCAAATAAATTTTATGACGCAGGCCTCTCTAGCGTACCCTATATAGAATTGTATGTAAAAGACAGAAAACCCCTTAAATTCCTAATCGACACGGGCGCGAACAAAAACTTTGTATCTGAAAAATTATCATTCAACTCTAAACCTGTTAACTCCCAATTTAAAATTCATTCACCAGCCGGTCAGATAAAAATCACAAGAATGATAACTGGGAAATTCTTTGAAAGCTTGGGGATAGGAAAAAACATTACCTTTTTTGTCCTTCCTGGACTCAAATCATTTGACGGTATTATAGGCGATGACACTCTTAGGAGCCTCGAAGCTATAATTGATAGAAAAAATAACGTTTTGCACCTACTTAACGATGTGAAAATCCAGCTCATGGCAAAATTATCAAAGCAGGTTAATAACATAAAAATTCTGCAGCACGAAGAAAAGGACATCGAAAAAATAATTAACGAAAACGCTAAGCTATTTGGACCAGTGTCTGATTGTGGGACTATTGATACTAATGTCCGTGCTGAAATAAGAACGACAACAGACGAACCTATATACACCAAATCATACCCGTATCCGAGTCACCTAAGATCGGAGGTGGAGGCACAAATTGACAAAATGATCAAAGACGGTATAATAAGACCATCGAGGAGTCCATACAACTCACCACTTTGGATCGTAGAAAAAAAACCTAAGCCTAATGGCGACAAGCAATATAGAGTGGTTGTAGATTTTAAAAGGCTTAACGCGGTAACAATTCCGGATGCGTATCCAATTCCCGATATTAACACCATGCTCTCTAATCTTGGCAAAAGTAAGGACTTTACGACCCTCGACCTAACATCTGGGTTCCATCAGATCAAAATGAACGACAGGGATGTAGAGAAAACTGCTTTCTCTACAAATAATGGAAAGTTTGAATTTTTAAGGCTTCCCTTTGGCCTAAAAAATGCACCCGCGATATTTCAGCGAATGATGAAAGATGTCCTTCATACATTATTGGGAAAAGCTTGCTACGTCTATATTGACGACATAATAGTATTTGGAAAAAATAGAAAGGAACATATCGAAAACCTGGAAAAAGTGTTTCATTTGCTCGATAAATCTAATTTGAAGTTAAATCTTGAAAAATCTAAATTTCTAAGGAGAAGTGTAGAATTTCTTGGTCACATTGTATCCGACGCTGGAATACGACCGAATCCAGCCAAAATTGCGGCAATACAACAAATTCCAACACCAAAGAACCTGAAAGATTTAAAAAGTTTTCTCGGACTGGCGTCTTACTATAGAAGGTTTATAAAAGACTTTGCACAAGTAGCAAAACCTCTTACAAACCTAACAAGAGGAGCAAATGCTCAAATTAAAGCCAACCAATCGAAAAAAATTACTATTACATTGGATAGTAAGGCACTCAGATCTTTTAATGATTTAAAAGAACTTCTTGTGTCAACAGAAATTTTAACCTTTCCCGATTTTCAGAAACCATTTCTTCTCACAACAGACGCCTCAAATTACGCGATTGGAGCTGTTTTATCTCAGGGGGAGATTGGCAAGGATCGACCAATAATTTATTTATCAAGATCCTTGAATAAGACAGAGGAAAACTACTCCACTATAGAGAAAGAAATGCTAGCAATAATTTGGTCGCTTGACAAGCTTCGGTCCTATCTTTATGGAGCAAAGGAAATAAAGATTCTTACGGATCATCAGCCGCTAACCTTCGCTCTGAGTAACGGCAACAATAATGCGAAGCTGAAAAGATGGAAAGCAAGAATAGATGAGTATAACTACAAGCTTATATATAAACCCGGGAAAACAAATGTAGTAGCCGATGCCCTTTCTAGGTTGCCACCTGTATTAAATAGTTTGTCATCGGATGATATTTCCCAGCATAGCGCTGAAGAAGATGGTACACTTTTGATACCACATTGTGAAGCCCCAATAAACGTATTCAGAAACCAAATTATTTTTTCCGAAAAATTAGGCTCGAATTACTACGAAAATCCTCACTCGAATTTTCATAGACATTACATAAAAACTGGAAGACTCAATAAAAAAAAGTTAACCCAGATACTAAAAGAAAAATTGAACCCCGCAGTTTTGAATGGGATCAAAATCCTTGAAAAATTTCTTGCATTGTTGCAAGAAATCTACCAGGAAAATTTATCTCAAATTCGTATAAGAATTACGCAAAGACTTGTGGAAGATATTCAAAACGAAGAACAGCAGTTGATAATTATTCAAAATGAGCACAAAAGGGCTCATAGAAATTCTGAAGAAAATAAAAATCAATTACTGGAAAAATATTACTTCCCAAAAATGGGGAAACTAATCAAATCTTTTGTTAAGTCGTGCGAAGTTTGTAGTAAAAACAAGTACGATAGACACCCTCCAAATCCTGAAATTCAACCGACCCCAATCCCATCATACCCCACAGAAATACTGCACATTGACATAATGGAGGTTCAACGCGAGAAATTTATTACGTGTGTAGACAAATTTTCAAAATTCGTAAAATTTTTTCACATAAAAAATAAGTCCGTTTTACATATTAGGGACAAAATTATTAAATTACTTCATTACTTTTCCGCACCAAGAATGCTTGTAATGGATAATGAGGGTAGTTTCATTAGCCCTATAGTACTTAACCATATAGAGGGTCTCGGAATCGAAACTTACTTTGCACCTCCACAAAAAAGTGAAGTAAATGGTACTAACGAAAGAGTTCACTCCACAATAATTGAAATGTTAAGTTGTCTTCGCGAAGAATACCCCGATTACTCTTTAAAGGAACTAATAACAATTACAGTGGATAGTCAGTCAGTCACAAAGAAAAAACCAGCTGACGTTTTCTTTGGAAGGACGAATAGAATAAATTACCAAAACTTAGCTAATTTTAAAGAAGTAGTAAACAACGATCTTAGAAATGAGATCGAAAGAAATCAAAAAATTCAACTCTATAGGCAAAATCGTAAGAAAGCAAAGCCAAAGAAATACAACCAGGGAGATGTAGTCTTTAAAAGGAACAAGCAAATAAAATCAAAAGATAAACCATTATATTCTAAACAAACAGTCGGGAAGAATGGTGATGCTACAATCACTACAACCGACAATAAAAGGATTCACAAGTCTCATCTAAAAAATTAACACTTTCTTTTTCAGACTAATAATTTACGGCACAAATGCAACTGTCGACGTGTACGAGTACAATAGCCCTTTGGTGATAGTGAAACAGGGAATCGGAAAAATCAGTAGTGGAAGCTTTAGAGTAATACATACGATCAACCTTAAAGAGTACGAAAAAATAATTGAAGATGTAAAAGCCATAGTCCGATACCAGATACAGATCGAAGGAACACTGTGCTTGCAGATAGAACATCAAATTACTAAAATAGAAAACCTTCTAAATCAACTTCACATCAAAAACTCGACGAAGCACAAAAGGTCTATAAATTGGATAGGATCTGCCTGGAAGTGGATAGCCGGTAACCCTGACGCTACAGATTGGGACAACATCCTCAGCCGAACAAATAATGTCATAGATAACAACAATAGACAATACAGCATTAACGAATATTTGATAAAAACCACAAACAACCTCTTTAATGACTACAATAAAATCATAGCCGAAGTAAGTACCAACGACACTACCAAATACGCGCAAACACTCTTTAATAGACTGGGATTGGTGAAGGAGGAAATAGCTCAAATTGTAATGGCAAGTCAGCTTGCAAAAAGCGGAATAGTACATTCTCAAATACTGAACAAAGGTGACATTTCAAATATTCTTTCTCAAACGGAAACTCTCCCATATAAAAACGAAATGGAGGCGCTACAATTTGCGGAACCTTCAATGGTAATAAAAGATTCCCTTCTCCTTTACATTGTATCGTTACCATAAACAGACGATACGGTGTATAATAATATAATTGTTCGTTCTAGAGTCAGTAATATTAAGAGAATTTACCTCAAATTTACTAACTTACTCGTATCACACACGAACAAATATGGCATTAAGCAGAAATGCATAACAATTGATGACATAACAGTCTGTAAACTAAACCAAGTAGAAAGTCTGGGACTAGATAACTGCATCGCTAACCTGCTTAGCGGGGAAAACGCAACCTGCGAGTACCAAATAGAAAACCGGCCTATAGTTGAAGTTTTATCGGAGAGTACACTGTTTTTAACAAATTATATAGGAAACATCACATACAGTAATGTTACTCAAAGTCTGAATGGCACTTTTATTGTAAACTTCTTCAACGAAACAATAGCCCTCAATGATGCCAAATACTCAAATTGGAAAACAATATCTACTCAAATTCTTTCGCCCATACTACAAGGAAACTTAACCGAGAAGGAAGTAAAATTAGATTTACAATACCTCCATCATCTTCACTTAAAAAACATTAAGCGTTTAGATAATCTTTCATACAAAGGTATTGTCTCCATCAGTTCAAACTTTGCATTGCTCTGTCTAGGGTTTTCAATAATATTAGTGCTTCAGTTGTATTCTAGATGCAAAAAGCATCAAAACACGTTAAGTTTTCCTTCCCATACAAACTTCCCTGAAATCAAGATAAATTACCCATAACACTGGATCAGCGGGACGCTGATACTTAAAAAGGGGGGAGTTATCATATTCTAGGGAATATACCTAACCACACTACACAGAACCATAACACCAGCACAAAATAACATTAAACACTTTTAAAGCTCTGACTATCTTTTTTGCTGATTCCAATTATTTCACAATGGGAACAACATATAAAAAAAGACAATTGAATTTTATTAAATTGAATTTTATTAATTTTAAATTAGTTCACAAAAATGCTATTATTGTTCTTTTTCATTTCTAGCTGAATTGCAATTTATAAAAATATTGATTTCACAATACTAAATTTGTTGTATTTATTGATTTAAGCCAAATAATGTTTGTAGAATAAGCAAAAAGTTTGTATAAAAGTAAGAACAAATTAATAAAGAACAGAGTTATTAACCAAACATCAAGCCGTGTATTAATCCGCATAACTTATATCAAGTAAAAAGTTCAAGAAATATATTACACAATCTAATCTATATTTACATTTTATAAATGTTTTGTTGTGACTCACACACTTCCCTATTTATATCAGTCTAGAAAAAATAAAGAAATAATAAAGATTTAAGAATTTTCTACTCCCTTTGTATCACATTTTGTTGTTTGTTTTGTTGTTGTATGTTGTTTATTCGATGTATAGACGCCTGTATGACTGTGTGTATAGCTGTTTTTGTTTTTATGCTGATAAGGTTTCTGCTTGGGATTTATTTCAATACATTTGTTGTTGTCTTTTGTAGAAAAGGGTATCTTAGCAAACTACGCAGATGGTAAACAACATGTATGTTTGTTGTTGTAAAATTAGTTTTTGTCTTGCGCGTTTGGATGGTAAACAGCATACATGTATTTTTTTTCTTGCATGCCAGGCAGTTAGAAAACATCATATCAAATTGTAGTTGTGTGTGTATAAACTTCTACGCAGTTTGTAACCAGTAGTTCGCTTTTTGCTACACATTCGTAACAATATACATATAACTAATTTAAAATTTTATAAGTAATTTTAACCTGTAGTTTTTAGTGCATACAATATTATTATGTCATTTATAACTTTATATATTATTTAAACATCTGGATTAAATGAAAACCTTTTAACACCTGGTTTTAATCGCCTTATGACATTTTCAGTGTTATTTATCCATACAAGATCAGAAGGATGTTTAAATTTAATTATAAAATTACTATTAATATTAAGAAAATTGTATATATAAATACCAGATTGCAATATAGACAAATTGAAAGAAATACTGCAGGACTTTCACAAAATTGTAAAAAGAGCCTTACAAAATAGACCCTTATCAGCGAATTCGGAGAAATTAAGAGAATATAAGAAACTACTGGTAGAGCATTAAAATTTGATTATAGGTCTATTTCTAAAAATCAATTGCCAGCTGAGAAAGAAGACGTTTTTTGTGCAATCGGCAAATGTAGAGGTAAGTTATTACAATGTTTTGATAGAATTAGATGTTCATCAAATGATATAAAAGACATAGGGATTTCCGACTGTGCTGTGGCAAAAGCACGGCTTAATCCGATATAAACGGGACAACCTCTATAATTTGCAGTATATTTTCCACCACAGTTACTACACTTTTTAACCTTAGAATCACCTTTGGCATTGTCGCATTGAACAGTTCCATGCAGCTCGCCACATACAACGCATACTGTTGTCAACTTACTTATAAGCCTTTATATGACCAAACTCCTGACAGTTTAAACATTATACAGGGTATTTCCGCTTATAAGGTTCCTCAACTACTATTTTACGATGTAATAAGTACTGCAAATTGTAAATAGGATGGGTCTCGTTTTTCTTACGTTTAATATCTGCAGGTTCCAGTTCAACGCGAAATAGAGGTTGGGAAATTCTTTCCCGATTTCTGATGTTCATAACATTTTTCACTTTAAACCCCTTTTTATATAAGGCATTCTTTATATCATTCGGATCCTCACAATGATCGATTCCTTTTATTACAACCTGCAGACCTTTACTACTTTTCAGCTGGTAAGTATAAAAATGCTTTTTTTCCTTTTCAAAGTCTTCAACTACTTTTCGGAAATTATCCTCGTTGCTTATTTGCAGTTTCGTTTCACTGATATTTCCTACTACTTTTGGACATCTTTCATGTGGAAGCAACTTCTGTAGATTTTGGGCTTCTTTTTCTTTTCGTCACTAATATATATCTGTTCATTCCCACTTGTATCCTTGGACTTTGAGCACTTATATTAGGTTCACTTGATTTGGGTGTAGCACCCTTTGTAGTTTTGGAACTTGACGAATTAGTGTCAAGGCTATGGGCACTGTTATTTTCCTCTATTGATTTGGGTATATCACCCGTTATACTATTACTACTAACCAGCGTGGTAGGAGAACACGGATGTGTACGATGATTTGGCTTCGCTGTTAAATATAAACTATTTTACGATTTTAGGTTTTCTTTAGTTTTCGCACCACCCTCGTCAAAATTAACGGTTATGTACACATTCCTTTCACTTATACTTGTTCTACGTTCGCCGTTTAAACTTTTTGCTTCATGTAGATTATAAAACACAGCCGTTTGTTGCTGTTGTTGTTACAAAATTTGTATGCTTGTTTATTTATTTCTTTTTTTCCTTAATTTTTGATTTTCTTTAGCAAACCAAAGGGATTATCTTTATTTTTGCTATTTACATGCAAAGTATGCAAATAGTTTTTTTTTTAATAACAAATGGATTTAATTGCAAAATTTGTTGAACACGTCTACACAGTATTACCACAAATACCATAATCTATGGTATCGCGATTAAACACTGACTGATTTTTATTTATGTACACGTTACAAATGCAATTCCTTGTAGCGGGATCCATATTATTGCTCACGCTGCGTAATTAAGCATGGTTTTTTAATTGAGCTAGTGAATCAATTTAAGGAGTATCGGATAAATGACTTTCCAGTTAATTGATTCGAAAACAGTGCATTTTGGCAGACTCAATTAAGCGGAAAATACTGTATATGATTTTACAATGCGTACCTCAATCATTTTAATTAACTTCGAAATCGTCACAAAACAATAAGAATAGTTGTTCTTCTATGGTTAATTCCCCTGGTTCGGGTTGAAAAACATAAAAATTTTCCTTTGCCAAGTTTGTGGTCAACGAAACTGCAACAATAGTTAATAATATTATTGACACTTTCACGAAATAATTAATATAAAATTATCAATCTATAGGTTGATAGAGAATTGAAAAATAGAAAAAAATAAAAGCTTTTAAAAAACACATTTTTCTTTTTTTTCTCTATTCCAAACACAATTTATTTTGTTTTTTAATTTTTTCAATAACAAACTACAACTGTCAATTTATTGGGGATTAAAATAGGTTTTATCCTACTTTAAGTTAACAAAGGTTTAACAAGGGTATTTTAAGCTAAAAACCTTTTTTGAACACAACTTTAAGAAATTTTCTTAACAACCACGTTAAAGCTGCTTTAAGTTTTTATGTATACGGCTGTTATTATATTTCCTGAAGATACCAAGCAATGGTTTGAAGAAATATCGAGAAAAAATATAAAAAATAAAGATTAACGGCTGTATGCATAAAAACTTAAAGTAGGTTTAACTGCCGTTGTTAAGCACAACTTCCTAAAGTTGTATTCAAAAAACGCTTTTACCTTAAAATACCTTTGTTGACTTTAAAGTAGGAAAAACCTACGTTTAACCTACAATAAATTGACAGTTCAATTTTATTATTGAAAGTTCAAAAACAAAACAAATTGTGTTTACTTATTTATTTATTTATTTACTTATTTCATCTACAGAATTAAATTCCTACAGATTACTTTACAATATTAATTATAATGTTTAAATAAAAGAAGCTTGAACATATTATAACTGAAATTAAAATTTAAATGTGGGTTAAAACTATTACATAAATGCAAGCATCTTGCAATCGGCTCATTAATTGCATAATTCGTTCTGAAAAGACATTCTTCAAACATGCGATTATGTCTCAAGTCCCTAGGAGGACTGTATAACGTAAAATAATTTTTAATTTCCGGGCTATCAATATTGTCAGATAGTATATTATAAACAAATAATAATGACGAGCAAGATCTACGATCCTCTAAGGATTGTAAGCCTAACATTTTCCTCATAACATCATAAGAAGGTAGTTCATGTGGCCAAATCAATTTTAAAGCAGTCTTAGTGAATATCCTCTGAATTCGTTCAATACGATTTGATGGGCCTAAATGACTAGGATTCCAAACAATGGAACAATATTCCAAGATACTTTGAACCAAGGAAATGTATAAAGACTTGAGGGTGTATGCATATTTAAAATCTCTAGAATTCTAATGAAACCAAGCATACTATAAGCTCTAGAAATAACATAGTCGATATGCTTAGAGAATGTTAATTTAGTGTCAAAAATGACTCCTAAGTCCTTAACTTCAGCTACACGTTTAAGCAGGAAACCACCAAGAGTATAATCAAAATTTATTGAACCCGAAATATAAGCATATGTGACAACACAACATTTTGAAACATTAATACGTATGCCATTTTCAAAACACCAGTCAGACAGTTTGTTAAGATCAATCTGTATCTTTTCGCAGTCACCAATATCGCCAATAGTAGAATACAATTTCAAATCATCAGCAAATAAAAGACAGCTGGAAAACTTAAAATTCAATGGTAAATCATTAATAAAAATTATAAAAAGTAACGGACCAATATGCGTTCCCTGAGGAATACCTGAATAGGCATCAATTATATCAGAAGAGAATGAATTACCAATTTTAACCTTAAGTTTTCTATTGGTCAAGAAACTATGACCAATAATAATACAATAAACCTAGCCGTTTTTTTTTAAAGTGGCATAAGTTACACTGTTATTTCATCTTTTTATTTTAAATTAGTTTATAAAACATTTTAATTATTAGCCATTTAAACTAGTCTGTATTTAGTTTTCTTTCTGAAACAGATTAAACAGCCGTAAATAATTTTTTTATAAAAAATACCTAGTGCTTATATAATAAATTACTAATAAAATATTAAAAAGGTCAAATAACTACAATTATTTTATGTAATATTCAATAAGTTTACAATGTGAGAGGACAATATATTATGAGCCAGTATATAATTAATTCTTTAATTCTAATTTTTACCTTAATAGGGCCAACCACTTCACTTAACATTAAAAAAAGATTTTAATTCTCTTCTATAATAAAATTCATATTTGTTTGCTCGCTGCTTACACTAGGTACATTTATAGATTTTCGGCTGTATGCATAAAAACGCTTACTTGAGCTTTAAAGGACACGTCAGTTAACAAACACTTTAAGGCTAACAGACGTTTATTAAAAAATGGTATTCATAAACAGTACCTTAGCTAATGTATGCTTTAAGGTACGGTCACACTTATGAAATATTTTCATGAAAACATGAAATATTTGTTTGCTGTAATGTGACCATAAAATATTTTGAGGGTGAAAACATGTTTTTGAGAAAACAAATTTATTTCTCAACAAATAAAAGTTTCTGTAATGTGACCACCCTATGTGAAATATTTTCCAATGTTTTGAGCAAACAATTGTTTGCTCGTACAAAGTTTTTGTACGAACAAACAGTGGCAAACAACAGCTGCTGCAAGAGTGTTGAAACATTTAAAAATAATTTAATAAATAGAATAATAATAGAATTAATAATAGAATAAATAGAATAGAATAATAAATAGAATATTGAGTCCAGCGTAGAAGGTGATTTAATGGATGTGACTATGGAGGTAAGTAAATATATATAATAAGAAGTAATACAGAATTCTAGAGACAACGGGGAGCATTCAACTCCTAAAACATTAAAAAAAAAACAAAAATCGTGATGGACTGGGGGGATGAAGACATATACAAGCTTCTTGCACTTGTTGAAGCAGAGAGGTGTTTGTGGGATGCTTCAGATGAAACATATCACAACAAAACTGCAAGTGATTCTGCATGGCGAGGCATGCAATCCCAATTCAAGGAAAAGTTTGCGGTTGCAGACTTAAATGCCAAGTGGACAAACTTACGGATTCAATACCGTGGATATTCAGCCAAGGCCAAAACTAAATCTGGGCAAGGCGTTGTAGGCTCTCCTAAATGGAGGTTTTACAACGCACTGAGTTTTGTGGGGCGTGCTGAGCAGAAGTACACACAGCAGACTGTCTCAAACATTGTTTTCAATGTGGATGAGGAAAATGGTTGTAAGTATATTGATAAATATATGTAATTATTAATAATTTTTAAGTATTTTAATACTTGTATCATTTAAAACCACCAAAGTCCTCAGAAAATGGTTATAAATCATCATCATCAGCCAAAGGGAAGCAGCCTACAACACCAGCCACGTAGATAGCTGAAAGTATGCGGGAGGCTGTCAATGCAATGAAGCAGCAAAAGGAAAGGGCTTTACACCCCAATGTTGCTTTCGGGAATTACATAGCTAGTGAGCTGAATACACTTAAGACGAAGTCTGCGGCAGCAGTGCGCAAGCGTGTCACAATGTGTTTTTTAAAATGTTTGGAAGAAGAACGCATGAAGGAACATCCGTAGGTTTGTCCACTTGGCATTTAAAGCTGCAATCATATATTTTTCCTTAAATTGACATTTAATACGTCGCCAGCGCAATCCGTTAAAGTTTTGTTGTGCTATGCTTTCTTTCTCTCTGCTTCAACAAGTGCAAGAAGTTTGTGTATGTCCTCATCCCCCCAATCCATAAGGTTTTTTGTTTTTTTTTAACGTTTCCGGAGTTGAATGCTCCCCGTATTTAATAAATAATTATAATTTTTAAATGAGTACATTTTTAATTGTTTTACTCATTATTTGGATGTTATCCTTATGTTTTTATTGAAGTAAGGTTATTTTGTTTGTTTTATTGTTATTATTTTTGTTGATGAAAAAGAATTAATAAAAAATTTTTAAACTTAACATGACGTGAATAGTATTTTATTATATATGTTTATATTGGAAATTAATTTCCCCCTCTTCTACAAAAAATCTTGAAAATTCATTTCTTGCTGTTAAAGTCTCATTTGATGTATATGAAAGACATTTTTGTACATTTTTGCAAGCCTTTTGCGTCATTACCATTGCGCCACTCGCCTGGAACTAATGTACCGTGTGCAGTATAGTGGTCAACTAAGTTTTTGGTGTAATATAATGAGCTTTTGCGGCTCATTAAATAATTGTGCAGCACGCAGCATGCAAGTGTTACTTGCCTTGTTTTTGTTGGATTAAGCTTCATTGGGCTGCGCATTGCACGGAAACGTGCAGACAAAATTCCAAAAGCGTTTTCTATTACTCACCTTGCTCTTGAGAGGCGATAATTGAAAACTCTTTGAATGTCATTGAAATTTCTATTGCCATAAGGCTTCATAATATTGTTACTTAATGCAAACGCATCATCCGCAACAAGAACACTGTAACAAAATAAAACAAAATATATATTTACTTTTTAATTATTACTTTTTTCCTAACGACCAGCCGCTTACGCGACTGATCGCTAGTATTGTACAGTTAATAATAATCTTATAAAATATTTATTTCTTATATGCTAACTTATAATAATTATAATTACAAAGAATATCTGTTGTGGGAATATGCAACGTTTGCATATTCCCACACATGGGTTTGGTTTAGTGTGGACAATCACATTTCACAATGGAATGTGGGGTGTCCTATTGCATGCAGAAGGCATGGCAATATCGACACTGTCAAACACACTACAACACATTGCACTGGTGCTTTCGTGGGTGAAAGTGGTTTTGCACTAGGCAAATGTAATTTATTATTGATAAGAGCTTCATAAAAGCTACACTTTTTGAAGACACCACCATCAGATATACGGCCATTAGAACCAACGTCGATATATAAAAACTTATAAAATGCACTTGCGATAGCCATGAGCATTATGCTATGCGTTCCTATAAAAATGTACAATGAAGAAAATTTTTAACAAATTATATCCAACATATTTATATATCTACCTTTATAGTTATAATAAATACTAAATAATACTAATAATCCACAACTCAATAGAAATAATGTTTCGCAATCTTCCATATCAATTTTTTATTATAACATAAACAAATTTTTTTTTACAGAAATTAATAGTTATTAATGTTTTTGTTTTTAAGAAAACAAAAGTATACACATTGACTGTTTGCTGAAACAAATTTCTATAGAAAATATTTGTTCAAGTGTGACCGCAAGAGAAACATGTTTGCTCGTATTTTGTTTCAAACTGTTTCACATCTGTTTCATAAAACAAATTTTGTGAAATATTTTGTGCTAATGTGACCATGAAACAAAAATAGAAAAATTTTAAGGCAAATATGAGCAAACATGTTTCATGAAAATATTTCATAAGTGTGACCGTACCTTTAGTAAAATTAGTATTTCGATTCTGGCAATGCCACTATTTTTTTCCGGGTAGTTAAGGTACGGTCACACTTATAAAATATTTTCATGAAAACATGAAATATTTGTTTGCTGTAATGTGACCATCAAATATTTTGAGGGTGAAAACATGTTTTTGAGAAAACAAATTTATTTCTCAACAAATAAAAGTTTCTGTAATGTGACCACCCTATGTGAAATATTTTCCAATGTTTTGAGCAAACAATTGTTTGCTCGTACAAAGCTTTTGTACGAACAAACAGTGGCAAACAACAGCTGCTGCAAGAGTGTTGAAACATTTAAAAATAATTTAATAAATAGAAAAATAATAGAATTAATAATAGAATAAATAGAATAGAACATTAAGTCCAGCGTAGAAGGTGATTTAATGGATGTGACTGTAGAGGTAAGTAAATAAATATAATAAGAAGTAATGCAGAATTCTAGAGACAACGGGGAGCATTCAACTCCTAAAACATTAAAAAAAAAACGAAGAGATATACAAGCTTCTTGCACTTGTTGAAACAGAGAGGTGTTTGTGGGATGCTTCCGATGAAACATATCACAACAAAACTGCAAGGGATTCCGCATGGCGAGGCATTCAATCCCAATTCAAGGAAAATTTTGCGGTTGCAGACTTAAATGCCAAGTGGACAAACTTACGGATTCAATACCGTGGATATTCAGCCAAGGCCAAAACTTAATCTGGGCGTTGTAGGCACTCCTAAATGGAGGTTTTACAACGCACTGAGTTTTGTGGGACGTGCTGAGCAGAAGCAGACACAGCAGAATGTCTCAAACATTGTTTTCAATGTGGATGAGGAAAATAGTTGTAAGTATATTGATAAATATATGTAATTATTAATAATTTTTAAGTATTTTAATACTTGTATCATTTAAAACCACCAAAGTCCTCAGAAAATGGTTATAAATCATCATCATCAGCCAAAGGGAAGCAGCCTACAACACCAGCCACGTAGATAGCTGAAAGTATGCGGGAGGCTGTCAATGCAATGAAGCAGCAAAAGGAAAGGGCTTTACACCCCAATGTTGCTTTCGGGAATTACATAGCTAGTGAGCTGAATACACTTAAGACGAAGTCTGCGGCAGCAGTGCGCAAGCGTGTCACAATGTGTTTTTTAGAATGTTTGGAAGAAGAACGCATGAAGGAACATCCGTAGGTTTGTCCACTTGGCATTTAAAGCTGCAATCATATATTTTTCCTTAAATTGAACTTTAATACCTCGCCAGCGCAATCCGTTAAAGTTTTGTTATGCTATGCTTTCTTTCTCTCTGCTTAAACAAGTGCAAGAAGCTTGTGTATGTCCTCATCCCCCCAATCCATCAGGTTTTTTGTTTTTTTTTTAACGTTTTAGGAGTTGAATGCTCCCCGTTGTCTCTAGAATAATTTTTAAATGACTACAATTTTTAATTGTTTTACTTATTATTTGGATGTTATCCTTATGTTTTTATTGAAGTAAGGTTATTTTGTTTTGTTTTATTGTTATTATTTTTGTTGATGAAAAAGAATTAATAAAAAAATTTTTTAACTTAACATGACGTGAATAGTATTTTATTATATATGTTTATATTGGAAATTGACTTCCCCCTCTTCTACAAAAAATCTTGAAAATTCATTTCTTGCTGTTAAAGTCTCATTTGATGTATATGAAAGACATTTTTGTACATTTTGCAAGCCTTTTGCGTCATTACCATTGCGCCACTCGCCTGGAACTAATGTACCGTCTGCAGTATAGTGGTCAACTAAGTTTTTGGTGTAATATAATGAGCTTTTGCGGCTCATTAAATAATTATGCAGCACGCAGCATGCAAGTGTTACTTGCCTTGTTTTTGTTGGATTAAGCTTCATTGGACTGCGCATTACACGGAAACGTGCAGACAAAATTCTAAAAGCGTTTTCTATTACTCGCCTTGCTCTTGAGAGGCGACAATTGAAAACTCTTCGAATGGCATTTAAATTTATATTGCCATAAGGCTTCATTATATTGTTACTTAATGCAAACGCATCATCCGCAACAAGAACATACGGCACTGGTGCTTTCGTGGGTGAAAGTGGTTTTGCACTAAGCAAATGTAATTTATTATTGATAAGAGCTTCATAAAAGCTACACTTTTTGAAGACACCACCATCAGATATACGGCCGTTAGAACCAAGGTCGATATATAAAAACATATAAGATGCACTTGCGATAGCCATGAGCACAATGCTATGCGTTCCTACAAAAATGTACAATGAAGAAAATTTTTAACAAATTATATCCAACATATTTATATTTATATTATACTATATATAATACTAATACTATATATATATAATCCTAATACTTAAATACTGCGGCTGTAACACTTTATACAAAACATCGCAAACATCAGGAATAATTCCTGAAATAGTGTTATGGGGAATACGGAAAACATATTGGAGAGATCTAAAACTTTCTCCAGTGGCTAGGTAACGAAGAGTAACAATTAAGCGTTCAGTGGGGGATATTGGCTTACAAAACTTTGTTTCTGTCTTCTGTATAAGCGGGGCAAATAACTGTAGTTTTAAGGACACATCAATAAATATGTATGTATGTTTTATATTTCAATATTTCCTACTGAAACTATCTTGTACTTACCAAATAATCAAAATCACTTGAGTTCATCCTTAAAAAGTTTCTGTAAAACTGTGGACTTTCAAAACGTAGCTCCAACAGTAATTTTGCACAACATCCCTCTTCATTTCGGCGTTGAACCCACTTCGCACCCATTGCCTTTTCTGTTTCTTATTTTTTTCCTCTTCCTCCACATCTAATAAAGCAGCTGCTCCACAACTCAATAGAAATAATGATTCGCAATCCTCCATATCAATTTTTTATTATAACACAAACTAATTTTTTTTTACACAAATTTATAGTTATTAAAATTTTTGTTTTTAAGAAAACAAAAGTATACACATTGACTGTTTGCTGAAACAAATTACTATAGAAAATATTTGTTCAAGTGTGACCGCAAGAAAAACATGTTTGCTCGTATTTTGTTTCAAACTGTTTCACAGCTGTTTCATAAAACAAATTTTGTGAAATATTTTGTTCTAATGTGACCATGAAACAAAAATAGAAAAATTTTAAGGCAAATATGAGCAAACATGTTTCATGAAAATATTTCATAAGTGTGACCGTACCTTTAGATTCATAAAAAATGTTTTTATGGTTTTCAGCAAAACCAACATAGTTTTTTTTTTGTTTTTTTATTAATCTTTTTAATAAAAAGCAAAGCACCCAAAAAACGGTTAATTTGCAAGGCTTACGAAGAACTTACAAAGAAGTTGTTCATATTAAAAAAATAATTATTCGGATAACGAGCTTTGTTTTGATTATATGTACATCAATAAAACTTTTGTTTAAAATAATTAATTATAATTATATTTTTGTACAATATAAAATAAAGATGTAAAAATGTGTTATATTGAATGGCATGTTATATTTTAGTTGTTATTATTATTTGTATACTGCAATTTGTTTTAATAAACATTTTAAAAAATTTTTGGAATAACAAAGTATAATTGTCAACTGAGCCGTTTACATTGAAAGTGGCATAAGTCACAACTGAACAGTTTTTTTTTTATTTTTAATAAATTTGAAATTAATAAGTTAAGAAGTATTGAGATTTGTTTGAGAGCAGTGTTGATAATTAACGGTATAACAAAAATGCTTATTTTGAAAGTGGTGTTAGTCGCTGTACTTAAGTGTGTGTGAAGTATTGTTGTGATTATTGGACTTATTTTTATTAGTTCGAAAGAGTAGTGCAGTTTATTGAACTATATTGTAGTGCTATCGAATATAATTAGCATTATTTTGTTATGTTTTTATTCAGGAGGTTGCTTCGTGTTGTATAAAATATGTAAGTATGTCACAACTCAAAAGCATATTATTGCACATATTGACTTATGTAAAGAACAAAATAATAATAGTGGTAATAGCCCCCTGTAGAAAAAATCCTTCACAGTACACAACATGAAGAAAAACGACTTTATTTCAACACAATCATTAGAAAAATCCGTTTCAGAAAGAAAACTAAATACATACTGGTGGAAATGGCTAAAAATTAAAATGTTATATAAACTAATTTAAAACAAAAAAGATAACAAAGTAACTTAAGCCACTTTTAAATTAAACGGCTCAGTTTATTGTAAGCACAATTTGTTTTGCTTTTGAACTTTCAATAATAAAATTGAACTGTAAATTTATTGTAGCTTTAAAGTAGGTTTTTCCTACTTTAAAGTTAACAAGGGTATTTTAAGGTAAAAGCGTTTTTTGAATACAACTTTAGGAAATTGTGCTTAACAACGGCAGTTAAACCTGCTATAAGTTTTTATGAATACAGCCATTTATATTTGCACTACTTATTCTGGTCTCTACATACTGCACATTACTGACCTTTATTTATTATGCATTATTCACAATCTCAACTCACTTTTTAAATGCGACGAGAGTAAGGGAACTTTATCTCGAGCCGGACTTTTTCCAGACCGATTACAAATTTATTTCGAATGACTGTTTTTAAAAAAGTGCGAAACACACAATATGTAACGTACCCATTCTAACTACCCATTTGTTTGTAGTTTCACACTGTGGCTTATTTGTGTTATAAAATTGATATCGTTCCGAAAGCTCACACAATGGTGCACAAGATATCTGGCCGCCGCCGCATTTAATTTAGTTGGACACAACAAATTTTCCAACAATATGTATGAGGCTGCTACACAAATAAACCAGATTCCCTAGAACTGACTTAGAAAATATTTGCTTAACATTAGCCTTTTATTGAAGAGAGCGGATATAGAGTGGCATCTTAAAAAACAACGAGAAAAAGCAGGCAGCTATACATACAATACGTACCCACCCCTAAACAAAAATATATTTGACAGCCACAAAATACATAAATAAACACAAAATATATGAAAAATATTTGTTGGCAAACTTTAAAAATTTATAAAATTTTATTTAAAACTTTAAAATTACTACATTAAATTGAAGGCAAACTGTGAGCATCGGCTGCAGGGAAATAAGCAGAGCTGAAAAACAAATTGGTAAGTATTAGCTGCAATTGAAATGTTCATTAGTTTGTTAATAATAAAATTTGCTTTGTGTTTACAGGCACTTACCTACATAGATGTGGAAATTACTTGTGTGGCTGGTAGAAAATGATCAAAACTGTACTATGAATGGTAAGTGTTCCTGAAAACAAAAAGTAAATTACATTCCTATAAAAAATCTTTTTTTCTTCTCAGGTTTTAAGATAACTAAGAACATATTTTGTTTGTAAGAAGTTGGTCAAACACTGATGGAACTGGGCACAACTTTTGGCTGGAAATAATATATCCAGCGATTACATATAAAGAACAGCTCTTTTAAGAGCTATAAAAAACTTTAAAAAGAGATAAATTAAAACTTTTAAAAGCCCTTTTGAGGACTATAAAATAACTAAAAGTGTGATAAATTGAAAATTCACACATTAGTGTAGGGCTTGTGGAAAATTGACAGCAAAGAATTCGGATTAATAATAAAACTTGTTACGTGTCCTCTTCTTTGTATTGTTTCCGTGGGGTTAGGGATGCCACCTCGGCTAGCTCTTTTTCTCGGCGTGGGAACCCAACCCGCATACACCTAACCCAAAGGACCGCACAACAACAACAAAAAAATATCACAGTACCTATCATTATACGAAACTGAAAATCTCCCCAAATCTATATTCCTCTGGACCATCGTCACATGGGAAAGATGGACTTCCCATGACCGCTGCCCTCCTAACCTTGGTCATCATTCTCCTACCTAATGACCCCTCGTTCTTTCAGCACTTACCATTCTCCTAGCCTAGACCATTTCCCTGGTGCATACAGCGACCCACTGTCCCAAAACCCTTACCAACTCGAATCACGTACTCATCCCACAAATCACTCTAAAGCACAAAAAAAACATATATATAATTATATTATCATTCTTTTCTTCTTCTTCCTTTCTCTTTATTCTCTTCTCTGTTCCTCTTTTGTTTTTTTACAAATTATGAAGGTTATTTTATATTCTTATTAAAATACACTTAACATATATTAAATATTTGTTTCTTTCACATATACTCGAATTTTGACTTACACTATTTTTTTTTTATTACAACGTACCTATTTAGAGAGTTCACTACGTACCAAGAAAATAAACATAAACAGGACTCTAAATATCACCAAAAAATTTTCTTTTTCTTCTTTTTCTCTCTTCCTACCTCTACCCTGAAAGAGCTCTTTAAAGGTATTTCTTATTTCTCATCTTTCCTATTTTGGCTTGGCATTTGCTTTTCTTTGTCCTCCTCAAGCCTCTATTCCTTTCCTGGCGATATTATTCCAATCTTTCTTCCTTACTTTATATTTCTTTTTCTTTTTGGTAGTTTATCTCTTTACATTGTGGAGCACCATCCTATGGTAACTACGTACACTTTCTACGCTAATATGGAGTATCACTTTCTACAACCTATTTCCTCCAAACTACCTGTAATCTTGACAAGACGGGGCTTTCCCCTTATTACTTAATCTTAATAATTATTTACTTGGGAATAATATTAATCTTACGTTCAATATACATATTATTTTATTTCTTCTCCTTTTAATTTTCCTCTTATATATATTTCTTTTTCTATTAGCTTTCACATATATTAATTGCTTCTTTTAATTTTTAAGTTATAACTTTTAATTTAACGTTTAACCTATAGATTACATTATAAGTTTTATCTTTAATTTTAGAAATAACTTTTAATTTTACATTTACCACATATATTAATTTTCTCCCTTCATTTTACGTTATAAGTTTTTCCTTTCTGTCCCACAGATAAATGTATTAATCTCCTTCCGTAATTTCTAAGTTTTAAGTTTTCCCTTTCTGTCCCACAGATAAATGTATTAATCTCCTTCCGTAATTTCCAAGTTTTAAGTTTTTCCTTTCTGTCCCACAGATAAATGTATTAATCTCCTTTTGTAATTTTTAAGTTATAAGTTTTTTTCCTTTTGGTTTGGAGATAAACGTATTAATTTCTTTTTGTAATTTTTTTTGAGTAAATGTATTAATTTCTTTTTTATAAATTTTAAGTATTAAGTTTTTCTTTTTTGTTTAACAAAAAGCTTTTAAAATTAAATCTTTTCAATCCAACAGCTCATACTCCACTAAAACTTATTCAACTTAACTCTCCTTTTAAAACCATTGTCAGCAATTCTAACTGTATTTTCGTTGATCTATCCCTACCTACACCATCTATGCAAAGAAAAAAAAACAAACAACCGCTATGCCCTTGAAAAGTCATACTTTCAAGTAAATAAACTGAGTCAATGCCCTCTTCAAAAGTGAGCCTGAACCAGTCTCATTGGAATTTCTCCGGTTTTTACCACTCTCTCTCTCAAAAAAAAATCTTTCTCCTTTTCCATTGAAGCTTGCCACCCTTCCATTTCCATTTCTCCTTTCAAAGTAGGTAAGACCGTTCATCGCCTATCGACTCCGTCATTCCACACATGCCCAATTCCCACCTCAACAAAACTCTGACGATACAAAACCTGTCGCGGTATCGACAGGTTTTGTATTCCTCCTATATCTCCTATATCTGAGCATTCCAGCGCCTAACGTAGGCTACACCCACACCGCAGCACGTATATAGGGTTAGCCGGGCAATTACCAAAATCGATCATCTTGTTTTCCTCCTTTTTCAGGTATAACGAGGGATACTATCACATTACACATTCCACGGAGACACCGGTAAGTTTACATTTGCCCCATTTATCCTAAACCTATCGCATCATCAATCTTAAAGCTGCTGTATTGCTTCTCTCCTACTGCTTAATATCTTTCGCATGATAAATTCCCAATGGAATACCGGTCAGACTTTCCAGCTCATACATATTATTACCAATGACCTTTAAGATTCGACACTTAGTAAATTTCCTGTAAAACTTTGAATTAATGTTATTCCTAAAATCACTTAATACAAAGTTTCGTTTAAAAACCTCTTGTCCAGGGACAAACTTTACTGTTCTAGCTCCCCGATTATAACGTAATGCACTCTTCTCATAAGCGTTCTTCAGATTTTCCTTTATGTTTTCTCTTATCAATTTTATTCTATCTGTCTTTTTCAGAATAACTTCGTTATCGTCTAGAGCTTTTAGTTGCCTTGCCAGTTTATAGTCTGCACCACTGGTAAACATATTCTGGCCAAATAATGCGAAAAATCGACTGCATCCTGTTGCTAAATGTATTGCAGTGCGCAATGCAACTTCTATTGATGGCAAATTAATGTCCCACTCTCTGTGGTCGTTTTTCATTTATGCTCTTATGGCAGACAATACGCTCTGATTCACTCTTTCAGACGCATTAGACTGCGGAGAGTGTACAGCCGTTCGCATGTGATTTATTCCATAGTTTTCGATCATTTTAACAAACTCTTTCGAAACAAATTGTTGCCCGTTATCAGAATGTATTGTTTCTGGTACACCGAATATATGGAAAACCTGATCCTCTAAAAATTTCGTTACATTACCCGATGTACCTTCTCTCATAGCCTTTAGGAAAACAAATTTGGTCATATGATCGACCACGATAAATATATAAGCATTTCCACTTTTCGACCTTGGATATTTACTGAGAAAGTCAATATAAATTTTCTGAAACGGTTTCCTATTCCGGGCCTTAATACTACATTCGTGGGTTTTGTTTCTTTGCATATCGTACAATTATTGATGCAATGTTTTACCTGTGTTATCATATTTGGCCAGTAATATTTTGTTCTAAGACGATTTAAAGTGTTGACAATACCTCCGTGAGCTTTATCCTCTGGTTCATGGGCTTCTTGAATCAAAGCATTCGTTAATGTACTAGGCACCCATAATTTCTATCTAAATTCACCGGTATCTTGTAATTCGAAATCTGTTTTATTTCGTTTAAAGACTAAACCATTTGACACTTTAATATCCGTTAATCTGTCCTTGTTATTATTAATCGTCCTTATTAATTCTTCATATTCCTCAGATTCGAACTCCAATGTCTCGAACCCCAAAATATCTTTCGTATCCACCTCAATTCCTTCCACCATCCGAGATAACGTATCTGCTACAATATTTTCTGCACCCTTTCTGTGCTCTATCAAAAAGTCATAATTTTGAAACTGTAAAGCCTACCGGGCTAACCTTCCGTTCAGATCCTTGAATGACATGAGCCATTTAAGACTTGCATGATCCGTGATCACCGTAAATGGCATAAGCTCGACGTGCGGCCTAAATCTTTTTACCGCTAGCACAGCCGCTAAACACTCCTTTTTAGTAACGCTATAATTTCTCTGGGCTTAATTCAGCTTCTGCGAAAAGAAGGAAATCGGTTTTTCATTTCCCTGCTCATCCCTCTGAAATAGGACTGCTCCTACACCATAATCTGAAACATCATATTGAATAAAAAAACGTTTATTAAAGTTTGGATGGGCCAACACCGGAGCCCTTGTTAAGACCTGTTTCAGTTCATTGAAACTTTCAATCGCTTCCTTAGTCATCTGGAACTTTTTTTCGTTTTTAATTAGGTCGGTCAATGGGGCCGTTAAAGTAGAAAAATCTCGAACAAATCTACGGCACCAATCTGTTGTATCCAAAAAACTACGTACATCTCTTACAGACTTTCGTAACGCTATATTTTTAATCGCTTCAATCTTACCAGGGTCGGTTCTCATAGCACCCCCTCCTATGATGAAACCTAAATATGCCACTTCCTTAAAAAAAAACTTTAATTTGTCTAACCCGATCGTTAAATTCGCCCTACTCAAACAGATAGCTACCTTTTTTAACAAACTAATATGGTCATGAAAATTAGCTGAGATTACAAGAAGATCGTCTTGATATACAAAAACGTTTTGTTTCAATTCCTGAGGTATTATCTTGTCCATCAATCTACACAGCCTCTGTTCAGCATTGCACAACCCAAACGGCATGACGACATATTGGTACAAAGGTCTGCCCGGTATAGTAAAAGCTGTGTAAGCTTTAGACTTTTCCTCCAGCCGAATTTGCCAAAAAGCAAATTTTAAATCCACACTGCTTATATAATACGTTTCATCCAGTCTACTTAGTATGCCTTCTATATTCTGAATTGGATATGCATCCTTAACGGTCTTTTCATTCAATTTCCTCGCGTCTAAGCATAGGCTATATTTGCCAGGTTTTCTTACCAAAGGGCATCTGTTATTTCATGGGCTATTACTCTCTTCGATAACACCTAGTTTGAGCATGTTATCTACTTCTTCATACATAAGTCCCTGCATCGCCGGCGAAATTGGATAATATCTTTCTTTGACTGGAATGGTTCCCTCGAAAAGTTCGATCGTGTGCATCTCCAAATCTGTTTTCCCAAAACCATTTTTCTCAAAAGTTTTAAACATTGACTTTACTTCCTCTAGCTTCTTTGTCTGTTCAGTTGTAAGGGTGTGCTGCTCGTTTAGCTTCAGTGGAAAGTTTTCGGTAATCATTTCTGGTTTTATTTCTTTAACCTTGAACACATTCGGAGCAATTTTAAATTCTTTCCAAAAATCAACACCCAAGTACGCTGCTTGACTTGGACATAAATAAAATTCCATGATTCGATTTTCTGCTCCATATGCCACTACAACCTTAATTTTTTCTAAAACTTGATGTTTACTTCCTCCAGCTGTCTTTATATTTGAGAAAGCGGGCTTAACTTCAAAGTTAGCATTTCCCACTAAGTTTTCGCAATTCTTCCCAAGTAAGCTTACCGAGGCTCCATTATCTAACAGTCCCTTAACTGACATACTTCCTATCTTTATTTCTACAAATGCTCTGGGATCAAAATCGTTATGAAAAATAGCATCACATCTACGGACAGACTGTCTCAATTTTTTATATTTAAACTTTTTATTTTTAAATCTAGCTCTTGTTTCCTTTACCTTTTTTAAATTTCCTCTAGGCTGTTCACAGTCCTTAAATATTCTCTTTCTAGATTCTTGGTACTTTTTAAGACGATTCTCGTACGCATCTGTTGTTTGCCGTAATTTATTATCCTTCTGCTTAATCTTTTTCTTATTTATAGCGTTTCCTAGCAATGCATATATTGTCCCCATTTTTTCCACTTCTGACTCTGTCTGTGTACCGGTATCTCTTACTGATCGGCGGATGTTTGTGTGGAGCGTGATTCCGCCCTCTTCACCACACTCCCTACTCTGTTTCCCGAGCACTTAGGACATGTGGGGGTTATGGCACCTTTAAGCCCACACCGGTAACAAAATAAGTTTCTTTGCCTGCTCGTACAATCCATAAACACATGTCCGAGTAATCTACAGTTCCAACACAACAGATTATTTTGAATTTCATCCAAACATTGTACTGGCTCTTCTTGTACATTCAGATTAATTTCTTCCACCTGTCTTCTGGCTGGTAGAAATCGTTGCTGTGATGCTGAAACATTATCCTTTCGAAAATAATTTTTTTCTACTTCTTTGCAAGCAGCTCTTAAATGCTCAACAGAAAAAACTTGTATCGGATACACAATTTGGGAAATGTTCTGACGTATGTTTCGTTTTATTATTCTGACAACTTCATACTCTGGCATTGGATTCCTTAGTCTGGATCTTAATTTTCTCATTGCCTGAAAATAATCATCGATGGATTCTCCATTTCGCTGACGTCGTTCTTCAAAATCTCTCAACCTTTCATACTCGCTCTTGTTTGAACTATATTGCACTTTTAGGGCTTCTTTCATACTTTCCCAGGTAGCAATATCTTTCCGCTGCACCAATAACCAGTACTAATCTTTGGCATCTCCCTTTAATAATTTGTGGAATTCGCCTTGTACTTCAAGCCAGAATAATGAATGGTATTTCAACATATATTCGATGCGAAAATAAAATCCTCAATGTGTAGCTTATCAACATTGCCATCGAAACTTATGTCCCACTTATCAAGATTATCAAGATTACTGACAAAAAAAAACTTAATAGCAAAATTAACTAAATATTCAAAATCAAAAGAATTATTAATAACAACAAAAAAAATAGCAAAATAGTCACCAACTATGCAAATGACGACTGTATATAAAAAAAATTATGTTAAACACAACACCAATTAATAAATAAACTAAATAAAATTTTCAACAAATATAAGAATAAATAATATATTAAACAATACCAAACTAATAAATAATAAAAAAAAATAGAATTTTAAACAATTGTGTATAAAAAAAATATTTACTATGTACATATATAAAAAATAAATAAAATTAATAAAAGAATTTTAAAATATCAAAAATAAATATAAAACTTTTAGTAGGAGATTATCTTCTTATATGTTCCAAACACTATCCACTTCTCTATGCAAGTAACAGATTATAATAATTATAAAACTTTCCGTATAATACATAGGGTTTTGGCACAGTGGTATACTCGCGGCTAGGTCATTTTCCCTATTATAATTGCTGGCATTTACAAAAGCGTCTTCCTTTTCCTTATCCCATGGTCCATTCTAGAATACTCCTAACGACATTTACTTATCTAATAGTTAGATTCTCAAACTTGCAAACTAACCTCTTTGATCAAAATAAAACAACTAATTATAATCTCCGGTCTTTTTTCTTCCTTCTCCTCTCTTTCCTCCAATTCTATTTAGAACGCAAACTGATCACTCAAAAATACCAGGACGTCAAAGCAGTGATGAACAAAATCTCATCCTATCCCTATTATCTCCATATGTTCCGCTATGTTTACCCATTCCCAATTGTCACGTAAAACGCAATCTAATTACACTTGAAGTATCAGGACGATTACGAACAATAGGAAGAAAAAAAATCCCTATTACATCGGCACGATTCGCTATCCCATCATCTGTTACGTAAAACGCAAACTAATCACCTCTGAAGTATTAGGACGATTACGACCAATAAAAAAACCCAAAAAAAATATCACTAAGACCTGCTTTACCTTGGGCGCCATTTATTGTTACGTGTCCTCTTCTTTGTATTGTTTCCGTGGAGTTAGGGATGCCACCTGGGCTAGCTCTTTTCCTCGGCGTGGGAACCCAACCCGCATACACCTAACCCAAAGGACCGCACAACAACAAAAAAAAAATATCACAGTACCTATCTTTATACCAAACTGAAAATCTCCCCAAATCTATATTCCTCTGGACCATCGTGACATGGGAAAGATGGACTTCCCATGACCGCTGCCCTCCTAACCTTGGTCATCATTCTCCTACCTAATGACCCCTTATTCTTTCAGCACTTACCATTCTCCTGGCCTAGACCATTTCCCTGGTGCATACAGCGACCCACTGTCCCAAAACCCTTACCAACTCGAATCACGTACTCATCCCACAAATCACTCTAAAGCACAAAAAAAAAACATATATATAATTATATTATCATTCTTTTCTTCTTCTTCCTTTTTCTTTATTCTCTTCTCTGTTCCTCTTTTTTTTTACAAATTATGAAGGTTATTTTATATTCTTATTAAAATACACTTAACATATATTAAATATTTGTTTCTTTCACATATACTCATTTTGACTTACACTATTTTTTTTTATTACAACGTACCTATTTAGAGAGTTCACTACGTACCAAAAAAAAAACATAAACAGGACTCTAATTATCACCGAAAAATTTTCTTTTTCTTCTTTTTCTCTCTTCCTACCTCTACCCTGAAAGAGCTCTTTTACGTTCAATATACATATTATTTTATTTCTTCTCCTTTCAACTTTCTTCTTATATATATATTTCTTTTTCTATTAGCTCTCACATATATTAATTGCTTCTTTTAATTTTTAAGTTATAACTTTTAATTTAACGTTTAACCTATAGATTACATTATAAGTTTTATCTTTAATTTTACAAATAACTTTTAATTTTACATTTACCACATATATTAATTTTCTCCCTTCATTTTACGTTATAAGTTTTTCCTTTCTGTCCCACAGATAAATGTATTAATCTCCTTCCGTAATTTCCAAGTTTTAAGTTTTCCCTTTCTGTCCCACAGATAAATGTATTAATCTCCTTCCGTAATTTCCAAGTTTTAAGTTTTTCCTTTCTGTTTCACAAATAAACGTATTAATTTCTTTTTGTAAATTTTAAGTTTTTCCTTTTATTTAACAAATAAATGTATTAATTTCTTCTTGTAAATTTTAAGTTTTAAGTTTTTCCTTCTGTTTCACAAATAAATGTATTAATTTCAGTTTGTAATTTTTAAGTTTTTCCTTTTTATTTAACAAATAGCTTTTACTTTACATTTAACACATATATTAATTTTTTTTTTTTGTTCGACAGGTAAACGTATTAATTTCTTTTTGTAATTTTTTTTAAGTAAATGTATTAATTTCTTTTTTGTAAATTTTAAGTATTAAGTTTTTCCTTTTTGTTTAACAAATAGCTTTTAATTTTTAAATCTTTTCACTCCAACAGCTCATACTCCACTAAAACTTATTCAACTTAACTCTCCTTTTAAAATCATTGTCAGCAATTCTAACTGTATTTTCGTTGATCTATCCCTACCTACACCATCTATGCAAAACAAAAAAAAAAAAAAAACGATCGCTATGCCCTTGAAAAGTTATACTTTCAAGTAAATAAACAGAGTCAATGCCCTCTTCAAAAGTGACCCTGAACCAGTCTCATTGGAGTGGTATTTACCACTCTCTCTCAAAAAAAAAATCTTTCTCCTTTTCCATTGAAGCTTGCCACCCTTCGATGATCTGGCAATACTACCAATTTCCCCTTCCAAAGTGGGTAAGACCGTTCATCGCCTATCGACTCTGTCATTCCACACATGCCCAATTCCCACCACAACAAACTTGCTTTTTAAGAGCTAGGAAATATTTTTAAAAAGATATAAATTAAAACTTTTAAGAGTCCTTTTGAGGGTTATAAAAAAACTAAAAACGAGATCAATTGAAAATTCACTCAATTTTTTTACTGATGCAATGATGAAAATCAGCAGAATTGCACTTTATGGATCCTAAATATTAAAATATTCCGTGAAAAATATGCAATCAAATTAACAAGGAAAATGTCTTTCGTTTTTTATCGCCTTTTTTTAGATATTCCGTAGCCCTTACAAGACCTTTTGTAAGTTTTAATATTTATCCCTTTACTTCACAAAAAAGATGATTTTTTTCGGGCTTGTCTAGATCCATCATGTTTTGCTATGAACAGCATCACTTCTTATGGGATGTTGCTCACCACCACGCATGACGGTCTTGCGTTCTTCTAAAGGGAAGCTAATCGGGCATAGGCTAGCTACACTTACCTCTGAATTGTAAAAATGTTAACAGTTTTTAAAAATTTTCGATTTCGTTCCACCAAACAAGCAAAATTTAATTTTTCAAATCAATGTTTTGTACTTTTTATTTCTGTTTATGTAATTATAATTAAAACAATTTAGTTGTAAATTTTATATAACTATTTGTATTTCAATGAAGGGACAAAAAGTTTTGAATTTATAATTAAAAAGCCAGTACGGTATTTTCTACCGTACGCATATAGAAACATTTTTTTAAGATTTAAAAAATTGTTTATGATGAACGACTATCTGCCGCCGCTGTTTAAATACCTAG
This sequence comes from Trichopoda pennipes, assembly GCA_030448955.1. Classification (NCBI taxonomy): domain Eukaryota; kingdom Metazoa; phylum Arthropoda; class Insecta; order Diptera; family Tachinidae; genus Trichopoda; species Trichopoda pennipes. The sequence continues at coordinate 1,599,561 of JASKUP010000062.1, read as the reverse complement.
TACTTGTGCTGAGTTTGTTTGCTACTTTTGCAGGCAATGGTTAAAGTACGTGGACTTGACTCTATACTTCGGGCCAAATTCTCCATGTCACCCAATACTTTGGAAGCACTACTAAAGTTATCGATTAGTTGTAACCATTGTTGAGTTTGTTTTGCAAAATTAGTAGCTCCTACATGCAACTGTTTCGCTTCCGCATTTAAACGCTTCTGATTTATGTATGCCTCGCCACACTAAAAACGATATAAGTATATTTCGAACAATTAGAAGACAATTTTATGTAAAAGTAGCACATACCACAAATTTAAATGGTCCTCTAAAGTTTTAGTTAGCTTATTGGATGCTTCTTTGCGTTTGACTTCTGCGTTTGGAAAATAAAAGATGAGCCAACAAAAAATTATTTCACAAAACAAAACTGTCAAACATTTGCAATTATTTAGTACACTGTCGGCTCCTAACAAATAAGATAAAATGTGTAATTAAATAATTTAAATTTGTTACTGAGGAAAGAAAAAACACATTCTATATAACGATCACAATTCCAATTGGACGTTATTAATTTGGCAAATGGAACCGCACACTTAAATACACTTTTTTTTTATAAGCGAACGTTCGTCAACAACACAAAATACATAAAACAACTTGAAAAAATTACCTTGTCGGATTCTTCGGGAACCGGTGGAGTTTCCTTAGTCTGGGCAGTTCACTATACATTTGCAGCTCCTAAAAAATAGGATAAAATGTTTTATTAAGTAATTTAAATTTGTTCCTTAGGAAGAAAAATACTCACATTTTTTAGCTTTCTTCTTATATCCTTTGTTGTTTTATAACATCTCTGCATACGGATTCACTTGTTGTATTTTTGACTAGCAAATATTAGAAAATTGTGACTAAAAACCAACATTTTCTTAATATTTGCACAAATTTGCGTATAATTAGGTCTGTCTGCGTACACATATCATTTTGTGCAAAATCTTGCAAAATGTTGTCTGCGTATTCGAAATGTCTTGCAAAAAGAGAGCTAAAAAGATAATTTTTTGACAGTTGAAAGTCAGAGAACTTGCTGAATGTTACTGGAGAAATTTCTGCTTGCAAGATTTTGCAACTACTTTGAACAGCTGTTTTCATATAGTGTTTGAATTAAATAATTGTTGTGAAGTAAAAATAAAAATTGAAATTTAGCAATGGCAGAGGTAAGTAGTTACAAATGTGTTTATTTTTAATGTTTATAATAAATTATAATAAACAAAACATTTTATTTCATGGTAGAAACGTTCGAACGTTCCGTACACATGCGCCACAATTATTTTGCTTTATTAATACAATTGTTTACACATCGATCAGTTGTTTTCTTGTAAAATTTCACTGGATACTGTCTGCGTACTTTTTCAGATTTTCTCAGCCGACCGAGGAACATTGTTCTTACTCTTCCAAAAAAATTGACTGAGTATTTGCTACTGGAAAAGTACGCAGACTGACCTATTGTAAACTAAAAATGTAAACAAATAAACTTCATTAACTCTTTTATGTAAAAGAAACAGATGAATAATAATAGAATAGCATGCTGTCTTGTAAAAACAAAAGGGATAACAGTGGCGGGCCACTTGCCGAGATTTTTTTCCGTGCCCTATCTAGTCATAATCTATGGTTGCGCTGAAGAAGGTCAGGGAAATAGCTTATTTCTAATTATTACCATTCATTTGCGATGAAACAAGTTATAATTGAAAATGGAAAATATTCCAATTGTTTGACAAATGATATATTTCCATTAAATTTACTTTTTATAATATAAAGGAATAAATAAATAAACTTGGTTTTAAGCCGTTATGCAAGTACTAAAAACTAATTACACCGCGGCTTGACAATGACACTAAACTAAAATATACTCAAATACACTAAAGTAAACTAAAATACACTAGAGTACACTAAAGTGCACTAAAGTCCACTAAAATAAACTAAAGTAGACCAAAATACACTATAATAAACTAAAGTACACTAAAATATACTAAAATACACTAAAATACACTAAAGTACACTAAAATACACTAGAGTACACTAAAATACATTAAAGTACACTAAAATTAACTAAAGTACACTAAAATATACAAAAGTACACTAAAGTACACTAAAATATACTCAAATACACTAAAGTAAACTAAAATACACAAAAGTACATTAAAATACACTAGATTACACTAAAATACACTAAAGTACATTAAAATGCACTAAAGTATACTAGAATACAGTAAAATATACTAAAATGCACTAAAGTACACTAAAGTCCACTAAACTAAACTAAAGTACACCAAAATACACTATAATAAACTAAAATACACTAAAGTACACTAAAATACACTAAAATATACTGAAATATACTAAAATACCCTAAAATACACTAAACTACACTAAAGTACAATAAAATACACTAAACTACGCTAAATACACAAAATACACTAAAATAAACCAAAGTACACTAAAATATACTTAGGTACACTAAAGTACACTAAAATGCACTAAAGTACACTAAAATGCACTAAAATACACTGAAATATACTAAAATACCCTAAAATACACTAAACTACACTAAAGTACAATAAAATACACTAAACTACGCTAAAATACATTAAAATACACTAAAATAAACCAAAGTACACTAAAATATACTTAGGTACACTAAAGTACACTAAAAAGCATTGAAGTACACTAAAATACACTAGACTACACTAAAGGACTCTAAGATACAATAAAATACAGTAAAATACACTAAAGTACACTAAAATGTACTAAAATACTATTGTCATTTTCCGTCTTATCTGGCTATTTTTGAAGTTAGAGGCGAGCGCTTTCGATGTGAAAACATCATTGTCAAGGCCCGGTGTTGGATATAGGTTCACATAGCTTAAGGTTCAATTTATTCTTTATTTTATTTTCTTACAGTTATTATTAATTTTCTCTTAATTCATTTTCTATTGAAGTAAATAGCTTTTAAATATTCTTAGGTCAGTCAACTGTAAACTATCTATAAGCGATCCTCATAGCTGGACCTTAATAAAACCCGTTTTTAAATAAATAAAATAACTTAAATAATTCCAAATATAACTTTAAAATTAACTAAGTAAGATCTTAAATCATAAATTCATTGCAAGCGTGGCAAGGCAAAAACGATAATAAATTTAATATTAAGAAATAATAAATCGATTTATTAAAAATTAGTAGCATTAACTTTACAAAAGTTAAAGCAACAAAAAGTAATAAGTAATATTAATCATTGAAAAACGAAAAGTTTTGATTAATAAAATTTAAAATAAATAAAAACGCTACTTAAATTCCTGTTCATCAACAGTAAATATTACAGGTTGAAGGTCTTTAATTTCATCTTTTATTTTTCAGACTTCTTCAGTTATGACATTTTTTATTTCTTTTTTGAAACTAAATTTTATTGGTCTGCAGTATTTCTGTCGCTGTACTAGTTGACGGCTCTAACTCGGTATAACTGTCTATTAATCGCAATGGAACGAATATCATAAATAAATCAGCGTCTGCTAATTTTTTGGCATTACATTGCTTGTATTCCCTATGACGAGAGGCTCCATCACATCCCCATTTAGAAATTAAAGTAATGCTGCTATTTCCAACAACAAAATAACAAAAAGGAAAAAAAAATTTTTAATTCCATTTTGCAAAAACTTTTCGACCTTGTGTCAGGTGCTCACGGTCAAATCGTGCCGGATATAGGCGTATAGGGGACACTTAGGACTATGACACAGTGCTAATGCTTTTCCATTCCCTAACGAACTTTAGAAGTTATGCTCTATTTAGTAAGAGAATTTAGAAAAGAATTGGATCTCTAAAAAAATAATTTCTAAAAATCAAAAATTAATCAAAAACATTTCAGTTTTCTTATACTAATAGCTAACAAATTCTGCTATTATAAAGAGTTTGTTTCGTTCAAAAACCTTGTACAACAAAAGAGTTATAGATATTTAAAAATCAAAAATTTACTAAAAAATTTCTCATTTTAGCAAAATACTGAAAATGCTCATTTTGAATCACCCTGTTCAGTGTGATATAGTTAAAATAAAGTTTTAATTTTTTGGCTCCCGAGGTATACTAGTATCTACTTTCGAACGAATTTCACAATTGGGGATTATGAAAAAAATGACTTTTGGCCGCCTTCTCGTAAAATGATCCACTGTGCGCCGGTTACAACGAACACACAACCAGCAATGACGGTTTACACCGGGGAAAATGACAACTATATTTCATTTACTGGCCTTAGATTCATTAAGGTTAATCTTATTGGTGGAATTATTTAAATTAATAACTATTCAAAAATTATCTAAATTATTTTGCTACAATTAAATTTGTCTGATAACTAATTGCTATAAGCTTCGTCTTTGGTATTAAAACTGCATATTTTTAATAATCAGATTTAAACATAAAGAATACATTTACTTCTATTATAACTAGAATAAGATTACAATTGGTAAAAATTAACTGAGTAACATTAACTAAAAATAATTTAATATCCTTATAAACATTAATGATTTCACACCAGATATAGACAACTTTGGGAGCAGTTCAGAAAGTACTTCCCCAAGCACTAAGAACATGGATACCAATATCGTGCAGGTCTTAATATATACTACTCAGTTCGTACAATACAGTATTGAATTTCAAAACAATTTTATCTAGGTTAGAGTTTTCGTTTGCGGATAAAAAATATCAATAATTTATTCATCGGAATCATTTTCAATCTAAGTAATTTTATTATTTGTGCTTGATTCCTTTAAATAAATATTTCATGATATTCTCACGAAATATTTATTACAAAAATTTTTATTAAAAAATAAACATTTTATGATATTCTCATAAAACATTTATTTCAATAAAAATAAAAAATATTTTAAATGTATTACTGCGGGGGAGAGAGCATATCCATATTGCAATTTCACTTTCGCTCACAAAGCTCATCAGTGAATTTTACCCCAATATTGTATAGAAAAACCTAAAAGTCTTATATCTAAAGCCAAACCGATTCCATGAGAATTTTTCCATAAAATCAACATAGCATAGACAGCAAGACTCAAAAACACTTCTATACAAACACAGCAAAACGTTTCAAAACAACAAAAAACATTGTTTATTTTCAATCATTTCTACATAAGGGTTGCCATTGGAAACCATTCATATGTAATTTGAAAATTCAGAAAATAAAAAATATTTGTAAAAAATTTTACAAAAATTTCTAAGAAAGCAACGGGCACATGCAATGGAAATAAATAATTTATTCATCGGAATCATTTTCAATCTAAGTAATTTTATTATTTGTGCTTGATTCCTTTAAATAAATATTTCATGATATTCTCACGAAATATTTATTACAAAAATTTTCATTAAAAAATAAACATTTTATGATATTCTCATAAAACATTTATTTCAATAAAAATAAAAAATATTTGAAATGTATTACTGCGGGGGAGAGAGCATATCCATATTGCAATTTCACTTTCGCTCACAAAGCTCATCAGTGAATTTTACCCCAATATTGTATAGAAAAACCTAAAAGTCTTATATCTAAAGCCAAACCGATTCCATGAGAATTTTTCCATAAAATCAACATAGCATAGACAGCAAGACTCAAAAACACTTCTATACAAACACAGCAAAACGTTTCAAAACAACAAAAAACATTGTTTATTTTCAATCATTTCTACATAAGGGTTGCCATTGGAAACCATTCATATGTAATTTGAAAATTCAGAAAATAAAAAATATTTGTAAAAAATTTTACAAAAATTGCATGTGCCCGTTGCTTTCTTAGAAATTTTTGTAAAATTTTTTACAAATATTTTTTATTTTCTGAATTTTCAAATTACATATGAATGGTTTCCAATGGCAACCCTTATGTAGAAATGATTGAAAATAAACAATGTTTTTTGTTGTTTTGAAATGTTTTGCTGTGTTTGTATAGAAGTGTTTTTAAGTCTTGCTGTCTATGCTATGTTGATTTTATGGAAAAATTCTCATGGAATCGGTTTGGCTTTAGATATAAGACTTTTAGGTTTTTCTATACAATATTGGGGTAAAATTCACTGATGAGCTTTGTGAGCGAAAGTGAAATTGCAATATGGATATGCTCTCTCCCCCGCAGTAATACATTTCAAATATTTTTTATTTTTATTGAAATAAATGTTTTATGAGAATATCATAAAATGTTTATTTTTTAATAAAAATTTTTGTAATAAATATTTCGTGAGAATATCATGAAATATTTATTTAAAGGAATCAAGCACAAATAATAAAATTACTTAGATTGAAAATGATTCCGATGAATAAATTATTTATTTCCATTGCATGTGCCCGTTGCTTTCTTAGAAATTTTTGTAAAATTTTTTACAAATATTTTTTATTTTCTGAATTTTCAAATTACATATGAATGGTTTCCAATGGCAACCCTTATGTAGAAATGATTGAAAATAAACAATGTTTTTTGTTGTTTTGAAATGTTTTGCTGTGTTTGTATAGAAGTGTTTTTGAGTCTTGCTGTCTATGCTATGTTGATTTTATGGAAAAATTCTCATGGAATCGGTTTGGCTTTAGATATAAGACTTTTAGGTTTTTCTATACAATATTGGGGTAAAATTCACTGATGAGCTTTGTGAGCGAAAGTGAAATTGCAATATGGATATGCTCTCTCCCCCGCAGTAATACATTTCAAATATTTTTTATTTTTATTGAAATAAATGTTTTATGAGAATATCATAAAATGTTTATTTTTTAATAAAAATTTTTGTAATAAATATTTCGTGAGAATATCATGAAATATTTATTTAAAGGAATCAAGCACAAATAATAAAATTACTTAGATAAAAAATATCTTCATTTACGCATGAACAAGAATTGTCGACATTAAAGCAAGGTTCTCAAGGAATAATTGAGTTCTACGATACAACAATTTTAAACAAACTAGTAATGACCAATGCATCCGCCAATTCCGGATGCATTATTTTCATGTAAACCTTCTACATGCCTTTCACTATCACTCTTGCCCAAGAACTTGAAACCAATCAGGCAAGATGTAATTTGTAATGATTGGCGCAGGATCTCATGAAGGCCTTGTCCTTAATCTTTTTAGTATTTTGCCCTATATCCCTTTATTTATTTTATAGAGCTGAAGGGTTCCAGCTAAAAAGCTAAAACAAGGGAGTAACTGCCGGATTAAGTTTACAATTTATTATCACTAGGTGTGAGGTAGCAGCTCACCAAACTTCTTTTCCTTCCCATTTTCCTTGATCAGTTCGTAACTGCTACGCGGGAGCCATATTGCCGCAGTTTTGGACTCGTCATCAAACCATAGTCCATTCGTGCATCAGCAGTACTGCTCGCTAATAATTATAATGTCCATTCTCTGCTCGATAGAAATCTGAGGCAGGAGAGCGTGCGCCACTCTTCCTCTATGCATGTTCGCCTGTAATATCCTCAGGGTGCCTGTTGTTCTCCAATCTTGCAGCTCCTTGAGCAAGGCATGTGGTTCATCGAGCTATTTCCCTCATTCGCGCATATGCAACATCTAGGACGGTTCTTGCACTGTTTCAGCCCATAGCGCTTTTGGCCGCACCTAATGCACATTTCCATGTCCTTCCTGTCGGGGCCCTTGCGCTCCCACTGAAAGTGGCCCGCTCCAAAACAACGTTTTGTTTTCTCGCGGAATCTAATTCGGTAGTTCATCATTCCGATCCTCATGCTGTTCTTCCTGAGTAATTCCTTCGCCTTCGCGACAGGTAAAGATATAAAAGCCCTTGTCTGTTCTTTGCTGGTTGTGGCCCATAGTTGGACCGTAATCTCTGCTATATCAGCACTTGATGCCTTGTTCACAGCGACAGGTACCTCCTCCTTCGTAGAGAGAGAATCGAGATCTTGTATCTCTGGTATAAATTATTCTTTATGTTATTTTCTCACAGTCATGAATTTTTTTCGTAATTAATTTTCTATGAAAGTAAATAGATTTTAGTTATTACCAGCTGATTTTGAACAACCTGTAAGCGATCGTCATACCGGGAAAACAACGAACATTAATTTAAGTTCTTTATATGAATATTGCCATAATTAAAAATCGTGTTCAAAATAAGGAAAATAACTTAAATAATTTTTAAAAAAAATTAGTTAAAGGCAACCGTAGAGATTTTAACTTTTATAGATATAATAGAAGTTGTTTATTCAATTGCCAGCTATTGATGTACCTGTTGATTTTTAAAATTTTGAGTAAATGTAATCCGTTTTCCAATGGATAATATTTTTTTATTTTCTCTAATAAGACTGTTCCTCCGTGGGAGAAACATATAGCCGCAGTTAGATTTTGTTTTCACTCCACATTCTGTCTTATTCACATCAGCGTAAACAAGAGGTTAATTTTAATTTTTACAGCCTTTAAGTAAATATAGATTAGCAGTTCTCTTTAGATATTTTGCGTCACGCTTTAACTCATTACAGCCTTCCTGACCTGAATTGTCTTTTTACCAAGAATTAAGACACATAAAAATATCTAGACGCCAGTTAATAATTTTACATTCATTATCTACAAACAAGCCAAGCATCATTAGTAAATAAAAAATCAGCTTTTTTACTATCCCACGGTCAAATGAGTAATTTGAATTATAAATAAATTAACATAATAAAACAAAGTATTAAAATTTGTAAACACATTAATAATGGACAGTTAGAAAAAAAAAATAAAGATAAATAATACTAACTATAAATAGAATATAAATAAGTTTATCAAAGTTCCGTATAGCATAACATATTTTTTAATTATTCTGGATAATTGGGATACCAGCAACAAAATTTAAACGTTCCAAAAATATTGGAAAAATAAACAGTTTCTAAAGTACTAATTAAATATTGCAAAATAAAAGTTCCTGATATACTCCTAAAGCAAAAAAGTTTTAAATGAAATACGAGTATATACAGAATCAATCAAACATATTCTGAAAACTTAGTTAAATGTGAAAACAATACTCATGAGAGAAATGGAATAAAAATCTTTAAACTCATACACGTTAAAAAAAATTAAACATTATTTGCTATAACCCCCACGCCAAATATCCTTGTCAACCAAATAAATACAGAAATTTTTACGTTCCTAAAAGAGAATACAAACGAATTAATGTCAATGTTTTAGTTTATAATATAATACAGAAAAGAGGGTCCCTAAAGCCCCTAAATTTTCCCGTTTGGACAGTGGCGAAAAAGGGTATCAATGTTAAGGTCAAATAGTAGAAGCATTTCAGAATCACTGACTGCTACCTATTCTAGTGGTTGCAATGACAATCTAGAGCTTATGCAAAGCAGATTTAAAATCAAGATTTCATTCAATCTTAACAGAGAAACAATGACAATCAGTGTGAATGACTCAAAAGGATGCCTTTTGGACACAAAAACGCTTCTTGTAATTTTCAACGATGCGTAACTGATATAGGAACAATTGCATACTTTTGCATGAATGATGTTACAAGATAGATGGAATAGTTTGCCTCACCTGAAGAAAATACAAAACACATCCACATTATAAAAGTTACTGCACTCCATAATAAGAATATTAAAAATATTGAAAAAGAAATTGTATTTCTTCAGGTACATAATAAAATAACAGTAGATCTCAACAAAGTGAAATCTGACTACGACTTTAAAAACCATTATTTTAGGCTTTGCAAGCTATTGCGGAAAATTTGTTCAAAATTTGCGGCAATTGTGAAACCTATTTCAGAATATGTAAGAGAAGAGAGTAAAAGTGAAGATATTCCTTCCATTGAATAAAGTAAAAAAAAAACTTTTTTACGCAGAAGTTGAATTGCTTAAATCCAATGTTGACACACCAAAATAATTATTGGGTTCAACAACAATTATTTTATGTTGTTGATTTCATAAACTTAAGCTAATCAGGCCTAATATATTTTGTGTCAATAAAAACTTTTTATTTCGTCTATTTAAAAATTGAAATCTTATAATATTATTACAATTAAATACACTAAAATAAATTATTTACAATATACTATTGATCACATTACTAACTTAATATTATGACAAATAACAAAAACAATTACATTTAAGTACAAACACAACTTAAATTAAATATGACCGTTTAATTTTCGTTATTGCAACACTGTAGTTATTGTTTATGTTGTCCGTGCCTTCTTTTAGGATGAATGCGTAGACTTTCTACCGTGTACTTTTTCCTTTCCCTGGGTTATATATCCAAAATCTTGACTTGTGATAATGCTGTTGTCTCTTTCCGTTTTGTAATATCGTTTTTGTGTTCATTCATTCTTGTCTCCAATGTTCGTTTTGACCGAATTTACATTGTACGATTTTTGTCGCTGCAATTCTTAGTTTGTTGTTGTAAATAAGGGGTTTAAAGAGAGGAGAAGAGAGGAACAAAAAAAGTACACATTATTTACCAACAAAATAATAATTGCAGCGACAAAAATCGTACAATGTAAATTGGGTGTTTGTTGTTCCAATGTATATTAGATCACAGCTTTCGTTTCCACAGGCTTTGCACTTTATTTCATACACTACATTGCTTTGATTTTGTTTCTCTATTTTATCTTTCATGTTCATGAATATTTTGTTCAATGTGCTGTTTGGTTTGTATGAAAATTGTATTTTATCAGTTATTATTGCCCTCAGGCTTTAGCTGCCAGTCAAACATGGTGTAAATTGTACACCGTAAAAAGTTTTCTGTTGATTGTTTTTATCATTAGTAATGTTAGTTTGAGGATAATTTGTTTTAAGTTTAATTTCTGTTTCTTTTATTAAATTGTTTATAAGTTTTATACGAAAACTGTTGCGTCAAAGTATTGTCGTAATTTTATTTATGTTCTTGGTGTAAAATTGATCGTCGCTAATGTTTAAAACTCTAAAGATGAAACTTTTTGCAGTATTAATTATTTGTGCCATGGGTTGCGTAGCATTGAAATTCATTAATCTCCCAGATGCTATATCGTTTCCATGCCAATCGAAAAGTATTCTCTCATTATTTAGTTGCAATGTTGTGGCCAAATATGAGAGTTTTCCATTTTTCTTTATCTCCACAGTAAATTGTATTTTCGGGTGGTGACTATTCAGGGATTTTAGAACTTCATCTTTATCGTAAAGTTTAATTATGGCTAAAATGTCATCTACATACTTTGTTATGTATTTTAGGTTAATGTTTTTATTTTCCAGTTCAGCTAATGCTTCGTCTAATAGGTTATCTAGTATAATGTCAGCTATATAGTGGGCGAAAGAGGGTTACCCATTGGCATTCCAAACGTTTGATTATAAATTTTCCCATCATACAAAAAATAATTGTTATCAGTTAGACAAAAGTTAAGTATCTTTAAGAATTTTGATTTTGGTATTTTGGTGAAAGTTTGAATAGTGTTCCAATTTTTCATTATGTTTTTAATTGCAATATGTACTGGAATGTTTGTGAAAAGAGAAACTACATCAAATGATATTAGGATCTCATTATCCTGAATTGTTTGGAATTCTTAATGTTATATTTCAAAGATACAATATTTTTAATTAATTACCCAATATATTTTGATAATTGGTAACAAGGTACATTAATTGATGATACAATCGTTAAGTTTATGAAATCAACAACATAAAACTCTGAATTGGCCAATGAATCCAAACAACAATTATTTTATTTACAATTTACCAAATATAACTATTTAATGTCCATAACTTGCTAAATAAGCATTTACCCGTTATTTACAAATTAATAACTTGTAGTGCATCCAGTAGTCATACAGCATGTATAGTGTGTGCAAGCCGGCACAACTCATGTTGGGTGTTTATAGCAATTCTGTTGTAAATATGCTGGCACATTTCTAGGTATCAAATTCAACAAAACCATGTGTTTAGCATGGGCCGTGCCGTTGACCACTTGCATCTTGTTGACACAGTTTCAATAAGTTTTTAATAATAAAATTGAGTGACTTTAAAAACCACTCAATTCTAGATAAGTTAGATTTTCATAAGTAGTATATAAGCAATAAGAATAATTAAATAAAGTAGACTTTAACTGAATAACTTAGATCGGCAACTTCGGCCAACTTTTATTTTAAAGTTTCATATTCTGGCAGTTCCTTTGAACACGTATAAACTAGCTGTCACCCTCTACAGCTGTTGAAACATAGAAAGGGCTATAGGGACCATACTATCTTTATCCTGAAAGAAGCAAATGCAGACTCTCTGCCTACTATCATAAACAACTTCATGGCGTTCCTGCAGACCGATCCTGAGCTCCTATAAAACCAGCAGACTCTACAGACGATCCTGCTGACTAAGAAACAAAATGACGCCCCAAGAAGAGGTGAATAAAATCTTCAGGAAGTAGGAACAATTATTAAAAACAACGGAATACACACCAACAACATATAGTGCATTGAAGTCTCAACCCCCAGAATATACACCAACTCCTTTTAAGGCTGTGCCAAAGACGATATCCTTAGAAGAATACCGGAAAAGACAGGAAGGTAGAAACCGACCACTAGTTCACGAAAATAACACCAAACCAAAGCAAAAGAAAAAGCGTGCGGGAAAGAAGTTCCAGACGCGAAAGGCAATAGTCATTCTGTACGAAAACCTAAATCTGTCAACAAATACAACGGAAAAAAGAACAATCAAACAGAAAATTAGTAAGCCAAGGAAAAATTATAAAAGAGATAAGAAGATAGGAAAAATACAATTAATAAAAATATGCAGATTTGAAAAATTGTCATGGTAGGTCCCATTTAGGAAAATAAAATAAATAATAAAATGGGTCAACCCCAAAGTAAATAGAAATGCAGGAAAATATCCTAACTAATGGCGATGCGAAAAATGAGAAGATTATACCGGACCACATTTTAACCTTAATAGTGGTAATAATAATATTAGTTATAGCATATAAGATTAACAAGTATTTCAAAAATTATTACTAAAATACACCAGAAATACAAATAATGCTGTAACCGCAGTTTAAAAATGAACAGTCTTGAACAAAATTTATCTGAATGAAAGAAAACCTCAAAACATTAAGAGACATGGAAAACTTAAAGAAATCCAAAAAGAACATACACAACAAAAACAATTCAAAACAAACACATAGAAAATAGAAATAGAAACAACTTTAGCATTAAAGATAGGATTTAGCAATATACACGACAATTAGAACATATTTACTATAAAGATCAAAAGAACCGAACACAAGAACAACGAAATGGCTTCATTTAATTTAGACACTGCATCAAAGGCTATCCCATTATTTACTGGTAGTTATAAAGAATTAGAAAGTGACAGCAGAAATTATTAACAAACCTCTATCCGATGTAGCAAAGACTGATTTTATTCAGTATGTGTATCATGTTAAACTCACCTCCACAGTAAAAACTGCAATAGGAAGTTATTAAGGAGTTTGTTAGAAACAAAATATAAAACCACTAGAACCATTCCAGAACTACACAATAGACTAAATTCGTTGTTCAAAGGAAAAATGACAATAAATGCATTTAGCGAAAAAATAACTGCAATAATAGATAGTTTAAATAAATTAGGGATTGAAGAATTAGTAAACGAGGCTACACAAGCAGAAAAAAATGTCATAATCAGATTACACAACAAATTAGCCCAAGAAAGGACTAAATGAGCTCTTTAAATCGACCATATACGCTGCTCGATCGGATAACCTGCAAGAGGCAAGATCATCCGTACTTCAGTCAAAAAGTTCATGAAAATATGAGCAAAAGGTTTAGAGAAATTGATGACGAAATACAAATATACATCTTAAATATAAAAAAGGAACAATCAAAAAGGCAGCCATCCGGCTCAAGCCTGACAAGCAAGCAAATATCTGAACCACAATTATTAACACATAATTTGGTAGAATTACATAATGAAACAACATCAAAAATCATCACCACACTGGATGAATTATTGGCAATGGGTGTTAAGCATACAATACAGCAAATAGAAATAAACTTAAAAGAAGTCGAGTACAATATAAAGACAATACATCAGTTACAGGACAAAACTTACACTGAAAACATCGAGCACGACATAGATGCATTTTTAACAAAACAAACAGATGCAAGTTATCAACAGCGGCAATATTGCCGGCCATCAATTGTTCAAGTCATCGAACTTCTGCACGCACCAATAAAGTGATAGTCAACAGTTCAACAAACTAACACTCGCATCCGACCGAATTGCGTATTGCTCGCTTGCAGAAAATGATGTCGAATCAGCGTTCAGCGACTCGACTTGTATTAAGGGAAATGAAAAACTAGTTTTGGCTACGGCGTGCTAGAGTGCGGAGTTAATTTTAGTTTAAATATAATTTTTTATTGTGATTAAAGGTAATTGTAATTAATCTTAAAAAATTGTGTTTCATTTTAAGGCGTACTTGGTCGCGCCTAAGGAAATCTCTTAGGAAACCTTTAACTGGCGCCCGAGCGGGGACCCTGGCTAAAAGTGTGGAGTCCTTGAAATAATAAAAGAACTATTCTTGTATTAGTGTAAACCAACCCAGAAATAGAAATAAATTAATAATTGTTGTTCTACTGTTGGAGTATCCTTTTGGATACCAACTTGTTGTAGTAACGCAGGAGGGTCCCGTAGGATTCGCTGCGTTCTAATTGTGTGAGTTATGCCTTTCTATATAGTAATCCTGGAGGGTCCCGTAGGATTCGCAGGGTTAGAATAAAAAGGCGAGGTTATTTAGTTACAATTGCTAACAAACCTGGAGGGTCCCGTAGGTTTCGCAGGCCGCTACTTTATTACATAAAACCCAGGTTACGTTCAGTCTCACAGTTCTTATTGAGCTGTGGGTTCGAACTGCTACGTTAAGCTGTACTTCACACAATCAATCTTAATCTAACACTTATTTACTATTTATACTATTTATTAACAATAAACTTGCTGACTGAAGAAATAATAACAATAAGAACAATAAACTAAAATAAACTTGCTGACAAATAATAATAATGTAATTAGCCAATTATGCGAGGGTGACTCGCAACATCCCTCCCCCCTTTCAAAAGTTGTTAGTTGCCGGTGCTTCTGAACTTGAGATTATGTTGGCTTGCTTAAGTCAAACTGACTTGAAACTGTTACTCAAAAAGTGCGACATATGATTGATGGAACCGGCAATAGCAGCTATGGGATGTGATTCACTTGATGACATTTGACTGAAGAGCATATTGAGGACACGTTGCTACTTAAGGCACTGCTACTGTTTAAATCGCCATATTTATTGATTTATTTTCTCCATAAAAGCGTTAGCAAAGTATTCGAGCGTTCATTCATTCAAGTAACAACGTCCTGATGACTTTTTGAACGCTCTATGGAGTATCTCTCCATGTGTAATGATAGCCGTTATTGAATTTGTTGTCTTCGAATGTGCTAATTATTTGCTGACTGTACATTAAGTGCTTGTAGCATAAATTGGATTTCCATCGGTACTTGACTGGCATTCTTTGTACCATCTTCCTGCACAAAGCTGTGTATTTGCTTCTGTGGGACTAGATGGTAAACTTGATAATTTGTTTTTGTCTGATGCAACAGCTATAGGCGATGCTGATTGTGGTTGCTTCAAATATTGTTCCTCTGTAACTACCGTTTTGAAATCGCAAGGTGCTGGTTCCCGCTTATTGGTTGACATTTCTGAAATAATGGAAAATCTCATAGTTGTTGGATCTTTTTACTGCCGACATCTGATGTAGGTGAGGTGTTGATGGGCTAATGTTGTTATTGTAGGCGCAATTGAATTTGCTGCAGAATTCAATCTTTCAGGTGAGTTGATGCGTGTTTTCAGCGGTGTTTGTCCACCTCCTGTTGTTTGCGTTGAACAGCCCATTGCATAAGCGGTAGCGGTTTAGCTTGGTTGTAAATGATCGTCATTGCGGCTTGCCAACTCTAATAGTAACTGGGGCTGTGGTATCTCCTACTGCTGGTTGTTGCTGAGGGTCGGTTGATGCTGCAAATGTTGTTGATATCGTTGAAACTGCTTTTAGGGGAGGGGTTTTTGTAGTGGCTTTATGCCCTTTTTTCTCCCTTTCCCTTTAAATGTTTGTATTTAGCTATCCCTTCTGAATAAATTCTTTTAAACTATTTAATCTTTATTAGCTAATTTTGTGAGCGAACTAATTTACTGTTTTTTAATTACACATCTATTCAATTTTTAATTAAATTTTTAATTTATTATTAAGTTTTTAGTTTTCTATTCAAATTTTGAATTATTTGCTTTTTAAAGCAATTTCAATTTTAATTTTTACTTTTCATTTTTAATTATTTAATTTTCTATCTATTAATTAATTTGTAATTATTTACTTATTCACTTTTAGTTATTAAATTTTCAGTTTTTTAGTTTTCAATTTTCAAATTTTTAGTTTTCTATTTACTATTAAAATTTTTAATTATTGAATTTCTTAAACATTAATTCTTTTACTTCCCTGGTTACAAAAATCCATTTTTCTTTACCTATTCTGACCTACGGCAATGTTGGCCTTGACATTTTATCATTGGCTGCAAAGGCAACAAAACACTTTTTGCCTGTGCAATCAATTTGGAAAACATCTTTTTTTTTTTGTTTTGGTTTGTATTGCAATTAATAATATTAATAAGTAGAGCGCTATGAAAACTGACGCTTGCATAAACATAGGTATGAATGTATGTATTTGTATTGCTTGATGCCTGTGCAAACCTCAGCTTTAGTTCTTTTTTTTATTTATGTGTACTTCAAAAACTCTATATATTTTGTTTTTGTGTTTTATAAAGTTTATTATGCATACTTATATTTTTGTAAATTTCGAATAAGCATTTTTTTTATCAAGCATATTTATAAATTTATTTCATTAAATACACCTGTTCAAAAAGTTATCTAAATTAATACGTGTACAATCGTAAAAAGTATGGTAATTTTCTAAAGAAATATGTATAGCAATTATGTTTTAAACATTTTACCACTCCAGTTAGAAGAAAATTGGGTCCTAAATTAATTTATGCAAAAATATTGAGAGTTTTTAATTTATTTTTATATCTGCAGAAATTTTTTTAAATTAATTTGATATTTAAAGTAAAATTTTAAAAGGGAAAAACAGAATTTATATTAATATTTGGGCTAAAAAGTAATTTTTAAAATATGCTGCTTTTAATGTAGCAAAATCTATATGATCAATAGACAATTCACGATGATATTAAGCAACTGAGTTTGTTAAAAAACTTGCCATTTTTAATATTTTTGGCAAATCTGCATAATTAATATTCCATTTGGCAATATCTAAAGCTTGAAGTTTGATAGAAAGAACCATAATCAATCAAAAACTTCGTAGTTAAATGCAAAACTAAATACAGTGGCAATACCATAATAATTAGAAGAACAAAGATATGACAAAAACATCTGTTGCAATGTTATTGTTGTATAATTCTGCCGGCTATATCGATATTTTGCTTCGTCGATGGTTTTAAATTTTGCTGTTAATTTCTCTTTAAGCTGGGTTTTATGTACTGTTTAGTTCGTTGACATTTATATGACCTAGTTTTCTGTCTCCATTTTTTTTATATGTTTTGTTTTATGCTGCTAGCAATTTTTATTTTGATTTATTGCCGGTTGCGAATTGCGCCGGAAGCGTTGTGAGTCAATTGTTTATTATTTTACATAGGTATATAAATTTAGGTGTATTTATAGTTATCTACTTTTTTCTTTTTATTTATCCTTAACGTTGGTCTTAACCAAATTCCGGTGTAGGGTTTTTTCTCTTACCTTTATCATGATTTTTACGTTCACCGGTGTTGGTAAGCCTGTTACTTCGTAGAGCCCCACCCACAGTGGGGGTAATTTATTTTTCCTTAGTTGGTTCTTTACAAGAACTTTATCTCCAATTTCCATGGTGCTGGCTGCAGTATGTTTGTCATACCGGTTCTTGGCGGTGATTTTGGCATTCATCTGCGCCCGGCGAGCAAATGCATAGGCCTTTTGAATTTGATGCCTCAGTACCTTGGAATAGTTGTAGTGGTTGTAGAGGGGGGTACTTCTTTTAAGGTTTGCCGGTAATGGGATGTCAAACCCGTAGAGTACCCTAAACGGGGTCTGCAGCGTAGATGCATGCTCCGTGTGGTTATGCACATGCATGGCTGGGGCCAACCATTGATCCCAGTTAGACCCGTCCTCTTTCGCAAAACTTCTCAGATACTCCGCTAAGGGTCGATGGCTTCGTTCTAATGACCCATTAGCCTGGGGATGGTAGGGAGTGATATGCTGCTTTTTTACATGTAAAAGTTTGCACACACTCCCGAACAATTGTGATGTAAAATGTGTTCCATTATCAGTCACTAGTTTTGTTGGTATACCATATTTGGTGATGATCGCACCCATGCCTCTGCGTCTGGCATGGGTGCACAAATAAAAAATTTTCATAAGTCATCCTGGAACGTCAGGATATATTTGTTCCCCATGGAGGTGGTCGGTAGGGGCCCAACCATATCCATATAGACTTTTTCAAATGGTCTCCTAGCGGTATCGGTCAGCACCATTGGTTCCCTGTTCAGAGGCCCGCTTTTATTCTTCTGACATTTAGGACATTTTCTGATGTAGTTTTTTATTTCTTGCTGCATGCCTTGCCACTTATACTGTTTTCTTATTCGGGCATAAGTTTTCCTTGCTCCCTGATGCCCGCCCAATGGAGCGTCATGGAAACTTCTCAGGACTTCTCGAACGTCTTTTTTATCGGTTATAGTAACGGCTGTGTCCACCATATCTTCCGCGTGTTTTTCCTCCGGTTGATTTGCCATGTTTATTTCCTTCGCCTTGTTGTTCTGTTTTTCCGAAAATTTTCCTTGCGCCATTGTGACGACTTGTATTTTTTCGTCCTCTAGCGGCAACCGGCTCAACGCGGTATATATACAATGTCGAAATTATATTCCGATAGCTTATGTCGAAACCGCGCCAGTCTGGAGGTTTGGTCCTTGAGGTTGGATATGCCCTTGAGCGGTTGATGGTCGGTGAAGACCGTAAAATGCCGTCCCAATAGATATGGGCAGAACGTGTGGGTAGCCCATGCTACCCCCAACATTTCTTTCTCAATGGTTGAATACCTTTTCTCGGTGTCGTTTAGGGTTCGGCTAATGAACGCAATGGGGTGATCCTTACCATCCCTTTCCTGTGACAATACCGCTCCTAGTGCCTCGTTGCTGGCATCCGTAGTTACCCGAAATGGTTGTGAAAAATCTGGATAAACGAGAATTGGGTGGCTAGAAATTTTCTCCTTTAACGTGTCTAGGGCTTTCTGACACTCCGGTGTCCAAATAAACTTGCTGTTCTTTTTCAAGAGACTGGTTATGGGTGCGGCCAGCGTCGCCATATCTTAGACGAACTTCCGGTAATAGTTAATTAGTCCCAGTAGAGCCTGGACCTGTTTTATACTCCTAGGGGCCTTCAGATTTCTAACTCTCTCTACTTTTGCAGGGTCTGGAAGCGCTCCTTTCTCTGAGCACTTGTGTCCCAGATAAACAATCTCTCTTCTCAAGAACTGGCACTTCTTAGTGTTCAACTTTAGCCCGTTTTCACGTAGGCGGGATAAAACATTAACGATTTTTTTTTCATGGTCCGCCACAGTTCTTCCATAGATGACTATGTCATCGAGATAGCCAAAACAGTCCAAACCCTGAAGACCCGTTAATAATGAGTTCATTACCCTCTGGAAAGTTGCTAGAGCTCCCGTCAGCCCGAACGGCAATCCGTTAAATTCAAAATGACCGTTGTCAGTGCTAAAGGCCGTTTTTTCTTTATCCTTCTCATCCAGTAGCACCTGATGATATCCACTAGCTAAATCCAACGTAGTAAAATATCTGCTGTTCCCCAGTTGATCCAGAATTTCGTCAATCCTTGGAATAGGGAAAACTTGCTTGATTGTAGCTTCGTTCAGTTTTCGGAAATCCACTACCATTCTAAACTTCCTCTGGCCGTCTTGTGATTTTTTGGGTTCTAACAGTAGTGGTGAATTCCACAGCGATATGCTGGGGCTAATAACGCCCTCTTTTAATATTTCCGATACTGGCTTGTTAATTTCGTCCCTATGTACATGTGGCAATCTGTACTGTTTTTGATTAATGGGTGGCTGGTCATACTTTGTTGGTATTTTATGTTTTATTAGTTTTGTATAAGGTAGCTTGTCAGTTAGTAGCATGAATACATCCTGGTATTGTTCGCACATTCTGCTCAATGAGGCCCGTTCTTCTTTATTCCAATTTTTTCCTCTCATTATTATTTCCTTTAGTTCCCTTATTCGTTCTTCTTTATTTGATGTATCGGTTTCCATCGATACATCCTCTTCGGTTACGTTTAATATGGGTACTACCGCACTTCCGTTGTAAGTGTCCACTATAGTATTCCCAATATAAACACCTGGGTACAGCTGTTGTTTGTGTACCACTACTGTGTTTTCCCTCGTTTTTAAAAATATTGGCGTCATCGTGATTGCTCTCTTTTTTATCAAGTAAATCTTGCGGTTTGTTGCCTCTGCGCTCGCTCCCTCAGCGTGTAATGGGAACGTTTTTACTACTTGCCTGTTTTCTAGAATTTTAAGGGTCTGTGTATTGGAGTTTATTATGCTTTTGCCCCAAATGTTGTTTCTTCCCAGAATTCCGTCCGCGGGTAGGCTCTTTCACCCGTACTTTTGATCGAAGATGAATTTATTGCTTCTTCCTTCAATATACTGGAATCTGCCCCGTATCCACGAGCAGGATCAGCTTTCCTGTCTTAGCCTCGTGGCAATTAAGCGTGATGAATACTGCGTCCAGCCTATCTGATGATCGGTTATCCCCGCTACTGGTGTTGACTTTTAGTGGTATGGTTCCCAGAACTACCCCAAAATCCGTATTGTCTTTCATATGAGACTTATTACTAGGATTTTGATAGGGGGTTTCCTCGCAACTTTTTTTGTGACCATATTTTTCCAAGTCCTTGTGACTTGACCCCTGGATCATCCATGTTTACCGATACATTTTGCCTATGAAATGCTCGGTAGGGTTCACGAAGAGAATTTTCTTTCTGTGCATTTCCTTTTTCAAGAGCACTCACGATTTGGTCAACTTCTAGTATAGAGTCTGCTGCAGTCTCTGCGAACGCGTTTGGCGTTTTAAAAAGCGTTCTAGTGAAAATTGTATCTACGTTGCCTGGGGACTTCTTGACTCTATTGTCAATGTCACTGCACATCATATATTGTTGCTCTTTATTAACCTTAAATTCTTGATTATCCTCTGCGCCTTTTGATTCCTGATTCTTATATAAATTTTCCTGCTTTCTTGTGTGCACCACCGCTTTGTGTACTATTTCTGTTGCTTCTTCAGCTTCTGACTCTTCTTCTGAGATTTTTTCATTTACCATATTGATTTTCTTCCGCTCAGTATTTAATTGTTTTCTTTTTCCTTATGTATGTGGCCTCTGTTTCTTTCTTAGTAAACTCCTTTGTGTTTCCCTTTCCCAGTTGTTTACAATATTCCGTGCTTTTAAATTGTTTGTGCCAAGTTAGTCCTTCTCCAATTTGTGGTTCCCCAGTTACTGGCTGTAACTGGGCCGTATTTCGTTTCCCTGATTATTTCCTTGCATTCTGCTGCTGTTGCTATTTCCTTGATACCTCCCCGTATTCTGGATATTATTCTTTGTATGCCCGTTAATGCAGTTTTCTGTCTTCCTTGGAGGGGTCTGATTATTCTGGCAGTCTCGTGCCAAATGTCTTAGCTGGTTACACTTAAAGCAGAGTGGAGGTGTGACGTTTTTGGTGGTCAGCGTTTGGCTGCACCAGTAGTTCGCTTTCCACCATCCTACATCCTTGTATGAATCTACAAACTTCAGAGGATAAATCCGGTCCTTCGGTGCCAAATAATGTGGGCACCGTGTTATTTACAATCTTCGTAATTTCTGATAAGGCCGGCATTCTGGCTTCTGTGTTTTCGTCTTGTCTGGGCGTTGGTGATCTTCTTTCCAAAATTTCCTGTGCCACAGTTATCAGGCTATTAAATTCTGCTGTCAAATTGTCATTGATACCTTCCAGCTCGCTGAATTTTTCCTCAACGCGTTCCAAATCGCTTAACTTTTTAGCCTTCATTTCCGCCGTGTAGCCTCTGCTTCCTGCTTTTTTAGCGTTAGTAATCACGGTTTTGACTTCTTTTAACAATCCCAGTGCCTGAGCCTCGTCTTCCGAAAGTTCTATGTTTTGTTGATGACTACCTGATACTGTTATGGCGGGTACTCCAGCGTCTTTTATCTCTTCATTTAATGAAGGAGTCGGTGATCTTGACTTGTGAATAATGCTTAGTTCACGTCTTGCGTTATCCAGTGCCGTCTATAGCCTATCTATAGTGTCGTCTTTTGTCTCAATCAACTGCTTTTGCTTTAATTGCTTCCTGAAGTCCTGCTCACTCAGTCCTTTGCCCTCAAATTCCTTGACTAGTTCTTCGTTCTCTTCTTGCTATTAGCTTCTAATAGAATTTTACTTTCCTCTAATTCTTTGATTGTTCTTTTGAATTCCTCGGACTGATCTTTATTCAATTCGCATATCAGTTGAAGAACATAGCCTACTTCAACTTTGTTATTTTCTGATATCTAATGATATCCTTATGGTGGCTTATAAATGTTTTGTCCAAATTCAAATGTCTAAGTTCTGTCCAGGCGAGCACTTGTAAACTGTCTACGGAGTAACTAAATGTACTAAGTTTTTCTATAAGTTCGTCCGTTTTAGCCTGAGAATTCTCCATTAAAATAAAAATTATACACTCTTACCATCAGTTTCAGGGACATCGCTGCGTCTTTCTTCTTCAATAATTTAAATAAACTTTAAAAAACAATTTTTCCCTGTTAATGTTACTTGTTTATATATTAGTTTATTATGTAAGAGAATACTCCGCAAAAAAAATGAAGGTGGGCTTAGAATTTAGACGTTATCAGACTGACTTAATCTCGCGGTATTCCCTAAGAAAATCCCGTCTCGACGGTATTCCACCAATCGACAGTTCCAGAAAGTCAAAGGTGGCTAGAATTTAGGCGTTATTGACTCGCTCCTACTTTGTCGAAAGAAAAATACAGTCGGACGTTAGAACTGTTATTCCAAATGCGTAAATTTAATTTTATACACGCTAACCGGCTGCGCCAAAATGTTGGAGTATCCTTTTGGATACCAACTTGTTGTAGTAACGCAGGAGGGTCCCGTAGGATTCGCTGCGTTCTAATTGTGTGAGTTATGCCTTTCTATATAGTAATCCTGGAGGGTCCCGTAGGATTCGCAGGGTTAGAATAAAAAGGCGAGGTTATTTAGTTACAATTGCTAACAAACCTGGAGGGTCCCGTAGGATTCGCAGGCCGCTACTTTATTACATGTAACCAAGCTTACGTTCAGTCACACAGTTCTTATTGAGCTGTGGGTTCGAACTGCAACGTTAAGCTGTACTTCACACAATCAATCTTAATCTAACACTTATTTACTATTTATACTATTTATTAACAATAAACTTGCTGACTGAAGAAATAATAACAATAAGAACAGTAAACTAAAATAAACTTGCTGACAAATAATAATAATATAATAAGTACAATAAACTCAAATAAACTTGCTGACAAATAATAATATTATAATAAGTACAATAAACTTAAATAAACTTGCTGACAAATAATAATAATATAATTAGCCAATTATGCGAGGGTGACTCGCAACACTACGATCTCTACGGAGCCCTCCAGGACTTGTAAATATTTATATAATAATAATAAAATAAATTTAGCTCCCCCTTCGCCCAAATGGTATTCCTGGTGATCTAGAAGTATTATCACAGAAGGTTACCAAAGCGAAAGTGAAGTTAACCGTACCCCAGTAGGTGTTCGGGATTATAAAAACGAATTTCCAAAAAGGAACCATACGGAGCTTCCGTAAGGGCCAAAAGGGTGCTGTTTCGGCGTATATCCGTATTGTTGTTCTCGTCAAAGGAAACACAAGATATTTATTTTAGTTCATTCAATTTTTATTAGCAAAATTTAAAATAATTTTCTTATGCACGTAGTGCTTTGTTAAATATTCATAAACCAATGAACTCTTTTCCTTTATATAAATGGCCGACAACATTCAAACCCGTTAGCGGTTTACTCGTGGAAAATAAAGCTTTCAACAAGGGTGTTAAAAAAGTATCAATTTTCAGTAGTAACACTCTTGAAAATAATCGCAATCACAGTACAATAAACAATGTTTAAACATTGCCGGCCACCTTGCAACTATGAAGAGTTGCAAATAAATTAGACAAAAACAATAAATTAGATAAAAAACAATGAGCCAGTAAGGACTCCTGTTAAACATATGTAATCATCCTGGTGAGCCATTAAGGACTCCTGTGGACTGTATGCGTAAATAATTTAATTCGGGCTTCCACGTAAATAAGTGGATCCTCGGGTTTTTGGTTTTTTTTTCTCTTGTTACGCGAATCTTAATGAGCCATGATGGACTCCTGTTGTGGTCAATGACCGATGATATATAAATTTTAGTAGGGAGAAAGACCCGAGATAACCCACCCAAAAATGGTGTACTGGGCAAAAGGAAGTCCTGGAGTGTGGTGAATTGTGCCCTTCATCACAAGTGGGATTACTTCAGGACCCAAGACCAAAGCAACACTGCCCGAATGATGAAAATTCGGGTCAGCCAGTTTCAGGCCCTGAAATGGTTCCAAAAAGGAATCAGCCACCGATATTGGTGGGGTTCTAATGCCATTCATCCTATGCAACCGAGCAGTGACGGGAATTTCCTATTATGCATCATGAATGGATTGCAGATCAATCCGGCAATATAGCTCATTTTCAACTCTAAATGTGGGGATTTTAAGGGATCTGGCAAATTCACAATATATATAGCTATGTTGACAGCAAGCATCCAAAACCGCACGCAACGGGATACGCGAACGTCCGTGTAGGAAATTTAAGCGAATCGTAGGCGAAAATGAAACGGCCTGGCGCAATGGTATATGAACCGAAGATGGTCCGATACGACCATCCCTCTATGTTCATGAAGCAAAGAATTGTGATTCTTCTTGCAATGCTTGCAAGTTGCCACATTCCCACAATCCTTGCTAATTTTATTTATGGCCACCATACGAAGTTTGCGTTCCAAGCTCATGTCCCGGAATCGGTAACAAAACCGAAGAGGGTGATTTTTGCCACAAATCGGACATTTCGACCCACCAGGCTTTACAACCGGGTGCGGAATGGCAGGTCTTGAAACTGCGTTATGAGCTTGAACCATAGCCTTCAAGGTGAGGATTTCCCCTTCGTTGATGTCCGGGTTATCTTCAGAAATTGCGACATCTGGCTGTACAGGTGGTAATTCCGCTATCAATTTGAAATTCGCAACCTCCTCCTCGACAGTGTTGATGGCAAGGCCGTCAGAACCAACCTTGGATGTTTCGCCCGTTGGGCTGGTTTCTATTGCCTCCTCATAATCAAATAGACCATCATCGAAGAAGTCGGCCTGCATCGCTGGGATAGTGGTACTCATTTTACTAAGAAAAAAAGGGTTTGTATTTGAAATGGACAAAAAAGTGATACAGTTATTAGGGTTCATTCAACACAACAAGTTTGGTTATAGGACGATTAACTATACCGTTTTGAGTGCGAATATCAGCTACGCGAACATGGCCGTCAGTACCGGTATAAATCTTAACTACTATACCTAATTTCCACGAAGTTGCAGGTAATTGCTCATTCCTTATCACGACTAAATCGTTCACTGCAACCTTTCTTTGGGGATGTTGCCATTTGTACCGTTTTTGTAAACCTACGAGATATTCCTCCTTCCATCTTTTACAAAATTGGTGAATTAAATCCTTCATCTTGCGGTAACGATTAACTATACTAACTGAACTATCATAAATGGTTGGTTCCGGTGGCGCCAGTATAGCCGATCCATTAAAAAAATGCGCAGGTGTCAGAGCGACCGGTTCTCCCGGATTACCAGGCATTGGATACAAAGTACCAGAATTCAAACAAGCCTCTATTCTGGCCAAAACAGTAGATAGTTCCTCGAAGATATTTGAACAGCACTGGGCCTCTTTCCTAAAATGAAGCTTGAAACTCTTAACGCCGGCTTCCCAGAGACCCCCCATCTGAGGAGCACCCGCCGGTATAAATCGCCATGTTACACTCTTGTGACCAAAATCGGAGCACAATCTAGCCTGGCATTCCGTCAGGAAAGTCTTAAAGTCCCTGGAGATTTCGTTCGACGCGCCCACAAAATTCGTACATTGCCTTTCAATGATACAACGTTTGCAACGCGAATAACCGAGCGGACTAATATCCGCAATCGAGGTACCCAATATTCACATCGATAAATTCGCAGCATTAACCGATTCCCGCCATGAACTGTAAGCAAATGAATGAATTCCGCCAATAGTCTGGCGAACCGGCAGCCATAAGGCAAAATAATTGGGTACTGTTCACGATATGACAGTGAAGGTGATTTCACAAGACGCCCATTCAACCTCATCACCTGTTGTTCATCGAGAAAGGGATTCGAGGATATTAATGAACTCCTAGGTTACAAGGGCACTCCATCCATGAGACTCCTATACTCTCGCGCATAGTATGTCCTTTGCGCCACTATCGCCAAACGTGTCCTCACCATCTTGAGCTCTTCACCAGAAACCCGGTGGTCAACATAATAAAATCTACCCCTGTGGACAGAATTAGCAGAATGAAAAAACCTGAATATATATGCGATAACGCGAATTGCCCTATCAAAAGATGAAAATCTCCCCAAAACATTTTCACATTCCGAAAAAAATTAAACACGGACCCTCACCTGACGACGTTCTCCATCGGTGTCGTGATTCTCAAGGCTGGAGCATACCAACTGCCCCTTTCCCCACATAACCATGAAGGGCCGTGCCACCAGAGTTCACTCATCGACAAAGCGAGAGGATCCACCCCCCGGCTGCACAGATCGGCAGGATTTTCCCCCGAACGAACGTGAAACCAACTGCGACCCCCAGTATTCTCCTGGTTACGAGAGACCCGATTGGCCACGAAAGTGGCCCAAGAACAAGGCGTCCTTCATAGCCAGGCCAATACAATGGTTGAATCTGTCCAACAATAAATGCTCCCAATCGGGATCCCAATCTCCTCAGTGACATTCCCCAACAGCTTCGAGGCCAAAACTGCCCCACACAATTCAAGACGGGGCAACGAAATCGATTTAATAGGAGCCACCCTAGTCCTAGAGCAAAATAAGTCAGTGCGTATCCCGCCATTTGGCGCCTAAACGCGAATATAAATCGCACCAGCATAAGCCCCTTCAGACGCGTCTGAAAAAACATGAAGCCCAATGATAGAATCCTTGCAATAATCCACCCATCTAGGCATCCGAACGAAGTTCACCTAGTCGAAAAACCACACGAAATTCAACCATTCCACCTCCGTTGAAGCCGGCAGCAAATCGTCCCACTCAATAGCCAAATACGCTGCATTAGCATCTTAGCCACAATTATGACAGGACTCACCAACCAATTGGGTCAAAAAACCGAGCTATCACGGACAAAACTTCCCTCTTCGTGTATCCCGATTTCCTCTCCAAAGGTAAAATCTTGAAAAAGAACGAATCCAATTTCGCATTCCAATAAATCTCTAAAGTTCTCGAACAACTAGAATCCTTCAGGACCAAAACCTCCGCGTCTACCAAATGTTCCATCGGCAATCCTCTCAAAATCGATTCCCCATTTGCGATCCACTCCCTTAGTTCAAAGCCAGCCGATAACAATGCTGTAGTCAATTGATCTCCAGCCGCCAAGAGACTAGAAACATCATGAGAGCCGGTCAAGACATCATCGACGTACATTCCCCTTCTCAAAATCGACGAAGCAATGGGGAATTCAGCTTCACACTCATCAGCCAACTGCAATAAAGTCCGTATCGCCAAGTATGGTGCACAATCCAACCCAAAGGTCACCGTCCGCAACTCATAATCCATCACCCGATCATCCAAAGAGCCGCGATATAATATCCGCTAAAAGGGTGTATGATCCGAATGAACTCGAATTTTCCGATACATTTTCGAAATATCACAGTCAAACACAAACCGAAACAATCTCCAGCGCAAAATCAAACTGACCAAATCAGCCCGCAATGTAGGGCCCACCAGAAGATAGTCGTCGAAGCCATTACTGTTCTACGTTGGATTGGATGCGTTAAAAACGACCCTAAGCTCCGTCATTTCCCTATCCATTTTCACCACCGGATGGTGAAGTAAATAGCACGAATCCATAACGGCGCGATCGACAGTCCTCACTGGCCGCATATGATACCATAAAGATACCATATATCCACCCGTAGAATCCCGTTTAGTGGTCCTCCTATAAATATCCCCACAAATCCTATCCGAAGGTGACAAAATTCCCATCCCTGGAGTTTCCTCCACTTCCCAAAATCTCAGAAGAGTATGATCTAAATCATCCTCTTCGAATAAGGTAGCATTAGTCGAAAAAACATTCGTAAAACCGTTACCAAAGCAACTAATAGGACCCGTCAAAATCCATCCGAAAACAATCTTCTGAGCCATAAGAGATCCAAAAGTGTTGCGACGAGTATCATCAAGAATGATGCTGGGGTACACATCCGCACCAAGTAAAAGATCAACAGATCTGCTCCTGTAAAAGTTGACATCCGCCAATTGCATATCAGTTATACTGGTTCGAATATCCGAAGGACAATCAATGGATGGTAAGTTCTCCGATATCGACGGCAATACAAGAGCACGAGTTTCCAAAGAAAATTCCTCATTCGTTGGGGATCCAATCTCAATCATACAAATTCTCCTACAGATTGATGAAATTTCCCTATTAACGCCATGGCAGTCCACAGTAAAACAGAAGAATCCTTCGAAAGATGAAAAACTTGACGATTCAAATTCTCACGAGAGGCGGCCAATGTAGATGGCACCTGAGGTCCCCCATCCGTCGGATGAGTTGGTGACCTAGAAACTGCAGCATCCGAACAAGCCGACTTATTAACTGTATCACGATGAAGTAAAGTATTATGTCGTTGATTACAAATAAAACAATTATTCTCACTCTTACAATCCTTGACCTCATGTGCCTTCAGCAAACAATTATTGCAGCAGCGAAATTTCTTCACGGTTGAAAACCGCTCTGATACCGAAAGTTTCTTAAACCGACGACAAAATCTGGATACAAAACGCACATACTAACAGAATTTGCACTAGAAACGTGAGCCCTGACCTTCTGCTCCACATTCCTTCTACCACTGTCCAAATTGACAAGATCACGAATAAAGTCAAGTGTTTGAATCCGTTCTGTTAGAAACCATCCAAGTCCCTCCATAAAGACAAGGAAGTTTTATCCTTTACACTCTGCTCTCAAAGCGTAACAGTCTGAGATGGCAATCGCTGAATACAAATAAAGACTATTACAGGATCCCAATTCTGGGTGTCAATTCTATAAACCGGCATAGCAGTCAAAAATCCATTAATACCCCGTTGCAGATCCTTCAAAGCCAAACTAGTCTCCCTACTTATCGAGCCCAAGCCAAAAAGAATCTTCAACTGGTTATTAACTAACATACGCGGGTTCTCATGAGTATCCTTCAGACCCTTCCATGCAATCTCAAATCCGGAATTTGTCAACGGACATTTCGACACAATCTCCCTAGCTTCCTTTGAAGTCCTCTTCATCAAATAACATAAACACTCAATATTACTTAGTCGACTATTATAAATATACAGGGCCGTGAAAAGATCCCGAAATGTCGGCCACGCTAGATAGTCACCCGTGAAGATGTCCGTATCACATGGTGGAAGAGGTAAATTATGACACGCATCCATACCAGAAGCATCACTACCTCCCACCGGACCCTTTGCCCCAGGCTTGGCACCCAATTCATCACTCTTCACTCTCATTGTCCTTGTACACCGGGCATATGTACTAAGAGTGCTCTGATATTTCCCCTCAGCCACTTCTAAAACCTCAGGCTTCGCCTTTGTAGATGTCTCTATATAATCCAGACACTGTTCGCACGTATCCTTGACTTTCGCCCACAACGACCTCAACTCATCACCTCGATCGTATAAACGTGATGATCCTCTTCCCTTATCTTGTTGAAGTTTGCCTCAAATTTGTAAATCGCGTCAGAAGCGCGAGTAAAATTGTCAAACGCATGCAATGACATCCTGGTATAAATCCAAAGTCTCCCAATTCAATAACTAATCAAAAAAAAACGAGACCAATTATAATGATTGACTTATCAACCCGACTGTTCAATCGCAAAGAAAAAAGAATAGTTCCCGTAAGAACCTACACAAATTCGAATATAAATCCCTGAAACAAATGTTAAATTCAGTTCTCAAATATAATGTTCATACAAATAATCCAAACAATTGCAATGAATAAATTACACTACCAAACAATTATGTGCCGAAAGCAATTAAATAGTACTTTACTTGGTACTTTCTCCCTCACAATTTTCCCTATTGGTACTGTTCTATTAATGTCCCGCACTTTTTTTTCTATAACCAAACTTCTGTATTTTCCTTTTTGTTTTCCGTTGTACCGAAAATATGCCCACGCACATACATATAATTATTCTCACTTCTGAAATCAATTTACTAACCTTTGTATATATTTTTCCAACGAAAATTGGGGATGTTTCCTCTTCTAAATTTCCTCGTAAAAGGATTGATTTAAACCTACTAATTCCTGAAAATTCCCGTGGCGTAATCCGGCTTGAAAGGACCAATGTTTCGGCGTATATCCGTATTGTTGTTCTCGTCAAAGGAAACACAAGATATTTATTTTAGTTCATTCAATTTTTATTAGCAAAATTTAGAATTATTTTCCTATGCACGTAGTACTTTGTTAAATATTCATAAACCAATTAATTCTTTTCCTTTGTATTAATGGCCGACAACATTTAAACCCGTAAGCGGTTTACTCGTTGAAAATAAAGCTTTCAACAAGGGTGTTAAAAAACTATCAAATTTCAGTAGTAACACTCTTGAAAATAATTGCAATCACAATACAATTAACAATGTTTAAACAGGTACCTTATGTGAACGTGTCGCGTATAATAGCCAAGGCTCACTAGGTAAAGATAATAAGTTGATTTACAAACCTGGTAAATCAAACTACGTGGCGGATGTTCTTTCTAGATTGAAAACCATTTCGAACCATTTGTACCACTCTTACACTGATACCGCAAGTGAGGGTATGGTCGCAGACTCTGATGAGACTCTAACTGCTTAAGAAGGTCATGGGAAGGATGAACTCTTATCTGCAGCAAGTGCGCATAGTGCTGACCAGGACTTTTCTGATTTAATCCCACACGTTGAGGTTCCTATTATCGTTTTCAAAAATCTAATCATAATAAAAATGGAAAAGGATATGACTGAATTCGAAGAACCGCATCGCGGTTATACTAGACATTTCATATCTGCGGAAAATTGATCAGAACGGACTGTAATATTATTATGTTTTTATTAAATATTTTTGGCTGTATATTTAAATAATACTCCTTGTTTTATTTAAGTTAACACGCTTCACTATACAACTTGCTGACCCAACATAATACCGTTGCACCAACAAGTTCATTTACCTGTTGAACCAATATGCTTTTTTTTTTCTACTCTATATTATTTATTGTATCTTCATAATATGAACTTACAATAAGTAAGCAATTCTTAAATATCTAAATAGTAAACTAAAAGACTAGCCATTGCCAGACAAAAAATAATAGATTAGTTTTCAAATTTATCCATATATACTAGTAGTTTTCAATGGTCTCGTCCGAGAGCAATAGTGTCCTTCCTCTTCAATCGAGTGTGTCCACGATGCTGAAGGATACTTCGAGCAAGCGGATTCGGATGTGTTTCCAACTTATTTAAATATCTAGTAACGTGTTTTGTAATCTCGGTTTTAACCGTCGGGACTTGAAGATCCTGGTAAATGTTGGAGTTCTTAATGTACCAAGGAGCGGCAGTTATCATTCGAAGGATTTTGTTTTGCTGACGTTGGATTTTCTCAATATTGGAAGCGGAAGCAGTGCCCCATAGCTGAATCCCGTAACTCCATATAGGTTTCAAAATTGTGTTGTAAATTAAAAGTTTGCAATCAAGGCTGAGAACGGAGTTTCTGCCAATAACCCAATGGATTGCTATTGTTTTCAATGTGACGTTTCCAAGTAAGTCTCCGGTCCAAGTGAATACCTAAGTATTTAGCGTGGACGTGTTGGGGTACCACTTGGTTGTTGATACGGATATGGGGACACGATTCACTGCGCAATGTGAATGTTATATGTACACATTTCTGTTCATTAACCTTTATCCCCCATTTTTTAGTCCATTCTTCCAATTGTGTTATGTGGTCCTGCAGTTGTCGCGAAGCAAGTTTTGGGTCACTATGGGCGCTAAGAAAGGCGGTGTCATCTGCAAACGTTGATGTGTGTATTTCACCATTTGTAGGCAAGTCTGCTGTATAAATTAAATACAGGATTGGGCCAAAATACTACCTTGGGGTACTCCAGCTGTAATTGGTTGGGGGCAACTTGTATAAGCTCCATGTTTTATTATAAACTGGCGACCTATAACATAATTCCGCAGTAGATTGTGAATATTCACTGGTAAGTTTTGTTTTATTTTAAACAAAAAGCCCTGATGCCATATCTTGTCGATACATCGATAAAAAGTGCCGAACAATATTTCTTATCCTCAAATGCCTTTCTTATGACTTGTACAAGTCTGTGAGTTTGTTCGATGGTACTATGTCGTCTCCTAAATCCAAATTGGTGGTTTGGAATGCAATTATTCTCATTCAGAATCGGTGTCAATTTCAACATCAGTAGTTTCTCGAACAATTTGGATAGAGTTGGTAACAGGCTTATGGGCCTATATGAGTCCACCTTGGACGGATCTTTTCCCGGTTTAGGTATCATCTTTACCAGAAACTTTCCATGCCGGAGGGTAATATTCAAGCCGTAAACGGCATTAAATAGGAAAAGGATTATTCGTTCAGCAACGAGAGGCATCTCTAAAAGCATTTTGTTGCTTGTTTTATCAAAGCCGGGAGCTTTCTTGGTTTTTAACTTTCCAATAGTGTTTAACAACTCCGGAAGTTTGAACCTTAATTGAATAGGTGGTCTAGCAATAACTGGTGGGAGTTCAGTTACATCAGCACTTTTATTAGGAGAGAATACATTCCTCAAATAGCTTACGAAAAGATTTCCTTTTTCATCATCATTTTTTGCCCAACTACCGCCTGGCCCGCGCAAAGGAGGTTCAGCGATTACAGGTCTTTCAATTTTTTTGGTGGCACGCCATAGGGAATAATTTGTCTGGGGAGTCGCATCCAGGCCCTTCAGATATTCCTTAATAGAAGCTGTTCTTTGTGACTCTAGCATTACCCTAAGCTGTTTTGTACATTCTCTTAACTTTGCTTTAATTTGTGGCGATCTGCGTTCCTGCCATTCTCTTCGGACTCTTATTTTTTCAGCCAGCAGCTCTTCCACATCTACAGAAAAGATTCTGTTGTATTTCGTCTGGCGATATGTCGACGAAGCGTGTTCAACTGCGTTTATGACATGTTCATTGAATATACTAATAAAGGCGTCTATATCTTCCGTAGTTCTTAACGGTAGATTTTCCAAGCAATGAGAGCTGACATATTTTTTGAATTTCAGCCAGTTAATCCGTGAAGCTAAAAATTTATCGCCGGTTATAGTTTGTTGTGGGTTGCAGATGGTGGTTATAGAGGGAGTGTGATCTGAAGATAGCTCCAACGATGTTTCAACCTTAATTAGCTCCTGGCATATGCCCTTTACCACATCAAAATCAATAACGTCTGGAATTTTCTGCTGATCAGTTGGCCAATAAGTTGGTTGCCCGGTTGATATAACATTTAATCTCATTCCAGTAATAGAATCATACAATACACGACCTCTAGGGCTAATGAGTCTTGAACCCCAAAAAGTATGCTTAGCGTTATAATCGCCAGCTGTGGGCTGATTTGGCTTTAATACATCAGCATATGAAAATTTATTAGTAGCCAAGGGGGGATAAATAGGAATAGGTGCCTGGGACGATTGCGAAGGGGCAACAACAGTTTTGTGGGTTAATGAGCGTTTTACAACCTCATAAACAGGACAACCCCTATAGTTGGCAGTGTGGTTTCCACCGCAATTACTGCATCTTTTAGCCTTGAAGTTGTCTTTGGATTTGTCGCACTTGGCCGTATTGTGGAGATCTCCACATACTACGCAAACAGATTTTAACTTACAATATGTCCTTGTGTGACAATATTCTTGACAGTTCATACACTGAACGGGTCCTTTTCTTTTATGCGGCTCTTCAACAGTAACTCGTCGGTGTAGCAAATATTTTAGGTCGTAAATAGGGTGCGTTTGATTTTTTTTAAGTTTAATATCACCAGGCTCTAATTCTATACGAAAAAGTGGTTGCGGGATGTTTTCTCTGTTTTTTATATTGCTTACCGATCTAATTTTAAAGCCCATTGAGACCAGGCTAGTTTTTATTTCTTTGGGTTCAATGTAGGAATCAACACCTTTGATGACTTCTTGGAGGCCTTTTGCGCTCTTAAGCTGATAAGTATAAAAGTTTTTCTTGAGGTTTTCGAGTTCCTTTACAGTTTTGCGATAGTCGTTTTCCAGTTTAACTTGAATTTTAGTTTAGAAGATGTTACCACGTTTAATCGGTGTAACATAGAACGAATTTTCTCCAACCACAGAAATTAAAGTTTAATTGAGATCATTTGAATTCTTTTCCCTTAAGTAGATTGGAGGTGGCTTACTTGCTCTAATTAAAGAGTTTCCTTCGTTTTTCTCGTCTTGAAGTATAGCAAAACGGTTTTGCGACGATAACCTTCCATTTTTTTAAACCCTTTGGTAATTTAGCTGCTGATTCTATATCGGCAGATTTAGGGCTTCTGCCCCTTTTTACTACTGTTATATAACGATCCATGCCTATTTGTGTTTTAGTCTTTTCTAAATTAGCACTATTGGAAACAGGTACTAAATTTTTAGATATTTCACTATTTTTCCTTTTAAAATTTAGTATAGTTTGAGTAAGGTTTGTGGCCTGTTCATTGCATTCATTTAAATCCGGCGCACTTGTACTTATATTTAAGTTAGTTTTTGGTTTCACACTGAGATAGTTTTTATTATGTAGAGGGTCATTAACTCTCACAAGGTTTCCACCTGTTGAGTCTATCACCATGTAAGCATTTCGGTTATTTGGCCCGCTGGCACTGGAGCGGTTTTGACAGCTCATGCACTGATTTTTTGTTTTTTTTTTTTTATTCTAATAATTATTTGCTAATGCTATTGATAATAATTGTATGCAGATTTTTTGTTTGTTTGCTATTATCACACACAATCTGTTTTTGTTACTGTTGTTTTTTAAAGTAGCTGTATGCAGTTTTTGTTTTCTTTTTGCTTGCTTACTCGTATTTTGTAATTTTTTTAATAAGATGTTAAACTGATTCTTATTGTATCAAAAAAAAAAATGCCTTCTATACGCTTCTCAAAAAGGTTAATAAGGATTTTCGTTCCTTTTTTTTAAAGTTTTCCGTCACACTCTAATTATTATTTTTCTTTTTTTTTCGATACACACGTTTATTCACTTCGAAAGCACAATCACGAATGATATGCTGATAATGCACCTTTATACTTTCTTTGTAATATTTTTGTTTTAATAATAATTTAGTTTAAATATTTAATTTAATTATTTGCTGACTAACCAATAATTAAGTATAAAAAAATTGTAATAGAAAGTTATTGATTCATTCTGTCACTGGAAATAAAAAAGGTAATACAATATTAAAACTAACTTGTCTTTCATTTTTAATAGCGAACAAGAGCCAAGGGTTGGCTCCAACTTTAATTTTTTAGTGTTCCCTAACTGGCGCCCGAGCAAGGACCCGCTCTTAAATGCGGAGTCCCTAAAACAGGAACTGGATAAAAATAAGCGGTGTTCAGCGAATCCTACGGGACCCTCCAGAACATCGGAAAATAAGAAATTAAAAATGAACTGCGATTCCTACGGGACCCTCCAGGACATTAAATAAATAATAAAAGTATATTGCGATTCCTATGGGACCCTCCAATATTACTAGGGTGCTCCTGTGGGTCCAGTAGGATCACTGCAGCACTAATAAATTAATAAAATCATCCAGTTGATAAGTTTCTGACTAAATTTAGTGGACGATTCGTTAAGAGCCGTCAGGGTTCAACTCCTTGTCGGAAACATTATGGGTTAGCAATTGTTCTTGTGCGATTGTTGCGTTAGGCAACATTCCAGCAATGGCATTAAAATCGCAATGAGGAAATTTTGCTGTGAAGCAAGTTGTGCCTTAGTAGGTTGAATTCAGTTGATCTGTTGACAACTAAAAAGGATAACATAACCCTTCCATGACCAAAATTAAAGGGCTGGTGCTGGAATACCAATCGGGTACTGCCGCCGTTACCATAAGAACACGGTTTAAATTTCCAGATAATACCTGTGAAGCAAGTTGTGCCTTAGTAGGTTGAATTCAGTTGATCTGTTGACAACTAAAAAGGATAACATAACCCTTTCATGAGCGAAAATAAAAGGCTGGTACTGGAATACCAATCAGGTACTGCCGCCGTTACCATAAGAACACGGTTTAAATTTCCAGATAATATCAGATAATATTAGATAATACTAGCATAAGAAAGTAAAATCTAAATTTAAGAATATCGCACTTACGAATTTTTTATTTTTAAGGAATGCTATTGCTGTAAGTGATTTACAAAAAATCAACAAAATAAAAATATTTGACCAAGAAGAAGCCATTTGAGCTATCCAAGTGAAAGGAAAATTTGAGAAAAGTATACCAAGTGGTGAGTAAAAAGGAACGAACGAACTCAGGAGGGCGGATAACCGTATCCGTGCCTTAGAACAAATAAACTCTCAACCGTCCATTTCGTTTGTTGTTCCGTTAAGTGGTCCTGTGTCAGAGGACGAATTAAAAGAAATTAACAAACTTCCTGATTCGGTAAAAGAATTACAAGTGTTTGAAGGGGACCCATCGCAGTACGTATCCTGATACATACTGTCGAGGGAATCCTTGAAGACTATAAGATAGTGCGTGGTAAACCAATCTTCAGAGCAATTCTGAAGAGTATTCGCGGAAAAGTTAGAGGAAGCGCGAACAGTGCGCTTGTATCGCACAATATTTTCGATGAC
This sequence comes from Trichopoda pennipes, assembly GCA_030448955.1. Taxonomy (NCBI): domain Eukaryota; kingdom Metazoa; phylum Arthropoda; class Insecta; order Diptera; family Tachinidae; genus Trichopoda; species Trichopoda pennipes. The sequence goes on along the minus strand of JASKUP010000062.1, from coordinate 1,562,284 downwards.
GATTGGCCGGCAATCAAATCATGTCTTTCCCTTCACTACGCGGACAAACGGGACATTCGAACGCTTGAACACCAGCTAGGTCAAATGACTCAGGGCAACTCGAAATTAGATGAATTTTATGCGCGCATAAACCACCAATTTGCGCTTATTATAAATAAGATCAAAACCGAAAATTATTCTAACGAAACGGTAGACGCGTTGATGGAAACTTATAGAAACAGGGCGCTTGACATATTTATCAGAGGTCTGGGTACGGATTTGTCCAGAATGATTATAGTCCAGAAACCAAAAAGTTTACCAGAAGCCTACACTGCTTGCCTAGATATTCAAAACCTGAACTATAGAAACCATCCATAGTAATAGACAACAATACACCACTCGAATTATCGAAATGCGGTAACAACTCCAGCCAACCTGATGAGTAGGAAAGATAGTCCTCCAACTTTACCTCCTAGGAAATTCAACATGCCGCAAACGGATATAAGCAATCGGTTTAACCAAAGGCCAAGGCCTTTCTACTCGCAACCTAGAAACAACGCAGCGGGACCCGTTAAGAAAATGGATGTAGATCCCTCGATGCAGACACGTCACATCAACTACATGAACAGACCACACCAAACGCATCTAGACGAGTATCAATCACATTAAATGAGGAGGCAATTAAGGCCTTCAATAACTTAAAGGAGCTCTTGGTTTCAGCCAACGTATTAGCGTTTCCGGACTTTGAAAAGCCCTTCAATCTTACCACAGACGCATCGGATTATGCTATAGGTGCGGTGCTATCACAAGAGGTAAACGGTAAAGATAAACCAATTTCATATATTTCACGATCACTCAGCAGAACCGAAGAGGGATATGCCACAAATGAAAAGGAAATGTTGGCAATCGTTTGGGCTCTTGATAATCTTCGTTCCTACCTTTATGGAGCAAAAATGATTCGTATTTTTACGGATCACCAACCACTAACCTATGCGCTAGGAAACAGGAATCATAATGCCAAATTAAAACGATGGAAGGCACGGATTGAGGAGTACAACCACCAACTGATTTATAAGCCAGGTAAATCAAATGTCGTGGCAGATGCTCTTTCAAGGCTACGAAGCGGACTAAATATGCTGAACGATTCCGATACGGATACAGCATCGGAAGGTAACTCAGATAGAATTACTGCAGTTGAGGAAGATGAGAGAACTGCAACTGCAAGTGAAGTAGAATCTTCGTCTGCCACAGTGCATAGTGCCGAACAAGACAGCACTGACCTGATTCCTCACGTAGAATCTCCTTTAAACGTGTTTAAAAACCAGTTAGTTATAAAAGAAGGTAAGGAACTATGTTGCTTTGAAAATCCTCATGCAGGATATTCGCGTCATTATATCACGCTAGAGAAAATTGAGAAAGAGAACCTAACGGAAGTATTGAAAACCCGATTAAATCCTTCAATTATTAATGGAATTAAGATACCTGAAGGTCACCTGCAACTACTGCAGGAAATATACTGCGAGCATTTTAAGTATTACAAGGTAAGAATCACGCAAAAGTTGGTTGAAGACGTTGCTAATGAGGAAAGGATATGCAGAATAATAGAAAGCACCCATAAAAGGGCTCACCGCAATACACTTGAAAACAAGGATCAAATTTTGGAAAATTTCTATTTCCCGGGAATGACGAGGAAAATAAGAAATTACACTAAAGCATGCGAAACCTGCCACCTTAACAAATATGATAGGCATCCTTTTACCCCAAAATTACAGGTAACACCTGTGCCAAAAAATCCATATGAAATCCTTCATATGGATATTTTTGAAATTCAGGGTGCAAAATTCTTAAGTTGTATTGACAAGTTTAGCAAATTTGCAAAGTTCTTTTCTATAAAGGACAGATCGGCAATAACTATACGAAATAAGATTTCTAAAGTAATACACTATTTTACGGTCCCCAAGGTAATAGTAATAGACAACGAAAGAAGCTTTTTGAGCCCGCTGGTTTCCAACTACATCCGGAGTCTCGGAATACAAATATATCAGACACCATCTCAACGTAGCGAAGTTAATGGTCAAATTGAGAGGCTTCATTCCACCATTGTTGAAATATTTAGATGCCTGCAAAAGGAAATCATGACTTCCAACACAAAAGAAATGGTTTATATTGCGGTTGACTGATATAATAACACGATACACTCCGTGACTAAGGTGAAGCCAAATGATATATTTTTTAACAGAAGCCAGCGAATAAATTATCAGAATATTAGAAATTTCAAGCACAAACTATTCAACAATATTAGAGAGCTGATTAAAAATGATCAAGAAAAAATAAATCAGAGAATGAATAGGAAAAGAAGAGATCCCAGGAAATACCAAACGGGTGAAGTGGTCTACATTTGCGACAAGCAGATAAAACCCAAACAAAAACCTCTGTATAAACGCGGAACTGTAAATAAGGACAATAGAGTGACATTAAATACTGACAGGGGTAAGAGAGTACATAAAATCCATATAAAAAATATTCCCACCTAACTCAACCACTTGGTAAGCACAACCTTTTGATGAGAAACAATATTTAACTATTTAATGGCAAATAAAATCTAATTCTATAATGGTAAAAAATATAATTTCTCTTAACAAAGAAAAAAAAAAGAATTTAAAAAATAATTATAAATTTCAATTGATTAAATAAAATTCATGAAACTGAGCTACTTAAATTCAAATAAATACAAAAATTATAAGATAAGTAACTACTAAAAATAAAAATGTCACATGTAAAATTCATAAAAAATGTTAGAAAACTGTAAATTCAAACATATAATTTTTTAAATACGATATCTATTTATAATATCTATTTGTAATATATAATATATATATATATATATATATATATATATATATATATATATATATATATATATATATATATATATTTATAAAATTGTATTAATCTTTTGAAAAGTAAGATTTATTATTTTATCGGCGAAATGGTGGATAGCGCAAATGTTATCAAGGTTCGACTCCTGGCCAAATGTTAAAATCATACAAAAAATCTTTTTATTACATGATATTAATAAACACTCATTTTCGTTATATAATCATGAGGAAGATTTTTGTTAGTTTCTGCTGCCTTTGGGTTCAACGTATTCAAGTACGATTCTCCACTGGTAACAATGGAGCATGGAAGCGGTTGGATCATTAATGGACATTTTAAATTGGTGCGTACGGTAAATTTGGAACAATACGACAGAGCCTTGAACACAGTTGAGGATACTATGAAAGATATTAATGAGAGTTCCATTAAAACTATAATTGGTTTCCACCTAAATATGACCAAGTTAAGACTAGAGGAGCTTCGAGGCAACAGGGGAAGGAAGTCACGTTCAATAAACTGGATTGGATCCGCCTGGAAATGGATCGCTGGTTCGCCAGACGCTATTGACTGGGATTCCATTTTAAGAAGCCAACAGGAGATGGTAACCAACAACAACGACCAATTTGTGATTAATCAACAGCTCTTCAACGTCACGCAGACATCTATCAAGAGGATCAACGAGATGATTGCATACGCAAATTCTATTAGTAAGGATATAAATGATGAGAAACTCGAAATACTTACGTCGAATAAGGTACTGGTGTTGAAGGAGCAAATATCGGAATTAGTACGAGCATCACAGATGGCTAAAACCGGAATTGTAAATACGAATCTACTTGACCAGTATGAAATGGAGAAAATTATTTCGCAAGAAGATTCTCTGCCTTACGAAAATCTTGTGGAAGCGGCAGAATATGCAAAGCCCTCCCTGTATACTAACGGCACGCTCCTTCTTTATGTACTGTTGGTACCTAAAGTAACACAGCAAAAATATCGAGTTATAATAGCAAGAGCCACTTCTTCTAGAGGGAAACAAGTTGACCTAAAGTATCAGAACGTAATGATAAGCAAAGACGAAACATATGCGATAACTGGAAATTGCTTCTCAATTAAGAATACAACAATATGTGAAAGAGGTATGCTGAAAAGATTACCAGAGGATGGGTGTGATGCAAGGTTACTTAAAGGTGGAGATGCAAGCTGCCACTTTGTTACAAATAATGAAGAGACCATTGAGCTAATGTACGCCAACAGCATTTTTGTGAGCAACTTCAATGGAAGTGTTAAGGGCGAAAAGGAGACGAGAAATGTTAGCGGAAATTTTATAATCCAGATTTACAACGAGACAATAGAGATTGGAAATCAAACTTTTATCAGCAAGGAATCCAGAACCATACAAGCCTTACCATCAATTCTATCAAACGTGACAAACAAAGGTACCAAACTAAATCTTGAGTACCTACACATGTTGAACTTGGATAACATTAAGCATCTAACGAATCTGGGAGCAACATTTCATACCTCAACTGCTTTCGAGGCCATATTCCTGATAATTTTGTTTGTAGTTTGCTACAAAATTTGGAGAAAAATAACAGCGGCCATAGAAATCCCCACGAAAAACGTACCACAGGCAAGTTAACAGATTTGCGGGACGCAAACATTTAGAGGGGGGATATTTAACACGCTTCACTATACAACTTGCTGACCCAACATAATACCGTTGCACCAACAAGTTCATTTACCTGTCGAACCAATATGCTGATAATGCACCTTTATACTTTCTTTGTAATATTTTTGTTTTAATAATAATTTAGTTTAAATATTTAATTTAATTATTTGCTGACTAACCAATAATTAAGTATAAAAGAATTGTAATAGAAAGTTATTGATTCATTCTGTCACTGGGAATAAAAAAGGTAATACAATATTAAAACTAACTTGTCTTTCATTTTTAATAGCGAACAAGAGCCAAAGGTTGGCTCCAACCTTAATTTTTTAGTGTTCCCTTCAAGGGACACTTTAACTTTTATTATTTATATATTCTTTGTTTTTATTTAATTGCTTAGCTGGGAGCAGTAGAATACGAAAAGCTCAACTGGGAGTTTGGAGGAAATAATTATAATTGATTTTAAGTTGAACATATCAGTCGGTTATATACCGAATATGAGAATGTTATAACTAATCTAGAGTAAGTAAGAATGGAACTCACTCATACTTAAAAGCTGTTCTTAACTATATAGACTATGTAATTAGTATTCGTTTAACCAGGCAATCATAAATTTAGATAGTACCCAAAAATTAGTGATTGCGTGGTACTCCAATATATAAAAATAATAATGTAAAAATACTATTAATATCCTAAAGTAGTATTAGTATTATAATTTTGACGAAAAGTGTAATGTGATCTAAATGTTACTGCATTTATTTTGGGATTGTTTTCCCACAAAGTAAATGTGTCACCTGAAACGCAACCATCAGTACAACAACAACACAAGGAAAGTCTATATTAGCTGAAGGCCGTTTGCATAACAATAGTAAACATGTATGCACTGCTAGTGTACCGTACTTTGAGAAATTTGAGTCAGGTGTGAATATTTAGAATTTGTATTAAGGTGCTTCCACTACATCTCCACTTTTCGCAAGAATGTTCATATAACCATAGTTTTATGGACATTCTTTTACAAATATTGTATTATGTATTAAGGTATTGCTAATTGTGTTATGAAATCAAGTTTAGTGTATATATGTTTTATTTTTAATTTTAAGTGATTTAAATTGTACACTGGAGTAATTTAATTATTTGTTGTATAGTTTAAGTCTATTCTTATTTACTATTTGTGTTTTGTTTGTTTTCTTATTTTCTATGCTTACATTATTTTTTAACTCTATTTTCTTGATTTGATATGGAGCTTTATATTGAACTTCCAGTTTGTGTCCGGTCTCATTTCTAAGTAAAACTAAGTCTCCTATACTAAAGTTATGGTATATTATGGATTTGTCATAATCTAATTTCCGCTTAAGTTTATTTTTGTCTAATAATATTTTAGCTCTACTATATTTTAATTCCTTAACGTAGTCATCTAAATTATAAAGTGGATTATTACTATTACAACTGTTGAATTGTGTAAGTTCGTTTAGAATTTTACCAAATACTATTTCATAAGGACAGTAATTGTGTGCTGTTGATGGGGTAGTGTTAAAACAATATGTGAAGTATCTCATGCATTCGTCCCAGTCAGTTGTGTCGACTGAAATGTAAGAACGAATGTATTCGTTAAAGGTTCTGTGACTTCTATTGTACCTAGTGTCTGATGCTGATAGGCTGTTGATGTTAATTTGTTTATCCTTAATAGTTAACATAGTTCTTTAAGTGTTAAATTTTTATTCAGTACCCATGTCCGAAATGAACGTCTTCATTGGTCCATAGGTGAGTATAAAGTGTTCAAAAATTCCTTTGGCTACTGTCCTCGCACTTTTGTCCTTAATTGGTATAGTTACCAGATATTTCGTCAAATCACATATAATAGTGTCATTGTAGGATCTGGGAAAAGGACCTATAGTGTCGATAATTACTGTATAAAACGCTTGCGCCGGCGTAGGTGTAATTATCATTGGACCTTTCAAGTGTTTTGGTATTTTCGATTTTTGACACGTTTGGCATGATTTAACATAGTTGGTTACATCTTTAGTAATGTTTTTCTAATAATAATATCTTTTGATCATATTTAGAGTTCTAGAAACACCTGAATGTCCACCTTTTGCAGGGTCATCATAGTATTGTTTCATTATTCCATCTATAATCTTCGTATCTTTTCTAGTATCATTTTTTATGTGGGTCACCTCATTTAGTAGCGCTACCATTAAATTATTTAAATATCTATTGTCCTTTTCTTTAAATTCATTTATTGAGACAAATTCGAAAATTTTCTCACTAGGTGCCACTTGCAATTTCTTTATATTCAATTTACCGGCCACTTTTTCTAGCCTAGAGGAAAATTGCTCTATATCAATTCTCTCATTATCAATATTAATGTTTGTTAGTACCACTTTGCCTTGCTTTATATAGCATTTATTTGGGCATATTTTTAATTTATGATATTTCCTGACGTCAGTGTTATTTAGTGGTATGTATATATTGGGCTTATTAGTTTCTTCCTTTTGATACTTTTTATTCTTAATATCATTTGCCATATGTTGTTCCTTTTTAGTCATTGATCTTGTAGTCATATTCAATAGTGTATTATTAGTCTTGTTAAAATTCCTAAATTCATCAATATTAATGCGGGATAATGCGTCCGCTACATAATTATCTTTTCCCCTGAGATATTCAACAGTAAAATTGTATTCTTCCAAGTCTAGTCTCATTCTTGTTAGTTTGGAACTCGGGTTTTTCACTGAAAATAGGTAGGATTGTGGTCTGTGGTCTGTACGGACAACAAAGTATTTTCCGTATACGTATGGTCGAAAATAAATTATTGGCCAGTGTATCGCGGCTAGTTCCTGTTCTATTGTTGATTTGTTACTTTCACCCTGTGTAAATGTTCTTGTAGCATATGCTACTGGAAGACTTTTGCCTTGGTATTCCTGTGTAAGGACTGCACCGCAAGCGTGTTTACTTGCGACTCTTGTTATACAGAATTCTTTATCAAAGTCAGGGTATTGAAGTAAAGTAGGACTCATTAGTGCTTTCTTTAGGTATTTAAATGCGTTGTCACAGTCTTTTGTTCATTCATTTCTTAGATAATATTGTTAAATGTCTGGAATATTCTGAAAAGTTTGCTATAAATTTTCTGTAGTAGTTACAAAAGGCTACAAATCTTTTTGCACTGTCGGCGTCGGTAGGTGTAGGGTAATTTTCTATTATTGAATATTTGGAATCCTCTGGCAATATTCCATTGGTTACTTCTCTCATAAAAAAGGAACATTTTTCTGGGTTAAGTTTTAGATTATGTCTGCGACATAAATCAAATATGTCCTGTAAATTTGAAAGCGTGTGTTTTTCTGAACATCCTAATACAACTAAGTCGTCCATGTATAAGAAAGCTTGATTTGGCTTTAGGCCACTGAAAGCAATTGTCATCATTCTTTGAAAAGAATTTGGTGCCACCTTTAGACCATAAAGTAGTCTGGTGAATCTGTATGAGCCACTATTGGTTGAAAATTACGTGTAGTCTCTGGAATTATCTTCCAATGAAATTTGGTGAAAACCTGACATTAAATCCAGGCAAGAGAAATACTTGGCTCTTCCAAGTTGGTCTAATATGTCTTCAACTCTGGGCAATGGAAATTTGTCTGCTATAAGTTTTTTATTTATCTGTCGATAATCGATCACGAGTCGCCATCTTTTTTCTTTCGAGTTTGATAGTTTTTTTTTTTTTTTGGAACAAGTAAGATTGTACAGTTATATTCAGAATATGAAGGTTCTACAATCTTGTCCTGTTTTAATTTTTCAATTTGTTTATCAATCTCTTCTTTATGTGCGTGTGGTACGCGATAGTTCTTTATATACACAGGTTGTGTATCATTTAATCTCAACTTTTGTTTATACAAATTATTACTGGTTATTGGTTCAGATTCTAACCCGAAAATATCACTATATACTGTGCATAATTCCGTGAGTTTACTTTTAAATTTTTCTGTATGTTAAAAATGTTGTTTCGCTTGCTACTTTCAGGCTACTCAGAAGTCATATACTGAAAGTTAAAGGTGCACAAATTTGAGGTTAGGGAGTAAACCAGCTAAAACATACACTTCTTTTGACAGCTTTAGTTTTATTGATGCTACTTATTAAGTTGATATATGGAAGTTAATTATGGAATATGATGTCGGAAAAGTGTCCACCAACCACTCCCTCGAGAATCGTTTCCGAATTTCAATTTTTAGAGCGTTAGTTGTTTGTGGTTCTTTCACACGGCGCCAGAGAAAATAATCCACCGGCAGTAAATCGCAGGAATGAATGGCCATCGCAAAATCGAGAAATTATGCGACCGGGAATATTAACAGAATTGATTAGATGGCTTGTGGCGCCATCTTGTTGAGCGCAAAGATCACAGATGTTAACATTATTAGCCAATTGTGGCCACAAAAAATTAATAGAGCAGAGAATGTACAGTGATGACGTTTCTTCGATTATTTTCGAACAAATACAGGCCACCGCACTTTTTTGCAAAACCGCCTAATTGAAAATGAGCCTCAATCACTACAGCTGATTGTGTTGAAAAATCCGTTGTTTTCGTGCAGTTTTTCAAACAGCCAATTCACAAACGTTCGAAGCAAACAATTCTTGAATTAGTTTTTTTTTGCAATGCATTGTGCTTGGAAATTAGGTTATGGGAAGGAGAAAAGAGGGAGTATTGTTTGTGGACATTTGATTTGAATCTTCCTATTTTAAAAAGTTTATCCCACGAGAAAAATGAATTTTCCCTGTAATGCATGCTCTTAACGAGCATGAGCATCATGAGCACCATTAGAGTTGGCCTTTTAATGCGTAAATTTCGCGTAAAGTGCCTATATTGATGCCCAATTGTTGCTAACGTCGACGCGTTGATGCATTAAACGCATTCTCAACACTTTTCTGTATGAATTTTTTTTAGTGATACAGTAAAAATTTCATCCTTTTAATACTGATCATTAATTTAAAGCGATTACCATTGACTGTAAAGCTCTGACCAGGATAGTTTTGAAAGAAGTACAGACCAATGATTCCACCAACCCATTAAGTACCTGTCAGTTTTTCTGTCTCAATATACACTTGAGAATTATGATCACTCCAAAGAGGGCAGTTTTGTATATTGACGTTTACATTTAAACAAAAGTGAGCTTCAACACTAAAGAAAATTCGGGTATGAAAAACGGGATGAACTGCTCAATTTGCACAATTTGGAAGCGTTGTTCAGGCATCAGTCTATTCATATTAAAATGAATTCAAACCAAATTAAACACAAATCACTTGACAGCTTAAAAAAATTGCCGCAAGTTGAAGAAGCCTTTCCAACTCAAAGTTCTATATCTCTATAAAAATTAAACACTTTAAGCTTTTATTATATTTAGAGCTATATTTAATGATTTCTTTGTTGATTCAAATGTGTAGGCCCCTTTACATGTCCATATTTCAATGGTCCCCAGTTTATTTTTGTCGTTGTAATCCATAATAATTTTTAAATAAAAGAAGATATTGGATTATTCCTAATAGGCTGAAGCTTCGTAAGCTATTAAGTTTCAAATTAATCTGCATGAGAAAAGCGATTATTGAACGAAAGTTCAATTCAATATAATTCTCTGACTGCCATTGGAAAATAAAAAAAGAAGAATGTTCATTCACTCTTAAATAATTATTGATAATTAAAGTGTCTTTCGAGCTTCAATATGTTAACTATTTCTTCTATTCTTCGTGTATTTTTGTTTGGTTTCTTGTTAATAATGTTGTAATCAGAAAGGTTTTCAGTGTTAATATTGTGCTTTTTGATTGTTACTATTGTGTTATTTGTGTTTAAGATACGTATAAAGACGTTGTTAGGTTTTGCTTGGTATTAGTACCAAGCATACTAGTTGCTTAAGTTATTCAGTTTTAGTTGGCGTATTACGTCTGATCTAGGTGGTAAAATAAGTTCCTCACTATTACTTGTTAGTGGTATTTTTATTGTGTGCGTTAAAGAGTTTGATCGCAAGACAAGGTTTTCATTATTTTCACTAAACTTTAGTATACAGTTATGCCTTTTGATGAAATCAATTCTAATGATTCCATCAAATGGTATTGGAAAGTCATCTTGGACTGTTTGGAAGTCGTGTGTTATTAGCCATTTTTAAAAATGTAAATCCAAATATATTTTTCCTAAGGATTTAATTTTGTCTTGTCCTATTCCACTGAGTGTAGTTATTATATGTTTATTTATTTTGCGCATTTTTGTAAATTTTGTTTTTATTAAAGAAATGTCTGCGCCTGTAACTTCTAGAAGTGTGGCTGTGTGATAAGTGTTGTGTATTTTAATTGAAATAACATAAGTTGGGATTGAGATTGTATATTTTATTTTCTATTGGGTTAATCTTAGGGGTTCCTCTGAGTTTTCCGACTGGAATGAGTCAGTTGCTCGAACATAATTTCGCGTTCCGAAATTACGATTGTTCTTTCGTCTCTGGGTATTGTTAGTATGGTTGCTGTAGTTATTGTTAATGTTACCGTTGTTTCTATTATTCCTTGGGAAGTTGTTTCTTCCACGGAATCTTGGTTGGTTACCTCGGAAATTATTATTCCAAGTATTGTATCCTCGCCTATAGTATAGGATAGAATTTTGTTGTCCAGTTGCTTCTGTGCAACTGTTAACAAATTTGCCTATAGCTTTGTTCGTGCTATTAAATTGTCCTGCTTCCATGATAAGTTTTACCTTATTCAAGGTGCAGTTCTTCGTAAGTGCTTTTACAGTATCTTGCGTGGAATATTTACCCGCTATATCAGTGTGTAGTCCATCTGATATGTAAGCGGTCTCTAGGGATCTTGTCAATTGTGCAATCTCGTCGCAATAACTATTTGCAGTTTTATTGTTCTGCTTAATATTTAATAATTTCGCGGTTAGTACTTCTACTGACTCGCCTTTTACTGATGTTTTCAATTTGCTTATTATCTGGACTATTGTGTTCTCGTCATTAATGAGGTTTCTGGCTGTTTGTAGAATGATAAAAAAAATGGCTATAGTGATATTCAACCCAAGCACATGAACTTGTGTTGACACTATTGTTTTTCGCCTTGATTTCCTTCAAGCACTTGGAACTTGAAAGAGCCCTAATCAATCAATAAAACACGTTAAATGTCTTAAAAGAATTGATGATTACTTTATTTGTTCCGTTGCTTTTATACAAAATTAATTAATAAAAATAATAACAAACTACGGAAATCAAATTGCTTACTTTACTATAAATCAAATGACTTAATTTGGAAATAAAATAGTAAAAGTGCTTAACTTAACATAACGCAAGTGCCTTAGTTTATAACTTGTGTTAACTTTAAACAAAATAAGTTTTATGAACTTGAAACTGCTGACTTTACATTCTTTGTTTTTCTCTTTTAATTGCAAATTTAAAGTTAACAACGGTTACTGAACTTGATATTAAATTACAAAATGTTGACCTATTTAAATTATTGCTTGTTAGCAAAACAAAAAGTGAAGAAAATATTTATTATTATTATTATACAAGAACAGGTAATTGAACTTAAAACAAAAACGTAAACATATTAGTCAGCAATTGCAAACTTAAACGAAAAATAAGAATAGAAATAAGAATAAAAATAAACAAATAATATTGTGTTGATGGAAGCATCAACATTCTCCCCCGCGTTGACCAACGGTCACTGGTGACAGATGCCAACTAGATTTGGATCTCTGCAACATCGATGGTAGCAGATCGTGGTAAGGGAACTGGATGAGGTGTCGGTTCAACAACCTTCTGAAGTTTTCCTTCTTTATAGGTTGAGTGCAGCTTTACTGAGATGACGGCTACTAAGATAGTTAGAGAGATTAAAAGCGCAGTGTAGCTTACGGCATGGTGATGTTGGCTTTGGGACCTGATTAGCTCTGGTAATTGGGCGATAGTTGACTCATTAAGTTGTTTTTGCAGGTTACTCAGTTGATGTAGATGGGTTTCAAACTGGTTGTCAGTATTATTAAAAATTCTTCTGATCCCCTGTGGAGTGCTAATTTGATCAATGTGCCTGAACTGGACGTATGAAGTATGCATTCTAGTTGACGCATCAAAGTGGCCTTGAATAGTCAGAAGGTTGGTTTTAATTATGCAATTTGGTTTTATTTGCATTATTCCAGTGCCTCTTATTAGCTGTTGGGAAGTTTCATTTCCACAAACTGCTGAAATTTCTATTGTTGTAGTTGTGGCAAAAATCCATTTGTTCGGATTTCTTAGTTGAGTCCATGTTGTGTTATCCTTCAGCCGAGTAAGGTTACAATTGGCTGTGTGTTGATTGTTGAGGATACTAATTTCACAGTAATTTATATCTTTTTTAAATCTAAGCTGCTTATTGCAGCATATATATGTATCCCCTTTAGCTATAGTGCAGCTTGACAACTCGTCGTTTGTAAATGGAATAAACTCATCTTTGTGTGGGTTTACTGCTATAAAAGGTACATTTAGTTTGATGGATATTAGCGCATTATTTCTTATTGTTGGAACTGGAGTTGTCTTCAGAAGTTCTAGGAATTGTTGATCGATCAGTGGCAACCTAATTTCGAAGAGAACTTCTCCTTTTGTCACTGCTCCATTTGTCTTCATAAGCTTGTAGAGTTGAACCAAGCTATCGTCTTCAATTGGAAGCATACGTTGTACTGGTAGGTGTGCTTTTATTGTAGTTAACTCAGCCCTTAGCTGATGAGGTGACAATAAAAGTGGACTGATTTTTTCGTGGTGAGCGTCAGTTAGCACGTCAATAATCTCTTTTTCCACCCTTTGTAAAGTTATTGCTGTTAATGTTAACTGATTAGCAAGCAGTGATATTAATTGTGTTTGGCTAACTTCTGACATTTCTTGAGCGAGCGCATTTGCTTCAAAGTTGATTCTTGCAACGATTTCCGTTAGTTGTTTTTGGGTGCTGAGTTCATCTTGTTTAATTATATTAATCGTGGAGTCAATAATTGATGTTTGGTTTTTAAGTAATTTGAAAATATAGTCTGTTTCGACCTTTGCTCTTTTAATGGTGTCTGACATTTCACTGGCGTATTCTGAGTCCAGCACTCCAAACAATGACCTTGCTACATTTCCTACAATGTTGAATGCACCCCTTTTTACTCTACTAGTGGCGAATAGTTCTTTTTCTTCCAGCAACTCTGCCTTTACTTGTTGAAAATTATTCATCAAAATATTGCATGTCGACTGATGTGTGATAGTTGAACATAAGTGTTGCAAGGTTATTAAGCCGGATTGAAAGGTCTCTAGCTCGGACAAGAAAGGTGCTAGATCATAGTATACTAAGAGTTTCCATTCAGCTGTTGCCAGTTTTACGGTTCCAATACTTTCAAAGTACAGTCCTGGGTCAGAACGAAAGTTGTCTATCTTTATATAATTACCCATAGCGACTAGAATGAGAAGAAGGGCTACGATCATGGTGAGTAAGAGTGAGTTGTTGGTAGTCGTTGATTTTTTGGTGGGTGGAGTATCTGCTTCATCAGCGGGCATTGGGCGAACAGCGTTGGATGGCTCACTTGCTGGTGCTTCGACTTCGTGAAGTAGCGGAGCTAGTCTATGGATAGGCCTCCTTTTTACACCTGAGACGGTTTGTACATCTGCTACTCGAACCTTGCCATCGTTTCCCTTGTGTGTTTGAAGGATTCTTCCAAGTGGCCAGCTCATAACTGGTAAGTTGTCATCTTTTATAACAACCATCTGTCCCTCTTTCACGTTTTCACAAGGTGATTTCCATTTCTGCTTTTCCTGTAATTGTTGCAGATACTCACTAGACCAACGTCTCCAGAACTCATGTTTGAGTTGTGAGACGAGTTTCCACCTTTTGGCCAGAGACCCATTTGGTTGCACTGCTCTGCTGTCCACTTGGGCTGTGAGGGGTTCTCCAATTATAAAGTGTCCTGGAGTCAGTGCAGTGAGATCATTTGGATTAGATGATGTCGGAGTCAGAGGACGCGAATTTAGTATGGCTTCTATTTCTATGATGACAGTTTCAAATTCTTCGTGTGTTAGTGAAGCTGTTGAAACGCTTCGTAGTAACAATTGCTTAGCGGATTTTACTGCTGCCTCCCATAAACCTCCGAAATGCGGTGCTCGAGGTGGAATGAATTTGAATTCAATTCCTTCTTTACTGCATGACTGCATGATTTTTTCTTGTGCATTATTAGCAAAAATCGCTTTATTAAGTTCTTCCAATTGATTCCGTGCACCTACGAAATTTGTGGCATTGTCAGAGTATATGGTCTGGCATCGTCCGCGGCGTGATAAAAATCTTTTGAGGGCCCCAATGAAAGCATCGGTTGTCAATTCAGTTACTACTTCCAGGTGTACAGCCTTTGTTGAGAAACAGACGAAAACAGCTATGTAAACCTTATGAGGTTTTTTACCGCGCACCTTATAATGGACCCAAAATGGACCACAGTAATCAACGCCAGTTTTAACGAATGGACGTGATGGGGTTACCCTGCTTGCGGGTAGATTCCCCATTACCTGAGTAAATAGTTTGGGTTTAGCTCTTGTACATCGAACACAATTTTGGACTATACTTCTTGTCATTGATTTACCCTTGATGATCCAGTACTGTTGTCTGGATATGGCGAGTAATGCTTGTGGACCACAGTGGTAGTTTTCCTCATGGAACATTGTGAGCAGGAGTTTTGAAATAGGATCATTATAAGGTAGAAGAATGGGATGTTTGGCGTCATAGACTAAATTTGAAGCTTCCAATCTTCCTCCGACCCGAAGAATGTCATTTTCGTCAAGGAATGGAGATAAACTGCTAATTATACTGGACTTGTCCACGTGCTTATTTTTCTTCAATTTACCTATCTCCTCGTTGAAGTCGCAGACTTGAATTGCTTTAACAATTTTAAACCGGGAATCATCTAGCTCGATAGGGCTCAACGAAATATGTTTTGGTCGAAAGTCGTTATGTGTTTTTAAGTTTTTTATGAATCTCAGAACATAGCCCAACGTTTTCTGTAAGGTTCTAAAAGAATTTTTATGGTGGATTCGGTATATGATACTATCGTCCTTTGATACTGTAGTCGTTGTAACAGGAATGGCCTTAATTTTCCTTTCAATATCAGTTGAACCTTGAACTTGCGTTGAGTATCCTTTAGGCCACAATTCCTCCTTTCCATGAAGAAAAAGTGGTCCGTATAGCCATAAATTGCATGTTGGCAAATCAGCTGCACGAATTCCTCTGGAAGCTATATCGGCTGGGTTGTCTTTTGATCGTACATGGCGCCATTGTTCGGTTAGAGTCAGAGACTGGATTGTTGATACTCTGTTGGTGACAAACGTTTTGTAGGAAGATGATTGTGCATTTATCCATGATAATACAATTTCTGAGTCAGTCCACAGAAATATTGGTTGATTTTGAAACTGCATGTCAACCTTTATTCTGTGAGCAAGCTGGGCAGCTAATACTGCTGCACACAATTCAAGTCGGGGTAGTGTCTGCTGCTTCAATGGAGCAACTCTTGATTTTGCACACAGTACTTTTACAATCACTTGTCCATTTTTAAGAGTCGCACGAATGTATGCAACTGCAGCATAGGCCTTCTCAGATGCGTCTGCGAACACATGTAGTTGTGTTTTTACTGGAGATTCACACTGGAAGACATGCCGCGGTATCTTAAAATTGTTAAGATTCTCTAGATCCTTCCTGAACGTATTCCAGGATGTACAAAGATCATTAGTTAATGGTTCGTCCCAGTCCAATGCATGATGCCACAGGTGTTGGATAAATATTTTTGCCTTAACAACGACAGGAGCCAACAGACCGAGAGGATCAAAGAGTTTTGCCAGATCAGATGTTACTGTGCGTTTCGAAATTTGTTGATGTTGAGGTAATTTGACCTTAATGCAAAAATGATCACTTTGAGGCAACCAGTACAGTCCCAAGGTTTTTATTGTACTAGTCGCTCCATTATTATCGAAATCTAGGTTAACCTCTTGATCACCAGCTGGAATAGCTCTGAGTAATTGTGGATGGTTTGCACACCATTTCTTTAAGCTGAATCCGTGTTTTTTCAACATAATGATGAGTTCGTGTTGTATTTCCAACGCTATCTTGAGGCTGTCTGAACCTCCAAGGCCGTCATCCACATAGAAGTTGTTCTTTAGCATCTGTGACCCGTACGGAAACTTGAGAGAATTTTCATTGGCTATTTTCTGCAGACATTTTGTGGCCAGGTAAGGTGCTGCCCGAGTCCCATATGTTACTGTGTTGAGTCTATAATAACAAAGTGGTGATGACGGAATTTCCCTCCACAAGATCAATTGATATTGATGGTCAGTGGGGTTGATTAGAATTTGCCTGTACATTTTTTCAATGTCGGTTGTAAAAACGAACTTAGGCAATCGAAAACGAATTAAAATGGAGAATAGTTCGCTCTGCACCACTGGACCAGTATACATCAAGTCATTTAAGGAATATCCATTTGATGCTTTTGCTGATGCATCAAAGACTACCCGAAGCCTTGTTGTGGTGCTATCAGGTTTTAATACGCAGTGGTGTGGTATAAAATATCTTGGATGTAGTACGTCATCTATGTTTACCCTTTGCATGTGACCTAATTGCTCATACTCTCTCATGAATTGTGTGTACTGGATTCGGATATCGTCGTTCTTTTGGAGTCGTCGCTCCAAACCAATAAATCTGTTGTATGCCATGGCATGCGAATCACCCAATGATGTTGGGTTTTCTCGAAATGGAAGGCTGACAATAAAACGACCCTCCGTATTAGTCTGAGTATGATGAATAAAGTGAGATTCACACTGAGCCTCTGATGGGGATAGAGTCCTTTCATTTGATTCTATTTCATCCAGTTTCCATAGATTTTCGACTGCTCGTTCCAGTGAGGATTCATCACCAAATATTGCACATGTACGTGGTGGTGACGAGCTGGGAGCACTAGTTTGTTGTATAGATCCGCCCACAATCCAGCCAAGTAGTGTGTTTTGTAGTGTGGGGCCACTGTTTGTCAGTTGTATTGTCCCTGGTTGCATAAGATTGAAGTAGAATTCGGCACCAAGCAGAACATCGATTTTGCCTTGTTGATAAAATCTGGAATCTGCTAAGTGGATATTACTTGGAATGTTCCACGTTACAACCTCAATGTTTTGATTTGGCTGTGGCGCAATGATGGTTGATAAGACAATGGCTTCCAAGTTTGCAGAGTAATTTTTATTCGTAGATGACATCTCAACATTGACACGATATTGTGCTCGTTTCTGAGTCCTTCCCACTCCATCGATGCACAAAGATGCTTCCATTGGGGAAAGAGACAACTTTTTGATGAGTCGATCCGTCACAATATTTACTTGTGAGCCTGAGTCTAGTAATGCTCGAAACTCATGTGAGATACCATTTGTTGCTTTCACAATTATGTTTGCTGTGGCTAACATGACATAGGTCTGCTGCCCCGCTGACGAATTCATTGATGCGGATGAGACTGCGATTGTCTCTCCGCTTTTGTTTGTAGGTTGCCCAGGTGAACTTGACGTCTTTTGTCTGTTTTGTGGATTTTGTTGTAAATGTAATAACGTATTATGTTTTTTGTTACACATTTTACATGTACTAGAGGTGCAAGCCTTTGCAACGTGATCCGCTTTTAGGCAATTAACACATAGCTTTTGTTGTTGTGCCCACCTTAACCTTTCAGCTTCTGTCATTTGTAAGAATTTCTTGCAATGATAGATAGGATGACTTCCGAAGGTACACAGCTTGCAATTGCCAACCCCTATCGTAGATGTTATAGACGAGACTGTCCTGAGTGCCTTTTGATGTATAGCCCATTTATCTTTGTGTCCAATAGAATCCATTGACTGAAATTGCCTCTCAAGGAAAGAAAACAGCTCTTCCATTGTTGGCACATCTTTAGGTTTGGATAGCGACTGAATAAATTGGATGTAGAGAGCACGATCTAGCTTTTTAATCATGAGTTGAATCATTATGGCGTCCCAAGATGCAGTATTAATATTTAAATTATTTAATGCCAACAAACATTCTTTTGTAGTGTCATGAAGAGTCTTTATTGAAGCGCTAGATAAGGTGCCTGCTGGTTGATTTAGAATTTTGTCTACTAATGTGGCCACTGTGACTCTTTTGTTGGCATACCGTTCCTGCAATAACGTCCATGCTGTATTGTAGTTCTCTTCGGATAACGTTAAGTGGTTAATTAATTTGGCTGCTTCTCCTGAAACGTTTGATTTGAGGTACCACATCTTTTGTACCTTTGGTAGCGGTTGCTTGTCGACCATTTCTGTAAAAAGCTCATAAAATTGCCTCCATTTTAAACAATCTCCATTAAATTGCGGAATTGTTATTTTTGGTAGCGGCAATGAGCTGTATACGCCTGAACTGATTCCTAACCGATTTTCATCATGTATGAGTTGTTTTTGTTGATCTGCTAACACGGCGAGCTTAACTAGGTGGTTGTGTACTGAATCTTCGAGAGTGTCGTAATCTTCTTGATGTAAACCTATTCTTGATGGATCATCCATTTGTTGCCATACGTCGTCATATAAATTTTGAATTTGGGACCATAACTTTTTTACAGCCTCTGATTTCAGTTCATAAAATTGTCTTGGCTGCTCTTCTGTAAGTGTTTCCAAACCTTGCAACAACCGTGTTAATGCTGTCATACGTGCGGTTATTAACCTGGATAGTCCTGGTGTTTGTAACTCTTGTGGTTCACGCTGAATGACTGACTCAGTTCCGGATGTTCTTACAGCTGGTAACGGCTTGGCGCTTGGTGTCAGCTTCCTTAGTTGTGTTTCAATATACTCGATTATCAAGCTATATTTTTCTCCAGTAACTTTGTGGAGGTCCTTAACGATGTAAGGATCCTCTTCTGACACAGTGGCATCATTACGAATCTGATTTTCTGTTTTTTCAAATGTTTGCCAAAGGTTGTTTAATTCATTTCGTTTGCCATGGTAGAAGTCTAACGTCCTTCTGTCAACAGGTGCCTTTTTTATTACTGCAATGGTTTTGTCAATTTCGTCAGCAATTAATGCTTGCTGTGTCATGAGCTGTTGGACCGCTGCCATGTTGAATGTTGTGTTGTAGCCCTGTGCTACTGTTGACCAAGAATGTTAGCTTTGGAAAACTGATGAATGGTCTCCACTGTCTGAAGTACACGTGGTTGTGTGCTCAAATGATTTTTCAAATTATGACTCCTTGGGTTCTCCAAAATGGTATTTGGTTTGTTGATGATTGCTGCGAGTTTTGTTTGGTTTTTCTGAAAGGTCCCTTACCGCTGGTGGGGGGAACTCAAAGAATTTTTCAAGCGTATGTAGTCACCAAAATGTTTGTTTTTGGTGGTTGTTGCTGTGTGCCTTTTCCTGCGTCTGCAGGATCAGAAGGTTGCGTTGTCTTTTTTATTTATTTTTTAAGATATTTGGAGTTCCTTACCACTGGTGGGGGGAAACTCTAATATCGAAATCTAGGGGTCACCAAAATGTTTGTAGAATGATAAAAAAAATGGCTATAGTGATATTCAACACCCAAGCACATGAACTTGTGTTGACACTATTGTTTTTCGCCTTGATTTCCTTCAAGCACTTGGAACTTGAAAGAGCCCTAATCAATCAATAAAACACGTTAAATGTCTTAAAAGAATTGATGATTACTTTATTTGTTCCGTTGCTTTTATACAAAATTAATTAATAAAAATAATAACAAACTACGGAAATCAAATTGCTTACTTTACTATAAATCAAATGACTTAATTTGGAAATAAAATAGTAAAAGTGCTTAACTTAACATAACGCAAGTGCCTTAGTTTATAACTTGTGTTAACTTTAAACAAAATAAGTTTTATGAACTTGAAACTGCTGACTTTACATTCTTTGTTTTTCTCTTTTAATTGCAAATTTAAAGTTAACAACGGTTACTGAACTTGATATTAAATTACAAAATGTTGACCTATTTAAATTATTGCTTGTTAGCAAAACAAAAAGTGAAGAAAATATTTATTATTATTATTATACAAGAACAGGTAATTGAACTTAAAACAAAAACGTAAACATATTAGTCAGCAATTGCAAACTTAAACGAAAAATAAGAATAGAAATAAGAATAAAAATAAACAAATAATATTGTGTTGATGGAAGCATCAACACTGGCATTACCCTTTAACTTTGTTCTTATGAGGGTTATTGTCAGTGCTTCGTTAGAGCCTTTTATTGAATCGAGTAAATTCAGTGCGTCAAGAAATGATCGCAAATTGTCAGATTTACCATCGAAATCTGGAATGAGCTTTTCAGCTCTATTTAGAAAGTCAATTGGCGTTTGTGTCATTATTGGGCCTTTATTGTTAGTCTGTTGTGAAAGAATTTTCTGTATTTCTATCGGTCCATGCAATGTAAGTGGTAATTCTATGTTAAATCTCTTTTTGTCAGCTATTTGTATTACTTTATATTTAATATCTAGAAAAAATGCCTCAGCCGCTACTTTGTGTGCTTCGATTAGCCTATTGTAATTTACATTAAAAAGGATTCTAATTTTTTCTACATTTTCCAAGAGAATTGAAAAAATGTTTATACAACGTTTCCTGTTTTCTTTAAGATTTCCATTATAAGGATCCATATAATGAGTTTATTTAAAAATATATATGCATAAAACAAATTTTTTTTTGTATATTTAATTTAGTGTTTAATCATTTTAATATTATTTCTTATATTACTATACCATACTATATGTAATATTATTTCTTATATTAATTTAACATGGGCAAAGTCGCCTCCGTTCCTCAAAGGTGCGTAATTAAAGCTCACTCCTTTTTCAAACTATTTATTAAAACTTAAGATTAAAAGTATACTTATGCTTATATGTAGTTTATGTTGTTGTTGCTAAAATTGATTTTGATGTTGCAAGCCTCCTGTTACATTATGATGTGTTGCTATTATTGTAGCTGATGCTGCTGTTATTTTAGAGTGATTGGAACATATTGAAGGTTCTAAAGATTTTGTGGCGGATTTTTCCAATGTTTTTTCTTTCATCACATTGGCAAGTTCATTACAATTATCAGCTTTTCAACTTTGGAGTCCTCGTTTAAAGTGGTGCTACGTTTGTGCAAACCGTTGTTTTTGCGGAATCATTTAAAGTATCGGCAGACATTTCAAATTCGTTTTGTTCTGCTGGTAAGGTAATAGAACGCTTTCTTCTTCTGACGGGTCTCGGCTGCCGTCAGATCTCAAAAATAAATTTGCCTGGGTGCTCTTACAACAGGAGCACTCCCAAGGCTGGCAGGATCGCCATGTAAAATTATCATGTTTTTATTAAATGTTTTTGGTTGTATATTTAAATAATACTCCTTGTTTTAATTATTATTTGTATATTCTTTGTTTTTATTTAATTGCTCAGTTGGGAGCAGTAGATATTAAAAGCTCAACTAGGAGCTTGGAGGAAATAATTATAATTGATTTTAAGTTGAACATATAAGTCGGTTATATACCGACTATGAGAATGTAATAACTAATCTAGAGTAAGTAAGAATGGAACTCACTCATACTTAAAAGCTATTCTTAACTATATAGACTATATAATTAGCATTGGTTTAACCAAGCAATCATAAATTTAGATAGTATCCCAAAATTAGTGATTGCGTGGTTCTCCAATATATAAAAATAATAATGTAAAAATACTATTAATATTAATATCCTAAAGTAGTATTAGTATTATAATTTTGACGAAAAGCGTAATGTGATCAGTATAACAACAACACAAGGAAAGTCTATATTGGCTGAAGGCCGTTTGCATAACAACAGTAAACATGTATGCACTGCTAGTGCATTGTACTTTGAGAAATTTGAGTCAGGTGTGAATATTTAGAATTTATATTAGGGTGGTTCCACTACAGGACACTCATTACAATGTTAAAGGAAAAGTTACGATCAAATATTATAAATGGTATTAAGATACCCGAAAGTCTACTTGGAGTTATGCAAGTTTATATTGACCATTTCTCTAGATATAAGATTAGGGTCACGCAGAAAATGGTAGCGTACGTTGTTTCAAAGGAGCGCCAATTTGATATAATTAAGGCCAACATAGTAGGGCCCATCGAAATTCCAGGGAAAACAGAGAACACATTTTGGAACAATTTTACTTCCCACATTTAAATAGTATTAAAAATTATGTTGCCAGGTGTGACGTATGTAACAGGTGTAAATATGATAGAAAACCTCCGCACTTACAAAATCAAAAAATCCCTGATCCTAGGTATCCATGTGAAATTCTTCATATGGACATCGTGGAGATACAAGGACAAAAGTTTATAGCCTGCATGGACAAATTCACTAAATTTGCAAAGTTTTTTAGGATACAGGATAAATCACTAGTTCAGTTCGGGAAAAAATTGATTAAAGTATTACACTATTTTATTGTCCCTAAAATCTTGGTAACTGATAATGAACGTAATATTTTAAGCCCTCTGGTGGAAACCTTTATTAAATCATTAGAAATTCAATTGTACCTCACGCCAACTCGGCGAAGCGAAATTTATTTATTTGAA
The DNA here is from genome assembly GCA_030448955.1 of Trichopoda pennipes. Classification (NCBI taxonomy): domain Eukaryota; kingdom Metazoa; phylum Arthropoda; class Insecta; order Diptera; family Tachinidae; genus Trichopoda; species Trichopoda pennipes. The sequence goes on along the minus strand of JASKUP010000062.1, from coordinate 1,539,218 downwards.
ATTTATTGATGCTTGAAAACTGAATGCAAGAATCAATAAAAAGAGACAAAGCCCTAAGAAATATAAAAAAGGCGATAGAATATATGTAGCTATTAAAACAATCAAAGGAAAGAACAAAGCACTTTATAGAAAGGAAATAGTTAAGAAAAATAATAAGGTTACTGTACTGACAAGAAGCGGAAGGAAAATTCACAAAGAACATATAAAAAGTCTAAACGGGCAAAGTCCAAAGGAATAATGTGTTTAAAATACCGTGGAGATCCTTTTCTATCATAAAAAAGCACGCCACACGAAATAAAAAAAATATATATATAATCAAATATATAGAACACCGACTTGGGCCCAAGCCGTCCTTAGATGAGACACCGACATCGCTTCTTAACAAGTTGCGTCAAGGCTTACAGACGCGATGGCAGAGCGATGTAAGAGTATTAAACTATTGTTCAGAGGGAACCGGAGGACTGCTTGCTGACCCAGCGGTGCAGAAGAATAATTTTGAAATATGATAAAACAAGAAAACCTATAATTAGTAAAAAATGAAGTTAAGAATATATTTTATTACACAATATACATCGTATTTTTTATAAATTTTTTGCACACATGTATTTTTATTTTTTCATCTTAATTCTGTAATTTTCTTTAATGTATCTGCATTATACCCATGTATCCAAATATGACATCATCTCATTTTTCATGCCGTTAATGAACAGTCTTTTCAGAAATTAAGATACCTTCTTTAGCGATGTATTTGAAATTACTGCTTTTCGTTGCACTCAGTTGTGCATATATATATATATATCAGTACAGGACATACCTGGTCTCATTGAAGGTCGGTAATGAGTGGTTAATTGATGGAAACTTCAAACTGGTACACGTCATCGACTTGAGAAGGTACGCGGAAGCATTGACTGAGATATCATCCCTTGTCCAACAAGGCATTCCGCCAAGTAAGAACAGAGAATTAATTATGCACCACGTGACGCAGATACAAGAAACAAATACAGTTTAAATATTTTTTATTTTTGTTGGAATAAATGTTTTATGAGAATATCATAAAATGTTTATTTTTTGATGGGAATTTTTGTAATAAATATTTCGTGAGAATATCATGAAATATTTATTTAAAGGAATCAAGCACGAATAATAAAAATGTTCATAATAGATTAGTTTATCTTGAACCAAAACAATATAACACAAAACTTTCAACATTAAACAATAACTCTAATTTAAGCAAATCACCCGTAACAGTAGCGTCAGCACATCTCGCTAATGCCTAGCAAAGCTACGTCCTACTAGCAACAGCTCGTGTAAAAACTACAGCCAACAACGGACAATATGATTTTTTAGAGCAATCTTAGATTCAGGATCAGGAATCAATATTGTGTCAAATAGAGTAGTAAATCGATTATCTATCAAACCAATAGATGCATCCCTTTGTATCAAAGAAATCGGCAATCAAACACGAAAAGCAATTCAACGCATCAACCTATGCCTTCAATCTATGACAAACAATTTTAACACAAGCATCATTTCGCCGCAGCCCTCTAAAGAGATCACTTGCGCAATCTTATCACACAACTGGCCGATCCTAATAATAAACGCGCTAACATTGACGTTTTACTAGGAGCTGAATACTATCATAAACTAATGATTTTTGGCAAAACAATCTTATCACCTGAACTACCAACTCTAAAGAATACGAAACTGGGTTGGATAATAAACGGAAAGATGGGAGAAGGTTCCACCATTTCAGCGACTTGTGCAGTTCGCAGTGAAGATAACACAAATGAACTTATTGAAAGTTTTTGGAGACTGGATGATTTTCCTCAGACAACAATCTCACTTCAGAAGAAAAAAGATGCGAAACACATTTTGTCCAAACTACAAAGAGAAACTCCGAAGGTCGATTCATAGTGCGATTGCCATTCTCAGAAAACCCAAGATTTATGGCATTAGAACAAAGATTAGCAAAAGATACAGACATTAAAACCCAATACGTTGACATCATGGATCAATATGTAAAACTGAGTCACATGACCCGTCTAGATAGCTTTGTAAAGTAAAACCACCAAGCTCCAAATAGTATTTGATGCTTCTGCGAAATTATTGACAGGCATTTCTCTCAACAATATATTATGCATCGGTCCCCCAACTCAAGCAGACCTCTTTGGCCTCCTTCTACGATTTCGGATGCCACGTTTCGTATTCTGTACAGACATAGAAAAAATGTACCGGCAAACCTTGATAGACCCCGCAGACCGAAACATACAACTAATATTTTAGGGGAAGTATCCATTTGAAGCAATACAAATATATAAGCTCAACACGGTAACCTATGGCACTTCTGCAGCTCCATATTTAGCAATAAAATGCTTGCAACAATTAGCAAACAAGAATATGGAAAATTATCCACTAGGTTCTAAAACATTACGGTACGACTTTTATGTGAACAATGGCATGAGCTTCAAACTAAGAAAATGGTGCGCAAATTATCCTCAGCTATTATCTGGAATTCCCCGGAAGATGTAGAACTGAATCTAGATTTTAACAGCCAATGCACCAAGATACTGGGACAAACATGTAGTCCAAAGACCGATATCTTTTGTCCAAAACAGATATTCAAATAACTCAAGCAATTACAAAGCGTAACTTCAGATGTGGCTCGAATCTTTGATCTGGGTATCGCTGGTCCGGTGGTGGTTTCTGCAAAAATTTCCATATAAAACTTATGGCTGCTGCAACTGAAACGGGATGAGTCAACCAGCAAACCTTAACGAATACTGGTCGTCATTTCATAAAACTCTAACACATCTTAATAAGTTATCCATTAAAAGACACATTTTCGACGCACAAACTTCAAAAATCACGCAAATACACACATTTATGGATGCGTCAGAAAATGCATATGAAGCCGCGGTTTGCATACGTTCCAAACTAAGGGATGGTCGCATCATAGTCAGATTATTATGTTCCAAATCACGCATTGCACCGTTGAAAAGAATAACACTCACGAGATTATAACTATATGCTGCTCTGCTTGGAACTAAACTCACCACCAGAGTGAAAAAGGAAATACGTGCTGAAAACATTCCAACTTATTTATTGTAGCGGAACTACCCTAATACAGATAATAAATATTCACACATGCGGTCACAACAAAAGATTTCACATAAATCAAATTTCTCAAGTGCAATGCACTAGCAATGCATTCATATTTGTTGTTGCTATATATATATATATATATAGCATGCATACAGCGACTAAACGGTCTTCAACAAATATACCACAAATAGACTTCTCTTGTATTGTTGTTGTTCCGACCACTTGTGCTGATCGGTGCGCTTCAAGTGACACATTTATTTTGTGGAAAACAATCCCAAAATAAATGCAATAACAATTAGATCACATTACACTTTTCGCCCAATTCATAATACTAATGCTACTTTTCAACATTAGTATTAATAATATTTGCACATAATTATTTTAATATATTGGAGAACCACTCAATCACAAATTTTATGATACTGTCTAAATTTATGATTGCCTGGTTAAAACCAGTATAGTTAAGTTGTAAATTTTAAGAATGGTAAATTTTATTATTTCGCACACTAGATTAGTTACAACCTTCTCATAGTAGGTATATAGCCGACTGATATTTAGAAGGAAAAATTATTCTTTATTTGTTATTCCTCCAAGCTCCCAGCTGAGCTGCTCCTAGCTGAGCAAGGAATAGAATTACAAATTCAAATAAGAATTTTACAACAAGTTTTAATTCAAATAAAATTAAAGTAGATAAAATACTACATTATGGTCGGATTCGGAAATAATACTTTATTGGATCACTTCTACAGTATCTTCACTGCACACATTTGTTGCCAATAGAGTTGGCAAGATTCAGGAAAAAGAAAAATCCAGCGGACTTTAACTCCCGAACAGCTATTACAATGTTATTTATGGCTAGTTGGACCAATATTTCTACATGGACCAATATTTCTCTGGCCAAAAGAATTCAACAAAAACCAATCACCTCCTGTTTCAGAAGAATTTAAAAATTTATTTTGAAAATTAAAGATCAGTAATGGCTATATCTACAACGGTACCCGGATTGGAAGAAATGATATATAACACAAATCATCATGACTCTTTCCAAACGCTTCGAAAAGTATTCCAAAATTCTAAGATCTTAAAAGCAGACCAGCCAATAAGCAAAGTGCTCGCCATTCAACTGAAATAAATACACTAACGAACAAACACGAACTCAATAAACCAAGTACAATATTCAGTTTATCTCCTTTTCTGGACGAAAATGAGGCAATACGAGTCGGCGGAAGACTGGACAATGCAAAACACCCGATACTCCTACCCTACAACAATGTGACTGGAAAGCTAATAATGAAAATGCTCCACATCGTACACCATCACTGCGGTTTAAAAGCATTTATAGCCATATCAAGGCAACAGTTCTGGATAATAAAGGGAAAAATAATGGCTAGAAATATAGTTCAAAACTGTGTACGGTGCACAAGGTCAAGACCAAATCTGATGAAGCAAATTATGGGAAACATACCTGCTGATCGTGTAACTGAAACAAGACCATTTCTGATATCAGGTGTATAAATTATTCTTATTAAGAACACATTTTTGTTCTTATTAAGAAAACACAAATCGCTCTTATTAATAAAACACACAACACAAGCATACGCAAATCTTTTCTTTTAATAAAATGTATTTATTAGTGTTCGTAAGTTATTATTTATATGTTTATTAATTAATCCACCTGCGTGCTGACCCACCTACTATGTAGGCTGATTTACCTACTATGTAAGCTAATTTCCCTACTATGTAGGTCGAGTTCAAATTTATTACTGACTAACTTAATCTAAAAATTAAAGAAATTGAGAACCTTAACCGTTACTTTTTCGCTCTCATAAAAAGGAGAGAATCCAAAAGAATAGGCATTAGCAGCAAGGCCATTACGCTACATAATGTACCTTAACTTATACTACTGCGGCCCACTATGGGTACACTACAAGGTAATAGATAAGAAGCCACAAAATGTTAACTACCGCTATGTTCGTTTGTTTCGCAACTAAGGCAGTACACTTGGAAGTAGTAAATAGGAGCACAGACAAGCCCAAGAAAGAATCACTAGATCTTGCAGTACTAAGGAATAGAATTCAAATTCATAGAGCACCTTATTTCATTGGGTTGTGGGAAGCAGCAGTCAAATCGGCCAAACAACTATTACTTCGAAGTGTGCCCCTGTAGGCTAGTAGGTAGTGTACTAGCTTAGAGGTTGTGGGTTCGATTCCGAACAAAGACCGTGGTTTTTTTCACTACAAAAATAAAAATTTTCTGTCGGTGGGGCTGCTCAGCGATGAAGGCATAGTCACTGGTCGCTGTGCTGTCTTATACGGCAGTTAATTTCCGACTATCCTTCTACTTTCACCATCTCTTCTCTAGCCCTTTCCTAGAACATGTAGCACGGACTAAATAGGTATTGTTGGCTAAAGTGTTACTTCTCTTTAAACAAAAAAAAGTGCAGTAACAGCCTCACTCACATATGAAGAAGAAACGGTAATCACTGCAATAGAGGCAATTCTAAACTCCCGATCAATCACCCCACTGTCTAGTGATACAAATGACTTTGCAGCATTAACACCAGGTCATTTCTTAATCGGAGAACCTCTTACGGCTCAAGTAGATTCGAGAGCAATTAATCAAAGCAATTCATTTGCGAAAAGATGGTGCCTTGTCTCTAAGCTAAAACACCACTTTTGGTCACTAGAATACTTACAACATCTTCAAGAAAAATGAAGGTGGAAAACATCAACAGAAAATGCAAAGGAGGGAAGGTTGATTATAATAAAGCAAGACAATCTGCCTGTAATGCAATGGCCACTCGACAGACTCGTTAAAACTTACAAACGAAACGACAGCAAAGTTCGGGTGGCAGATGTAAAAGCACCCTTAGGAATACAAAGAAGACCCATTCATATATTAGCTCCACTACTCCATGACGACGATTCACTAACTAACGAATTCTTCAGTTCGATTAAATCATCCAAGAGTGGCTCATTAAACTCCACTCACTTAATGACTCTTGATAAAGCAGATGTTCCACCCGTTAAAAGATCTAAGACCATCAGCAACTCACTTCTACACACCATGATCATTACAATACTTCTTATCTCAGCGGCCTTGAGCAATAACATCAAGATAAGCAAGTTTCATTCTGACCCAGCATTGTACTTTGAAGGCATTGGGACTGTAAAACTGTATGAAGACTGATGGTATACCGTGACTAGTACCGTTCTCTTCCGAGTTAAAGGCTTTTCAAAACGGAAACACCCCCTGCAAAAGTTCTATCTTCTCGTAAAACATCAAGTAACTTGCAATATTTTAATAAATAATTTCTTTAAAATAAAGGAGGAACAATTGGAGGTAAAGGAGCTATTTGTCACCAGCAATTAAAGTAAAATCATGTTTTTCTGGACTCAGACTACGCAATTGAAATGTCAAACACTATTAACCGAGCAAAGATCGAAATTGATTACATTTTCAAATTGCTCAAAATCGGACGTCAATTATTGATTCCACCATTAACATAATTAAACAAGATGAACTCAGGACGCAAAAACAAATAGGACATATTGTTGAAAAACTTAATGAAAAAGCCAGCGCAATATCAAAAGAATCTAATCAAATTAGCCAGACATAACTGTTTTACTCTAAGCCAATCAACTAATATTAACAGCACTAAACTTACAAAGAATAGAAAAAGAAATTATTCACGTACTAAAAAATGCTCACCATGGAAAAATTAGTCCTCTTTTATTATCAACTCATCAGCTAAAGAATGAAATAACTTTTCTATTAGGGTACGGTTTTCCGTCGACCCTCATTAAATTTGGTTTGTGGACAAACCGGTTCGGGTATTTGCCATCTTCAGTGTTCCCTTTGTACTAGCTGCGTTCTATTGTCAGCTGTGTTTATATAGTTCGTCTTGTTCCTATTTCTCTTCGTGTTATTGCATTCGGCACTTTCTCTCTTTTTTGTCTGTATCTCTCTCTCCTTTTTCGTTTGTTTGTTTTTACCTAATTTGTCTCTCCCTTTTTTATTCGTCTCTCTTCCTAACTAAATCCTTTTACGATCATGCTTGTTATCCGTTTGTATTTACGTGTGAACCTATTGGGTTTTTCCTATGACATAATAATCTGTAATTTAACGTTTATGATGTTCTTTATTGCTTTGGTCTTATGCACCTGCGTAACGTGTTTGTGTTGGTGTAATGTTTGTTTTGTTACAAAAATGTTTTAATGGTTCAAATACTGTGTCTGAAGCAGTGTTTATTTGTTCATTTAATATTCGTCCGTCAAATGTTTTCTGTTTGTATATTTCCATGTTTTCTTATACATTTAGTCTCCTTCCTTTGTGCTGTGCATGAAGCAGTTTAACTGTTGTTTTTATATGTCCTGATGTACATTTGTTGTTGAATATATGGTTCGCAAAATTTGATTCTGGAGCTGATTGTGGTTCTCGTAATTTTTTGTTATAGTCTCTAATGTGTTCCCTAAATCTGGTCTTCATTTTTCGTCCTATTTGCCCGAAATAACTATAATGGCATGTACAAGTTAATTTATACACTCCTTGTTTGTCTAGTATATATGTCTCGGTTGTTTTATTCTGTAGTATTCTGCCTAGGTTGTTTCTTGTTCTGAATGCCGCATTGATGTTGTGTTTTCTAAAGATTTTTGCCAGTTTGTACGTTGATTTTCCCATATATGTTAATGTAGCCCATTTTTTTCTTTCATTCTCCTGTTCTTTGTTCGTTCTAATTTGTTTCTTGATGTTATCTATCAGGCGCTTTTTGTATCCGTTGTTTTCCGCTATGGTGTATATTGTCCTCATTTCCTTCATATATGTACATTTTCCGTGTTAGTGGTGTTCTTTCGAGTCTTGTTATTAACTGCCTGATTGCTGCATTTTTGTGTTGATGGGGATGATTTGATGAGTTGTGTGTTATTGTGTCAGTTGCTGTTGGTTTCCTGTATATATCATATTCGACTCTATTCAGGTTTATGTTCCTCTTGACCGTTAGGTCTAGATAATTAATTCTCCCCTTCTCTTCCTTTTCCATTGTGAATTTTATGTTCTTGTGTCCTCCATTCAAACATTACACACGTACAATTACAGATTATTATGTCATAGAAAAAACCCAATAGGTTCACACATAAACACAAACGGATAACAAGCTTGATCGTAAGGTTTTAGTTAGGAAGAGAGACGAATGAAAAAGGGAGAGACAAGTTAGGTAAAAACGAAAAAGGAGAGAGATACAGGCAAAAAAGAGAGAAAGTGACGAATGCAATAACACGAAGAGAAATACGAACAAGACGAACTATATAAACACAGCTGACAATAGAACGCAACTAGTACAAAGAGAACACTGAAGATGGCAAATAGCGGAAACCGGCTTATTCACAAACCAAATTTTATGAGAGTCGACGGAAAACCGTACCCTAATAGAAATAAAGGCAGATCTTCCAATGCAACGCACACTTCCAGTTGAAGATGACAGTTTAAATCAACTATGCAAGCTAATGAAAGGTAGTGGGGCAATAACAAAAGGCAAAGTTCCTTTTGAAATCACGTTATCACTAGTGGACCAACAGTCCCTAGAACTATTAAATGTTATTCCAGTTCCGACAATAAGAAATAATATTCGAGAGATGAATTTATCTCATTTATAAATTTTGATTTAACAAACTATATCCTCCCTAAGAGAGATGTCTACGTATGTAAAAACAAACAGTCCATGCTTGAAAGAAATTGCAAATACCGACTCCTGTAAAATCAACGTTCTTAACAACCGAAACACAACCAATTGCGACCTTACACGAATTACAGACAACACAACATGGACACAACTAAAAAATCCTAATAAATGGATTTTTGCTACCACCACAGAAATAGAAATTTCAGCAGTCTGCGACACTGAAACTTCTCAACACTTAATAAGAGGCACTCGAATAATGCAAGTAGAACCAAATTGCGTCGTTAAAACCAACTTGATCACCATTCAAGGACTCTTTGGTGCATCAAATAGCTTACACTCCTCGTACGTCCAACTAAAACACATCAGCACATGTGAAGAGATTAAGGGAGTTTTTAATACAACTAACAGTCAGTTTGAATTTCATCAAAATGAACTGAGTAATCTGAAAAAACAACTTACTGAGTCAACCAATGTACATATGCCAGAACTAATTAGATGTAACAGTCAATATCATCATGCAGCGAGCCTTTATGCACTTTTAATTTCTGTACTTATTTTGGTAGTCATCATAACACCCAAAATTTATCAGGAGAGAAACACCCACAAAAATAATCAATCGCTGCCTCAACCAGTGGCACAGCCACAATCTGTCACACAGCCCCGACCTGTCACAGTCGAGATTATAGACATATAAATGCAATACCGGTATTTACAACTGACCGTTGGTCAGTGTCCATAACTTGCTAAATAAGCATTTACCCGTTATTTACAAATTATTAACTAAACATTTATATTTTATACAAGTACCCCAAGTTCAATGAACACAAAATAATTACTAAACGTTAATGTACGTTTTGTTAACTTGCAAAAAGAATATTACGAAACTATTAATTATTATAACTGCGTCAGCATGTGTAAACCTGTAGTTTTAAGCAATATTATATTAACGAATTTTATATACAAGAAAGAAAAAACATGAATAAGGTGTTCAATAGTTATAAGGCATTCAAGTGTGTTTTAATAACTGAACCCATCATTTTCCTTTTTGTTAAAGTGCTTAAAGAACAAACTAAGGTAAATAGAAGCAGTTCTAATTTATCTGTTAGAATTGTTATTATCTATAGCTGAACTTCTGTATTTACATACGACTTTAATATGCTATTCGATTTAACTTCGGTCGCCAGCTACTTTGCTCTGGGAGCAGTACTCTATCCAAATAAAATCCAATAGCCGTTATATAACGAACTCTAAGAGACTATAGTATGAATGAAGAATAATTCTTATCCATTGTCTGGGCTTTGCAAAAACTCAGGCATTTCCTTCCAGTATTTTTTCGTAATATTTATTCTCTATTTGCCTTATACGTTTTCTCTATTCCGGATAAAAACAATCACCAAACTTAAAAGATGGAATACAGCGCAAATTAATTTTATAGGCCAGGACATGATGTTGTTGCAGACGCTTTATCTGCCCGGTAATCCAGTTGTTCACAACACCCTTCAGTACTGTTAGAAAATAAATAATAAAAATATTTGATGAAAATAAAATAACTGAAATGGAAACACGTACAATTTTCACAGTTTGAGTTAGTGCAATGAACTGTTAGAGCGACTTAAACAAATCTTTCTATAAGACGATATTATTGCACATAACTAAGTTAGACAAAAAAAATATTGCCAATTGACCAAAGAAATGTGCCACGATTGTAATATTTGCTTACAAAATAATAAAAATGAAGACCTAATAGAAACAGCACCAATACATAAAAATAAAAAAAATAAAATCTACATGAATAATGGAATACTGTTGTCAAGAAATAAAATGTGAATATAATAAATGAACTCAGTACTAAAAGAAACAGAAAGACTAGTTTAAGAAAATAATCGAAAGAAATTATTTCTTTTTCTTTTTTCTTGTAAAGTCTAGGTATTTTTTCTAGTCTAGGCATTCTACGTCAACGCTGTAACCCTGGATTCTGTTATAAAGGTCGTTAGGGCACGCAGTAGAACGTGCGTCTATATAACATATTTCTGATCAGGCAACGGTAATTGTATCTTAGATATTATTCTAGCTATTCATCACTAAAGTGATGAGAAAATGATGAGATAAATTATAATTTATTCGTATTTATATAATTCGTGCAATTGAAGATATGCTAGACTTTTTACAAACTCTAAGTTGGATCGGATCTACTGCAGATGGTGTAAATTTTTTTTGAAGTCGCGTATTTTCTTGTCATCGTTGAGCATTGGCAATTAAATATTTCCGAATCAGCGAGATAAGCATTTTCTGTTACAATAATGTTCATAATTTACCTTAATTGCGAATTAAAAAATTAAATTAAACCCCCCGGGGGCACATATATAGTCTTTGGAGATAGCAACAACTTGGTCCTGTGCAACTGGGGAAAAAGAGAGCCCAGTCCCCTGAAGTCAGCAGGGGTACAACTGGAAACTCCACTTTATTTCCACGGGAATCAATGACCCGCAGAGTTCCGTTATTTGTCTCTTTAGGCACTTAACTGTTCTCTGGCTGATTATTGAGGTTGGCCCTTTATGGGAGTATCATGGTGGTTGTGGTTTCGCGGTCCCATATCAGTCTATGGTTCTATGGTGGCGGGGTTAATTTCACCTTTAATAACACCTAGCTAGTAAAATGTTCCCAGATCCAGTGAGCATGCTAGACATGTGTTCTGGACAGGAGTTGGAAAGTCTCCAATTCTTAAACAAGGCGTGATGATTTGTAAGCCTGCTTTGGAATCATCGAAGTTGCAACTAGAAAGTTCTGTTGCATAGAATTATAGCTTCGGCTTCCTAGGACGATCATGACGTTCCAAATTATGCAGTGGTTTGGTCCACCATCTGATTAAGGCTTCATGGCCAGGCTCAGATGTAAATCTAATCACACAGTACCATCGTTTAGGGATCATTTTTTCCGTCGAATGAAAATACAATTAAGAAGTACATTTGTTCTACATTTAGCTTCTCTATGAAATTTACTCTTATTCATAATGACAGGATCGCTACTATTATATTTTATTTCCATACACCGAGCCTATCGTCTAATTCAGGATCCACCTTGTGTATTACGTGAATGTAAACTTTGCTCATAATCAATCTTGGTATTGTTATTTTAAAAAAGAGACTAACACTTTATTTTTAATTTTATCAATTTTATCACACAAGCGACTGTTCTGTTCTGAAAAACTTAGCTCTACCCAATTGATCAAGAATGTCGTGTATGCGAGGTAACGGAAATTTATCAGTTATTAAATTTTTATTAACTGCCCTGTAGTCCACTACCAGTCTCCATCTCTTTTGGTTATTACCTGGTAAAGGTTTCTTTGGTACTATTGTGATCTGAAGTGGGTGGTTCAACAATATCGTCTTTAATTAGCCTTTCAACCTGATTATTTATTTCCTCTTTTTGGAAATGTGGTATTCGATAGTTTTTTATGTAAACAGGTTGTGTATTATTTATTTTAAGTTTTTGTTTATAAAAGTTATTGACAGATATGTTTTCAGATTCTAGAGCAAAAATTTCTATAAATTCATGGCATAAGGATTTTAGATCTTTTTCAACAAAAATTGGGAAAATTCTGGAAAGTCTTTCCATTTTTTCTTTGGATTTGGCAGGTGTACAATTTTGCTTTGCAATTTTATAATCTTTATCGGTTTCGGTAACAAGTTTAATCTCAGAAATTACCAAATCTTGTTCAGTGGTGTTAATTATTTTTACTAGTGGATTTGATTTGGAAGTTATTGTATTCGCGACGTAAACGCCGTTTTGAACTGTTTGATAAGGTACTAAAACATTTTGTTCGGGTAATTCAAATTGTATGGGCCTTATAACTTCAGATCTGGCAGAGAGTGATATTGAATTTATGGTTGGACCGTTTCTAAGGGGTATTCCAATGTATGATCAATTTCATTCGACCGGATAATAATTAGATCCTTGTCATTGGAATATTGTAATATACAATTATACTTTCGTATAAAATCCATTCCAATTATTCCGTCTGCCTGTATTTTGAAATCATCCGTGACCACATGAAAAGTATGTTTTATTAGGTATTTGTCTATTTTCAATTCGCATTGTACACTGCGTAAAGTTTAAATCATGCTTTGTCCAATTTTTTCTATTATAAACTTCGATTGATGCATTTAAGACCTCGGGCCTGATTCTGAAAGGCGATAGCGTTCGGAATTATAGTCGTACAATCGAAAATTCATGCTTTTGGTATTCTGTCAGTCGATATCGCTTAAAGTGTATCGGAATTACGTATTCTATGAGTCGATAGCTATCTAGCTATAGAACGTGAGCCTTCGCTATTTTGCTCGATAGCAAATAGGCTATCGCAAAACGTTTAGCGCAAAAAAAAAAAAAAACAAACAGAAATCATAAAACTTAAATAATGTTTTAAAATGCATCAGAAATCGCGTAAAAAAAGATTTATAAATAATAAAATTTAAATTTTTTCATCATGTTTTTATAAATATATATATGCGATATATGTTAATAACAAAAGCTGTTTTAACAAGGTATTTTTGTCTCTTTTGTTTTTAAGAACAAATCAAGAGAAAGCATGTCAATAAAAGAAAAAAGTTTAAGGTATAAATTTGGTGAATCCCCAAAAAAATTAAATTCTCGAAATTCGAATATAAATGTATTTAAGTAGAATAAGTAAACTAATGAATAGAAATACTATGTTTCTTTAACTATTACACAACGATATTTTGATATTGTCTCTTATTTTCTTGCCTATATTGGTAATGTTAGTTTCTACTTCCGATATATTCACTTTCACTGGCGCACGAATGTTTTCATAATTTTTTACTTTAAAGTGAATGCATATATTACGTAAAGCGGCACAAACGTTTGTAAAGCTCGCTATTTTTTTAGGTGAATATCTGTTCAATTTATCATGACAGAGAATTTTCCAACGCGCTTTCAAAATTCCAATAGTTTTTTCACCTACAGATTGCGCTTGCGAATAAATATGGTTAAAATGGGATTCCATTGAGCCTTCTTGAGGATTTCTGTAGGGGGTTAGCAACCATGGCTTAAGAGGATAACCTGAGTCACCTAATAATTAATTATAAAGCATTAATAAAATACAACACTAATAATAATTATAAAACATTACCTAGTAGCCAACTATTTTATAAATTTCTGCCATAATTTTCAACGAGATTAGTCCTTCATTGGACTTTTTCCACACGAATGAATTATGGGCGGCACCACCATTTTTTGAATTAATGGCCAAAATCTTATATTACTATTACAATTACTAAACCAAATAACCATTAAACACTTTCTTATTTTTAGTTTTGTTTATTGCATACAAACCTCTCGCAATCTTATATTTTCTCAAAAAATACTCCTTACGTTCATCATTTTCTTCGGCATAAAATGTAATAAATTTCGGGCACAGCTTAGTCTCTACTTCCACAATAAATTTTTGTATAAGTTTACTTATTGCTCTTTGACTAAGACCAATAATAAAATCGTTTCCTACGTTATGTTGGAAGCCTCCAGATGCCAGAAGAGCCAAAGCTGCAGCCAGTTGAAATTTTGGTGGCACGCTTGTTGAAATTACACCGTTAAATTGTATTTCGTTTAGAACATCATTGAAGGCTTCTTTCGTTAGTCGAAATCGCTTTACAAATCTGTAAAAAAGAAAGAATCAAAATTTTTATTAAGATATAATATTTTAACTTACTCTGAGTCTGCCAATGTTAAGGAATCACTTCTTATGCGGATTTGTTTTCTAATGCGTGTTAAATCACACTCTTCTTCATCCGAAGGAAAAACAAACTTGGATCCATTAATCAATTGCCTTTTTTTTAAAAAAATTTTGTATATAATTTTTTTATATTTTTCACGAAACATATGTTTCTTGTTTATGTTAATTTACAGTGTGGGTAAATTTTTTCTTGCTTCCGTTTTACAACACTAAAACACAAAACGATTCATTACGTTTCGACTCATAGAATTAGAAAATTGCGAACTATCGAAATTAATTGCGATAAGCAATTATTTCGCTATCGACTCTTAGAATCAGGCCCCTGGTTTTGTTTGATAATTGAAATATCAGCTCCAGTAATAAAATTTTACGTAATAATAAACAAATGTTTTGTTTGTTAATATGTTTAAGCATTTATATTTATATTTTGTAGTATCATAACTGAACACTTGACTTCGTTTTTCTTGTTTTGTTTTTTATTACTGAAGTTCATTGCACACCTTCAATATAAATAGGTAGCATTTTATTTATTGCACAACCCGGAAAAGACCTACATGTATATACATAAAAACCATTTGGATACAATTCAGCATAAGTCTGCTCTAGAAACGAAAATTGTTTCTGCCATGTTGCAAAAAGGGGTTCAATCAACTTTAGCAACAATGCTAAGTAAAAGAAACCCAAATGTATGACATAGCATTAAGTTAGCATATAAGAACAAGATTTGTTAAAATAAATTTAAGACAATAAAGTAAACCAAAACAAGAAATATTGTTTGTTCTACTCCGTGTTACTAAGTTTCAAGTGCTTCAGTAACAATTCATATCTTCAAGTGATATCGCTTGCAAGGTACCCCAAATTACTTTTTCTCCGTAACATACCTTCGTCAGGACCTTTACCTGACGCATCCTCTCCGTTCAACAAGTTTAAGTGCTTGAGTTGCAACGATTATTTTCAGGCAAACCCCCTCGAAGAAAAGAGAGCTTCCGGCTACACAAACTAGTGTGGTCCAACTCAGAACCATTCTCTGAGTTAAACATTGGTGATCCCGACGTGATCTGCTACAGGAACCAGTCAGCAAAATCCTATACTGAAGCAGCAGTCCACCTTTAGGCAGCTAGGAAGGGCAATATCCTACACTGAAGCAGCAGTACTATACTAGGCAAACAACGTCCAGAACATGGCAGTATCATGGAAAAACTCCGACATGAGCATCTTCAACCAACTGGTCAAATCCCAGCAAGCGTCAGGTGACGTAATCGAGACGATTGTTCATAACTTTAAGAAGGACTCTGCCAGTAAGAAAACGATCGGCTACTACAAAGAACGTCTAATAAAATTAGACAACGCATGGTCCGAGTTTGAGATCACGGACAACAAAATCCGAAGCTTAGAAGACATTACCTTGGACCATGAGTACTTCATCAATGACTATTACAACAATAAATATCTCTTATTCTTTTTTACGGTCTTTTTAAATTAAATTAACAATATATAGTTTTTTCTTTTTGATATTTCGCTTTCCTATGGAAAGCTTCTTGAGAAAAAAAATTTTTTTTGTTTTATAATTTTTATAGTTTTTTAAACGATCTTTTTTATCTTTAATAAATATCTTTTTTTTTACTTTTTTAAGATCTTTTTTTATATATTTTTTCTTTTCAATATTTCCCTTTCTTCTTCTGCAAAATATTCGTATTTTGTTCTATTATCTGCCATTTTTCCTCTATAATACTAGAAAAAAACTACAAGAGACGTTATATGTTGGAAATGTTAGAAATTGTTAATGTACCAAATGTAAGGAGAATAAATTTCAAGACAGACACAGACAATTTAGCTCAGAATTATAGGTACTTAATTAAAAAGACACATAATTTGTTATAATCATTTTATAAGAGAGAATTTGTTATTTGTTATTTATTTGTTATTTCCGTTTCCTTGTTTTTGTATGTTTGAATATTTGAAAATTTAAAATTTTTGTATGTATGTATGAAAAAATATTATATATGTTTTTGTCAAATGTTTTGAAACATTTTTTCAATTTGTTAATAATTTTTGTTGTTTTCAAAAATATAAAAAAATTTTTCCTGAAGAAGCTTTCCAAAGGAAAGCGAAATATTGAAAAGAAAAAATATATAAAAAAAGATCTTAAAAAAGAAAAAAAAAGATATTTATTTTTTTTGTTTTCAAAAAAAAAAACAAAAATTTTCTTGAAGAAGCTAAGTATCGAAAAGAAAAAACTATATTTTGTTAATTTAATTTAAAAAGACCGTAAAAAAGAATAAGAGATATTTATTAAATATAAAAAAGGTCGATTAAAAAAACTACAAATGACTATTGCAACCAAATAGCAAAGCTGGTGGAGCAGTACCATAACATTTTTAAGTCCGCATTAACCACGCCCGCAGATGAGAGGCCTACTGGCGTAGCTGGCCAACCAGCTCGGGACCAAACACCCGCAGTCAGCAATCCCGGGGGCGGCACTGGGGGACCATTTGTCCCAAACGCAACCACATCGGCAATAAGAAGGCAAAAGGTGTTTGTTGTGGGAATAAGTTTAGCGCCAATTTTCACCAGATTTTGAACATCAAATATAAAACACAACAATGATAGTTTTTTCTAGTTAGAGTTATATTTAATATATTTGGATGTTAAAATTCCTGTAAGCCAACAAAATTGTTTTATAAGAAATTACAATTTTATAATATGTACATACTTTCTTAGTGAAAACAAAGCGCGATAAACAATACAACTTTATTAAATGAACAGCTCATAAATTTATATTAAAGTAAAATATTTTAACGACTCGGTTTCACGATTGAGAAATATGTCTTTCGTTTTTACATTTTATAAAACAATGCGCGTTTTCTAGCTAGGGATTTTATTTGGAGAGTTAGTGATTAAAGTGATTGAATAACCAAAACCATAAATAAATTAATGTCTACACAATACTTAGTTGATTGACGTTGGTTATAACAGTGATGATGGAGTCCTTGCAATGGGTTCTCACAATGGTTCCAACATCGAACAACATGCCCTTGAAAGAAAAATTGTGGGAGCAAATCCAGAATCTACACTTCTCAATTTGGGAAAATAGCCATATGCTGCATTAGAGGAAAGACTAGGCAACCATTTCAAGAATGCTTCTAGGCCGGGTGTATCGTCAGGGGGTACCGGGAATCAAGGTAATGCACTACCATTACTCAAGATTAGCGATTCCAAAGTTCGACGGCGACTACCTAAAATGAAGGACCTTCGACGACCTGTTCATGCAACTTGTAGACAAGCAAGAAATTCCTTCAGCCCAAAAAATGTGGTACCTAAAGGCTAACGTAACAGGTGAAGACGAAAGACTTATACGTAATCTGGCTGCTACCGCCGAAAACTACGACCTCGCCTGGACCATGCTCAGAGAGCGATATGAGAGCAAAGGAATTCTGGTCACCTTAGTGATACAACAATTGCTCGACCAACCCTCCGTCGGCGCATCAGTATCATCCATCAAACAATTACATGATACAACTGTACGCATTACAGAATCTAGGAATCAACACCACGTCCTGGGATCCGATCCTTCTCCACCTTCTGACTAAGAAACTGGATCGAAATCTTCATAATCAATATAAATGATCAATCACAAATCCTAAAGAACTGCCGCAAGTCAGACACTTCTTAGGATTTTTGGAAACTCGCTTTCAATCAATGGAAGCAATGGGTCCCAAGGAAAGGGGTTCAACAAAGGTATGCGCCTCTCTTGCAGCACCTAAACAACTTGTGGTCAGCTGCCCACTGTTCATTTCTTGTATCATTGTGACCGATTTTAACAATTCACGCCGCGCGAACGTCTAAATTTTGTCCAAAAACAATACTTGTGTGTCAATTGTTTAAGAAAGAATCACTCAGCAAGGCAATGCATCTCAAGAGGTTGCATTTGGAATCCAACAGCCAAGCGTTTGACAAACCTCAAGAATTCATCAATGATAATCAAGGAGGCAGTGCCTCCGATAACAAGTCCAGGATTAGCTTCATGAACTGCTGCAAGGACACAAACATCGTCTTCAGTGGTGATCCTGGGCACGGCAATAGTGACAATCAAAACTGACTCATCACAAATTGAATGTCGCGTATTGCTTGATTCCGGCTCGCAAGTGAATTGTGTCACGGAGCCGTTAGTCAAACGACTAGGTATCCCAATGCAGCCATCATCAGCAAACATAACTGGCATTGAAATCATCAACACTAAAACGCAGAATCGCGTTAACGTCGAACTACAGTCAAGAATCAACGGGTTTTCAACCCCATTAGAAGCATTTGTACTTCCTCCCATCATTTTGCCGCAACCTGCACAGTTCATCAACATCAAAGAATGGCCAATACCCAGAAATCTGGTATTAGCCAATCCACATTTCAATCGTCCAGACAAAATCGATATTTTGCTAGGGGCCGAACAGTTTCTTTAGCTGCTGTCCGTGGGACAGATCAAACTCTCCCCACAATTACCAATTCTTCAAAATACAATGCTTGGATGGGTGATTTCAGGAAAACTGCAAAACCACAGAGCAACCCAATTCTCATGCGGAGTGGCCACGACTAGTGACGATCTTGACGCGTCTATTGCCCGACTATTGGAACTTGACGAAATTAAGTCAGCTGAAAAACGTTTATCAGAGGCAGAGAGAAGGTGTGAAGAGCTCTTTGTGCAAACCACCTACAAAATCAACAAAAACCGCTTCGTAGTAATAATACCATTCCATCAGAATCCTGAAGAAGGACTTGGTCAGTCATACAAAGTTGTTCTTAATCGGTTTCTGTCTCTAGAACACCGACTGCAGAAAAACCCCGAATTAAGAAGTCAATATACAAAATTCATGGATGAATACGAGGAGCTGAACCATATGACGAAGATCTCATTTGAATCTATTCGATCACCAAACTATTTCATCCCACATCATTGCGTCCTAAGACCTCCATAACCAAATTGAGGGTGGTGTTTGATGCTTCAGCCAAAACAACGTCAGGGCAGTCGCTAAATGATCTGATGTATACAGGTCCAACAGTCCAAAGCGAACTCTTTTCAATTTTATTGAAATTTCAACTCCCTAGATTTGTGTTTTCTACAGACAGAGAAAATGTATCGGCTAGTTTTGATCGCCCCTGAGGATAGGCGATTTCAAATCATAATTTGGCGAAAGAGCGCTTCCGAACCACTGTCTTACTTTCAACTAAACACGTTCACATATAGTACAAGAGCGGCTCCGTACTTAGTACCAAATTTTTACAACAGCTGGCGAAAGATCATGCCCTACAATACCCGATAACAGCTCAATTAATCCAAGACAACTTCTATGTAGACGACGGCCTCGGTGGAAGCGATAGCCTAACCGCCGCTATCCAACTACAAGAACAACTGAAGAAGATCATGCAGCAAAGCGTCTATGGAAGCGTCATGGAAGTAAATTTAGATTTCGAGAGCATACGGTCAACCTCCATTAGCACCGTAGGACTAACGTGGTTGCCAGAAAAGAATCAGCTGTGCATAAAAGTAAACACCACAGAAAATAGAAGAATCACCAAACGTACAGTTACATCGGATATGGCAAGAATTTTTGATCCGTTGGGGCTCCTTTCTCCTATAGCGGTTACCGCAAAAATATTTATCCAAGAACTCTGGAAGTTAAAATTGGACTGGGATCAGGCTCTACCGGAATCCATGCGCAATAAATGGATCACCTTTCGTGCAGGACACAAGGAATTGAACACCCTAAGAATCCCAAGACACCTGAGCAATGGAGGAGTCCCAACATCAAGCCAGTTACATATTTTCTCAGACGCATCCAAAAAGGCGTATGGGACAGCAGTTTACCTTCGATCAACAATGAGAGATGGGACAATCATCACACGTCTTCTGTGTTCTAAGTCTCGGGTAGGCCCACTCAAAACTCAAACCATACCACGATTGAAGCTTTGCGCCGCAGCACTTGGAGCCGAGCTTGCTACACGAATCATGACCGATCTCAAGTTAACAACCCCAGCCTGGTATTGGGCTGACTCAAACATTGTGTTGTTATGGATGAACTCCTCCGCATCACTTCATACCATTGTAGCGAATCGAATTTCTATCATTCTAGAGAATACTCAAGCAGAGCAATGGCGGCTCGTAAGCTCCAAGTGCAACCCAGCAGATATGTTGTCACGAGGACTTGCACCGAGCCAAATGAAAGACTGCACCTTGTGGTTCTATGGTCTCCCCTCTTCCTATCGGGCAGAGAAACAGAGTGGCCTCCTAAATTCAACCCCCACCTAGCTATTCCAACAAACCTGGAAAGGAAGATATGCAGGTATGTTAACAGTTGAGGAGCCCATTATTATATATCAAATCAACCACAAAAACTCCTTCTGGCATCTTCAACGGGTCCTTGGGTACATTTTGCGATTTGTTACCAACCTCAGAAGCAAGAAAGAATTCAGACAGGATCAACCTTCATTGACTACAATTGAATTGAAAAGGGCATTGACGTTAATGGTAAGGCAAATTCAAGAAGAAATACATCATCTCACCAAATATAAGGACGTGAAAGGAGGTAGCCAATTATCGAACCTCTCGCCGTTCTTGGATAAAGACGGGCTGCTACGCGTGGGAGGGCGACTGGAAGCTTCACCATTTGAATATGATTCCAAGCACCAGTTGCTTCTTCCCTACAATGATTCCATTGTGAATCTTCTTTTTGAAATGATTCACGAAGACAATAAACATTGTGGCCCGCAAGGCCTCCTAGGGATGGTGACACAACAATTTTGGCCAATAAAAAGCAAGATCATGGCTAGAGCAACAATCCATCGCTGCACAATATGTAGTAAGGAGAAGCCAGCTCTCTTTCACCAGATCATGGGAAATCTGCCATCTTCACGAGTGACTCCGGCTCGACCATTCATTCATTCGGGAGTAGATTACTGCGGGCCAATCACGGTGCACTACAAGGTGAGGGGAAAACGACTACACAAGGCCTATATTGCGGTTTTCTGCTGCTTCCCCACGAAGGCGGTTCACTTAGAGCTCGTAAGTGATCTGACCACTGATGCCTTCATCGGAGCCACCCAACGCTTTTCCGGTCGACGAGGATACTGCCAAATGCTTCCCTTACCTACGAAGAACTAGAAACCTTGGTAATTGAGATCGAAGCAATTCTAAACTCTAGACCAATTTCCCCATTATCAAACGATCCCAATGACATAGGAGCATTGACCCCGGGACTTTTTCTGATTGGGGGACCACTTACAGCTCAAGTCGACGCTGAAACCACGCCAACAACCTCAAGTCTAGCAACTCGCTGGAAATTAGTGTCTGAGCTCAAGCACCACTTCTGGGAAAGGTGGTCACGTAACTACCTCAATGAACTACAATACAGAAACAAGTGTAAGGAGCAATCAAAATTTCTTCAACCTGGAACCATTGTTCTCCTCAAGGAAAACAATGTTCCCGTAATGAAATTGGCCATTGGCACGAAAATTCAGAAATTCTATTAAAGTTTAAGGCATTTTGGATTTTTTTTCTTGTTCCGTTTCGGTTAAAAGTTCGAACACTATTGGTTCATGGATCGTGTGTGGAACAAGGATTTTGAAATTTTGTCTATAACTTACGGAAATTAATTTTTCACGTAGGTCAGAATAAAAATTATCAGCAGAGTTTTGATGAGCCTTTGTTAACCTTGTAATGTTATGGCAGGATAGTCATGTAATGTTATGGCAGGATTGCTATGTAATGTTATGTTATTATAATGGCAGGATCGCCATGTTATGTTTTAATTACCGCAAAGTGATGACTAAAAGCCCTGTAGCACATATATTTATATTAAGCGGCTGTTAGGGGATTCAGCTTAAGAGCAGGCGTTTTGGTAAACAGCCCAATGTGAAGATTCCAATATTAAAGACAAAGGCAGTTGTTGCCGTTTTAAGTTTTCTTATTCAAATCTTATTTTATTAGTGGCATGCAGCCCGTTTATATCCAATATACATTTTGTACTTAACTCTTCTAACTTTATATAACTTATTGCTAATACATACTTATTTGTCTCACTTCAATAACATTGATTCATGTGATGAATCAAATGCATGATAAATAAAAATGCTTAAATAAATATGACACCTAAAAGTGTGTCACTCATTTGTGTCATAGAACGATTGCATTTGAGTCGACACATGTTTTACTTTGGTAAATGGTTGTCTGGTGTGTTTGTGTGTAACAGTGCAGTACACATATTGTGGTACACTACACCCTTACTCTTAAGAGAAAAATTATATGAAATACAATTTTTCTTCAAAATGCATGTAATTGTTACAATTTTCGTACTTACACATATTTTCTTTAGTAATAATAATATTGTTACGTTTATACCTTTTATAAAAGTTTTGTTGTAAGTTCTTTATTGCAAAATAATTAACACCAGTTTTAAGAGTTTTTGAATTTATAACAACTTTATTTACTTTAACTACACAAAGTTGATACAGAACAATTTACTTAAAATGCACGTCTTCACTGGATGAGGTTTAATTTACACTGATTGATTATCCACTCAGACGCTTCCCCTATTTATACTTGTCCAATTAGAATCTAGAACATTTAAGAATCTTCTACTCCCGCGTTTTATTTTTGTAAGTTGTTTATTAGTTGTATAGGCGCCTGTATGTCTGTGTGTATAGTTGTTTTTGTTTTTATGCTGATAAGGTTTCTGCTTGGGATTTATTTGAATACATTTCATGTTGCTTTTGTAAAAAAGGGTTTCTTAGATAACTACGCAGATGGTAAACAAAATTGTATATTTGTTGTTGTAAAATTAGTTTTTGTCTTGCGCGTTTAGCTGCTGTTATAGTACAGCATACTTGCTTTTTTTTTGCATGCCAGGCAGTAAGTAAACAGCATATCAAATTGTTAAGCTTCTACGCAGTTTGTGACCAGTAGTTTGCTTTATTGCTTAATTATTTTATTTTAATTCTTAAGAAAGATACATTCGCAACGCTTCCGCCCGCTTAAGCCTTTTCGTCGGGAATAGGTTCAATATTCCCCCGGCCGTACTTGGCCAGTCGCTCCAGGTAGACCACCTTCATCTTAGACCTCGGACTTTGATATTTCTATATCCGATAAACCACGTTATTTAATTTCTTGATCACCTTGTATGGTCCTTCCCAGTGGGTTTGCAGTTTGGGAGACAGCCCTTGTTTTCGTTGTGGGTTATATAGTAAAACTAGTTGTCCTTCTCTAAATCCTTCCGTATTTGCTGCTCGATCATACCTGGCTTTCAATTTGTCGTCGTGTGCAGGAATCGGTTTAACGCCAAATTCTGGCTGGTAGTTTTAGCTCTCTTCCAAAAACGAGTTTTGCTGGACTACATGATGTTGAATCGTGGATAGCTGATCGGTATGTCAGAAAAAACTTTGGTACATGTTCGTTCTGAGATATTCTTTCAGATTGCGGTTGAATCTTTCTACTACGCCATCTGACTGCGGATGCAGTGGTATCGTTATCGTCTTTTTGATTCCATAAATGTCACACATTTCCTTGAATATGGTCGACTCAAAATTTCGTCCCTGATCGGAGTGAAGTTCTGTTGCAACACCGTATCGACACACCTAATTGTTCACAAATTCATCTACAACTGTTTTAGACTCTTGGTTCGGAATGGGATACGCTTCGGGCCATTTGTTGAAATAATCCATTACTACTAGCAGATACCTATTTCCAGCATTACTGACAGGGAATTCGTCTGCGATATCCATTGTTATCCGCTCAAAAAGGGCGCCTGCCTTGTACTGTTGAAGCTTGCTACGACTTTTCCTCGTTGGACCCTTGGCCGCAATACACTGCTCGCAATTAGTTATCCATTCGGCTATATATTGTGGGCAGCCTACCCAGTAAAATCGCTGTTTTATCTTTTACAGTGTTTTTGTTACACCCAGATGACCGCCGCTGGGACCATTATGAAACTGCTTCATTACATCTTTTATCCGGGAACTCTGCACTTTCCCAATTTCGATACAAGCAACCATTTACCAATTTAAGGCTATTCCACTGAGCCCAGTATGATTTTGCATGCGGGCTTTCTGCCGATATTTCGTTACGGTCCGGTCTTATGTTCTCTAGCTTGGCCGATATAATTTTTGACAAAATGGGATCCTCCTTTTGGGCCTCAGACCAACCTTCTCCTGTGCCAATTTGGATTCGCCTCACATCAATGATGGACTCCTTGTCGTCGACTTTTGTACAGTGCCTGCATTCCACGTTGCATGGGCGTCTTGAAAGGGCATCTGCATTATTGTGTTTTCCGCCTTTCCTGTGCACAATGCTGAAGTCATAGCCCTGCAGACGTTCAATCCAGCGTGCAAGCTGTCCTTCGGGGTTTTTAAACTGCAGCAACCACCGTAATGCGGAGTGATCCGTTCTTATGGTAAAGTGTTGGCCGTATAAGTATTTGTTGTAATGTTTAGCACATTCCAGTACGGCTAAAAGCTCCCGTCGTGTTACGCAATAATTTCTTTCGGGCTTGGACAATACTCTGCTACAGTAACCAATAACTTTTCGTCTAAGAAAGCACTTCCCCTATTCCGTAGCCGCTTGCGTCGGTACCCAATATAAATTCATGTCCAGCTATCGGATAGGCGAGGACTGGTGCTGTACACAAAAGCTCCTTTAGCCGAAACGCCTCTTCAGCTGCCTCACTCCAGTGGTATGGTTGCGATTTTCGGGTCAACTCATGCAAGCTGGCAGCCACTTGAGCAAAGTTCGGCACGAATCGCCTGTAGTATGTGCAAAGCCCTAAGAAACTACGTAGCTCATGAAGATTTTGTGGACGAGGCCAATTCTTTACTGCCAATATTTTATCCTCGTCAGTTGATACACCCTCTGCTGTTACACGATGCCCCAAGTATTTAACCTCTTTTTGAAACAGCGCACATTTCTTAACACTTAATTTAAGTCCTGCAGCCGCTATACGCTTTAGAACTTCATCCAGGTTTTTGAGGTGTTCATCAAAAGTCTTTCCCATCACGATTATATCATCTAGACATACTAAACAAGTCTTCCAGTTAAGCCCCTTAAGCACACGTTACATTAAGTGCTTAAAAGTAGCTGGAGCATTGCAGACCCCAAATAGCATTACTTTAAACTGCCACAACCCCTATCTCGCGCTGAAGGCAGTTTTCTCCTTTTCTTTAGGAAAGTCTAAGGTAGAGTAGAGTACCATTTCGTTTCGGACAACGTGTCTAAGGTGTCGTCAATTCTTGGTAGCAGATAACTGTGTTTCTTAGTGACATCATTGAGTTTCCTATAGTCGACGCAAAATCTGGTACTGCCATCTTTCTTCTATACTAGCACTATCGGCGAGCTCCATGGACTTGAAGATGGCTTAATCACTCCATTCCGCTCCATTTCGTTAATCATTTCTTTGACCTCGTTTCGTTTTGCAAGGGTTACACTTCTGAGTGCTTGTTTCATGGGCCTCGCTTCGCCGGTATTTATTTCATGTTTCACCACTGCTGTTCTACCTTGGCTTTTGTTATTTAGGGCAAAGACGGCGGTTTCTGTCGGGTGCTTTTAGTTCTGCTTCCCATTTATTTACCTGCTCTGTTAGCATTTTGGATATGTCGCGCAATTAATTACGGCTTCTGCCGGCTCACATCGACCAATTTCAGCATTTTCGCCAATTGTCTTCTCGCTGCTGGACAGATTTAGCAGTCTCACGGGAACCTTCCCATTGTTGCAGCTTTTCACGAGAGATTTAGCTGTTATCACATTATTCCTTACGTCATCTAGTTCTACCACCCACAACCGGTTGTCCACACAGTCTGCCTCCACACGTGCCCAAACTATAGTTTCTGCCAGAGGTGGTAGTTTTCGGCG
Organism: Trichopoda pennipes; assembly: GCA_030448955.1. Lineage (NCBI taxonomy): Eukaryota > Metazoa > Arthropoda > Insecta > Diptera > Tachinidae > Trichopoda > Trichopoda pennipes. The sequence goes on along the minus strand of JASKUP010000062.1, from coordinate 1,512,806 downwards.
TTCGATCGCAAATAGTTTCCTTACTGCGTCCCTGCTCTCATATCAAACATTTAAGGGGATCTCCACGTTGCGCCAGATCGTTATCTGCTGCCCCATGTCCAGATTAATACCGTGCACCAATAATAACTTCATCCACTATATCAGCGACAACAAACACGTGATCTGCGCTGATATTTCCGATAGTCAAACGTACCCTAGCTCTTCCGTAGACAATGGCTGAATCCCCAGTTGCCGTGCGCAGTTGCACATTCTTTAACGGTTCCACTTCCCCTTTAACTAAATCGGGCCTTATTACGGACTGAGATGCTTCTATGTCTATGGTGAGGACTTGCTTCTTTCCATTGCTCAATCCGCAGACAGTAAGGTTATTATTTTTCTGTTGCATGATGGAAATGTAGATTGCGGGGCCATCGGTTGCGGGAGCTAGCTCTTGCCCCTCAGTGCTAGCTCGTTTTAGTTTAACGGTGACTCGTGCGATTTAGTGTTTTTCGCCCGTTTGTTTCCCCTTGAAGGTGAAGCAGATTTTGACCTCTTCTTAACAGATCTGCAGTTGCGCTGAAAATGTCCGACCTTACCGCAGTTAAAGCAACGGTTCCACTGCCCCTTTAACTAAATCGGGCCTTATTACGGACTGAGATGCTTCTGTGTCTATGGTGAGGACTTGCTTCTTTCCATTGATCAATCTGCAGACAGTAAGGTTATTATTTTTCTGTTGCATGATGGAAATGTAGATTGCGGGGCCATCGGTTGTTCGAGCTAGCTCTTGCCCCTAAGTGCTAGCTCGTTTTAGTTTAACGGTGTATCGTGCGATTTAGTGATGTTCACCTGGATAAGTAAGCTGCACCAAACGTTCAATCTCCATGGCAAAATTTTGCAGCGTCTCATTTGCCTTCTGCACCCTGCCTCGTAACTCCATTCTGTATAGTTCTCTCTTATGCTCGCCGCCGTACTTGCGTTGCAGGCTCCTGGTAAGCTTTCGAGGATTTCGGCAGCTGCACCTTTTAAGGCCAGAATTAGCTCAATAGCTTTTTCTTCATTGTTCCAACTATTTTTGCTGGCCTCTGTTTTGGAACTGGAACTTGAATACATTAAACGGTGCGCTACCGTCATAGATCGGGGTGTTTATCTTGCTGGAATGCTCAGAGACGATTCTCACCGGTCCTTCTCGAATATGGGGGTCGTTCATTTTCGTTTTTAGTTCATGCAATTCTCCGTCCACTTTTCTCTCCAGGCCTGACAACTTTTGGTCAAATTCGCTGAACAGAAAGTTCCACAGCTTCCACTCGTTTGTCAAATATTTCTGAAATTTCTTGTTTACCTCACAGACGAGTTTTTCTCCATTGGCTCTAGAGCTTTCTTGAATTGCATCAATTTTCGCACTGTTGATTCTGGAGCTTTCTTAAATGACACCTAGAAGTTTGTCATTCGTGGCATCAATTTTCGCACTGTTGGCTCTAGTGCTTTCTTGAATAGCATCAATTTTCGCACTGTTGGCTCTAGTGTCTTTTAGTATTGTTTTTATATATTTTGAAAGTCTGTAGCCTGGTGCAGATTTGTAATTAATTATGGGTCTCATCGGTGTGTTTGGTTTGTGTATTTTTGGTAGTGCTATCATAGATAGGTGCGGACCGATTCATCATTGCTAATGTGTGCGATATGTCTGGTTTTATTATCCTTGTTGCCTTTTTATAATCTCCTTAATTTTCGTTTGGTATTCGTCCGTAGGATCGTTACCACTTGCACTTAGAGTCTTTTATTAACTGTTCTGTCTTTTCTATGTAGTCATGTTTGCCGATGAGAACCGTTGTGTTTCCCTTGTCTGCTTTTGTGACTAAGATGTTGTTCGCTTCCAGTTTACTTTTTAGTTTCCTAATTGTATTGTGCTCTCCGTTTAGGTGTTTTGTAGATTTGGCCTCCTTCTCTATTATTTGTTTGCAGCTGTGCCTGGCTTGCTCCTATTCTTCGTTTGGGATCATCGCTATTGCAACTTCTGTGTCCACAATGGTTTGTTCTATTTCCTTTTTCTTGTTGTTTTCTGTGATGTTGATGCTGATGGTGATCTCTGTTAGATTCAAAAATCTAGGGTGGAAATTGTTGTTTTTGCGCGTTTTGTTGTTTGTTGAATGTGTTAGTGTCTCGAGTTTCCTGTTTAAAGTTGCGTATTTTTGTTTTATTGTTTTTGCGTTTTCTGCTCGTATTTGGTCTAATGTGTTCATGAGTACGTCGGTTGGGAGTCGTTCTGCTAGTTTACGATGAATGTCTAGTATTTCCGAGTTCGTAATTTCTTTTTTGGCGTAAAGGTTTCTAATTTCGAATTTTACAAAGTCTCTTTGTGCTCTTTTTATTGTCTTCCTGCTTGTTGTGGTGTTGATTCTAATCTGTATTTTGGCATATTTTGGTGTAACATTCGACGCGAGGCATTGTTTGTTGAGCCAAATATGTGCCTTTATTGTCATAACTTTTAATTGTCGTCGATTGTAAATTGTTATCAGTCCAATGGTGTCTAAATTGTAGGCCTGACAGGCATTTTCCGATATGTGCAATAATTTTTCATAACTTTCGACGTGGCGTGACATAACAACAGGGCACAGATGAACTTAATTCCTTATATGGTAATGAAGCACATTCTTACAGCACCATTAATAGATACATCCATTTTAAGTTTTCAGTTTAATTTTTATATAAAAATCGATTTTTTGTAGGTGATCCCAAATTATGCGTATTTTTGCTAAATTCCTCTTATTTACGGAGATACAGCCATTTTAAGTTTTCAGTTTAATCTATAATATAAAAATAAGTCGGGTTTTCCTTCCTGACGCTATAACTTTAGGACGCGAGTTAAGTCAACGAACCATTCCAAAAACACCTTAACCCATTCCCTGCCCATTAATTGGCAACAATAAATTATTTCATTAATAACCTAAAAAAAAGTTCAACTTCGCAACCCAATTTTAAAATTCAATTATTTTGCATTGAAACTCTTTGTAAGCATTTTATTTCAACAAGTTCAACAAACTAATTTAAAAAGAGTTCAATAAATTATTTTTTACTTCCTCTTCGTAAGCATTTTAACTGGGATACTAAACTTCCTCATTGAAATAGTCATTAATTTTATTTTTATTAAATACAGCTGAATTAACACTTCTGTTCAGTAACGCACCTACATTTTTTTTTTTTACATACAATTAAACATTAAATTTCCTAAACGCAATGTAAGCAGTAGATGTCAATAACCGACCAAATTAAATAAAGAATTAAATTTCACCATCAACGTTTGGTTAGGTTATTGCCTTCTGCTGCATTATAGTTCATTCACACATTAACAGAACAAATAATATTTTTCGTAAAATGCATAACTAATAAGTCAGCATAAATAGAATATTTTTTAGTTTATTAAAGTACGTTGGACTTTGCTTTGGCTATTTGTTAAGTCATCACAACAACATAACAGAGGCCGTTAAAGTACAACGTGCGTGTGTTTGTCATAAGAAACAATTAAATTTAGTATTATAATTAATCATCATTTTTTAAGTATAAATAAGTTGAAATTAATAAAACATTATGCTAGAACAAATTTGCGTCTACATCATTCAACAACTGACACACGGTTCAAGTACCCTGTGTTTTCCTTTACAACTGCTTTTTGTTTTGTACTTAAAGCAACATTAGACAAATAAATATTCAAAATTATTCATTGGTGACCCCAAACGTTCTTAGAAATATTAAGCTTCCCCCCACCAGTGGTAAGGGGCTTTTTACACTCTAAAAACGTGCGACACGCATCCTATATTAAAAAATTTAGTGACCATCGCTGAAACAAGGCATCCAACATTAATCCTGTAACTAGGCACAGGCAAATAATAAATATTTATCCAAAACCATTATCCATTCAATTTTAATATGGATAAGCTAAAAACACTCATAACCCAGCAAAGGGAAAGAGCCGCAAACATTGAAAGAGCGGCAGCGAATATAAAAAAAACTCCACATGAGCGAAGATCTGTGGAATATTACACAAGGAAAGCGGAAGACCTAATTGCTCTGTGGAAAGCCTTTGACACAGCGGAGAATATCATACGCAACGACCCCATGTTGAGCGAAGATGACCCGTATATTGTCGAGGATATCCACAAATCCATAGGAATCGTACACAGTACAGCTATGGAAGAAATAGAGCAGCTGATACAAAGCCTGAGCAAGCAAACAAAGCCATTGCCAGCAGAACGAGCAGCAGAGTTACCAGCAGGCAACCCATCCACACCCATTTTATCATTGCCAGCAGAACAAGGAGCAGGTTTACCCACAGGCAACCAATACGCATCCACGTCCAACATTACAAACAAAATATCAGGATTGATAAGACGTCAAGGAGCACTCAAATCGTCATTAAAGCGTCTACTTCAAAGTAACGCCACGAAGGAAACATCAGTCCAATCTATATCTGCTATAGACAGATTATGGCAGAAGATCGAGACCATCCATTTGGACATTTGGGAAATGTGTGCCAACCCGGCAGCTGAAGGTTATGACTGTGAAGACTATGAAGTCTTAGAAGAAAACGTAGCAACACAAATAGCGTCTCTTTCTAGCGAAAGCGTAACATCGGAACCAGTACAACAACCAAGAGGTAGTGCCAACCTACAGCTACCAAAAATATCCATACCAAAGTTCAATGGAGACTGCTTAACATGGCAACAATTTTCAGACATATTCTCGAAAATGATTCATGATCAAGATATCCCGGCAATTCAAAAGATGTGGTATCTTAAGGCCAACTTGAGCGGAGAGGCAGAACGTTTAATACGCCATCTGGATCTAACTGAAGGAAACTATACAACGGCATGGAACACTTTAAAGGAAAGGTACGACAACAAACGAGTCCTGGTATCCACAATTATTCAAAAATTGTTTGGCTGGGGTAACTTAACGGCCGAATCCAAATCTCTGAAAGAGTTCCACAACGTCCTCAATGAAAGTCTGTCCGCGCTAAGGAACATTGGGATCAACATCGACAATTGAGATCCGGTTCTTTTACATGTGTTGGTCAAAAAATTGGATCGACAAACACACATCATGTATGAACAATCGCTGGAAAACCCCACAGAGCTGCAGACGCTAAATCACTTCCTAAAGGTTTTACAAAACCGCTTCCAATCACTTGAAGCTGTCGGGGGAAAGGACAAGCCAAAGCAAATAGCTACAACAACAACGTACAAATCAAGCAAATGTGCCCTATGCACGGAAAATCATCCAATATACTATTGTAAACAATTCTTAGCAATGAGCATTGCGGATCGCCTGAAGTGGGTACAAAATAAAAGGTTTTGCGTTAACTGCATCAAGCCCGATCACCGTACCAAGGAATGCACATCCAGGGGGTGCACTAAATGTTCATCCAAACACAATTCGCTGCTGCATCTTGGAAAACAACAAAACTCCGGCAATCAGCCTTCACAATCTGGAAGTGAATCATTACCGTCAACATCAGTGGCATCAGCGAACGCTCGCCCGGAAAACATTCTACTCGCAACAGCAGTAATCGAAATAACAGCCAACAATGGGCGATCTGGCAAATTCAGAGCACTTTTAGACTCAGGTTCCCAAATCAATATAGTCACTGAAAGACTCATTAAAAGCCTATCTATTCGACCAGAACGAGCAACACTAGGCATTCAAGGCATTGCTGGAAGATCCAGACAAGCCACACAGCGGGTAAACGTAAAATTTGAGTCAATCACAAGACAATTTTCGTCCAGGCTAGAGGCTTATGTTCTCCCAAACATAATACCACCTCAACCAAGTGCATCATTTGACATCTCATCCTGGTCTATTCCCGAAAACATAATGCTGGCAGACCCATCGTTCCACAATTCGGCAAAAATTGATGTCCTGCTCGGGGCAGAGTTTCACTTTGATCTTCTGCTATCAGGAACATTGCAGTTAGCAGACAACTTACCCGTCCTGAGGAACACAAAACTTGGGTGGATCGCCAGTGGAAGGTTAGCCAACGACAGCACAACGGAAGCAACATGTGCAGTTTTTAGCGAAGAAGATATAACAACAAACGAACTACCTGAAAGATTTTGGAAAATCGAGGATGTTCCTGCAGAAAGCAATCCCACAGTCGCGGAACAGGCATGTGAAACTCACTTCAATCAAACAACCACCAGAGATCTCAATGAAAGATTTGTTGATCGTCTACCCTTATTTGAAGATGCCGAAACACTTGGTGAATCAAAAACATCAGCATACTCCAGGTTCCTTGCCTTGGAACGGCGATTCAAACGAGATAACAATCTTGAAAAACAATACAAGGACTTCATGCAGTCATATGAAGATCTTGGCCACATGACTCAAATTGACCCAAAGAAACTGCCAGGCCCTAGGTACTACATTCCTCATCATTGCGTTTTACGTCCAGAAAGCAGCACAACTCAACTTCGAGTCGTCTTTGATGCTTCAGCAAAAACGTCAACAAATCGGTCACTAAACGACATCTTACTGACAGGTCCAACAGTGCAAGGCGACATAGTTGGAATGCTTCTACGTTTCCGATTACCGAGATTTGTCTTCACCACCGACATCGAAAAAATGTATCGTCAGATTCTCGTGGACGAAAGAGACAGGAACCTTCAACTCATTTTATGGAGAGATAATCCTGGACAGCCTATACGACATTTTCAACTAAACACCGTTACATATGGAACATCATCAGCTCCATATCTGGCAACAAAGTGCCTACAAAGGCTAGCGACCATCCGGATGGACAAATATCCGCTTGGTGCAATGATCCTGAGCCGAGACTTTTACGTCGATGACGGGATGAGCGGCTCAGATAGTCTGGTAACAGCTAAGGAGATGCAATTTCAACTCACCTCCTTGCTCAAGGAAGCCGGCTTTAAGTTGCGGAAGTGGTGTGCAAACCATCACCAACTCCTTCAAGGCATACCTCAAGAAGATCAAGAAGTCAACCTTGATTGTGAAGACGCGTCAGTCAAAGCATTGGGATTAACATGGAGCCCAACTTCGGATCAATTTTGTTTTAAGGCAAATCTTCAGCCGGTCTCAGTCATAACCAAACGATCTGTAACATCAGATGTGGCACGAATATACGATCCGTTGGGCATTGCAGGCCCAGTCGTAGTGTCAGCCAGAATATTTATTCAGCAACTATGGGAAGATCAAATATCATGGGACGATGAACTCCCCGCAGCTCTCACAAAAAAATGGCATGAGTTCCGGAAGGCACGAACACATTAAACGACACTCGCATCCCTCGCCATATTTTCGACGGTCAAAAGGCTTCACACATCCAAATGCACGTGTTTGTAGACGCATCAGAAAAGGCGTATGGAGCAGCAGTCTACATACGATCCAAACTTCAAAATGGAAGGATAATCGTCCGGCTGTTGTGCGCTAGGTCTAGAATTGCGCCTCTACAAAGGGTATCGCTACCAAGGCTAGAACTTTGTGCAGCACTCCTAGGGGCAGAATTGGCGAACAAGGTAAAAAGGGAGCTACAGCACAAGGACAAACAGCTCTTCTTCTGGTCCGACTCAGAAATCGTCTTGCATTGGATAAATTCGGCCTCGTCAGCGCTCAAAACCTTCGCGGCTAACCGAATCAGCAAAATACAAGACCTTACCATCAATAGTCAATGGCGACACGTCAGCTCCAAGGACAATCCCGCAGACTTAATCTCTAGAGGTTTAAACCCAGAACAATTATCCGAGTGCAACATGTGGTTTTATGGACCCCTTTTCTTACACGGAAATGAAGATCTATGGCCTAAAGAATTCGCGAAAGAATTGCATCCCACTGACTTAGAATTCAAACGAAAACCGGTCCTTGTCACGGCAGCCGCCCAAATGGGATTAGAGGAAATCATATATAAAATCAATCACCGCAACTCTTTTGAGTGTCTTCAACGAGTGGTGGCTTATATGCTGCGATTCATCAAAAACACTAGGGCATCATCAGCAGACAGATCAGCAACCAAGCTATTAAGCCCAACTGAGTTAACATCAGCCTTGCATCTGATAGTCAAAACCATACAAGCAGCTGACTTTAAAGACGACATCAACAAGTTGAAGACAACCAAGGAACTCAGTAAATCCAGCCCACTAAGCAGCTTATCCCCCTTCCTTGACGAATCAGATATTCTTCGAGTTGGCGGGAGACTAGAGGCGTCAAAACTATCATACGAGGAGAAACATCAAATAATATTGCCTTATAATGACCCAATCGTCAAACTAATACTCGTGATGCTGCACAATGAAAACCATCACTGCGGCCCACAAACATTGCTAAACACAACACGGGAAAGAGGATTCTGGATTGTAAAGGGCAAAACAATGGCAAGGCATACAGTACACAATTGTATTCGTTGTACAAGGGCCAAACCAAAGATGTATCAACAAATAATGGGAGATTTACCGGAAGACAGAATTACGCCATGTCGACCCTTCTTAAAAACTGGGGTAGATTATTGCGGTCCATTCTGGGTACACTACAAGCTAAGGGGAAAGCGTCCGCATAAGGTGTATATCGCAGTCTTCTGCTGTTTTGCCACAAAGGCAATCCATATGGAAGTGGTAACAGACCTGACCACAGATGCTTTTATTGGAGCATTAAAAAGATTTATCTCGCGCCGCGGGCGATGTCAAACAATATATTCAGACAACGGCACAAACTTTGTTGGGGCTAGAAATCAACTGAAGGAACTGGAGACATCAATATTCGGGAAGGAGTCACAGGAGACAATTGGAAGAGCATGCAGCAAGCAAATGATCGAATTTAAATTCATCCCCCCCAGAGCCCCCCATTTCGGAGGCCTTTGGGAAGCGGCGGTAAAATCAGCTAAACATCTTCTTCTGCGTTCGGTTTCCACCGCCTCCCTTACTCACGAAGAACTGAAAACGGTAGTCATCGAAGCTGAAGCAATTTTAAATTCAAGACCGCTAACCCCCATATCATCAAACCCTAACGACCTAACCGCACTGACACCAGGCCATTTTCTGATCGGGGAACCCCTAACCACACAAATTGACGCGAGAACAAACCACCCATCAACATCATTGTCTAAAAGGTGGAAACTTGTGTCAGAATTAAGACACAGTTATTGGAATAGGTGGTCCAACGAATACCTATCGCAACTACAACAGAGACACAAATGGAGGGCGGCCTCAGCGAATATAAAACCCGACCAACTTGTCATTATCAAAGAGGACAACGTACCGGTCATGCAATGGCCACTTGGCCGTATCACAAAAACCTACAAGGGACAAGATGGCAATGTGCGTGTAGTCGATGTCAAAACTTCATCAGGCATAATCAAGCGGCCAATTCATCGCTTAGCGCCATTAATCAATGATGAACCTGAAGAGAAGGAGGAACACAAGGGCATAAAATGACCAAACGAACAGGAGCCAAACACAACAAAGCGATCGAGGGCAAATAACTTTAATTTGTTGTGCACAACACTACTGGCTCTCCTAATACTACCGGTTGTATTATGCAAGCCCATGGGACTCCACCCGTTTGATACAAATCCCGGACTATATTTCGAAGGAATTGGTACAGCGCATATAGCCACAGCAGAATGGAAACTCATGGTCTACTACAACCTCACTCCTTTTAGATCAGAAATTGACAACTTCGCTAACGGCATAAAGGTATTCTCCGATATACGCAGAATATCTCCCCAAGAAACGATGTGTTACAACCTTGTATCGCACCTGAAGCAAACTCAAAACGATTTAATCCAAGATAGGGATATCATTATGCCAAGGAGATTTCGCAGAGGTGCTCTAAATATTGTCGGTAATGTTGCAAGATCACTGTTCGGAATGCGAGATGCGGACTATGCAGCCTAAATGGACAAAACGATACAGAAGGCAGAAATGGACAGAACCCACCTCTCATCGCTACTACACAACCAAACCTCAATTATCGACTCGACCTTAAACATAATAAAGGAAGACGAGTTCTCATTAAAAACTAGAATGAATGAAATCCAAGCCACCATATCGACGATACATAACCAAGTAGTGAAAGCCGAAACTCAACTAAGGTTAGCTTACACAGTAGCTCTTCTTGCCAACGAATTAACGCTAGCAGCAACCAGATTACGCCAAGTCGAAACGGAAATCGTTAATGTTCTTACAGACTCTCATCATGGTAGGATCAGTCCATCCTTACTAACGCCAGATCAACTGCAAAGAGAAATAAACGCGATCAAGGCGCACCTACCGGTATCACGAACTCTTCCTTTCGATAACATCGACCTCATTCAGTTCTACAAGATCATGCGAGCAAAGGCAGCAGTCACCAAGGACAAGGTTATGTTCGAAATAAGGCTCCCTCTAGTTGACCAGCAAACATTTGAGTTGTTGAAAATATTTGGCATACCCGCAAACAAAAATGGCACTCTTGTTGCGATACATCTCCAAACAGAATACCTGGCGATCAATCTTCATCGAGATGAATACATTCCACTATCCTTCAATGACATTCGCAACTCTATTTAACCAAGCAGTGACATTTTCATCTGCGACAACAACCACGCAATATTCTCAAAGGGATCTATGGCGGCTTCGTGCGAAGTGGATCTGTTCAAACACAAATCAACCAACAGGTGCAAACTTAACACTTATACGGAGCCTACCATCTGGCAATAACTGCATCACAAGAATCAATGGATCTATGCTACTATAAAGGAAACCGATGTCAGCACTGTCTGCGGAACAAAGGTCATACAACACACGCTCCGAGGCTCAGGCATCATCAACCTGGAACCAAGTTGCACCCTTAAGACTTCTGAAGTCACTATTCGAGGTCATTATAACACATCAAGTTTCATTCAAGCATCTTACCCTCGCTTCCCGACATTCAATCTGACGACGCGAGAGAGAGATCCCACCTCAATCCTCAACTCGACTAACCAAGTTTTAATAAATCATACCGAGCAGTTAACCAAGCTTCAGAACAAACTACATGATGCTGACATCTCAACCTTAAACACCGCCTACCGCTTCGATAAACATCACCACCTGGCGATAAGTTACACAGCCTTCATCATGTCATCAATTCTGTTGGTCTTCTACCTTGTATGGAGAGTTCTGAAGAAAAAAGGCGAGTTAAGTCAACAACCCACTCCACAACCACGGCAAACCGTTGCGGACAAGTATACTGCCCAGTCACCAGAAATCTAATTTTTCTAGACTAGTTGAACCTACAACGTTCAACGTGGGGGAGAATGTTCAGTAACGCACCTACATTTTTTTTTTACATACAATTAAACATTAAATTTCCTAAACGCAATGTAAGCAGTAGATGTCAATAACCGACCAAATTAAATAAAGAATTAAATTTCACCATCAACGTTTGGTTAGGTTATTGCCTTCTGCTGCATTATAGTTCATTCACACATTAACAGAACAAATAATATTTTTCGTAAAATGCATAACTAATAAGTCAGCATAAATAGAATATTTTTTAGTTTATTAAAGTACGTTGGACTTTGCTTTGGCTATTTGTTAAGTCATCACAACAAGATAACAGAGGCCGTTAAAGTACAACGTGCGTGTGTTTGTCATAAGAAACAATTAAATTTAGTATTATAATTAATCATCATTTTTTAAGTATAAATAAGTTGAAATTAATAAAACATTATGCTAGAACAAATTTGCGTCTACATCATTCAACAACTGACACACGGTTCAAGTACCCTGTGTTTTCCTTTACAACTGCTTTTTGTTTTGTACTTAAAGCAACATTAGACAAATAAATATTCAAAATTATTCAACTTCTAATAATATTGTAACTATTTAAGTATTTAATGTTTTAACATTTAAGTTAGTCATAAGAATGATTTACAAATAAAAGTACACAAAAGGAAAAAGAAAATTGTTTTTTTTTATTTTAATACGAACTCGGTCTCGTAAGTGGCGCATTTGGAAAAAAAAACCTTATAAAGAAAAAAAGTGATTATCCTAAAGGACACTATTAAAACAAAAGTGAAAAGTCAAAAGACTTCATTTAAACAAAAAAAACCTAATAAAGAAAAATAGTGATTATCCTAAAGGACACTATTAAAACAAAAGTGAAAAGTCAAAAGACTTCATTTAAACGAAAAAAAAAAACCTAATAAAGAAAAATAGTGATTATCCTAAAGGACACTATTAGAACAAAAGTGAAAAGTCAGAAGACTTCACGCGAAAGAACCTAATAAAGAAAAATAGCGATTATCCTAAAGGACACTATTAAAACAAAAGTGAAAAGTCAAAAGACTTCATTTAAACAATTTCACATTGTGAAGTGTCATAAAAATAAAAACAAAAATAACTAAAGACAATATTTCTTATAAAAAAAAAAAACTAAAATAAAAATGTCTACACCACAAAGCACCAATAACTCACCAGCACCAACCACACTATCTGGATCCGACTTGATAAAGGAAGCTGCCCGGATCAAGGAATTCCATGGTACGAAAGACTACGATCTATCATCTTTTATAAGAAAAGTGGAGCTGTTATATATCTTATTTTTTAGGTCGCCGGTATATTAAATAATTAGAAATATTTAACTGTTTTGTTTTGTGCAATAATTTTTTGTTGGCTCAACTTTTATTTTCCAAACGCAAAGAAGCATTCAATAAGCTAACTAAAGCTTTAGTGGACCATTTGAACTTGTGATATGTACTACTTTTACATAAAACTGTCTTGTTCTCAATATACCTACATCGTTTCTAGTGTGACGCAGGCATACATAAATCAGAAGCGGAAGCGAAACAGTGGCATGTAGGAGCTACTTATTTTACAAAACAAACTCAACAATGGTTGCAATTAATCGATAAGTTTAATAGTGCTACCAAAGTATTGGGTTACGTGGAGAACTTGGCCCAAAATATAGAGTCTGATATGCAAGTCAACGTACTTTAGAAATTGCCTACAAAAGTAGCAAACAAACTCAGCAGCAAATACAAGGTAATTCAACAGCGGTGGCAGATAATCGTTCCACATCATAAACAATTTTTTAAATATTAAAACAATGTCGCTATATGTTATAAATCTACAATAAAAAATGGCGTACCGGCTTTATTATTAATTATAAATTTAAGACTTTTTGTTCCTTCAATGAAATACAAATAGTTTTATAAATTTACAATTTATTTTATTTGTTTATACAATTAATATTTAGAAATAAAAAGTAGAAAACATTGATTTGTCAAATTAAATTTTGGTTGTTTGGTGGAATTATATCGAATATTTTTAAAAAGTGTTAACATTTTTACGGTTAATTAGCCTCTCTTTATTCAAGACCTTCGTGGTGAAGTGATGCTGTTCGTAGCAAAACATGATGGATCTATACTGGACAAGGTTGAAAAAATCATTTTTTTGTGAAGTAAAGGGATAAACATTACAACTTACATAAGCTATTTTTAGCGCTACGGCAAATCTAAAAGAGGAGATAAAATATTGTATAAAAAAAACATTTTCCTTATCTTGATTGCACACAGCCAATGGATGGCTACTAAAATTGCGGGTAAACAACAGACGCAGAGCGCCGCAAAGAGTTTGCAAAAACTGGCGGTGGCCCAGGTCTTCAAGATTTGCCGGTAAGTAGCCATAACATTATTTATTGAAGCCTTCGATATTATTAACAGGTTTATTTATTCCTATATCGATTCAGGCACATTTAAGCAGTCGAATTACATTGAGGAGCATTTCATTGTAGATGAAAGTCCAGAGCCTTTCAAAAAAATTGAAACCAAATGCCTACCTAACTAACAAAAGTTTTGTGAAGAGATAAATATCGGATTTTTTTTATTTCCTATATTTATTTTATTTCCTTCATTTAACTAGAAAGCAGCTTCAAAAATTAATTGTACAGAAAGTCATGTATGGCAGCTAGCTGAGTTTGACTTACAATGCAGAGCGGAATTACATGGAAGTGGAGGAAAAAAACAAGAAATCTGGACCTTGAGTATGACCTCATCGAAGCCAACATCAGGTTCTATAACCAAAAATTCACTAGTAAGTATATTTTTTCGCTTAAACATATTACATTTTATTAGTATTATAATTTTAAAAGGACCAAAAAATTTAATCAATAATCAACAATTTAAGTTCATTCGTTATAAGAGAAAATTGTCATTATTTAAATATTTCTGTTACATTTGCTTAGTATAAATAATTAACTACAATGACTTTTTTGCAGACAGCAAGTAAGAAGATTAAATATAAATGAAATAGCAAGATATGCAAATTTATTGTATTTTTTGCTTTTATTTTTTACATTTATTATAAATTATTAATTAAATTTGAAATTAAGTTTTTTTATTACATAACACCATAGTCATTAATTTTATTTAATTAAAACTGACATTTGTTTCTATTTTCTTTACATATCATTAATTCATTTAGATTTTAATTTTTGTTTACTTTTTATTATTACTTTTATCTAATATATACAAAAAAGAATTATAATAAATTAATTGTATATGAAAAAAGCGTTTTATTTTGCTATCTAAATTAAAAATATTTTTGTATAAATGATTTAAGGATGACATTTGCTCTCCTTGCTAAGTATTTGTGTCTACAAAGCTAGTTTCAACCAACTCTGATTGCATCGTTTCATCTAGTCTAAAGTCTTCTAGTTCTAAGGTATCTGGAATTGAAGTCTTTTTGAATATCTATATACGTATATATAAAGCACGAAATGTATTTGTTAGTTTGTGGGAAAACTGTGTATATATTTTTATAAATAAAAGCTTACCGTTTTCTTCTAATGCGATGTTATGAAGAACGGTTAAAGCTACAATTATACTTTAGCGTTTGAGAAACTTACAGTAATACTATCAAGCAAGAATCGAAATCTTTGTTTCTATATTTCAAAACATCGTTCCGCTGGGCTCGAGGTAGAAATTGATCTGTGGAAAAATTCCAAGAGAGCTAGATTTTACCCTTCACCCTCGAAATGAAAAAGAAATAAAATATAACCAAGCTTGGTTATATTTTACTTCCTTTTTTATATACATATATATATATATATATATATATATATATATATATATATATATAGATTTTACCCTTCACCCTCGAAATGAAAAAGAAATAAAATATAACCAAGCTTGGTTATATTTTACTTCCTTTTTCATATATATATATGAAGTAAAATACAACCAAGCTTGGTTATATTTTACTTCCTCTTTCATTTTGAGGGTAAAGGGTAAAATCTAGCTCTCTTGGAATTTTTCCATAGATTAATTCAAATGAACAATATACATGAGCTGTGGATGGAGTTATATTATAAAAATATACAAAGAATTTTAAACAATTATCCCTGTAAAAATGATTAATAGATTTTGTTTTAAATAAAACAAATATATGTTCACTTTTCATTATTACTTTTTTCCTAACGACCAGCCGCTTACGCAACTGGTCGCTAGTATTGTACAGTTAATAATGATCTTATAAAATATTTATTTCTTATATGCTAACTTATAATATTAATAATTACAAAGAATATCTGTTGTGGGAATATGCAACGTCTGTATATTCACATACATGGGTTTGGTTTAGTGTGGACAATCACATTTCACAATGGAATGTGGGGTGTCCTATTGCATGCAGGCAATGTCGACACTGTCAAACACACTACACCTCCCTTTTTTTCAAGAATGATCAACATCTTTCGGTTGATCATTCTTTTACAATCTTAATTATAAAAATAAATGAAATAAAATAAATACCTATAATTAAAATAGAAACATATTCTTTTTTTCTAAATTAATAAGACATACAAGACAAAATTTAAAAGAAATACCCACTGGAATAAACAGGTGAATGAACGTGGCTGGAAATAATCT
Organism: Trichopoda pennipes; assembly: GCA_030448955.1. NCBI lineage: Eukaryota > Metazoa > Arthropoda > Insecta > Diptera > Tachinidae > Trichopoda > Trichopoda pennipes. The sequence continues at coordinate 1,496,935 of JASKUP010000062.1, read as the reverse complement.
CAGATGAAAGAAGTAATACTAATTCATGTACACGAAATACTGTAATACGAAATACTGGAGATCAATGAGGCTCCCTCACCCCTTTGGGGGGAAAAATCCCAGGACAGTTGCATAATATATAATTCGGTATCGGCTTGAGCACTATATTTAAATGGGGGTCCCTTAGTACTTTATTCCCCTTGTCTATTAAATCATCCCCGGGTATCAATACTATCATTTTTGATAGGTTCAAAGGTTGGCAGACCATCGTTACCAGCTATTTTTCCAAGCTTTAGATAGAGGCGACCTAGATCAGCATATCTATTAATAACGTAGTATTCCAACTAAACTAGGAAAGTACGCGCTTTCCTTTATCATCATCACCAGCGAAAATGCTTCTGTGGCATTTTCCCGTGCTCTTGGGAAATTATTGACCCATATATCATAAGTAACCGATTTTGTAGGCTCTGATCTCCGTTGTGCCCATTCATGCAACCGTCTCTGACCTCAAATTGATCCCGACAACGAAACAAGAAGTAAAAAAATTCCGTCCATCATCACAACCGATGAATCCAAAAGTGGAAAAAAATTGTGTCAAACCTAACAAAGTGATCAAATTTGTCAGGTTCAAAAAAAATTTTCCAGAAATCATACAAAAATCCACGAGAAGTATAAATTAAAAAAATAAAAACTAAAATAAATCAAAGAAAAATCCTAACATCCCTGCGACATATCCTCGATACGCCGATACGACATGATACGACACGAATCCAATTAAATACCAATGCCACTGCTAAAAACTGTTCCGTGTCACTAGAGGGACTCGTGAGTTTCGTAGTCACAAGGAACTTCGCAACAGTAGCTTGCAAAAGGACTCGTAACAATTATCACCAGAGTTAATAAAATAAAATTAAAATATAAAGAGTTTAAAAATTTGTTTATTATATCGCCAACCATTCATTCCATTCTATCACCCACTCATAATCCAGTGGTACAAAAAAAATTTGTCCTTAAAGTTACCTTCCAAAAATCTATTATCCTTATTTAATCTATTCATTCAATTGTCCTATCATAGATTTATTTGTCGATATAATCCAAAACAGTAAATTATTAATTATTATCATTATTAATAATTATTATTAAATTATTATGTACTATTTATTGAAATAATTTTAAATTCATATTTTATCATAAACTACTGGAGGGACTCGTAAGTATCGCAGCAGAATATAATTTTAAAGAAAATACTCCTTTTGTTTTATTATTATATAAAAATACAAATTGTGTTTGTAGTTTATTATAAATTTTATAAATTTATAAATTTTATATATTTTTATTATTGAATTAAATTTAATTAAATTTTATTATAACGTGGCCATTTCGTATTATTGATTTATTAAGAATTTATTTATATAATTACAAAAGTATTAAAAGAATTATTGATAAAAGTATTAAAATAATTGTTAATAAAAGTATTAAAATAATTAATAATCAAAGTATTAAAAAATAATTACTAATAAAAGTATTTAAATAATTAAAGTATTAAAATAATTATTAACAAAACAAGTGAATTGATCACTTTATATTTTTATTATTAAATTTAATTAACATTTTTTTTGTTTTTAGTTGTATATGAAAAATACCTTATAGTTGAAACTCTGCACTGTGTAGATGAAACTCTATTGAAGTTGGAACAGGTTTGAAATTGATGTTGCATTAGGATGCGTTGCTATTGTTGTTGTTGCTGATAAAAATTTATTACCGCTACAATTTCGTATAGAGACTATTGCTGATGTTATTCCTGGCTCTACAAACATGTTGTTATCATTGTTGTTTTGCTGGCGTTTTTGATGTTGATCCTTTTTTCTAAACATTTTCTTCAGGAATTATTAATAAATGTACTTTATAAATTATTTAAATTGTCAATAATTGTTGGGGCCATTATATGGTTTTCAAACTAAGTTTTTTTTTTCAGTTTAACAGAACATTTTAATTTTCAACTAATTAGGTTTAAGTTTTTATTATTATTAATTTTTTTGTTTTATTATTTTATATAAGAATTTTTATTTTATTATTATTTTTTTTTTACTTAACAAATAAACTTGCACTTGTGAAAGCTTTAAGCACGTGTGAAAGTTTTAAGCTTTAGTTTTCTGTTTTTTCTTTTTTTTTAAATTCATATTCCAAAGGTAGATTTAGTCATATGTTTTTAATTTATAAATTCTTTATAAGAGTTGTTCACTATGTATTAAGTTTAACAAAAACAAAATTTTCATCCCGTTTGAAAACTAATATTTTATCATTATTAACTTTTGTTTGCACTTCACACTTAACGTTTTTGTTTTATAAGAAAGTTATATCGAAAACTTTTTTTTTACACTCAAACTTATTATTATTATTATTTTTAATTTTATTTAAAAATTTAAATTATTTTTCTTATTAACTGTTTGTAGGGCAGGATCGCCATGTAAAAATGTTTAATAGATTTTGTAGTAAATAAAACAAATATATGTTCACTTTTCATTATTACTTTATTCCTAACGACTAGCCGCTTACGCGACTGATCGCTAGTATTGTACAGTTAATAATGATCTTATAAAATATTTATTTCTTATATGCTAACTTTTAATATTAATAATTACAAAGAATATCTGTTGTGGGAATATGCAACGTTTGCATATTCCCACACATGGGTTTGGTTTAGTGTGGGCAATCACATTTCACAATGGAATGTGGGGTGCCCTATTGCATGCAGAAGGCATGGCAATATCGACACTGTCAAACACACTACATCCCAATCTGATTTGTCTAATGAAACATAAGACCTAAAGTACTCGTTGAATGTTCTGTGAGCTCTTTCAACTGTACCGAGTGTTTCATGATGGTAAGCAGTAGAGTGTGATTTCTCTGTTTCCACTAGCTTGCATAGTTCCGTGAGCACCTGATTTATATCTTCAGTACCTAGGTCCGTAATTATTGTGTTCATTGGACCATATATCAAAATAAAATTTTCCATAATGGCTTTCGCAACACTTCTGACTGATTTATTTATTATTAACTAAGTACTAGGTACTTAGTTAAATCGCACATTATTCATTCGCGTATTCATTCTGTTAATCAGACCGTGGAAGGGGGCCTATTGTGTATCAAATATCACTCTTGAAATGCTTTGAGGAGTTGGTGTTATAACGAAGGTCTCCTTGCCTTTAACCGTGGTTTTGTAGGTTTGGCATTGAAGGCATTGTTTGACGTATCTAGCTATATCTCTAGTCATGATATTGAAGTTTAATTTATTTTATCATACGAGTTATGCCTGGATGTCCATCGTTAATGGGATCATCATGGTATTTTTGCATAATTCTCAGTAGAAACTTTAGTAAGTTTTGGTACGAGCATAATTGTTAAATTAAAATCTGCAAGATTATATTACATTTACATTTGAAGGATTCCATATTTGTTCCTAGTAAGTATGCATACTGTCGCCTAGTAAGGGTAGCAATGTAGTCAGATCAATATTATTAGCTATTTTTGCAAGCTTTAGAAAGAGTTGACCTAGGCCGACATTTCTATTAATAATGAGATCTCTCAACTTAAATTCGGAAACTTGCTTTCCCTTTTATACAATTACTTTATCCTTAGTAAAATACAATCTAGGTATTTTACAATGCTCCTGGGCATTTATAGCCTTACATATTTTAAAATTGGCTGACACTGTTTGTGGTATAGGAGTTTTGTTCATACTTTCTCCTTCTATTTTAGTCTGAAGTCTTGTTGTAACTTTCAGGAGTGTGTTGACTTCAATATTTTTAACATCCCTAAACTCTATTTGTGAAAGTGCGTTTCCCACGGTCATTTCCTGACCGCTAATATACTCGACTACAAAGTCGTATTCCTCGAGGTCAAGCCTCATACGCGTGAGCTTAGATGAGGGATTCTTTAGAGAAAATAAGTAAGTGAGTAGTTTGTGATCACTCTGGATTACGAATTTTCTGCCGTAAATATATGCTCTAAAATATTTAACAACCCCAATATATTGCAGTTAATTCCTGCTCTATGGTAGATTTGTTACTTTCACCTTTATTGAAAGATCTAGAAGCGTATGAAATTAGCATTATTACACCCTGTTTTTTCTGACTAAGGACAGCATCACAAGCGTGGTGTAATAAAAAATTCTTTAGAAAAATCAGGGTATTGTAAAATTTTAGGACTTAGTAATTGGTTTTTAAGATATTGGAAACATTTTTCCCAATCTTATCTCCATTCAAAAGGTATATTTTTTCTTGACAATCTAGCAATATGTTATATGAGACGATTCAGCAAGATTTGGTATGGACCTTCGGTAATAATTACAAAAAGCTATGAAGCGGCTAGCTTCATAACCAATCCTTGGTATTGGATAGATTTATACTATAGAAAATTTGCTATCATCAGGCGATATACATTGATCAGTATATTTGTGTTAAAAATGTTACTTCAGTACGGAAAAATGAACATTTGTCCGGATGCAATTTCAGATTATGCTTCCTGCATAATGCAAATACGTTTCTAAAATTTCGGAACATATGGTTGTTTTGAACAACCAACGATTACAAGATCATCCATAAACACGAATGCTTGTGCTGGAGCTAGACCTGAGAAAGCCAACGACATCATGGGTTGGAAGGAATTTGGGGCTATTTTTAGACCATACGGTAATCTTTTAAATCTGAAAGATCCTTTATCTGTGGAGAAGGAAGCTATATTTTTCAATTCCTCTTCAAGCTCAATTTGATGGGAACTTAACATAAGATGAAGGTAAGAAAACAATTTAGCTCTACCCAATTGATCTAGAATGTCGTCTATGCGAGGTAACGGAAATTTATCAGCTATCAAATTTTTATTAACTGCCCTGTAGTCTACTACAAGTCTCCATCTCTTTTGGTTATTTCCCGGTAAAGGTTTCTTTTGTACCAAGAGTATGGGACTATTGTGATCGAAGTGGATGGTTCTTTAATTAGCTTCTCCACCTGGTTATTTATTTCCTCTTTTTGGGAATGTGGTATTCGATAGTTTTTTATGTAAAGGTTGTGTATTATTTACATTAAGTTTTTGTTTATAAAAGTTATTGACAGATATGTTTTCCGATTCTAGAGCAAAAATGTCTATAAATTCATATTAGATCTTTTTCAAGAAAAGTTGGGAAGTTTCTGGAAAGCCTTTACATTTTTTCTTTGGATTTCGCAGGTGTACAATTTTGCTTTGTAATTTTATAATCTTTAAGGGTTTCGGTAACAAGTTCAATCTTAGAAATGACCAAATCTTGTTCAGTGGTATTAATTATTTTTACTAGTGGGTTTGATTTGGAAGTTATTGTATTCGCGACGTAAATGCTGTTTTGAATTGTTTGATAAGGTAATAAAATATTTTGTTCGCGTAATTCAAAATGTATGGGCCTTATAATTTCAGATCTGGCAGGGAGTGCTATTGAATTTATGGTTGGGCCTTTTCTAAGGGGTATTCCAATGTCATGATCAATTTCATTCGACCGAATAATAATTAGATCCTTGTCATTGGAATATTGTAATATACAATTATACTTTCGTATACAATCCATTCCATTATTTCATCTTTTGTGTAACTGGTAGATCGTTACAAAGAGCTGCGAGGCTAAAATACTGATTATTATTATAAAATAAACGGCAGGGAAGTCAATTTTAATCACCACGTCATTGACGGCATTAGCATTAATCTTTGACTCCGTATCACCCATTGTGAGGGAAAGCAAAAACCATATGTGAAGAAAGAAACGTATAATCACGGAGTACACGTGTTATAATAAAAACATTTTAAATTTATACTGTTACTTCGTGACGCTATTTTCTATTCTATTTTCAAAGGGAGATAGGAAAAAATTTATAAATTTATTTTCATTTTTAAGAAAAAATAACCTTCCTTTCATTATTCCTCTCCCTCGTGGAAAAAATATTTTTTTTTAAGAAATTAGGCTGATCTTTCTATAACTGTTACGTCCGTTAGTAGCTCTTTTTTTTCATCCTGTGTCGTCTTAGTATTTAAAATGTAAGAGTATGGCATACGATACAATTTTATGCACCGTCGTACCATGGCGCTGTCATACATCAGTCAATGCCAACTTTGACCGAACCGAGCTTATCTTAGTATAAGTAGTGCTGGAGGAACTCGTAAGTGTTACAGATATAGTACTCTCACAGGGACTTTCCTATTGTTGCAGCATTTCACAAGAGCTTTAGCTGTTATGATGACGCCCTTTACGTGGAACGTGGTGGTACTACCACCCACAACCGGCTTTTCTCAGAATACGCCTCCACACGTGCCCAAACTATAGTTTCCGCTAGAGGTTTTAGTTTTTGGCGTTCGACGGAAAATAAACGTCGTACCTTGTAAACTGATGGCTTTCAAATAACTTTGGCGGATGTTTTCTGCGCTGCACAAACTGCATTTTTAATATCTATGCCATTCACAACTTCTTCAATTTTAAACTGATCCAGGAATGGATGATGATCACCGGGATGAGTAAGTTGCACTAAACGTTTAATCTCCATGAGAAAAACTTGCAGCGTCTCATTTGTCTTCTGTACCCTAACTCGTAGCTCTATTCTATAGAGTTCTCGTTTATGCTCGCCGCTGTATTTGCGTTGTAATGCCAATAAAAACTATTATATTAAGTTCTCGTAATTATTTCTGCAGCCTCCAGGTAAGCTTTCGGGAATTTCGGCATCTGCATCTTTTAAGGCCACAAATAGTTCAATAGCTTTCTCTTCGTTGTTCCATCTATTTTTGCTGGCCATTGTTCCGAACTGGAACTTGAATACATTAAACGGTGCGCTACCGTCCTAGCTTGGGATTTTTATCCTTCCGGAGTGCTCAGAGACGACTCTCACCGGTCCTTCTCGAATATGGAGGTCGTCCATTTTCGTTTTAAGTTCATGCAATTCTCCGTCGATTTTTCTCTCTAGGCCAGACAATTTTTCGTCAAATTCGCTGACTCTGTGTTCCACAGCTTTCACTCGTTTACCGAATATTTCTGATATTTCTTGAAATTTCTGGTTTACCGCACTTACAAGTTTTTCTCCGTTGGCTCTAGAATTTCTACGCAGTTAGTAAATAAACATTTGGTGTTGTTTTGCATGCCAAGCAGTTAGTAAACAGCAAATAAATTTTGTTGTTGTTTGCGTGTATAAACTAGAAATGTTGTTATCGTGCATAAGTTTTCTTAGCAAGCCACGCAGTTAGTAAACAACATGCCCAGCAGTTTACTTTATAGCTTAATTATTTTCTTTTAAAACTTAAACAAGACACATCCGTAACAATATATCTACAATAGATATTCAAAGAACATAAAAATAAAACAATTTTCATTTTTTGAACGTGGGTAAAAACCCTAAAAGTCTACTAAAATTTGCTATAATGGGCGTTCCGTTCCGGTTTTGATACTCTACAAGATTTAGAGTTTACTTTAAACGGTCGGAGTTGAGAATTCAAATTCGGCCAATAAAAATATCGATATGTGCTTGGATTCTCCGGCGGGGTAAAAATTTCTTTTGTTTGGGTACGGTTTTCCGTCGACCCTCGTCAAATTTGGTTTGTGAAATCCAACATCTGCCACCCTCATGGAAGTATTTATGCAGAACTTAGAAGAGGAATACGTAAAGGAATTAAAAACCAACTTCGGAGTAATATTCTACGCAAGATATGTCGACGACATCATATGTATACTAGAAGGAAATAACGAGGAGCAAATTCTGGATTACTTGAATGGAAGACACAAGGACATAAAATCTACAATGGAAAAGGAAGAGGAGGGGAGAATTAATTATCTGGACCTAACGATCAAGAGGAACATAATCTCGAACAGAATCGAGTATGAAATATACAGGACACTAAGTGCAACGGACACAATAATACACAACTCATCAAATCATCCCCAGCAACACAAAAACGCAGCAATAACAAGACTCGAGAGAACACCACTAACACGGTAAATGTATATGAAGAAAATGGAAACAATATACACCATAGGGAAAAACAACGGATACAAGAAGCGCCTCGTAGATAACATCAAGAAACAAATTGGAACGAACAAAGAACAGGAGAAGGAAGGAAAAAAATGGGCTACATTAACATATATGGGAAAATCAACGTACAAACTGGCGAAATTCTTTGGAAAACACAACATCAATACCGCATTCAGAACAAGAAACAACCTAGGCAGAATACTAAGGAATAAAACAACCGAGGCAAATATACTAGACAAACAAGGAGTGTACAAATTAACTTGTACATGCCATTGTAGCTACAATGGGCAAACAGGACGAAAAATTAAGACTAGATTTAGGGAACACATTAGAGACTATAACAAAAAACTACGAGAACCAAAATCGACTCCAGAATCAAACTTCGCGAACCATATATTTAACAACAAATGTACACCAGGACATATTAAGACAACGGTTAAACTGCTTCACACACAGCACAAAGGAAGCAGACTAAATGTATTGGAAAACATGGAAATATACAAACAAAAAACATTTGACGGACGAATAATAAATGAACAAATAAACGCTGCTTCGGACACAATATTTGAATCGTTGAAACATTTTTACAGGAAAACAAACACTGCACCAGCACAAAAACGTTACGCAGGTGCGCAAGACCAAGGCAATAAAGAACATCATAAACGTACAATTACAGATTATTATGTCACATAAAAGAGGAAAAAAACCTAATAGGTTCACACATAAACAAAAACGGAGAACAAGCATGATCGTAAAAGAATTTAGTTAGGAAAGAAGACGAATGAAAAAGGGAGCGACAAAATTAGGTAAAAAGAGACAAACAAAAAAAGGAGAGAGAGAGATGTAGGCAAAAAAGACAGAAAGGGACAAACGCAATAACATGAAGGGATACACGAACTATATAAACACAACTGACAATAGAACGCAACTAGTACGAAAAGAACACTGAAGATGGCTGTTGGGAAATAAAACAATAGATTTTGAATTTCATTTTTTCAACATAAGGTAATTTATTTATTCACTTCATTTATTTTTATATTTATTTATAAGGATTGTTTAGTGTTTTGTTTAGTTTTATTTTTCTTTGTTTTGTAAGTTTTTTGTATTAATTATAAGATAATTTCTAAAATTGTGTTGTTTTAATTGATTTATATTATTCATATAAACTAAAACGTTTGAAAACCAACTTTACTTATTACTGCTAACTTTATCCGCGTTCACGTCTCACTTGTTGTAGGGGCGAAGTTAAAGTAAATTGAATTGTTTTAGATTAAAAATATCAAAGCATATTAAAGAAAAACATATTAAAGAACAACAACATTAATTTGCCAGTATTAATAATAAGTAGCAGTACCGTTGTAAATTGAGACAAACAAGTTAATCCCAACCAAAGGAATGTACTGTGGGAACCAAAAGTAGGACATGTTTTGCGTTTATGAACAGAATGTACTGTGGGAAACAAAAGTAGGACATGTTGTGCGTTCATGAACAGAATGTACTGTGGGAAACAAAAGTAGGACATGTGCGTTCATAAACATCCCGCGCCACCCTGAAATATAGTTTCAGAATATGGGTAGATTTACTAAGCCAGTGATTGGTCGTATAATTTCACCATGAGTTGTCCTAAGTTTGACAACACGAACATTCCCATCGGGGCCCGGATAGGTTTCGATCGGCTTAGCCATCAGCCATTTTGCAGGGGGCATATTCCTTTCTTTTACTACTGCTAGGTCGCCATTTTTCAGATTTGGCTGGTCGATCTGCCATTTGGATCGCTGTTGCAGAGAAGTCAAATATTCCTTATGCCATCGCTGCCAAAATCCTTGAAACAGATTTTAAACATGTTGCCAATAACCAAGCCTATTCGGACTAACTTCGGCAAGGTTTCCTTCAGATACAGTAGTGTACGGCCGACCGATAAGGAAATGGGCTGGAGATAGATAACCACACTCAGAATCTGGGACAGTAAATAGAGGCCTCGAGTTAACGAGTGCTTCAATTTGCGTCAGTAAAGTATGCATCTGTTCGAATGTAAGTACGGCGTTCAAAATTACTCTTTTAAGGTGCAGCTTCACCGATCGCAGGGCTGACTCCCAAATACCGCCCCAATGAGGTGCAAATGGCGGAATATAATTCCATTGTATTCCGTCTTCAGCTAAAAATGCGGAAACAATGTCATTGTGGGTTTGCGAAATAAGTATTTTATGCATTTCGTTGGGTTGTCGAGAGGCTCCAATGAAATTTTTTCCGTTATCGCTGTAAATCTGGCGACATTTTCCTCTTCGTGCGATGAATCTTCGCAGAGCAGCAATAAAACATTCCGTGCTTAAGTCTGTGGCAAGTTCCAGGTGAATTGCAGAAGTTACAAGGCAAACAAATAGACATATGTAGCCCTTAGATCGTCGGGCGTTCCTACCAGAAAATTGTTTTAACAGTAGAGGACCAGCATAGTCACAACCAGTCTTTTCGAAGGGAAATGCTTGACGTACTAGAACGCTGGGCAGGTCTGCCATAAGCTGTTGACTCGTAATTTGGCGTTGACGAAAGCATCTTATACACTTATGTGTCAACTTCCGAACGAGATTTCGCGCACCTAGGATCCAATATGTTTGACGTGCGATAACGAATAGGGCTGACACTCCAGGGTGTAAATTTCTTTCATGTAAGTCCTCCAGAAAGAGTTGGGTAACCCGACTACCCTTCGGCAAAATAATAGGATTTTGTGTGGCAACATCAAGTTCTGAGTTGGATAAACGACCGCCAACGCGAATTAATCCGTTACTATCTAAAAATGGGAAAAGTTTCAGCAACTTGGACCGAGGGCCAACAGAGCGGCTAGTTTCTAAGTGACATCGATCATCACTAAAGACATTTTGAGCATGCTTCAGCAGAGCAAGTTTAGCTCGTTGCAGTTCATCAAACGATAGGCTTCTAGTGTGAACATTGTGTCCTTTTGTTGCATTGAAAAACTTAAAACATGTAAGCTACAATTTTAACGAGTCTAGTCCATTTTGATATTCGATTCACAACGTTCTCCAAAGGGTTGAAGTCTTCTACAGTAACAACCATGGTATTGGTACTAGGCTTCAACGCGGAAAGTGCCTCAGGGTCTGTAAGTATATCAAAATTATTAGAACGGTTTACAATAAAATTATATTTTGATTTGTCGCTTAGCCAATCAGGCCCCTTCCACCAGAGATCAAAGCTTAGTAATTTTGAGACAGACATCCCTCGAGAGGCGCAATCGGCTGGGTTTTCTTTACAAGCAACATGATTCCAAAAAGTTCGAGGCAAGTTTTCTAAGATCTCCGAAGTTCTGTTGCCCTCAAACGTTTTTAACCTCACAGGTGGCTGTGAGAGCCAAGACAATACAATTGTTGAGTCACACCATGCATGCGCTGTAATGGAATTTTGCGGAAATGCTTCTTTAATCCGTTTAATTAGGCGTGACAACAAAAGAGCTCCACATAGTTCAAGCCGTGGTAAAGATTTTTGTTTAATGGGAGCAACACGTGTTTTTAAAGCAATAAGTGCAACGCGAGTAGCTCCAGAAACATCAACAAATCTCGAATATACTACCGCAGAGTAGGCTTGAATAGAGGCATCTGAGAATCCATGTAGTTCCAGACTGTTATTATCATTTGGCACGAATCGGGGAATATTAAAATTTTTTAAGACCTCTAAATCATCTCGATATTGAGTCCATAATGTTGCAAGATGTGCAGGCAGTGGTTCATCCCACGATAAATTTTGTGACCATGGTTCTCTAAGTAAGATCTTAAAGCGGACAACTGGCGCCAATATTCCCATTGGGTCAAATATTCGGGACACATCTGACAGAATTTTCCTTTTTGTCGCAACTGAGCCTTCTGAAAGTGCGATTTTGTAACCGAGCTTGTCAATATCAGGGGTCCAGTAGATTCCCAGAACCTTTTTTATGTCCTCATCTGGGGTTTTAGTAAACGAAACATCCTGAGAGCTCCTGGATATTGCTGGGCAATTCGAAATCCATTTCCTTAATTCCAGTCCTGCATAAGATAGCAACTTGATCAGGTCATCTCGTTTGAAAACTACATCCTCTTCAGAGGCACCGCCGGTGAGAACATCATCCACATAAAAATCCTCAAGTAAAATCTTCGACGCTACTGGATAAGATGACTTGTAATCATGAGCCAGCTGCTCTAGAACACGAACTGCGAGGTAAGGTGCGCAAGCTGTTCCATACGTGACAGTACATAATTGATAATGTTTAATTGATTCTGAGGGCGCTTCTCTCCAGACAATTCGTTGATAGTTTTTGTGGTTTTCAGCAATCCATATCTGCCTAAACATCTTTACTATGTCCGCTGAGAAAACATAGCGATGAAATCGAAAGCGTAAACACACTGAGAACAAATCCCGTTGAATGCTAGGTCCAATGTGTAAAGTATTGTTAAGAGCAGTTCCATTTGAATCTTGAAATGAACCATCGAATACAACACGTAATTTTTCTCCAAGTACTGGATGATGGGGCAAGTAGAAAGCCTTACCATCGTTTATTTCTACTTCGCTAGGGCTAATCTGCTGCATGTGTCCCAAACTCAAATACTCACGCATAAATGTGATATATTGGTTTCGTAGGGTAGAGTTTTTTAGGAGTCTTTTCTCGACCGCGTAGAATCGGGACAACGCTCCTTTAAATGTATTTCCAAATCGAGGGGATTAAATTTTAAATGGTAATTGGACCACATATTTACCATCACTGCTCCGAGAGTGAGTTAACTGGAAGTGAGATTCAACGTTGGCATCATCTGGATCGATTCGAACATTGTGGCTAGGCTCTTCTATTTCCCAGAAACTTCGGAGGCACTTGTCAATATCCACAGTGGAAAAAAGACACGTTGCTTGATGAGTACCTTGCATGTTATCAACACAAGTGACGACCCATCCGAAAATGGTTGAGATAGCAATGATGTTTCCTTTAGGGTCAAATCGTTTTTTGAAGGTAAATATATCCCAGATATATTCAAGGCCAAGTAAAATATCTATCTCTGAAGAAACGTTATAACATGGATCGGCAAGAGGCAAATTCTTTAAGTAAATTGAAGCTTGATTATGAAATGAGCGATTTGGAAGCGATGCCGTTATATTCGACAAAACATGTACAACTGCATCCAAGTTGTGTTCTGAAACCCGAGACTGTACCATAATGTGACAGGATCCACGGGTTGTTTCTGCTTTTACTGAGGAAATTCCGTTAACTAAAATCTTTGAAGGAGACCTTGCAAGTCTCAGACGCTGAGCGCAATTTTCGGTTATATACGACAATTTTGATGCGGAATCCAGCAAGGCACGACATGGAATTAGTTGACCGGACCAATTTTTTACGTATATGAGTGCCGTGGGCATTATAAATTCCTTTCTAGGTTTTGTTTTCGTTACACATGACCCTTGTCGAAACGATGGAGATAACACCGGCATGCTATAGTGGCAATAGTAGAGCAAGAACTATTGGCAACAGTGGAAGTACTAGGCACCTGCGGTGTTTCAGGAACAGAAGGCTTGATAGCACTGGCTGAAGTAGGTATATGTAAAAGTGAATGATGGCGACGATGGCAATCTTTACATTTGTGCTTCGATGGACAGATTTAAACCGCATGACCAGTTCTGAGACAATTGTAGCACAGGGAGGCTTCCTTCACAAACACCCGACGCTCATTAAGGCTCAGTTGTAAAAAGAGTGGACATTTAAATATTGAGTGCTCTACAGATTTGCATTTGACACAAGAACTAGTCTTGCCATTTGTACTCACCAAACATTTTGTATGCTGTCTATTTGCGTGGCCTGGCTTCTCCTGACAGGTTGACTTGCGTTGACACAGTTCCAGCTCTTCACATTGGCTATCCAAAAACTCAAAGAAATCCGTAATAGTGGGACAACGGTTATTAAGGCTGGTCGGCTTTTGACTCAGTGTCCAGTTTGGCAAGCAGCAAGTAAATTATCCAGCAGTCACGTTCGGTTTTTCCAATAGCATCAAGACCTCGAATTATTTCATTAGCTTCGTCCGATAATTTTCTTAAGCTAAAACCATTTTTAGTTGAGACAGAGGGCAAACACATAAATGTCTCGATGAACGAATTAATGATATGTTTCGGTCGATCATACCTTTCCTTTAGCCTCATCCATGCTGTTTTATATGCAGCCTCTGTAACCGGAATATGTTGAATGAGTCGGGCAGCGTCATTTTTCAACAACGGTTTCAAGTAATGAAATTTCTGCGTTTGCGAGAGCGCTGCCCTTGAGTCCACTGTACTTGCAAACAAATCTTTAAAGCTTGGCCAATCCTTGTACGATCCGCTAAAGGATGGAATGTTTATTCGTGGTAATTCGTTTTCTCTTTGTGGAGTAGTTACAGCAATTTTCTGTAGGAAATCCGCTTGTTGGACTGCCAGCTTTTCCAGGGCATCTGCGCTATTGCCATTGTCTGCTTGCTTTGGTGCTAAGGTATTTTTTAATGCGAACAATTTCCCTCTAGCCGCTAGGTATTTTTCCTCATAAGCTTCAAAATCCTGCTCTGGATCCACAAAATTTGCCTGGTTGCGGTATTGATGCATCTCATCCGTGGATTTGAGAAACTCCTGCCAAACAGTTTCCAATCGCTCCAGTCGGCACAGGACAATCTCGACAGTACAATCGTCAGGGGGGCCTTCGGAAAATGCAAGTAGCCGCGTCAAAGATCCCTTCAACCGACCTCTATAGATGACTAAGGTATTCATTTCTTCGGCCATTTGGTGTTGTGATCAATAAGAACTTAAAATACAAACGAATCGCAACTTTATACCAACTTATTGTTTTGTTTTTGCACACAACCGTTAGGCACTTATCAGCTTTTATTTTTTGGTTTTCAAATAAGTTTTTTTGAATTTATTTTGGATTTCAATTTTTTCTCTTCTTTTTCTATGGAATTATTTTTGGCTTATAATTTCAATGGTTAAAGTTTAAGTTTGTTTATAAACATTCATTTCTTTTATAAATATCTCATTATTGTTTTAATTTATTTTTATATTGTGTAAAATTAACAATGTCCCTTTTGAGAGATATTTCTTTATGTATTTCTTTCCTTATGTTTGTTTGTTTCTTTTTTGATTAATTAGGCACTGTGTTCAATTTATTACAATTATTGATTAATAGATTTAATATGGTAAATTTTAAATATATTTTAATTATAATTTTTTCTTTTTTGTAAAAATCCGGCTCGAAGGACCAGCTCTTATGTTGGGAAATAAAACAATAGATTTTGAATTTTATTTTTTCAACATAAGGTAATTTCACTTCATTTATTTTTATATTTATTTATAAGAATTGTTTAGTGTTTTGTTTAGTTTTATTTTTCTTTGTTTTGTAAGTTTTTTGTATTAATTATAAGATAATTTCTAAAATTGTGTTGTTTTAATTGATTTATATTATTCATATAAACTAAAACGTTTGAAAACCAACTTTACTTATTACTGCTGACTTTATCCGCGTTCACGTCTCACTTGTTGTAGGGGCGAAGTTAAAGTAAATTGAATTGCTTGAAATTAAAAATAACAAAGCATATTAAAGAAAAACATATTAAAGAACAACAACATTAATTTGCCAGTATTAATAATAAGTAGCAGTACCGTTGTAAAATGAGACAAACAAGTTAATCCCAACCAAAGGAATGTACTGTGGGAACCAAAAGTAGGACATGTTTTGCGTTTATGAACAGAATGTACTGTGGGAAACAAAAGTAGGACATGTGCGTTCATGAACAATGGCAAACAGCCGAAACCGGTTTGTTCACAAACCAAATTTGACGAGGGTCGACGAAAAACCGTACCCAAACAAAAGGAATAAAAATATCCTTCGAATTGTTTTGCCAATTCCCCTGTGGGGTGAGTGTGTTGGGTTATGACATTTTTCGGCGATTTCCGCCGCTAGCTCGAATGGTACGCAAAGCTTTCATGAAAAGTCTTCATTAAGTTGGATAACCACATACAGCGTTTGATATCGGGTAGCTGCTCAGTATTTTCGAAGACTTTATCAAATCGAAGAATTAAGAACTTTTGTTTTTCTATTCCGAATCTTGATCAGACTGACTTTTGGCTGGTATATTTGCAAATAATTCTTATTTTCCAGAAAGTAGTCAACCACCGCCCGAGCTTGACAGAGTACCCATTACTATGCCTAGGATATTCTTTCGAGTTAGTGCGATTAACAACGGCTTACTTAGTGACCGACGGTATGGTTTCCGTATGGGGCGCTCTACGGATGAATTGCTCACTTGCAACTCCATATATCATTTCGGAGAAAATAAGATGGTGGTTTTAAATATTTCCAAGACGTTTGATAGAGTGTGGCATGATGCACTTTTGCCAAAACTAGTTGCTTTTGGTGTCGGTGATAATTTCTACAGATTTATATCAACTTTTTTCAGGAATCGCACTGTACGAGTTTTTATAGATCTGATTAAATTCGATGAGTTTAATTCAGGGGTACCGCAAGGCATCGTTCTTTTTCCTACTCTATTTCTTATTTTTCATAATGACATTCTTTGTCAAACTTTCAACCCTATTTGCTCTTTCGCAGATAACAGTATTATTTAGCATTCATATTCATAGACCGAACTAGTTATAGGTGAGTTCCAAAAAGCGGAACGTGAACGATACACTCAATCATGATTTCCCAACGATCTCAGAATGGGGTCGTGTGAATAAAGTCAATTTTAATTGCCGTAAGACGCAACGTTGCATGCTTACGCATATATCTGTGTTCGAAAATGGTGCTGCAACTGTAACTATTAGTGGTATGGTTAAATCGGAAGCTCCTGATGTTCTTGGCATGAAAATTCAGTCTGATTTCGTCGTACTATTTATACAACCTATATCCGTCCAAAGAGGAAATGCAACTCTCATGTATGGGCTGACGCCCCAAAGTCTATTTTAGAGTTGTTCGGCAGGGTACAGGAGAGGACCAAGAGGCTCATTGGAGACGGTAGGGTATCTAACTTTATTGATTCCCTAGAGCATCGATGTAATTTACATAGGTTGTAGTTCACTGTCTTATCGTTACTACAATGGTAAGTGATCTAGCGAAATTAGACCACCCGAAGCTCGCATATTTTTTGCGTTTGACTTGATTTTCATTGAGAGCGCATCTATTTGTGGTCGATTGGCCAGTGAATCGCACTACGCATTACAGAGAGAATTCGTTTTTTAGCAGAAAAGTTTGTATGTGGAATAAACTCCCTCCAGAGGTCTTTCCTGTCACTTTCAATGTAATTCAAATCTAACATCCACAAACACTTCTTCCTCTTTCCTACTCCCCATAACCTAATTTTCTAGTTCTGGTACAATGCATTACATGAGTAGGGTCATCCTCTGAATTCTGATCCGAGCAGGAAAAAAAAACTATTTGATTAAAAACTCTGAGAATTCAAGTCTATCAAACTGCAAACATATCCAGAAATTTCTTTCATGTTATGGAGTGATAAGGTTTGCAGCACAATGTTTTTCGGCTAAGGCTAAGGAGAATCCAAATGACTGCAAATGCAGGCCCCATCGAGCGCGAGGCGATAGATTAGGACCTTATGAGATATTAGCCAGTAACCACCGAAAACTACTTACTGTTCGGGTGTTAAAAGGTGGGTTTTGAATTGGCTCTCCGGGCCTTCGCTCTCCAGACATAAAATTATATCCTGTGTTGTTAGGCTACATACATTGGCAAACAAACCAAACTTATGTATAAAATCAATGCCTAAAAATTAAGGTCTGCTAAGGGATGGAACCAGAAATAAAATAGTTTCGTCGGAAGTTTTCTTAAAACAAATTTTGTAGGGCCAGCTTTTTCAAGAAATTCAATACAATTTCTTTTAAGACATGTGGTTTCCCCAGTGTCCAATAAACTTTTAATATCTATATAATTAATGTTTATTTTTACGTACAACCGCATATTATTTCCCTCATATAGTGAAGCAAACATAAGCAGACGTCTGGAGCATATGGCTTAATAACCGGGCTTACGTTTTCGTAGAACGAGTCTCCCTCGTTTGAAACTTATTCCTCTGCAGGTTTTCCTAATACCCTGAGTAATTAAGGGCGACCACGTTATCTCGGCCACATCTAAAACAAAAACCAGAGCATGATGGCGAAGGACAGTGCATTAAACTGTGTCCCACTTGCCTACAATTCCAGCAAGTATATCCGCTGTTAAAAGAAATAGCTGAACTATTAAAACTAGGAATACAATCTTCTTCGAAACCAATTTTATGTGCTCTTAGTGCTTAAGCTTGACGCTAAGGACACTGTTGCTTTTGAATAGATAATAAATTTTCAGCTCTTTTTGGTTGTTGACAATAATCACTCAACCCTTCGATTCTAACTGAAAGCATATTGACCTTCGACCTTTGCTAATAAGCCTTAAAAAGTTTCCTGAGGCAGCTGACCGCGGTCAATTTTTCTTTCTACAGCTGAAATTCGTTTTCATACCGCTTGTACTGCGTCTTTCTAAATCCTCCCAGCTTTGTATGGGAATCAACTTTCTGATATTCCAATACCAATCCAGTGCTTGATATTTTAACAACAAATGAGAACTATGACGAAAGTCATTAAACGAAGAATTAAGAGCCTTGACGCAAAGAATCGAGCCTAAAAATAAAATATTCAGCTCACAGATTAAAAAGCCGATTGCACCGCTGGTGTGCATCATATATACTGCGCTTAAGCATGTCAGTTGTATCTGAAAATTCTGCAGAGGTGAGTTAATGTGTGAATAGTATTGAAAATTTCTTAATAAACTTTATTTTAATGTAGGTTACTCTGACTCCCAACAAGCTGTACCCGATGGCCAAAAACTGATACTTAAGCCTGATTCATGTTATTTGTTGTCTTCCTATGGGCTGACTTAGAGCTGGACCAAATTCTTGCTGTAGGACGTGTTGCATTTGTCAGGAGATGTCCCTACTTATAGTCTTCTCCGCCACTGGATGAGCTTATGACACTGGAATATTCTTGCCCAATTATTCCTGTTGAACTTTTTGCGCTGTTATGCTACTATATTTATAGTGCAATTTACATACCTGACACAACACATCGGATCTTGCAAGGAAACATTTCTATCTTGCATTATAGGCATAAACTACTGCACTACAGAAGTAATTGCACAGACAGTTGTCGTTACTGTGGTAGTGTTATATTGTAACGACAACATAGGGACTGTTTTTAAACTACAGTAGATACTTTGATTCTCGGTATATTCTGTATATTTATTGAAAGTTGGCAATTAGTCGTACGTATTTAAACTTTGTTTGTGCTCTATATATGTTTAGTTTGGGGATAAGTAAAAGAAAATAAAAATGGAGGTTATTAGTTCTGTCGAATCGACCCTCTGACTATAGACTTGAATGATCCTCTCTTGTTGTCATAATGCGGAATTAATTTTTTAATTAGCTAAAAAAAGTAGACCATTACAAAATTATAAAAAATTAGCAAGTAATGATTTTGCAGACTAGTTGATGCCACAACGCCTTCAGGACTCTCTTTGACTTACCAAAAATGTACACCAGCGGCTTGCTAGGAAAATATTTAACATAAGAACTCAACTCGTTCATTTTCGGGCCGCACGCCGCGAGCTAATTTTGTTGTAGGTGCAGTTGATGTAAACTAAAACTAGAGGGGCCCAATTATTTGTGGCACTGGAATGTGTGCAGTTGCTCCGACTAAAGCACGGCGTTATAAGCCATAAAAATAAATCAAGAAAAACTACCCTCGCCTCATCCTATGGCTTTTCGTGCATTTTCTATACAAAATCCGGGCAGGAGATGATGTGCTTTATTCTTAGAATTCTTTTATTGCAAAATAATTATACACAATACTTATAGTTTTTAATTAAGTTTATTTACTTATACGCGTCTATAAACACAAAAACAGATTGTAACTTTACTTAAGTATCTAAAAGCTGCTTTATTAACTTTGTCTTTACTTGAAAACGTTTGCTTATAAAAACCAAATTATAGCCCAACAGATAGTGCTTATATATTACGTTTTGAGCCGTCCTCGAATACAGGAAAATTGTACTTCGACGTCATCATTATTCAGTGTACGCCTAGTTGGCATTTATTTTCTGTTTGTTTAATTTATTTCGTAGAATTTTAATAAAGCATGTTGTTGTTATCTTGTGTTGATAAGAAATACGAAAACACACGCAATAGGTTATTTCATTTCCTTTGTTACTCATAATTATTTTCTTTTAAAGCTTAACATAAGCATCTTCGTAACTCCGCCGCCCACTTTTCGTCATTTAATGCCAAATCCTAAATCCGCTGGCAGTTTTAGTTCTGTTCCAAACACGATTTTCTTGGACTATGCAAGGTTGCATCGCGGAGAGATGATGGGTATGCCAGTAGAAATTTTGGTACATGCCACTTTTTTGAGATATAATTTATTCAGCTGATCAACTTGTAGTTCGTCAAACTTCATTATAATTATTTTTTATTTCGCTTCTAACACCAGTTGTTACTTTTATTTTTAAATTTCTTTTATTGCACAAGTAATTTATTATTTAAGTACTAGGTCTTTTTTATAAAAAATTTAGTAAATCTTTATTTTTTATATTTTTTCTCGATGTTTTGTCAAACCATTGGTTGGCATCTTCGGGAACAATTTATTAAATTAACCAAAAAAAAAAAAAAATTAAAAAGACCTGATGCTTACCAGGAGCCTGCAGAAATAATTACGATAACATAATGGTGGCCTTACAACGCAAGTACGGTGGCGCGCATAAAAGAGAAATCTACAGAATGGAGTTACGAGGCAGTTGAACGTTTTGTGCAGCTTACTTATCCAGGTGAATATCATCCATTCCTCGATCAGTTTAAAATTGAAGCATTTGTGAATGGCATAAAGGATCCAGATATTAAATATGCAATTTATGCAGCGCAGAAAGCATCCTAGGCCAGCGCCTACGAGACCGCCAAAGTTATCTCAAAGCCACGGGCTTCCAAGGTACGAGGCGGAGACAACAGAAGCAAGATGAAAGAAAGTTACTGGAAGAAAGAAGTAAATCGCGTGCAAAATGCTTTAGCTGCGGTAAGGTTTGACATTTTCAGCGCAACTGCAGATCTGTTAAGAAAAAGTCAAGATCTGCTTCACACCAAAAGGACAACAAACTGGCAAACAACACCAAATCGCACAGGGAAGCTAGAAAACAATAATGCAGATGCCCATGCAACGTAGAATGCAGGCACTGCAAAAAAGTCGAGGAAAAGGAATCCATCATTGGTGTGAGTCGTATCGAAATTGGCACACGAGAACACTGGTCTGAGGTCCTAAAGAAGGATCGCATTTTGTCAAAAATTATGTCGGCCAAGCTGGAGAACATAAGACCGGACCGTAAAGAAATATCGGCAGAAAGCCCACTGGCAAAATCGTACTGGGCTCAGTGGAATAGCCTTAAAGTCGTAAATGGTTGGCTATGTCGAAATTGGGAAAGTGCAGATAGAAAAACTGCAACGGACTTAGTCGTCGTGCCGAATTTCCGAATAAAAAATATAATGAAACAGTTTCATAATGGTCCCAGCGGCGGCCATCTGAGTGTAGCAAAAATACTGGAAAAGATAAAATAGCGATTTTACTGAGTAGGCTACCCACAATCTGTAGCCGAATGGATAGCAGTGCATTGCGGCCAAGGGTCCAACAAGAAAAAGTCGTGGCAAGCTACAACAGTACAATGCAGGCGCCACTTTTGAGCGGATAGCAATGGTAGTAGTGGCTTATTTCAGCAAATGGTCTGAAGCGTACCCTACTCCAAACCAATTGTCCAAAACGTTGGTAGATGAATTTGTGAACAATTGGGTGTCTCGATACGGTGTTCCAACAGAACTTCACTCCGAGCAAGGACGAAATTTTGAGTCCGCCATAATAAAGGAAATGTGCGACATCTATGGGATCATAAAGACGAGAACGACACTACTACACCCACAGTCTGATTGCATGGTAGAAAGATATAACCCCACCCTGAAAGAATATCTCAGAAAAGTGGTCAATATACACCTAAAAGATTGGGACGAGCATGTACCTAACTTTCTTCTGGCATACCGATCGGCTATCCACGATTCAACATCATGCAGTCTAGCATAAATCGTGTTTGGGACAGAGCTAAAACTACCAGCCAACTTAGACTTTGGCGTTAAACCGATTCCTGCACACGACGATAAAGAAAATGTTCCTCAGATACAAGAAGACCTGCACGTGCTTCAGGAGTTTGTCGCATCAAAATTAAAGCCAGGTATGATCGAGCAGTAAATACTGAACGATTTACTGGTTCTACTACTTAACCCATAACGGAAAAAAGGACTGTCTCCCAAACTGCAAACCCACTGGAAAGGACCATACAAGGTAATCAAGAAATTAAATGACGTGGCTTATCGGATACAGAAATATCAAAGTCCTAGGTCTAAGATAAAAGTGGTCCACTATTAGCGGCTGGCTAAGTATGGCCAAGGGAAAATTGAGCCTGTTCGAGACGAAAAGGCTTAAGTGGGCGTCAGTGTTACGGATGTGTCTTGCTTAAGTTTTAAAAGAAAATAATTAAGCAATAAAGTAAACTGCTGTGTATGTTGTTTACTAACTGCGTGGCTTGCTAAGAAAACATATATGTACACGCAAGGCACAACAAATTTCTAGATAAAAACTTCGTTGAAATTTTATACACGCAAGACAACAGCGATTCGGTACGCTGTTTACTAACTGCGAAGTTTTCTAAGAAAACTTATCTATACAAAACAATAACAAATATCTTAAAATAAATTCCAGGAATAAATTTTATTTGCATAAAAACAAAAATGCACACAGACATACAGGCGCCTATATATTGAATGGACAACATACAACAAAATATGATGCAAAAGAAGACTCTTAATTTTTGTAGACTGCTAGAGGACTAATATAAAAAGGCAGCGTCTGAGTGGATAGTTAGTTAGTGTAAACATAAATCTCGTGTAAAAATAAATCTCGTGAAGTAAAGACGTGCATCTTAAGTAAATTGCTCTGTAGTAGTTAAAGTAAATAGACTTCTAATTAATTTAAAAATTCTAAATCCCCTTTTATGATTCACAACATTAACGATTTTAGTGTTGTATATTTGAAATAGCTATTGCGGTACACAACACACATTTGCGACACATGGCAAATTTAGTTGTCTATAATAATTTACAGCGATTATGGTTGACAACATGTGTTTCTATGTGTTGTTACACACAGCAAAATCTTACAACTGCTCATTACCTCTTGTCTTGTTGTCGCGAACAGTTCAAAAATTGAAGTAGAAAAGAATTTTTAAGTTTTTTGGCTATATTTTTTTATATTTCATATTTAAAATATTTATTAGAAAAATAACAAATAAACGAAACTAAATCCAAATATTGGTCGCGGAAAGCCACAATTCGGAAGAAATAAAATGAAACTGTAAAAAAAATATTATGTATATATGCATATTGTAAATAAAACTGTTTATTTCCAAAAAAAAAATACTTACTCAGTGTTTGGAAGTTCCAGTGGATTAGAATTGTCACGAATTCTTTTCTGGACCACAAGTGTATTATTGCTGGGCTCATCATCATCATTAAACAAATTAACATTAACGTCCATAGTCTTATTTATTATAATTATTATTATTTTTTTTTCAGTTTTTAGTGCGCAGCGATGTATTTTAATGTGGCACTTCTGCGACATGAACAACATTTACGTGTTGTAATAAAGTTGTATTGTAACCGAGACCACATAACACTTATGCGTTGTGAACCATAATAAGGGCCTCTAAAATCTGGTGTTATTTATTTTGCAATAAAGAACTCACAACAAAACGTTTATAAAAGGTATAAACGTAACAATATATATACAATATCATTTATTTATAAAAATTTTGTTCTGCTTTTTATAATATGTCTGTATGCCTGGAAGTGACAGATCGATTTATATAATGGGTTCTAGCTTTTTGCGGCATATTTTTATTCACTAATTATGGGAATGAATATATCGGGTTTTTCAACAAGATGGTTAAATTTTAATTGTGGCAACACCAGCAACATGATAGTTTTTGCATTTAACTTTATGACGTAATCGTAGAATATATATTGGCAATTGTTACAATGAATTTACGAACATCGCATTAAGATAATTAAAATCCACTGTAAAAATGGTGGTTCTGTTAAAATTACATTTCGTAAAATCCGTGATATTTTCGGACAACAGAATCGTCCTTCTGAGACCGCTATTGAGGATTCGGTAGTTAAATTTGAGTCGACAGTCTCGATACAAAATATGCGAACACCTACGGCTGTTCGACCGGCTCGTTCAACTGAAAACATTGCAGCCACAGTGTTGAAGCAGATCCAAATTTGACAATTCCTCGACGTTCTCAACAATTGGTTATCCAAAACCACAACATGGCGAATTTTGCGTAAGGATTTGACTTTCAACTGGAGCAGGAATTGAAGCTCCAGCGTTGATTCCCTGAATTCATACGGGAATAACCGGTGGTTTTTCTGAAAAAAAAAACATTTTTTCAGATAAAGCCCATTTTTACTTGTCAGGGTATGTCAACAAACAAAATTACCGCATTCGGGCTTCTGAAAGTCCTAGATTGTTGAGAAGCCTGAATGTATTACTGTATGATGTGCTATGTGGCCTGGAGGCGTAAAATGCAGTAACGATCAATGGCTCACGCTCTCGCGAGAGGCTAACAACTCTACTTTGGCCTATTCTTACCGACATAGTAAATGAAACTACCAATTTATTGCAAACCAAAATTCCCCGATCTCATAATTTCACGACAATCAGCAGTTAAGTGACCAGCCATGTGGTTTAACACCACTGGATTATTTTTTGTAGGGTTATGTGGGGGTATGTTACGGAGTCAATCGAATCGATTTTACCCTTAAAACTCAAAATCCGTGATTAACGAAATATGACCGTTATTTTACCAAAAAGTGATTAAAAACCTTGATAAAAGAATCGACAACTGTCACCGTGGTGGTGGTGGACATTTGCCAGATATCATTTTTTATTCCGAATTTTTCTCCTCGTAATACAATAACAATTTCGATCATCTTAATATAAATTTGCTGCTTTAGAAAACAAGCTTCTAGTTGAAAAACCAGTTATAAGGAGCAGCTCAGCAGTTGAAAACCGCCTATAGAAGAGTCAGGGTAACGTTGACTACAGCACATATGAGTGCAGATCACGTATTTATTGTAACTGAGTGGATGCAGTCATTATCGGTGACTTTATGATAGTTTACGATAATAATCTGCACATGGGGCAACAAATAATAATATGGCGCAGTGTCGACATACCCCTGGATGTTAAATATAAGAGCAGGACAGGCAGTGAAGAGGCTACTTATTGTTGAATCTAAGAAGTTAACTCTTCAGGCGAGAACTAGTATTGTGCACAGAAAGGTGGAAAGGGCATAAACGCTAATGCCCTTTCAATCATTAAAATGCGGCGTACCGAAATTGGCTTGGGCGAAAACAAGTCGAAGGCTTAGAATGAGGACCCCATTTTGGTAAAAAATATATGGAAAAGATAAAGTAGCTATATTAGTGGGTATGCTGCACACAGTTTCTAGCCCATTGCAAAACTAACTGCCGGAGTCCAAGAAGTAAAAGTCGGGCGAAGCTTTAACAATACGACACAGGTGTTTTTTTAAACGGACAGTTATGGATAACGCATTTCCTGTGAGTGGCGATGCAAACCAGTATTTACCAGTGGTAATAGCTTTTTTTTGCAAATGGCTTGAAGCGTATTCCATTCCAAACCAAGAAACCAAAAAGGTGGAGGATGCATTTTTGAGCGATTAGATGTATCAGGTGTACCAGGGACGAACTTTCGAATCGGCCATATTCAAAGAGATATGCGGGAAATGCCGTCAAAAATAATATAATGTTACCGTTGTAACAAGTCCGATGGCATGGCAGAAAGATTCTATCCTGTGGTGAGCTTTAGTTGTAAACCTTATTGTTTTTATTTTATATTTTGTAGGAAAAGGGGTTGAGTTTTATCTTAGCACTCATGCCGCTTTTTGCCAGCGTTTTCACGCCGATTTTTGGAATCAAAGAAAAACAATTGCCTGTCAATATGATTCTGATTTTATTTAACTTATTCTCTAGCTTATATACTAAAATTATTGTCTATTCAACCTAATTTTACCAAATTCGATTTGGCCTTGAATTTGTATTTTGATATTGATTAATGGAACATGTGTGGGAAAACAATTAGTCTTTAATGTGTAAGTATGTAAACTTTACACGAAAACAAAATTTATTCTAAATATAAAAAACATAATTGCAACGTAAGTGGTTTCATGTTCATGGTCAGAAAACTGTGTGAGAAATTTATTTTAGGCTAGTTTTTGCTGACAACAGTGAAAAATAAAAGAAATGAACAAATGAATGAAGTGTGTAATAATTGTTTACATTTTGTGTTAAAAGGGTGGTACATAATTATGTGTATACCACACCCTTATCCTTTTTAATTTGGGAATTATTACAAATAAGTAGGTGATATGTTTATATATATTAAACTTATATTAATTGTAAAAATAATTATCGATTTACACTAAAGTATATATATATTAAAAAAATTTTTACTTAAAGTATTTTTTCAACATATTCTTATGAATTGTTTTTAATTTTAGGTTTTCTGTTTCTACAACTACATTATCTATGTCTATTACTTTATATGGACCCTTATATGATCTTTCACATTTCCTCCTATTTCCGATCTTAACCAGAACCAAGTCGCCTATTGCAAGGTCTATTTTGTTCTGCTTAATTTTTGATTCTAATTGTCTTTTTGTTTTTGCCCTTAAAATCAATTCACGTGCTTTTTCTAGTGAAAACGCAGTCTAGTTGTCAGTTCATTGGTGTAGTTGTCAAAATCATACATTTTTCGTGGTTTCTTCAATTCGTCACTTGGCAGTCTGGGTAGTTTACCAAATAGTAGTTCAAATGGTGAATAGTCAGTGTCAACGTTTGGTGTCGTATTAAAAGCAAATAAAAAATATGGTATCCATTCATGCCAATTTGCATCTTCCACAAAATTCAGAAAGTACTCGTTTAGAACGCGGTGATTACGTTCCACTGTGCCCAATGTCTCGTGATGGTATGGGGTTGAGAAAGATTGGTTTATTTTTAGTAATTCACAAATCTCCTTCATTAGCTCATTTGTAAATTCAGTACCTCTGTCTGTTTTAAGAACGTTGAATGAGCCGTACTTCAAAATTACCTGTTCCACTAGAGTTCTGGCTACCGTCTTTGCGTCCTTGGACTCAATAGGATAAGCAACTACATACTTAGTCAATTCACATTGCATCGTCAGTATATATCGAAAATTTTTAGATGGTCGCAAAGGTCCGACTGTATCGACCGTAACAATGTCGAAACTATCTGTTGGCGTGTCTGTTATGTTTAAAGGTTCTTTGGTATGTTTATGTTGTTTACTCTTTTCACATGGATTGCATGTCCTTACATAGTTTTTGACTATTTTACTCATATTCTTCCATATATATCTTTGTTTTAATTTAGATAATGTCTTTTTGACTCCGAAATGTCCACTGTGTGGCGCATTATGAAATTCTTCGATCAATCTATATTGTCTTATACTTTCATTTATTTTTTTTGGCATCTTATAAATTATTATTTTAATGTTGTTATTCTTCAGATTATTATATTTTTCTTTTAATTTCTCGGCCGTTATATATTTAAATATTTCACCGTCATCATATAGTACGTACTCTTTTATTTTCAAATTTTTTAACTTCAACAAAAGTTTCTTCATAAATGTTTCGGAAAACATAGGATTTTCGCTTTCGCCACATATTATATTCGTAATATTGGTATTTGATGCATCTATCTTTCCATATTTTATATTTTTTACTTCTTCGTGCTGCAGCTTATCATTATATATAAATTTTATTCTTTGAAGCTTCTTAATATCATTAATTGACGTGCATTCCCACGTATGGAGGTGATCAGTCTCCTGCGGAGATATGCCGTTCTCCTCCCATTTCCGTTCTATTATTTTGTTGATATCTCGGTTAACCTTTCCGCGCATTATTGCCAATGTTTTCTTTTCTTTTTCATTAATACAGATTGGAATCATGTCCTTCAAAATTTGCGAATTTATTTCAATTCTTGATAATGCGTCTGCGTTTACATTATTTGAACCTTTTCTATATACAATATCAAAATTATAGTCTGATAATTCCAGTCTAATTCTAGTTAACTTTGAGGATAGATTTTTATGGGAAAACAGTGCAATGAGGGGTCTATGGTCCGTTATTACAGTAAATTTTCTTCCATATAAATATGGTCTAAAAAATTGTATTCCCCAAAAAATTCCCAGTAGTTCCTTTTCAATAACCGATTTGTTTCTTTCATGCTTATTCAATGACTTGCTTGCGTAGGATATAGGTAAGTCGTAACCTATTTCACCTTGTGATATTATTGCTCCCAAAGCCACGCTTGAAGCATCTGTAGTCAGTATGAATGGTTCGTCAAAATTGTAGTATAGGTGGGTTCTTCAGTTTGTATCTTAATGCGTCAAACGCCCTTTGACAATCTTCTGTCCATTCAAATTTTACTTTTTTCCTCAGCAGATTGTTTAGACAACTGGCCGTTTTGGCAAAGTCCGGTATAAATCGTCTATAATAATTACAAAATGCCATAAATCTTCTTACGTCATCTGCATTCTGTGGGACTGGGTATTGGTCGATTACCTTGTATTTTGATGGATCAGTTTTAATGCCGTTCCTTGTAATCAAATGACCCAAATATATTACCTCGGGTTTCAAAAAGCAACATTTTTCAGCATTCAGTTTCAGATTATATTGTTCAAGTCTTTTAAATACTTTTATAAGATTCTCATTGTGGTGTTTCAAACTACATCCAAAAACGATAATGTCATCGACATATAGAAATGCTTCTGATTCCATGCCAGCCAACGCTATCGTCAACATTCTTTGAAAGCTGTTTGAAGATATTTTTAGGCCAAAAGGAAGTCTATCATATTGGTAATGACCATCGGCAGTGGAAAATGCCGTCATTGGTCGTGAATCTGTATTCAATGCGATTTGATGGAACGAACTTTCATATCAAGAGTCGAAAAATACCTTGCACGTCCTAGTCTGTCCAAAATATCCTCAAGTCTTGTTAATGGGAATTTGTCATTTACTATCTTATCATTCAAACGTCTGTAATCCACAACTAAGCGCCATTTTGTTATCTCATCTTGTCCCTTTTTAGGCACTAATAGTAATGGTGAATTGTATGGGATCACTGACGGTTCAATGATATTTTGTTTTAGAAGTCCTTGCACTTGTCTGTTTATTTCAGTTGTTTGTGTTTGGGGTAGGCGGTAATTCTTTATATATACTGGTGTGTTATCTTTAAGCTCGATATTTTGTTTGTAAAAATTATTTGTCGTCAGGGGTTCACCCTCGCGATGGAATATTTTCTGGTATTGTTTTAATATATTGTACATAGTTTGTTTGTTATTTTTATCAAAATCGTGAAAATTTACAGCGTTCAGTATTTTCTGAAATCTTGGTTTGGAGTACTCTGTGCTTTCTTGTGGGCAAGTCTTAAAAATATTATAGTGTCTTAATGGAGTTAAAGAGAGTTTTTGGTCTGATAGAGCTGCTGGTTGTTCTGTTGTATTTAAAATTTTCACATGTCGATATCCCTTTCCTGGTATTATTGTGTTTGCTACAAAAATTCCATTCTTTAATTCCCTATTGCATATAACACTATCTTCATCTATTTCGATATTGATTGGTACTATCTTTTCGCTTCTTGGTGGTATTATTACTCTGTGTAATTGTTTCATATTTACTTCTATTGGAATTGTTATATTATTTTCATTCATGTAGGCGTTCATGGTGTGTCTGTCGTAATCTATTAAACAGTTGTATTTGTAAAACAAATCCATTCCTAAAATCCCATCCGTCTCTATTGGAAGGTCAGCCTCGACCAAACAAAATTTATGCTTTATTTTCTGTTCCCCTACCATTAATTCTAGTTCGGCTGAACCAATAGCATTTATATGGTCTTTTGTTATACCTTTTAATTTGTATGTGTTTTCTCTTATTATATCATAATTATATATAACATGTTCCTTACATAAAGAGATGTCGGAACCTGTGTCCACTAAGAAAGTTAATTTATAAGGAATGTGCCTAATGGATATATAAACGAAATTTGAAGTATTTGTGTTAATTGTATGGATTTCTAATTTTCCCTTTTCGGAGATTCTTGTTGAGTCTCCGGGGTTTCTCCGTTTCCCTGGATTATGCGAACGTTTGGAAAGTTACGTCTCTAATTGCTATGGTTAAAGTTCCTGTTGTTTCTATTAAACGAAGTATTATGGTTGCAGTCAACATATGGGCTTCTATTGTAATTAGTATAATTTCCGTTCCTTTTGTTATTGTTATTATGATTGTAGTTTCTATTGTATCTGTTTTGAGATGGGTTAAAATTTTGCCTTCTTGTAACGTTGTGTGTATTTTGTTTGTAGTTTCTGTTTCTAATATTGCCATAGTCATTACTGTTACGTTTTCTGTCACTTATGTGGAAAATTTTCAAAGAGTTTGTTGCCTGTGTTAGTCTTTCTTGTGTACTGGCAACCTCGTATGCCTGTGCTAGTGTTTTAGGTTGGGCTGCGACTACTGCTGTTCTAATATTTTCTTGTAAACCCTCTTGAAATGTCTCTAGTGCCAATCTTTCATTCATCATTCTAATAGTAGATTGTGCTATTTCATTTGACTTTTCACCTAAATCTGTGAATTGTACAAGTGTTAATTCTGTTATTAGTGTATTTATCTTGTCCCTATATCCTGACACGGTACCTTTCTGTCGGGTATTTCTGATTTCCGAATGGAGACAACCGGCTGTTTTTGTTGGTTTAAAATTTGTGGATAACGATTTTTTTGATTCGATTAAGGTTTTTGGTATACCTTGTGTCAATAATAGGTTTCTAACTCTGTCATTTAATTTGATGGCTGTTACGTATTTTATGAGGTTGATTTTACCTTGTTCGGTTAAGTCATTATGAACCATTTCCACCATTGAAAGAAATATGTCAAGATGTGTCGGTTTTCCGTCAAATGTCGGAATAGTGTCTGAAGCTTTTTTACTATCAAAGTCGGACATGTTTGGGCTTGTAGATGATAAGGTGGAATGTTCCTGTAGAAGAAGTTCAATTGCAGTTATCTTTAATATTTCGAATTCCTTGATTTTCTTTTCCCTTAATTGTGTTGGTAAATATCCTAATAGTTTTCCGAATTCTTTATTGAGGTGGGTTATTAAATTATATTTTTCTTTTATAGTCTCCTTTGTGTATTTTCTAACTCTTGATTTCTTTGCATATGTTATTAGTGTTTGAATTTCATTGAAAATTTTGTCCATAAGTAATGGAAATTTATATCTATTTATTTATATTTATTATGCATTTTACAAAATTTAAATTCTTATGTTCTAATTGTTGTTAGTACTATTTCTGATTGCTTGTTTCTTTATATAATTTTTTAAAAATAGCCAAGCTCCTAGCAATATTATTATAACTAAAAATATAACTATTATGTTTACACTTAGTGCTACCTTATTATCATTTATGGCATACGCGCTGGATTGTTGGTTTACGTGGGTGTCAGCCAGTCCCATTGCTTCGATATTTGTTAGAACTTGTTCCAGTCGGTCTTCTTGGGTAATTTTAAATGTTGTAAGCATTAAGCTTTTTTCCAACCAGTCTTCTTTAATTCCTGGAGTTTCTTTATTAACTTTCTCTTTTGGCGCCCTTTTGAAATGTTAATAACTTGTTGTAATTCTATGCAACTTCTCTCGTGGCGTTTTTTGTTGCCTCCTCTCTTTTTTTTTGGCTTCTCCGGCTGTTGTTCTTCTCTAAATTGTTTTATATTATCCCTGTACACCTTTTGTCGTTCTGTATATTGCCGTAATGTGATGGGCTTAGGACCCGCTTCTTTGGGTGTAGGGATGTATTGTGGTGGTTGTTCGGTACTATTCCCTATAGATTTGGGGATGTATTCATTTGCCAGATCTTCCCACTTTTTAAATATTTGGTCAATCTCTTCCTTGGAAGTCATCAGAAATTGGACTATTAAAAAATTTTGCAGGATCACGAACAATTTGGCAGGATCACGAAAAATTTGGCAGGATCGCCATGTGGTGAGCTTTAGTTGTGAACCTTACTGTTTCTTTATTATATTTTGTAGGAAAAGGGGTTGAGTATTATCTTAGCACTTCTGCCGCTTTTTGCCAGCGTTTTCACGCCGATTTTTGGAATCAAAGAAAAACAATTGCCTGTCAATATGATTCTGATTTTATTTAACTTATTCTCTAGCTTATATACTAAACTTATTGTCTATTCAGCCTAATTTTACCAAATTCGATTTGGCCTTGATATTGATTAATGGAACATGTGTGGGAAAACAATTAGTCTTTAATGTGTAAGTATGTAAACTTTATATGAAAACAAAATTTACTCTAAATATAAAAAACATAATTGCAACGTAAGTGGTTTCATGTTCATGGTCAGAAAAATGTGTGAGAAATTTATTTTAGGCTAGTTTTTGCTGACAACAGAGAAAAATTAAAGAAATGAACAAATGAATGAAGTGTGTAATAATTGTTTACATTTTGTGTTAAAAGGGTGGTACATAATTATGTGTATACCACAATCCTATCCTAGAGGAATATCTCACAAAAGTCGTCAGGACATACCAAAAGGATTCGGATAAGCATAAGTTTTTCCTGACATACCGGTCAGCTGTACACAATTCAACCTTAAGTATTTAAGCAAAAATCGTATCTGGAACAGAACTTAAACTGGCAGCACATTTAGAAATTCACGTAACACCGTTACTCCGTGTACAAAGATAATGAAAACGATCTTCACAAGACTTGCACGAGTTTTGTAAGTTTGTCCACAACTACATTAAAATGTCCGGCGATAAAATGAAGCCAAGCAGGAAAAATAAAATTTTCTACCTGTTGCCAAATTACACAATTTTTATTTCAACAAAAGATATAATGATTTTTGTTTATTTTTGTATCCTTTCTACTTTAATTAATTTTACTTTACCTTTATCCGCGATCAACTCACGCTATGAAGGCGAAGTAAAGTAAATTAACATCATCATATGCAAATGTTAATTTTATCACTGAAAAATGTATTAAGGTGACCACAGACTTTATGGGCAAGTGTATTTTAAACATGTTGCCAATAGCTAAGGTTATTGGGAGTGACGTGAGGTTCCCTTCATATACAGTAGTGCACGGTCGACCAATAAGGAAATGGGCTGGAGATAGACTCAGAATCTGCGACAGTACTAAGAGGCCTTGAGTTAACAACTGCTTCAATTTGAGCCAGTAAAATGTGCAACTGTTCGAATGTAAGTACAGTGTTCATTATTACCCGTTTAAGGTGCAGCTTCACTGATCGTAATGCTGACTCCCAAATACCGCCCCAATGAGGTGCTAATGGTGGCATGTAATTCCTTTGTATTCCGTCTTCAGCTAAATATGTGGACACAATTTCATTATGAGTTTGCGACATAAGTATTCTATGTATCTTGTTTAGTTAGGCACTTATGTGTCAACTTCCGAATGCGATTTCGAGCACCTACGATCCAATATGTTTGGCGTGCGATAACAAATAGGGCTGACATTCCAGGGTGTAAATTTTGTGTGATGATTTTGTGTGGCAACATCAAGTTCTGAGTTGGATCACTAGCCGCTAACGCGTAATAATCCGTTAATGTTTAAAAATGGAGAAAATTTTAGTAAATGTGAGTGAACGCCAACAGAGCGACTATTTTCTAAATGAACTCACTCATCATTAAAAGCGTTTTGAACATGTTTCACCAAAACAAGTTTGGCTCCTTGCAGTTCATTAAAAGATAGGCTTTTAGTGTGGACATTGTGTCCTTTAGTGACATTGAAAAATTTAAGCATGTAAGTTACAATTCTAACCAGTCTTGTCCATTTTGATATTCGATTCATTACTTTCTCCAGAGGGTTGAAGTCTTCCACAGTAACGACCATGGCATTGGCTTTTGCACGGAAAGTGCCTCAGGTTATGTAATTATATCAAAATTATTAGAACAATTTACAATAAGATTATATCTTAATTTGTCGCTAAGCCATTCAGGCCCTTTCCACCAGATATCAAAACTTAGTAATTTTGAAACAGGCTTTCCACGTGAGGCGTAATCGGCTGAGTTTTGTTTAGAAGCAACATGATCTTAAATTTCTGAAGTTCTGTGGGCCTAAAACATTTTTAATTTCACAGGTGGCTGTGACAGCCAAGAGAATACAATTGTTGAGCGCACGTTATAATAGATTATTGCAGAAATGCTTCTTTATTTCATTTTAGTAGGTGTAACAACAAAAAAGCTCCACACAATTCAAGCCGTGGTAAGGATTTTTGCTTTATGGGAGCAACGCGAGTTTTTGAAGCAATAAGTGCAACGAGCGTAGCTCCAGTATTATCAACAAATTTCGAATATATTACCGCAGAGTAGCATTGAATGGAGGCATCTGAGAATCCATATAGTTATAGATTTTTGTTATCATTAGGAACAAATCGGGGAATATTAAAGATTTTCGAGATCTACAAATCGCTCGATATTGAGCCCATAATGTTGCAAGCTTGTCTGTGTCAGGGGTCCAGTAGACACCCAGAACCTCTTTGATGTCTTCATCTCGGGATTTATTAAATGAAAAATATTGAGTACTCCTCGATATAGTTGGACAATTAGAAATCCATTTTCTTAACTCTTGTCCTGCGATAGCAAGTTGATAAAGTCATCTCGTTTGAAAACTATGCCTCTTTAGAGGCAGCGCCGGTGAGAACATCATCCACATAAAAATCTGCAAGCAAAATCTTTTACGCTACTGGATAAGATGACTTGTAATCATGAGTCAATTGCTCTAGGACAGGAACTGAGAGGTAAGGTGCACAAGCTGTTCCATACGTAACAGTACATAATTGGTAATGTTTAACTGCTTCTGAGCGCGATTCTCTCCATACAATTCATTGAAAATTTGGTGGTTCTCAGAAATTCATCTCCGCCTAAACATCTTTACTATGTCGGCTGAAAAAACAAGCGATGAACCTTAAATCTAGGTGTGTAAATATTGTTAAGTGCGATTCCATATGAATCTTGAAAATTACCATCAAATAAAACACGTAAGTCCTGGATGGTGAGAAAAACAGAAAACTTTACCATCGTTGATCTGTACTTCACTAGAGCTAATCTGACGCACGTGTCCCAAACTTTCATACTCACGCATAACTGATATATTGCTTTCGTAGAGCATTTTTTTAGAAGTCTTTTCTCTACGGCGTAGAATCGGGACAACGCTCCACTAAGTGTATTTCCAAATCGAAGATAGTCTATCTTAAATAACAATTGGACCACGTATTTACCGTCACTGGTACGAGAGTGAGTAGACTGGAAGTGAGATTCAACGTAGGCATCATCTGGATCGATTAGAACATTATGGCTAAGCTCTTCTATTTCCCAGAAACTTTGGAGGCACTTGTCAATATCTACAGTGGAAAGAAGACACGTTGCTTTATTACTAACCTGCATATTATCAACACAAGTGACGATCCATCCAAAAATTGTGGAGATAGCAATGCTTCCTTTAGGGTGAAATCGTTTTTTGAAGGTAAATATGTTCCAAATATATTCAAGGCCAAACAAAATATCTATCTCTGATGAAACGTTATAACTTGGATCGGCAAGAGTTAAGTTGAAGCTTGATTATTGAATTAGTGATTTGAAGGCGATGCACCTATATTAGGCAAAACATGTATCACCGCATCCAAATTGTGTTCTAAAACACGAGACTGCACACGACTGTGACAAGATCCACGTGTTATTTCTGCTTTTACTGATGAAATTCCGTTAAATAAAATCTTCGAAGGGGATCTAGCAATTCTAAGCCGCTGAGCGCAACTTTTTTTATAGTGCCATGGGCACTATAAATTCCTTTTTAGGTTTTGGTTTTGTTACACATGCATTAGCAACAGTGGACCAAGAACTAGTAGCAACAGCGGAAGTGCTAGACAACTGCTAAGCATTTTGAAGAAATGCTGGATTTTCCTTCTTGTAATTGTTAGGTAAAACTGATACGTCAGCAGGGATCTCTTATAACTAATCGACGATTTAATACAGAGGCTCTAACATCACTCGTCCTCTCTAGTGATTGGCTTCTAGATTTTCCAAATAAATCTGGGAATCAGTATTATATGGAAGAATGTATCGTGTTGCTTTCTCCTTGAAGCACCTGTGGTAGAAACATATCTTATTGTTTCTATTTGCGCTTGAAGAAGGAAAACAATCCATGGTAATAACAACTGAAACACAGAATTGAATTAAACAAATAATTAAATTTATAGAGACTGCCTATAATTTACATATTATTTCAATTTGACAAACAATTCTTAAAGCTGCAAAGTTTAAAATAAATATTGATTGCATTGAGTACGTAAATAATAAATTGAACCAGTGGTTCTTTATACATCTTTATAAAGGAATCAGGCAGAAATTGAACAACGTTCAATGCGAATCGCGTAAAGTTAAATTCTTAACAATGCCTTCTGGAGTCAAAAATGCTACTTTTGTTTTATAACGATGCGTAAATGATATTCTCCATCCCTATATAGGAATATTTACATACTTTTTGTTAGATGATGTATTCTGCACTTCACCTGAAGAACATATAGAACACACATCCACATCAATGCAGTCCATAATACGAATATGAAAAATATCCGATAAGAAATCAAATTTCTGCCAGCAATCTCTTGACTATCTAGGGCATATAATGACATATATTAAAATAACACTTACCCTAAAATATGCAAATAACAAGAGTTGTCATATTCCTACGAGCTTAAAAGCAGTCTGGCCCTTTTTAGAATTCGCAAGTTGAAAGAAATTTACTCAAAACTTTGCAGCACCTTTAATACCTTCGTTAACTTTAAGTATTTTAAAGTAGGAAAACCCCTACTTTAAAGCTCAAATAAATTGACAATTATATATTGTAGCATTAAAATAAACATAGCTTAAATATAAAATCCCATTTACATTTCCTACTTAAAAAAAATTCTTTGCAAGTTTTTCGTAAATTTACAAATTTACTTCTTTTGTGACTTTTTTTTTAATTAAAAAGAAAAACAAAGAAATATGTTAATTTTGCCGAAAACAATAAAAACATTTTTGTAAATCTAACGACCCGAATAAAATTATATTCATGTTTGTACATCATTAACTACAAAGTGACAATTGAAAGTAATGGCATTGCCAGAATCAAAATACTAGTTTTACTAAAGCATCCCTTTTTCAAAAAAAGGTTTGCTAGGCTTAAAGTGTTTATTAACTAATCTGTGCTCATGTAGGACTTTGATTTTAAACGGCCTTTAATTTTTTACGGCTGTATGCAAAAAAAAAACGCCTACTAGAGCTTTAAAGTACTCGTTAGTTAACAAACACTTTAAGGTTAACAGACGTTTGTTAAAAAATGGTATTCATAAACAGTACTTTAGCTAATGTATGCTTTAGTAAAATTAGTATTTTGATTCTGGCAATGCCACTATTTTCAGTTGTCACGTTGTAGTTAACGATGTATAAAAATTAATATTATTTATCCGGGTAGTTAGATCAATAAAAAATGTTTTTATTGTTTTCAGCAAAATCAACATGTTTTTTTTTTTGTTTTTTATTAATCTTTTTAATAAAAAGCAAAGCACCGAAAAAAGGTTAATTTGCAAGGCTTACGAAGAACTTAAAAAGAATTTGTTCATATTAAAAAAATAATTATTCGGACAACGAGAATGTACATCAATAAAGCTTTTGTTTAAAATAATTAATTATAATTATATTTCTGTAAAATATAAAATAAAAAAGTTTAGATGTTTCATATTGAATGGCATGTTATATTTTAGTTTTTATTATTATTTGTATACTACAATTTGTTTTAATAAACATTTTTAAAAATTTTTGGAATGAAGTATAACTGTCAATTGAGCCGTTTACATTATTACAATAAGTCACAACTGAACAGTTTTTTTTTTCATTTTTAATAAATTTGATGTTAATAAGTTAAGAAGTATTGAGATTTGTTTGAGAGGAGTGGTGATAATTAACGGTGTAACAAAAATGTTTATTTTTAAAATGGCGTTAGTCGCTGTACTTAGGAAATTAATTACGGAGCTTAGTGTGAAAGAAATGGACACATTTAATAAGTGTGTGTGAAGTATTGTTGTGATTATTGGACTTATTTTTATTAGTTCGAAAGAATAGTGCAGTTTACTGAACTATATTATAGTGATATCTAATACACTACACATCGTTAGCATTATTTTGTTATTTTTTTATTCTCAGGCGGTTGCTTCGTGTTGTATAAAATATCTAAGAATGTCACAACTAAAAAGCATATTATTGCACATAGTGACTTATGTAAAGGACAAAATAGTAATAGTAGTAATAGCCCCCTGTCGAAAAAATCCTTCACAGTACACAACATGGAGAAAAAAGATTTTATTTCAACACAATCATTAGAAAAATCCGTTTCAGAAAGTAAACTAAATACAGACTAGTTAAAATGGCTAAAAATTAAAATTTTTTATAAAATAATTTAAAATAAAAAGATGACAATAACAAAGTAACTTATGCCACTTTTAAAATAAACGGCTAGGTTTATTGTAAACACAATTTGTTTTGTTTTTGGACTTTCAATAATAAAATTGAACTGTCAATTTATTGTAGGTTTAACGTAGGTTTTTCCTATTTTAAAGTTAACAAAGGTATTTTAAAGTAAAAGCGTTTTTTGAATACAACTTTGCTTAACAATGGCAGTTAAAGTTTTTATGCATACAGCCGTTAATCTTTAAGAAGTAAAATAATAACAATAGCTAATCAAAAACAAAATAACCTAAAATTTTTAAAGATCAAGTCAGACATACTGCATTTTATGAAATAAAAAACGAATTGTTAGACGACTGAAACAAACAGTAACTTCAAAAGTGCGGAAGCAGTCATATTAATTCAGGAGGCATTGTTCCGTTTAGATGCTAGATTGGAGAACTGATTTAGACAAATAGCAGTTATAAAAATAATGCTCCAGATATAGTAGACCAAAGAAGTAGAAATAGTGCATAGTTTTTAATATTTTCCTACTAAATAATAAAAATTAGGAGTAAATAAGAAAACCAATAGCAAAAAAATAGGAATACATACAAATCAATGACCAAAATTCTAAATACTGCTATATACATACTTTTACGTTTATTCCTCTAAACGGTTTGTTATATTGAGAATTTTTTTATTGCTAAATAACAACACAGCACTTCGGAATTTTTAAGTTAAAGCATTATTCACTTTAAGACACACAAAAATACTCGATGGAAACTTTACAACTTTAGCGCTTAAAAGTTGCTTTATTATCTTCGTCTTGCATCAACTATGTTTCAACTTGATCTGACTCTATTGCCGAGAAGGTGGTCCTGATATATTTGTTTTAAGCGGTTTTCGCATATGCAAAAATATTCCGCTTTAACATCATCACATATTATTATATATTATTGTTATCGTCATTTAGTGTAGGCGCTTGTGTGGCTGTTTTTTTTTGTTTTTTTTTTGTTCTAACGGTACCGAAGTACAAACCACTGCCTGTCAACGTTGGGCCACCACGGGCAATAACACTACAAGAATATAGAAGAAGACAAGCAACCAAAAAGGAAACTCAAACACCAATAAAAAAGAAAAAAAAAAGAAACGCGATGGCAGAAAATTCAGTTGAGAAAGGAATTGGCTATGGCCTATTAAAACCTCACAATATCAACAACAACACAAAAAACTAAAAAGAAAAATATTAAAAATCGAATAAATTAATAAAAATTGAAGTTAGGAACAGAAACTTTGTAATTAATATTATAAATTCAGAAAAAGAAAAAAATAAAAAAATTTTTAAATAAGAACACCCCAAAGTAAGTGAATATTTAAGAAAATATTGTAAATAATGGAAATTAGACATTAAGGGTATAATACTAGAATACATTATCACACTTACCATAGTCGCTATTGTAAAATACATAGCATATATTAAATTAATAATTATTTCACAAAATATATAATAAAACTTAGCAATAGACAAACTGCAATTACCAATGTATGAGTGCAAGAAACGTGTTATTAAAAAAAAAATATAAGTGTTAATAAAAATGGTAGCACCCATTTGGGGAAACCCAAAACCCAAGAGATTAATAATCATATATAATAGTTATAGTTTTTTAGTAGTTAATTATAAAGCACTAGGTCAATTTAATAAAACATTTTTAAAAAACTTTTATTTTTTATTATTTTTTCGATATTTCGCCACACCGTTGGTTAGCATCATC
Organism: Trichopoda pennipes; assembly: GCA_030448955.1. NCBI lineage: Eukaryota > Metazoa > Arthropoda > Insecta > Diptera > Tachinidae > Trichopoda > Trichopoda pennipes. The sequence continues at coordinate 1,456,436 of JASKUP010000062.1, read as the reverse complement.
AGGAAAACAAAAATAATGAACAAACAAATTGAAAAAAAAATTTTTTTTGATTAACAAATTCAAAATAATCCAACAAAAATTTTTTCACAAAACAAAACAAACAAAAACAATAAAAAACGAAAATGTGAAAACATTTTTTGTTTTACATACATACAAACAAATTTTCAATATTAAAAATGTTAGATCTTTTCTAAATTAAAAGCACAGCCTGCTTGTTTGACAACTTTTATTCGAATGAACTTAAATTATAAAAAGAAAACAGAAGTTAAGAAAAAGGAAAAATAGAGATGCGTTTGGGTTGCAGTGTTGCCAGCGTGCACATACTTCAAAAATTACCAACATACTCCAGCTCAACCCAAATGCATTCACAATACAAAACAATAAACAAAAATATATTTCAAAAATTCAAATTCGTTACTTCATTTTTAACAGTTCACATGCCCTGACATGTTTTTCTTTTGTTAATACTTTGGTGAAAATATCTGCAGCATTATCTTCGGATGGTATATATTCGACATCAATTGACCCGTCGTTGAATCTATCCCTCACATAATGAAATCTTATATCAATATGTTTGCTGCGTTTATGGATAGCTGGATTTTTAACCATAAAGTTTGCAGCCTGGTTATCACAAAAAACTATTGTGGGCTGCCTGACTAGTTCATCAAAACCGATTTCACCAATAAGGCTTCTCGCAAAAACAACTTCTTTACTTCCTTGGCAGAGAGCCACATACTCCGCCTCCATTGAGCTTAGAGCCACAACTGTTTGTTTTCTGGACTCCCAAGAAACCGCACCGCATGCCAGAAACATTACAAAACCCGAATATGATTTTCGGTCACACGTATCACAACCCCAATCAGCATCTGTATAACAAGAAAAACTGGGCTTGTCTTCAGTAAAGGATATTCCATTATCTAAATGTTTAAGAAGATATTTTAATACATGCTTTGCTACCCGTATATGCTCATCATGAGGGTGACAGTTAAATTGGGAAAGCTTCGAGACTACATGGGCAATGTCCGGCCTAGATATAACCGCTAGATACATCAATCCACCAATCAAGCTTTGATACTCACGTGGATCAACTTGACACTTAATATCTTCACACCGTTTTAGGACTGCTCCACTCGGCCAGGGTGTTGACACGGGTTTTGAGTTCATCATTCCCCATGTCTTTAGTAACTCGGAAGTGTACTGTCTTTGATGTATTTTTATGGGACCTCTATCGCCTTCTCTTTCTATTTCTAAGCCCAAATAAAAAGAAATTGATCCGCGATCCTCGGCTTCAACATGATTATTAAGTTGAGTGATGATTTGATTCATATCGACTTCAGTTGAAGACGCTACCATCATGTCGTCTACATACAATGCTATAATACTGACACAATCGCCATTTCTTCTAAAATATATACAATTGTCCGTTAGACATCGTTGGAAACCCATCTCTGAAAGAATTAGTGACACCCTTCTATTCCACTCCCTTCCAGCTTGGCGCAACCCATATAAAGCTTTGATTAATTTGCATACTTTATTAGAATGTATAGGATCTTCAAACATCGGCGGTTGCTCCATAAAAACTTCATCCTCAAGATTGGCATTTAAATATGCAGACACAATGTCCACATGTCTTAGTAATAATCTGTACTGAACCGCGAGTGCCAATAAAATTCTTATGGTAGAGTGGCGAACCACAGGCGCAAATGTTTCCTTGTAGTCCACATTGTATTTCTGGGAATTACCTTGAGCCACCAACCTAGCTTTATATTTTTCTATAGTGCCATCTGGTTTGCGTTTAATTGCAAATACCCATTTTGAGCCGATGATGTTTCGTGATTTGGGTCTGTCAACAAGTATCCAAGTTTTATTTTTTATTAAAGATTTATACTCACGTTCCATGGCACCTTTCCATTCAGAAGCTTCATTAGAATTCATTGCGTCCTTTAAGGTTGACGGATTTTCTACAATGGAATTCAGCATTTCGGCCACGACTGCATAGTGCTTTTTCGGACGTCCTGGTTGCCCCGTAGATATAAGCCTAGGCCTTCCACGACCCCTTTTCGCCGTTTCTGCATTTTTCAACTCTTCTTTTATATCTTGAGTCGGAGCTTCGTCCTCACTTGCCGTTTCAAAAGATTCATTCAGTGAATTAGTTTCATCAGTTTTGATTATATTACTTGTCTCATTTGTCGATCCAATTACGTTAACACAAAATTCTTCGTCACCACATTCTTCATTTTGTAATTTCTCAAAAGAATTTTCAAAAAATATAACGTCTCTTGCCTTTACTATTTCACGCTTTGTTGAATTATACAAGCGATATCCTTTCGTCATGGATTCATAGCCAACCAGTTTCATTTTAACTCCCTTCGGCATTAATTTGCCAACTTTATTTTTCTGTAATACCACAGCGTCACACCCAAACCTTCTAAAATGTGCAACTGAGGGTTTCTTGTTGTACCATTTCTCATAGGGTGTCATCTCGCCAAGAACTTTGGTTGGACTCCTATTTCTGATGTAAGTAGACGTATTAATGGCTTCTGCCCATAAATTTTGAGGCAGACCAGACTCATATAGCATACAACGAGCCATCTCGACAAGAGTCCTATTTATCCTCTCAGCTATGCCATTCTGCTGTGGTGTGTGGCTAACTGTTGTCTGATGCATTACTCCATTTTTCTGAAAATAGTCCTTAAATTTTACATTTACGTATTCTTTACCATTATCGCTCCTTAATTTCATTAATTTGGCGCCACTCTGTTTCTCAGCCATTGTCACAAACTCTATGAAAACATTAAATGCATCTGACTTTTGTTTCAAAAAATATGTAAATACATATCGCGAAAAATCATCAGTAAATGTCATCATATATAATGCACCGCCATGTGACTTTACTCTAAAAGGCCCACACAAATCTGTATGCACTAACTCCAGCACTGTTTTTGAATTAATTTGCGAATAATTGTTAAATGGCCTTGCAGTAATTTTTCCAACAGCACAAGTAACACACTCAAAATTTTTAGGTACTTTTAATTTTATACCTCTTACCATATTCTTGTTGCACAGTGTATTCAAATCTCTGGCGTTTAAGTGACCAAATCTAGAGTGCCATTTAATAAAATCATTCTCTGCTACTGCACCATACACATATTCTGCCGACGTCACGTTGTCTACTTTAGCAACAAATATCCCATTCTCTTTTACTGCATACATCATGTTTTTATTGTCTTTGCTTCTGATATTTGCACTATTTTTTGCAAAACAAATAGTATGACCAGCTTCGATAAATTTGCTGACAGACAAAAAATTTGAGTGAAGACAGGGCACATATAGCACGTTGATGAGTTTTATGCTCATATACTTTGACTTAATTCGCACTGTGCCTTTCCCTTCTGCAAAAACAGTCTTACCAGAAGCCAACACAATTTTTTGTTCTTCTTTGTGCAAAAATGAAAACAAACTTCTGTTGTTACACATGTGCGACGACGCGCCGCTATCTAAAATCCACTGCTTATTATACGCAATATGTGTTTTCACTGCAGACAGCAGCGACGCAACAGACTCACCACCATCAACTTTGCAATGAGAGCGAATATGCCCTTTTTGTCCACACTTGTAGCATTTAATACTACTACGTTTGTTCTCTCTATCAATGCGGATATTTTTTCTGTTAAACTTGTTGTTGTTTCTCAGTTACTGCGAAAATTCTGTCATCATTTATATTACCTTTTTCTCCTTGGCGTCGCTCTTCCTCTAGAACTTTCGACACTAACTGTTCTATTCCAGGCAAGTTATCTCTGCTCTCAACAGCAACAACAAAACCCTCCATTTCATCTGGCAAAGCACACAACAACAACACCGCAACAAAATCTTCATGCAACGCAATACCAATAGATTTTAAATCATCAATAATCCCACGAAATTCCCCAATTTGTGTAGAGATTTTCTCACCAGGATTAATTCTGAACCGTACCAGTTTTTTGAAGAGGTTCACTTTTCTACAGGCCGTATTGGCTTTATAGAGCCCACTTAAGGAGTCCCATGCACTCTTTGCTGTGGTGCAATCCTTAATGTGAATCAGCTCGCTAGGCCTCACACTTAAATTAATCATTGCAAGCGCCTTCTGGTCTACCACATTCCATGCCGCTTGCTTCTCAGCCTCTGTCGGACATGCACTCTGGACGGCATCCCACAGATCCAATGTAATCAACAGACTTTTTATCTGTATTGACCATGTCGCAAAATTTTCACCATTTAGCTTCTCCAGGCTAGCGACTGAATTCATTTTTTATGTCTCCGAACAAAAGCAAAAACTCCAATAAATTTCTTTTTATATTTAAAACTTTAAAAAACGTGGCACTGGGCCCATAACCTTTGTTAGATCTTTTCTAAATTAAAAGCACAGCCTGCTTGTTTGACAACTTTTATTCGAATGAACTTAAATTATAAAAAGAAAACAGAAGTTAAGAAAAAGGAAAAATAGAGATGCGTTTGGGTTGCAGTGTTGCCAGCGTGCACATACTTCAAAAATTACCAACAAAAAAATTTTTAAATGAAAAACAATTTTGAAAATACATAACAAATTCACAAAACAATAGTATTTTACACACATATTCTAAAACATAAATTTAATCACCCAACGTTACAAAAAATTAAAGTATTAATTATTAATATTATGCAGATACAGAGTTTTGTTTTATAATTTTATGCACTAAATGTCTATAATCGTGTGCAACATTCTCCGTATCTGCTTTAAAATTTATTCTTTTGGTTAATGGTACTTTAATTATTTGTAACATATAACGACGTTTATAATTATTTTCTATATTTAAAATTGAAACATTTTAAAAATTAGAATAGTGATTAACTTTAGAGCAATGCGAAGATAATGCTGTTTTTGTAAACTAATATTCCTGTATTTCTGGTCTGACCTATGTCCTGCGATTCTAATTTTCAATTTATTTTTTGTTGTGCTTAAATAAACCTTATTACGATCCTCCTTATCATTACCGTTACAAGGAATTTTGTACACTACATTGGACATATTTAATTTTTGAATTTTATCCTTAGTTTTACTAAACATAAAATAGGTTGTTTAGTAAAACTAAGGATAAAATTCAAATGATGATTCCTGTAGTCGCCAGCGGTATGTCTAAATCACAATATATGTTTGAATTTCTGATGTACCATGGAGCGGAAGTTATTACCCGTAAAATTTTATTCTGTCCACGTTGAATTCTATCCACATTTGAAGCTGAGGCAGTGCCCCAAAGTTAGATTCCGTAAGACCATATTGGTTTCAAAATACTCTTGCAAATTAGAAGTTTACAGTCTAGGCTAAGTTTGGAGTTCCTGCCAATGAGCCAATGTAACTGTGTTAGCTTAAGTTTCATTTGTGTTAGCTTTGAGTCAATATGATGTTTCCATGTAAGGCGACGATCAAGATGTATACCAAGATATCTCACATAACTATGGTGAGGAACAATGTGATTATCGATCCGAACGGGTGAACAATTATCTTTTGAATGCACTTTTGAACGTTCACTTTAATTCTTCATAATTTTAACCACAACTGAGTTATATGTTGCTGAAGATTTATGGAGGCCTGATAGGAGTTTTCGTGCGAACTTAGACACGCTGTACCTTCAGCAAACGTAGAAGTGCGGACAGTTTCACTTACAGGCATATCGGAGGTATATATCAAGTATAAAACTGTTCCAAGAATGCTACCTCGTGGTACGCCTGAGGAAATTGGTTTGGATACACTAACGAAGTGTCCTTCAACAACAGAAAATTTCCGTCCAATTATGTAGCTTTTTAATAGGTTGCTTATATTACAAGGCAAGTGAGCGGTCAGTTTCAGAAATAGAGCTTCATGCCAAACTTTGTCAAAAGCCTGAGAAACATCGATAAAAAATAGCTGAACAATACTTCTTCTCTTCAAAAGTCCTTCTTATCACCTGAACCAATCTATGGGTTTGTTCAAGTGTGCCATGTCTACCTCTAAAACCAAATTGATGGTCTGGGATACACCCACTATCCCTTAGAATTGGAGGCAATTTATTTATAAGCAACTTTTCAAAAACCTTTGAAATAGTCGGTAATAGGCTTATGGGCCTATATGACTCAATTTTGGTTAGGTCGTTACCCGGTTTTGGAATCATTTTAACTTTGGAAATCTTCCAGTCATCAGAATAGTATTCAAGCCGTAAAATGGCATTAAAAATAAATAGCATGATTCTGACTGCAATACTGGGGAGCTCTTTCAACATTCTGTTACTTATACCGTCCATACCAGGAGATTTTTTCGGGTTTATCTCAGAAATTAACTTTTGAACCTCACGCAACCTAAACTTTAAGGGTCGAGGGGGTAATGCAACTACGCTCGGCAAATTAACATCATCAGTACATTTGTGTGGGGCGAATACATCTTTCAAGTATTCGGCAAACAAGTCGCCCTTTTCAGTGTCCCTTCTTGCCCAATCTCCACTGATATTACGTAGAGGTGGCTTGCACTCAACGGGTTTTTAAGGTTTTTTGTAGCACGCCATAAAGATAAATTGGAGTTAGGAGTAGCATCGAGTCCCTCCAGATATTTTTCAAACGATGTAGTTTTTTCAAATGCTAGCAAGTCTCTAAGCCGCTTTGTGCAGTCTCTAAGTCTCTGCCTCTGCAGGGGCGATCTATGTTGCTGCCAATCCCTTCTAGCTTTTCGTTTTTCCGCTACGAGACGTTCAATGTCTGCAGAATAGATGTGACCTAAAGTAGTCTGCGGATGTTTAGTTGTTGCAAGCTGAGCTGCTTGTTTAATATTTTCACTTGAAGTTGCAAGACTGCACTCCACGTCCTCCGGTGTTCTTAGCAAAATATTTTCCGAACAATGGCTGCAGAGATATTTTTTAAAACTCAACCAGTTGATGCGACTGATCATATTTGTTTCAGGAAAAAACAAATGTCTTCTAAGCGGGTTACAAATAGTTACAATGGTTGGAGAATGATCCGAAGATGAATCCATGAAAGCTTCTACTGTCACTAAATCTCTTGAAATATTTTTTGTGACAGCAAAATCTATTACATCCGGAATTTTTTGTCTGTCAGTAGGCCAGTATGTAGGCTGACCACTCGAAGCAACATCCAAATCATTGCTGCTAATAGCGTTGTACAATGCTCGGCCCCTAGGTGTAATTAAGCGCAAACCCCAGTAGGTGTGCTTTGCACTATAATCGCCAGCTGCCAAAAAACGTGGTCCAAGGCCTTTAAAAAATTGTCCATACTGCTCCTCGGTTATTGAAAACCTGGAAGGAGAGTAGACAGATGATATTAATATATCATTAAAAAGATTTTCAACACAAATAGTTGTGGCTTGCAAATAGTCTTCACGCTTGCTGTCTAAAAAAAGATGTTTCAGTCTAGACTTTATTAAAATTGCTGAGCCCCCACATGCTCTTCCTCTCAGATCCTGGGTATCATAAAATGTGAATCCATTAATTTTAAAAATACCTGTTGTCAAATGCATTTCAGAGACCAGCATGATGTCAATGTTATTTTCCGTGAGGAAGTGTTCGAGTTCCTTTTTATGTTGGCGAATGCCATTTGCATTCCAAAAACATATTTTCAACGAATTCATTTTCTGTTCACAATTGCTTGAAGCAAAGTAGTCTGCATTTGCAGCATTTGTTGCATCATGTCATACTAGTCATACTAGTTGTAAAATTGTTTATTGTTTGCACAAGGTTGTCAATAGTAGCTTCAAGACGAGTAAAATTGAAGCTTGAGTTAGCATCTGCTATTGTATTTGGTGATGGAACATTTTTTTGTGGAACAGTGTTGATTTTTATGGTCGGGCCATTTGGGGATACGAAGTAGATAAAATATGCTCATTTTGAACTGATGTAATTTTAGGTGCCGGGGTTGCACCTTGTCTTACGAACGAATAAACGGGGCAACCTCTGAATTTTGCTGTGTGATTACCGCCACAATTACTGCATTTTTTAAGGTTTGTTTCCTTTTTAGGTTTATTGCAACTAGCAGTAGCGTGCAATTCGCCGCATATAACGCAAACAGATGGCAGGTTGCAGTATGTTTTTGTGTGCCCAAACTCTTGACAGTTGTGACACTGTACGGGCCTTGAACGTTTGCGTGGTTCTTCTACCGTGATTTTTCTATGCAATAGATATTGCAAATTGTAAATTGGGTGCGTTTCATTTTTCTTCAGTTTTACGTCGTTGGGCTCCAATTCTACTCGAAACAGAGGTTGTGGTATTTTCTCCCTATTAATTATGTTTACGACATTTTTAATTTTGAACCCTTGATCAATGAGGGCACCTTTTATTTCGTCTGGTTCAACACTTGGATCTACACCCTTTATTACAACTTGCAAACCTTTTGCACTTTAAGGCTGAAATGTGTAAAAGCTTAATTTACTATTTTTCTTCTCAAGTTCGTTAACCACTTTACGGAAATTCGCCTCCTCATGAACCTGTATTTTGGTTTCATCAATTTTGCCACGTTTCATTGGCATGACATAAAACGTTTCATCACCAATAGTCGAAATTAATTTCTTAACAAGGGCGTTTGAATTTTTTTCCCTCAAATAGATCGGTAGAGGTTTAGAGGATTTGGTCGTGCAGACAGATTTCTCGTTGTTTTCTTGTAACAAAGAAAATCGATTTTGGGAAATTACTGAGGTGCCATCACTATTTCTCGATAACTTTCGAACTGATGCGACCTGGGACGGTTTGGGACTTCGCCCACGTTTGGTAACCGTTAGGTATCTGTCCACTCCCACTTGGATCTTATGTCTTTTGATGTCGATAGCAGTTGTAGCAGCTTCGTTAAGTGAAGAGTAGGAACCCGACGGGGATGAAGTTTCCGATTTGAGTGGCACTGGAACCGATAATAATTCACTAGTTTGCGGTAGTGAACTTGTACAAACGCGAACGTGTTACTTTGCTGTTAGATACAGACTGTCATCAATTTTTTTCGTTGTGTTGTTTTCGTTTTCAGCATTAAGGGTTAAATAAGCATTTCTGCCGTTAGTGCTTACTTGACAGTTTTTTGCTTTTGAGGTACTCATAAAAGTATCTCTCAACTTTCCTTGTTTATTTTAATATGTTTTTTAGTCCAAAATTTTTTTGGCTGCTTTTATTTTAAATTTCACATCTGCTTTGGCCTTTAGCCGGAAATACCAAAATTTTATGTTAACACAAATGTCTTCACAAAATCTATGTCAGCCGCACTCGTCTTAACACAATTGGTCCACTTTCACGAGTAAACACCAGCTTTATATTTTGGTCGTCCACAACACACCGCCGTCAACAAAAAGCACGGCGCAGAAGTCAGGGATTATCTTTTACAAATTATTTTTATAATCTGCTGTTTTCTAAGCGATGCGCGGATCGGTCGCAACGGTATATATATCGATGTGAACGTTAGATCGTCTACTTTCTTTTAATGCCAAAATCTAGTCACTATGGCACAAGTGAGTGTCATTAATCGCACTACAAAGTTACTGCCAAAAAGCCGCACAAGGGTGTATATGTATCATTACAGCAATAAAAGAGAAAAAATTTAAAACACTGATAATTCAGTCAATACCGCACCGATTTCAATAAATCGTATATTCACTAAGTCGGCACAATTTGCCTGTCTGATTAACAATACTTTCGGAATTATTCACAAAAAAATTTGCACAAAATCACTATTATTCTTTACCACTAATATTACCACAATAAGAACTGAACAGTGTTGCTGCACATATCACCATACATAAATAAAAACATTAAAACATATCTATTGAAAAGCTCACAATTATCATAAAGTAACATAATGGCAGTATTCAATTTATAATTAATCTCATTTTAGTCTCTTTTTTTACTGACAATTCCATAGAATTAGAAACGACAAACTAACAATTTTTACAAGCAAAAAAATACAACATCAGACAACACACCTGTATACACAAAAAATTATAAACTACCCCATTCTCGTACAAGCATAATAAAAGATCAAGTACAAGAAATGATTAACGATGACATAATAGAACCTTCAGTCAGTCCTTATATTGCTCCACCCCTTTTGGCAGAGCAAAATGGTTTTCAACTAGTTCATTTCAACAAATAAAATTAGTTAAAGAATTGAGATCCTTAACAGCATTTTCAACACTACAGAATAATTACCAATTTAAGAGACTCCCGTTTGAACTAAAAATTTCTTCGACCAGTTTTCAAGGAATATATACAATAGCACTTTCAGGATTAGAATTCGAAGCTTTTTTCTATGTAGATGACATTATTGTATTTGGATGTCGTTTAAAACACCATTATCAACATCTCATTAAAGTCTAGAAAGACAACAAATATATTCACCCCTATTCTGGCTTTCGACTACGTCTCCGAAAAAAAACTGAATCGAAAAAACAAGAAGACGACAACAATGTTTACAAAACCAATTTGTTTACTATGTAATGTGGAATAGAAATATATAAATGAGCAAGTTTCCTACTTTCAATAAACAAAAGTCACAACAAACAATAAAAATAGGAAAATAAAAAAATTTGTACGCTTAATAATAATAAAATAATACAAAAGACTTGCGAATTAATAATTAAAAGGTAATCATTTTTGTTTGCAAAATATTTGAGTGCTAAAAATCCTGTCAAGTCGGAGGTGGTATTTTTAATTTTTGCATTTGAAAGAGAAATGGAATCCATAGCAGCGGCTTTATTGGTGGAACTTCATTACTCCCCACAGACAGTCAGCCAAATTATAAATGTTGTCTGTGCTCTACATAACATTTGTATAAGTTAACGAATGAATAAATTCGGTAACTGTAATAAAGAAAAAAATTATTATCAAGCAATCATTAATCTCCTCTGTGCAAATTCTTTTGGTAACCTTGAGACTGTACCAAAATAAGAGCGTCACATTTTGTTGCTGGCGTGGGAGATCGTGATTGGTTGATAATAAAAAGTACCGTTGTTCATGGAATGTAGAAAAGAGCTTTTTTCCAGTTGGTACATAGTATCAAGAGCTTAAGACTTTTCTGCATTTCATAACAGCGATTACTTTTCTTTCAACTGCTGAATCGAACGTACGAAAACTTATTAACCATTTTTATTAAAAATATCGCGTTGTAACGCTTGTGTTAAAGTTTTGATAAACATAGAATAATTATAATTAATGTTTAAATAAATAATTGTAAACCTTTTAATAAATAAAGAAAGAAAAATTAACGTTTAAATAAATAATAATTGTAAACAAAACTTATTAACCATTTTATAAAATTTTGCATTAAAAGACCGCGCGTTGGTTGTAACGCTTGTGTTAAAGTTTTAATAAATAAAGAAGGAAAAATTATAATTAATGTTTAAATAAATAATAATTGCAAACCTTTTAATAAATAAAAAAGGAAAAATTGAAATTAATGTTTAAATAAATAATAATTGTAAAAGTAAATACAACGGAATCTAAAGAATTCAAAGAAAATAAAACTTTGTGAAATCATACAAAAAACCCTTTGAACATTCAATAAATAAAGAAAGAAAATCTTTAATTCTTTAATTAATGTTTAAATAAATAAAAATTGTAAATTGGATCCTCTGCTAGACAAAAATCTAAATATTGAATTGTTTCTATAAAAAATTGAAACCTAAATATAAATTAAAAAAAAAAAAACAAATAAAATGAACATATGAATTTAAATATTTGACCAATTATCCGACTTTTGTTTTATTACCCTTCAAATGGATGTCGTGCTAAAAGTGGCTAAGGCTCTAGATGATCCTAAACATTTTGTGCTAAAAACCATGAATTCAACTAAATATTAATTTATACACTATTGTCCAAACATCGTTTGAACACTAAAAGAGAAAAAGAAAAATAATTAATATTTTGTTGAACTTTGAATCTTAAATTTACTATTGAATTTCAAATGTTATCGATAACCATTAAAAAAAAGTCGTATAAGTCACTACACTCTTTTTAGAAGTTATTTATAAGCTACAAATGAAACTGTAGTTTTTCATTTCATAAGAATATGACGTTTCCTTTTTAACAGACTTGTATTAAGAACTCACTTTCGATCTAACCGTTGCTTAAACCAATTGCTTTTCTCATTTAAGTTTGTTAAATTCTGTTATAATAACAGAAAAAGTAAATTTTAGTTTTTTCTGATTGATTAAATGTCATTACAACTATCGTTTAAACAAGTAAATGCTCAATATTTAAACAAAAAAATTCCATTACATTGTATTTTTATAGAACTTAAAAGATAATATTAAAATTATTAGTTGTAGCACTACAACAACATTTACGCCAAACAAAAAAAAGAGAAAAAATCCTTTTTCATTTCTATCTGGAAATATAATATTTCCCTTTCATTTGCCTTTTGTAATAAAGTACATTCATCTAATATTTTTTTTTAAGAATCTTATTATATTTCTCAGTATGTAATCATCATTTAATCTTTAAATATAAGTATAATTTTTACATATAAGAAAATCAACTGAACTATAAACTAATCTATAAATTTTATGTATTTTGAAATAAAAATTTGCTACTTTGAAAATTACTTTTAGAATATACGATATATATGAATATTATTAAAACTTCTTGATTGGTTTTTTTATTTTTTCTTATGTAATTATTTGATAATAAACACAGCGAAAAATATGATAGACAGAATATTGACTATAAGTGATAGAGAATTTCATTTGAAGAATAGGGATACAATAAGAGATATACTTAATGACAATGATTTTCCAGTAGAATTAACTAACAGATTAATTAGACAATATGGTAGTTATAGGCATAATTTAGGAAATTCTACGGCAGAGCCAAGAAATTATAAATCATTAACTTATGTTCCTGGAATATCAGAAAGATTAAGAAAGTGTAAAATATATGACACAGATAAATATATAATTGCAAACAAAACACATAACACATTAAATAAATTATTTAGCAGTATGAAGGATAAAATAGGAAAAATGGAAATATCTGATGTAGTATACAGGATACCATGTGGAGGAAATGACCAGGTGAACTGTGACAAAGTTTATATTGGGACAACAAAAAATAAACTTAAAACGAGATTAGCTGGTCACAGGTGTGACCAAAAATATAGGAATATTTCAGCACAGAAGACATCCTTATCTTCACATTGTAAGAAATATAATCATTATCCAAAGTTTGATGAAACATCAGTATTAGATATAGAAAAAAACTACAAGAGACGTTATATGTCGGAAATGTTAGAAATTGTTAATGTACCAAATGTAAGGAGAATAAATTTCAAGACAGACACAGACAATTTAGCTCAGAATTATAGGTACTTAATTAAAAAGACACATAATTTGTTATAATCATTTCATAAGAGAGAATTTGTTATTTGTTATTTATTTGTTGTTTCCGTTTCCTTGTTTTTGTATATTTGAAAATTTAAAATTTTTGTATGTATGTATGAAAAAATATTTTATGTTTTTGTCAAATGTTTTGAAACATTTTTTCAATTTGTTAATAATTTTTTTGTTTTCAAATTTAAAAAATTTTTTCCTGAAGAAGCTTTCCAAAGGAAAGCGAAATATTGAAAAGAAAAAATATATAAAAAAAGATCTAAAAAAAGAAAAAAGATATTTATTAAAGATAAAAAAGATCGTTTAAAAAATTATTAAAACTATTAATTCTTGACAATTAACTTTCAAACTAAAAGTAACCAATAAGTTGCAAAGGAGGAAAAAGTTATTAAATACAGTAATATTTTGTAATACAAAAGTATAAATCTTTAATCTAAAGTAAGCCATAGGCTTAATTAATTATTTACTGTTTATTTAAACTAGTTATCTTATTTGCAAGAAAAAAAAAACCAAAAAACAAAAACTTAAATATTTTTCTAATATTTGAATATAATTTAAATATATTCGGAGATTAAATACAAAAGTAAAAATCTTTACTCTAAAGTAAGCCATAGGCTTAATTAATTATCTACTGTTTATTAGAATCGGATATTTGCTACATTTTAATCAATAATAATTTAGAATGTTTAAAATTGAATCCTTTTAGTTTTTTTGAAATAATGCTAATCACACACGCAATGGTATTTTTTTTATTTTCAATAAGAAATCAGCGAGTTTTTGGTTTCTTTTGTCTAATTTTACTTTCCAAAATTGAAAATAATTTTACGAATAATATAATTTTCTAAATAAATAATATTTAGTTATTAAATTAAGTAATACTTTATATCAAACATTCTTAAAGTTTATCAGAAAATTTTACACAACTTTAAAAATTGGACAGAATGGAAAACTTTTTTTTAATTTTTCTTACATAAGAAAACAAATTTTCGCAAGTCGAGGACGACTTTTTTTAAAGGATGGGAGAAGTTAACGAATGAATAAATTCGGTAACTGTAATAAAGAAAAAAATTATTTTCAAGCAATCATTAATCTCCTCTGTACAAATTCTTTTGGTAACCTTGAGACTGTACCAAAATAAGAGCGTCACATTTTGTTGCTGACGTGGGAGATCGTGATTGGTTGATAATAAAAAGTACCGTTGTTCATGGAATGTAGAAAAGAGCTTTTTTCCAGTTGGTACATAGTATCAAGAGCTTAAGACTTTTCTGCATTTCATAACAGCGATTACTTTTTTTTCAACTGCTGAATCGAACGTACGAAAACTTATTAACCATTTTTATTAAAAAGATCGCGTTGTAACGCTTGTGTTAAAGTTTTGATAAACATAGAATAATTATAATTAATGTTTAAATAAATAATAATTGTAAACCTTTTAATAAATAAAGAAAGAAAAATTAACGTTTAAATAAATACTAAAATTCCGTTCCTGGAAAGGACATTACCCACACAGGATAATAGGAACAAGGAACTAAAATCGACACTTCGGAATGCCAAGGGGTAAAACGGAACTTGTATTTGTAAGATATTTGTGATTATTATTATTATTAATTATTAGTAATATTTATAATACCTTTATATAACATTACATTTTTGCAAATTGCACCAATTCTGTCTAAAATAAAATATTTTTATGAAAAATTACAAATTTTCTTCTGGATGCATTTGGATTTATTTCACTCTTAATAATATTTGGCACCACGTTGTTTAGCTTCCATCCTTTATAGAACAGTGATCTTCGCATTTTTGATATTTTGATTTAATATAGATTATTATTGAGTGAAAACGGAAAAGTATTTTCGAAATTTGATTGTAATTTAATTTGCATTCTGTAATGAGCATTGAAGCTTTAATCGATAGTTTGAACGATTTGAGATTTGAACAAGCCCCAAATAGAAGCATGGATGCACAGACTGTACCGGTATTAATAGCAGCAGCTATTAGAGAAGTCACTGAACAAACTCGTCAGGAGTTTCAGTCTACTATAGATGATTTAACACGTAGATTAAAAACTTTAGAAAGCCCTGTGACCGTAGAGAAGTATAGGGAAATCGAAATTGTTGAAGGAATCGAATGCAACAAGACGTTGGATGTTATTAAATCTGTACCGGAATTTAAGGGGGATGCGCCTAAATATATTTCTTGGCGGCAGGCAGCAATTACGGCTCACAAACTATACGAAAGGTACTATCAAGCTGTTGCCATTTTAAGAAATAAAATAATAGGCAAAGCAGACACAGTTCTGAGTTCGTATAATACTGTTTTAAACTTTCACGCGATTTTAGATAGATTATATTTTGCATATACCGATAAGAGGTCAGTTTTTACTCTTGAGCAGGAGCTCTCTACCCTTACGCAGGGATCCAGAGCTATTACTGAATTTTATAATGAAGTTGAGGAAAAACTCAATCTAATTATAAACAAGAACATATTGCTCTACGGGGAGAACGCAAATTTGATGGAATCACTAAATAACAAATATAGGCAGGACGCTCTTCGTGTATTCATTTCTGGTCTAAGGAAACCTTTGTGCGACTTTCTATTTTCATGCAAACCTGTTAATATGCCAATGGCACTGGCTGTAGCACAAGAAATGAGTACAAATCAGAGTAGGTACCATTTTGCTAGAAATTTTAATGAGACTATAGGTAGGCAGAGATTGATTCATACGGGACCAACAATACGCCAAAGTGTCCCAAGATATCCATTTCCTAATACATCCGTTGCGCCAAATAACCTTGCGCAGCCTAGATTTCGACCACACGCAATGCCGGTTCCACCAAACCACCAAAATGGCAACACATCCCGTAACGGAATACGTTGGAAAACACCTCAAAATGTGCAACCAATGTCGTACAATAACACTCGACAATTACAAGATTCTCGACCAAATCATAATTTTCAGAATCGTTTGATTGACACTGACGTTACTATACAGACTGTAACTACTGCTCAGAAAAATTCCCTAAGGCAAGGAAGACAAGGTGATCCTGGGCAACCCCACGATAATTCTTAACCTGTTTTTTATACATCTGATAGTCAGAACGAAGGTCTGACTGAAAATCGGGAGAAATTTCCCGAATATTTCGAGGAGGACCAGATAAATTTTTTAGACTTAGGCCCCTCTTGCCCTACGTGGAAAGGGAATTCAGAGGAAGAAAACAAAAATTCTTGGTAGATACAGGTTCCTCCAGAAATTATATTAAGAACCTAGGTATCTTCTCTCATGTTACCAGCATAGAAAGACCAATTTTGGTAAGGTCCATTCATGGAGAGAATTTCGTGGATCAAAAGATTCCCGTAAAATTATTCAACAAAGTCGCAGATTTTTTATACTTCCTTTTCTTACAATATTTGATGGCATAATAGGTTACGATTATCTTACTGGCATAAGGGCACATTTGGATACGGAAAACGGTATTTTAAAATATGAAGGCGGAGCAGAAGAATTATTGTTATTTTATTGCAACGAGATGAACCATATCACAGTCGATTCGGGTGACATTCCAAAATCGGTCCGAAATGATTTTTTTTTTGTTATTGGAAAGGTATGAAGGCATTTTTGCTAATCCTATCGAAGCTCTTCCATACAATACTAAAGTTGAAGCTACTATAAGGACAATAGATGATGAACCAGTCTATTCAAGGTATTACTCTTATTCTATGGCTATGGTAGATTTTGTGAATAATGAAGTGGAAGAGTTATTAGCAAACGGAATTATAAGGCAGTCTCGGTCGCCATATAACAATCCCGTCTGGGTTGTTGACAAGAAGGGTTTAGATGATAATGGAAAAAAGAAAAAACGTTTAGTTATTGACTTTCGCAAATTAAACTCCAAGACAGTTAGCGATAAATATCCAATTCCCGAGACATCCGTTATTCTGGCAAACCTTGGAAAAGCGAAGTTTTGTACAACTCTGGATTTGAAATCCGGATTTCATCAAATCAAATTGAGAGCAGGATCGGGAAAAAACAGCTTTTAGCATTAACCATGGAAAATTTGAATTTTGTAGATTACCATTCGGATTAAAAAACGCACCCAGTATTTTCCAACGTACTAAAGATGATATATTACGCCAGGAGATTGGTAAATGTTGCCACGTCTATATCGACGATATTATCATATTTTCTGATTCGGAGCAGAAACATATTGATGATATTGCGCTGATATTAGGAAAAATGGAGAAGTCAAAATTTTTTAAAACGTCAGTCGAATTTTTAGGTTTTACAGTTTCAACAATGGGCATTACAACTTGCCCCGATAAGATAAAAACAATAGTGAGCTACCAAATACTATCATCATTACGTAGTTTGCGCTCATTTCTTGGCCTGTGTGGATATTATAGAAGATTTGTAAAGGGTTATGCAGCTATAGTAAAGCCTTTGACGAAAATGGTCACATAGGGGCGAGGCAATCAAGGAATGTTAAAATCTGTTTAGATGACACACCGTGAAGGCTTTTAATAAAATAAAGGAAATACTTGCATCTGAAGAAGTTTTACTCCCGTATCCTGATTTCGAGAAACCGTTTGACCTTACCACTGATGCTTCCTCACACGCTCTTGGTGCTGTACTATCGCAGGGAGGTCGTCCGATTACCATGATTTCTAGGACGCTGTCCCCGACGGAAGAAAGTTATGCAGTAAATGAGAGAGAGTTGTTAGCCATTGTTTGGGCGTTAAAAAGTCTTCGCAACTATCTTTATGGAGTCAATAAGCTAAATATATTTACTGATCACCAACCGCTCATATTTGCTATATCAGAAAAGACCCAAATTCAAAACTAAAGAGATGGAAAGCATTTATTAAAGAATATGCACCAACTTTTCATTATAAGCCTGGTAAGGATAACGTGGTCGCTGACGCACTTTCCAGGCAATACCATAACATGATTTTCCATTTGTCTTCTACCTAGTAAAAAATTTTTATGGAGCCCAAATTGTTGCCGTGCCCCCCTTACATAGTACGTCAAATGGACAAATCGAGAAATTCCATAGTACACTGTCGGAATTGGCAAGATGTATGAAATTAGAATACTCCATTAATGATATGAGGGATATTATTCTTTTAACAGTTTTGAAATATAACCAGACTATACACTCCGTTACTCGTCTTAGACCCACGGATATATTTCATTCAATATCGGACAAACTCAGGATCTTTGTAAAAAATCAATTTATTAGTAAACAGAAAAAAGACTTAGAATTTCATAATAAGACCAGATGTATGCGTAACTTTGAGCCAGGACAAAAAGTCTTCGTCAAAATCAACAGAAGATTAGGAAACAAATTTAGTAAAGTTTACGTACAAAAAGAAATCCAAAGGGATTTAGGATCCACGGTCCAAATAGAAAACAAAATTGTTCACAAGGACAATATACACTAGCTTAAATTAGTTTCAGAGCCTGCTTAATTTGAACTTTCGAGTAACTTTCATTTCATTTAAAGAACACAATAAAACTTCTGAAAAACGTTTTACAATTCCGATCCATACCGATAACGAATGTGGTAAAATTCAATATTGATTGATTACTTTTGTTATAATAACAGAAAAAGTAAATTTTAGTTTTTTCTGATTGATTAAATGTCATTACAACTATCGTTTAAACAAGTAAATGCTCAATATTTAAACAAAAAAATTCCATTACATTGTATTTTTATAGAACTTAAAAGATAATATTAAAATTATTAGTTGTAGCACTACAACAACATTTACGCCAAACAAAAAAAAGAGAAAAAATCCTTTTTCATTTCTATCTGGAAATATAATATTTCCCTTTCATTTGCCTTTTGTAATAAAGTACATTCATCTAATATTTTTTTTTAAGAATCTTATTATATTTCTCAGTATGTAATCATCATTTAATCTTTAAATATAAGTATAATTTTTACATATAAGAAAATCAACTGAACTATAAACTAATCTATAAATTTTATGTATTTTGAAATAAAAATTTGCTACTTTGAAAATTACTTTTAGAATATACGATATATATGAATATTATTAAAACTTCTTGATTGGTTTTTTTATTTTTTCTTATGTAATTATTTGATAATAAACACAGCGAAAAATATGATAGACAGAATATTGACTATAAGTGATAGAGAATTTCATTTGAAGAATAGGGATACAATAAGAGATATACTTAATGACAATGATTTTCCAGTAGAATTAACTAACAGATTAATTAGACAATATGGTAGTTATAGGCATAATTTAGGAAATTCTACGGCAGAGCCAAGAAATTATAAATCATTAACTTATGTTCCTGGAATATCAGAAAGATTAAGAAAGTGTAAAATATATGACACAGATAAATATATAATTGCAAACAAAACACATAACACATTAAATAAATTATTTAGCAGTATGAAGGATAAAATAGGAAAAATGGAAATATCTGATGTAGTATACAGGATACCATGTGGAGGAAATGACCAGGTGAACTGTGACAAAGTTTATATTGGGACAACAAAAAATAAACTTAAAACGAGATTAGCTGGTCACAGGTGTGACCAAAAATATAGGAATATTTCAGCACAGAAGACATCCTTATCTTCACATTGTAAGAAATATAATCATTATCCAAAGTTTGATGAAACATCAGTATTAGATATAGAAAAAAACTACAAGAGACGTTATATGTCGGAAATGTTAGAAATTGTTAATGTACCAAATGTAAGGAGAATAAATTTCAAGACAGACACAGACAATTTAGCTCAGAATTATAGGTACTTAATTAAAAAGACACATAATTTGTTATAATCATTTCATAAGAGAGAATTTGTTATTTATTTGTTGTTTCCGTTTCCTTGTTTTTGTATATTTGAAAATTTAAAATTTTTGTATGTATGTATGAAAAAATATTTTATGTTTTTGTCAAATGTTTTGAAACATTTTTTCAATTTGTTAATAATTTTTTTGTTTTCAAATTTAAAAAATTTTTTCCTGAAGAAGCTTTCCAAAGGAAAGCGAAATATTGAAAAGAAAAAATATATAAAAAAAGATCTAAAAAAAGAAAAAAGATATTTATTAAAGATAAAAAAGATCGTTTAAAAAATTATTAAAACTATTAATTCTTGACAATTAACTTTCAAACTAAAAGTAACCAATAAGTTGCAAAGGAGGAAAAAGTTATTAAATACAGTAATATTTTGTAATACAAAAGTATAAATCTTTAATCTAAAGTAAGCCATAGGCTTAATTAATTATTTACTGTTTATTTAAACTAGTTATCTTATTTGCAAGAAAAAAAAACCAAAAAACAAAAACTTAAATATTTTTCTAATATTTGAATATAATTTAAATATATTCGGAGATTAAATACAAAAGTAAAAATCTTTACTCTAAAGTAAGCCATAGGCTTAATTAATTATCTACTGTTTATTAGAATCGGATATTTGCTACATTTTAATCAATAATAATTTAGAATGTTTAAAATTGAATCCTTTTAGTTTTTTTGAAATAATGCTAATCACACACGCAATGGTATTTTTTTTATTTTCAATAAGAAATCAGCGAGTTTTTGTTTTCTTTTGTCTAATTTTACTTTCCAAAATTGAAAATAATTTTACGAATAATATAATTTTCTAAATAAATAATATTTAGTTATTAAATTAAGTAATACTTTATATCAAACATTCTTAAAGTTTATCAGAAAATTTTACACAACTTTAAAAATTGGACAGAATGGAAAACTTTTTTTTAATTTTTCTTACATAAGAAAACAAATTTTCGCAAGTCGAGGACGACTTTTTTTAAAGGATGGGAGAAGTTAACGAATGAATAAATTCGGTAACTGTAATAAAGAAAAAAATTATTTTCAAGCAATCATTAATCTCCTCTGTACAAATTCTTTTGGTAACCTTGAGACTGTACCAAAATAAGAGCGTCACATTTTGTTGCTGACGTGGGAGATCGTGATTGGTTGATAATAAAAAGTACCGTTGTTCATGGAATGTAGAAAAGAGCTTTTTTCCAGTTGGTACATAGTATCAAGAGCTTAAGACTTTTCTGCATTTCATAACAGCGATTACTTTTTTTTCAACTGCTGAATCGAACGTACGAAAACTTATTAACCATTTTTATTAAAAAGATCGCGTTGTAACGCTTGTGTTAAAGTTTTGATAAACATAGAATAATTATAATTAATGTTTAAATAAATAATAATTGTAAACCTTTTAATAAATAAAGAAAGAAAAATTAACGTTTAAATAAATACTAAAATTCCGTTCCTGGAAAGGACATTACCCACACAGGATAATAGGAACAAGGAACTAAAATCGACACTTCGGAATGCCAAGGGGTAAAACGGAACTTGTATTTGTAAGATATTTGTGATTATTATTATTATTAATTATTAGTAATATTTATAATACCTTTATATAACATTACATTTTTGCAAATTGCACCAATTCTGTCTAAAATAAAATATTTTTATGAAAAATTACAAATTTTCTTCTGGATGCATTTGGATTTATTTCACTCTTAATAATATTTGGCACCACGTTGTTTAGCTTCCATCCTTTATAGAACAGTGATCTTCGCATTTTTGATATTTTGATTTAATATAGATTATTATTGAGTGAAAACGGAAAAGTATTTTCGAAATTTGATTGTAATTTAATTTGCATTCTGTAATGAGCATTGAAGCTTTAATCGATAGTTTGAACGATTTGAGATTTGAACAAGCCCCAAATAGAAGCATGGATGCACAGACTGTACCGGTATTAATAGCAGCAGCTATTAGAGAAGTCACTGAACAAACTCGTCAGGAGTTTCAGTCTACTATAGATGATTTAACACGTAGATTAAAAACTTTAGAAAGCCCTGTGACCGTAGAGAAGTATAGGGAAATCGAAATTGTTGAAGGAATCGAATGCAACAAGACGTTGGATGTTATTAAATCTGTACCGGAATTTAAGGGGGATGCGCCTAAATATATTTCTTGGCGGCAGGCAGCAATTACGGCTCACAAACTATACGAAAGGTACTATCAAGCTGTTGCCATTTTAAGAAATAAAATAATAGGCAAAGCAGACACAGTTCTGAGTTCGTATAATACTGTTTTAAACTTTCACGCGATTTTAGATAGATTATATTTTGCATATACCGATAAGAGGTCAGTTTTTACTCTTGAGCAGGAGCTCTCTACCCTTACGCAGGGATCCAGAGCTATTACTGAATTTTATAATGAAGTTGAGGAAAAACTCAATCTAATTATAAACAAGAACATATTGCTCTACGGGGAGAACGCAAATTTGATGGAATCACTAAATAACAAATATAGGCAGGACGCTCTTCGTGTATTCATTTCTGGTCTAAGGAAACCTTTGTGCGACTTTCTATTTTCATGCAAACCTGTTAATATGCCAATGGCACTGGCTGTAGCACAAGAAATGAGTACAAATCAGAGTAGGTACCATTTTGCTAGAAATTTTAATGAGACTATAGGTAGGCAGAGATTGATTCATACGGGACCAACAATACGCCAAAGTGTCCCAAGATATCCATTTCCTAATACATCCGTTGCGCCAAATAACCTTGCGCAGCCTAGATTTCGACCACACGCAATGCCGGTTCCACCAAACCACCAAAATGGCAACACATCCCGTAACGGAATACGTTGGAAAACACCTCAAAATGTGCAACCAATGTCGTACAATAACACTCGACAATTACAAGATTCTCGACCAAATCATAATTTTCAGAATCGTTTGATTGACACTGACGTTACTATGCAGACTGTAACTACTGCTCAGAAAAATTCCCTAAGGCAAGGAAGACAAGGTGATCCTGGGCAACCCCACGATAATTCTCAACCTGTTTTTTATACATCTGATAGTCAGAACGAAGGTCTGACTGAAAATCGGGAGAAATTTCCCGAATATTTCGAGGAGGACCAGATAAATTTTTTAGACTTAGGCCCCTCTTGCCCTACGTGGAAAGGGAATTCAGAGGAAGAAAACAAAAATTCTTGGTAGATACAGGTTCCTCCAGAAATTATATTAAGAACCTAGGTATCTTCTCTCATGTTACCAGCATAGAAAGGTAAGGTCCATTCATGGAGAGAATTTCGTGGATCAAAAGATTCCCGTAAAATTATTCAACAAAGTCGCAGATTTTTTATACTTCCTTTTCTTACAATATTTGATGGCATAATAGGTTACGATTATCTTACTGGCATAAGGGCACATTTGGATACGGAAAACGGTATTTTAAAATATGAAGGCGGAGCAGAAGAATTATTGTTATTTTATTGCAACGAGATGAACCATATCACAGTCGATTCGGGTGACATTCCAAAATCGGTCCGAAATGATTTTTTTTTTGTTATTGGAAAGGTATGAAGGCATTTTTGCTAATCCTATCGAAGCTCTTCCATACAATACTAAAGTTGAAGCTACTATAAGGACAATAGATGATGAACCAGTCTATTCAAGGTATTACTCTTATTCTATGGCTATGGTAGATTTTGTGAATAATGAAGTGGAAGAGTTATTAGCAAACGGAATTATAAGGCAGTCTCGGTCGCCATATAACAATCCCGTCTGGGTTGTTGACAAGAAGGGTTTAGATGATAATGGAAAAAAGAAAAAACGTTTAGTTATTGACTTTCGCAAATTAAACTCCAAGACAGTTAGCGATAAATATCCAATTCCCGAGACATCCGTTATTCTGGCAAACCTTGGAAAAGCGAAGTTTTGTACAACTCTGGATTTGAAATCCGGATTTCATCAAATCAAATTGAGAGCAGGATCGGGAAAAAACAGCTTTTAGCATTAACCATGGAAAATTTGAATTTTGTAGATTACCATTCGGATTAAAAAACGCACCCAGTATTTTCCAACGTACTAAAGATGATATATTACGCCAGGAGATTGGTAAATGTTGCCACGTCTATATCGACGATATTATCATATTTTCTGATTCGGAGCAGAAACATATTGATGATATTGCGCTGATATTAGGAAAAATGGAGAAGTCAAAATTTTTTAAAACGTCAGTCGAATTTTTAGGTTTTACAGTTTCAACAATGGGCATTACAACTTGCCCCGATAAGATAAAAACAATAGTGAGCTACCAAATACTATCATCATTACGTAGTTTGCGCTCATTTCTTGGCCTGTGTGGATATTATAGAAGATTTGTAAAGGGTTATGCAGCTATAGTAAAGCCTTTGACGAAAATGGTCACATAGGGGCGAGGCAATCAAGGAATGTTAAAATCTGTTTAGATGACACACCGTGAAGGCTTTTAATAAAATAAAGGAAATACTTGCATCTGAAGAAGTTTTACTCCCGTATCCTGATTTCGAGAAACCGTTTGACCTTACCACTGATGCTTCCTCACACGCTCTTGGTGCTGTACTATCGCAGGGAGGTCGTCCGATTACCATGATTTCTAGGACGCTGTCCCCGACGGAAGAAAGTTATGCAGTAAATGAGAGAGAGTTGTTAGCCATTGTTTGGGCGTTAAAAAGTCTTCGCAACTATCTTTATGGAGTCAATAAGCTAAATATATTTACTGATCACCAACCGCTCATATTTGCTATATCAGAAAAGACCCAAATTCAAAACTAAAGAGATGGAAAGCATTTATTAAAGAATATGCACCAACTTTTCATTATAAGCCTGGTAAGGATAACGTGGTCGCTGACGCACTTTCCAGGCAATACCATAACATGATTTTCCATTTGTCTTCTACCTAGTAAAAAATTTTTATGGAGCCCAAATTGTTGCCGTGCCCCCCTTACATAGTACGTCAAATGGACAAATCGAGAAATTCCATAGTACACTGTCGGAATTGGCAAGATGTATGAAATTAGAATACTCCATTAATGATATGAGGGATATTATTCTTTTAACAGTTTTGAAATATAACCAGACTATACACTCCGTTACTCGTCTTAGACCCACGGATATATTTCATTTAATATCGGACAAACTCAGGATCTTTGTAAAAAATCAATTTATTAGTAAACAGAAAAAAGACTTAGAATTTCATAATAAGACCAGATGTATGCGTAACTTTGAGCCAGGACAAAAAGTCTTCGTCAAAATCAACAGAAGATTAGGAAACAAATTTAGTAAAGTTTACGTACAAAAAGAAATCCAAAGGGATTTAGGATCCACGGTCCAAATAGAAAACAAAATTGTTCACAAGGACAATATACACTAGCTTAAATTAGTTTCAGAGCCTGCTTAATTTGAACTTTCGAGTAACTTTCATTTCATTTAAAGAACACAATAAAACTTCTGAAAAACGTTTTACAATTCCGATCCATACCGATAACGAATGTGGTAAAATTCAATATTGATTGATTACTTTTGTTATAATAACAGAAAAAGTAAATTTTAGTTTTTTCTGATTGATTAAATGTCATTACAACTATCGTTTAAACAAGTAAATGCTCAATATTTAAACAAAAAAATTCCATTACATTGTATTTTTATAGAACTTAAAAGATAATATTAAAATTATTAGTTGTAGCACTACAACAACATTTACGCCAAACAAAAAAAAGAGAAAAAATCCTTTTTCATTTCTATCTGGAAATATAATATTTCCCTTTCATTTGCCTTTTGTAATAAAGTACATTCATCTAATATTTTTTTTAAGAATCTTATTATATTTCTCAGTATGTAATCATCATTTAATCTTTAAATATAAGTATAATTTTTACATATAAGAAAATCAACTGAACTATAAACTAATCTATAAATTTTATGTGTTTTGAAATAAAAATTTGCTACTTTGAAAATTACTTTTAGAATATACGATATATATGAATATTATTAAAACTTCTTGATTGGTTTTTTTATTTTTTCTTATGTAATTATTTGATAATAAACACAGCGAAAAATATGATAGACAGAATATTGACTATAAGTGATAGAGAATTTCATTTGAAGAATAGGGATACAATAAGAGATATACTTAATGACAATGATTTTCCAGTAGAATTAACTAACAGATTAATTAGACAATATGGTAGTTATAGGCATAATTTAGGAAATTCTACGGCAGAGCCAAGAAATTATAAATCATTAACTTATGTTCCTGGAATATCAGAAAGATTAAGAAAGTGTAAAATATATGACACAGATAAATATATAATTGCAAACAAAACACATAACACATTAAATAAATTATTTAGCAGTATGAAGGATAAAATAGGAAAAATGGAAATATCTGATGTAGTATACAGGATACCATGTGGAGGAAATGACAGGTGAACTGTGACAAAGTTTATATTGGGACAACAAAAAATAAACTTAAAACGAGATTAGCTGGTCACAGGTGTGACCAAAAATATAGGAATATTTCAACACAGAAGACATCCTTATCTTCACATTGTAAGAAATATAATCATTATCCAAAGTTTAATGAAACATCAGTATTAGATATAGAAAAAAACTACAAGAGACGTTATATGTCGGAAATGTTAGAAATTGTTAATGTACCAAATGTAAGGAGAATAAATTTCAAGACAGACACAGACAATTTAGCTCAGAATTATAGGTACTTAATTAAAAAGACACATAATTTGTTATAATCATTTCATAAGAGAGAATTTGTTATTTGTTATTTATTTGTTGTTTCCGTTTCCTTGTTTTTGTATATTTGAAAATTTAAAATTTTTGTATGTATGTATGAAAAAATATTTTATGTTTTTGTCAAATGTTTTGAAACATTTTTTCAATTTGTTAATAATTTTTTTGTTTTCAAATTTAAAAAATTTTTTCCTGAAGAAGCTTTCCAAAGGAAAGCGAAATATTGAAAAGAAAAAATATATAAAAAAAGATCTAAAAAAAGAAAAAAGATATTTATTAAAGATAAAAAAGATCGTTTAAAAAATTATTAAAACTATTAATTCTTGACAATTAACTTTCAAACTAAAAGTAACCAATGAGTTGCAAAGGAGGAAAAAGTTATTAAATACAGTAATATTTTGTAATACAAAAGTATAAATCTTTAATCTAAAGTAAGCCATAGGCTTAATTAATTATTTACTGTTTATTTAAACTAGTTATCTTATTTGCAAGAAAAAAAAACCAAAAAACAAAAACTTAAATATTTTTCTAATATTTGAATATAAGTTAAATATATTCGGAGATTAAATACAAAAGTAAAAATCTTTACTCTAAAGTAAGCCATAGGCTTAATTAATTATCTACTGTTTATTAGAATCGGATATTTGCTAAAAATACTACATCTACTTAGAATACATTTTAATCAATAATAATTTAGAATGTTTAAAATTGAATCCTTTTAGTTTTTTTGAAATAATGCTAATCACACACGCAATGGTATTTTTTTTATTTTCAATAAGAAATCAGCGAGTTTTTGTTTTCTTTTGTCTAATTTTACTTTCCAAAATTGAAAATAATTTTACGAATAATATAATTTTCTAAATAAATAATATTTAGTTATTAAATTAAGTAATACTTTATATCAAACATTCTTAAAGTTTATCAGAAAATTTTACACAACTTTAAAAATTGGACAGAATGGAAAACTTTTTTTTTAATTTTTCTTACATAAGAAAACAAATTTTCGCAAGTCGAGGACGACTTTTTTTAAAGGATGGGAGAAGTTAACGAATGAATAAATTCGGTAACTGTAATAAAGAAAAAAATTATTTTCAAGCAATCATTAATCTCCTCTGTACAAATTCTTTTGGTAACCTTGAGACTGTACCAAAATAAGAGCGTCACATTTTGTTGCTGACGTGGGAGATCGTGATTGGTTGATAATAAAAAGTACCGTTGTTCATGGAATGTAGAAAAGAGCTTTTTTCCAGTTGGTACATAGTATCAAGAGCTTAAGACTTTTCTGCATTTCATAACAGCGATTACTTTTTTTTCAACTGCTGAATCGAACGTACGAAAACTTATTAACCATTTTTATTAAAAAGATCGCGTTGTAACGCTTGTGTTAAAGTTTTGATAAACATAGAATAATTATAATTAATGTTTAAATAAATAATAATTGTAAACCTTTTAATAAATAAAGAAAGAAAAATTAACGTTTAAATAAATAATAATTGTAAACAAAACTTATTAACCATTTTATAAAATTTTGCATTAAAAGACCGCGCGTTGGTTGTAACGCTTGTGTTAAAGTTTTAATAAATAAAGAAGGAAAAATTATAATTAATGTTTAAATAAATAATAATTGCAAACCTTTTAATAAATAAAAAAGGAAAAATTGAAATTAATGTTTAAATAAATAATAATTGTAAAAGTAAATACAACGGAATCTAAAGAATTTAAAGAAAATAAAACTTTGTGAAATCATACAAAAAACCCTTTGAACATTCAATAAATAAAGAAAGAAAATCTTTAATTCTTTAATTAATGTTTAAATAAATAAAAATTGTAAATTGGATCCTCTGCTAGACAAAAATCTAAATATTGAATTGTTTCTATAAAAAATTGAAACCTAAATATAAATTAAAAAAAAAAACAAATAAAATGAACATATGAATTTAAATATTTGACCAATTATCCGACTTTTGTTTTATTACCCTTCAAATGGATGTCGTGCTAAAAGTGGCTAAGGCTCTAGATGATCCTAAACATTTTGTGCTAAAAACCATGAATTCAACTAAATATTAATTTATACACTATTGTCCAAACATCGTTTGAACACTGAAAGAGAAAAAGAAAAATAATTAATATTTTGTTGAACTTTGAATCTTAAATTTACTATTGAATTTCAAATGTTATCGATAACCATTAAAAAAAAGTCGTATAAGTCACTACACTCTTTTTAGAAGTTATTTATAAGCTACAAATGAAACTGTAGTTTTTCATTTCATAAGAATATGACGTTTCCTTTTTAACAGACTTGTATTAAGAACTCACTTTCGATCTAACCGTTGCTTAAACCAATTGCTTTTCTCATTTAAGTTTGTTAAATTCAAAGGAAAGAAATTTGAATTAAATAATTTTTTGTAACATAAAAATACTTACCCTTTTTATTCATCCCGGTTACCAAAAGGAAACGAGATAAGTATTAACTTTAACTAAAAAGTTTCAACTATATTACACAGATTTGGACGTTAACGAATTTCAATTTGAAAGTTAAAAAAATGGTATAGAAGAAGGTACAGAAGATTTTAATTATCTATCTATGACAGAAAGTGTTCGAAATGATATTCTTTCCACTTTTTAATGATCACTAACCGTCTCATCTAAAGGTATCAATAGGAACACTTTTTTGCTTTTTAATTTCTGTGTATTTTTTTATTATTTTATACAGTAAATCATTTTCATTTTATATTTAATAGAAATTAAAGGGTATAATTAGAATTAAAAACTAAATTTAACTAAAGTAACAACAAAAAATCTTATACATAATAAAAAAGAATGAAGCGCATTCATTGCATTTGATTAAAAATCGTGTACTAATTATATTACAGTTTACTCTGAATCAAAGAACTGGTGCTCCAGCTTAAGCATTTTAATTTTAATTTTCTTTTTGAATAAGTCCTCCTTTATTTTATTATGTCGCTGCTCTTCTTGCAACTGTTTTGCTGCGATTTCGGCCATTTTTTCTAGGGATCGGTTTATTCGCCTTAAATGTGTAGACACCTCGTCAAACTTTTTCAAACAGTTTTCATGGAAGTTTTTAGATCCTTCATAAAACTCTTTCTGGGCATTAATTTGCCGTCTCAGCAAAGACAAGGTCATGTTTTTTGGGCTTGGACGTTTTTTTTTGAAGTGGTCGGTACATCCGAAGGCTATTCCGAGCGACAGGAAATACCCATTTCAGACACTTCATCCTGCACATCACTCGCCACTTCAAACTATATTGGACCCCTTATACCACTTGTGTTTGTTTCAAGCCCCGTCAAGTGGATTACTTTTTTTTCGAACGGGCTAATGCGCTGCAAGCGCAAAAAATAATCTTTATATTTTAGTACAACAAAAATTCATATAAATCACTTTTTACAGATTATACTCTTGCATTTTACAAATTTACTTATATTTTATTAATTAAAAAAGGGCAGCCGAAAAAAATTCTGTTGCTAAAATATAAGCGTAGAAAAAGTTAACTACGATCGTAATACACAATACGCGGAATCGAAACTCTGAATACCAAAGATGCCAAACGGAGAAAATTTAAATTTGAATCGAAAGTCAGAACAGGGGTGCATTTCGTACACGGACGGCATAAAAACAAATCCCGTTAAATATGAAATTATTAAACGTTATCCAGTACCAAAAAGCACAGATAAAGTTAGAATATTCATTGCATTTTGCAACTATTACAGAAAATTTATACTCAATTTTGATGACATTGCGAAAATCCTGAACGCATTATTAAATAAATCATTAAAAGGCATTTGACACTCTTAAAGAAAAACTAATGAAACCACCATTACTACAGTATCCAAATTTTGAAAAACCATTCATTTTAACCACCGACGCTTCAAACTACGGGAGTACTCTTGTCACAAGGTTAAATGCAAAGATTTGCCAATTTCATACGCAAGTAAAGCATTACAAAAACTTGTCATTAATATTTTAATATTTTAAAATTAACTATTAGCGATTTAATGCAGTATTAATTACTTCAGACCATACGGTAGGAAATTCATAGAAGTAACGGACCACAGCCCTTTAATTTCACTCTTTTCATACAAAAACCCATCTTCTAAAATGACAAGAATACAGGAATGTTCTTGAAATCACATACTTTCAAATCACATGCGGTTTTAAAATCACACTTGTGTTTTTATGCTGTTCTGTAAATCACACTGTTTTTGTAGTTTTCGATGTGATTTTACTTTCCTGAAAGCACAAGAAAACAGCTGATTTACTTGACAATTTTTTCTTTAAATTTCTGTTGTGCAAACATAAAAACGAAAATAAAATTCCTGGAGCTTTTGTGTTATTTTTAATTGAACGCAAAAAAACGATTATTAAAATTAATTTTTATGTTAATATACACACATGAATGTATGCATGTACTTTTTCCAGGCTTGCACTGTTTTGGCTCGTGGTCCCGAAGCATTCAGTTCATTTGTCGCCATGTACAAAGCCTTTTGCCAAATCAGAGTGCTGTTCCATAAATGCCAAGAAAATCTCGAGTTGGCTCTGATTTTTGTGTGGTCCTCTAAAAATATACGTATTAATACCTACTTACATACAATTACAAGACATTATTTTAAAATAATTTAATAACTTTAAAACTTAACGTCTGTTGGCAAAAAGAAAACAAACCAGTAAAGTTGCCACAGTACACAATAGGTTTTGAATGCCACTTGCTTAAACTTTGTTGTACTTTTTTAGTGAATTTATGCAAAAAGCTTATTATTATTTAATAAATTATATTATAATTTAACGATAATTTAAAATTTTTTGCTGGCACTGATTATTAATATATTCATATTTCATATAATATTTTAAGCAGCCATAAAAGAAATTCCAATGGCAACCTTCTATGTATTTTCGAAAAACTTTAAACAGCTGAGAGCAAACAACAAAATTGAAATCACAATGGAAAACACAAAAGCAAATAACAAATTTTCAGTAAAAAAGGTGCCCTTACAATTAAAGTGTTTGTTTTCAATAAAAAGTAATTATGTAACAAAATTAATAAGAAAACATATTGGTTGAATTATTTCAGTAATTAATTTTACCGTTTTCATTGTGATAGTAGCAAAATTACCCCAGTGATTTCAAATTGCAAGTGGCAAACGTGAACGTTTTAAAAGCACATAATTTTGTGCACAGAACACATTTCTTGTGCTTTCAAATCACTTTCATGAAATGTGATTTTCAGAACAGGCCTGATAATGTTAGATTTATGTGATTATAATTTTTCAATTATAATACTAATGCAGACCAAAGTTATTCGCTGGCGTTGTACTACTGCAGGTTACCACGCCTTTATCTTGTTGGACCCTTGACCGCAATGCGCTGTTCGCAATTACCAATTCAATCGGGTACAGATTGTGAACAGTTTTAAAACACTCAGATGACCACCACTAGAACTATTATGAAATTGTTCCATTACGTCTTTCATCCTGGAATTTGATATGACAATTAAGTCCGTTGCAGTTTTGCCATCTGAACTTTCCCACTTTCGATATAAGCAGCTACTCCTCTGAGCCCAGTACGAAATTGGGCTTTCTGCCAATATTTCATTGCGGTCCGGTGTTTAGGATAGAGTATTGATTATATACGTATTTGTGGTAATGTTTAACACACTCCAGTACCTCTAAAAGCTCCCTGTTATAGCAGCAAATTACTTTTTTTGTTCTATTAACCACACCTCCCATTCTCTAGCTGTTTGCATTCGTGTCCAATATAAATTAATGTTTAAATATCGGATACGCAAGAACAGGTGCCGCACGCAAACCTGGAAGGTTTCTTCTGATGTATCACTTCAGTGATACGGTTGCGACTTTCTGGTCAACTCATGCAAACTAGCAATCACTTGAGCACAAATCTCCTGCAGTATGTGCAAAACTCCAAAAAACTACGCAGGTCATGAAGATTTTTTGGACGAGGCCAATTCTTTACTACCAGTACTTTATGTTTATCAGTTAGTATGCTCTCTGCTATTACACGATGTCCCAAGTATTTTACCTTCTTTTAAAATAACGCATATTTCTTTACACTTTATTTTGGTCCTGCAGCAGCTATACGCTTAAATACTTCATTCAGGTTTTTGAGATGTTGATAAAAAGTTTTTCCCATTACGATTACAGATACACCAAGCACGTCTTCAAGTTGCACTTAAATGTAGCAGGCACCGTGCAGAACCCAAATGGCGTAACCTTGAACTGCCACAAACCATAGCTCGCGTTAAAGACAGTTTTATCCTTGTTCTTATCGCCTATCTCCACTTGCCAGTAACCATTTTGCAAGTTCAAGGTAGAAAACTACTTCGGAATATTGGAAATAAGAGAAACTTGTAAATTACTATAATAGAAACCACTATACAGTAAGTTTCAAACACGAGATATAATTTACTCAAAAAAACACATCGCCGAAATAAAAATAAGTTAAATCAATAAAAAATAAAATAAACACTGACTTTAAACGATAATAAAGGAAATAAAATATACCGAAGCTTACCATTAAGAAACCTTCCTTCACCAAAGGATTTAACTCGAACAACATATTTAATGACAGTAGATTCATTGGATCAAAAAGTAAAGACATTGTCGGTTGGACTGAATACCTTCGGTAACAAAAAGTATACATTTTTTTATTAACAATACAAGTACTCAGAGGATGACTAACACTTATGCAACGCATTGTGTTAAAACTAGAAAATTAGGCTGTGGAGAAAAGAATATAGTATTGTTTGCAGACACTTAATTTGAAGCACATTAAAAGTGACAGAAAGGACATCAGCAGGAAGGTTACTCCACATACGAAGTGCCAGCTGAAAAGTTAGTCTCTATAATGCGTACTAAATAAGCACGACAGCTTTAGTTCTTGAACAAAAAATAACTAGAGGACGCCTTACACGCTAATTTCGTTTTGGCTGTAAAGCAAAAATGAAAAAAAACCTGCTGCAATCTATATTTTCGGAGTTGCGAACCGCCTTTATATTATAAACAGTTTGTGATATTTTATATTTTTATAAATTTAATTCGGAACCAATTCAATTTGTATTTTTTCTGGTGTGCTTATAATTATTTTGGAAAATATTTGCGCTTTTAAGCTGTTTCTAGTTTTTGAGATAATGGCATTTAAACTTAATCTGAATTTTTTACGTACAAAATATACAATATTCTATTTCATATATTCATTATGGTATTCTAAACGAAACAACTATTGATTCTTTGTGTTCTATTTTAATCTCTTGTAATGCAATAGTTAATTGCTCAATGGCGTTATTAATCTGTAAGAAAAATATGTTATTTTATATTTTAAACTTACTATATATTTTTTAAAATTACCTGTACTATATCTTCAAAAAGAAACGGTAAAGTTAATAACTTTTCAGGGTTCGAAATGTCCTTCAAAATGCCTAAAAATAGAAAACTTCTTTAAACACACA
This sequence comes from Trichopoda pennipes, assembly GCA_030448955.1. Lineage (NCBI taxonomy): Eukaryota > Metazoa > Arthropoda > Insecta > Diptera > Tachinidae > Trichopoda > Trichopoda pennipes. The sequence continues at coordinate 1,421,992 of JASKUP010000062.1, read as the reverse complement.
AAGTAAGTAACTGAAATTCTTTCTTAATAGCATTAACCGCTAGCACAAGCACCACTAAAAATATAAACGGAGAGAAGTTTTTAAACAACTTTCTCAGTTTTATAAACAGTCAATTTATTTAATCTAAAATTAAACAATTTAATTTAGTGATAGTGCATATATTCTTGATTTTTTTTGCCATATTGAAACATTGAAATATTAACAAAAAAATTTCTATTAACTACAAATATAATCTCTTCAGCCTTCCAGCCGCAATGAAATACTAAAGTCAATATTGTAAAATTGAAGTAACCTGGTCATTAACGCAGATTTCTTTTTTTTTATAACTCAAATGCTAGTTGATATTAATATTTTTTTGAAGTGCTATTGAACTTTAAATTGTAAAAACAATCTTTGCTACAAAGACTAATAAATGACATTCTGTTGCTTTCGATGCGATGATATCATTATCAACCCAAACAACTTAATACCAAATGACATTCGTTTGAAAATCATTTCTACAGTTTTTGACTAAGCGCTTTCTAGTCTTGAAATTTGGGTCACTTTTTCGAACCCTTCTGGCTATATATAGTGCATAACATAAAACTTTTGGCGTCTACGGCGTTATTGTTCGTGTTTTGTTAAAAATAAAATTATGACTCATGGATGCCAACTAATGAAATCCACCATCACCAAGTTTTAAGGTCGTTTTTTCTTGATATCCCTCACAAGTGAATGTCACCCATACTTCTAAAAGAAAATTTATTGTGGTTCGGTAATGATCTCCACCAACCTTAGCACGAGCTCCGGTTTCATTTTTTAAGAAATGAGATCAACGCTACCAAGATATAAAACACACCAAATGCCTCATATTTTGAATTAGCGGAATAAAATTTTGTGGCAAACTGAATTGAAGATCGATTTTCAAAATAAATCTAGATAATTTAGTCGCATGTTTGCGTTGATTATTAATTGGTAAATGTTTTTAAAATACTAACTTCCTGTCAATACGTTAATTTCGTTTTCCATTTTGTAAAGGTAAAAAACTGTGATTTTAATTCAGTAAAAAGTAACAATATGTTTGATAAATTGAAAATAAACACTTATTTTCTCACCGAAGACCTATCAGCTGGGTATCCAAAGAATTCTAAATCAAAATAATTCACTTAAAAGCGGTAACTAATAGCGCTAAAACTGTTAATCTTATGCAACATGAACTTCTACTAGCGCATGAAAAGCAAAAGTAGCGTCTACAAAACACTGAAAAATGTATCCAAACTGAACAAAATCATTTTAATAAGAAATGTTACTGCTCCCTGTTTTTTTACTTCATCAGCTTTGTTGAATTCTTTATTTAAATTTGTATTATAATGTTATATTGTCTCTCGATTTATTTCTATAAAGACAAACTACTACTTTATATATGAATCCACAAAGGGCACTGCAAGATATTTTGCGATTCTCAACGTCATTAGGAACAAAATTATTGGAGCTGCTGACACCGCAATCGAATCATATAATACCCCTTTAAATTGGGAATCCATTTCACGATGCCTTGCATTGCATTATGCTGATAAGCGTGATCATGGCACCTCGAACATCAGATGACCACCCTGATTCAGGGAAATAACTCAGTCCAAGATTTCTACCAGGATGTTTACTCGCACCTGTCTCTAATTATAAGTAACATTTCGTGCATGACTATTGGTAGGGTGGCCATGGATACTCTGATTCAGACCTATAGGGACAAGGCGTTAGACACGTTTATTTACGGGTTACAGGGCGACCTTTCCAAACTGTTGTGTATTCGGGAACCAACAACCTTCCCACAAGCGCTCCATCTTTGCCTGAAACTACAAAATCAGAATTTCCGAACTGACCACGCGTACAACAAAAATACCAGAAATCCACAAGTCCCTCTAGGAAACAATCGGAATTTTAAGCCACAAAATCCTAATAGACCAAACAAATTTATTCCTATGGTGATACCACCCCCAGTTCCAGGGACTCAATATGATTTGAGTCATCCCAATACGTTCTTCCAGCCTCAATATTATAACAACAAACCGCAACAAATCCACAACCAAAGACAATTCCCAAACCAATTTCAAAGGAAAACGGACATTTATCTAAAAACGAATAATCCTCCACCACGTCCATTTGCGCCAAAACCATTGCCAAGACCGGAACCAATGGAAATAGATCAGTCAATGCAAACGAGAAACATCAATTACATGAACCGACTCAGACCTAATGATAGATTCATGGGAAAGAGACCAAAAGATCAATTTATACAACAAGCACAGAAAGTGCAAAGGAATTTTCACATTGATGCGGATCCTGTGGAAACATTAAATCCTGAGACCGAGGTTGTTTCGGATTATTATAACGAGATAGCATCTTATGAAGCAGAAGAAAAATTACAACCGCTGCACGAATATATCGATGAACAAACGCATAACACGCCATATGAACAAGAAGATGACCAGTGCTTTGTGGACATTCATTTTTTAGAATAGCGAACTCGTCTTTGCCATATTTCGAAGCAAAGACAAAAACTGCGGAGGTCCTGAAGATATTAGTAGATACCGGATCAAACAAGAATTACATACAGAATTCACTTATAAAAACGGCCATCCAAAACGAAAACACCTTTTATGCAAATTCCGTGGGTGGGAAAATTCCAATAACCCACCACACATTCATTAACCTTTTCGGACTAAAAGATATAAATATAACGTTTTTCGGATTACCAACACTAAAATCTATCCATGCCATATTGGGCAATGATAGTCTTAAAATGTTATCAGCTATTATTCATACAGCAGAAAATTTGGTGGTTGTAAGGAACAACATTAAAATCAAATTAAAACAACAGATATCACAATGTGTGAATAATATTACGAATAGAACAGATCATATGGAAAAATACCAAAAACGCAAAATAAATAACCTAAAATTGAGATACCCAAAGCTGTTCGCCGAACGCAATGAAAGTCTTACCTACACGACAACTGTAAAAGGAGAAATTCGAACAACCACCGATAACCCTATTTATTCCAGATGTTACCCCTACCCTATGCATTTAAAAGACGAAGTCGAAGGTCAGATAAAAGAATTATTGACTCAGGGCATTATTAAACCCTCAAAATCACCATACAATTCGCCAGTATGAATCGTGCCCAAGAAAATAGATGGTTCAGGAGAAAAAAAATTAGAGTAGTCTTCGACTACAGAAAATTTAATATGCACACTATCCCTGACAGATATCCTATTCCTGAGATTAATGAAGTCCTCTCTCAATTGGGGCAGAATAAATTTTTTTCGGTAATAGACCTGAAGAGTGGGTTTCATTAAATTCCTCTCAGGAAAGGTGATATGGAAAAAACCGCATTTTCGGTCAACAATGGGAAATATGAGTTCACGCGGCTACCATTCGGCCTAAGAAATGCCCCTTCAATTTTCCAAAGAGCCTTAGACGATATATTGCGCGAACACATAGGAAAGATTTGCTACGTCTACATAGAATTTCCGAACTGACCACGCGTACAACAAAAATACCAGAAATCCACAAGTCCCTCTAGGAAACAATCGGAATTTTAAGCCACAAAATCCTAATAGACCAAACAAATTTATTCCTATGGTGATACCACCCCCAGTTCCAGGGACTCAATATGATTTGAGTCATCCCAATACGTTCTTCCAGCCTCAATATTATAACAACAGACCGCAACAAATCCACAACCAAAGACAATTCCCAAACCAATTTCAAAGGAAAACGGACATTTATCTAAAAACGAATAATCCTCCACCACGTCCATTTGCGCCAAAACCATTGCCAAGACCGGAACCAATGGAAATAGATCAGTCAATGCAAACGAGAAACATCAATTACATGAACCGACTCAGACCTAATGATAGATTCATGGGAAAGAGACCAAAAGATCAATTTATACAACAAGCACAGAAAGTGCAAAGGAATTTTCACATTGATGCGGATCCTGTGGAAACATTAAATCCTGAGACCGAGGTTGTTTCGGATTATTATAACGAGATAGCATCTTATGAAGCAGAAGAAAAATTACAACCGCTGCACGAATATATCGATGAACAAACGCATAACACGCCATATGAACAAGAAGATGACCAGTGCTTTGTGGACATTCATTTTTTAGAATAGCGAACTCGTCTTTGCCATATTTCGAAGCAAAGACAAAAACTGCGGAGGTCCTGAAGATATTAGTAGATACCGGATCAAACAAGAATTACATACAGAATTCACTTATAAAAACGGCCATCCAAAACGAAAACACCTTTTATGCAAATTCCGTGGGTGGGAAAATTCCAATAACCCACCACACATTCATTAACCTTTTCGGACTAAAAGATATAAATATAAAGTTTTTCGGATTACCAACACTAAAATCTATCCATGCCATATTGGGCAATGATAGTCTTAAAATGTTATCAGCTATTATTCATACAGCAGAAAATTTGGTGGTTGTAAGGAACAACATTAAAATCAAATTAAAACAACAGATATCACAATGTGTGAATAATATTACGAATAGAACAGATCATATGAAAAAATACCAAAAACGCAAAATAAATAACCTAAAATTGAGATACCCAAAGCTGTTCGCCGAACGCAATGAAAGTCTTACCTACACGACAACTGTAAAAGGAGAAATTCGAACAACCACCGATAACCCTATTTATTCCAGATGTTACCTCTACCCTATGCATTTAAAAGACGAAGTCGAAGGTCAGATAAAAGAATTATTGACTCAGGGCATTATTAAACCCTCAAAATCACCATACAATTCGCCAGTATGAATCGTGCCCAAGAAAATAGATGGTTCAGGAGAAAAAAAATTAGAGTAGTCTTCGACTACAGAAAATTTAATATGGACACTATCCCTGACAGATATCCTATTCCTGAGATTAATGAAGTCCTCTCTCAATTGGGGCAGAATAAATTTTTTTCGGTAATAGACCTGAAGAGTGGGTTTCATCAAATTTCTCTCAGGAAAGGTGATATGGAAAAAACCGCATTTTCGGTCAACAATGGGAAATATGAGTTCACGCGGCTACCATTCGGCCTAAGAAATGCCCCTTCAATTTTCCAAAGAGCCTTAGACGATATATTGCGCGAACACATGGGAAAGATTTGCTACGTCTACATAGACGTCATCGTCATATTTGGAAAAGATAAAGAGACACATATTGATAACATAGGGAAGGTTTTTCGCACTTTTTTTTGCCAACATGAAAGGAGGTCGAATTTTTAAGGTTTATAATATCAGATAAAGGAATACGAGCCAACCCGAAGAAAATAGAAACGATAAATAATTTCCTAGACCCGGAAACAATAAAGGATTTAAGATCATTCCTGAGTATGTCAGGTTTTTATCGTCGCTTTATAAAGGATTATGCCAAATTGGCAAAACCTTTAACAATGCTTTTAAGAGAGGAGTAGGGACGACTGTCCAAAAATATGTCAAGCAAAGTGAAGATAAAAATGAGTGATGATGCTATGCTAACATATCCCAACTTTAGAAAAGAATTCCATCTCACCACGGACGCATCAAACTACGCAATCGGTGCAGTATTGGAACAAGATGGGAGGCCCATTACATTCATTTCCAGAACACTCAACAGAGCAGAAGCAGCGCTATGCAACAAATGAAAAGGAAATGCTCGCGATTATCTTGGCAATCAAAACGCTAAGAAATTATCTTTATGGTTCTGCGAAAGTAAAAATCTTTACGAATCATCAACTACTCACATATGCGCTAACCAAAAAAAACTCTAACGGCAGACTTAATTGATGGAAAGCATCCTTAGAAGAATACAATTTCGAATTACTCTACAAACCAGGCAAAACTAATGTTGTCGCAGATGCGTTATCCAGGTCTCCGCAACAATTATTTCAGATAGACTCGCCTAAAAAATCTCATCCAGTTTACTGACGCGCCAATAAATGTATTTAAAAATCAGATAATAATAGAACAACATGAAAAACATTCGTATAAATTGCAGATCGTGTTTCCAACATACCACCGCCATATCATTTTGGAACCAAACTTCACGGAGGAACGGTTGACAGAAATCCTAAGTAAATACTTGAACCCCTCAGAGACGAATTGCTTAAAGACCACGGACCGAATACTGGGCAAGATACAGGAAATATATTCCACAAGTTTTTACCAATTCAAAGCTTTCTATACGAGAAAAATGGTAACAGACATCCCCAATGAATCGGACCAAAAAGTGATCATAAATGAGCATAATAAGGCACACCGAAGCGCTGGTTAAAATAAAACGCAACTTCTTTAAAGATGTTACTTTCCTCAGATGATGGCTAAAATAAGTTACTAAACTATGTAAAATATGTAAGGAAAATAAAGACGATAGACATCCTAACAACATAAATATTCAGGAGACACCGATCCCACAATATCCTGGACAAATTGTACAAATTGATATCTACATAACAGAGAAGACATCTATTCTGAGAGGAATTGATAAACTCACCAAATATGCCCAGACGAGAATATTAAAATCCAAAGCAACAGAGGATATTAGACAACCACTGAGAGATACTTTTGAACTTCGGAATGCCCTCAATCGTTGTAATGGACAATGAAAAAATCTTTTAATTCGAAATCTATAATATTCATGATGGAGAATCAGTTCAACATAAAGGTTTTTAAGATTCCACCCTATGCCAGTACCCTAAACGGACAAATAGAAAGATTTCACTCAACTCTCTCCGAAATTATGAGATGTCGTAAGTCCGAAGGAACACAGCTTAACTTGTCTGAACTTGTGGATAATTCTACCTTTAAATTCAACAATATAGTTCATTCATCCTTGGGAGAAAAACCAGCCGATGCATTTTTTGGTAGGAAGTTTTATGGTAATCCCAAGGAGCGCGAGAGCAATATAGCAAAGATGATTAAAAATATTAAAGACAAACAGGTATCTGACCTGAACTACCATAATCGTGTCAAAAGCGTCCCGAAGGAGTATAAGGTGGGAGAGATAATCTTCGTGAGGGTTAATAAGAGATTAGTTACTAAACTCTCAAAAAATTATAAGCAGGAAATAGTTAAGGAGGATAGGCACACCACTGTGTTGACAGATAGTGGAAGAATTGTCCACAAAAACAATATCCGTAACCAGTAAAATATAAATTTCGTAAATTCTTTTTCTTATTCTTCTAGCATTGCGTTGTTATCTTTCGTTCATCGCGAGGTAAAGATTCTGGACTACACCAATTCACGGGTCGTGGCTATCGACACAGGGTCTGCCAGAATTCAGTCTGGTACAGTGAAGTTGGTAAACGTCGTCGACTTAGAAAATTACGAAAGGGTAGTCAACGAAATACAATCTGTCATCTACTCAAATGTGAGCACCTCCCATTCCCTTTTTCCCTTCCTTTCCTATGAAATAAAGCAGCTTCAAATGCATATAGATAACTTAAAACCGAGAAACAAGAGATCCTTGGATTTCATTTGATCAGCATGGAAATGGGTTGCAGGTAACCCAGATCATGCTGATTTTCAAATTATTGAGCAAAAAATAAACAACGTATTACAGAATAATAACAGACAGGTAGTAATCAATAAAATGTCGCTAGAAAAATTAAATGAATTAACTTCGCAAACAAACAAAATTTTAAAATCAGTAAAAAGTGAAGAGACGAAAAATTCTTTAATATATAAATTAAAATACAAATTTCAAATCATTAAAAGTGAAATTTTGAATCTTAAGTATGCGATAGATTGGGCGAAGGTAGGGGTCATTATTTCGTTCATATTATCTAAATATGAAATGGACATGATCAAAACCTTGGCCGACAAAGAAAATATAACATATTTGAATATCGAAGCATCTCTTGGTTTCGGCGAGATAAGAATAGCCTCTATTGTTAATTCTATAATTTATTTTATCAATATTCCTACCACCTTCAATGAATCATGTCGTAAAATAACGATTAAACCTGTGAAAATCAACAAAATTGCCACTAAAATCGAATGTATCCCTAAACTCATACGTAGTAAACCCTCTAACTGTACCATGGTAAATAACCTCCATATAATCACCATAGAGGAAATAACTCCTGGTAAAATTCTGTTAAACCAATTTAATGGTACAATTCTGATAGCCGAAGAACCTTACCATTTGAATGGTTCTTAACTTGTTAAATTTCACAACGAAACGCTTCGAGCGAATGGTAAAACTTTCTCATTCAAAGAGTTTTCATTCTCTAATCCATTACCTGCTATAGTGCAGCCAATAGTCGGAGATCCATATGTAGAGGAGACTCTTACATTGGAATTAATAAAGGAAATGAATGCTAACAAAACAGAAACCATAGGACTTCTGCAAATAGAAAGTAAATTAGGTGATGTTATAAATTGTATCTTGGTGATCTCTGCGATCATAGTAACAGTGTCTGTAATCTGCCTAACTAGAAAACGTAATCATGGAAAGTTACAATGCCCTGATAGCATTAATATTAATACTCCCTGTGCATTACAAAATATAGCCTTGAGTCAAAAGGATTACAATGAGCATTCGATAGCAAAGATTACACGGATACCCCTACTTCTGATTGTGGCCAACAATTTAATTTTTCTTTCTCTTCTTCGCATAGTTCTGTGTTATTGAACCTTAAATAAATAGTTAACGACATTTCCACTAAAATTCTTACCTTTGCATAATTCTAGTTCACTGAACCTTAAATAAATAAATTAAATATATAAATTAAATTAAACTGCTGCGTCTTGTTGATTTACAACTTTAATGCTGATATACTTATTTGTGAATTTATTGCGAAATATTATTATAAGCAATATTTATTATAAAAAGAAAAAGTTAATAAATTGTAAACTAAACAAATATTGATTATAAAAATAAATATTATTGGCTACAAAATTTATTCGTAGTCAAGTACTCGAAAAAACTTGTTCTAATTTTAAATAACTTATATAAAGATATATATTTATACTGGCGTGCCCGTGACTGCTTTACAAGCCATTTGTGGTTTGTTTTTATTCTGCAGCGTTCTTTTTTGTGTGCGCCAAAAAATTCAATGATTCAAGAAAATTAATCAGAAAGAACACAATTTCTTTTTTTTTGTATTTATGCTTTTTTAATAATTTTATCTTTTTCACAATTCAAAATTTTTGTGTGCTTACGTAATACATCTTATTCTATTGCAATGCTTTTACATATACGACATTCTTCGATCGATTTTAGTTCGGCATAGACAAACAAAGCAGTTGGTTTATTAACACGTGAACATGTGTAGGGAATGAGGAAAAATGACTGAACGAATTAAGGTGAACGAATGAGAGGATGTGCTCTTAAAAGGCAGGATCAATTATCCTTGAATGTTGGTGTATGGTGTTGCGTGTGGGGCTCAGTATTATACTTAGCACTGCTGCCGCTATATCCCAGCATTAAAATGCCGATTTTCATAAGATCAGTATTATCTGAGCACTGCTGCCGAAAAAAAGGAACAAGGTCTTTGCTTTTGTTCTTATGATTAAACATTAATTTTATTGAATAAATATTTACAGCTTATATACTAAAATTAAGTCTATTCAGCATTATTGCATTCAATTAATTTTCCCACGAATAATAAATATTAAACTGCATTATTTTCTACCAAGTTCATGGTCAAACAAATTTTTATTGCAGTGTCAAATTTATTCTCATGGCCAAATAAAATTTGTGCTGATGTTGCAGTATCAAATTTTATTTTCATGGTCAAATGAAATTATGCTGATGTAAAGAATTAAAAAAATGTATTCACAGTGTGTCTTAAAATCAAGGGTATAAAGATTGTGTTTAACAGTGTAAACTAAAATTAATAGTGCAAATATAAAATTGTGTTTAATAGTGTATACACACTACACCCTGGCTGTCAAAAAAATCGTACCGTATTTATGAACGAAGTACGGTAGGATTTCTGTTGAGTGCGGGGTCGGTTGCAGTATTTATTGACCTCATGTTCTATAATGTAGTATGTTTATTGATAATTTTAATTTAATATAGTAATAATATGATAATATTATAATTTTCTTATTCTACAATTTATCATATGGTCTTAGCACGTTATTATGAAATTCTCTTTCCTTTCCAATATATTCTATCGTGGTATTCACATAATCTTCACTTGTAATTCTGTACGGGCCCTCATAACAACTTGAATTTCCCCTCTCATTTTCCACTTTTACTAAAATTAGGTCTCCTATATTTAAGTTCATTTTGTCCCATACAATGTAAATTCTACTCTGTTAAAATGTATCGGTTCTCACTTGAGATAAGAAGAAGGTCTACGGTGTTAAGTGAATTCGTCCCAAAACTGTTGTTCGGAGTGTTTGTCATGTGGTAATCCATGAAATTCTCCAATTAATCTGTATTCTTATATATTCTTAGTTACTCTTTTTGGCATTTTGTATATAATTATTTAATATCATTTTTCTGCAGATTATTATACTCTTCTTTTAATTTATCGGCCGTTATATATTTGAAAATTTCATCATCATCATATAGTACGTATGTATCAAATTTAAATTTCTTTAATTTTGTTAAAAGTTTCTCCAAGAATGTTCCTGAGAACATAGGATTTTCGCTTTTATTACATACTATGCGCGTGATTTTTTCATTTTTTTTTTCTTTTTCCTTGCTGCAGCTTTTTTTCATATATAAATTCTATTCTCTGAAGCTTCTTTATATCATTTATTGACGTGCATTCCCACATATGAAGTTGATCAGGCTTCTGTTGAGATATGCCGTACTTTTCATTATTCTGAACGTTCTCTTTATTTTTATCAATTTTTTTTCTTTATTTAGCATGCTACGCGTTATTGCCAGAGTTTTTGTTTTTTTTTTTTCAATACTCATTGGAATCATGGTTTTCAAAATGTCCGAGTTAATATCTACTCGTGATAATGCATCTGCATTTGTATAATTCGTTCCCTTTTTGTATTTTATGTCAAAGTCATAGTGTGACAGTTCTAGTTTTATTCGAGTCAGTTTTGAGGATGGGTTTTTATGTGAAAATAGGGAGACTAGTGGTCTATGATCTGTTACAACGGTGAATCTTCGTCTGAAAGTGAAGTTAGTGAATCTCTAACAATTCTTTTCCTATGACAGATTTATTCTTTTCATGCTTGTTTTATGAAAAAACAAAAGAAAGAAAAATATTTCTTAATTGCCTAGGACAAAATAATATTTAAAATTTAAGAATATTATTCACAATTAAATGATTTAAATTGTATTTATTTTACTTATTTAGTTTAAGTTTAAAATTAATACCACAAAAAAATTTGTAATTTGTTTTCTTTTTCTTCTTTTCCTTTTTTTTTCATTAAAATATGGTTAAAAAAATTTAAAGTAAAGTTTGAGATTTCCTATTTATCAAAATCTTTATTATTATAAGTTTTTTTTTTCTTCTTTCCTTTTTGCTTCTAACTAACTTGATTTTAGTTTTCTTACTTAATCTATTTAACTTTAATTTCCCTTATTAATTATTTAGTAAGTATATAGTCTAAGTAATTTACAATTTGTGTTGAGTTTTGTTTCCAATGAAATTTTTAATTATCAAAAGAAAATTAATTAAATTAATTTTTTTTTTGTATTTTTGCTGTTCTGCCATTTTTGTCCGCTCCGATAGACTTTGTCCACATCAAATCTTATCCAAATTGTCCGCTCTACTTGCATATCTTTTCTTCAATGATCTCTTGTGTAGTAGGTAGATTTTCAGAAGTAAATTGACGGCGGTAATGATTGTTAATATTAGCATTAGCAACCATACCGAATTTATGTCATCCGTGTGGTCGACAATCTCAACATTGTTTACCACATTTGCGTTTGGGTTTTCAAGTTTTGATTCCGTTTTGCCCATTGTGTCCTTAAAAAAGTTTCTTCTCCTGTTTCTGTTATCTACTTAAAAATGCTATTTAATTCCTAAAATGCTTTTTCTTCTTAGTTTGTCATTGGTTTGATAGATCGAAGCAATAGCAGGCAGGATAATAAAATTTTCTAAGATTAAAATATAGAATTTGCAGAATTTGGCAGGATCTTAAAATCTTTGCAGAATAGGCTTTTTAGAACTTGGCAGGATCATATTTAATCAAATTGGTAGGATCGTAAAAATTGGCAGGATCGTAAAAAATTGGCAGGAACAAATTTTTTTGATTATATAGAATTTGCAGGATCTGATTCTATAGAATTTGCAGGATCTGATTTCATAAAATTGGCAGGATCGTAAAATTTTAAAGATCGCAGGATCGCCATGTAGGGAATGAGGAAAAATGACTGAACGAATTAAGGTGAACGAATGAGAGGATGTGCTCTTAAAAGGCAGGATCAATTATCCTTGAATGTTGGTGTATGGTGTTGCGTGTGGGGCTCAGTATTATACTTAGCACTGCTGCCGCTATATCCCAGCATTAAAATGCCGATTTTCATAAGTTCAGTATTATCTGAGCACTGCTGCCGAGAAAAAGGAACAAGGTCTTTGCTTTTGTTCTTATGATTAAACATTAATTTTATTGAATAAATATTTACAGCTTATATACTAAAATTAAGTCTATTCAGCATTATTGCATTCAATTAATTTTCCCACGAATAATAAATATTAAACTGCATTATTTTCTACCAAGTTCATGGTCAAACAAATTTTTATTGCAGTGTCAAATTTATTCTCATGGCCAAATAAAATTTGTGCTGATGTTGCAGTATCAAATTTTATTTTCATGGTCAAATGAAATTATGCTGATGTTAAGAATTAAAAAAATGTATTTACAGTGTGTCTTAAAATTAAGGGTATAAAGATTGTGTTTAACAGTGTATACTAAAATTAATAGTGCAAATATAAAATTGTGTTTAATAGTGTATACACACTACACATGATACACATAATTGACCGTGCGAAAAACAGGGATCATTGTAAGAGCAACACGTATGGGGAGCTGAAACCGTTTAAAATCAAGCGCCAAATCTGGAGGAATCATCCTCGCCCTTATATTTTCCTTTTAAAATTTTTGCTTGAATCACATTTTTCATGACTTTTTTGACTACGAAACGTGTCCCATTGCAATGTCGTGGCTGGCAGATATTTCTAAACAAAATAATTGGTACACCAACTTTCACTTGTAAGCGGTGGGCGCAGTCCAGATAACTTAAGCGATTTTTAAAATTCGACTCGATAATTTACAACATCGTCTTGAGCCAACCCGCTTGAGCCAAACATCCGCATTTTTCGCAGCTAAGATAGCTCTTTCCCCCAACCAATCATGGTTTCTAAAATTTTATGCAATACCGCGAAAAACGTTTGTGACCAATTCTTGTTTTGATTGTGCAAAGTGGCAAAAATTATCTGGAAGCGTAATCATTTTTGGTATTGCGTCATTCCCAATATCTAACAATAGCTTTTAAAAACGTTCCGCTGATGGATCATTTTGCAATTGAACACGAAAATTACACACGCACACACAAAATGCAACAGAATATGGAAAACAAAATTCTATATTTGTTTGCACATCCAGTTGCTATGAACATGAGCATATTTCGATTTATATTGCCGTCTCATTCTGTACAAGCACACACACAGCAATGTACAAACGAAGACACACATTTCATTTGATACAAAGCATTGAGTCGAAGAATGCAATGGAAAAAAATTTTGATTTTTTAAAAAATTTGTCTTGTTTCAAACACGCACTGTGGACGCACTATTGTGCGTAAACGCATGAAACATTAATACAAACCAGCGAACGATCATTACGAAGGTACTGTGAAAATTTGGTGGAAATCCGACGGTGTATATCGTCGAACACTGGCAACCAACGGACACCTACTTTGGGCTTAATATATAAATATGAGGACATGTTACTTTGGGGACACTTTTTTATCATTTTTTAATTTTACCATCTATTGATTTCTTTATGTAGCGCATGCTTTGAGGACAGTTTTTCGAGCCATCGCATAGTTTGAGGACATTTTCATACTTTGAGGGCAGTTCTCGAAATTGTATATGCCTTCCGCATAGTTACTTTGCGGACATTTATTTAGCATTTTCCAATTGCACCGTCTATTGATTTGTTTATATATAAATAATATAATAATAATAAATTTAATACGTTTTTCTCAATATACATCCAATAAATGCGATATAAATTGATTTTAAAAAATTTGCATCAGTTATTGTGTTGCCGTACTTATGCTAAAAGTTTGCGGAAAATCACGTTTTTTATGGTTTGACGGCGTTTCAAATTGGCATAACAAAGACTTTGTACTAATAAATGCGCCTTTTTGCAATACAAGTTTTTATACTATCGCAGAAACACTTCTGCAGGAAAACAGAATTGTTGATGGATGCATATGATTGAAAAACAGCAATACTAAGACGAAATTAGTATATATCCCTGTTTTCAATTACATCTTAAAAGAGAGTTAGGTGTAATCGCAAAAGAAGTAGGTTAGACCGAATTTACGTTGTACGATTTTTGTCGCTGCAATTCTTAGTTTATTGTTGTAAATGAGGGGTGTAAAGAGAATTGGAGAAGAGAGGAACAAAAAAAACTACACATTATTTACCAACAAAATAAGAATATCAGCGACAAAAATCGTACAACGTAAATTCGGTCTAACCTACTTCTTTTGCGATTACACCTCTCTTTTAAGATGTAATTGAAAACAGGGATATATACTAATTATTGTATGAAAAAGCAATATGAATTTTGATATAATATACATACATATAAATGTAAATATTGAAGTATTCACAATCGAGCCAATAAAAAATATATTGTTATGAATGAAAAATTTGTGTCAATGTTTGTGCAATAAATTCTTAAGTTAACACTAATTGGAGTAAATTTGAAAGTTTTTAGACGTAATAATTTCTCTATTTAGCTAATATGTTTGTCTGATTTCTGAAAACGTGTAACAAGAGGTTTGTCTGTGATCCTTAAATTTAATTGAAATTCAGATAAAGTAAAAATTTGTTCATCAACGCCTATGGAAATGCAATGATTAAAAAATTATTAATAAAATGGTTATTTGGTAAAAATCGAATTGATTTAAAGAATAAACCAGCAATAATTTTTAAAAAGTTACATATATAAAAAGAAATAACTACACACAGGAAATTTTTAAGGAAACTAATTTACAAGTTGTTTTTCAGTAAATAAGCCTTTATTTTTTATTTATTTTATATAATTTAAAAAAAAAAATGAAAAATGTATTCATTGTACGACCCATGATTTTCATATAAAATTCATATAAGTATTATTAAATTAATTCTGGAGGTTAACTATTTCGAAGTTTAAGACTTGCTTGTACAGTGGATAAATTCCGAAATGCCTAACTGCAGTGCAACCAAAAAATGTCATATATTTTTGCGGGCATTCGTTTAGCCATGGAAAAAGTTTGTATTCTAATCCCACACATTCACATGTATGTATGTAGTGTGCAAAAATTTACACAATTCAATTTTTTTCCAAACAAGTAAGTAAAAATGCAAGACATATTTGATTGTATCAAAGAAATATCTGCCATTAACAAATAAGTTTTAAGTCGACTTGGTTTAAGAATGAAGGGATACATTGTGATTTCTAAATTCTGATGTACCCTTCAGTAAAATTGCAGTGAACTCGGAAAAAGCACTAAAGTTTGCGATAAAAAATTAATTACGGAATCATCAAATTGCTCCCAATATAAAACGTTACTAATCGTATATAACGGCTTTATTTATTATGTGCTTTGTTTATTTTATATACATAAACACCTGGAGTAAATTTTGAAATTTGTTTTCTTGTCAAACGACATAGGTAATTAGGCTAGCACTATTTCCTTTTTTTCTATGTTTGAAAGTGGTCTGCATCCAGAAGTTTTTATCAATGATTTTAGTATCACATGTCTAGCTAACTAAAACAATATAATCCCACAATTGCAAAAATTTCAGCATGTCTACTAATAGCATATTTAATACCCAAAAACATGAGTAAATAAAACACATTTTTTTCTTAAAGCAAACGTTTCAAAAAGTTCCATTAAAAATATTATCAAATAAACGCAGAAAAATTAAAAAATATTATTACTAAATATATTTTTAATGAGACTTCAAAACTTATTGTCCCAGATTTTATATAAAAATTCCAATATCCCAGTCAATAAAACTTATGTGCCTATTCTATATTCGAAATGGAATAAAAATAAAAAAATCGATATGATATTCTGAATTTCAGATATCTCTTTACTAATTCGAAGTTGATTTTCGAGGTTTAGAAAATGCAGAAACATTAATTTTAAATAAAATATTAAACACACAAAATTTATTTAGTATATATATTATTAAACAAGAAAATGTTGATGTAATCTAAAACTGATTATGAATAAAAAGAAATAAGGAGTCAGTTTCCCTTATTACTCGTAATTTTCAGTAACAATTGAAAACAACTTTTAGTTATTGATTCTTTGCAATTTCAATTACTTTATATGGATAATAAATTTATATATAAACTAACTTTAAGACAATCAATATTTGAATAGTTAAAAAGGAAATTAAACTATGTACATACATATATTAAAACAACACTTCATTATTGATAAACTTGTGGCTTTAATTTATTTATGGCTGAAATATCTTCAGTGCTATTTTTTAAACTCCTAAAATCTTTGAGACAATTGGCATCTCTTAATTTTGTATCTTTAAATTCATAGCATTGATTTGCCTTGATATCATCGCCATCTTTAGCGAAAGCCCCTGTTTACACTGGACAATGCTGTCATCGCAATAGCAATTCATTCACGAATTATCACTTAAGCTGAAAGTTCATACCACGCGCACACGCTTTGTATGCGTTTGATACTTTTTACGCGTTCTACGCTTTTCAAACTTCAAGTTACATGCAACGCTTTTTATGCGCCAAGTTTTTTGTTATGATTAGCTGTGGTGTAAATAATTTTATCTAATGAAAAAAATTTTTGCAAAAATGAAAACTGAAATTGAAATTTTTCAAGGATTTATTGAATTTGTGCATATGAAATAATGATAACGACGGACGGCATAAAAACAAATCCCGTTAAATATGAAATTATTAAACGTTATCCAGTACCAAAAAGCACAGATAAAGTTAGAATATTCATTGCATTTTGCAACTATTACAGAAAATTTATACTCAATTTTGATGACATTGCGAAAATCCTGAACGCATTATTAAATAAATCATTAAAAGGCATTTGACACTCTTAAAGAAAAACTAATGAAACCACCATTACTACAGTATCCAAATTTTGAAAAACCATTCATTTTAACCACCGACGCTTCAAACTACGGGAGTACTCTTGTCACAAGGTTAAATGCAAAGATTTGCCAATTTCATACGCAAGTAAAGCATTACAAAAACTTGTCATTAATATTTTAATATTTTAAAATTAACTATTAGCGATTTAATGCAGTATTAATTACTTCAGACCATACGGTAGGAAATTCATAGAAGTAACGGACCACAGCCCTTTAATTTCACTCTTTTCATACAAAAACCCATCTTCTAAAATGACAAGAATACAGGAATGTTCTTGAAATCACATACTTTCAAATCACATGCGGTTTTAAAATCACACTTGTGTTTTTATGCTGTTCTGTAAATCACACTGTTTTTGTAGTTTTCGATGTGATTTTACTTTCCTGAAAGCACAAGAAAACAGCTGATTTACTTGACAATTTTTTCTTTAAATTTCTGTTGTGCAAACATAAAAACGAAAATAAAATTCCTGGAGCTTTTGTGTTATTTTTAATTGAACGCAAAAAAACGATTATTAAAATTAATTTTTATGTTAATATACACACATGAATGTATGCATGTACTTTTTCCAGGCTTGCACTGTTTTGGCTCGTGGTCCCGAAGCATTCAGTTCATTTGTCGCCATGTACAAAGCCTTTTGCCAAATCAGAGTGCTGTTCCATAAATGCCAAGAAAATCTCGAGTTGGCTCTGATTTTTGTGTGGTCCTCTAAAAATATACGTATTAATACCTACTTACATACAATTACAAGACATTATTTTAAAATAATTTAATAACTTTAAAACTTAACGTCTGTTGGCAAAAAGAAAACAAACCAGTAAAGTTGCCACAGTACACAATAGGTTTTGAATGCCACTTGCTTAAACTTTGTTGTACTTTTTTAGTGAATTTATGCAAAAAGCTTATTATTATTTAATAAATTATATTATAATTTAACGATAATTTAAAATTTTTTGCTGGCACTGATTATTAATATATTCATATTTCATATAATATTTTAAGCAGCCATAAAAGAAATTCCAATGGCAACCTTCTATGTATTTTCGAAAAACTTTAAACAGCTGAGAGCAAACAACAAAATTGAAATCACAATGGAAAACACAAAAGCAAATAACAAATTTTCAGTAAAAAAGGTGCCCTTACAATTAAAGTGTTTGTTTTCAATAAAAAGTAATTATGTAACAAAATTAATAAGAAAACATATTGGTTGAATTATTTCAGTAATTTATTTTACCGTTTTCATTGTGATAGTAGCAAAATTACCCCAGTGATTTCAAATTGCAAGTGGCAAACGTGAACGTTTTAAAAGCACATAATTTTGTGCACAGAACACATTTCTTGTGCTTTCAAATCACTTTCATGAAATGTGATTTTCAGAACAGGCCTGATAATGTTAGATTTATGTGATTATAATTTTTCAATTATAATACTAATGCAGACCAAAGTTATTCGCTGGCGTTGTACTACTGCAGGTTACCACGCCTTTATCTTGTTGGACCCTTGACCGCAATGCGCTGTTCGCAATTACCAATTCAATCGGGTGCAGATTGTGAACAGTTTTAAAACACTCAGATGACCACCACTAGAACTATTATGAAATTGCTCCATTACGTCTTTCATCCTGGAATTTGATATGACAATTAAGTCCGTTGCAGTTTTGCCATCTGAACTTTCCCACTTTCGATATAAGCAGCTACTCCTCTGAGCCCAGTACGAAATTGGGCTTTCTGTCAATATTTCATTGCGGTCCAGTGTTTAGGATAGAGTATTGATTATATACGTATTTGTGGTAATGTTTAACACACTCCAGTACCTCTAAAAGCTCCCTGTTATAGCAGCAAATTACTTTTTTTGTTCTATTAACCACACCTCCCATTCTCTAGCTGTTTGCATTCGTGTCCAATATAAATTAATGTTTAAATATCGGATACGCAAGAACAGGTGCCGCACGCAAACCTGGAAGGTTTCTTCAGTGATACGGTTGCGACTTTCTGGTCAACTCATGCAAACTAGCAATCACTTGAGCACAAATCTCCTGCAGTATGTGCAAAACTCCAAAAAACTACGCAGGTCATGAAGATTTTTTGGACGAGGCCAATTCTTTACTACCAGTACTTTATGTTTATCAGTTAGTATGCTCCCTGCTATTACACGATGTCCCAAGTATTTTACCTTCTTTTAAAATAACGCATATTTCTTTACACTTTATTTTGGTCCTGCAGCAGCTATACGCTTAAATACTTCATTCAGGTTTTTGAGATGTTGATAAAAAGTTTTTCCCATTACGATTACAGATACACCAAGCACGTCTTCAAGTTGCACTTAAATGTAGCAGGCACCGTGCAGAACCCAAATGGCGTAACATTGAACTGCCACAAACCATAGCTCGCGTTAAAGACAGTTTTATCCTTGTTCTTATCGCCTATCTCCACTTGCCAGTAACCATTTTGCAAGTTCAAGGTAGAAAACTACTTCGGAATATTGGAAATAAGAGAAACTTGTAAATTACTATAATAGAAACCACTACACAGTAAGTTTCAAACACGAGATATAATTTACTCAAAAAAACACATCGCCGAAATAAAAATAAGTTAAATCAATAAAAAATAAAATAAACACTGACTTTAAACGATAATAAAGGAAATAAAATATACCGAAGCTTACCATTAAGAAACCTTCCTTCACCAAAGGATTTAACTCGAACAACATATTTAATGACAGTAGATTCATTGGATCAAAAAGTAAAGACATTGTCGGTTGGACTGAATACCTTCGGTAACAAAAAGTATACATTTTTTTATTAACAATACAAGTACTCAGAGGATGACTAACACTTATGCAACGCATTGTGTTAAAACTAGAAAATTAGGCTGTGGAGAAAAGAATATAGTATTGTTTGCAGACACTTAATTTGAAGCACATTAAAAGTGACAGAAAGGACATCAGCAGGAAGGTTACTCCACATACGAAGTGCCAGCTGAAAAGTTAGTCTCTATAATGCGTACTAAATAAGCACGACAGCTTTAGTTCTTGAACAAAAAATAACTAGAGGACGCCTTACACGCTAATTTCGTTTTGGCTGTAAAGCAAAAATAAAAAAAAAACCTGCTGCAATCTATATTTTCGGAGTTGCGAACCACCTTTATATTATAAACAGTTTGTGATATTTTATATTTTTATAAATTTAATTCGGCACCAATTCAATTTGTATTTTTTCTGGTGTGCTTATAATTATTTTGGAAAATATTTGCGTTTTTAAGCTGTTTCTAGTTTTTGAGATAATGGCATTTAAACTTAATCTGAATTTTTTACGTACAAAATATACAATATTCTATTTCATATATTCATTATGGTATTCTAAACGAAACAACTATTGATTCTTTGTGTTCTATTTTAATCTCTTGTAATGCAATAGTTAATTGCTCAATGGCGTTATTAATCTGTAAGAAAAATATGTTATTTTATATTTTAAACTTACTATATATTTTTTAAAATTACCTGTACTATATCTTCAAAAAGAAACGGTAAAGTTAATAACTTTTCAGGGTTCGAAATGTCCTTCAAAATGCCTAAAAATAGAAAACTTCTTTAAACACACAAAGTAAGTAACTGAAATTCTTTCTTAATAGCATTAACCGCTAGCACAAGCACCACTAAAAATATAAACGGAGAGAAGTTTTTAAACAACTTTCTCAGTTTTATAAACAGTCAATTTATTTAATCTAAAATTAAACAATTTAATTTAGTGATAGTGCATATACTCTTGATTTTTTTGCCATATTGAAACATTGAAATATTAACAAAAAAATTTCTATTAACTACAAATATAATCTCTTCAGCCTTCCAGCCGCAATGAAATACTAAAGTAAATATTGTAAAATTGAAGTAACCTGGTCATTAACGCAGATTTCTTTTTTTTATAACTCAAATGCTACTTGATATTAATATTTTTTTGAAGTGCTATTGAACTTTAAATTGTTAAAACAATCTTTGCTACAAAGACTAATAAATGACATTCTGTTGCTTTCGATGGAATGATATCATTATCAACCCAAACAACTTAATACCAAATGACATTCGTTTGAAAATCATTTCTACAGTTTTTGACTAAGCGCTTTCTAGTCTTGAAATTTGGGTCACTTTTTCGAACCCTTCTGGCTATATATAGTGCATAACATAAAACTTTTGGCGTCTACGGCGTTATTGTTCGTGTTTTGTTAAAAATAAAATTATGACTCATGGATGCCAACTAATGAAATCCACCATCACCAAGTTTTAAGGTCGTTTTTTCTTGATATCCCTCACAAGTGAATGTCACCCATACTTCTAAAAGAAAATTTATTGTGGTTCGGTAATGATCTCCACCAACCTTAGCACGAGCTCCGGTTTCATTTTTTAAGAAATGAGATCAACGCTACCAAGATATAAAACACACCAAATGCCTCATATTTTGAATTAGCGGAATATAATTTTGTGGCAAACTGAATTGATGATCGATTTTCAAAATAAATCTAGATAATTTAGTCGCATGTTTGCGTTGATTATTAATTGGTAAATGTTTTAAAAATACTAACTTCCTGTCAATACGTTAATTTCGTTTTCCATTTTGTAAAGGTAAAAAACTGTGATTTTAATTCAGTAAAAAGTAACAATATGTTTGATAAATTGAAAATAAACACTTATTTTCTCACCGAAGACCTATCAGCTGGGTATCCAAAGAATTCTAAATCAAAATAATTCACTTAAAAGCGGTAACTAATAGCGCTAAAACTGTTAATCTTATGCAACATGAACTTCTACTAGCGCATGAAAAGCAAAAGTAGCGTCTACAAAACACTGAAAAATGTATCCAAACTGAACAAAATCATTTTAATAAGAAATGTTACTGCTCCCTGTTTTTTTACTTCATCAGCTTTGTTGAATTCTTTATTTAAATTTGTATTATAATGTTATATTGTCTCTCGATTTATTTCTATAAAGACAAACTACTACTTTATATATGAATCCACAAAGGGCACTGCAAGATATTTTGCGATTCTCAACGTCATTAGGAACAAAATTATTGGAGCTGCTGACACCGCAATCGAATCATATAATACCCCTTTAAATTGGGAATCCATTTCACGATGCCTTGCATTGCATTATGCTGATAAGCGTGATCATGGCACCTCGAACATTAGATGACCACCCTGATTCAGGGAAATAACTCAGTCCAAGATTTCTACCAGGATGTTTACTCGCACCTGTCTCTAATTATAAGTAACATTTCGTGCATGACTATTGGTAGGGTGGCCATGGATACTCTGATTCAGACCTATAGGGACAAGGCGTTAGACACGTTTATTTACGGGTTACAGGGCGACCTTTCCAAACTGTTGTGTATTCGGGAACCAACAACCTTCCCACAAGCGCTCCATCTTTGCCTGAAACTACAAAATCAGAATTTCCGAACTGACCACGCGTACAACAAAAATACCAGAAATCCACAAGTCCCTCTAGGAAACAATCGGAATTTTAAGCCGCAAAATCCTAATAGACCAAACAAATTTATTCCTATGGTGATACCACCCCCAGTTCCAGGGACTCAATATGATTTGAGTCATCCCAATACGTTCTTCCAGCCTCAATATTATAACAACAGACCGCAACAAATCCACAACCAAAGACAATTCCCAAACCAATTTCAAAGGAAAACGGACATTTATCTAAAAACGAATAATCCTCCACCACGTCCATTTGCGCCAAAACCATTGCCAAGACCGGAACCAATGGAAATAGATCAGTCAATGCAAACGAGAAACATCAATTACATGAACCGACTCAGACCTAATGATAGATTCATGGGAAAGAGACCAAAAGATCAATTTATACAACAAGCACAGAAAGTGCAAAGGAATTTTCACATTGATGCGGATCCTGTGGAAACATTAAATCCTGAGACCGAGGTTGTTTCGGATTATTATAACGAGATAGCATCTTATGAAGCAGAAGAAAAATTACAACCGCTGCACGAATATATCGATGAACAAACGCATAACACGCCATATGAACAAGAAGATGACCAGTGCTTTGTGGACATTCATTTTTTAGAATAGCGAACTCGTCTTTGCCATATTTCGAAGCAAAGACAAAAACTGCGGAGGTCCTGAAGATATTAGTAGATACCGGATCAAACAAGAATTACATACAGAATTCACTTATAAAAACGGCCATCCAAAACGAAAACACCTTTTATGCAAATTCCGTGGGTGGGAAAATTCCAATAACCCACCACACATTCATTAACCTTTTCGGACTAAAAGATATAAATATAAAGTTTTTTGGATTACCAACACTAAAATCTATCCATGCCATATTGGGCAATGATAGTCTTAAAATGTTATCAGCTATTATTCATACAGCAGAAAATTTGGTGGTTGTAAGGAACAACATTAAAATCAAATTAAAACAACAGATATCACAATGTGTGAATAATATTACGAATAGAACAGATCATATGGAAAAATACCAAAAACGCAAAATAAATAACCTAAAATTGAGATACCCAAAGCTGTTCGCCGAACGCAATGAAAGTCTTACCTACACGACAACTGTAAAAGGAGAAATTCGAACAACCACCGATAACCCTATTTATTCCAGATGTTACCCCTACCCTATGCATTTAAAAGACGAAGTCGAAGGTCAGATAAAAGAATTATTGACTCAGGGCATTATTAAACCCTCAAAATCACCATACAATTCGCCAGTATGAATCGTGCCCAAGAAAATAGATGGTTCAGGAGAAAAAAAATTAGAGTAGTCTTCGACTACAGAAAATTTAATATGGACACTATCCCTGACAGATATCCTATTCCTGAGATTAATGAAGTCCTCTCTCAATTGGGGCAGAATAAATTTTTTTCGGTAATAGACCTAAAGAGTGGGTTTCATCAAATTCCTCTCAGGAAAGGTGATATGGAAAAAACCGCATTTTCGGTCAACAATGGGAAATATGAGTTCACGCGGCTACCATTCGGCCTAAGAAATGCCCCTTCAATTTTCCAAAGAGCCTTAGACGATATATTGCGCGAACACATAGGAAAGATTTGCTACGTCTACATAGACGTCATCGTCATATTTGGAAAAGATAAAGAGACACATATTGATAACATAGGGAAGGTTTTTCGCACTTTTTTTCGCCAACATGAAAGGAGGTCGAATTTTTAAGGTTTATAATATCAGATAAAGGAATACGAGCCAACCCGAAGAAAATAGAAACGATAAATAATTTCCTAGACCCGGAAACAATAAAGGATTTAAGATCATTCCTGAGTATGTCAGGTTTTTATCGTCGCTTTATAAAGGATTATGCCAAATTGGCAAAACCTTTAACAATGCTTTTAAGAGAGGAGTAGGGACGACTGTCCAAAAATATGTCAAGCAAAGTGAAGATAAAAATGAGTGATGATGCTATGCTAACATATCCCAACTTTAGAAAAGAATTCCATCTCACCACGGACGCATCAAACTACGCAATCGGTGCAGTATTGGAACAAGATGGGAGGCCCATTACATTCATTTCCAGAACACTCAACAGAGCAGAAGCAGCGCTATGCAACAAATGAAAAGGAAATGCTCGCGATTATTTTGGCAATCAAAACGCTAAGAAATTATCTTTATGGTTCTGCGAAAGTAAAAATCTTTACGAATCATCAACTACTCACATATGCGCTAACCAAAAAAAACTCTAACGGCAGACTTAATTGATGGAAAGCATCCTTAGAAGAATACAATTTCGAATTACTCTACAAACCAGGCAAAACTAATGTTGTCGCAGATGCGTTATCCAGGTCTCCGCAACAATTATTTCAGATAGACTCATCCATCGTCACCCAACATAGCAACCAAAGCTCGCCTAAAAATCTCATCCAGTTTACTGACGCGCCAATAAATGTATTTAAAAATCAGATAATAATAGAACAACATGAAAAACATTCGTATAAATTGCAGATCGTGTTTCCAACATACCACCGCCATATCATTTTGGAACCAAACTTCACGGAGGAACGGTTGACAGAAATCCTAAGTAAATACTTGAACCCCTCAGAGACGAATTGCTTAAAGACCACGGACCGAATACTGGGCAAGATACAGGAAATATATTCCACAAGTTTTTACCAATTCAAAGCTTTCTATACGAGAAAAATGGTAACAGACATCCCCAATGAATCGGACCAAAAAGTGATCATAAATGAGCATAATAAGGCACACCGAAGCGCTGGTTAAAATAAAACGCAACTTCTTGAAAGATGTTACTTTCCTCAGATGATGGCTAAAATAAGTTACTAAACTATGTAAAATATGTAAGGAAAATAAAGACGATAGACATCCTAACAACATAAATATTCAGGAGACACCGATCCCACAATATCCTGGACAAATTGTACACATTGATATCTACATAACAGGGAAGACATCTATTCTGAGAGGAATTGATAAACTCACCAAATATGCCCAGACGAGAATATTAAAATCCAAAGCAACAGAGGATATTAGACAACCACTGAGAGAGATACTTTTGAACTTCGGAATGCCCTCAATCGTTGTAATGGACAATGAAAAAATCTTTTAATTCGAAATCTATAATATTCATGATGGAGAATCAGTTCAACATAAAGGTTTTTAAGATTCCACCCTATGCCAGTACCCTAAACGGACAAATAGAAAGATTTCACTCAACTCTCTCCGAAATTATGAGATGTCGTAAGTCCGAAGGAACACAGCTTAACTTGTCTGAACTTGTGGATAAATCTACCTTTAAATTCAACAATATAGTTCATTCATCCTTGGGAGAAAAACCAGCCGATGCATTTTTTGGTAGGAAGTTTTATGGTAATCCCAAGGAGCGCGAGAGCAATATAGCAAAGATGATTAAAAATATTAAAGACAAACAGGTATCTGACCTGAACTACCATAATCGTGTCAAAAGCGTCCCGAAGGAGTATAAGGTGAGAGAGATAATCTTCGTGAGGGTTAATAAGAGATTAGTTACTAAACTCTCAAAAAATTATAAGCAGGAAATAGTTAAGGAGGATAGGCACACCACTGTGTTGACAGATAGTGGAAGAATTGTCCACAAAAACAATATCCGTAACCGGTAAAATATAAATTTCGTAAATTCTTTTTCTTATTCTTCTAGCATTGCGTTGTTATCTTTCGTTCATCGCGAGGTAAAGATACTGGACTACACCAATTCACGGGTCGTGGCTATCGACACAGGGTCTGCCAGAATTCAGTCTGGTACAGTGAAGTTGGTAAACGTCGTCGACTTAGAAAATTACGAAAGGGTAGTCAACGAAATACAATCTGTCATCTACTCAAATGTGAGCACCTCCCATTCCCTTTATCCCTTCCTTTCCTATGAAATAAAGCAGCTTCAAATGCATATAGATAACTTAAAACCGAGAAACAAGAGATCCTTGGATTTCATTTGATCAGCATGGAAATGGGTTGCAGGTAACCCAGATCATGCTGATTTTCAAATTATTGAGCAAAAAATAAACAACGTATTACAGAATAATAACAGACAGGTAGTAATCAATAAAATGTCGCTAGAAAAATTAAATGAATTAACTTCGCAAACAAACAAAATTTTAAAATCAGTAAAAAGTGAAGAGACGAAAAATTCTTTAATAGATAAATTAAAATACAAATTTCAAATCATTAAAAGTGAAATTTTGAATCTTAAGTATGCGATAGATTGGGCGAAGGTAGGGGTCATTATTTCGTTCATATTATCTAAATATGAAATGGACATGATCAAAACCTTGGCCGACAAAGAAAATATAACATATTTGAATATCGAAGCATCTCTTGGTTTCGGCGAGATAAGAATAGCCTCTATTGTTAATTCTATAATTTATTTTATCAATATTCCTACCACCTACAATGAATCATGTCGTAAAATAACGATTAAACATGTGAAAAGCAACAAAATTGCCACTAAAATCGAATTTGATAAAAAAACCTGCACGTTCGGTATTAAGAGCGAATGTCAAAGCTTCAGTGAATTGACGATATGCAAGGACAGCAATATAGAAGATATTAGCAAATCTGAATGTATCCCTAAACTCATACGTAGTAAACCCTCTAACTGTACCATGGTAAATAACCTCCATATAATCACCATAGAGGAAATAACTCCTGGTAAAATTCTGTTAAACCAATTTAATGGTACAATTCTGATAGCCGAAGAACCTTACCATTTGAATGGTTCTTAACTTGTTAAATTTCACAAGGAAACGCTTCGAGCGAATGGTAAAACTTTCTCATTCAAAGAGTTTTCATTCTCTAATCCATTACCTGCTATAGTGCAGCCAATAGTCGGAGATCCATATGTAGAGGAGACTCTTACATTGGAATTAATAAAGGAAATGAATGCTAACAACACAGAAACCATAGGACTTCTGCAAATAGAAAGTAAATTAGGTGATGTTATAAATTGTATCTTGGTGATCTCTGCGATCATAGTAACAGTGTCTGTAATCTGCCTAACTAGAAAACGTAATCATGGAAAGTTACAATGCCCTGATAGTATTAATACTCCCTGTGCATTACAAAATATAGCCTTGAGTCAAAAGGATTCCAATGAGCATTCAATAGCAAAGATTACACGGATACCCTACTTCTGATTGTGGCCAACAATTTCATTTTTCTTTCTCTTCTTCGCATAGTTCTGTGTTATTGAACCTTAAATAAATAGTTAACGACATTTCCACTAAAATTCTTACCTCGGCATAATTCTAGTTCACTGAACCTTAAATAAATAAATTAAAT
This sequence comes from Trichopoda pennipes, assembly GCA_030448955.1. Classification (NCBI taxonomy): domain Eukaryota; kingdom Metazoa; phylum Arthropoda; class Insecta; order Diptera; family Tachinidae; genus Trichopoda; species Trichopoda pennipes. The sequence continues at coordinate 1,393,865 of JASKUP010000062.1, read as the reverse complement.
AAATAAATTAAATTAAACTGCTGCGTCTTGTTGATTTACAACTTTAATGCTGATATACTTATTTGTGAATTTATTGCGAAATATTATTATAAGCAATATTTATTATAAAAAGAAAAAGTTAATAAATTGTAAACTAAACAAATATTGATTATAAAAATAAATATTATTGGCTACAAAATTTATTCGTAGTCAAGTACTCGAAAAAACTTGTTCTAATTTTAAATAACTTATATAAAGATATATATTTATACTGGCGTGCCCGTGACTGCTTTACAAGCCATTTGTGGTTTGTTTTTATTCTGCAGCGTTCTTTTTTGTGTGCGCCAAAAAATTCAATGATTCAAGAAAATTAATCAGAAAGAACACAATTTCTTTTTTTTTATATTTATGCTTTTTTAATAATTTTATCTTTTTCACAATTCAATATTTTTGTGTGCTTACATAATACATCTTATTCTATTGCAATGCTTTTACATATACGACATTCTTCGATCGATTTTAGTTCGGCATAGACAAACAAAGCAGTTGGTTTATTAACACGTGAACATGATACACATAATTGACCGTGCGAAAAACAGGGATCATTGTAAGAGCAACACGTATGGGGAGCTGAAACCGTTTAAAATCAAGCGCCAAATCTGGAGGAATCATCCTCGCCCTTATATTTTCCTTTTAAAATTTTTGCTTGAATCACATTTTTCATGACTTTTTTGACTACGAAACGTGTCCCATTGCAATGTCGTGGCTGGCAGATATTTCTAAACAAAATAATTGGTACACCAACTTTCACTTGTAAGCGGTGGGCGCAGTCCAGATAACTTAAGCGATTTTTAAAATTCGACTCGATAATTTACAACATCGTCTTGAGCCAACCCGCTTGAGCCAAACATCCGCATTTTTCGCAGCTAAGATAGCTCTTTCCCCCAACCAATCATGGTTTCTAAAATTTTATGCAATACCGCGAAAAACGTTTGTGACCAATTCTTGTTTTGATTGTGCAAAGTGGCAAAAATTATCTGGAAGCGTAATCATTTTTGGTATTGCGTCATTCCCAATATCTAACAATAGCTTTTAAAAACGTTCCGCTGATGGATCATTTTGCAATTGAACACGAAAATTACACACGCACACACAAAATGCAACAGAATATGGAAAACAAAATTCTATATTTGTTTGCACATCCAGTTGCTATGAACATGAGCATATTTCGATTTATATTGCCGTCTCATTCTGTACAAGCACACACACAGCAATGTACAAACGAAGACACACATTTCATTTGATACAAAGCATTGAGTCGAAGAATGCAATGGAAAAAAATTTTGATTTTTTAAAAAATTTGTCTTGTTTCAAACACGCACTGTGGACGCACTATTGTGCGTAAACGCATGAAACATTAATACAAACCAGCGAACGATCATTACGAAGGTACTGTGAAAATTTGGTGGAAATCCGACGGTGTATATCGTCGAACACTGGCAACCAACGGACACCTACTTTGGGCTTAATATATAAATATGAGGACATGTTACTTTGGGGACACTTTTTTATCATTTTTTAATTTTACCATCTATTGATTTCTTTATGTAGCGCATGCTTTGAGGACAGTTTTTCGAGCCATCGCATAGTTTGAGGACATTTTCATACTTTGAGGGCAGTTCTCGAAATTGTATATGCCTTCCGCATAGTTACTTTGCGGACATTTATTTAGCATTTTCCAATTGCACCGTCTATTGATTTGTTTATATATAAATAATATAATAATAATAAATTTAATACGTTTTTCTCAATATACATCCAATAAATGCGATATAAATTGATTTTAAAAAATTTGCATCAGTTATTGTGTTGCCGTACTTATGCTAAAAGTTTGCGGAAAATCACGTTTTTTATGGTTTGACGGCGTTTCAAATTGGCATAACAAAGACTTTGTACTAATAAATGCGCCTTTTTGCAATACAAGTTTTTATACTATCGCAGAAACACTTCTGCAGGAAAACAGAATTGTTGATGGATGCATATGATTGAAAAACAGCAATACTAAGACGAAATTAGTATATATCCCTGTTTTCAATTACATCTTAAAAGAGAGTTAGGTGTAATCGCAAAAGAAGTAGGTTAGACCGAATTTACGTTGTACGATTTTTGTCGCTGCAATTCTTAGTTTATTGTTGTAAATGAGGGGTGTAAAGAGAATTGGAGAAGAGAGGAACAAAAAAAACTACACATTATTTACCAACAAAATAAGAATATCAGCGACAAAAATCGTACAACGTAAATTCGGTCTAACCTACTTCTTTTGCGATTACACCTCTCTTTTAAGATGTAATTGAAAACAGGGATATATACTAATTATTGTATGAAAAAGCAATATGAATTTTGATATAATATACATACATATAAATGTAAATATTGAAGTATTCACAATCGAGCCAATAAAAAATATATTGTTATGAATGAAAAATTTGTGTCAATGTTTGTGCAATAAATTCTTAAGTTAACACTAATTGGAGTAAATTTGAAAGTTTTTAGACGTAATAATTTCTCTATTTAGCTAATATGTTTGTCTGATTTCTGAAAACGTGTAACAAGAGGATTGTCTGTGATCCTTAAATTTAATTGAAATTCAAATAAAGTAAAAATTTGTTCATCAACGCCTATGGAAATGCAATGATTAAAAAATTATTAATAAAATGGTTATTTGGTACAAATCGAATTGATTTAAAGAATAAACCAGCAATAATTTTTAAAAAGTTACATATATAAAAAGAAATAACTACACACAGGAAATTTTTGAGGAAACTAATTTACAAGTTGTTTTTCAGTAAATAAGCCTTTATTTTTTTATTTATTTTATATAATTTTTCAAAAAAAAAATGAAAAATGTATTCATTGTACGACCCATGATTTTCATATAAAATTCATATAAGTATTATTAAATTAATTCTGGAGGTTAACTATTTCGAAGTTTAAGACTTGCTTGTACAGTGGATAAATTCCGAAATGCCTAACTGCAGTGCAACCAAAAAATGTCATATATTTTTGCGGGCATTCGTTTAGCCATGGAAAAAGTTTGTGTTCTAATCCCACACATTCACATGTATGTATGTAGTGTGCAAAAATTTACACAATTCAATTTTTTTCCAAACAAGTAAGTAAAAATGCAAGACATATTTGATTGTATCAAAGAAATATCTGCCATTAACAAATAAGTTTTAAGTCGACTTGGTTTAAGAATGAAGGGATACATTGTGATTTCTAAATTCTGATGTACCCTTCAGTAAAATTGCAGTGAACTCGGAAAAAGCACTAAAGTTTGGGATAAAAAATTAATTACGGAATCATCAAATTGCTCCCAATATAAAACGTTACTAATCGTATATAACGGCTTTATTTATTATTTGATTTGTTTATTTTATATACATAAACACCTGGAGCAAATTTTGAAATTTGTTTTCTTGTCAAACGATATAGGTAATTAGGCTAGCACTATTTCCTTTTTTTCTATGTTTGAAAGTGGTCTGCATCCAGAAGTTTTTATCAATGATTTTAGTATCACATGTCTAGCTAACTAAAACAATATAATCCCACAATTGCAAAAATTTCAGCATGTCTACTAATAGCATATTTAATACCCAAAAACATGAGTAAATAAAACACATTTTTTTCTTAAAGCAAACGTTTCATAAAGTTCCATTAAAAATATTATCAAATAAACGCAGAAAAATTAAAAAATATTATTACTAAATATATTTTTAATGAGACTTCAAAACTTATTGTCCCAGATTTTATATAAAAATTCCAATATCCCAGTCAATAAAACTTATGTGCCTATTCTATATTCGGAATGGAATAAAAATAAAAAAATTGATATGATATTCTGAATTTCAGATATCTCTTTACTAATTCGAAGTTGATTTTCGAGGTTTAGAAAATGCAGAAACATTTATTTTAAATAAAATATTAAACACACAAAATTTATTTAGTATATATATTATTAAACAAGAAAATGTTGATGTAATCTAAAACTGATTATGAATAAAAAGAAATAAGGAGTCAGTTTCCCTTATTACTCGTAATTTTCAGTAACAATTGAAAACAACTTTTAGTTATTGATTCTTTGCAATTTCAATTACTTTATATGGATAATAAATTTATATATAAACTAACTTTAAGACAATCAATATTTGAATAGTTAAAAAGGAAATTAAACTATGTACATATATTAAAACAACACTTCATTATTGATAAACTTGTGTCTTTAATTTATTTATGGCTGAAATATCTTCAGTGCTATTTTTTAAACTCCTAAAATCTTTGAGACAATTGGCATCTCTTAATTTTGTATCTTTAAATTCATAGCATTGATTTGCCTTGATATCATCGCCATCTTTAGCGAAAGCCCCTGTTTACACTGGACAATGCTGTCATCGCAATAGCAATTCATTCACGAATTATCACTAAAGCTGAAAGTTCATACCACGCGCACACGCTTTGTATGCGTCTGATACTTTTTACGCGTTCTACGCTTTTCAAACTTCAAGTTACATGCAACGCTTTTTATGCGCCAAGTTTTTTGTTATGATTAGCTGTGGTGTAAATAATTTTATCTAATGAAAAAAATTTTTGCAAAAATGAAAACTGAAATTGAAATTTTTCAAGGATTTATTGAATTTGTGCATATGATATTTTGTGTAATGAGGACCTATGGAAAACTTCAAGAGAAAAGAAGACGCTTTTGGGTGCGTCCCTTGTTTTTGGAAAGGGAAGTGAGTGGTTTTTTGTAGCAAAGTTTGTAAAATAAAAATAACAGAAATGATACTTCAAAAACAGCTGACATTTTTTCATGGCGCTTGCGACGCGTAGAAAAGTAGAAAGTAGACCTACTTCGTGCGTTCTATACGTCATAAGCATTCTATGCGATGTGCTGTGTAACTTGTCACATACAATTACACTAATTCTATTTTTTTGACAGACGCGTATAAAGCGTGTACGCGTAAAACGCGTGGTATGGACTTTCAGCTTAATACACGCACACTTTTGCATTTGCTAAGGCAAATTTACTTTTAAGGCATTGCTACTATGCTGCCGTACTACAATTTACAAAAACGTTATTATATTATTATATAGTTAAAATAAAATCGCGTGTTTCTCTGTGAAATGAAATTATTTTTGTAATAATGCAACACATTTTTGATGAAGCTTTTACTTTTAGAAATTGTTGGTTTTTTTATATTAATATAGGAAAAATTTTAAGAAATAATACCTTATTTTAACATGTTTGCAGATCTGATCTAATAGTGTTGACAACTTTTTACTTATTTATAAAGTGTCTTCAATTACCCAAAAAATCAATTACGCAAAGTTGTTATTTTAATTAAACTATTTATTTTTACAAAATCGATTTTGTTTTTAAATTTGTTTTATTCACCTTTTTAAAATCAAAAATTGGTATTATTAACGTGATGAAGGAAAATAATAAACTTGTAACTAACTTTATGTATGGCTGATAGTGACTATAATGCAAACGACCTGTTGTACGACTTAAGAAGTTTGTACAACAGATTGAAATGTTTGTGAGGTCGTTGGATAATATTGGGTTTTGGATGTACGAAAGATCGAAAAATTAATTATTTTAGAAGCTGTATTATTCGGGCGCAACTTTAGTGGGTATGCCGCACATCATTATTCTATTTTGCTTTTTATTTTCATAGTGAAAACATACCAAAACACAGCGCAAAAGTCATTAGCGCACAGAGTACGTATTTGTCTCCATTCATTATCATGAAAAAACTTTTGATTTCTTTTTGTTTTTTTTCATTGTCCATGAATGAAATTTTGTCTTGCTTTTGTTTTTCCACCACACGCAACTGAATTTCATGCACAGATATTTCAGCTCCATGAATTTTTGCTTTTCAAACTGATCAACTTCTTTCTTTTTCACCGTGAATGAAAGAAACGTTCAACTTCTTTTTCTTTCACCATGAATTTTGTTTCAAAAATTCTTCACCATGAATGAAAGAAGCAAAATTTTGTGTCAAAAATTCTTCACCATGAATGTAAAAAGCAAAATTTTGTTTCAAAAATTCTTCACCATTCATTTTCAAAGAAGCTTCTTTTTGATATGTGCTTAGATTTTCCGACGGGGCTAGATTCATTCTTATTTGGGTACGGTTTTCGTCAAATTTGGTTTGTGGACAAACCGGTTTCGGCCGTTTGCCATCTTCAGTGTTCTTTTCGTACTAGTTGCGTTCTATTGTCAGCTGTGTTTATATAGTTCGTCTTGTTCGTGTTTCCCTTCGTGTTATTGCACTCGTCATTTCTCTCCTTTTTGCCTGTATCTCTCTCTTTTTACCTAATTTGTCGCTCCCTTTTTCAATCGTCTTTCTTCCTAACTAAATCCTTTTACGATCATGCTTGTTGTCCGTTTGTGTTTATGTGTGAACCTATTGGTTTTTTTTGTTACATAATAATCTGTAATTGTACGTATGATGTTCCTTATGGCTTTGGTCTTGTGAACCTGCGTAACGTGTTTGTGTTGGTGTAATGTTTGTTTTCTTGTAAAAATGTTTCAATGGTTCAAATATTGTGTCCGAAGCAGTGTTTATTTGTTCATTTATTATTCGTCCGTCAAATGTTTTTTGTTTGTACATTTCCATGTTTTCTAATACATTTAGTCTCCTTCCTTTGTGCTGTGTATGAAGCAGTTTAACCGTTGTTTTTATATTTCCTGGTGTACATTTGTTGTTGAATATATGGTTCGCAAAGTTTGATTTTGGTTCTCGTAGTTTTTTGTTATAGTCTCTAATGTGTTCCCTAAATGTGGTCTAAATTTTTCATCCTGTTTGCCCGATATAGCTATAATGGCATGTACAAGTTAATTTGTACACTCCTTGTTTGTCTAGTATATTTATCTCGGTTGTTTTATTCCGTAGTATTCTACCTAGGTTGTTTCTTGTTCTGAATGCGGTATTGATGTTGTGTTTTCCAAAGAATTTTGCCAGCTTGTACGTTGATTTTCCCATATATGTTAATGTAGCTCATTTTTTCCTTTCATTCTGCTGTTCTTTGTTCGTTCTAATTTATTTCTTGATGTTATCTTCGAGTCGCTTTTTGTATCCGTTGTTTTCCGCTATGGTGTATATTGTTTCCATTTCCTTCATATACATTTGCCGTGTTATGGGTGTTCTGTCGAGTCTTGTTATTAACTGCTTGATTGCTGCGTTTTTGTGTTGCTGGGGATGATTTGATGAGTTGTGTATTATTGTGTCCGTTGCTGTTGGTTTCCTGTATAGTTCATATTCGATTCTGTTCGAGATTAAGTTCCTCTTGATTGTTAGGTCTAGATAATTAATTCTCCCCTCCTCTTCTTTTTCCATTGTAAATTATATGTTCTTGTGTCTGTGGTGAGTAGTGTTGGCGTACAGGTAGTTCTGTTATTAGGTTCGTATATATTCAGGTAAGCAGAATACCAGCCACCTGGCATTTGTATGCAAAGTGAACCTAACGATACCTCCGTCTTTTATTATTATGTAGGTACGTGTGTCCGTCTGAGGGTGTTTTTCGTTTGCCCGTTGGCATGAGTAGTTTCAATGGTGTGAAAATTGTGTCTGAGGTCGTGTTTACCTGTTCGTTTATATATCGTTGTTGAATGTTTTTGTTTTGTAGATTTCCATACTTTCAAGAATGTCTAGTCTTCGTCCTTTTTTGCTAGGATGTAATAATGTCATACATTCATTTATTTCCCTTGGTGTGTGTCCGTGAGTGTCAAGGTGTGATGCAAAGTTTGAATCTTCTCTTTTCCGTTTGTATGAGCGTATGTATTCTGCAAACCTTGTTTTTAGTATTCGTCCAGTTTGCCCTATATACTTAGGTTTGTTTGCAGGTACAGGTAAGTCTGTATACCCCGCTGGAATTAAATTTGTCAGTTGTTTCTGTCGTTGTTCTGAGATAGTGTCTGAGGGTGTTTCCACTTTTTAATGCTGTGAGTATTCCTTCTTTTTGAAAAAGGTTAGTTAGTCTGTATATTTCTGGTCCTGTGTAAGTAAAGGTGTGCCGTCGTGTTGTATCGGCTGTCTCCTTGTCTTCTCTATTTCTGTTCTTAGTGTTGTACTGTCTAAGTAGTTTATCGATGGTAGTGGTTTTGTAGCCGTTATTCATAGCTATGGTGTAGATTGTGTCGAGTTCCCTCCTGTACTTATCTGGATTAAGTGGAATTGTCCCAAGCCTATGTATCATATGTCTAAAAGCTGCTAGTTTGTGTTGGGTAGGGTAGTTTGAGGTGTTGTGGATGGTAGTGTCCGTTGTTGTTGGTTTTCTATAGATGTCGAATGTTAAATAGTCAGTTCCTCGTGCTATAGTGATGTCAAGATAATGTAAATTTCTGTCTTGTTCTTTTTCCATTGTGTATGTAATCTTATCATGAATTGTGTTTAAGCTTTCTAGAATTTGTTCGCCGTTATCTTGCTCGAGGATGCATATAATGTCATCTACGTATCTATAGTAATGAGTTATTTTGTGTTTTTCCATGAGTGTTTTCAAATTTACATTATCTTGACATCACTATAGCACGAGGAACTGACTATTTAACATTCGACATCTATAGAAAACCAACAACAACGGACACTACCATCCACAACACCTCAAACCACCCTACCCAACACAAACTAGCAGCTTTTAGACATATGATACATAGGCTTGGGACAATTCCACTTAATCCAGATAAGTACAGGAGGGAACTCGACACAATCTACACCATAGCTATGAATAACGGCTACAAAACCACTACCATCGATAAACTACTTAGACAGTACAACACTAAGAACAGAAATAGAGAAGACAAGGAGACAGCCGATACAACACGACGGCACACCTTTACTTACACAGGACCAGAAATATACAGACTAACTAACCTTTTTCAAAAAGAAGGAATACTCACAGCATTAAAAAGTGGAAACACCCTCAGACACTATCTCAGAACAACGACAGAAACAACTGACAAATTTAATTCCAGCGGGATATACAGACTTACCTGTACCTGCAAACAAACCTATATAGGGCAAACTGGACGAACACTAAAAACAAGGTTTGCAGAACACATACGCTCATACAAACGAAAAAGAGAAGATTCAAACTTTGCATCACACCTTGACACTCACGGACACACACCAAGGGAAATAGATGAATGTATGACATTATTACATCCTAGCAAAAAAGGACGAAGACTAGACATTCTTGAAAGTATGGAAATCTACAAAACAAAAACATTCAACAACGACATTATAAACGAACAGGTAAACACGACCTCAGACACAATTTTCACACCATTAAAACTACTCATGCCAACGGGCAAACGAAAAACACCCTCAGACGGACACACGTACCTACATAATAATAAAAGACGGAGGTATCGTTAGGTTCACTTTGCATACAAATGCCAGGTGGCTGGTATTCTGCTTACCTGAATATAAACGAACCTAATAACAGAACTACCTGAACGCCAACACTACTCACCAGTACAAACTAAACCGTGGCTTGAAAATGATGCATACGCATCGAAAGCGCTCGCCATCATATACAAACCGGCCAGTTACGACGGGAAATGGCAATATTACTTCTGATTTGTCTTTATATTAAAAATTTATTTGGCAAGACTGTTGTTTGTGCACATAACAAAAACAGCCAATGTTGCCTATAGTGGTGTAAGTTATTGAGTTTTCAAAAAGATGCAATAAATTTTTATAGCAAGATCTTTAAAGGTTGTTATTTTTAACAGTTTTAAAAACGTGGGAACAATATTCGCATATATCAAAAATAATAATAAATGAATTTGTACAAATAAGAATGAATCTCAATTTTAAATGCAATGTAATCATTAAGATATATTTATTTTTTAGCTTATACACATACATGTACATGTTTTATGATACGATGTAGTGAAATGTATTTGATTGTCATATGTCTGTCATTTGGTTCAGTTTAATATAAATAAAATATATCTTTACAATTAAGAAGATTTTTGAAGAAGAAAAAAAGTTGTTTATTTGAACGAATAAAAACACTAAATGGTAACACTGATGGTAGTAGATATAATACGGTAATTTAACCTTTGCAGACAAGGCAAGGCGATTAAGAAAAATTTTAAAATTGTAACTAAATTTATAGCAAAACACAACGCATAAGTCATTTGCACATACATACATATGTATGTAGGTATAAAGAGAATATATATTAATAAAAATGTAAGATTCAGATGAACTGCGTACTTTTATAGTTTTACAAATGTATGCCTGAATTGTGGAACTCAGAAATAAATATTATAAAAACAAAAATATTGGCAACAATATTCGACAATATCTTTGCTTCTTTATAAAATAAAGTTGTAGTGTGTGTGATTGTACGCAAGTTGCATTAATTGTACACAAAACCCTTACTTGATTACCAGCAGATCGCAACGCATATGGCTTGCATAAGAGTCGTTACGTCGATTTTGAAATTTTGTACATATGTATGTATAATAGGTAACGTTTTACTTAAATCCATTATAGCATAATAAAATATTAATAAAGCCAGTTTTTTGTATATGTAAATATTTTTTATTAACAACGAAATAATTTAGAGAATTCATGGAATATGAACTAAAATTCCTTTAATATAAGGATGGATTTTTTCGGCTATTCAGTTCCAATTATATAATTTTTTAATGTCGAAACAAGAATGTGAATTACGACTTCTTTAAGTAATTCAAAACGTTTCCATTTATGTACAAATTAATGATAACGAATCAGTCACTAATTTCAGCATTAAAAAATTATTTATGTTTTTTATTGTTTTAAATATACAGCATTTTCAGTTTAAATTAAACCTTTTTCAAAATAAACGAAACCTTTTTCAAAATGAACGAAACCTTTTTCAAAATAAACGAAACATTTTTCAAAATAAACGAAACCTTTTTCAAAATAAACGAAACCTTTTTCAAAATAAACGAAACTTTTTTCAAAATAAATTAAACTTTATCCAAATTCAGTTAAACATTTTTTAAATTAAATTAAACCAGTTTTAAAATTTGTAGGTTTATCATATATATTGAGACGATTGTGGAGAATGACCCGGGAATAACTTTGAAAAATATTCGCAAAAAGTTATTTGAACAATTTAATGTAACGCTTGCATTGTCTACAATTTTCAACGGCTAAAAGAACTTAAAATAACGCTGAAAATGGCTTCCATAGAAATGGACCGTATGAAAAGCGCATCGACTATTGAAAACCGTCGACAGTATGCCTCAGAATTTGCAATTTGGTCTCCTTTACAAAAAGAAAAGATCATTTTTATAGATGAGTGCGGGTTTAACTTACACTTACGGCATTCACAAGCACGTGAAAGAGCTCATGTTGTTGTGCCAACCGTAAGGGGAAGGAACGTTACTTTAATTGCTGCTATAAATAATGCTGGTGTTTCTTCGCTTTCCACTGTAAATTCAGCCCGTTTCCAAATATTTCTTAGGGAGCTCTTGGATAAAATTGAATGCAGCCCAGAGTTACAAAATTCATTTTTAATTATGGATAATGCCAGAATCCATAAAACCCAGGAAATTCGAAATATGGTGGATTATAGTGATTGTACACTTAAATTTTTACCACCTTATTCTCCTTTTCTGAACCCGATAGAGAAAGCATTTTGTAAGATAAAATTCCACGCTCGATCATTATTAAGTGACATTACCACAGAGCATAACATAGTAAGTGTAATTGAGGAAAGTGTCGCACAAATTAATCAAACTGATTGTGCGAACTATGTTATGGATATGATCATGATAATTCCTAAAGCGGTTAGTGGACAAATACTTCATTCATTTTAACAAGTATTAATTAAAAATGAATGTGTTTAATATGTTTTATTTTTTTCTTTTGTTTTCTATTAAATTTTAAAACTGATTTAATTTAATTTGAAAAATGTTTAACTGAATTTGCATAAAGTTTAATTTATTTTGAAAAAGGTTTCGTTTATTTTGAAAAAGGTTTCGTTTATTTTGAAAAATGTTTAATTTAAACTGAAAATGCTATATATTAAGTAAGTCAAATCCAAAGTTAAGCAATTTTTATTTAGAAAGTATTTAGAGGTATTTTGGAATCCCTTTTTGCCCAAAACTTGGAAATTTACCTTTACTTTATCACAGCGAAAGTAATACCGTTTCACAAGTTATTTCTAATGTAAATATCGTAAACTAATAGAATTAAAGATATTTTAAAAAGTTGGTAAAAACCCATTATGAAGAACAAATTTCAGAGTAATTTGTACCGTGTATTTGAATATTGCGACAAACTACATTATGCTTCTTTTTACATAAACATTCGTTTGTTTGGTAATTTGGAAATACAATCATTTCAAACTTTATGATAAATCACCAATTGAATTGAATTGCTTGTTACCGGTTAAATATATTGTTTTCTTTTCATATTCTTAGCCATCGATTGTCTTGTGCTAAATTTCATTAAAATCATTGACTTTAGAATAACGATATTTTAATTAAGACGATACAGCGTTTAAAATATTCACATTTTTCACAGAGTATAATAAAAAATATTATGATTCGCTAATATCTTGCGAATAGAATATTCACATTTTTCAGAGAATATATTAAAAATATTATATTATCGTTTTTTTATAATTAAAGTGAAAAAAGCAAAAGGGTAGATACTATACATAGTAAATTGTAACCATTATTTCATAATAAAATAATAAATATATAAATATATATAATAAAATTTCATAATCGCTATGGTTTTTTTATAAAACACGTTGGCGTTACTGAACAAATATATACAATCCTGGCTGCAAAAAGTGACGGCGGCAACAAAAATTTGTAAAATGGCAATAAAATTTTGTTTCTATATTGCGTATAGAATGTGGACAGGTCCTCAAAATATGCGTTAAATATAAGAATTAGCGTTGAACCGATTTTAAGACGATATTAAATGTTCAGGTGTGCTCACTGAAAATATAATTAGCGGGTATTGTTCAGCTTTTTAGCAAAAAAAAGAAAATGCTTATTAGGTTTATTTATTAAGAGACACTCTAATTCGAGCCCTAACCTTTATTAATTTGTACAACAGTTATTTTTTCGTTCTTTAGCACTAAACGCCAGAATAAAGATTTAATTATATTAATTATACCAGCAAGTTTCTACTTTTCTGAAAGGTCATTTATTTCCTCTTAACTGATTTAGAAATATTCTTAATTCTGTATCAAAATGTTTAAAAAATTAATGCCCCTATTACGGTTTACATCTCAACTGCTTTTTTGTTGAAAATTTTCATTTTGGTATTATGAATTACAACTCAACCTGCCAAAAATTTTTGAGTTGAATTTAGATTGTGATAGATTTGTTGTGGTATTACCATTTAAAACTATATGTTTCATTTCTTAGTTCTCTACTAGAAGCGAGTGGGCATGTCTTCAGGAATTTACGCTCGAAAGTGTTAGCATATATATAGCAGCGCGCACAAGCGTTGACAATTTGTGTAGCCTTTTCTGGTGAATAATGTAAGGCACGCGCAGATAAAAGGTAACGAAATCTGCTTCAATACTCCAATTGTTCGCTCAAATTTGACACTTTAAGCTGGTAACGCCATTACGATTTCAACCAAAAAGCAGTTGTAATTCATAATACGAAAAATGAGTTTGGTTGTATGAAAGTTGAGTTGTCTCTCAGGACACCAAACTGAGTTGAATTGTAAACCGCATAGGGGTATAAGTTCATTATTTATTAAAAATTATTTGACCACTATTAATTCGTTCAGTGTATAAATTGCGCTCAAGCTAAATAAAATATCGAAATGTAAGCAACAATTTTAAATACACCGTTACAACAAAAAAATAGGGATATAAAGCATGCAAAGAAAGAAAAACTTTTCCATTTAATTTTATTTTAATTTTAATAATTTCTAAAAAATGGCACGTGGAAAATCTGTTTCTAAGAAAATAACCAGAATAGGTAATCGCGATAAAAGAGCTTTGGCAAATATCATTAAACTAAATCGTCAATGCACTGTTCGAGATATAGCCTTAAAATAGTTTGAAGCAATTGGAAAGCCCGTAAAACCTGAGTGGACCCGTCTGCAAATGACAAGCATTGGTTATAATTTTTATAAAGTAAGTTAAAGATTAACGCTGTATTTCGAAGCCAACTTGATAATTTATATAATTCTTTTAGGCCAAGGAAAAGCCAGTGCTTAACGCGCTTCAAATAAAAACACGCCTATTATGGACTAAAGAGAGAAGCTCTTGGGAACAACGACAATCGGACAGCTTTATCTTTAGCGACAAACCCAATTTTGATATATGTGTTGGTAAGGCAAGAAAAAGGGAAAAACGTAAAAGCATCATGGCATACAACAAAGACTACTTAAAGCGTGCAGACATGTTTCCAGCTAGTGTTATGGTATGTTATATAAAAATCCTGCAGGAAAATCTGATACCATCGGTACCGAAATTAGCAGACTGCGGAGAATATATATTGCAACAGGATGGTGTTTCTTCCCATACTGCTAAAAAAAAACGAAACAGTGGCGAAGAAAATGTAATCGAGGTCCTTGATTGGCCATTTTCTAGTCCAGACCTTAATCCGATTGAAAATTTGTGGGCTATTATGAAAAGAAAACTTCGAAATGAACCCCAGCAGACTGTTGACGGGTTAAAGTTCAAAATTCGGGAGATTTGGGACTGGATAACCCCAGAACACTGCCAAAAACTGGCCAGTACCATGCCAAAGCGGGGCGCGACCGTTTTAAAAAATAAAGGTGGTGTAACAGAATTCGAACTATAAAAATTGGCGATTGTACGAATTAATAGTGGTCACAATATTTTTGTTTAAAATAATGAATTTTCGTTTTTGTAAGTTTTTAAAAAGTGATTTTTTTAATATGTAACTTTTTTAATGTATGTCTAAAGAGAATGAAATGATTTTTAAGAAAAAGTTTAAATTTTTTTATGTGGAAAATATACATATTTTAATAGCACATTGATGATAGCTATTTGTAGAGCATAATTTTGAGTACTTAGTTTTCATTTAAGAAAATAAGAAGTCTCTATTAGTACAGCAAAATGTAAAAGAAAACGAATAATTGCATTGTATGCTGGTAAAATTATCGTTTTTGTCATGCTCTAAGAGGAGGCTGGCGGAGGTAGATTTTGAAGATTTGAATAGGTTTGGCACTTGTGGGGGTGCCATATTCAGATTTTTGAATAGACACGTGGTTACCTGCCGCAAAATAAGTAAGTAAACCAGCATTTGACACTATATATTGTTTGATATTTAAGCATAAAGCTGCAATGTAAGAAGTGTGTTGACAGGCTCTCAACTAGTTAGGCATTTGCGATCTGTGTTTCTACCACGTTACCTAAAGTCCTGTATTAGAAGGGAATTTTTTTCATTTATTTAGTATTGCATTTGTAATATTTTAACATTGTATAGACTAAACAATACTTTAGAGTTTGATTAAAATTAACAAAATATTTTAAAAAGCGAAACAATGGTTGTTACAATTTGTTTTTTTTATGCCTATGCATACACTAGGTTGGAAAAACAAAATTAGTAAATGAATGGTTTTCTCATAATTATGGAACTTTTAAAAAATAAAGAAAAAAAGTAAATTTTGTAGATTTATACCATTTTGTTGCAATTATAACTTTTAATTAAATAAAATAAAATGAAAGTCTAGTGTATTACTACATAATATAATTACTACAGGTAAAGCTATTGTTTGCTGTTGGTAAAATAACAATTCAAACTCAAGTGCAAAGAAATTTTTTTTTTACAAGACATTGTCGAAAATTTAAGGATAAATCCATGCAAGATAAAAGTCTTCAAAGAAAGGTCCTTTAGTTTTACCTGTTACAATTGTGCTCAGAATATGGATAACGATGATCGTTTCCAGAAAAAGCAGGGTCTTGAAGGCATTGTAGTCTTTATTCATGGCTCAAAATTTAGTTTTACGTATATATGTATATATACGAGCCCTAACTACTATTAATTCGTACCCAGAGATGTCGGATGTCATAAGATGACTGATTTAAATCACCGACATAATTAGAATGAGCTACTGCGGGTCAAACACAACAACAACAAGTTGCTTAGTATTCTTCCGAAACTTTGAATAGCAGAACATCTATTTAGACTGTTTAGATTACTTAAATTAACAGAAAATGTAAAATTTATACAGCTTTAAATTTATGAGTGACTGTAATTATAACTATTAATAATGTTCCATTCGTAGCACTATCAACAAAAGCAACCTAAAGTGTTTGCTATTACGTTCAACACTCAAATAGCGAGTAACATTAAAATCTAACAAATAAGTGAAAATGCAGGAACAATTACAATTTAACATTGCACTTTTCATATATGTTCTTACCAGTGTTTAAATTTGATGGATGCTGCACATTGCTCCATTGTTGTTGTAAACGCTGGGAGTATAATTTTATTCTATCATCACATTCTTGGTGTTCCAAGTTATGAGAGTCCATTGCGCCAACATGTATCATATTGCTGAAAAGGATGCGCTTTATACTTGAAATTTTTTGTTTGATATTTAACTTACATAGCAGTATTTTGTACTAAACGACAAAGGGCATTTTGATCATCTTTTTTAGGAAGCGAATGAACGTAGTCATTGCTTATATTATCAGAGTTACTTCTTCGCAAGGCTGGACTGTTGCTTATTGGATCAACTAATAGATGTGTTCGTTCACTTGGCTCATATCCCTACAAGCAAAAGGATAAAAGGTTAAGCCCTCGTTTAACCTATTTTTATACCTGATGATTTAAATCCTCAGAATAACGTAAACAGCTACAGAATGTTTTCAAGCAGTTCCATATAGGACGTAAATACTCCATGTTATGAAACAAAATCTTGTGCTTAAATGTAAAGAATCTATTTTCGGCACAATTCTTAAATTAAGACGTAGGATTAAATTACGTAGGAGAAGATAACAAACTCTGACAAAACGGCAAACTTTTCGCAGAGTTGCACAGAACGGACTATTTCCAAAAAAATGGAAACAAACGCCATGTGCAAGAAGAAATATGTTAACAAACTATGAAAAAATATGCCATTTTTGAATTCGTTTTTTAATAGTTAATTTTAATTGTATTTTAATTAAAAGATATAAAATAAAAAGCTTGTAGACCACAAATTCAGATTTTACAGTTGTCACTTTTTTTAGTGAATAAACGAAAGCACTGGAGCTTAAATTATTTGGAGTTATTTTGAACATTCATGATTTCAGTTTTCCATCAATAACTCGATAACCATTCCGCGTGCACAAATAGCACTATATACGATCGATAGAGGATAAAAATACGATTCGAAAGTGATATATCTTGTTTCTAAAAAGACTTTACGGAAAAAGTTATAAGGCAGCAAACTTCTAAAATTGTTAAAAATCGTCAAATTTTTTTGGTGTTTCATTAATAAGTCAAAAACTATTTCGCGTGCCCATATGCGGCTATATACGTTCGATAGAGGATAAAAATACGAATCGATAGTGATATAGTTTTTTTCTGCAAAGACTGTACGGAAAAAGTTATAAAGCGGCAAACTTTTAAAATTTTTAAAAAATCGCCAAATTTTTTTTGGTTTTTCATTAATAACTCAAAAACTATTCCGCGTGCACATATAGCGCTATATACGTTCGATAGAGGATAAAAATACGAATCGATAGTGATATAGTTTTTTTCTGCAAAGACTGTACGGAAAAAGTTATAAACCGGCAAACTTTTAAAATTTTTAAAAAATCGCCAATTTTTTTTTGGTTTTTCATTAATGACTCAAAAACTATTCCGCGTGCACATATAGCGCTATATACGTTCGATAGAGGATAAAAATACGAATCGATAGTGATATAGTTTTTTTCTGCAAAGACTGTACGGAAAAAGTTATAAAGCGGCAAACTTTTAAAATTTTTAAAAAATCGCCAATTTTTTTTTGTTTTTCAGTAATAACTAAAAAACGATAGCGCGTGCACATATATGGCTATATCCGATCGATAGAGGACAGAAATATGAATCGATCACGGTATAGCTTGTTTCAGGAAAGACTTTACGAAAAAAGTTATAAAGCAGCAAACTTTTGAAATTAAAAAAAAACCTAAAATTTTTTTAGTTTTTCATTAATTAGTCAAAAACTATTCTGCGTGCACATTTACGGCTATATACGTTCGATAGAGGATAAAAATACGAATCGATAGTGATATAGCTTGTTTGCGCAAAGACTGTACGAAAAAAGTTATAAAGCAGCAAACTTTTAAAATTTAAAAAATTTAAACAATATTTTTTAGTTGGTCGGTAGTGAAGTTTCTATGTAGAAGTTTTGCAGTAAAAAAAAAGTAAACAAACTATGTCAAAAATATACCATTTTTGCATTCGATTTTTAATAGTTAATTTAACTTGTATTTTAATTAAAAGATATAAAATATAAAGCTTGTAGACCACAGAATCAGATTTTCAGTTGTCACTTTTTTTAGTGAAAAAACGAAAGCATTGGAGCTTAAATTATTTGGAGTTATTTTAAAAATTTTTGATTTCAGTTTTCCATTAATAACTCCACAACCATTCCGCGTGCACAAATACCGCTATATACGATCGATAGAGGATAAAAATACGAATCGATAGTGATATATCTTGTTTCTAAAAAGACTTTACGGAAAAAGTTATAAGGCAGCAAACTTCTAAAATTGTTAAAAATCGTCAAATTTTTTTGGTGTTTCATTAATAAGTCAAAAACTATTTCGCGTGCCCATATGCGGCTATATACGTTCGATAGAGGATAAAAATACGAATCGATAGTGATATGGTTTTTTTCTGCAAAGACTGTACGGAAAAAGTTATAAAGCAGCAAACTTTTGAAATTTTTTAAAAATCGTCAAATTTTTTTTGTTTTTCAGTAATAACTCGAAAACTATTCCGCGTGCAATAATACGGCTATATACGATCGATAGAGGATAAAAATACGAATCGATAGTGATATGGCTTGTTTCTGGAAAGGCTTTACGAAAAAAGTTATAAGGCAGCAAACTTTTGAAATTTTAAAAAAATATCAACGTTTGACGATATATAGCCTTATATGTGCACGCGGAATAGTTTTTGAGCTATATATGAAAAACCATAAAAGTTTGACGATTTTTTACCAATTTTAGAAGTTTGCTGCCTTATAACTTTTTCCGTAAAGTCTTTTTAGAAACAAGATATATTGCTATCGATTTGTATTTTTATCCTCTATCGATCGTATATAGCGCTATTTGTGCACGCGGAATGGTTGTGGAGTTATTAATGGAAAACTGAAATCAAAAATTTTTAAAATAACTCCAAATAATTTAAGCTCCAGTACTTTCGTTTTTTCACTAAAAAAAGTGACAACTGAAAAATCTGATTCTGTGGTTTACAAGCTTTATATTTTATATCTTTTAATTAAAATACAAGTTAAATTAACTATTAAAAATCGAATGCAAAAATGGTATATTTTTGACATAGTTTGTTTACTTTTTATTACTGCAAAACTTCTACATAGAAACTTCATTACCGACCAACTAAAAAATATTGTTTAAATTTTTTAAATTTTAAAAGTTTGCTGCTTTATAACTTTTTTTCGTACAGTCTTTGCGCAAACAAGCTATATCACTATCGATTCGTATTTTTATCCTCTATCGAACGTATATAGCCGTAAATGTGCACGCAGAATAGTTTTTGACTAATTAATGAAAAACTAAAAAAATTTTAGGTTTTTTTTAAATTTCAAAAGTTTGCTGCTTTATAACTTTTTTCGTAAAGTCTTTCCTGAAACAAGCTATACCGTGATCGATTCATATTTCTGTCCTCTATCGATCGGATATAGCCATATATGTGCACGCGCTATCGTTTTTTAGTTATTACTGAAAAACAAAAAAAAATTGGCGATTTTTTAAAAATTTTAAAAGTTTGCCGCTTTATAACTTTTTCCGTACAGTCTTTGCAGAAAAAAACTATATCACTATCGATTCGTATTTTTATCCTCTATCGAACGTATATAGCGCTATATGTGCACGCGAAATAGTTTTTGAGTCATTAATGAAAAACCAAAAAAAAATTGGCGATTTTTTAAAAATTTTAAAAGTTTGCCGGTTTATAACTTTTTCCGTACAGTCTTTGCAGAAAAAAACTATATCACTATCGATTCGTATTTTTATCCTCTATCGAACGTATATAGCGCTATATGTGCACGCGGAATAGTTTTTGAGTTATTACTGAAAAACAAAAAAAGTTTGACGATTTTTGAAAAATTTCAAAAGTTTGCTGCTTTATAACTTTTTCCGTACAGTCTTTGCAGAAAAACACCATATCACTATCGATTCGTATTTGCATCCTCTATCGAACGTATATAGCCGCATATGGGCACGCGGAATAGTTTTTGAGTTATAAATGAAAAACCATAAAAGTTTGACGATTTTTTACCAATTTTAGAAGTTTGCTGCCTTATAACTTTTTCCGTAAAGTCTTTTTAGAAATAAGATATATCACTATCGATTCGTATTTTTATCCTCTATCGATCGTATATAGCGCTATTTGTGCACGCGGAATGGTTGTGGAGTTATTAATGGAAAACTGAAATCAAAAATTTTTAAAATAACTCCAATTAATTTAAGCTCTAGTGCTTTCGTTTTTTCACTAAAAAAAGTGACAACTGAAAAATCTGATTCTGTGGTTTACAAGCTTTATATTTTATATCTTTTAATTAAAATACAAGTTAAATTAACTATTAAAAATCGAATGCAAAAATGGTATATTTTTGACATAGTTTGTTTTCTTTTTTTTACTGCAAAACTTCTACATAGAAACTTCATTACCGACCAACTAAAAAATATTGTTTAAATTTTTTAAATTTTAAAAGTTTGCTGCTCTATAACTTTTTTCGTTCAGTCTTTGCGCAAACAAGCTATATCACTATCGATTCGTATTTTTATCTTCTATCGAACGTATATAGCCGTATATGTGCACGCAGAATAGTTTTTGAGTTATAAATGAAAAACCATAAAAGTTTGACGAATAGTTTTTGAGTAATTAATTAAAAACTAAAAAAATTTCACGTTTTTTTTAAATTTCAAAAGTTTGCTGCTTTATAACTTTTTTCGTTAAGTCTTTCTAGATCGATTCATATTTCTGTCCTCTATCGATCGGATATAGCCATATATGTGCACGCGCTATCGTTTTTTAGTTATTACTGAAAAGCAAAAAAAAATTGGCGATTTTTTAAAAATTTTAAAAGTTTGCCGCTTTATAACTTTTTCCGTACAGTCTTTGCAGAAAAAAACTATATCATTATCGATTCATATTTTTATCCTCTATCTAACGTATATAGCGTTATATGTGCACGCGGAATCGTTTTTGAGTTATTAATAAACAACCAAAAAAAAAATTGGCGATTTTTTAAAAATTTTAAAAGTTTGCCGCTTTATAACTTTTTCCGTACAGTCTTTGCGGAAACAAACCATATTACTATCGATTTGTATATTTATTCTCTATCGAACGTATATAGTCGTATATGTACACGCGGAATAGTTTTTGAGTTATTATTGAAAAACCAAAAAAATTTGACGAATTTTTAAAATTTTTAAAAGTTTGCTGATTTGTAACTTTTTTCGTACAGTCTTTGCGGAAACAAACCATATCACTACCGATTCGTATTTTTATCCTCTATCGATCGTATATAGCGTTATATGTGCACGCGGAATAGTTTTTGAGTTATTAATGAAAAACCAAAAAAAATTGACGATTTTTTAACAATTTTAGAAGTTTGCTGCCTTATAACTTTTTCCGTAAAGTCTTTTTAGAAACAAGATATATCACTATCGATTAGTATTTTTATCCTCTATTGATCGTATATAGTGCTATTTGTGCACGCGGAATGGTTATCGAGTTATTGATGGAAAACTTAAATCATAAATATTCAAAATAACTCCAAATAATTTAAGCTCCAGTGCTTTCGTTTTTTCACTAAAAAAAGTGACAACTGAAAAATCTGATTCTGTGATCTACAGGCTTTTCAATTCATGTTTTTTTTTTTAATACAATTTAAATTAACTATTTAAAATCTATTTTAAAAATGGTATATTTTTGTCATAATTTGTTTACTTTTTGTTATTGTAATACATGAAAGCACGTTGTTGTACATGTACATTTTGTGCAACTCTGAAAAAAGTTTGCCAAAACAAAGAAAACCTTTGCTAAAAAGTTTGTTATCTTCTCCTCGATAAATTAACGTAGAAGAAGATAACAAACTCTGAAGGTAGCAAATATTTAGCAGAGTTGTAGAAAAGGGAACATTTCATTGAATTTTAAACTTCGATATTTGCAAGATGAAAAACGTAAAAAATTATGAAAAAAATACATTTTTTAAATTTATTTAAAATAGTTAATTTATATTGTATTATTACTTTTATGATACTATATACGGTCAATAAAGGATAAAAATACAAGTCAATCGTGATATAACTTATTTCAAGGAAGATTTTACGGAAAATGCTACACGGAACATTGCAAACTTTTATATATAAAAATAATCATGCATGTTCTTAATTACAGTGATTTCAAATCACGAACGATTTTGAAATCACAAGAGTGATTTTTTGGTCTTCTAAAAACCACGAGATTTTTTACTTTTTAGTACTTATTTTCATTGTTCTAAATCACGAGCTGACAGATGTTTTTGTTTGTGTTTACTTAAAACATTTTGTACATTCAAGAAAATTAACAGAACAATTTTATAATATATCGTCGTGTCTTCTTATAAAGAGTAAAATGCCTGCAGCAATAACTGAACTAAAAAGAAAGCAATTAAATAATGAGCGTCTGAAAAAACG
Source organism: Trichopoda pennipes (assembly GCA_030448955.1). Taxonomy (NCBI): domain Eukaryota; kingdom Metazoa; phylum Arthropoda; class Insecta; order Diptera; family Tachinidae; genus Trichopoda; species Trichopoda pennipes. The sequence goes on along the minus strand of JASKUP010000062.1, from coordinate 1,370,972 downwards.
CTACTTCAGAGATTTATCCAATCCCATGGAATTGGATGAGAAATCGTTAGTTAACAGAGTTTATTTTTAAATAATGATTTTACTGAAGTGACATTTTACATTTATTTCTCTTTGCCGCCTAAATAAGAATGCTTTCAATTAGTACTGGGTAACATAACAGAACACTAACCAAAATGCCCCCTTCCAGAAAATATACAACTAGCAGCTGTGTTGAGAAATTAAGCAGTTGGATCGTATCAAGGTGTTATAGCTAATGTTATGAACATAAGTATGGGACGCTCAATATTTTGCAAAATTTTATGGAAGGTAATAAAGTTATTAGAGGAAATTTTATGTCCAGCTTGGATTAAAATCGAATTTGATCAGCAAGCACAGAGGAAATCAAAGTCAAATTTTTATGAACAGTATGGTATTCCCGGAGTAATTGGGTATGTTAACGGGACGCTTATAAGACTAGCGAAACCACCAACCGACATATTTTAGCAGAAAAGGTTATTATAGTTTAAATAATCAATTCCTTGATATGTAGTTGTATTTTTTACTTTAGATTTGTAGTTATGACATGCACCTTTTTGCGGTAGATGCTTGCAGGCCTGGCTCTTGCCAAGATTCATTTGTATGGAGAATGAGTGACGGCAGGCGCTACTACTCTGAAATGTATAATGAAGGCGCTCGCAACTTTTGGCTATTGGTAGATTCTAGATATCCTTTAAAACCATATCTTATGACACCCTACAAAAGCCCAAATTATGGTACTGCACGGAACATATTTAACCAAAGACATGCTTCAGCAAAGAATATTATAAAAAGAACAATAGGAGTTTTAAAAAGTAGGTTCAGATGTCTTCAAACTATTCTCCCTTATGTTCCTTCTAAGGTCGTTAGTATTGTCAACGTGTGTTGTGCACTCCATAAGATATGTTAACCTTACGATATATCACTTGATGAAGAAGTTACTGTAGCCATGGACAATGAAAACTTCGAAACAGAACAAGAAGAGCATGATAACACATCAATGTGAGGGATAATATTGCCAGTTCATTGAATTAAATTACATAAAATAAATAAATTAACTGTAAAATTTTAATGAAACCCGTTTTATTAAATAAACAAAAAATTTTTAAATTACAAAAAAAAAAACAAAAAACAATTCAATAACAGTATTAAAACTTATATTAACTATATAGTAAAATCAACAAAAAAAATCACAATTCAATTACACATTAATACTTATTAAAGTACATAGCAAAAGCAACAAAAAAAAGCACAATTTAATTATAATATTAAAACTTATAGTAAAAACTACAAAAAATTTCACAATTCTGTTACGGGTTCCTCCTGTGTTGTTTCTGTGGGGTTAGGGATGCCACCTCGCCCAGCTCAAATCCTCGGCGTGGAAACACAACCCGCAAACACCTAACCCAAGGACCGCTCAACAGCAAAAATATCATTAACACGAATAATCCAACAAAACTGAAAATTTAACTAAATCGATAATCATCCGGACCACCAAGACATGGGAAAGATGGAACTCCCACAAACGCTACCCTCCCAACCTTGGTCATCATCATAATCTGCAATGACCCCTCAATAATGTTCTCCTTCCCTTTTTCTTATTACTCAGCACTTACCAAAATCTTACCTTAGACCATTTTCCTGTGTATACCGCGACCCACTGTTCACAAACTCTACCATAACTGATTAAGCACTCGTTCCAAATTTCTTACAAAACATAATCACATATTTTTTATTAACAATGAATGATGCTTAATCTAAACAATTATAAAAAAAAAATAAAGTATATTTGTTTCCTTATTTAGACAATAATTAATCTTGGATACAAAAAAACTAATAACCAAAAAAAACTTAATTTTCTTTCTTTTTAACAAATTTGAAATTTTTACTGTTTATTTTAAAATTTTAGTTTACTTTTTATAATTTTTTAAAACAAAATAACTTAACCTATTTTTCTTGCTTAAACATAATCACACATAATTCAAGAACACCTATTTTAAGAATTTACTACGTTTTAAAAAAATTGATTCCAACTATAGAAAAATTCTTCCGTAACTTTACATTTCCTCTTAAGCTCTCTTAAGGCAGTTTTCTTCCCTGGCCTGGGATTTATTTTTTTCTTCGGTTATTCTCAAGCCTCTATTTTTGTCAATGTGAAATTGTTTTAACCTTTTTTTTCTCGTAGTCTATCCTTTCACAATAATGTTTTACTATCACTACTAGAACACACAAAAATAACATAGAAAATCACCGTACAATAACTTATACTACCGTACTTATATATTTTTCTAAAAAATGGAGTTTTTTTTATTTTTAAAATTATAAATCTGGGCGCAAACAAAAATTACATAAACATTTTACAATTACGTTTCTATCATTTTTCCTCGTCGAGTAGCTTTGAGAGTGGTGGAAGTAGGCACCTCTAAGAGTTTTTCTTTTTTCTGCTGGTAAGACTTTGTTTCCTGGTCTTGCAGCTGTTTTTTTTAGATCTTTTTATTGTTTGAAGCTGTGGAGACGTCGAATTTACAACTAAATTAATAGATTTGCGAGATATTTGATTTTTTTAACTTTGATTTTTGCATGTTCTTACTGTTCGTCGTTTTATCCGTTACGTTAATATCAACGTTCTTAAATTAATTTTTGTTTTATCTAATTTCTCTGCATCTATAATATTCTCCTCTTGGGGCTTTATTGTTTTTTAGTTTTACCTTTCAGCTTTTTATTGGACGACTTTTCTTCGCGACCTTCTTCAGCTTTTTTTCTCTTTTATCTCGTTCTTTTTCCTTTAATTTTGCTCTTTAAGCTTTTCTTTTCCTTTTTTTCACTCCACAAAAATAACCAAATTTAATTCAGATTATATTGATATGCTTATATTCTTTTTTTTAGATCACAAGTTTCTCCTATGGCAGACAATTTTCAACTAACTAAAAAAGAACTTAACTTTCCTCTAAAATATTCATACCAGTTTTAACAGTATTCTAACTAATCTTTTTCTACCAACACAATCTAGGAAAAAAACGAACAACCGACATGACAACAAAACCTATATTCACAAGCATACAAACAATGTCCACTTTAAAAGTAACCTTGAACCTTTTTCATTGGAATTAAGTCGGCCTTTAGTATTCTCCTTTAAATAGACTTAAAAAAAAGTTCTCTTTATTGATTTTTGGCACCCTTTTATAATCTGGCAATACCAAAAATTTCCTTTTCTGAAGTGGGTAAGACCGTTCATTTAATATTCATAATCACATCCGACATATGTTCAATTTCCACCTCAACAAAACTCTGACGATACAAGACTTGTCGCGGGATCGACAGTGTGAGGTTAAAAAAAAATTTCTCCTATATAACAGAGTATTTCAGCCATAGATAATTAATTAGATAGGACACGAGGAAAAAATCTCGGCAAGTGGCCCGCCACAGTTAACCGCTTTGTTTTTACAAGACAGCATGCTATTTAATTTGTATGCATCTGTCTCTTTTATATAAAGGAGTTAAAGAATTTTATTTGTTTACATTATAAGCGCAATTTTATTTCGTGCTTGATTCCTTTAAATAAATATTTCATGATATTCTCACAAAATATTTATTACAAAATTTTTCATTAAAAATAAACATTTTATGATATTCTCATAAAACATTTATCCAAATAAAAAATTAATTTGAAATGTATTGTAATTGGGGAGAGCATATCCATATTGCAATTTCACTATTGCTTACATAGCTCATCAGTGAATTTGACCTCAATATTGTATTGAAAAAACCTAAGAGTCTTATATCCAAAGCCAAACTGATTTTATTTTATTCATTTTTATTTAAAGGAATCAAGCACGAAATAAAATTGCTCTTATATTGAAAAAGATTCCGAAAAATTATAAATTACTTATTTGTTTACATTTTTATTTTACAATTTTATGCAAGTTGGCGCAAATATTCAGAAAATGTTGGTTTTTAGCTATAATTTTCTAATTTTTGCGCAAATTTACTTGCCAATATTACAGCAGAGGTGTTATTTTACAACAAAGCATTTATTTGTGTAGCAAAGGATTAAGAAGAAGGTTAAACAATGTGAGTATTTTTCTTCCTAAAGAAAAATTTTTCTTTCTAAGGAACAAGTTTTAATTACTTATCAAAACATTTTATATTTTTTATAGTAGCCGCAAATGTATAATGAAATGTCCAGACGTAGGGAAACTCCACCGGTTCCCGAACAATCTTACAAGGTAAGTTTTTTTATGTATTATGTGACGAACGTTCGTTTATAAAAAAACAAGTGTATTTCCGTGCGTGGTTCCATTTGGTTTGTGATCGTTGTGAGAAACAGAAAACAATTGTGAACATTTTAAAATTTGTAGAATGAATTTTGTCCAAAATGTAGAATGTGCTTTTAAGAAATTAAAAGTGCCTCTGTTTTTATTTGTCCAATTGGCATGTGGGCACAATTAATTTGTTATGTCTTTAAAAGTGAAAAAAAGGGATATATAAAGAATTGAACAGGAATACAAAGGTGATATGTTGTGGACCCTTCAATGCAGAATCTGGATTAATTTATACGGAAAATTAAAATTCAATTAAGGAGTTTTTTTTACAAAAATTCATCTTTTATTTTCCAAATGAAGAAGTCAAACGCAAAGAAGCAATTGAAGCATCCAATAAGCTAACTAAAGCTTTAGTGTATTAGTCATTAAAAGTCTTTAGAAACTACCTGCAGGAGCACCAAACATACTCAGCAACAAATACAAGGTAATACAACAGGCGCTACAGATAATCGTTCCACATCATAAGCAATTTTTTAATATTACAAAATTGACTATATGTTTAATGTCTACGTTAAAAATACTTTTATGTCTTTGTTTTTAATTATAAATTCAAAAATTTAAGATTTTTTTGTCCGTTCAATAAAATACAAATATTTATATAAAATTTAAAACTAAATTACTTTATGTATAATTACATAAACATTACAATTAAAAACGTATTATGCTGCAGAAACATTAAAAATTTGCTAACTACTGCATTTTTTCAATACAAAATATTTGAAGATTTTATGATTATTTTGTGTAATTGGTGTTTGTAATAAAATGTATTTAAGCAAGTTGTATTTTTTTATTTGCAATAGTTATAAGTTGTAAATTTCATCTATTTTGGGGCTTAAGTCTTTTTTACATTGTTTTTTTCTCACGTTTCTTTGTGACTATTCTGGGTAAAGCTTTATTTATTCGTCTACTTTTATTTCTACAAATATGCAGCAATAGCGATTTAATTATTTCCTTTTTACTAACACAACAAGTTAACAATAACTTTATTTAAACAGATAACTTTATTTAATTTTTAGACGTGCCGAGTGGCTTCGCATTTTAGGTGTCAATTCAAGTACGAAGCGTTTATATGCATGCAGTCGGCATTTTTCGGACCAACATATCTTTGGCAACACAATTTTTAAATTTGCTTTACCGAAAAGTGAAAGTACTGAGCTAAACGCAAATGTAGTCAATTTTTTGTATTTGTATTTTTTCTTTTGTATTAATTAAAAACAATTTCTAAGATCTCTTCTCTACATCATTAAGTTCTTAAAATAATAAGATTTGATTTTATTTAGCATTTAGTTGCTACTTAATATAATACAATTTTAAGTTAAATATCAAACTTTTTCACAAAAAAAATTTTAAATTAATTTAAAAATATACATTTAAATTATAATCTTTAGTTTTTTAAAAATTTTCTTTAACGTAATCAATGATCTTGCGTTTGAATACATAAAAATTAAGTTCTTTCTTCAAATCTTGAGGCAAATCATTAAAAACCTTCAGACCTTTATAAAATATAACATTTTGACAAAAACTAGTTGTTGCAAAGGATAGTCTGTAATCACTGGCGTTCCTCTTAACATACATACTGAATGAATATATTTTGAATTGTAGTATTTTAGTATTCCATCAAGCAAGTAGTATTGCCTTGCGATTCAAAATCCCGCTGTAATAAAGGTTGATATGGTGGTGGCTTGTTTGGTGGGATGGCATCGAGGATTTTTGAAAAGTTTTAACTTTGTACAATCCAGGAGTAAGTGTAGCGAACATATGCCATGCAGGTTCAGCTTCTCCTTACTCAAGACCGTCATGCGTGGTGAAGAGCCACATCCTACAAGAGGTGATGCTGTTTATAGCAAAACATGATGGATCTAGACCAGACAAGGTCGAAAAAAAATCATCTTTTAAAATTTATAAAAGCTCTTTTAAGGGCTACGGAATATCTAACAAAAGGAGATAAAATACGAAAAACATTTTCCTTGCATATTTTTCACGTTTTCTGCATATTTTATTTTCAAATAATACTTACCAATTGGTGTCCAATTCTGGTGATTTTCATCTTTGCATCAGTAAAAAATTTTTATTTTGTAGCCCTCAAAAGGACTTTTAAGTTTAAATTAATCTCTTTTTCAAAATATTTGATAGCTCTTAAAAGTGCTGTTCTTTGATGTGTTTTTTCCAGCCAAAACTTGTGTCCCGTGCCATCTGTGTTTGACCAGTCATTTGCCTTTTACAAATATTTCCTTAACCTAGTTTTAGTTTCGGAAATTCTTATAATTTATCACCACTTCAGTTTTTATTCTCAGGAACACTCACCATTCAGAGTACTATTGTACGCCACACAAATAAATTACACATCTACGTAAGGCTCTGTAAACGAAAACAGACTTTTTATAGGAATGTAATTCACTTTTTATTTTCAGGAACACTTACCATTTAAAGTAATTCTTGTTGTCTTCCACCAGCCGCAGAAGTAATTTCCACATCTATGTAAGTGCCTGTAAAAAAAAACAAATTTTATTATTAACAAAGTAATGAACATTTCAATTGCAGCTAATACTTACCAACTTGTTTTGAGTTCTGCTTATTTTCCTGCAACCGATGCACCCAGTTTGCCTTCAAATAATACAATTTAATTTAATTATTTTAAAGTTTTAAATAAAATTTTGCAAATTTTTAAAGTTTACTTCTCATTTATTTTGTGTTTGTTTACATATGTATTTTGTAGCTGTCAAATATATTTTTGTTTAGGGGTGGTACGTATTGTATGTATAGCTGCTTGCTTTTTTTCTTGGTTTTTCGGATGCCACTCTTTTCAATAAAGCGGTTAACAGCAAATCTTAAGTGGAAATTTTATAACTCAATTCTAAGACATCTATTTTTATCTATGATTTCAGCGCCCAACGTAGGCTACACCCACACCGCAGCAAATATACAGAGTTAGCCGGGCAACTACTAAAGTCGAACATATTGTTTTCCTCCCTTTTTAGTTACGACGTGGGATACTACCAACTTTAAACATTCAACGGAGACACAGAATGTATATCGATAAGGAAAATGTTGACACATATGAATGATAGCAGCATAGTTCTCAAACCAACATCGCACAACTCACTACTAAAATAGCGTAGGTAAGTTTACATTTGTCCCATTTATCCTAAACCTACCGCAACATTAATCTTAAAGCTGCCGTATTGCATCTCTCCTACTGTTTAACACAAATAAATTATACACAAATAAATTATCTATGCTGTTTAATATCTTTCGCATGATAAATTCCCAACGGAATACCGGTCAGACTTTCCAGCTCATACATGTTATTTCCAATAACTTTCAAGATAAGACACTTAGTAAATTTTTTGCAAAACTTTGAACTAATGTTATTCCTAAAATCACTTAATACAAAGTTTCGTTTGAAAACTTCCTGTCCAGGGACAAACTTCACTGTTCTAGCTCCTCGATTATAACGTAAAGCACTCTTCTCATAAGCGTTATTCAGATTTTCCTTTATATTTTCCCTTATCAATTTTATTCTATCTGCCTTTTCTAGAATAACTTCGTTATCGTCTAGAGCTTTAAGTTGCCTTGCCAGTTTATAGTCTCCACCACTGGTAAACATATTTTGGCCAAATAATGTGAAAAATGGACTGCATCCTGTTGCCGAATGTATTGCAGTGCGCAATGAGACTTCTATTGACGGCAAATTAAAGTCCCACTCTCTGTGGTCGTTTTTTATATATGCTCTTATGGCAGACAATACGCTCTGATTCACTTTTTCTGAAGCATTAGATTGCGGGGAGTGTACAGTTATTCGCATGTGATTTATTCCACAGTTTTCAATCATTTTAACAAACTCTTTTGAAACAAATTGTTGCCCATTATCAGAATGTATTGTTTCCGGTAGTCCGAACACATGGAAAACTTGGTCCTTTAAAAATTTAGTTACATTTACCTTCAGGAAAACAAATTTTTTCAATGTTCGACAACGATAAATATATAAGCATTTCCATTTTTTGACATTGGATATTTACTGAGAAAGTCAATATAAATTTTCTGAAACGGTCTATCAGTTATAACTTGATTTCCTATTTCAAGCTTTAATACTACATTCGTGGGTTTTGTTTTTTTGCATATGGTACAGTTATTGATTAAATGTATTACCTGTGTTGTCATATTAGGCCAGTAATATTTTGTTCTAAGACGATTTAAAGTTTTGACAATACCTCCGTGAGTTTTATCTTCTGGCTCATGTGCTTCTTGAATTAAAGCGTTTGTTAATGTACTTGGGACCCACAATTTCCATTTAAATTCACCGGTATCTTGTAATTCGGAATCTGTTTTATTTCGTTTAAAGACTAAACCATTTGACACTTTAATATCTGTTAATCTGTCTTTGTTATCATTAATCGTTTTTATCAAATCTTTATATTCCACAGATTCGAACTCCAATGTCTCATCCCCCAAAATATCTTTCGTATTTACCTCAATTTCTTCTACCATCCGAGATAACGTATCTGCCACAACATTTTCTGCACCTTTTCTGTGCTCTATTAAAAAGTCATAATTTTGAAGCTGTAAAGCCCACCTGGCTAACCTTCCATCCAGATCCTTGAATGCATGATCCGTGATCACCGTAAATGGCATAAGCTCGACGTACGGCCTAAATCTTTTTACCGCTAGCATCGCAGCTAAGCATTCCTTTTCAGTAACGCTATAATTTTTAAATTGAAGCAAGCTTACTGACAAAAAAACTTAATAACAAAAATAACTAAATATTCAAAATAAAAAGAACTATTAATAACAAAAAAAAAAAAGAATAGAAAAATAGTTACCACCTATGAAAATGATAACTATATATAAAAAACATATGTTAAACACAACACTAATAAATAAATAAACTAAATAAAATTTTCAACAAATATAAGAATAAATAAAATATTAAACAGTGCCAAACTAATAAATAATAAAAAATAGAATTTTTAACAATTGTGTATAAAAATATTTACTATATATATATATATATATATATATATATATAGTAAATATTTTTATACATATATATATATATATATATATATATATATATATATATATATATTATACATATATACGTATTTTTATAATATATATTAAAAAAAACCCAAATAAAATTAATAAAAAAATTTTAAAATATCAAAATTAAATATAAAACTTTTAGTAGGCGATTATTTTCATATATGTTCACTAGACACTTCACTATACAAGTAACAGATTGTAACAATTATAACACTTTTCATATATTACATAGGGTTTTGGCACAGTGGTATACTCGTGGCTAGGTCATTTACTTCATAGTAATTGCTGGCATGTAGAAAAGCGTTTTCCTCTTCTCTACTTTATGGTTCGTTCGATAATACTCCTAACGATATTTACTTATCTAATACTTACATTTTCAAACTTGCAAACTAACCTTTTTCGTTAGAACAATTCAGAAATCTAAACAAAAAAAAAACAAGAATCCAAAATAAGCAACTATCTTTTCCTGTGATTATTACAATTTCAAATTCGATCAAAATAAAACAACTAATTATAATTTTCGGTTTTTGTTCAGTTTTACTTAGAACGCAAACTGATCACTTAAAAATACCAGGACGTCTAAGCAGTGATGAACAAAATCTCATTCTATCCCTATTATATCTGTATGTTCAGTTATGTTTTTCTTCTCCCAATTGCTACGTAAAACGCAAACTAATCACGTTTGAAGTATTAGGACAATTACGAACAACATAAAAAAAACAAAAAATATCACTAAGACCTACTTTACATTGGGCGCCATTTATTGTTACGGTTTCCTCCTGTGTTGTTTCTGTGGGGTTAGGGATGCCACCTCCGCCAGCTCAAATCCTCGGCGTGGGAACTCAACCCGCAAACACCTAACCTAAAGGACCGCACAACAACAAAAATATCACTGACACTAATAATCCAACAAAACTGAAAATTTAACTAAATCGATAATCATCCGGACCACCAAGACATGGGAAAGACGGAACTCCCACAAACGCTACCCTCCCAAAAATAAAAAATATTTAAAATGTACTAGCTTTTAAGTTTTCTTTAATGTATAATGGCCATATGGATATGCTTCCATATCCAAATATAATATATTTCTCACATACAAGCGCAATTTTATTTCGTGCTTGATTCCTTTAAATAAATATTTTATGATATTCTCATAAAATATTTATTACAAAAATTTTTATTAAAAAATAAACATTTTATGATATTCTCATAAAACATTTATCCAAATGAAAATAAAAAATAAATTTGAAATGTATTGTAATGGGGGAGAGCATATCCACATTGCAATTTCGCTATTGCTCACATAGCTCATCGGTGAATTTTACCCCAATATTGTATTGAAAAAACCTAAGAGTCTTAGTCTTATATCCAAAGCCAAACTGATTTTATGAGAATTTTTCGTGAAAACAACATAGCATAGACAGCAAGACTCAAAGACACTTCCATACAAACACTACAAAACATTTCAAAAACAACAAAAAACATTGTTTATTTTCAATCATTTCATGGTTTCCAATGGCAACCCTTATGTAGAAATTATTGAAAATAAACAATGTTTTTTATTGTTTTGAAATGTTTTGCTGTATTTGTATAGAAGTGTTTTTTAGTCCTGCTGTCTATGCTATGTTGATTTTATGAAAAAATTCTCATGGAATCAGTTTGGCTTTGGATATAAGACTTTTAGGTCTTTCTATACAATATTGGGGTAAAATTCACTGATGAGCTATGTGAGCAATAGTGAAATTGCAATATGGATATGCTCTCCCCCGCAGTAATACATTTCAAATATTTTTTATTTTTGTTGGAATAAATGTTTTATGAGAATAACATAAAATGTTTATTTTTTAATAAAATTTTTGTAAAAAATATTTCGCGAGAATATCATGAAATATTTATTTAAAGGAATCAAGCACGAATAATAAAATTGCTTAAAATGATAAAACGTTTATTCGTTACAAATATTTTTTCCAGAATAATAAGATTCGCAATATAATGAAAAACTAAAAATCAAAAGCTAATACGATTGAAAACTTATTTTAATATCCCCTCTTATTAGGTTAGCCCAAGCTGACTTCGCGGCCTAATAAAAAGATTTGAATCTAATGTTTTTGTAAAAGTAGGTGCCAATTGCAACGCGGATAATATTGAATCAAGCTTGATTACTCCACTTGCAATATTGTCTCGAATAAAGTGGTATTTAATATCATTACGCTTTTGCAATTTTTTTTTGCCATTCCTATGCAACTTCTGTTGTCTTCAAACATTTTAATTGTATAATTTTCATCTATTTCTTTGAGATCGTGCATTATTCCCCTTAACCAAATAGCTACAGTGGATGCTAAACAGCTTTGGACAGCGAAGTAGCTACAGCTTGTTCCTTCTTGCTGCACCAAAAAATTGTGCAGCCATAAACTTTGAATACATAACTACTCACTGATTTTCGATCTGATTAATCTCCTGCCCAATCTGCGTCTGCATATCCAATTACTGGTTCGTTATTGTTATTTAAAAGTTTTAACTTCGTAGAAGTTCATTTAATATATCTTACAACTCTTTTTAGATGTTGCCAATGTATATCGTTTGGATTTTGTTAAAATCTACCTAGATATCCAACTTGGTGGCATATGTCTGGTCTTGAACATAACATAAGGTACATCAAGCTCCCTAAAAGTTCGCGATAGGGGTGATTTGTAATTAAGTTATTAGTGAATTGCATTGGAGTTTTAACTGAATTGCATTCGCGCATTCCAAATTTATTTAAAATTTATTTATTTTATGCTTGACTCTTGTAATAGTTCCATCTTAAATTTTTAAAGGGCCACAATTTAACATTTTGAATTTTTGTTCCAGATTAGCTTTCAACTTCTTTATGCTATCGATTTTATTCCCAACAATAAGCAGATCATCCACATACAAAATTAGATATAAGACAACGTTTTTTTTTATCCATTTTGGTGTAGACAGTAGTTATGTTTTGATGTTATGAATCCCAGCGATTCAACGAAGTGGTTCAATTTGTCATTCCAGAACTTTTGGAGCTTGCTTTAGACTATAAAGTGATTTCACTAATTTGCAACACATTTCAGAATTTCCTTTTACTGCTTCCGGTAGAACTATGTAAATAGTTTCCTTTAAGTCTGCGTGTAGGAAAGCCGTTTTAACATCCAGTTGATGAAATTTATAACCACGGTAGAGACCCACAGGTAGCACTATTCTAATTGTGCTTAATTTTGCAACAGGAGCATACGTATCGAAGTAGTCCTTACCATAATTTTTAAGAAAACCTTTGACAACCAATCTTGCTTTATATTTTGTTAAATTTCCATTACGATCTTCTTTTGTTTGCAACACCCATTTTGACTTTAGTTTACTGACGTTAGGTGAAGCTGTGATTATATCCCAAACGTGGTTTACCTTCATGAAATTTAATTCATCTTCAATAGCGTTTTGCCAGTGTTTTGTATCTTCTCTATTAAAAATGTCTTGGTATGTTTGAGGTATACTACTTTGAACTACTTCCGCATTTAAACCAGTTATATAATCGTAATTTTTGCTCGGTAATCACGAGCTAAAACTACTTTTTGGTATTCCATGTTCTATAAATGAAAACCGTTGGGAGCATACCCAATCCTTCCAAATCAAGTTACTTTCTCTTGACATGAGGCAGGCAAGAATAGGCCTTACATCTAATTATTCTTATCTTTTAAAGATTTATTTTATCACGATACCATAATTTAGCTATAACTCCATGTTTTATAATCGCTTTAGTAGGACATCTATTAATAACATACACGGCAGATAATGCAGCTTTGTTCCACAAGTATCTCGGAACACCAGATTCTGATAACATTGATCTTATCTAATCGAGAATTGTTCTATTGAATTTTTCCGAAACCCCATTTTGTTGTGGAATATTAGCGACGGTAGTCTCGACTTGAATTCGTCTTTGCTTGTACCAATTTAGTTGTTGGGATGATAGATATTCTCTTTCTTGATCAATCGTGAGCAATGAAATTTTTGATTCAGGAAACATTGCACTTAACAAAGCCTCATATTCTTGAATCTTCTCGAAAACATCTGATTTCTTTTTGATACAGAAGATCATAGAGAAATGTGTAAAATTGTCTATAAAAGTTACAAAGTAGTTTGAACCATTCCAAGCTGTAGGAGTGATTGGTCCGCACAGGTCAGGGTGAATTTTTTGAATGACCATAGTAGCTTAAAGTTTCTTTCCATTAAAAGGTGTGCGACAAATCTTGGATTCCACGCATACATCACAAGAACTAAGCTGATTTTGTTTAAGATTTATTAACCCTAATTTCTTAAGCCGCTCGAATCCAGCAACACCAATATGCCCTAGATGCTTATGCCAAAACTCAACCTCATTTTTATTACAGGATAAAGCAGATATTGTAGACTAGTTTAATTTTAGTTCATACCAAATACCAAAAAGATAAGCAGATGCAATTTCAACCTTACCTGTTTGGAGTTGAAATTAATTAGAAATTTATGCATATGGAAGTAACCCTTTAAATATTTAATGTTGTGAATTTTAGTAGTTATATGAAATGAGTAATCATTGACTGCTAGAATGGTTTCATAAGGGGAGAGAGTAGGACAGGTGCATAACTAAGAAAGAGAAGAAAAAGGTCTTCGGAGAAACAGTCGTGTAGCAGGATCCATTTTTAATAAAGTGAATAACTAGAATAAAACAAAGTTTTTTATTCAAAGTAGTAATCCGTAAAATAACGTGATTGACATTTTGGTGCCGAAACCCGGGACAGTGGTCTCAACAAATTATTAATAATTAGTATTATTTTTATTAATAATTGGTTTAGTATAGTGTTGGTCTATTCAAAATTTAATAGAGTGATCTCTAAACTGCAAGCTTGTCATAAAGCAAGGACAACAACCCATTTTTATTAAATTAAACCATTCAGCAGTGGCTCTAAAACTTGAAAGGAATAAAAACAAAATCTATAAATCATCTAGATATATATCTAAGACAATATCAACTAAATTATAAAAAACATATTAACACTTCGACAGGAGTTGCTCGAATACATCGCCGGGAGATAAAGTTACCAATATTCGAAGGGAAGTATTCTGAATTTCCAAAATTTATAACATTATTTAATAAGTTGATCCATCAGGGCGAGACACTAAGTGATTGCGAGCGTTTCTTGATATTAAAAGATCATTTAGGTTCTAGGCCACTCTCTGCAGTTGCGGACTTTGACGTGACAGAAGAGAATTACAAAAAGGCAATGAAGAGACTGGAAGAGTGCTTTGACAAGAAATGTTTGATGTTCGAGGAACACATTTCTGCACTTTTTGCTCTTTAGAAGGCGGATAAACCATCTGCTATTAACATTAGACAAATTGTAGACTCAGTTAATGCTCATGTGGTGCTATGTTATCGATAGGCTATTACAAAGAGATAGCCGAGGCAATGGTGATACATCTTCTTATGGAAAAGGTTGACGAGGAGTCGCAAGTTAAATGGGAGGAGTCACTGGATTACAGCAAGATCTCCATTTGGGAGGAGTGCTCTTCCATTTTATCAAAGCGCTGACAAAATTTAGAAGCTAGAGAGGCAAAACAGTTTCGTGTGGAAACAAAGCCTTCAATTCAACAGAAATGTACTAAGGGCAAACGGGGTGATCCCACTATGTTGACCATTTCGAGGTCGCTATGTAAGATGTTTGGTGGGTCCTATTATGATCTCGCCGATTGCCTTGAATGTCGGAAAATGGATCTTAGTGATCGCTTTAAGGTAGCGACAAAAGCTATGGTTTGTTTTAATTGTTTAAAAAAGGGACATTTGCAGAAAATGTGTACTGCTGTGAAATGTGCGCAATGCAGTTTTCCCCACCATAAATTGTTACATAAACCTACCTCAACAGAGGTAAACAATAAGATTGCGTTGCGGCAAACATCTTTTGAAGTACCATCTACATCAATATTTCGCTTATCAGTGTTGAGTATGTCAGCTGAGCCACAAGTGTTTTTAGCTACTGCCATGATATTAGTGAAGGACAACTGTGGTAAATATCATCAGGCAAGAGCTATGTTGGATTCAGCTTCACAAATTAATTTAATGTGCAAAGATTTGGCCCATAAGTTGCCACTAAGAAAGTCATCATGTCTAGTTGAAGCAAATGGCGTTGGAGAAGTTACAACAACTCTTAGAAATTGTACGCTAGCTCTGATTAAGTCAAGCCTTTACGATTACGAATACAGCCTCGAATTTAATTACTTCCAAAAATAACAACTTCAAAGCCTGAAAAATATATTGATATTTTCAGTTGGCAGATACCTAGTAATATTAAGCTGGCAGATCCAAGCTTTAACAAATCAGCGCGTGTTGATTTACTGATAGGAGCAGAAATATTTTTTGATTTATTGGCAATTGGCCGTATATTACTGGACGATAAACTTCCAAGACTTCAAAAAACCACATTGGGTGGGATAGTCTCAGGCAAAGCCGATGAATGTATCGTAGCTAGCCAGCTTGATGTTAGGCAACAACCACCTGTATGAATTGCAGCTGGACAAACTACTAGAGAAATTTTGGGACCGAGAAACAAAACTTTTGGACAGAAAAAGAAAAAGAGTGTGAGCGAATCTTTTTGGACACTATTAAGGAAGACATATCTGGTCAATTTATTACAAAGTTGCCTTTTAAAGCTTCGGTGTCAGATTTGGGTGAATCATATGCTATTGCAGAAAGGTGATTATTCGCGCTTGAGAAACGATTAAAAAATGATCCTAGTATTCGGCAAAGTCATATGGACTTTATGAGCAAATACTTGAATCTCGGCCATATGCCAGAGGTTAAAAAAGGTGACATGAAAAATATTAAGTATTTTGCCCCGCATCAGATTGTAGTGCGGCCAGATTCAACTAGTACAAAGCTGCGAGTTGTATTTGACTGTAGCTGTAAGACAAGTTCTGGATTATCGCTTAATGAAGTGATGCTCAAAGGCCCAATAGTTCAAGACGACTTGTTATCAATCATTTTAAGATTTCGTTGCTATCGATATGTAATAACTGCAGACGTGGCGAAAATGTATCGACAGATGTGGGTCACGGACGAAGATGCCAATTACCAAGCTGTTCTGTGGCGATTATCTTCAGAAGAAACGGTTAAAGCATACCGATTACGTACGGTCACGGTACAACTTCAGCACCATACCTGGCGACACGATGTTTAAAGATGTTGGGTGAAGATTGTGCAGGCGAATATCCATTAGCGTCAAAGGTAACATTATCAGATTTCTGGTTCGAACGATGAACGTGAAATATTCGAAATATATAACCAAGTTAGAACTGTTTTATGAATTCAGCTAACCTTTTCCTACGAAAATAGTATTCCAATAACGAGCAGTTCCTCAATTTTATTCCAGTGGAGGATAAAGAAAAGACTCTCCATTTAAACGACACTGAAATTACCAAAACTCTGGGAATCGCCTGGTCTCCAGCAGAAGCCTCGTTTCGATATGTTTGACCATCATTGGATTCCTTGGGAGTAGTGACAAAAAGGAAAGTTTTAAGAGAGTTAGCCATGTTGTTCGATCCTCTAGGTCAGATTAATCCAGTGGTAGTAAAGGGAAAAATTTTTATGCAAAACCTATGGATTTCAAAAGTTAATTGGGATGAGTCCTTACTCATGAATATGCATAGTCAGTGGACTAAGTATAGAGAAAAGCTAAAAAGCGTCGTAGATGTAGTAATTCCAAGGTTTGTGCTATCAGAAAATAATTTTGACCGTGTTGAAATGCACGGGTTTGCAGATGCGTAAAAGAAAGCCTACGGATGTTGTGTGTACATACGCACTGCTTTTAAAGGCGATATTGTTACTGTAAGATTGTGGAGTGCAAAGTCTAGAGTAGCACCTGTAAAGACAAAATCGTTGCCGAGACTCGAATTGATGGCAGCAGAAAACAAAGATTAATTTTCACTGGCATATTGATTCCATTTATTTGTAGACTGATTCGGAGATTGTTCTGTACTGGCTTAGCGAACATTCATCGAATTGGAGTACGTTTATTGCAAATAGAGTGTCATTAATTCAAGATGAGTGTAAAACGGCAGCCTGGCGATATGTTCCATCAGGGTTGAAACCTGCAGATATAGTATCTAGAGTTTCGTATGCGTGTGAACTTATGAACACTATATGGTTTACAGGGCCTGAGTTCTTAAAGAGGCCATCCTGTGAGTGGCCAGTAAAGAAATCAAGGCGAAAGAGCTGTGAAACAAATCAAGAAAGAGTTCGAGTTGTTACTGCAATGGTGGTTCACACTGACAAATCAAATATACTGCAATGGATGGAAAATCAAAGCGACTTAAAAAAATTACAGTGTAAGGTGGCATTGTTAGGATTTGCATTTAGAAAACGTAGCCTATCTCTAATACCTGGAAGTCCGGATGAAGTTTTGATTCGAATTGTCCACTGTGTCCAACGCTATTATTTCCGAGATGAATTAGACGTACTGGTGAAAAATCGAGATGCCGTCCAAAACTGACCAGCCAGATAATAAGTGATTTACACGCAGCAAGTTTCTGTTTCTAAGCCATTTACAGTAGCGGGTGTAGACTTCTGTGGTCCGATAGCTACAACATTAACACTGAGAGATAGCCGATTAACCAAGAGCTATGTGGCTGTTTTTATTTGTTTTTGTACAAAGGCGGTACATATGGAAGTTGTCTCAGACTTGACTGCAAAGGCAGCGCTGATGAGATTTATTGCACGTCGCGGTAGTTGCGCGCAGTTGTTTTGTGACAACGCTACAAATTTTGTTGGTGCTTGCAGGGAGTTAGAAGGCTTTAAAAATGTGTTTTTTAGCCAACAACTTCAGGAAAAGATATTCCAATATTGCACAGCGCACAGTATTGAGTTTCGTCATATACCTCCTAGGTCTCCACACTTTGGTGGTCTGTGGGAGGCATCGGTTAAGTCCGCAAAATATTATCTAATCCGTGTTTTCGGGCAATCTCACCTGACGTTCGAAGAGCTAACAACGGTGGTTGCAGAGATCAAAGCCATTATTAATTCACGTCCTATTACTGTAATGTCCAATGACCCAAGTGACGAGAGGGCATTAACTCCTGGACACTTTTTAACTGGTGGTCCACTGGTGAGTATTGCGGAACCAATCTATGACAAAATAAATTTGTCACATCAAGAAAGATGGCTTAGAGTATCTGCAATACAACAACATTTCTGGAGACCAGAGCTGTTAAATTTGGATTGCGATTAGTAATCAATTAGATTACATTTTAAAAGGAATGGTATTGATTACATAATTCTCTTTTAAACAATTCGTAACAGTAATCAAGATTATTTAGGATTACGAGAAGTTAATCAAAAATAATCAAAAGTGATCAAACAAATAATTGAATACTTTCATGGAATATTTTTGATTGTTTTTTAAAAATTTTGAATTTACATCATATATATACACATTATATATATGTACATTTTATATATACATTTTATTTTGAAAAATGTTAATGTTAATAATAAAAACAATAAATCCGCAAGTAAATGCCTTTAAATGCATATAAAAGAAATTAAGAACAATGCAGAATTATGAAGAATGCACACAGGTTATCAATTATCAAATCGATGAACAACAATAATAATAACTAAAACTGAAAACAACAACTAATTAAATAATAGTAGAATTTCATGTAGAAAAATGTATTTGCGACAGTGTTGCCATAATTTTGCCAAATAAAAAAGAAATAATCAAAAATAATCCTTGAAAGTAGTCGAAATATTTTTTGATTACTTTTTATTATTTTTGATTACTTTCTCGTAATTTTTATTAATCTTGATTGTTTTTGGATTATCTGTAATCGTAATCAATTAGTAATCGTGCGAATCTGAAAAATATCGTAATATAATCATTACTTCAACTTTCCAAAAAAAAAAAAAAAAACAAAATCTAATTATTACGATAAATAATCATTACTTAACAGCTATGCTGAAGGCGATGGTCCAAAGAGTATCTTCATGAGCTGCAGCAGAGATTTAAATGGACCAGAAAGCAGCGGAATTTAAACAAGTATGATTTGGTACAAGTTTCCGATGATAATATACCTCCTAGACAGTGGCTGCTTGGCAGAGTGACAAATGTTATCCCAGATTCCAAGGGTGTCGTAAAGGTGGCGGATGTCAGGACAAGAAATGGCGAAATAAGACGAGCCATACATAAGCTGGCTCCAATTCCAAAGTCGGATAATTGATGTCTTCTTATTCCATCAAGGGCGGAGTTGAAATTAATTAGAAATTTATGCATATGGAAGTAACCCTTTAAGTATTTAATGTTGTGAATTTTAGTAGTTTAGTAATTTTTATATGAAATGAGTAATCCCTGGCTGCTAGAATGATTTCATAAGGAGAGAGTAGGACAGATGCATTAGAAAGAAAAGAAAAAGGCCTTCGGGGAAAAAGTCGTGTAGCAGGATCCATTTTTAATAAAGTGAATAAATAGAATAAAACAGAGTTTTTTATTCAAAGTAGTAATCCGTAAAATAACGTGATTAACATTTCCTTTTAATATTACAGCCTTGTTATTTAAAAAATTTACTGAAATACCAGAACTTGTAATTTTACACGCGGATATTAAATTATCTCTTAAGTGAGGAGTATACAAAACATTTTTTACAATAACTTCAATACCTTTGTTAGAGATTACACTTACTTCTCCAATATGACTTGCAAAAATTTATTCATTATTTTTAGCAACATTTATTTCTACAGGAAAAATATGATTTCTCATTTGCCAGATGATCGCTTTCCCCAGAGTCGAGTTTAAAACCAATTTTGTCACAATCATATCGTTTTTCACCATCTTTCCTTTTTACCATAAAGGAAACTGCTTTAGCACTAGCTTCACTTTGCCAGCAGTTTTTTGCTTAATACCCAAACTTATTACATTTGTAGCATTTTCCCTTAAATTTATTTTTATAATGGAACTTCTTATTTGAAAAAGCTGTTTTATCTTCAACCGTTTCACTATTCGATCAGAAAACTTCGTCTCTTCTGACATCAATCGCTCACTAAATTTAAATTCAATTTTTGATCACCTACATTTTAAAGGGCCGTTACGAGAGTGTCGTATTTTTCAAGAAGTGTTAAAAATAATTGTGCTAGCACATCAGAATCTTCCATCTTAGCTTCAGCCAGTTTTAATTGCCGGATCAAGTCTTCAAAGCCAAGACGTGGGCTACAATTGAATCGCCTTCGTTCATTTGTAATTTAGCTAATTTCTTTCTTAACAGCAACTCATTTACAACCGACTGTTTTGCAAATGCAGCTTGCAAACTACTCCACATGTCAAATGCAGTTTCTTAAAGCTTGTAAAGCTCAAACAATCAGAATGAACAAAACTTGCGATTCTGTCTTTTGCTTTTTTATCCTTCCGTAAATATTCTGTTAAGGATTCCGCTTCAGTTGGAGGATTGCCGGTTAGAACATCCAATAAGTTCAGTGAATCCAGTTGGGTTTTTACCTTGAATTGCCACTCATCGAAACCTTCCCCTTTAAATTGAGGAATTCCGTGCAGTTCTTTGATGTCGCCCATAACCTAATGTACTACACGGACAATAAGGACACGGAATATTTATAATTAAAGAATAAAATGATAAAACGTTTATTCGTTACAAATATTTTTTCCAGAATGATAAGATTTTCAATATACTGAAAATTGAAAAACAAAAACTAATACGATTGAAAACTTATTTTAATAGAGACTTTTGTTTTTCTATGTTATTTAATTTAATTGAAGGTTGTTTGCATTGCCGACATAAAAATATTATATACGACTGTCCGATTTTTAATGAATGAAATATAAAGGAGAAAATGGGGAGATTGCTTGGTCATTCTGGCTTGAAGTTAACACCATATTTATTTACACCATTACTTCACCCTGAATTAAGAAGGTAATAAAATATACCCAAGCTCATATTTCTACCCGAAACCTAGTGGAGTGATGTTTTAAAGTATGGAAACAGATTTCGATACTTTGTGGATGCTATTACTGTGAGCTATTCAAACGCTAAAGTATTAATTTTAGTTTTAGCCTTTCTTCATAAAATAGCACTGGAAGAAAACGGTAGGCTGTACTTTATTAAAATATACATATTTAAAAATATAAGCATGGGTAATACGCAACCATCCCGTCCTTTACACGGGCTATTTCCAAAACATTATGTAGTTATGTCTTTCCTTCAAACAAACAAATACATTGCAGATATCTTAGAACCGGTAGACTTCACACAACATGAAACGATGCAATCAGAATTGATTGAAGTTGGCGTTGTGAAAAAATTTCTTATCCTTAAAACATTTGTGGCGGATTTGCCAACTTCAATTTTATTCTCTAAAAAGCAATTTATACAAAATAGCGAAAAAACGTGCTCAAGTTGACGAGTTCATATTGACAGCCTCAAAGATATTTTTTCTCTACACCCACGCTACGTTCTTGACAGTCGTCTTAACTCATTGTTGTTTTTTATTAGCAGAGTTGAATGTGGGGAGATGCATGCCACACATTTATACTAAAATATTTTTAATTTCATTTTAATTTTCATTTCATTTATTATATTTTTTTTTTGTATTCCGTACGCATTAGTAAAAAGGTAGTGAAAAAAATTTCACAAAATTAATGATTATCGTATTATTACGTTAATACCTTTTATAAACGTGTTATTGCTACTGAGTTCTTTATTGCAAAATAGTATTTAGAGTTTTAGTTTATTTACGTTGGCACTATAGAACAATTTACTACAGATACAAGTCTCTACTTCACAAGGGTTATGCTTTACTTAACTAACTATCCAATTAGACTAGAAATATTAAGAATTTTCTATTCCCTTTGTATCACATTTTGTTGTTGTTATTTTATTTATTCAATGTATAGCCGCCTGTTTGTCTATGAGTAATTTTGTATTTAAGCTGTTAAAGTTTCTTCCTGGAATTGGTTATACGATAGTTTGCTGCACTGCATGATGCTGACTCGTGGAGAGCTGATCGGTATGTCAAAAGAAACTTTTGTACATTCTCATCCCAATCCTTTTGTTGTGTACTGACCGCTTTTCTGAAATATTCTTCCAGGGTGCAGTTCAAGCTTTCTACCATGACATCTGACTGTGCATGCAGTGGTGTCATTCTTGCCTTTCTGATCTCATAGTGTCAAACATTTCCTTGAATATGGCTGACTCAAAATTTCGCCCCTGATCCGAGTGAAGTTCACCGTAACGACATACCCAATTGTTCACAAATTCATCTATACCGTTTTGGACTCTTGGTTTGGAATAGGATACGCTTTGGGCCATTTCCCGAAATAATCCATTACCACTAGCAGATACCGATTTATAACATTACTGACGAGGAGTGGGCCTATCCATTGCTATCCGCCTCAAAGTGGCACTTGCGTTGTACTGTTGTAGCATGCCACCATTTTTCTTGTTGGATCCTTGGCCGCAATGCACTACTTGCAAATAGCTATCCAGTAAAATCGCTGTTTTATCTTTTCTAGTGTTTTTGTTACACCCAGATGGCCGCCGCTAGGACCATTATGAAACTGCTTTATTACATTTTTTATCCGGGAACTTGGCACGGTGGTTAGGTACGTTGTGGCTTTGTCATTTGCACTTTCAGTTTTCGATATAGGCAGCCATTTACCACTTTAAGGCTATTCCACTCAGTGGTCCGTCTACTGATATTTCGTTACGGTCCAGTCTAATGTTCTCCAGCTTGGGCGATATAATTTTTGACAAAACGGGATCCTCCTTTTGGGCCAGGCTTCTCGTGTGCCTTGACTTGACTTGTGCAGTGCCTGCATTCTACGTTGCATGGGCGTCTTGAAAGGGAATCTGCATTATTGTGTTTTCCGCCTTTGCTGTGCATAATGCTGAAGTCATAGCTCTGCAAACTTTCAAGTTTTTAAACTGCAGCAAATACCGTAATGCGGAGAGCATTTGTGTACAGCACCTATTAGATAGCTGGACATGAATTTATATTAGATACAGATGCAAGCGGCTACGGAATAGGAGGAGAGCTTTCTAAGGCGATTAATGGTACGCCGCAAGTATTAAATCCAAGCTTACATTGGTGCTGGCTGATGGGTTGCATACCTCAACCAATTCTTTGTCTATAAATTCGTATGTCTCAATATCGATGTCACGCTGCTTGAATTCATCAATCAACCTCCGTTACAATTCCGCCTTACTTCCCATTGTTGGCAGATCCAACTTATTTAGCTCCTTCTCCAGTTCTTCCAACTTCATTGTAGTTTATAATTGTTTTTTGCAATTTCACTTGTGACACCAGTTGTTATGTTTATACCTTTTATGAACGTTTTGTTGTTGCTGAGTTCTTTATTGCTAAATAAATAACACCAGATTTTAGAGTTTTCAAATTAATTACAAGTTTATTTACTTCAACTACACACAAAGTAAGATTTGTATGTTGACACTACAGAACAATTTACTAAAAATGCCAGTCGTTACTTCAGGAGGTTTATGTTTTAACTAACTAACTATCCACTCAGACGCTGTATTTTATATTTGTCCGCTAGATGTCTAGAAAGATTAAGAGTTTTCTACTCTCTTTGTTTCACATTTTATTGTTGTTATGTTCTTCATTCAATGTATAGGTACCTGTTGATCTGTGTGTATTGTTTTTATGCTGTTAAAGTTTCTTCCTGGAATTTACTTTAAGATAGATGTTGTTGTCTTGTGTGTATAAGTTTTCTTAAGAAACTATGCAGTTAGTAAAAGCATACCCAGTGCATAAAATTTCTGATTTCTTTTCCTTTCTACCGTTAATTTGTGTTTATGTAATTCAGCTCTTCATTATAAATCAAATTCTGCACGCTGCATTACATAACGCTTGATAGAATGAAACTTAGGATGTGTTTGTATAGTTAAATATTAACATAGGAATTAAAAAAATCAGGTATTTGTTTTTTCACAAACCATCTTTATGTTAAGTAGACATTTGTGTTGAATCGTTTCTAAAGACTCCGTTGTTTTATCTTCAATGGGATGCTCCTCATCGTACTGCCACAAATATATCCTAAAACCCAGTTTTAGTTTTGAAAATTCAGAGTACAATTCATATCATTTTCCACCAGCCACACAAATAATTTACACATGTATGTAAGGTTCTGTTAACAAAAAAGATTTTCTTTTTAAAGGAATGTAATTCACTTTCTATTTTCAGAAACAATTACCAACTTAAAAGAAAAATTAGGAAAAAAAACATGTGTTTATCTGGTGAAATTACTCTTAAATTTTCCTTAGTAGAGAAAACTTTTGTGAGTTTATTCGCTCTTGTCCTATTAGATTGGCTGCTAAAAGTTGGCTGATCTTAAGAAAGCTAATAATGATGTGTGTTTACGTGTAAAGTTTAGAACCTTCCTAATGTAAGCTTAACGAAACTCTCTTTTTTTAGTTTGTTGCTACTATTTTATATTGTTATATACCACGTAAAGGCACAGACATGTTTGGAGAAGTGCTGTAATTATTTAATTTATTTAAATTATATTGTGCTGGAATGTTGAAATCCTAAAATTTATTCAACTACAACAGCAATACTTTTTAATATTATATCAATTGTATTTACTCATTTATTTACATACATACATATATGGTAATACTATGTATTACAATGAATCGTTTACTTATTGCATTTTTCATATTCGCAGAAACAGCACGTGTTTTATTTTATCTATTTTTCAACAGATTATAGGCCCAGTTACACACCAGGATGAAAAAATTCATTGAGATAGAGAAGCTAACTGGGTGGGATAATTACCACAGATGGAACACGCCATGAAGCTGCAAGATTATTGGAATTTGGTTGAAGGCACGGAACAAAATGAGGAAGTGAAAGAGAAGGCAACTTCTAGATTAGTGTTGTACATTTTACGAAGTCTCTATGTACATATACAAGATGTAAAGACAGCATTGGAAAAAGCTAGAGGCTACATATGACGACTCTGGTCTTACTCGTAGATGTGGTTAGTTAAGAAAACTAATATTAGTAATATTAGCGAGTACGTAGATAAGTTATTTATATTGCTCAAAATCTAAATCAAATAGGATTTAAAGTTAACGATGAATGGGTCGGGAGCCCGAACATTTCGGAGCCATGATAATGGCCATCTAAAGTAGCAACATAAAAGTTACAGCCAACACAATTAAAACGAATTTGTTGCAAGATTTTGTCAACTACATCAACTACACAATTTCCGAATCATTATTTTATTCTAAACAGAAAAATAGAAAATTTCCTGCAAAAAGTAGAAAATAGTTTGCTACAATTGCAAAAAAGACGGCGATATTGCAAAATATTGTAAATTGCCAAAAAATAGACAAAATGGCGGCAACTATGAGAAAACGTTAGCGGCAAGTTTTGCAGCAAAATTTGATTCTGATGCTGCTTCCCACATGTTAAGCTGTAAAGATGCTTTCGTTGATTTTAAAGAGTTTGAAAAAGTAGATTATGTGACTGTGGCTAATAACAACACACTTAAAGTAATTGGCATAGGAAAAATTCGTATAAAGCAAATATTGAATGGAGCTTGTTACAATAAATGACAAAAAAGGGTTTCGAGGTTAAATTTATTGGTTGTAAATGTGTAGTGCTTAAAAACAAAGAAATATTTTCAGAAGCGTTTTTGGGAAGGGAATATCATGCAGCTGTTAGTAGTAAAAGATGTTTAGGCCATATATCAGACATTAATATTAAAAAATTACTACCGCATGAATTTTCAGATAAGTCTAATGAATTGCCAGAAGAAAGTGTGAATACATGCACGCCTTGTTTACAGGGTAGTAAACAAACGTAGTTACCTTATAAGCTTTCTGAATCGAAAATGAATACGCTTCTACAACGGACGTTTGTGGCCCTATGGAACAAAAATCAATAGGAGGTGCAGTTTATTATCTTTTATTTCTTGATGATTTCTCTAACAAGATTTTTATGCATATGATGCGAAACAAATCAGAGGTTTCCAAGTTGTTTGAAGAATTTAAAAATTTAGTGGAAAAGCAGACCGGTAAACGAATTAAAACGTTTCAGTCCGACAACGGCCTGAAATATTGCAACAGTCAATATAAACAGATATGTGCCGACAGCGGCATAGTACATCAAAAATCAGCACGGTACAGTCCACAGCAAAACGGAAAAGCCGAGCGTATGAATAGGACTTTAGTTAAAAAAGCGTGGTCAATGCTATATGATGTACAATTAGATAAAACGTTTTGGGCTAAAGCTGTAAACATTGCAGCGTATTTGCTTAATATGATACCAAAAAAAGGCCTGAATGATAAATCTCCAGAAGAAGTCTGGAGCGGCAAGAGACAAAGCATTAATTTTTTACGTGTGTTTGAATGCGCTTGTATGGTAATGACGCCGAAAGAATTAAGAAAAAATGGGACCCCAGGTCGAAAAAATGCATAGTGGTGGGATACTGTAAAGATTCGAAAGCTTACAGACTATATGATCCGGAAAACCAAAAAATTCGCATAAGTCGCAACGTGGTGTTTCTTGAGGAAAAAATGTTTTATTTGAAACCAGATATGCCTACACCTTTACAAACAAATTTAAAACAAATTCCGAATTTAGTGAGGGTGATATTAAATGAAAATTCGGATCATGAAGAAATCTGTGCTGCTCAGGGTGAGATTGAAGAAAATTTAGAATCAGAAGACTCAAATCATGAAGACAAACAGAGTGCTAAAAGCGATGACACAGAAAATCAAACGCCGAGACTAAGAAAACCAGTACGTATGGATAACTAAATCACCTGTATAGCTCAAGGTAATACCGAGGATCCAATAAACTACAGTGAAGCTATAAATAGTCCTTAAAAAGATAAATGACTAGAAGCAATAGAAAATAAATACTGTTCCTCACTAGAAAACAACACATGGAGCATGGTGAGCAATAAAAGCGAAATAAAAAGTTTGTCAACGAAATGGATTTAAAAAAAAAACTGCTGAAGGTAATATAAAATTTAAGGCACGTTTAGTTGCGGGAGGCTGTGCGCAAGGTAACGGTATCGATTTTACTGAAACTTATTCCCCAGTGATGAGATATACTACATTACGATACTTATTATCATTTGCTTTGGAGTTTGATTTACAAATCAGTCGTTTGGATGTTTGCACAGCGTTTCTTCAAGAAACTTTATAAGAAGAAATTTATATCGAAGCCCCAGAAGGAATATCGGTTCCGTACGCCAATATTTCACGCCTCAATAAACCACTCTATGGTCTGAAGCAAGCCTCCAGGATGTGAAACAAGCGATTGAGTGAAAAGCTTATATCTTTGGGTATGAGGCAACTAAAAACTGATGAATGTGTTTTTATTGCAAATGAAGGCAGTGAGCATTTAGTTATCTTAGCAGTATATGTGGACGACAAGATCGTTCTATAGAAAAACGAAAGTTCAAAGAATATCTTATTTCACAGTTTGAAGGATGAATTTATAATGCAACTTGGACTGACAAAATTCTTTCTGATAGTACAACTTAATTACAATTTCGGAAAATCTTTGAAAATTGATCAACAGCCAGTTTTAGAACGATTTGACATGGTTCCCTGTAACCCAGTGTCCACTCCAATGCACCCAAGCAACAGGTTTAAAAAATATCGAAAAAGAGTTTCTTAAGAAGGGTAACTATCTCTACGAAGAGCTTATTGGCAGCTTATTATTTTTAGCACAAGTTACCAGACCAGAAGACATCAGCTATGCTGTTAATTTTCTTAGTCGTTTTAATAATAACTTCGAAACACAACACTGGACTGTAGCAAAGAGGATTTTGCATTACTTAAAGGACACGATGAATTTCCAACTGGCATTTGAAAAGAAACTAGCTTCGAAACTTTGTGTTATTGTGACGCTGACTATGCATCAGACCCCGAAGAGCGAAAATTTGTCAGTGGGTACTTGTCGATAAAGAAAGATGGAGCTATAGCATGGGGCTCGAAGAAACAACAAACAACTGCACTTTCAACTTGTGAGGCCGAGTACATGGCAATGGTAGTGGCAGTTCAGGAAGTGCTCTGCCTAAGAGGTCTCGAAGAGGACTTGGGCAGAAGTCAACTACAATCAACTCAATTGTATTGTGACAATTAGAGTGCAAAACAACTTGCCTTAAATGAGTCTTACCATCCAAAAACTAAACACATAGATATTAGACACCATTTCATAAGGGATAATATTCTTTCTAAGAAGATCAATTTGAAACCCATATGTTCTGAAGAAATGATTGCGGACATTCTAAGCAAGCCACTACCGGGTGTAAAAATACTTTAATTTACTGGAGGAATGGGCTTGAAACAATGTATTTGAATTAATTTTAAGTGAGAATGTTGAAATCCTACAATTTATTCAACTACAGCAGCATTACCTTTTAATATTATATCAGTTGTATTTATTTACATACATATATGGTAACACCATGAACATAGATTATGAGTAGATAGGACACGGGGAAAAAATCTCGGCAAGTGGCCCGCCACAGTTAACCCCTTTATTTTTACAAAACAGCATGCTATTCAATTTGTATGCATCTGTCTCTTTTATATAAGGAAGTTAATGAATTTTATTTGTTTAAATTTTTATTTTACGATTTTATGCAAATTGGCGCAAATATATAGAAAATGTTGCTTTTTAGCCATAATTTTCTAATTTTTGAGCCAATTTACTGGTCAAAAATACAACAGTGAATCCGTATGCAGAGGTGTTATAAAATAGCAAATAGCAATAAGAAGAAGGTAAAAAAATGTGTGTATTTTTTTTCCCAAGGAAAAATTTTTCTTCCTAAGGAACAAGTTTAAATTACTTAATAAAACATTTTATCTTATATTATAGCGATATTTCGGGGAATTTAGTCACAATAAAATCTTCCATGGATTTATCTTCGGATCATTCTCCAACCATTGTAACTATTTGCAACTCGCTTAGAAGACATTTGTTTTTTCCTGATAGAAATATGATCAGTCGCATCAACTGGTTGAGTTTTAAAAAATATCTCAGCAGCCATTGTTCGGAAAATATTTTGCTAGAAACACAGGAAGACGTGGAGTATAAACTTGCAACTTTTAGTGAATATATTAAACAAGCAGCTCAGCTTGCAGCAACTAAACATCCGCAGACTACTTTAGGTCACATCTATTCTTCAGACATAGAACGTCTCGTAGCGGAAAAACGAAGAGCTAGAAGAGATTGGCAACAACATAGATCGCCCCTGCAGAGGCAGAGACTTAGAGACTGCACAAAGCGGCTTAGAGACTTACTAGCACTTGGAAAAACAGCATCTTTTGAGAAATATCTGGAGGGCCTCGATGCTACACCAAACTCCAATTATTCTTAATGGCGTGCTACAAAAAACCTTAAAAGGGCCGTTGAGTACAAGCCACCTCTACGTAATATCAGTGGAGATTGGGCAAGAAGGGACGCTGAAAAATGCAACTTATTTGCCGATTACTTGAAAGATGTATTCACCCCACACATATGTACTGACTATGTTAATTTGCCGAGCGTAGTTGGATTACCCCCTCGACCCTTGAATTTTAGGTAGCGTGAGGTACAAAAGTTAATTACTGAAGTAAACCCGAAAAAATCTCCTGGTACGGCCGGCATAAGTAACAAAATGTTGAAGGAGCTTCCCAGTATTGCAGTCAGAATCATGCTATTCATTTTTAATGCCATTTTACGGCTTGAATACTATCCTGACCACTGGAAGATTTCTAAAGTTAGAACGATTCCAAAACCGGGTAAGGACCTGACCAAACCCGAGTTATATAGGCCCATAAGTCCATTACCAACTATTTCAAAGGTTTTGGAAAAGTTGCTTGTAGATAAAATGGCTCCGATGCTAAGGGATAGTGGGTGTATCCCAGACCATCAATTTGGTTTTAGAGGTAGACATGGCACAATTGAACAAACCCATAGATTGGTTCAGGTGATAAGAAGGACTTTTGAAGAGAAGTATTGTTCAGCTATTTTTATTGATGTTTCTCACGCTTTTGACAAAGTTTGGCATGAAGGTCTATTTCTGAAACTGACCGCTCACTTGCCTTGTAATATAAGCAACCTTTTAAAAAGCTACATAATTGGACGGAAATTTTCTGTTGTTTAAGGACACTTCGTTAGTGTATCCAAACCAATTTCCTCAGGCGTACCACAAGGTAGCATTCTTGGACCAGTTTTATACTTGATATATACCTCCGATATGCCTGTAAGTGAAACTGTCCACACTTCTACGTTTGCTGATGATACAGCGTGTCTAAGTTCGCATGAAAACTCCCATCAAGCATCCATAAATCTTCAGCAACATATAACTCAGTTAGAGTTGTGGTTAAAATTATGGAGAATTAAAGTGAACGTTCAAAAGTGCATTCATGTGACCTTCACTCTGCGAAGAGATAATTGTTCACCCGTTCGAATCAATAATCACATTGTTCCACACCATACTTATGTGAGATATCTTGGTATATATCTTGACCGTCGCCTTATATGGAAACATCATATTGACTCAAAGCTAACACAAATGAAACTTAAGCTAACACCACTACATTGGCTTATTGGCAGGAACTCAAAACTTAGCCTAGACTGTAAGCTTCTAATTTACAAGACTATTTTAAAACCAATATGGTTTTACGGAATCCAACTTTGGGGCACTGCCTCAGCTTCAAATGTGGATAGAATCCAACGTATGCAAAATAAAATTTTACGGTTGATAACTTCCGCTCCATGGTACATCAGAAATTCAAACATACATTGTGATTTAGACATACCGCTGGTGACTACAGAAATCATCAAATACGCAGGCAAATACTTAATGAAGCTTGAAGACCATCCTAACCCTCTTGCTCGCAATATCTTGAATTATAGTGGACATAGTCGATTAAAAAAGAGGGATACCGCAGCTTTAATCCTCAATGTTACAGACGACATATCTTAGAAATATTTGTTTGTTATGACAATTTTTTTTTTACCCAAAAGATTAGCTCTGACATGGTCGGGACTAATGTAACTTTTTTTTTTAATTTAAGATTTTAACAATTATTGTTAGTTCATTTTCTTGAAGATACAATAAATAATCATTGAGAGTTAAAAAAAAAATCTTATTTTTAGGAGCCGCAAATGTGTAGTAAGGAAACTCCACCGGTTCCCGAAGAATCTGACAAGGTAAGTTTTTTTATGAATTATGTGTTGACGAACGTTCGTTTATAAAAAAACAAGTGTATTTCCGTGTGCGGTTCCATTTGCCAATTAAATAACGTCCAATTGGAATTGTGATCGTTATGTAGAATGTGCTTGTTTCTTCCTAAGCAACAAACTAAAATTATTTAAGTACACATTTTATAAGTAATCTATAATTATTCGGAATCATTATCAATATAAGCTTATATTGATAAGTAATTATAGATTACTTATTTCCATTGCATGTGCCCGTTACTTTTTTAGAATTTTGTAAAATTATTTACAAATATTTTTTATTTTCTGAACTTTCAAATTACATATGAATGGTTTCCAATGGCAACCCTTATGTGGAAATTGAAAATAAACAATGTTTTTGTTGTTTTGAAATGTTTTGTAATGTTTGTATAGAAGTGTTTTTGAGTCTTGATTTCTAGGCTATGTTGATTTTATGGAAAAAATTCTTATAAAATCAATTTGGCTTTGGATATAAGACACTTAGGTTTTTCTATACAATATTGGGGTAAAATTCACTGATGAGCTTTGTGAGCGAAAGTGAAATTGTAATATGAATGTGCTCTCCCCCATTACAAAGCATTTCAAATATTTTTGTTTGAAAGAATGTTTTATGAGAATATCATAAGATGTTCTTTTTTAATGAAAATTGTTTTGTAATAAATATTTTGTGAGAATATCACTTAATATTTATTTGAAAAGGAATCAAGCACGAATAAAATTGCTGCGTACACATTTTATCTTATTTTTTAGGAGTCGCCAGTGATTAAATAATTACAAATATTTGCTTGTTTTGTGCAATCATTTTTTGTTGGCTCATCTTATTTTCCAAACGCAGAAGTCAAACGCAAAGAAGCATTCAATGAGTTAACTAAAGCTTTAATGGACCATTTAAATTTTTGATATGTATGTACTTCTTTTACATAAAATGAATTGTCTTGTTCTAAATATATTTATTTCGTTTCTACTGTGGCGCAGGTATACATAAATCAGAAGCGTGTAGATGCGGAAGCGAAGCAGTTGCATGTAGGAGCAGTTTGCAAAACAAACTCAACAATGGTTGCAATTAATCGATAAACTTAATATTGCTAACAAAGTATAGGGTGTTGAGGTGGAAATTGAACATATGTCGGATGTCATTGTGAATATTAGATGAACGGTCCTACTCACTTTATAAAAGGAAATTTTTGGTATTGCCGGATTATAAAAGGAAGTTTTTTTCTAAGTCCCTTTAAAGAAGAATACTAAAGGCCGACTTAATTCCAGTGAATTAAAGAGGGCATTGACGCTGTTTGTATGCTTGTGAATATAGGTTTTAGTTGTCATATCGGTTGTTCGATTTTTTTGCCTAGATTGTGTTGGTAGAAAAAGATCAGTTAGAATACTGTTAAACTGGTATGAATATTTTAGAGGAGAGTTAAGTTCTTTTTAGTTAGTTGAAAATTGTCTGCCAGAGGAGAAACTTGTGATCTAAAAAGGAATAAAATTTAATTTAAATTTTGTATTTTGTGGAGTTGAAAATTGTCAATTAAAAAGAATATAATTTGGATTATTTGGTTATTTTTATGGAGTGAAAAAAAAGAAAAAAGAAAGCTTAAAGAGCAAAACGTAAAAAAAAGGAACGAGATAAAGGGAAAAAAAGCTGAAGAAGTAAAGGTCACCAAGAAGAACATTAAAGTTCCAAGAAGAGAATATTATAGCTGCAGTCAAATTAGATAAAACAAAGAAAATTTAAGAATATTGATGTTAACGTAACGGCTAAAAACGACGAGCATTGTAAATCCGACATCTTTACGGCTTCAAACAATAAAAAGATCTACAAAAAACAGCTGCAAAACCACAAAACAAAGTCTTACCAGCAAAAAGTAAAGAAAAAAACTTAGAGGCGCCTACATCCGCCACTCTCAAAGCTACTCGATGAGAAAAATTTATAGAAACGTAATTTTATAATGTTTATGTTATTTTCGTTTTATTTTATTTATGTTTCGTAATTTTGCGCCCAGATTTATAATTTTAAAAATAAAAAAACTCCATTTTTAGAAATATATATAAGTAGGGTAGTATAAGTTATTGTACGGGGATTTTATATGTTAGTTTTGTGTGTTCTAGTAGTGATAGTAAAATATTAAACATTATTGTAAAAGGATAGACTACGAGAAAAAAGTTAAAACAATTTCAGATTGACAAAAATAGAGGCTTAAAGAGAAGCAGAAGAAAAAATAAATCCCAGGCCAGAGAAAAAACTGCCTTAAGAGAGCTCGTTTAGAGTAGAATTGTAAAGTTAAGGAAGAATTTTTCTTGTGATAGTTGAAATCATTTTTTTTTAAACGTAGTAAATTCTTAAAATAGGTGTTCTTGAATTATGTGTGACTATGTTTAAGCAAGAAAAATAGGTTAAGGCTATTGTTTTAAAAATTATGAAAAGTAAACTAAAAATTTAAAATAAACAGTAAAAGTTTCAAATTTGTTAAAAAGAAAGAAAATTAAGTCAATTAGGTTTTTTTTTAGTTATTAGTTTTTTTTGTACCCAAGATTAATTATTGTCTAAATAAGGAAGCAAGTATGCTTTTTTTTTTTTTGATAATTGTTTAGATTAAGCATCAGTCATTGTTAATAAAAAAATATGTGATTGTTTTTTAAGAAATTTGGAATGAGTTTTGGTAGGGTTTTGGAACAGTGGGTCGCGTTATACACAGGAAAATGGTCTAAGGTAAGATTTTGGTAAGTGCTGAGCAATAAGAAAAAGGAAAGAGGGGTCATTGTAGATTATGATGATGACCAAGGTTGGGAGGGTAGCGTTTGTGGGAGTTCCATCTTTCCCATGTCTTAATGGTGAGGGTGATTACCGATTTAGTTAAATTTTCAATTTAGAAATTGCCTACAAAAATAGCAAACAAATTCAGCAACAAGTACAAGGTAATTCAACAGCGGTGGCAGATAATCGTTCCACATCATAAAAAATTTTTTAAATATTAAAAAAATGTCGCTATATGTTATATATCTGCGGTAAAAAAATATCGTACCGGCTTTATTTGTAATTATAAATCTAAGGCTTGTTTGTCCCTTGAATGAAATACAAATAGTTTTATAAAATTTACAACTAAATTATTTGATTTATGTAATTAATAATTATAAATAAAAAGTAGAAAACATTGATTTGAAAAATTAAATTTTGCTTGTTTGGTGGAATAATATCGAATATTTTTAAAAATTTTTACAATTCAGAGGTAAGTGTAGCTAGCCTATGCACGGTTAGTTAGCTTCTCTTTATTTAACACCGTCATGCGTGGTGAAGAGCCACATTCCACAAGAAGTGATACTGTTTATAGCAAAACATGATGGATCTAGACTAGATAAGGTTGAAAAAAATCATCTTTTTGTGAAGTCAACATTAAAATTTACAAAAGTTCTTTTAAGGGCTACGGAATATTTAAAAAAAAGGAGATAATATATAGAAAAACATTTTCCTTGTTATCTTGATTGCATATTTTTTCACATATAATATTCTGCCTCTGCATTGAAAGTTGCAGGAATTTTTTAATATTTAGGCTCCATAAAGTTCCTGTAAGTAAGAAGGTAATGCATATTCTATTTTCAGATAATACTTACCAATTGGTGTCCAATTCTGCTGATTTTCATCATTGCATCAGTACAAAAGTAACTTACTTTTTATTTTCAGGCTATGCTAAGAACTCCGGTTCTGCCAATTTTCCACAAGCCAAACACCAATGTGTGAATTTTCAATTTATTTCACTTTTAGTTATTTTAAAGCCCTTAAAAGGGCTTTTAAAAGTTTTAATTTATCTCTTTTTAAAGTTTTTTTTAGCTCTTAAAAAACTGCTCTTATAAGCGCTGGGTATATTATTTTCAGGCAAAACTTGTGCCCAGTGTTTGACCAGCCATTTGCCATTTTTAGTTATCCTAAAACCTGAGAACAGAAAAAGATTTTCCTTTTATAGGTATGTAATTCACTTTCTATTTTTAGGAACACTTACCATTCAGAGTACAATTTTGATCATTCCATCAGCCACCCTAGTAATTCCACATCTATGTAGGTAAGTGCCAGTAAACAAAAAGCAAATTTTGTTATTAACAAACTAATGAACATTTCAGTTGCAGCTAGTACTTACCAATTTGTTTTCAGTTCTCCTTATTTTCCTCCAGCCGATGCTCACAGTAATAATCTAATCTAATTTACTTACCCATTTATTAGTAAATAATGTATAATTTTACTTTTAAGTAAAATTTTACAAATTTTTAAAGTTTGCCAACAAATATTTTTTTGTTTATTTTGTGGCTGTCAAATATATTTTTGTTTAGGGGTGGGTACGTATTGCATGTATAGCTGCTTGCTTTTTCTCATTGTTTTTTAGAATGCCACTTTATATCCGCTCTCTTCAATAAAGGGGTTAATTGAAAATGTTAAGTGAATATTTTATAAGTCAATTCTAGTAGTTTCACTTTTTCCAAATATTCCAGTAGGCTTAGCTTTGAGAATTATAGAGGAAAAATGGCAGATAATAGAACAAAATACGAATATTGTGAAGGAATTATTTTTACGCATTCTTAAGTTTTGCATTGAAGACAACAGGATATATCAACAGAAGGAGGGCCTCCCTATGGGCTCTCCAGCATCTCCAATTATAACTGATATTGTGATGGAGGAATTACTAAATTCATATATTAGTAAAATGCATGTTAAACCGAAGATTATCACAAAATATGTAGATGATTTATTTTGTATAACTTCAGAAGATGCTGTGGATGATATTTTGTCAGAATTGAATAGTTTTCATCCGGATATTAAATTTACGATTGAAAGAGAGTTAGAATCTAAACTTCCATATTTAGATATATTGATAATAAGAAAGGGAAATAAGTTAGAAACCAACATCTTCTGGAAGAATTATTAATTTTTATTCCAAACATCCAAGAAAAATTATAATAAACACGGCGAAAAATTATGATAGACAGAATATTGACTATAAGTAATAGAGAATTTCATTTGAAGAATAAGGACACAATAAGAGATATACTTCATGACAATGATTTTCTAGTAGAATTAACTAACCGATTAATTAGACAATACGGCAATCATAGGCATTATTTAGGAAATACTACGGCAGAACCAAGAAATTATAAATCATCAACTCATGTTCCTAGAATATCAGAAAGATTAAGAAAGTCTAAAATATATGACACAGATAGATATATAATTGCACACAAAACATATAATACATTAAATAAATTATTTAGCAGTATGACCAGGTGAACTGTGACAAAGTTTATATTGGGACAACAAAGAATAAACTTAAAACAAGATTAGATGCTCATAAATGTGACCAAAAATATAGAAATATTTCAACACAGAAGACATCCTTATCTTCACATTGTAAGAAATATAATGATTATCCAAAGTTTGAGGAAGCATCAGTATTAGATATAGAAATAATATAATACTATAAGAGACGTTATATGTTAGAAATGTTAGAAATTGTTAATGTACCAAATGTCAGGAGAATAAATTTCAAAACAGACACAGACAATTTGTTATAATTATTTCATAAGAGAGCATTTGTTATTTCATTTCCGTTTCCTTGTTTTCGTATGTTTAAATATTTGAAATTTTAATTTTGTATGTATGTATGTATGAAGAAAATTATTTTAATTCTTTTTTGTCAAATGTTTTTAAAAAAATTGTTTTTCAATTTGTTAATAAATGTTGTTATTAAAATTAATTTTTCCTGAAGAAGCTTTCATTGGAAAGCAAAATATCGAACAAATATATATAATAAAATATCTATTATTAATGCTTTTACAATTCTTCTTATCTCTACGCTCTGGCAGAAACCAGTTATTTCCCGTGTTCATTTTTTTATTTCTTAAGCTAATGTCCCTTTGTTGACATCTAGAGTTGAATGACTTGTTGCAATTTACAGAGTTGTATGACTTCTTACACGCCTCTTTTTTTCCCGTGTGGCCTTATTCTGTTTGTTGGCCGTACTAATCGTCCACTTCTTGTCCTAACCTCGTCCACTTCTTGTTCTAACCTCGTCCAGTACATCCCCTTTAGGTGCTACCAGTCCCCCTGAAAACGGTCACCTGAGTGATCCTCATTCCCTGCCGTCCATGAGTCCTCAATTACACTCTTTGACCCATGACCCGATGGTCCATTCTCCTGCACTGGAGTTATCGGTTTAGTACGATCTGCCCGTCTAAGGTCCAAACTATCATCCTCATGTGGTGATGGTACAATGTGCCCAACTGGTATGCATCCCTTAACATCCTCACCCATGTTCTTCCGCAGGAATAGGCCAGAGTCCATACCAGTGTTATCTGTCCTGGCAATAAACCTTCTATTAGGTCTAAACAGTCTATCACAATTGTCCGTAATTATATATGAATGATCATTAACCCTTTCCATCACCACGCCATACTAAGTCACCAACACTAACCTCCTCGCGTGCCGATTTCAATAATATTTTAATTTTAATATTATTTTTTTAGTTAGTAACAATCCCAACACTGCCAGTTTCGTTTTTATCAGCCTTCTAAAGAATAACATGGATGGTGACAACCTCATACCTGCCAAAAGAGTCGTATTGTATTTCAAAATCCTATATTGATATGAACCCATATCACCTGCCTCATAACATCGCTTCAAAATATTCTTCGCAATAGCTACACCCTTCTCATCTAACCCGTTACTCTGCGGATAGCGAGGACTTGAAAACCTAAATTGAATATTAGATTCCATAGCAAAACTGTCAAACTCCCTGCAGGAAAAAGGATTGTTATCAGGCTTGATCACCCTCGGAAAACCAATCCTACAAAACACCTGGTTGAGCTGCTCAATAATACACATCACTTATCACGCAATGGTATCGCCACTAAATAGTTAGAATAAGCATCCACAATGGCTATGAAATCTCTTCCAGCATACTCAAACAAATCCATCGCCACTATGTGAAAAGGATATTCCGGCGACTGCTACTGTCTCAACGGCTTTTATTCCTACGAAATTTCTCACAGACAGCACAGGATTACCACATACCCCTAATCCTGTCACTCATGCCAGGCAATAATATAATTCCCTAACACGACCTAATGTTTTCTAAACACACTGATGTGAGCCATGCAACCACTCCGTGATTGTCCCATTCCCAGTATCCTGTGAATTATGCTCGACAGATCCTTTAGCTCCTCCTTCCCCGATAACTGAGCCCGAGACAAACAGTCCCGGCTTATAAACTATCTCTATGCGCGGATACTTTAATAGCATCATAAACATACGTTGAAGATGCATAGTGACATCATCAATATCTCGTTTGATCAATGTCTCCAACGGTTTATGATCACTCTCAACCGTTAACTCACGACCATATACAAAATAGTAAAACTGTTATCACGCAAAACCAATAGCCAGAAGCTCCTTCTCAATCTGAGCCCACTTTAGCTCATTTTTGGACAATGTCCGAGATGCAAATTCAACTGGGTGCCCTTCTTGAATTGAAACGCTCCCCAATCCATCCTTCGACGCATCTGTCTGAATCCTTACAGGTAAACGGGGATCATAGGCTGCCAAGATAGGCTCGGATGAAAAACCATTCAACAAATTTCTAAACTCTCTCTCCTGTTGCTCACCCCCTCAAAGTCAACACCAAGTCTCATTAGATTCCGCAAGCCAGCAGTCATTTTCGACAAATTCGGTAAAAATCGCGCTAAGTACTTCACTAACCCAAGAAAACGTAAAACATCCGTCCTAGATTTCGGCCTTCCCGTGCCCAGAATCGCCTCACAATATTTCCTACCAGCCTTGATACCTTTAGAAGTTACACTATGTCCCATGAATTCTACAGACTCCTTACGATATTAAATTTTCTCAGCATGAAATATGACGTTATTTTCCCTTGCGCGTTGCAATACCATACCCAGAATTCTATCATGCTCCCCCAAGTCCCTTGCACTTAATAATATGTATATAAACTCTTGGAATGTCACCAATAATTCTCACCATCGACCTTTGAAACATTTTAGGTGCACAGCTGAGGCCAAAGGGAAGGCGGTTAAACTTATATCGCCCAAATGGAGTCATAAACGTAGTCTGATCCGATGATTCTTTTTCAAGCGACACATGCCAAAAACGGCTTGTTAGATCAATAACCGTAAATATTCTCGCATCCGCTAATCCTGATGTTAGGTCCTCATTGTTTGCTAATTTTAAAAACCTCAGTTTAGTTTCTGTAATAAAATTATAGCTAACGTTAATTTTTAAACATAAATGTCTTCCTAATGCATATCATCTGATTTTCCCTATTATTAATATTTTTATTTTATGCGAGGCACTGAAAGGTACCTATGGATTTTCGAATATCAAATTTAAATTCGGAGAAAAACACCCTCAACGCTATTTTATTGACGAATAAACAAAATATCTAAGGTCTGTGTATGCATGTTCTAAACTAACAAATAATAATGCAAAATTAATTGATAATTTGTATTAAAATAGTTGTTTATATTGGTATTTATTTGTAAGGTACAACAAACAGTAAAAGAGGAAAAATGGAAAACTAGTTGATATTTTACGTTAATCGGTTATCGTTGGCGTCTCACTTTTCCTAGGCAAGAATTCTTCGAGTTCAGAGTCTTCTATTTCACAAAGATGCACAGAAATATTACTACTATAAGGGCTTTTTCTGCATAAGAATTCTTCCTCGGAATTAACTGAAAAGAAATAAAAATATAAAAAAACTATTACTATTTTTTATTTCTATTTGAAAATATATTTTCAAAGAAAAAAATAATGTACTTGCGGAATGTGTATTCTGAATATATATCAATGATGAACATCCCAAAATATTAATTTTTAAGTAAAATTTTTATTTGAAAGCTACAGCTGTATTCAATAAATGCAGGTTAAATTCAGGACAACTAAAGCTCTCTCAGTGCAATTCAATTACCAAAAATACCATAGTGCTACACTAACTACTAAAATTTTTACCTTGTTGGGACGACAAAGTAATGGAGACAACTCGATTAGTTTTGTTAACAATTGAAATACGAAAGCCCTACGCACAGTTTTTAGATAAGTCTGGATTAGACACTTTCTACTTTAGAGAAATTCAACCAAATTTTCATTTTATTTTTTTTCTTATTATTAATAACAATTTTAGAGTGTGGTTTAATACGGTCCATCTTCATATGTCGAGGTACAACAGAAAATTTTTATTTTTCTACTGTTCGAAAAGGAACCATGGTCGTTTAGGATGCTGGGCGCCAGCGACTTTAAATGAGATTTCAGTTGTTTTAAACTGATTCACGCTCGGAAGTATTCATTAGATTGCTCAATAAATAGTATTTCAACCGAGTCCTCATGAGTATTGTTAAGTCGAAGCATGTCCTATCACGCTCAGCTACATACTCCGGTATGAAGCCATTGGAATTATAGCGGGTTGAGTGTACCTTACTTTTGCTGATTACTTAACCTAGGGTACACTTATCTAAATGGAGTTAATAATCTTTTGTTAACTTTCAGCAAATTGGACAAAAGTAATTAAATAAGGAAAATGGACAAAAGTGCATATTAATTAAACTATATTTTTAACCCAATGAAATAGGAAGTAAGCAATTAATTTAAAAATATTGTTACGTTTATACCTTTTATAAACGTTTTGTTCTCTATTGTAAAATAAATAACATCAGTTTTTAGAGTTTTTAAATTAATAACAATTTTATTTACTTTAAGTGCACAAAGTTGACACTACCGAGCAATTTACTTAAGATGCATGTCTTTGCTTCACGTTGTTTATTTTTACACAGACTGACTATCCATTCAGATGATGCCCTTTTATATTTGTCCATTAAAAGTCTAGAAAATTTAGGAATCTTCTAATCCCTTTGTTGTTGTATGTTGTTTTTTCAATGTATAAGCGCCAGTATGTCTGTGTGTATTTTTGTTTTTGTACTGATAAAGTTTCTTCTTGGAATTTATTTTAAGATATTTGCTGTTGTCTTTTATAGAAAAGGTTTCTTAGAAAACTAGGCAGATGGTAAACAGCATACATATTTGTTGTTGTCTTGTGCGTATAAGATTTCTATGCAGTTGTAGTGTGCACAGAACGTCATGTGACATGTATGTGTGTACATACCAACTTCAACAGTGTAGTGCAACAACTACTTGAATTACACTTGTTGAAGTGTGGCAAAGACCACCAAAGTAAATCAGAACAAAAGTGTCAAATTTATGAAATACTTTTCATTTGCTTTGTGGTTGTCCGCTTACATGTTGCTGACATATGTATTTTTAAATAATTATTATTAGTAAGAAAAATAGGAATAAAAATTTAATGAAAGTAAAAGTCACTCAATTTAGGTAATAAGAAATTAGTATATAAGCTAGGTTAAGATTGTAAATAAAATTAGAATTAAACTGAACACTTCCGTGGCATCAACGTGCCTAGTACTTTTTAATTTTCAAACTTACTGTTGGCAGTTCTTTCGAACGCCTACTTGTGGAGCTGTTATCCTCGACAGCTGGGTAAATATAATCGAGGACGTTAGGGAATTTAATTACAATTTTTTTTATTCATATGGTAATCGTCTACATGGCGATCATTCAACATTTCATCCTTCACATGGCGATTTAACAACTATCATCCTTTACATGGCGATCCTGCGGACCAATTATACACTAAATTAACCTAGGGACACAGTAACTCGAACGGATATCACAACTCCACTCTTTTTAGCAAAAAAAAGAACATGGAGAATTGGAATAAGAGGAGAGTAGTAGTAAATTTCCGGGAATTAAATAATATATACATATTTATAAACATATGTATAATATCCCACAAAATTATTCACATTATGTGGTAACAATGTACAAATTTTTCACCTCTACATAATATAACTTAGATGTTCTTAATATACAAAAAAAAATTTTTTTTGATATACTCTCTATTATTATATTAAGGAAAGACCATATAAATAATGTACATAAAATAAATAATTACTTCAAACAATATGTTAGAAAACATACGAACAATCAGAACAACGCTATAGCAGAAATATAAAAAAAAATAACATTATGGTAGGTTCCATTTGGGGAAACCCTATCACTACTAAAAAACCAAAGTTAGTTAATAAAAATAATAATAAGACGGAAAAACCTATTGAATTTATGAATTTTGTACTACTTTTAATATCATCACTACTTTTAACTTATGTTATAAGCAAAATTTTAAGGCATCTTAAAAATAACAAGATTATCAAAAAACCAATCATATACCTAAAGAAACACAGGTATAAGAAAACAATAATGTGCATAGCTATAAGAAAAACAAGAATACATACTGGCATGTAATAAATAA
The DNA here is from genome assembly GCA_030448955.1 of Trichopoda pennipes. NCBI lineage: Eukaryota > Metazoa > Arthropoda > Insecta > Diptera > Tachinidae > Trichopoda > Trichopoda pennipes. The sequence continues at coordinate 1,327,971 of JASKUP010000062.1, read as the reverse complement.
TTAAAATTATAAATGGAGGAAAATCTAGAAAAATTAAGAGTATTATTCAGAACACTAAAAAAGAGTCCATGAAGAACATATATCCCTAGGACTATACAAGAAAAATTAAAATATATTGAAAGTATAACAGAAAATTTTGAATTAGAAAAGTTTAAAGAAGAAGCAGGTGAAACTAGTGAGAAAATAGCATTAAGAATAGAATTTAACCAGATTTACAAAACTATAGAAGATTATTTACGCAAAAATATAAAAGAACAATAAGCATGGCTTCATTTAGCTTAGAAACAGTTTCAAAGGCATTACCTTTATTTTCAGGTAACCAGGCAGAACTTGACAGTTTCCTAATTACAGCAGAACTTATACATAAAACTCTTTCAGAATCAGCACAACTAGATTTTTTCCAATACGTATATTATGCAAAATTAACTTCCAATGTAAGAACAGCAATAGGTAGTAATATAGAACCAGATAACTTTAGAACCCTTAAAGAATTACTTCAGCAAAGATACAAGCTCACGACAACCATCCCAGAACTTCAAAACAAATTAAACTCATCATTCCAAGGAAGAATGACAGTAAATGCATACAGGGATAAAATCACAGCACTAATAGATAATTTGAATGAATTAGGAATTAAAGAACTAAGAAATGAGGCGACACAAGCTGAAAAAATGTAATAATAAAGTTAAATAACAAGCTAGCCCTAGATACATTTAAAAAAGGATTGAATGAGAACTTTAAATTGACCATATACGCAGCTCGTCCAAATAACTTGCAAGAAGCATCAGAACTGGCTGTGGAGTTAGAAAACGAGAATAAGACAAATTTGAATTCAATTTTGCATTTCAGAAGAGAACCAACGCAAAATCATTTCAAAAAGCACAACAAAACCACCACATTCGCTCTGAACTCACACACCAACTACAGAAACAATACCAAATACACAAATAACAATAACTACAATAGGAATAACAACATAAACAACAATAGGCCTTATAATAATTTTAACCACAACAACACGTCAAATAATAGAGTTAACACAACTTTCACTAGGAACTACGAAAATGTTAACAATAACAGATACAATAATACCAATAATAGATTCAACAATAACAACAATAGATTCAACAACAACATTAATAACAGATTCAATAACAACAGATTCAATAATAACAATAACAGAAATAATAACATAAACAACTACAATCAAAACAACAGACACCAACAAAAACACATATACACAACACATGATTTGGGAAACGAATTAGGCCAGGGACACTAAAACATCCCGCAGTGCCAAAAATAAAGATTCACAAAGTATCAAACAATAATTCCAATTATATTAGTGTCACATACAAAAGAAAAATTTTAAACTTCCTTATAGACACAGGTGGCGACATATCGCTATGTCGACTTCAGGATGAATTTACAGGTGAACAGATCAAACCAGAGGAAAAATGCAAATTAACAGGCATTACCACAGAAGAAATTAATTCCTTAGGAAAAATAGACACAGTTTAGTTTATCTGATGAAATTTGTAATCACTCTTTCCAATTAGTAAATACAGACTTTCCCATAGACACAGACGGCATATTAGATAGAGATTTTCCAAAAAAATATACTACAATAATTCTTCCGATGCTGACAAAATCTTTGGATTTACTACAGATAAAAATACCTCCAAAACTGAAGATAGCGTAATTTTTAATTATGAATTAAAAACAGGTGTATTTATAAGAAATTCAATAGCCTCCAAAAGCGGCATGACTCACTTGAAAATTTTAAACACAACGGACAATGAAATAACATTTAAAAACTACGACATATTACATTACGACAGTCACAAAAGAAAAAAGAACAATGACACACGTTTTAAACAAATACTAAATGACTTGCAATTAAACATTAATGACGTATATGCAAAAACAGAATTAATAACAATATTCAAAAAATATCAAAATACTTTTCACCCGGAAGACAAAAATTAACAGTAAACAATTTTTATAAACAAAAAATCACGACCTTAGACAATAACCCAGTATACATTAAAAACTACAGATTACTACATGCACTCACCGAAATCATTAATGAACAAGTACAGAAAATGTGTGATGACGACATACTAGAACCTTCGGTAAGCCCCTACAATGCTCTACTCCTTTTGGTGCCAAAAAAAGGAACTGATGAGAAAAAGAAATGGAGACTCGTGGTAGATTTTCGGAAATTAAATTACAAAATAGTTAGTGACAACTTTCCTTTAACCAGGTTAGAAGATATTTTAGACAAACTAGGCAGAGCCAAATAGTTCTCAACTCTTGACATGACTAGTTCATTTCACCAAATTAAATTAGAAAAAGAATCTAGACCACTCACAGCATTTTCAACCCCACAAGGACATTTTCAATTCAAACGATTACCATTCGGTTTAAAAATTTCTTCAAATAGTTTTCAAAGAATGCTAACAATAGCACTTTCTGGCTTAGAATCAGAAGCATTCCTTTATGTAGACGACATAATTGTTTATGGATGTAGCTTGAATCATCACAATCAAAATTTAATTAAAGTTTTAGACAGATTAGAAAGGTATAACCTCAAGCTTAACCCAAAGAAATGTTGCTTTTTAAGATCTGAAGTAGTTTATTTAGGACATCTAATAACGAAAGACGGTGTAAAAACAGATCCATCTAAATATGATGTAATCAAAAACTATCCGATACCCAAAAACGCGGACGAAGTACGAAGATTTGTTGCATTTTGTAATTATTATAGAAGATTTATACCTAACTTTGCTGACATCGCCAAAGAACTAAACAACTTAAATGTCAACCTGCTTCAACGAATTAAAGGAAAAACTGATAAACCCTCCAATACCCAAATTTCGAGAAACCTTTCATATTAACAACTGACGCTTCAAATTACGCTTTAGGAGCGGTTCTTTCACAAGGTGAAATTGGTCAAGATTACCAATTTCATACGCGACTAAAAGCATTACCTAAACAAACCAATAATAGAAAAAGAACTTTTAGCCATACATTGGGGAATAAACTTCTTTAGACCATACCTATACGGAAGAAAATTCATAGTGGTAACAGACCACAGACCGTTAATTTCGCTGTTTTCCCACAGGAATCCTAGTCAAAAATGACTAGGATTAGATTAGATTTGAGTGATTATGACTTTACAATTATTTACAAAAAAGGAAAGACGAACACAAATGCAGATGCACTTTCTAGGATTGATCTAGATTCAGAAATACTAAAACAACTGATACCAAAAGAGATTAATGAAAAAGAAAGAAAAGTTTTAATAACCACACGGGCCATGAATAAACAGAACATTGAAACTAATAAGAATAAGGATAAAGAGGCAAATAAAAGTAAGAATAAGGATTAAGAGGCAAATATAGATAAAAATAATGAAATTAGAAATAATGAGGCAGATAAAAACAAGGAAGAATATAATAAAAATAATAAAGAAGAAAATTAGACGCGTATAAGGGAGAACAATATGGAAGAATGCAATTCTCAGGAGTCTGATCAACTTCGCATATGGGAATGCATATCCATTAGTGATATAAAGAATATGAAGAAATTGCAATTTAATAAAACAGAGAATATAGAAGAAAAAGATATAAGATAAAGATAATATTGTGCACGTAGGACGTAATGATAATTAATCGAAACTAGATTCGAACATGAAGAAGTTGCATACCCAAACAAGTAGAAACGGATGTAATGATAGATCATTGAAACCAGATTCAATGAGGAAATTACATGCCGAGGATGATAAATATGATAGAGAAAATATACGTGCAGGATTCAGTGAGAACTCAGCGAAACTAGATTTGATTCTGAGAAAACTGATATCTAAGATGAGAAAAGAGAATATTAAAGAAGTAGCGCTACCAACAAAAGATGAAATATTTAAAGTGTACACAAAAGAAAATATAAAAGAAGCATATGCAAACATAAAGATAAATAATGAAAGTCCTCAACTAAAAATAATAATTTACAATGCCCCAAAAATAATTAAAGAAGATATCCTTAAATATAAATTAATTAATGAATTCCATTCCACTTATGCAGGCCACTTAGGAATTCGGAAAACACTTATAAAACTAAAACAACGTTATATTTGGAAAAATATGAGAAAAATGGTAAAACTATTCATAGCACATTGTGACACATGTAATAAAAACAAACAAACAAAACACATAAAAGAGCCACTTACACTTACAGATACACCAAATAACAGTTTTGAAATAATTTCGGCTGACACCGAAGGTCCTCTTCGCATCTCAAATGAAAACAGATACATTTTAACCATGCAATGTGAGTTGACAAAATTTGTCATCGCAAACCCCATGCCAACGAAAGATGCGGTCACCACAGCGAGAACATTGGTCGAACAATTCATTTTGAAATACGGCCAATTTAAAGTACTCAAATCAGACAAAGGAACAGAATTTACGAATGAGATCATGCATAAAATATGTTCATTGTTAGGGATAAAACAAACATTTTCAACCCCTTATCATCATGAGACTTTAGGAGCTGTTGAAAGAAACCACAGGGTTCTTAATGAATTTTTACTTACAACAGCTACTGATTATGAATGGGAAGAGTGGATTCTTTATTTCACTTTTGCATACAACACCGCACCAGACATAGACACAGGATATACACCATATGAGTTAGTTTATGGAAAATTACCAACTTTACCAACAAATAGTTTAGAAAACGATAGAACATTTTACAACTATGATGATTATTTACACGAATTAAAAAACAGACTACTATTCTCTTTGAACAAAGCAAAGGAATTGTTAGTTAAATCAAAACAGAAAAGAATCATAAATGATAGGGAAAATCACACTAATAGATTACATCTCAACATAGAAGATTTGGTGTTACTCAAAGTAGAAAATAGGAAAAAGAACCAAAGCCCATATAAAGGTCCATATACAATCATATGAAAAAACAATGTAAATACTATAATAGATTATAATGGTATAGAAAAAGAGGTACATAACAACAATTTAAAGCCTTACAATAAATTGTAAAAATATATCAATAATTCAATAAATACTACTTAAACATATATATATACATATATATATATATAAAATTTATTTTTAAGCAACTATAAGTATAGTAAATTGTATAGATATAACTAGTACTTAATTAATATTTTATAAATTATAAGACAAATATTAATAAGAAAAATGAATTATATAAATATCACTAGTACAAAATAATTAGATAACATATTGTAGGAAAATAAATTTTTATCCCCGACTACACCACAGGAAAAATCACCCTGTTTATTTTAAAAACAGTAAGTTTTTTTTAAGGGTGAGGGTGTAGTGTGCACAGAACGTCATGTGACATGTATGTGTGTACATACCAACTTCAACAGTGTAGTGCAACAACTACTTGAATTACACTTGTTGAAGTGTGGCAAAGACCACCAAAGTAAATCAGAACAAAAGTGTCAAATTTATGAAATACTTTTGATTTGCTTTGTGGTTGTCCGCTTACATGTTGCTGACATATGTATTTTTGAATAATTATTATTAGTAAGAAAAAAAGGAATAAAAATTGAGTGAAAGTAAAAGTCACTCAATTTAGGTAATAAGAAATTAGTATATAAGCTAGGTTAAGATTGTAAATAAAATTAGATTTAAACTGAATACTTCCGTTGCATCAACGTGCCTAGTACTTTTTAATTTTCAAACTTACTGTTGGCAGTTCTTTCGAACGCCTACTTGTGGAGCTGTTATCCTCGACAGCTGGGTAAATATAATCGAGGACGTTAGGGAATTTAATTACTATTTTTTTTTATTCATATGGTAATCGTCTACATGGCGATCATTCAAGATTTCATCCTTCACATGGCGATTTAACAACTATCAGCCTTTACACAGTTAATAAACAGAATTTTTTTTGTCTTGCATGCCACGCAGTTAGTAAACAGCATAACAAAATCAAAAATGAAAAAATTTGTCAATCAACAAATTAATTGTTTATACATCTTTTTGTTTATCTTAAAGATGCCAATGGCTTGGCGAAATATTGAAAAATAATAAAAAATAAAGTTTTAAAATTTTTCATAAAATAAACACCTAGTGCTTTATAATAAACGTGGGTATATATAATTTGTGTATACTGTTTCTACTTCGCAAATGTTGGGTACATGGCAAAACATTTGGCAGTTAGCATTGAATAATTTTAGATTTATATTTACAAACTCGTTGATAGTAATTGCTTGACGCTACAGAAAGATAATGTATACGAGATATTCAGCATTATAGATACTATTTTTCGTAACTAGTTGCAAATCCAACCATTTCAATTGACAATTTAATGGTAAAATCTATCTACACCAAATATAAGAATTTGATACGATACAGACACTTCTGGTAAAAGAAGATCAAGAAATAGCAAGAACAAAATTAACTACAATTGTAGATAATCATGTGAACAAAATGATATTGATAGGTTTATTTTATATAAAGTTAAAGAAACTCAAAGGTTCTTGAAAAATAATAAAGATTTATTAATTTTCAAAGCAGTACTGTAGCTTTAAGTAAAACTGACTATAATGTACGGATTAACAATATTGTAGAAGATATAACTAAGGACCCTACTACCAAATTGCAGAAGATTAATTATGATATAGTAGAAGAACTGTTTAAACTTAAAATTATCAATATTACAGAAAGAAATAAGCTTAAAACTTATATTGCTATTGCATTTAGCTTATTCAGACTGCCAAAAATTCACAAAGAGGAATTTCCTTTAAGGTCAATTTTCTCATTTGTTAATTCACCATCTTACGAATTATGTACATAGTTGTTAACATATTGAAAAATATCACTGAGTGTTCTAGTATAATATAAAAGATTCAATTGAATTTAAGGGAAAAATTAAATTCATGTGCAGGATTATTTGTATAGAAGATAATAGATATTTTCAGTATAAAGAAAAGATATATATCTAGCAAAAATGACAAAATATGTGGATGTTTTGTATTATATCTGAATCTGCTAAAAATAAAATATTAGAAACATTAAATGAATTTGACACTTCAATAAAATTTACAACTGAAAGGGAATGTGATGCTAAACTTCCATATTTAGAGACTTTAATAATAAGAAGAAATAAAGATTGGTACCAAAAACCAACTGCTTCGGGTAAAATTATTAATTACTATTGTAAACAAAATAAAAGAATTATTATTAACACAGCCAATAATTTAATAGAGAGTATTTTAACAATAAGTGACAAAGAATTCCATAGAAAGAACAAAGAAAAGATTAAAAATTTATTAACAGAGAATAATTTTCCAATACGATTAACTAATATGTTAATTAATCAATTTAATAATAGGAGGAAAAGAGTTATAAGTAGTGGAACGGAACCCAAAATATATAAATCGATAACTTATATACCTGTCTACCTGAAAGAATAGAGAATTCATACAAATAAATAAAATTGATACAAATAAATACAAAACACATTAAATAGGTTGTTTAGTAAAACTAAGGATAAAATTCAAAAATTAAATATGTCTAATGTAGTGTACAAAATTCCTTGTAACGGTAATGATAAGGAGGATTGTAATTAGGTATATGTAGTCACAACAAAAAATAAATTGAAAACTAGAATCGCAGGATATAGATCAGACCAAAAATACAGGAATAACACTAGTTTACAAAAAACAGCATTATCTTCACTTTGATCTAAAGTTAATCACTATCCTAACTTTGAAAATGTTTGAATTTTAAATTTAGAAAATAATTATAAACGTCGTTATATGTTAGAAATGTTACAAATAATTAAAGTACCATTAATCAAAACAATAAATTTTAAAGCAGATACGGAGAATGTTGCACATAATTATAGACATTTGGTGCATAAAATTATAAAACAAAACTCTGTACCTGCATAATATTAATAATTAATACTTTAATTTTTTGTAATGTTTGATCATTAAATTTATGTTTTTGAATATATGTGTAAAATAATATTGTTTTGTAAATTTGTTATTTTCAAAATTGTTTTTCATTTGAAATTTTTTTTTTAATATTGAACATTTGTTTGTATGTATAGTTATAAAAATTTTTTCAATTTGTAGTTTTTATTGTTTTTGAATTTGATAATAAAAAAAATGTTTTTTTTTTTTAATTTTGACTAATTATTTATACATTCTTCTTCTTGTTTACCCTGATGATGCCAACCAATGGTTTGGCGAAATATAATAAAATAATAAAATATTAAGTTTTTCAAAATTTTTTATTAAATAATGACCTAGTGCTTAATAGTAAACTACTAAAAAAATTTTTTAAAACATAATCTATAATTAGTTTTTATTAAAAAGTATGTAAATAGGTCTGTCTGCGTACACATTTTTTGCATCATTTTGGCCAAAATCTTGCAAAATGTTGTCGGGGTACTCGAAATCTCTTGCAAAAAGAGAGCTAAAAAGATAATTTTTTGACAGTTGAAAGTCAGAAAACTTGCAAAATGTTACTGGAGAAATTGCTGCTTGCAAGATTTTGCAACTACTTTGAACAGCTGTTTTTATATAGTGTTGGAATTAAATAATTGTTGTGAAGTGAAAATAAAAATTGAAATTTAGCAATGGCAGAGGTAAGTAGTTACAAATGTGTTTAGTTTTAATGTTTATAATAAATTATAATAAGCAAAACATTTTATTTCATGGTAGAAACGTTCAAACGTTCCGTACACATGCGCCACAATTCTTTTGCTTTATTATTTCAATTGTTTACATATCGATCAGCTGTCTGCGTACTTTTTCAGATTTTCTCGGCCGATAGAGTAACATTGTTCTTACTCTCGCAATAAAATTTACTGAGTATTTGCTACTGGAAAAGTACGCAGACATACCTAATGTTTCTCTGTTTAGCTGGTTCAATTTAGAGATATGATTTAAGACTACTAAAACTCCGATGACGTTCTTTTACAACAAGTTATTCGTTTACAATATATAAAATCCAAAACGAATTTCATTGGTTTGATAAATATTCTAAGCGGTATGTAAATACTATAAATAATAATAAAGTACATATTTTTTTAAGTTTTTGAACTGAATCAACTGCGTATATTTCTTCGATTTAGACTGCTTAAATAAATCTATTCTTAGAGAAAATGATTAAATAACAACAATATGATATATTTAAAGCAAAATAGATTTAAATGGTCTCATCCAGCACCTCTGCTCAGAAAATATGCTAGCAGATTCAAAAACATATTACTACATTTTGTTATATTGAGCTCTTTTATGCAAAATAATAACACAGCACTTTAGGGTTTTAAATTAAACGATTTATTTACTTTGAATACACACAAAATAAATTCTATGGTAACTTCACCACTATAACGCCGTAAAAGATGCTTTGTCGTCTATTCTCAACGATGTCTTAACTTGGATTACTTCATTTGCACAGCAAGTGGTGCTTATATAGTTGTGTTAAGCAGTTCTTTCATATACGATAATATTCTACTGTAACATCATTCCATACGGCTGTTGTTATTATCATTCATTGTATGCGCCTGGTTGGCTACGTGTTTTGTTTTTGTTCTGTGTTATTTTTTGTTTTCTTTGTTTAGCTTATTTCGTAAAAATATGTTCTTGTTGTCTTGTGTGTTTATGCAAACTACGTAGTTTGTGAAACACATAATAGGTCATTTCATTTACCTTTTTTTACGGATAATTATTTTCTTGAAAACATATTCGTAATCTTTTCGTTTCGAACAGGCTAAATATCACCTAGGTCATATTTGGCCAGCCCTTCCAGGTGGACCAATTTTATTTTGGACTTCGAACCATGATATCTCTGTATCCGGTTAACCACATCATTCAATTTCTTGATCATTTTATATGGTCCCCTCATGGAGCACATTTATATGTGTCACCGGGGGTAAAAGGAAGCCCAGTCCCCTAATAGGCTAGCAGGAGCCAACTGAACAACTCCACTTTATTTCCACGGGACTCAGTAAGCCTCAGAGATCAGCTTTTTGACTTTTTGGCCTTTAAGTTTTTCTCTGACTAATTACTGAGGTTGGGCCTACGGAAGCATCGTGGTGGTTATGGTTTCGCGACGCTCATTTGAGTTGTGTGGATCGGATCATTCACAATGAATACAATGAATGGTTCTGGTTCATGGTCCTGAGAATGCTTGTCGTTGTTCTGAAATTTTATTAAGCTTGCATGAGTTGCGACCAGGAGTGACTGGGGGATAGAGATATCCGAAAGCTTCCTGGGGCATGGGTGGCGTTAAAATCATCAAAAGTTGTTTGATCCACCGTCAAGTTGTAGGTTACACAGCTAGGCACTGACGTAAATCGCATCGCGCATAACCTTATATGGTCCCTTTCAGTGGGTTTGTAATATAGGGGGAAGTCGTTTCTTAAATAGTAGCTGCTCGATCATTCTTTTTGTCCCTGAAGAGCGTTTCCATTGTTCCCAATTAGCTACACAATCAGCTACATATTACGGACAACCTACCGAGTAAAATCGCTACTTTATCTTTTTCAGCATTTTTATTACATCTAGATGACCGCCGTTGGAACCATTCTTCATTAACTTCCTTACTTTTGAAGTTGGCACAACAATTAAGTCCGTTGCAGTTTTACCATCTGTGCTTTTCCAAATCCGATATAAGCAGCCATCTACCAATTTCTTCTATTATTTCATTATGGCCTGATCTTTTCTTCTCCTGTTTAATCAGAAAATGGCTGCATAGCGGCCTTTCGGACTTTCCTGTGCAGAACACTAGTTTTCTCCTGAGGTCGTAACTTCTGGCGTTCAACGGCAACTACCTCCTTTGCTGCGGTCCTGCCCTTACATTCAACATCCAGGGGTATCTTGACATTGCGTCAGATCATTATTTGTGCAGATTAATACCGTGAGCTATCATGAAGTCTGCACTAATAATGACCTCATCCACTATCTCAGCGATAACAAATACGTGATCTGCCTTGATGTTTCCAATAGTCAGTCTTACCCTGCCCCTTCCATAGGCAATGGCTAATTCCCCAGTAATAGTACGCAGTCGTACATTACTTAACGGTTACGCATCCCCTTTCACTAAATCAGGCTTTATTATGGATTGGGACGCTCCTGTATCTATTTCTTTTCGTTGATCGGCTCGCAAGCAGTAAGGTTGCTATTTTCCTGTCATATAGTAGAAATACAGATTATCAGGACATCGGTTGTGCGGGCTAGCTCTTGCTCCTTAGTGCTAGATCGCTGCGTTTTGACGTTGTTCGCCCATCTGTTGTACCTTGGTTGCGAAGCAGATTTTAATCTTTTATTTACAGATCTGCAGTTGGAAGTAGCTAACCTTAACGTATTTCAAACACTTGTCGCGAGACTTACTCTTTTCTACAGTATCTGTTCGATTATTTCCTTTATGTCGCTGCTTTTGTCTCCGCAATTTAGCATATCAGCCATTAGACGTCGCACCCTGTAGACTTGTGGCTTTGAGATAACTTTTGGGGTCTCCTGGACAAGCCTTTACGGGATAATTTCTTTAAAGGCTGCACTGCACAATTCGCACACCATGAAGTCTGGATCATATTATGCCATTCACAAAGGCTTAAATTTTAAACTGATCCAGAAATAGATAACGTTCACCTGGGTAAGTCAGCCGCAACAAACGTTTAGTCACCATGGCCCCACCATACTTACGTTGTAAGGCCATATTATGTTCTCGTTATTATTTCTGCACCAGCTAGTAAGCTTTTAAGATTCTTGGCCACTGCACCCTTTAAAGCCAAAATTAGCTCTATAGCTTCTTTGGAGAACACAGCATCAATACCGCATTCAGGACAGAGGACGACCTAGGGAGAATACTACGGAATAGAACAACCGGGGGGAATATACTAGACAGACAAGGAGTGTACAAATTAACTTGTACATGCCATTATAGCTACATCGGGCAAACAGGACGAAAAATTAAGACCAGATTTAGGGAACACATTAGAGACTATAGCAAAAGACTACGAGAACCAAAATCGACTCCAGAATCAAACTTCGCGAACCATATATTTGACAACAAATGTACACCAGGACATATTAAGACAACGGTTAAACTGCTTCACACACAGCACAAAGGAAGGAGACTAAATGTATTGGAAAACATGGAAATATACAAACAAAAAACGTTTGACGGACGAATAATAAATGAACAAATAAACACTGCTTCGGACACAATATTTGAACCGTTGAAACATTTTTACAGGAAAACAAACACTACACCAGCACAAAAACGTTACGCAGGTGCGCAAGACCAAGGCAATAAAGAACATCATAAACGTACAATTACAGATTATTATGTCACATAAAAGAGGAAAAAAAAGAAAAAACCCAATAGGTTCACACATAAACAAAAACGGACAACAAGCGTGATCGTAAAAGAATTTAGGTAGGAAAGAAGACGAATGAAAAAGGGAGCGACAAATTAGGTAAAAAGAGACAAACAAAAAAGGAGAGAGAGAGATGTAGGCAAAAAAGACAGAAAGGGACGAACGCAATAACATGAAGGGAGACACGAACTATATAAACACAACTGACGATAGAACGCAACTAGTACGAAAAGAACACTGAAGATGGCAAACAGCCGAAACCGGTTTGTTCACAAACCAAATTTGACGAGGGTCGACGGAAAACCGTACCCAAACAAAAGAAATTTTTACCCCGTCGGAGAATCCAAGCACATATCGAATAATGCCTGTCAGGCCTACAATTTAGACACAATAGGACTGATAACAATTTACAAACGACGACAATTAAAAGTTATGACGACAAAGGCAAACATTTGGTTCAACAGACAATGCCTCGCATCGAATGTTACACCAAAATATGCCAAAATACAGATTAGAGTCAACACCACAGCAAGCAGGAAGACAATAAAAAGAGCACAAAGAGACTTTGTGAAATTCGAAATCAGAAACCTTTACGCCAAAAAAGAAATTACGAACTCGGAGTTACTAGACATTCACCTTAAACTAGCAGAACGACTCCCAACCGACGTACTCATGAACACATTAGACCAAATACGAGCAGAAAACGCGAAAACAATAAAACAAAAATACGCAACTTTAAACAAGAAACTCGAGACACTAACACATTCAAAAAACAACAAAACGCGCAAAAACAACAATTTCCACCCTAGATTTTTGAATCTAACAGAGGTCACCATCAGCAAGCAAGAGGCTCAATTATTGGAAAAGGGATTAAAACACAACATCACGGAAAACAGCAAGAAAAAGGAAATAGAACAAACAATTGTGGACACAGAAGTCGCAATAGCGATGATCCCAAACGAAGAACAAGAGCAAGCCAGGCACATCTGCAAACAAATAATAGAGAAGGAGGCCAAGTCTATAAAACACTTAAACGGAGAGCACAATACAATAAGGAAACTAAAACGTAAACTGGAAGCGAACAACATCTTAGTCACAAAAGCAGACAAAGGAAACACAACAGTGCTCATCGGTAAACATGACTACATCGAAAAGACAGAACAGTTAATAAGAGACTCTAAGTGCAAGAGAATTGGTAAAGATCCTACGGAAGAATACCAAACGAAAATTAAGGAGATTATAAAAAAGGCGACAAGGATAATAAAACCAGACATATCGCACACATTAACACTGATGAATCCATCCGCACCATCTATGATAGCACTACCAAAAATACACAAACCAAACACACCAATGAGACCCATAATTAATTACAAATCCGCACCAGGCTACAAACTTTCGAAATATATAAGAACAATATTAAAGGACACCTTAGACCTGGAATATAAGCATACAATAGCCAACACTACAGAACTGATTAGTAAACTGGAGAATGTGAAAATAACGGAGAAGACAAAACTGGTCTCTTTTGACGTGAAGGACTTGTATCCATCAATTCCGGTAATGGATACATTGAACATTGTTCATAGGACAGTAAAAAACAAAACGGAGAACAAGGAACTGGCAATACAACTTACAGGCACACTAAAAGCGACACTAGAACAGAATTACTTTAAATTTAACAACAATATGTATAGACAGATAACAGGACTAGGGATGGGAAATCCAACATCTGCCACCCTCATGGAGGTATTTATGCAGAACTTGGAAGAGGAGTACGTAAAGGAATTGAAAACCAACTTCGGAGTAATATTCTACGCAAGATATGTCGACGACATCATATGTGTACTAGAAGGAAATAACGAGGAACAAATTCTGGATTACTTGAATGGAAGACACAAGGACATAAAATTTACAATGGAAAAGGAAGAGGAGGGGAGAATCAATTATCTGGACCTAACGATCAAGAGGAATATAATCTCGAACAGAATCGAATATGAAATATACAGGAAACCAACAGCAACGGACACAATAATACACAACTCATCAAATCATCCCCAGCAACACAAAAACGCAGCAATCAGGCAGCTAATAACAAGACTCGAGAGAACACCACTAACACGGCAAATGTATATGAAGGAAATGGAAACAATATACACCATAGCGGAAAACAACGGATACAAAAAGCGCCTCGTAGATAACATCAAGAAACAAATTGGAACGAACAAAGAACAGGAGAAGGAAAGAAAAAAATGGGCTACATTAACATATATGGGAAAATCAACGTACAAACTGGCGAAGTTCTTTGGAAAACACAACATCAATACCGCATTCAGAACAAAAAACAACCTAGGGAAAATACTACGGAATAAAACAACCGAGGAAAATATACTAGACAAACAAGGAGTGTACAAATTAACTTGTACATGCCATTATAGCTACATCGGGCAAACAGGACGAAAAATTAAGACCAGATTTAGGGAACACATTAGAGACTATAACAAAAGACTACGAGAACCAAAATCGACTCCAGAATCAAACTTCGCGAACCATATATTTGACAACAAATGTACACCAGGACATATTAAGACAACGGTTAAACTGCTTCACACACAGCACAAAGGAAGGAGACTAAATGTATTGGAAAACATGGAAATATACAAACAAAAAACGTTTGACGGACGAATAATAAATGAACAAATAAACACTGCTTCGGACACAATATTTGAACCGTTGAAACATTTTTACAGGAAAACAAACACTACACCAGCACAAAAACGTTACGCAGGTGCGCAAGACCAAGGCAATAAAGAACATCATAAACGTACAATTACAGATTATTATGTCACATAAAAGAGGAAAAAAAAGAAAAAACCCAATAGGTTCACACATAAACAAAAACGGACAACAAGCGTGATCGTAAAAGAATTTAGGTAGGAAAGAAGACGAATGAAAAAGGGAGCGACAAATTAGGTAAAAAGAGACAAACAAAAAAGGAGAGAGAGAGATGTAGGCAAAAAAGACAGAAAGGGACGAACGCAATAACATGAAGGGAGACACGAACTATATAAACACAACTGACGATAGAACGCAACTAGTACGAAAAGAACACTGAAGATGGCAAACAGCCGAAACCGGTTTGTTCACAAACCAAATTTGACGAGGGTCGACGGAAAACCGTACCCAAACAAAAAGCTATAGCTTTATCTTTATTGCCCCATCAATTTTTGCCGGCCAATGTTTCAAATAGAAACATTAAAGATTGCGCTTCGCGCGTTTATCTTGCTCGTGCTCCGACAAGACTCTCATTACACCGTTTCGAATTCTTTTTTGTAGTCCGGACAGTTTGCCATCAAACTCGGTGACTCTCTATTTCACAGCATCTACTCGTTTGCCAAAGACTTTGGATATTTCGTGATGTTTCTCGTTTACTTAACATACAAGGCTTTTCCCGTTGGTTCTAAAGTTTTCTTGTATTGTAATTTCTGCTACCATAGCGGCAAGAATTGAATTTAAGTCCATATTGCTGTTTGCTGCTAGGGTACATACCTCGATCTCTTCTATTTCTTCAAATTTGCATGTCCAAATGTTGATATCAAGCCGCTTGAATTCACCAATCAATCTCTTTTAAAATTTTACTTTATTAGCTGTTGTCGGCAGGTTCGATTTATTCTGCTCCTTTTCAGTTTTTCGAACTTCATTGCAATTTAATTAATTTTTTTTTATTTTGCAATCCCAGTTCTGGCACTAGTTATATTAAGTTCAAAATAATAACACAACACTTTATAGTTATTAAACGATGTAATACAACCAAAATAAACACTGTGAAACTTCACCATTGTAACGCCTGCTTGAATTAATTAATTTGGCCAGCAAGTGGTGCTTATATAGTTGTTTTAAGCGGTTCTTGTATAATCAAGAATATTCTACTTTAAAATCACCTCATATTATTATTGTTATTAGCATTCAGTGTAGGCGCTTGCTTGGCAGTGTTTTGTTTTCATTCTCTTTAGTTGTTTTTATTTTCTGTTCTTTAGCTTATTTCGTGGAACTTCTTAAAAACATGTTGCTGTTGTACGATTTCTTAGAAAGCTTAGAAAGCCAGATAGTTTGAATAACAAACAAAATTATTCACAATTATTTTCTTTGAAAACAAATCATCTTCTTAACAATATTTATGTGTAAGAACTGGCCTTTATTATTAGTCCGTTTTGTTTTTATATATTGTGTTCATTGTAATTGAATGTAAGTAAATTGTTATTTAATATTATTACGAAATATATAAATACCACTTAAAGTTCTTTTCGAAAGTTCTGCGTCGGCTCTCTTTTGTTTAAATTTATCATTATTTGAAGTTTCTCCTTCAGTTTCGCTTAGATTGCAGAATGGTGGCAAATAGGTATCTGGATGCCTTACATACATTTTTCCTTAAATAAAAAAAGTTGTAATTTATGAAAACAAACGTTATTTAACATTAAAGCTATAACTATTCTTGATTTATCTTACATTAGAAATTTTAAAAAATTTAATTCTTTATGTAAAATTAATAAAATTTAAACTCTATGAAAGTCAGAACGTCAAAATAACACAAATATTTTACATAAAAAAATTACAAACAATAAAAAAATATTTTAAAAAATTAGCAAAGAAAATTGACAATTGTGAATAAATTGCAATATTATTTTCATAATGATATCTCAAAATGATCCAGGAATGTGTTCTTACATAAATAACTAATACACTCGAGGGTGTACCGAAAACGATTAATTAAATTTAGGGGATTTAATATCTCCCTAAATTAAAATATTTACACTTGAGGGAGGCTTGCTGTGCAAGCAAACCCTGATCGGTATACGTTTACGGATGTGGTTAAGGCCTATCAAATTATTTTTTTTGCTAATAATCCATAAACTGGATTTCGTCACAATTTAATGCCAATCCCAAGGTACACTTCTGAATTACATAGGAAGACTAACATATAATCTGAATTTGAACAATGGATAGAAGCTATGATCCAATATTGTAATACCACGGAGTCTGCGCGAGCAAAGCGCCAGGAATATTTGAAAGCCATCTTTGATACAATAAACTGCTCTTATTTGGAACATATTATACGGTCTTTAAACTTTAATTTGGAATTAAGTGTAGCTCTTGAATACTTGAAATTTTACTTCCAATGACCTCTTGCGTTCGATGCTTTCTTGTGTTTTGTTGCCTCTGTTGTGTTACTTTAACGTTATTTCCATTTCTTCAAGTTGACACTGTGTCACTCGGTGAGAGACGAGACCTCTGAAGGTAACCAGCAGCAATATTATATAGAAACATGATAAGTAGTGAAAACTTTATAAGTACGAAAAAAGGAAAGCTTTCATTACTTTAATTACTATTTGAGTAGGTTTCTAGTATACGGATACGGAATTGATGGGAAACAGTTAAAGTGTGAATGACGAAGTTAGCCAAGTTTAATTTTTTTAAAAGAAAATCTAAGGATCTGTTTCTAAATTATTTTTTTATTTATAATGATTTTTAACTTTTTAATCATAGAAGCAATTTGTTTATCACGATCAACGTCCCTTATATTCAGTAATATTAAAAGTTTATTTTGAATCGTAACAAAGTTTTCCAATTTATCATATTAAAATGAAATTTCAACAGGTATCATTTGCGAATGCATAAGTTAGTCTTAGCGTTTAGATTAAAAGACTTGCTGCATTCCAAGACTATTGTTAACGCATACCTGAACTAAATAGTAACTTTCTGTTATTATTACCGACTAAATCGTTTGCAAAGTACATGACTAAATATGTACATTGCCATTGGTGATTAATTATTATGGTATAAATAATAACTCGTTTTTATATACATATAATTTATAATGTCTTCTAAAGAAATTGGAAGCTGTCGCCAAATTCTTGATACATATTATCTAATTTTAATTTTTTCTTAATGGTAATTGCTTTCCTTAGTAGTACTTTTAATTATATAATTTGTTTTCAAAATAGGTTGTCTTCTAATAACAGTTCGCCAAAAATTATTTTTAGAACTTTTTGAAAATTATATTTTATTTTTATAAGTTTCGGCACAGTGTCCTAAAGTTAAAACTTTCGCTCTGGCTTTCTTAACTTTCTAGAATGGGTTTTAGACATAATATTTTAATAAAATAACTGATTTCATCCTTCAATAACGGGAGGAAAGTGATTTACGAAGCAGAACTTGTAACAAATTTATTTTAATCCGTATTTTTCATAAAAAATTATCAATAAATATAATTTATAATTCTAGTGGAATGTGGTCGGGGAATATTAGAAGTGCGTAAGAGCTATAGTTTGCAACATCAGATGTAGAACAATTATTACTTTTAATTGATTAATTAAGGTGAAAAGAACCTGAGGTAAGAATCGCAAATTTTTAAGAGTTAAAAAGATTTCATTTGAAGAAACCTTAATATGCTTAAACTATTAAAATTATTTATTGAAGTGCTTTTTTAAATTCAAAGCAATTTAAACTATATTGAATATATAAGTTACATCCGAAGTAATAAGGTGACAATCGAAACTGTTTGAAAAAACTTACGACTCGCAAATAATATTCTACGGTTCCTAGAAATATCAATTCAATAAAAATATTTTGGAACCATAAATTTGAAACAACAACTTTTGAATATGGATTTTGTCACAACCAGTTTGGTAAGTTTGGTTCAACTTTTATAATAGTTATCTACAAAATGAGTACAAGAATACATAATTCAAATTAATATTTAGTAGAGCTCATACGTTAGAAACTGACAGATTCATATATCTACGGACCACTTGCATTCTAAAATATTTTTTTTATTAATTAAGGTATTTCCAAAAACTCTTTCATAATAGCAAATTTTTCTGAAGGTTCTTTACTACCATTTTATACACAAGCAAATAATACGTTTGCGATTACAATACTGATTGAATTAATGCATTGGCAGCAACTACAATTCTCCGAAATTTGCGTTCCCTCATATTTTTTCTGGACGACCATAAAAAATGAGCAAATATGGTTTAAAAAACAAAATAGCATTAAGAGGAAGCTTTTTATCACAAATCAAGCGATTAATGTTTTACAAAAAATTTCTCCAATGTTTACATCTCGTATTTTGCGGTATTTTCGTGTTTTTCTTTGGAGATTCCCACGAAATAACTTGCTTTAATGAAAATCAATTTTATTGTAAAGACTCGTTCCGACAACACTCTCACGTTTAAACTCCTTGGAAGTACACAAGTAAAGAGGAAATAGGTGGACGTGTTTCATACACTTCGCTTTTAGATTTGCTTTGAATTTTAATTATAAAACCAATTTATTTTAACCGAGTTGATATAACGTTAATATAGCGAAATACAGGAGAAAAAAATGTTAAATGCATTCTTTTCATGTTATTTTCTGATTATTCCTACTCTAAATTGGAATCTATTGGCACGATTAACACTATATTTGTAATTAACAATTAGTAATATTTATTTGCACTTCGCTTTCAAAAGACCACTGCTGCCATTTCTTGTTATTATTTTGAAATTTATCTAAAATATCTTCTTGGACATTTTGGTGACGAATAATTTCAATAAGGGTTTTGCTGGATTCATAATAATTTTCAAATAATTTTCCTTGAATCTGAGCGTGGTTCAAATAGATCCATGTCATTTAATGCTTCGCTAGATTTGAGAAAGATGGCAAATCTTTTATTTATTTTCTGTGAATTCTTGAACAATTTCGGATAACTGTAAAGCCTTATCGGCACCATTATTTTTTAGCTTGCGCAAACTTATCATTGTTATTCAAGATAATTCGAATACTAAAATGGCTTGAGAATTTCACTCAACTGCCATCTCTGGATATACAGTGGTTCATAGCTTATCTCGTGTAGATGCAATTTTGAATGCTTAGAGCATGAAAGATACATATTATACGACAATTTTTTAAAAACAAAATTAATACACATGCGAAAATAATTTAAAGAAAAATTAAGAGAAATGAAAAATTCACATCACCTCTTATTTCGTATGAACAGTTTTAGAAAAAATTAGATGGGATATTGTTAAGTATCTAAGTGCTCTCGCGAGTGATCTTGAACCACCACTCCTTGACAAGAGCTGTTTTTCTATCATTTATATTTTGTCGAAATTGCCCACAAATTACATTTCAGTCAGCAGTTGTAGAGGCGGAATTTGTGATAGGGACTTTGAAATAAACTGTCTTTCAATATTTTTTACTACATATTTTTATCTGTTATGCTTTCGATAAAAAAAATGTTGCCAACTCCAGAAATAGCCATACAAGTCAAGAAATAATACTTCTACCATTCAGTTTGATAGTTGGCTTTACGCCATTAAATTGGCCTCACGATCCGAACCAAAAATATTGAATTTCGATTAGTAAAAATAACGTTTTCCCAAGATATTATTGGCAAAGACAATAATTTACAAATTTTAGCTGACTTTGAATTTTTTTTCTTTTTTTCGAGCTACACGGCCGTGGAAGTATATTTCACTACTTCCTCACAGCATTGTTTACCCACTTCACTTTCAATTTCAAACACTGAAATAAATTTTTCATTTAATTTTTTTGAATCTTTTTTTCAATTCTCTGGTACATATCGCTGTATAATATTGTGATTTATTAAGTTTTAAAAGAAAATAATTAACAGTAAAAGAAAAGTAAACGACCCACTGTGCATTTTATACATTGCGTAGTTTCTCGGAAATCTTATACACAAATAACAACATGCTAATGGAAAATACTACCAAACAAGTAAACAACAGAAAACAAAAACAACTAACACAGAAAAAAACAAAACACCCAGCCAAACAGGCGCCTCAAGTGAAAGATAACAACAACAACATGCTTACGGCAGTTAAGAGATCCTGAAGAAATTTCTCAAAAAAAATATTAAGGCGCTGCCAACTACGCCTTATAAAAAAAATAAAAAATACAAGTTTTTTTTTCTAAGAATACTAATTACCTTTAATAAACACAATAAAAGAATTATAATAAAGTTTAATTAATAAAAAGGAACACTGAACTCTAGAACGCCGTAGCCAAGACTAGTCAACCAAGACCAACGAAAATTGCAATAAGACAATTTATAATTGGACCGGATGCGCGTGTTGGAATGAAAACAATTAAATAGCTCATACTGCCAAAATAATTTTATCGGCAGCGACGAAACCGTTGTTAACTCCTACTTCTTTCAGTGTCTGGGTCCCACAGATCCCGGAATTTTTGGCTGATAGTTGGAGTTGTACTTTTGGAAGATTTAAGCTTTTTGTTTGCTGATACCAACTTCATACAATGCAAGCCACCATAGGAGCAATGATCATGATATTAATTCCAATAGTACTATTAAGTCTTATTCCTAGTCTATCCACGCGATTTATATTTTTGAGGCTGACTTCATGAATATATTTGATGTATAGCTAGAGGTCGTCATGCGTTACATTTGCAAGTACGGGGGGTAGAGCTTGAGCTTTTTTTTACTGATCTGCTGGAATAGGTATGATTCGTAATAATCACAGCATCGTTGGAAAGCTGTAGAAGATAGGTACAATTTAAAAACTTATTTTTACCCTTTGATTCAACCAAGTCCCTGAAATTCATTACATAGATAACATTTTCATTTATTACTTCAAAAATTTTTAATTGGGTACATTTGTATTTGCACCTTGCTGCTCCACCTTTTAGTACTTGGTTAAGGCAGTTGTCCTCTGACAAGTTGATTATGGGTGACTTTCTGCACACTATGGAATTATTTATCGAAAGAAATTCACCATTAATGCTTTATTAACAAGGACCCTGCCGAACCGCAAATCAATTTGCTTTCTTTCCTTAATAGCAGCTCTGAAGAGAAGCAGGTTATAAAAGGTTCTCTCAAGTTTTGGTATTGACAGAATGTACAAAAAAGCGACCCATTTGTATATACGAATGGCGTATTCCACTGCCTCTATTGCATTGCCATAAAGCAATGTTTCCAGTTCATCAATTATTGTATTTATCTCAGATTGATCAAGTACATTCGTGCTGATAATTCTTTCAAAATCGTGACTTCATTGATGGTGTTTTGCTTGATTAAGGTATTGTGTTTAAAATTTATGATGTTGTTTCTTTACAGCTTGGTATGTTTTTCTCTGGAGCTGCTCGCGTATCTTATATTGCTCGTTACTTTTTTGATATTCCATTCCATCCACGCATCCGAACTTCCGGCCACCCATTTTCAAGCGGACTCAATGCAATCAATTCATCTAGGTTTCCTTCTCTTTGAATTGGTCAGTTCGCTGAGGCGGTCTTGCATCTGTAGCACAATTTTTTATTCTTGCTTGGTGGGATTTGTTTCTCCACAAATTATGATATCTTATCCGTAGCCTCAGGGTACTGCTCCAAATCGATAATATGTATTACATTAAAGTTTTTATCAATTATCCACCCATTGCCAATCTTTAGTGAAACCAGTGATGTCTCATACTGGTAAATTTGTACTCTGTTCACGAAACTTTCCAGGTTGAGTGTGGTGAATAGAATCAGCTTTATGAGCATGGTTAAAAGAAAATGTATTTCTGGAAAGAGTGTTCGTTAATGTTAATATAGATGAGGTGGTGTCATGATAACGAAATGTTGAAGTGAAATATAAATTGATTTTTATTTCTATTCTATACAAAAGTACTTGAGCATTTCTTATTTTTTACAGATGTCGGTATAAGATATATTTAGAATAGTAAAACAAAACGGATTATAATATTAGTTTTTTTTTCTAGTAAGCAGCATTTTTCTGTGGACTTAGTCCATCAAAATTTTTTATATGTTCTTTGTGAATTTTTGGCAGCACTGTAACCCTATTATTTTTCTCAACTATTTCCTTTCTATAAAGCGCCTTGTTTTTCCCTTTAAGAGTTTTACATAAATTCTACATAAATTCTGTCACCCTTCCTATACTTCTTAGGACCTAGCCTCTTCCTATTCATCCTTGCATTGCGTGCTACCAAATGTCTCCTAAGCAGTTGCCTCAGATCTGTATTTACTTTTCTCTGTTCGGCCAATAACTTTGTATAGTTCGCTCCCTTAATTCGAATGAAAAATAGGTCGCGAGGTGTTCTCTTTATCGTTAAGTAGATAGTATTATCGTATCTATCTACGCAGATTGCAATTAATTCCTTTACTGATAGATCTGGGTATTTACTTATTGATTCTAATTGTATGCAATCTCTCAGCTTGTCCATTTCCCTCACTTTGTTGTGTAGGTGTAAGGTATAATTTTATTCCTCGTGGTCTAATGAAAGCTTCAAATAAAGGATTTAATAAGCTGCGTTCGTTATCCGTTACAAGTATTATAGGCACTGTAAAATAATGTATAAATTAATGATAATTTGAACCAACAATCTATCCTTAATACTAAAGAATTTAGCAAATTTTATAAATTTTATACTTGTAATAAATCTCTGTCCCTGTATTTCCATTATATCTATATGAAAAATCTCACATGGATATCTAGGATTTGGGCTTCCTGGTGATGCATTCGTGAAAATTTGCTACATACTTACATCTATTACAGCCATCGCAAATGCTAACGCGCATTTGTAGCAAGTAAAATTGTTCTAAGATTTGTTCTCCATTTTCCCTGGAAATAAGATGCTCTTTTCTGTGCTCAGCTTCAATTATTTCAAATTGATGCTCCTTTGAAGTAATATCTATAACTAACTTCTGAGTAAATCTGATCCTATATCCAGAAAAATGATTAATGTACATTTCCTGTATGGCTCCTAGAAGACTCTCTAGTGTTGTACCGCCATTAACAATATTGGGAATGTTAATACATAATTATACGTATTAATATTTAAATTCTTATTTTATTTAAGCTTACACACGTATATATATATATATATATATATATGCCTTATATATGCACGGTGTGGTATTTCAACCGCCATCATATCCATTACGCTGCCTATTATAATCTGCTTTCTAAAAACTTTAATAGGTACCTATACGTGAGGTATCAAGTCAAAAGTATCATGCTCAGCACTCTGAACTGTCGCTCCTGACGAGAGATAATTTTCCTCTCGACCTTCCGAGGTTCTACCTGGGTTTATAATCATGCCTTTCCTCGCTGTATCAGTAGAAGAATGGTATAGGTGATTTGAAACTATTATCAGTCTCGAAAGGGCATCAGTCACGTGGATTAATTTACCAGGTTTATAAATCAACTCATGGTTATACTCTTCTATGCACGCCTTCCAAAGTTTCTATTCCCTAGGTCCAGGGTTGATGATCGTATAGATTCTGATCAGTTTGGCTCCATACTAGTAATTTCTAAGGTTATCTATGTCAAGCATATCTGTTTCCTCGGTACTGTTCAGAGATCGGGAAATATATAAGTTAAGGCAACCGATCATAAACATTTTTAATGATCATTTACCTCTTTTGGCCCACTGTAAAAAATTCTTTCTCATTTCTTTTCGTCAAAATATTTTTTTAGTAAGCTAAAAAAAAGAAGAAACCGAACTGGAAGAAATTCGGTTGCTGGGCCACAGGATATTAAATAATTAGGAAAAGTACTATTGTTCATGGAATGTAAGAAAGCTTTAAATTTTACATAGTAGCCAATTTACATTTCATGATTCGTCAGCAGAACAAGAAGCAAGAAGGTGCTAAAAATTAAAATAAATTAAAAGTTCCACATAATAAAATGAAATCAATAATAACTTAACCTGTGAAATAATAAAATAAATATAAAATAATAAATACATTACAAATTTATTTTATTTTAAAAACTTATAACCTACAAATTTAAGAAAATAAAAAATACATGAACTCAAAGATTTGTAGTCATCATTTTGGAAAACTGGATCGCTTCTAAATCTACTTATTTCTATCACATTTTCTTATAACTCTATATTTAAAGTTTGACTAAATTGACTTCATAATAAAAGAAATATTATTTTTTTTGAGTAAAAATAGAATTATTTACTCATTTTGTGAATTATTTGTTTATTTTTACTCATAAACTTTTAGTAAATAAACTTTAAGTTTGTAGGCCCCATACAAGTAAATTCTAAGGTTATTTAGGGCCCATTTGTTGCATAATTTTCCTTGGTTCTGTTCAGAGATCGGGAAATATCTACAATATTCCTACCAATTTCTCAACAAAACGGGACACAATTCAGTGTTAGAAGCATCTGTAGTAAGATTAAATAATTTTCCAAAATCTGGGAAAGACAGATTGCTGTCGTTAGCAATCACTTAAGTGTGTTGAAAAAATTTAGAGACTCATTTTTCAAAGTGATCGGGACCTTCTTCAGCTGGCTCCTTTTTGCTTGCGCATGTTCGCCTCTTGTTAGGTTTGTAGGGGGTACCGCTACCCTTGCATAATCGCGAATGAATCTCCTATAGTAGAAGGTTCCCATAAAACTTCTCAACTTCTTTAATTTAGCAGGCAGCAACAAATTTTCGATAGATTTGATTTTGGAAGGTTCCGGCTTGATTCCCTCAGAACCGATGACGTATCCCAGAAATTCTACCTGTGGACAAAACAAAATTTCCCTATATATTCACGGAGGACATCAGCTATCATTCTCTGGAATATAGCCAGTTCATTTTTCAAACCGAGGTTCATGAGTTTGTCTATAATCATTATCCAAAGTTTGATGAAACATCAGTATCAGATATAGAAAAAAACTACAAGAGACGTTATATGTTGGAAATGTTAAAAATTGTTAATGTACCAAATGTAAGGAGAATAAATTTCAAGACAGACATAGACAATTTAGCTCAGAATTATAGGTACTTAATTAAAAAGACACATAATTTGTTATAATTATTTCATAAGAGAGAATTTGTTATTTTTTATTTGTTATTTATTTGTTAATTTCGTTTCCTTGTTTTTGTATGTTTGAATATTTGAAAATTTAAAAATTTTTGTATGTATGTATGAAAAAATATTTTATATGTTTTTGTCAAATATTCAAAAGGTTTTTTCAATATGTTAATAATTTTTTTGTTTTCAAAAATAAACATTTTTTCCTGAAGAAGCTTTCCAAAGGAAAGCGAAATATCGAAAAGAAAAAAATATATAAAAAAGATCGTTAAAAAGAAAAAAAGATATTCTTTAAAAAAAATAAAAGATTCAGAAACGCAGATAATATCCTTGCTTTTATATTGGCTCTTGTAGGTAAACTATAAGGTCATCACGAAGAAGATGCTAAAATCAACGTAATTCAGTCCATTTATATAGGAAAGAACAGAAAATGGGGCACTCCTTACACTGGCTGAAGTAGTTAAAACATTGAAATGGCTTCCAATTGAAAGCCTCATGTAGAAAAATGAAAATAATAAACGATTTTTTAATGGTTACTGTGTTTTTGTATTAAAGATTTGTTGAATTTTGTTTTCTTTATGCTTCTTGGTTGAACGAATGACGAAATGAAAATAAGTAAACTTTCACAACTTGTAAAAAACACACAACTAGGAAACTTGACTAAGGTTGAACAAAAATTGAAAAATCAAAATCCGATTTTTAATAAAACTTTTTTGGACTTTAAAGCATCGACGTGCCTAAGTTCACTAAATTCACTGTATTTCTATTCAATTCAAGCAATGTCAAAAATAGTTTAACTACCAAAGTGGGAACTTTTATCTTAATAGCGCATTAATCTATATGAGTAATCCAAAAATTATTATTTTTGTTTGCTGTTTACATATTGTCAATTTGTTAAAGTTAGTGTTAGTTAGTATATTTTGAACATAACAATTTTCCAAAATACTGCAAGTGACTTCTTCAATGCATTTCCATGCGACATTCTCAATTCGTGACAGCACTGAATCAAAGATTTGCAAACGTTTTTTTTTTATATAATAACAAAAATAATATTGCGTTTATTTTCGGTCACCAAAGATCTTTAACAAATAACAGGCAAAGCACTAAGTCCGTATAATAATTGCAAAGAGGAAGAGTTGCTTAGTTGGAGATATATTTAGAAAAAGTGCAATTTATTGTTACGTTTATTCTTTTTATTAAATGTTTTGTTATTTTGAGTTCTCTTATTACAAAATAATAACACAGTATTTTAGAAATTTAAAATTAAGTTAAACGGTTTATATACTTATAACACATAGAATAAACAGGATGGTAACTAACATTGTTGTCATTACACACTCATGACTCAACTTTAATTAATTCATTGGTCCAGCAGCAAGTGGTACTTATATAGTTGTTTTAAGTGATTCTCACGCATACAAGGATACTTTAACATAACTCCATTTTAGCTGTGTGCTTTGTTTTGATCTGTTTTAGTTGGTTTTGTTTTCTATTGTTTACTACTTTGGTAGAACTTCCCAAAAGCATTGTGTTTTTGTTTAGTGAGTACGAGATTTCCTAAAAAATACGCAGTTTGTAAAATGCACTGTTACTGTTATTTTTTTTAGCACTTCAGGCAACAATGCCTATTTAGTCAAGTACCGTGCTACATTCTTTGGGAAAGGGATAGAGAAGAGATGAAACAGGTGGTGAATATCGAAGGATAGTCGAAAATTAACAGTCGTATAAAGACAGCACAGCGATCAGTGACCATTCCTTCATCACTGAGCAGCCCTACCGACAGTCAATTTTTATTTTTGTAGTAAAAAAACCCAAGGTCTTCGTTGAGAATCGAACCCACAACCCCCAGACTGCCTACAGAGGCCAAAACTTAATAAATTATCTCCGTAACACTACCGCCCACTAAAGAAGAATAGACCACCGCTTGCATAAATGTCTCGTATACTTGTTTTTGCAGTTCATTTAGCAGCGGCTCATTATTTCAAACGAATTCCTGCAATGTATCAACATTGTATTGCAGCTCTCGATTTAATTCTTGGTTGAGTGAATGGTGCTTCGATCGATTTGGCGCAATAATTCCTACTTCAATCAGTAGCTTGTTGGCAATAGTCAAGCAATGATCCTCAATCAGAATCAATCCTTCACTATATATTTCATCGGTTATTTGCATGTCGGGATTATTCCTTCGAATGCGCAAGCGATACAAGATATCTTCACATATGTCGTCTTTGCATTTGTTCCATAACTGAATTGGTTGTGAAGGGAAACATGTGGTGATGATAATAGCAAACAGCGTTCGCATTTGGTAGGCATTTGATGAAACGACTGAACCCGCGAGTGTTAAATGCCAATGAGAATCGTTCTCCAGTAAACCATTTGGTTTACATGATTCTCGATATTTTTGGCATTGGTGGCCATTTACATTTTTCAAATGCGCAAATGATTTTGGTCCACGTACATTTAGCAACAGCAGTCGCAAATAAAAACATTCATCATTTCTAGGATGAACAGTATACATGTGACCTAGCGCACGGCGTCATCTACTTAAAATGAAACGCACTTATTTTCGTGAGAGATACTCACACACCAAGTACTGCTGCCGCTGTAGTACATTATAAATATCAGAGATGGCGCTGTAGGTGAAAAATGAGTTTTCCTGTTTTCCTGCTTTTCTCTTAAAATTTTTCTTTGCTATAAACCTTACGAGGCCCGAGACCTTTCCAACCAATGCAAAACCATGGAAATCGGTTCGTGCGTTCTGAAGTTATAGCGTCAGGAAGGAAAACTCGACTTATTTTTATACTATAGATTAAACTGAAAACTTAAAATGGCTGTATCTCCGTAAATAAGAGGAATTTCGCAAAAATAGGCATAATTTGGGAACACCTACTTTGCTACAAACCTCACGGAGCTCGAAACCTTTCCAACGAATGCAGAACTGTGGAAATCGGTTTGTGCGTTCGGAAGTTATAGCGTCAGGAAGGAAAACCCGACTTATTATTATATTATAAATTAAACTGAAAACTTAAAAAATCGATTTTTATATAAAAATTAAACTGAAAATTTAAAATGGCTGTATTTCCGTAAATAAGAGGAATTTCGCAAAAATAACCATAATTTGGGACCACCCATTTTGCTATAAACCTCACGGAGCTCGAAACCTTTCCAACGAATGCAAAACCGTGGAAATCGGTTCGTGCGTTCTGAAGTTATAGCGTCAGGAAGGAAAACCCGACTTATTTTTATATTATAGATTAAACTGAAAACTTAAAATAGTTGTATCTCCGTAAATAAGAGGAATTTCGGAAAAATTAGCATAATTTGGGATCTCCTACTTTGTTATAAACCTCACGGAGCTCGAAACCTTGCCAACGAATGCAAAACCGCGGATATCGGTTCGTGCGTTTTAAAGTTATAGCGTCTGGAAGGAAAACCCGACTTATTTTTATATTATAGATATTAAACATTCTAGGAGTAACGTTTATTCAAAGGATGTTAACTGTTATGTTAATTGCAAAATAAATAACACCAGATTTTAGAGTTTTTTAATTAATTACAAGTTACCTACTTTCACTACACAATGGTGATACTACAGAACAATTTACTTAAGATGCACGTCTTTACTTCACGAGGTTTATTTTTACACTGACTACCTCTACACTCAGACGCTGCCTTTTTATATTTGTCCACTAGAGGTCTAGAAAAATTAAGAATCTTGTATTTCCTTTGTTTTTTTTGTTTTTGTTGTAATGTTATTCCTTCAATGCTTTGGCGCCTACATGTCTGTGTGTATGAAGATTTTGTGAACGAGGCTAATTCTTTACTGCCAATACTTTATCCTCGTCAGTTAATACGCCCTATGCTGTTTCACGACGCCCTAATTATTTGACCTCTTTTTGAAACAGCGCGCGACTTACGAGACCGAGTTCGTATTAAAATAAAAAAAATAATTTTCTTTTTCCTTTTTTGTACTTTTATTTGTAAATCATTCTTATGACTAACTTAAATGTTAAAATATTAAATACTTAAATAGTTACAATATTATTAGAAGTGTTAATTCAGCTGTATTTAATAAAAATAAAATTAATGACTATTTCAATGAGAAAGTTTAGTAACCCAGTTAAAATGCTTACGAAGGGGAAGTGAAAAATAATTTATTGAACTCTTTTAAAATTAGTTTGTTGAACTTTTTGAAATAAAATGCTTACGAAGAGTTTCAATGCAAAATAATTGAATTTTAAAATTGGGTTGCGAAATTGAACTTTTTTTAGGTTATTAATGAAATAATTTATTGTTGCCAATTAATAGGCAGGGAATGGGTTAAGGTGTTTTTGGAATGGTTCGTTGACTTAACTCCTCCCTCGTTCGACTGAAGACTCTCCTGAGTTTTCAAAACAATCATGGTTTTTTGATTTTTTATTTTTTTATATATGTAAAGTATAATTACTATTGTTGAGGCTAATGAACTAAGCACCAAAGCTAGGCTATTAAAAGCATAGTTGAACTTTTTATGAAATATAATTTCCTCGATTTTCTGAATATTTTCGATCTGGTTGGATACTATTTCATCGAACGGTATCTGCGATGTAAAATTATTTAAATTAAATTTATTGTTAACCAGAAAATGTTGTTCAAACTTATCCTCTGAATTATCATAGAGGTCCCCATTGATTTCTAGTCTGCATTTATTAAATGTTATTAATTGATTTCCATTTAAATTGAATATTCTATTATTACAGCTGCTATTGACTATAGAATTTACATGATTTTTTGTAATTACTAAACCTGGTTTTATTTCTATGGTTTCTATTTGTTTGTTAGTTCTTTTTAAACATTTGTTGATAAAAATACATAAATTTGATTTTCTTAGATTACTTCTTTTTACTTCATTATTAAAATCATAAGTTGAATTATTTATTTTTAAGATTTCTCTTTTCTCGAAGACAAGTTCTTCTTTGTTTTCATTAGGTATAGGTACAAAAATTGATCTTTTTTCTTTTCTTATATCTTTAGGTATTTGCATTATAAAAATTATTTTATCTTCTTTATACTGTCCTGCACTTAATCTTATATTTTGCATTTTGTAGAGATCTATGTTGTAATGAATTATTTCTTCGCTTGTTAATACATTATTATTCATAGTATTTGTTTTTGTGGCTAAAAGATTATTTTGTATGTGTTCAATATTGTCTAGCAGAATTTTTATTTTCAGCAATATATCAAGGTATAGGAGCTTATTTTCTAATTGTTCGTCATTTTTGGATATTTGGTTTAATTTTGATGCAATCCGTGTTCTGTCACTTTCTATTGCGTCTTTTGGTTTTGAAATTGCTTTGTTAAGTACATGGTTTATCTCTATGTTTCCGTTGAGGTTTCCCATTATTGCATGATTGTTGTTGTCAATTGCTAATAAATGTCTTTCTATTTCTGTCCTATCAAAATCGTCCATTGTGCCATATAGCCATTTCATGCCTGTTCCAATAAAGTTTACTAGTCCTCTCGGATGCCTATTAGGAATGATTGTCTTGAGTTTTGATTTTGCCTTTTCCAGTTCTGTATTAAGGAAGTGTTTGTCGTTGATATTTGATATTACTTTTATATTTTCCTCGAGTCCTTCTATGACATATTGAATTTCCTTAGGGTCAATGATGTGTAAAATAGTGTTGTAATTGTAAGTTATGTCTACGTCTTCTAGTGCTATTTCGGCGAACCTATTGGTACTTTTGATATTTTCAACAATCAATGTGGTGTTAGTTACAGTGAAGAGTGTCATTATTATGGTTATTAACAGCGTCATATGTACCTGAAAATTTAGTAGTCCTTTTTATGTTAGTTGGATGGATATTTGATAAATTAATTTTTTTGTATCTAGGTTCTTGTTTATGTCTAACAGCTTTGTAGTTCTTCACGTACCCTTCCTGATTTGTGTTTTGGTATTCTTCCCTGTTAATATTCAACTTTGTAGTTTTCCTCTCTTTTTGGGTCCGTAGTAAATTATAAATCTTGTTCTTTTCTACTTTCCCATTTGCTATATCTATTGGTCTTGTCTTGGTTACGGAATGGATGGATCTGTTGTACCATTCAGTACATTTATATATTTTTTCTTGGACTGTTAAACCTGAATTTTCTA
Source organism: Trichopoda pennipes (assembly GCA_030448955.1). Lineage (NCBI taxonomy): Eukaryota > Metazoa > Arthropoda > Insecta > Diptera > Tachinidae > Trichopoda > Trichopoda pennipes. Next base: position 1,295,614 of record JASKUP010000062.1, on the reverse strand, counting down.
TTTCTAATGTTCGGAATCTTTCTGCTAAGGTGCTATGAAACCTTTCGATATCCGCATTTTCGGTATGGGAAATTGGTTTCGTAAAATGAATTTCCACTTGTTCTTGCCTAAGAAAATCTTTAATGTTTGTTGAGTTGAATTCGTTGTCGGCTACTATGCGTTTCGGTTTTGAGGTGAGAGAGAAATATAAGCGAAGTTTTTCTATAATTGTTATACTGTTTCTGTCTTCTAAGTAAATAGTGGAAGCCTGTTTCGAAAATTTGTCAATGATGGTCAGGAAACTATGTTTCTTAATTACGTAAGTGTCCATATGTATTATCTCGTTCGTATCTGTGGGTGTTTCTGTTATAAAGAATTTCGGTTTATATGGTTTTAACAAATGTCACAATTATTAATATATTTTTGGATAAGTAGTTTCAAGTTTTTGAAGTATATTGTATTTTTTAAACCCTGATAATTTTCGTTTATTCCTGCATGTCCAGTTTCTTCTTTGTGATATTTTTGAATATACCTGTAAGCCTCTTCCTCCGTTCTCATATCTTTAGCATGATACAAGCATCTGTAGAATTTTACACTACCATTAAATAACTCTATTAGCTTCTGTTGCACGATATTATAATCTGAGTCTGAAATGCCAGAATAAATACCTACTTTCCCCGTTTTTATAAATCTTCTGAAGATGTCCGACATGAATCCACTCCTAATGTCGTCTAGACTTACAAAAATTTTTCTTTTGTTGTCAACTATTTTAATTTCTTCCGTCTTGCTTTCTGTCAATATTATTTGGGTGTAAAAACGGTTAACGACTGACTCTAATATGGGAAAATGATCGTTGAGTTCCTCTTCTTGAGAGTGAATAGTGGCGGTTGTACTTATATTGTCTAAGTCAATTTCTCTTGTATTTTCATCTATTGCGCAAATTTCGCCAGTGTCTGCATTAATTCTACTGAGAAAATCGGCTAGAGTATTCTCTTTGCCTTTGATATACCCGATGTTAATATCGTATTCGCCAAGTTTGAGTAACCAACGTTGAAGCCTAGGATTTATATCTTTTCCTTTATATTTTGTTTGTAGCCATTTTAGTGGTTGGTGATCCGTCATAAGGTCAAAGTTTCTTCCATATATGTATGGCCTGAAGTAATTTACTCCCCAAACGATAGCCAACAACTCTTTTTCTGTTGTCGAGTATCTCCTTTCATGTTCATTTAGAGTTCTACTTGCGTAACTGATAGGATGATTATCCTGTGTTATTACTGCTCATATTGCGAATTCGCTGGCATCTGTTGCTAATTTAAATTTCCGTTTAAAGTCTGGGTATTTAAGAATGGGTGTATCAATCAGTAGTCTCTTAAGTTTGTAGAATGCATCTGTATACTGAGGGTCGTTTTTATTTATCTTGGTGGCTTTTTTTAAATATTTTGTCAAACCATGAGCAATTTTTGCGTAATCTTTTATGAATTTCCTATAGTATCCTGTTATACCTAGGAATGATTTTATCTGTTTCTGGTTTTCTGGAAGTTTTAGTTTCTGGATAGCCTCGATTTTGTTCGGGTTAGGTTTGATTCCCTCAGTGGTGAGAATGTGTCCTAAATATTCGGTAGATTTTGCGAAAAAACTGCACTTATCAACTTGGATCTTAAGATTATGTTTTCTAAGGGCATTAAAAATTTTCTGTATACTATCTTTATGTTCCTGTATTGTGCTACTAAAAATTAAATTATCGTCAAGATATACGACGCATATTTTATTGATGTATTCCCTTAGCACTGAATTTATTAACCTTTGAAATGTAGCAGGGGCGTTCTTTAGTCCAAAAGGCATACGAACGAATTCGTAATGTGCTAATGGAGTAGAAAATGCTGTTTTCTTTCTATCTTCCTCTTTGATAAGGATCTGATATAAACATTTGGCTAAGTCGAGAGTCGTGAAGTACTGTGCTCGACCAAGCTTTTCCAAAATTGTGTCAATATTTGGGATGGGAAATTTGTCACTGACAGTTATTTCATTCAAAGCCCTATAGTCTATTACTATTCTCCATTTTTTTCTCATTGAATTGTCCGACTTCTTGGGTACAATCCATAAAGGAGAATTGTATGGAGATATACTTTCCCTAATTATCCCTTGTTCTAACATTTCCCGCATTTGCTTATTGATTTCTTCTTCATGAATCTGAGGGTACCTATATATTTTCGAATATACCGGTTTGTTAATCGTCGTTTTGATCTCATGTTGTACGTCGTGAGTATGAATAAGTAAGTCACCTTCTTGAAAAAATAGATCGGAATTTTTCTGAATAAGTTCCGTTAGGAATGTTTCTTCTTCTTTATTCATATCATTACGTTTTAATTTATCTAAAATATTATCTGATTGTATTTCTAAGGTTTGAATTTCATCTAAATTGTATGGGCAAGAGTTTATAAATTTAATTTTATTGCCGTTTATCTGTAAGAAATCTTCCTCGAGGTTTATGATTGCTGAGAAAGCTTTCAATATATTTTGTCCTATTAAAGCATCGAAATTTTTCCCATTAAAGTTGGTTAATTTCCAGCACATAAGATTGTCTTCTTTAAATTCCCTAGGAAGGGGTGTAATGATTTCTTCGTCGATACAAAATTTACCATTTATTGTATTAAAGAATATAGGTTTTTCTAGTTTTGTCCTTTTAAAATTTGTCAATAACTTTTTGTTAAGTAATGAGGTCGTTGATCCTGTGTCGAGTAGGCATTTAATGGTCGTGTTTTCTATACTTAATTCTACTATCGGTAAATGAATTTTTGGGCTTGACACTGAAAATTTACTTCTCCTGTATTATTATTCTCGATATGGTCTACTTCCATTGGGGTAGGCCCATTATTATTGTGTCCAAAAGTTCTGTTCGAGTGTTGGGTCCGTCTTGATTGCTGAGAATTATTTGTGTTAATGAAAGTTTGTCGGAATTGAGCAGGATTGTTATTTTGACGAACTTGAGGAGGGTTATTATATGAATTTTGGGGTGATTGATGTGTAAAAGTTTGTTTCTGTTGGTATGTCCTGTTCTGTCCGTTTTCGTTATGGTTTCCTTGTTGTTGGTATCGCTGTGTATATGTGTATTTCTGAAACCTATTGTTGTGTTGTCCTAGTATCCCTGTCTCTTCCAAGACGTATAAATAATGCTAGCCAAATTTGGGTGTATACCGTTCAAGAATGTTTTTAGTATAATTGATTCGTTTATCTTAGGTGAAAACTCTAAGGGTTTATTTATATCGAATTCATACTTAGTATTTAATTTGTCTAGTATATTCTTAAGATACTTAAAATATTCGCTTACATTGTTGTAGTTTTTTATATTAATCGCCTGGTGGTAAAGGTTGTGATAGCTTTCCTTGATGTCAAAGTTTTTTATCAGTTCTTCTTTTATTTTAGCCCATGTTGATTCTGGTCCTAGGGCCCTTATTACTTGTAGAGCCGATCCTTGGATCTTGTTTCTAATGTACCTCTCGAATACAAACTGCTGTAGGATGACATTTTCTTGGAATAATGGCATTATCAGCTCCACTTCTCTTATAAAAGATGATAGATCGTAGTCTTTCGTACCATGGAATTCTTTGATCCGGGCAGCTTCCTTTATCAAGTCGGATCTAGATAGTGTGGTTGGTGTTGGTGAGTTATTGGTGCTTTGTGGTGTAGACATTTTTATTTTAGTTTTTTTTTTTTTTTATAAGAAATATTGTCTTTAGTTATTTTTGTTTTTATTTTTATGACACTTCACAATGTGAAAATGTTTAAATGAAGTCTTTTGAGTTTTCACTTTTGTTTTAATAGTGTCCTTTAGGATAATCGCTATTTTTCTTTATTAGGTTCTTTCACGTGAAGTCTTCTGACTTTTCACTTTTGTTCTAATAGTGTCCTTTAGGATAATCACTATTTTTCTTTATTAGGGTTTTTTTTTGTTTAAATGAAGTCTTTTGACTTTTCACTTTTGTTTTAATAGTGTCCTTTAGGATAATCACTATTTGTCTTTATAAGGTTTTTTTTTGTTTAAATGAAGTCTTTTGACTTTTCACTTTTGTTTTAATAGTGTCCTTTAGGATAATCACTATTTTTCTTTATAAGGGTTTTTTTCCGACTGCGCCACTTACGAGACCGAGTTCGTATTAAAATAAAAAAAATAATTTTCTTTTTACTTTTTTGTACTTTTATTTGTAAATCATTCTTATGACTAACTTAAATGTTAAAATATTAAATACTTAATAGTTACAATATTATTAGAAGTGTTAATTTAGCTGTATTTAATAAAAATAAAATTAATGACTATTTCAATGAGGAAGTTTAGTAACCCAGTTAAGAGGAAGTGAAATATAATTTATTGAACTCTTTTAAAATTAGTTTGTTAAACTTTTTGAAATAAAATGCTTACGAAGAGTTTCAATGCAAAATAATTGAATTTTAAAATTGGGTTGCGAAATTGAACTTTTTTTAGGTTATTAATGAAATAATTTATTGTTGCCAATTAATAGGCAGGGAATGGGTTAAGGTGTTTTTGGAATGGTTCGTTGGCTTAACTCGCGTTTCTTAACACTTAGTCAAGTCTTGCAGCCGCTATACGCATAGGAATTTCATCCGGGGTTTTGAGGTGTTCATCAGTTAAGCCCCTTAAGCACAAGTTCCATAAGCGCTCAAAAGTGGCTGGAGCATTGCAGAGCCTAAATGGCGTTACTTAAAAATGCCACAAAACATTGCCTATGCTACAGGCAATTTTTTCCTTGCCTTTATTGACTATCTTCACTTGCCGGTAACCACTCTGCAAGTCCAAGGTAGAAAACCATTTCGTTTTGGACAACGTGTCTAAGCTGTCGTTAATTCTTGGCAGCAGATAACTGTCTTTCTTGGTAACGTCATTCAGCTTCCTATAGTCGACGCAAAATCTGGTGCTGCCATCTTTCTTCTTTAGTAGCACTATCGGCTAGTTCCATAGACTCGGAGGTGGCTGAATCACAGCGTTTCGATCCATTTCGTTAATCAGTTCTTCGACCTCGTTTCGTTTCGCAAGGGGAACAATCCTGGGTGCTTGTTTTATGGGCCTTGCTGTTCCTTAGCTTTATTAACTGCTATTTTGGGGCATACGGAATATGTCACACAATTAATTACGCTGCTGGACATATTTTGACTCTCACAGGGACTTTCCCATTATTGCAGCTTTTCATGCGAGCGTTAGCTGTTATGAAATTGTTTCTTACGTGTTTTGATTCTACAATCGGTTGTCCACATAATCCGCTCCACATGTGACCAAACTTTAGTTTCCACCAGCGGTGGTCATTTTTGGCGTTCGACGGCAAATAATTTCCTTACTGCGTCCCTGCTCTCATATCCATGATTACCTACTGCCTCATGATTACCTACTGCCTCATATCCAGAATAATATCGTGAGCTATCATGAAGTCTGCACCGATAATAACTTCATCCACTATATCAGCCACAACAAACACGAATCTGCGCTGATGTTTCCGATAGTCAATCGTACCCTGGCTCTTCCAAATACGATGGCTGAATCTCTAGTAGCGGTGCGCATTTGTACATTATTTAACGGTGCCACTACCCCTTTAATTAAATCAGGCCTTATTACGGACTGATATGCTCCTGCTTCTATGGTAAGGACTTGCTTTTTTCCGTTAATTAACCCGCAGACTGTAACGTTATTATTTTCCTGTTGTATGCTGGAAACATAGATTGCGGAGCCGTCGGTTGTGGGTCTTGCCCCTCAGTGCTACCTCGTTTAAGATTAACGGTGACTCGTGCGATTGATGTTGTGTGCCCGTTTGTTGTCCCTTGGAGGTGAAGCAGATCTTGACCTTTTCTTAACAGATCTGGACCTACGCTGAAAATGTCGGACCTTCTTCAAGTAGCTGCTCAAGCATCTCGCTTCTTTTGTCTCCGCAACTTTCGGTGTCAGCCTCAAGACGTCGTTGTAAACTTTTCACTTTGAAATAACTTTGGTGGTCTCCGAGGCCAGCGCGTACGAGATAGATATCGGGATCTCTTATGCCATTCACAAATGCTTTTATTTTAAAGTAATCCAGGACTGAATGATGTTCACCTGGATAAGTAAGCTGCACCAAATGCACCAAACGTTCAATTTCTATGGCAAAATCTTGCAGTGTTTAATTTGCCTTCTGCACCCTGTCTCGTAATTCCATTCTATAGAGTTCTTTTTTATGCTCACCGCCGTAGTTGCGCTGTAAAGCCACCATAATGTCCTCGTAAGTATTTCTGCACGCTCCTGGTAAGCTTTCGAGGATTTCGGCAGCTGCACCTTTTTGGACCAGAATTAGCTCAACAGCTTTCTCTTCATTGTTCCATTTATTTTTGCTGGCCACTGTTTCGAACTGGAACTTAAACACATTAAACGATGCGCTACTGTTATAGCTCGGGGTGTTTATTTTGCCGCAGTGCCAACCGGTTCTCCTCGAGTATGGAGGTTGCCCATTTTCGTTTTTAGTTCATGCAGTTCTCCGCCCATTTTTCTCTCTAGACCAAACAATTTTTCGTCAAACATGCTGACTCTCTATTCCACAACTTCAACTCGTTTGCTGAATATTTCTGATATTTCTTGAAAATTCTTGTTTACTTCACTTACAAGTTTTTCTCCGTTTGCTCTAGAGCGTTCTTGAATTGTATCAATTTTTGTGTTGATTCTCGAGCTTTCTTAAATGACACCTAGAAGTTTGTCATTTGTAGCATCAATTTTGGTGTTTGCTGATGGGTTACATACCAAATTATTCAGTTCCTTCTTCAGCTGCTCAACTTTCAGTTCTTCCAACTTCGTGGTAGTTTATTTTTTTTTTGCAATCCCAACAGTTTTTGCGTTTATACCTTTTATGAACGTTTTGTTGTGAATTCTTTATTGCAAAATAAAGAAGACCAGATTGTAGAGTTTTTAAATTAATTACAAGTTTAACTTCACACAAAGTTGACACTACAGAACAATTTATTTAAGATGCACGTATTTACTTCAGGAGGTTTATTTTTCAACTAAATAACGAGCCACTCAGACGCTGTATTTATATATAGCTCCAGAAAAATTAATATTCTTCTACTTCCATCACATTTTGTTGTTGTTAATTTATTCATTCAATGTATAGGCACCTATACCTGGAATGTATTTTAAGATAGTTGTTGTTGTCTTGTGTATATAAGTTTTCTTAGAAAACTACGTAGTTAGTAAACAGCATATCTAATTGTTGTTGTTTTGCATGTATACAATTTCTACGCAGTTTGTTACTAGAAATTTGTTATCTTGCGTGCATAAGTTTTCTTAGCAAGCCACGCAGTTAGTGAACAGCATACTCAATTGTTTATTTTATTACTTAATTGTTTTCTTCTAAAACTTAAGCAAGACGTATCCGTAACAATATTATTATTATTTCCTTTTTATCTAATAGTTATAATTTTTTGACCTTTTTTAATATTTTTTAATGAACAAACAAATTGAAAAAAATATTTTTTCCTTTTTATCTTAATTTTCTTTGTTACTGTAAAAACTCATTCTAATCTTAGAACTAAAATATTTTATAATCAAATTATTATTAGTTTTCAAATTGAAAAATTTTTGAAATATAAAAATAGAAAAATTTATTTTGATAAAAAAAATCAAAAATTATTTATTTACCAAATCAAAAGATCTTTATAATATATATATATATATATATATATATATATATATATATATATATATATATATATATGTATATTTTTTTCGCTTAAGTTAACCTAAAATTATAATTTTTAATATCCTTCAAAATGCTCTCAGGTTATATCGGCTTGAGAGATAACTACAGCAACACTGTTCAGGTCTCGTTGTGGTAATATTGGTGGTGAAAAATAATATTGATTTTGTGCAAATTTTATTGTGAATAATCCCAAAAGTACTGTTAATCAGACGGGCAAATTGTGCCGATTAAGTGAACATACGATTTATTGAAATCGGTGCGGTATTGACTGAATTATTAGTGTTTTAAATCTTTTATTGCCGTATTGATATACACACTGTGCGGTTTTTTGACAGTGATTTTGTAGTGCGATTAATGACACTCACTTTTGCCGTAGTGACTAGATGTTGGCATTAAAAGAAAGCAGACGATCTAGCGTTCACATCGATATATATACCGTCGCGCATCGCTTAGAAAACAGCCGATTATAAAGATAATTTGTAAAATATAATCCCTGACTTCTGCGCCGTGCTTTTTGTTGACGGCGGTGTGCTGTGGGCGACCAAGTATAAAGCTGGTGTTTACTCGTGAAAGTAGACCAATTGCGTTGAGACGAGTGCGGCTGATATAGATTTTGTGAAGACATTGTGTTAACATAAAATATTGGTATTTCCGGCTAAAGGCTAAAGCAGATGTGAAATTTCAAATAAAAGCCAAAAAAAAAATCTTATTTAAAAAAGAATAGTATTAAAATAACTTGTTAAAAAAAAATATTAAAATAAACCAGGAAAGCTGCGAGATACTCTTATGAGCACCTCAAAAGCAAAAAACTTTCAAGTAAGCACTAACGGCAGGAATGCTTATTTAACCCTTAGTGCTAAAAACGTAAGCGAAAACAACACAACGAAAAAAATTGATGACAGTCTGTATCTAACAGCAAATCAACACGTTCGCGTTCGTACAAGTTCACTACCGCAAACTAGTGAATTATTATCGGTTCCAGTGTCACTCAAATCGGCAACTTCATCCGCGTCGGGTTCCTACTCTTCACTTAACGAATCTGCTACTACTGCTATCGACATCGAAAAACCCTAAGATCCAAGTGGGAATGGACAGATACGTAACTGTTACCAAGCGTGGGGCGAAGTCCCAAATTGTCCCAGGTCGCATCAGTTCGAAAGTTATCGAGAAATAGTGATGCCGCCTCAGTAATTTCTCAAAATCGATTTTCTTTGTTACAAGAAGACAACGAGAAATCTGTCTGCACGAACAAATCCTTTAAAACTCCACCAATCTATTTGAGGGAAAAAAATTCAAACGCGCTTGTTAAAAAATTAATTTCGACTATTGGTGATAAAGCGTTTTATGTCATGCCAATAAAACGTGGCAAAATTGATGAAACCAAAATACAGGTTCACGAGGAGGCGAATTTCCGTAAAGTGGTTAACGAATTCGAAAAGAGTAAATTAAGCTTTTACACATATCAGCTTAAAAGTGCAAAAGGTTTGCAAGTTGTAGTAAAGGATGTAGATCCAAGTGTTGAACCAGACGAAATAAAAGGTTCCCTCATTGATCAAGGGTTCAAAATTAAAAATGTCGTAAACATAATTAATAGCGAGAAAATACCACAACCTCTGTTCCGAGTAGAATTGGAGCCCAACGACGTAAAACTGAAGAAAAATGAAACGCACCCAATTTACAATTTGCAATATCTTCTGCATAGAGAAACACCGGTAGAAGAGCCACGCAAACGTTCAGGGCCCGTACAGTGTCACAACTGTCAAGAGTTTGGGCACACAAAATCATACTGCAAACTGCCATCTGTTTGCGTTATATGCGGAGAATTGCATGCTACTGCTAGTTGCAATAAACCTAAAGGGGAAACAAATCTTAAAAAATGCAGCAATTGTGGCGGTAATCACACTGCAAACTACAGAGGTTGCCCCGTTTATCCTTTCGTAAGACAGGGTGCAACCCCGGCATCAAAAGTTACATCAGCCCAAAATCAGCATATTTTATCTACTTCGTATCCCCAAATGGTCCGACCAATCAATACTCATGTATCGTATGCAGACGCCGTAAAAATCAACGCTGTTCCACCAAAAAATGTTCCATTAGCAAATACCAATGCATACGCTAAGTCAAGCTTCAATTTTACTCGTCTTGAAGCTACTATTGACAACCTTGTGCAAACAATAAACAATTTCACAACTAGTATGACTAGCATGATGCAACAAATGCTGCAAATGCAGACTACTTTGCTTCAAGCAATCGTAAATAAAAAAAGAATTCGTTAAAAATATGTTTCTGGAATGCAAATGGCATTCGCCAATATAAAAACGAACTCGAACACTTCCTCACGGAAAATAACATTGACATCATGCTGGTCTCTGAAACGCATTTGACTACAAGAGGTATTTTTAAAATTAATGGATTCCATTGTTATGATTCAAAGGATCCGAGAGGAAGAACATGCGGCGGCTCAGCAATTTTAATAAAGTCTAGACTGAAACACAATTTTTTAGACAGCAAGTATGAAAACTATTTGCAAGCCACAACTATTTGTGTTGAAAATCTTTTTAATGATATAGTAATATCATCAGTCTACTCTCCTCTCAGGTTTTCATTAACCGGGGAGCAGTATGAACAATTTTTTAAAGGTCTTGGACCATGTTTTCTGGCAGCTGGCGATTATAATGCGAAACACACTTGCTGGGGTTCGCGCTTAATTACACCTAGGGGCCGAGCATTGTACAACGCTATTAGTAGTAATGACTTGGATGTTGCTTCGAGTGGTCAGCCTACATACTGGCCTACTGACAGACAAAAAATTCCGGATGTAATAGATTTTGCTGTCACAAAATATATTTCAAGAAATTTAGTCACAATAGAATCTTCCATGGATTTATCTTCGGATCATTCTCCAACCATTGTAACTATTTGCAACTCGCTTAGAAGACATTTGTTTTTTCCTGATAGAAATATGATCAGTCGCATCAACTGGTTGAGTTTTAAAAAATATCTCAGCAGCCATTGTTCGGAAAATATTTTGCTAGAAACACAGGAAGACGTGGAGTATAAACTTGCAACTTTAAGTGAAAATATTAAACAAGCAGCTCAGCTTGCAACAACTAAACATCCGCAGACTACTTTAGGTAACATCTATTCTTCAGACATAGAACGTCTCGTAGCGGAAAAACGAAGAGCTAGAAGAGATTGGCAACAACATAGATCGCCCCTGCAGAGGCAGAGACTTAGAGACTGCACAAAGCGGCTTAGAGACTTACTAGCACTTGGAAAAACTGCATCTTTTGAGAAATATCTGGAGGACCTCGATGCTACACCAAACTCCAATTATTCTTAATGGCGTGCTACAAAAAACCTTAAAAGGCCCGTTGAGTACAAGCCACCTCTACGTAATATCAGTGGAGATTGGGCAAGAAGGGACGCTGAAAAAGGCAACTTATTTGCCGATTACTTGAAAGATGTATTCACCCCACACATATGTACTGACTATGTTAATTTGCCAAGCGTAGTTGGATTACCCCCTCGACCCTTGAATTTTAGGTAGCGTGAGGTACAAAAGTTAATTACTGAAGTAAACCCGAAGAAATCTCCTGGTATGGACGGCATAAGTAACAAAATGTTGAAGGAGCTTCCCAGTATTGCAGTCAGAATCATGCTATTCATTTTTAATGCCATTTTACGGCTTGAATACTATCCTGACCACTGGAAGATTTCTAAAGTTAGAATGATTCCAAAACCGGGTAACGACCTGACCAAAACCGAGTCATATAGGCCCATAAGTCTATTACCAACTATTTCAAAGGTTTTCGAAAAGTTGCTTATGGATAAATTGTCTCCGATGCTAAGGGATAGTGGGTGTATCCCAGACCATCAATTTGGTTTTAGAGGTAGACATGGCACAATTGAATAAACCCATAGATTGGTTCAGGTGATAAGAAGGACGTTTGAAGAGAGGAAGTATTGTTCAGCTATTTTTATTGATGTTTCTCAGGCTTTTGACAAAGTTTGGCATGAAGGTCTATTTCTGAAACTGACCGCTCACTTGCCTTGTAATATAAGCAACCTTTTAAAAAGCTACATAATTGGACGGAAATTTTCTGTTGTTGAAGGACACTTCGTTAGTGTATCCAAACCAGTTTTCTCAGGCGTACCACAAGGTAGCATTCTTGGACCAGTTTTATACTTGATATATACCTCCGATATGCCTGTTAGTGAAACTGTCCACACTTCTACGTTTGCTGATGATACAGCGTGTCTAAGTTCGCATGAAAACTCCCATCAAGCATCCATAAATCTTCAGCAACATATAACTCAGTTAGAGTTGTGGTTAAAATTATGGAGAATTAAAGTGAACGTTCAAAAGTGCATTCATGTGACCTTCACTCTGCGAAGAGATAATTGTTCACCCGTTCGAATCAATAATCAAATTGTTCCACACCATACTTATGTGAAATATCTTGGTATACATCTTGACCGTCGCCTTACATGGAAACATCATATTGACTCAAAGCTAACACAAATGAAACTTAAGCTAACACAACTACATTGGCTTATTAGCAGGAACTCAAAACTCAGCCTACATTGTAAGCTTCTAATTTACAAGACTATTTTAAAACCAATATGGTCTTACGGAATCCAACTTTGGGGCACTGCCTCAGCTTCAAATGTGGATAGAATCCAACGTATGCAAAATAAAATTTTACGGTTGATAACTGTTGAGCAGATAAAAAAATAGCCAGCGAAGGGGAACCGCAGCGTAGAAAATAAAAGACGTGTTACCTTTTAGAATGTTCAACCGGAAGAGAAAAAGTTTATAGAATGTGCAGTTGATAAAGCTAGAAGCATACAAAGTTGCATTAAACTGCATTGTAAATACAGTGATGTATAAAATATTACATTCTTTTAACACCCTTCCGAAATATTTATTTTATACAAAGTTATTTATTTAATTAGAGCATTTGGTCGGCAAAAAAACTATAAATTCAATGTAATTCAAAATATTAATTTTGACCAAATGCTTTTCTTTGTTGCAAAAAAATACTTCTATAAATTTAACAAAAAAAAATTAATTAATTTAAGCCAACTTTGTTTGTGAAAAACTGCATCTTGTTAGCGTTTACTGCTTTGGTCAAGTTGTCAGCTAACATGTTCTCAGACTTGATATATTCTAGCACTACGTCTCCATTTGCAATTTTCTCCTGAACAAATTTGGCTTTTATGTCGACATGCTTAGTACGAGCCGAAAACGAGTTGTTTGATGCTATAAACATAGCACTTTTGTTGTCGCAGAATAATACTAACTTCTTCGGTGCACTCACCATCAGTTCTTGTTGTAGTCGTTTAATCCACATGGATTCTTTAATGGCGCTCATGACTGACATTAGCTCGGCTTCGGTTGAAGAAAGTGCTACTGTGTGCTGTCGCTTGGTTGCCCAGGATATCGCGCCATTTTGAAACATAAAAATGTATCCTGAAGTGGAGCGTCTGCTGTCCATATCACCAGCCCAATCGGCATCACAATAGCCGGTTACATCCTCAGGACCTTTTCTGTAAAATATACATAGATTTATGGTACCTTGCAAATACCTCATAATTCGTTTCAGCGCAATCCAATGCGCCTTGCCTGGATTTGTTGAAAAACGGCTCAATTTGTTAACTGCGTAACAGATGTCTGGTCTAGTTATCTGTGCAGCATACAACAGACATCCTATTGCTTCCATATACGGTACTTTAGACATTTCCGCTTGTTCCTCTTCAGTCTTCGGACACATTTCCGATGTCAGCTTTTGGTTTACGTCTATTGGTGTTGAGTTTTTCGTTCCATACTCTACTTGCTTGTTTTAAGCCATAAAGTGATTTGTTAAGCTTACGTACCCTTCCGGAATTGTCATCGAATTTTGCAGGTTGTACCATATAAATGTCTTCTTTGAGCTCGCCGTTTAAAAATGCAGTCACAGCGTCCATTTGATGAATGGCCAAATCGTTCTGTACAGCCAAAGCCAAAAGAAACTGAAGCGATGTATATCTAACGACTGGCGCAAACGTTTCCTGATAATCCACTTCTTTTTTTTGGCTGCATCCTTTTATGACTAGTCTCGTAAGGCTAGACCGTCTCACCATCAGCGCCTGTTTTATTTTTAAAAACCCACTTGCAGTGTATGGCTTTTTTGCCGGTTGGCAACTTCGTAAGCTCCCACGTACGATTGGCGTTATGAGATGCCATTTCTTCTTTCATGGCAGACATCCACTCATCAGCATTTTCATACGATAATGCATCTTCAACTGTTTGAGGCTCTTCTAGAATAAAGCTCTGTATATCTCCAATGGTCACATTTTCATCTTCGCTATTTTCCAAACCGCTGCATTTTATTACAGTATCTTCATTGGTCGTACTGGTGTTGTCGTCAACTGTTGAAGCGTCTTCTTGAGATGGCGATTCTGTATCGCCTCGCTCTTCTAAATAGATATCACGCGATTGTTGCCAGGAATCATCGAAAAAATTGTTTTGAGGTGAAACAATTTTGATTGGTTCTTCTTCTTCAAGAAAAACCACATCACGACTAATGGTGATCGATTTTGTAGTTAGGTCGAACAACCGATACGCCTTCGCGGTTTCGCTGTACCCGACGAATATATATTCTTTGGACTTCGCTTCAAACTTACTTGTCCGTTTCTGTTTCGGAATGTGGACTAGCGCTCTGCATCCAAACACACGTAAGTGCTGTAGATTAATTTTTCTGCCTGTTCACTTCTCTTCAGGTGAAACTGAATCCGACTTACGTACAGTTCGATTTAGAACATAAGCTGCAGTGTTCGCCGCTTTTGCCCAAAAAACTTTTTTAAGACCAGAGTCTATAAGCATGCAACGAACTCTTTCCACAATCGTTCTGTTCATGCGTTCCGCGACGCCGTTCTGCTGAGGCGTATATGGGGTGGTTGTTTGATGTAAAATCCCAAATTTTTGTAGGTACTGCTTAAGACGTGCGTTTACATACTCTGTCCCATTGTCTAACCGCAAGATTTTTATGCGCTTCGAACACTGATTTTCAACAAAATTCTTTAGTTTTACGAACTCTTCAAACACGTCGCTTTTTGCTTTAATTGGTATAACAAAAACTTTACGTGTATAGTCATCCACAAATGTGAGTAAATATCGAGCACCGGCGTGTGACATAGTTTTAAACGGTCCCATTACGTCGCTGTGCAATATGCCCAAGACATCGTTCGCAGAACTCTCACTTTCACCAAATGGTAACTGTTCATACCTTCACCGTTACGACGCTATATTTTAGTTTTAATGTTTTCATTTATTGTATAAACTTTTTTTGCAACCTAAATTCTACTTATTTTTATATTATTTTATTGTATAAACTTGCATTTTTATCGGTAACCTAATTTTATACTTTATTTCATTATTTTTGTGTGAACTTGCATTTTTATTTGTTACCTACATTTAATACTTTATTTTATAGTATGCTTGCATTTCTTTTATATATAGGTCATATTTGTAACCTAGATTTAATACTTTAAATGCAAGCATTTTTACGTAAACAAATATTTTTTGTTTTTATGTTTAAGCATTTATATTTATATTTTGAACACCTGTTTTTGTTTTTCTTGTTTTGTTTTTTACCGCTGAAGTTTATTGCACACCTTCAATATACATAGGTTGCATTTTATTTATTGCACAACCCGGAAAAGACCTACAAACTTTTTTGGTTACAATTCGGCATAAATTTGCTCTAGAAACAAAAATTGTTTCTGCCATGCAAAAAGAGGTGCAATCAACTTCAGCAACAATATGGGTTAAACCCAAATGTATGACATAGCATTAAGTTAGTATATAAGAACAAAATTTATTGAAATAAAATAGAGACAATAAAGTAAATCAAGTCTAAAAACATTGTGTTTTTTTTTACTCCGAGTTACCAAGTTCCAAGTGCTTGAGTAACAATTTACATCTTCAAGTGATATCGCTTGTAAGATAATCCAGATTACTTTGTCTCTGCCACATACCTTCGTCAGGACCTTTACCTGACGCATCCTCTCCGTGCAACCAAGTTTAAGTGCTTGAGTTGCAGCGATTATCTTCAGGCGAACCGCCTCGAAGAAAAGAGAGCTTCCGGCTACACAAACTAGTGTGGCCCAACTCAGAACCTAATCTCTGAGTTAAACATTGGTGACCCCGACGTGATCTGCTACAGGAGCCAGTCAGCTAATTTCTACACTGAAGCAGCAGTACACCTTCAGGCAGCTAGAAAAAGCAACATCCTACACTAAAACAGCAGTCCACCTTCAGGCAGCTAGGAAAGCAATATCCTACACTGAAGCAGCAACACTATACTAGGCAAACAACGTCCTGAACATGGCAGTATCTTGGAAAGACTCCGACATGACCATTTTCAACCAACTGGTAAAATCCCAGCAAGCGTCAGGTGACGTAATCGAGACGATTGTTCGTAACTTTAAGAAGGACTCTACCAGTAGGAAAACGGTCGGTTACTATAAAGAACGTCTAATAAAATTAGACAACGCATGGTCCGAGTTTGAGAGCACGGACAACAAAATCCGAAGCTTAGAAGACATTCCCTTGGACCATGAGTACTTCATCAATGACTATTACAACCAGATAGCAAAGCTGGTGGAGCAGTACCAGAACATTTTTAAGTCCGCATTAACCACCCCCGCAGATGAGAGGCCTACTGGCGCAGCTGGCCAACCAGCTCGGGACCAAACTCCCGCAGTAAGCAATCCCGGGGGCGGCACTGGGGGACAATTTGTCCCAACCACGACCACATCGATAATAAGAAGGCAGAAGGTGATGATGGAGTCATTGCAACGGGTTCTCACAATGGATCCAACATCGGACAACATGCCCTTGAAAGAAAAATTGTGGGAGCAAATACAGAATCTACACTTCTCAATTTGGGAAAATAGCCAAGACCCGTTGCAGGAGGGATACGATATGACAGCATATGCTGCATTAGAGGCCAGAATAGTCAACCATTTCAAGAATGCGTCTAGGCCGGGTGTATCGTCAGGGAGTCCCGGGAATCAAGGTAATGTACTACCATTACCCAAAGTAGCGATTCCAAAGTTCGACGGCGACTACCTAAAATGGAGGACCTTCAACGACTTGTTCATGCAACTTGTAGACAAGCAAGAAATCCCTTCAGCCCAAAAAATGTGGTACCTGAAGGCTAACGTAACAGGTGAAGCCGAAAGACTTATACGTCATCTGGCCGCTACCGCCGAAAACTACGAGCCCGCCTGGACCATGCTCAAAGAGCGATATGAGAACAAAAGAATTCTCGTCGCCTCAGTGATACAACAATTGCTCGATCAACCCTCCGTCGGCACATCAGTATCATCCATTAAGCAATTACATGATACAACTCAGGAATGCTTGTGCGCATTACAGAATCTGGGAATCAACACCACGTCCTGGGATCCGATCCTTCTGCACCTTCTGACGAAGAAACTGGATCGAAATCTTCATAATCAATATGAAAGATCAATCACAAATCCAAAAGAACTGCAGCAAGTCAGACACTTCTTAGGATTTTTGGAAACTCGCTTTCAATCAATGGAAGCAATGGGTCCCAAGGAAAGGGGTTCAACAAAGGTATGCGCCTCTCTTGCAGCACCTAAACAACTTGAGGTCAGCTGCCCACTCTGTAAAACTGGTGGTCATTTCTTGTATCATTGTAGCCGATTTCAACAATTCACGCCGCGCGAACGCCTAAATTTTGTGCAAAAACAACACTTGTGTGTCAATTGTTTAAGAAAGAATCATTCAGCAAGGCAATGCCTCTCCAGGGGCTGCGCGAAATGTAAGAACAAACACAACTCACTTTTGCATTTGGAATCCAACAGCCAAGCGGTTGAGTCAAGAGTACGAAATGGAGACAAGACCCAACTAAACCTCAAGAATTCATCAATGATAATCAAGGAGGCAGTGCCTCCGACAACAAGTCCAGGATTAGCTTCATTAACTGCTGCAAGGACACAAGCATCGTCCTCAGTGGTGATCCTGGGCACGGCAATAGTCAAAATCAAAACTGACTCATCACAAATTGAATGTCGCGCGTTGCTTGATTCCGGCTCGCAAGTGAATTGTGTCACGGAGCGATTAGTCAAACGACTAGGTATCCCAATGCAGCCATCATCAGCAAACATAACTGGCATTGGAATCATCAACACTAAAACGCAGCATCGCGTTAACGTCGAACTACAGTCGCGAATAAACGGGTTTTCAACCCCATTAGAAGCATTTGTACTTCCTCGCATCATTTCGCCGCAACCTGCACAGTTCATCAACATCAAAGAATGGCCAATACCTAAAAATCTGGTATTAGCCGATCCACATTTCAATCGACCAGACAAAATCGATATTTTGCTAGGGGCCGAACACTTTCTTCAGCTACTGTCCGTGGGACAGATCAAACTCTCCCCACAATTACCAATTCTTCAAAATACAATGCTTGGATGGGTGATTTCAGGAAAACTGCAAACCCACAAAGCAACCCAATTCTCATGCGGAGTGGCTACGACTAGTGACGATCTTGACGCTTCTATTGCCCGACTATGGGAGCTTGACGAAATTAAGCCTGCTGAAAAACGTTTATCAGAGGCAGAGAGAAGGTGTGAAGAGCTCTTTGTGCAAACCACCTACAAAACCAACAAAACCCGCTTCGTAGTAAAAATACCATTCCATCAGAATCCTGAAGAAGGACTTGGTCAGTCATACAAAGTTGCTCTTAACCGGTTTCTGTCTCTAGAACACCGTCTGCAGGAAAACCCCGAATTAAGAAGTCAATATACAAAATTCATGGATGAATACGAGGAGCTGAACCATATGACGAAGATCTCATTTGAATCTATTCGATCACCAAACTATTTCATCCCACATCATTGCGTCCTAAGACCTGAGAGCTCCACAACCAAATTGAGGGTGGTGTTTGATGCTTCAGCCAAAACAACGTCAGGGCAATCGCTAAATGATCTGATGTATACAGGTCCAACAGTCCAAAGCGAACTCTTTTCAATTTTATTGAAATTTCGACTTCCCAGATTTGTGTTTTCTACAGACATAGAAAAAATGTATCGGCAAGTTTTGATCACCCCTGAGGATAGGCGATTTCAAATCATAATTTGGCGAAAGAGCGCTTCCGAACCACTGTCTTACTTTCAACTAAACACGATCACATATGGTACAAGAGCGGCTCCATACTTAGCAACAAAATGTTTACAACAGCTGGCGAAAAATCATGCCCTACAATACCCGATAGCAGCTCAATTCATCCAAGACAACTTCTATGTAGACGACGGCCTCGGTGGAAGCGATAGCCTAACCGCCGCTATCCAACTACAAGAACAACTGATGAAGATTATGCAGCAAAGCGGTTTCAACCTTCGAAAATGGTGCGCCAACCATCCTCAGTTACTCAAAAATGTGTCACAAGGTGACATGGAAGTAAATTTAGATTTCGAGAGCACACGGTCAACCTCCATTAGCACCCTAGGACTAACATGGTTGCCAGAAAAGGATCAGCTGTGCATAAAAGTAAACACCGCAGAAAATAGAAGAATCACCAAACGTACAGTTACATCGGATCTGGCAAGAATTTTTGATCCGTTGGGGCTCCTGTCGCCTATAGCGGTTACGGCAAAAATATTTATCCAAGAACTGTGGAAGTTAAAACTGGACTGGGATCAGGCTCTACCGGAATCCATGCACACTAAATGGATTACCTTTCGTGCAGGACTCAAGGAATTGAACACCCTAAGAATCCCAAGACACCTGAGCAGTGGTGGAGTCCCAACATCAAGCCAATTACATATTTTCTCAGACGCATCCGAAAAGGCGTATGGGGCAGCAGTTTACCTTCGATCAACAATGAGAGATGGGACAATTATCACACGTCTTCTGTGCTCTAAATCACGGGTAGCCCCACTCAAAACTCAAACCATACCGCGATTGGAGCTTTGTGCCGCAGCACTTGGAGCCCAGCTTGCTACACGAATCATGACTGATCTCAAGTTAACAACCCCAGCCTGGTATTGGACTGACTCAAACATTGTGTTGTCATGGATCAACTCCTCCGCATCTCTTCATACCTTTGTAGCGAATCGAATTTCTATCATTCTAGAGAATACTCGAGCAGAGCAATGGCGGCACGTAAGCACCAAGTTCAATCCAGCAGATATGTTGTCACGAGGACTTGCACCGAGCCAAATGAAAGATTGCACCTTGTGGTTCTATGGTCCCCTCTTCCTATCGGGCAGAGAAACAGAGTGGCCCCCTAAATTCAACCCCCATCTAGCTAGTCCAACTAACCTGGAAAGAAAGATAAAATATGCAGGTGTGTTAACCTCTGAGGAGCCCAGTATTATATATCAAATCAACCACAAAAACTCCTTCTGGCATCTTCAACGGGTCCTTGGGTATATTTTGCGATTTGTTACCAACCTCAGAAGTAAGAAAGAATTCAGGCAGGATCAACCTTCATTGACTACACTTGAATTAAAAAGGGCATTGACGTTAATGGTAAGGCAAATTCAAGAAGCCGACTTCAGAGAAGAAATACATCATCTCACCAAATATAAGGACGTGAAAGGAGGTAGCCAATTATCGAACCTTTCACCGTTCTTAGATAAAGATGGGCTGCTACGCGTGGGAGGGCGACTGGAAGCTTCACCATTGGAATATGATTCCAAGCACCAGTTGCTTCTTCCCTACAATGATTCAATTGTGAAACTTCTTTTTGAAATGATTCATAAAGACAATAAGCATTGTGGCGCACAAACCCTCCTAGGGATAGTGAGACAACAATTTTGGCCAATAAAAGGCAAGATCATGGCTAGAGCAACAATCCATCGCTGCACAATATGTAGTAAGGCGAAGCCAGCTCTCCTTTACCAGATCATGGGAAATCTGCCATCGCCACGAGTTACTCCAGCTCGACCATTCATTCATTCGGGAGTAGATTACTGCGGCCCAATCACGGTGCACTACAAGGTGAGGGGAAAACGACCACACAAGGCCTATATTGCGGTTTTCTGCTGCTTCGCCACGAAGGCGGTTCACTTAGAGCTTGTAAGTGATCTAACCACTGATGCCTTCATAGGAGCCATCAAACGCTTTTCCGGTCGACGAGGACACTGCCAAAACTTATATTGCGATAATGCAACAAACTTTGTGGGGACAAAAAACAAACTGTCCGACTTGTCATCCGCGATTTACACGGAGGAAGCAAAAGAAGCAATTGATTTTGAATGCAGCAAAAGGGGTATCCAGTTCAATTTTATACCTCCGCGAGCACCTCACTTTGGAGGATTGTGGGAGGCCGCAGTAAAATCTGCCAAGCACCTGTTAATCAGAAGCTTGGCTAATGCTTCCCTCACCTACGAAGAACTAGAAACCTTGGTAATTGAGATCGAAGCAATTCTAAACTCTAGACCAATTTCCCCATTATCAAACGATCCCAATGACATAGGAGCATTAACTCCGGGACATTTTCTGATTGGGGAACCACTTACAGCTCAAGTCGACGCTGAAGCTACACCAACAACGTCAAGTCTGGCAACTCGTTGGAAATTAGTGTCTGAGCTCAAGCACCACTTCTGGGAAAGGTGGTCACGTGACTACCTCAATGAACTACAATACAGGAACAAGTGGAAGGAGCAATCAAAATGTCTTCAACCTGGAACCATTGTCCTCCTCAAGGAAAACAATGTCCCCGTGATGAAATGGCCATTGGGACGAGTAGTTAAAACCTACAAAGGGGAAGACGATATAGTTAGGGTAGCAGATGTCAAAACTGCTTCCGGAGTCTTGAAAAGAGCAGTCCATTACCTGGCACCACTCCCCAGAGATCAAACGGAAGAAGTATGCGACGATGGTGAAGAGGAGCCTAGTGAACCCAAGAGGAAAATACCGAAGTTACTAGGGGGTAACTTATGCGTGGCAGTGTTGGCGCTTCTACTAATCCCAATGATTTTGGGATCGCCAATCCACAATGAGCAGTTCGGATCCCAGCTGGGAGTCCATTTTGAAGAATTGGGCTCAACTTACCTGGCGTCTAGTCAGTGGAACCTAGTTATATACTATGATCTATCGACTTACTGGGTCGACACGGCATTTTTAGGAAAATGGACTCGGTCTTTACAGAAACTTTGTGAAACACTTGAGTTCAACTCAACGTGTATCAGTACCCTAGAGCATCTTCGACATAGCGAACTGGATCTGAACCTGGATAACAAATTGCTATACCAATCCCGGCACAAAAGAGGTGCAATAGACATCATCGGCAATGTTGCCAATTCATTATTCGGTGTTCTCGACTCAGAATATGCAGAGAAAATGTCAAAAACCATCACCATTCTACGAGAAAACGATACTCACATGCTGCACCTTTTAAAAAATCAAACATCAGTCATTAACTCCACGTTGAACATCGTCAGAGAAGGTCTATCGACATCCAAGTTGAAGTTCGATCAGCTTCTATCAAAACTAAATGAAATAGTCAGTTCAACAGAAGCACTGACTCAGGAAATAAGACAGCTAAAACTGGCCCAGGTTTTCAACATGGGGGTTACCCAGCTGTCACTCATCGCCAACAATTTGCAACGAATGCAAACATGCATCCTGGAAGCATTGACTGACACTCGTCATGGAAAAATTAACCCATTACTACTGAGTCCAACACAATTGGAAACAGAACTCCAAACAATTAGAACCCATATGCCCCCATCTTTAGAGTTGCCTGCCAAAGCCGAAGACTTACTAGAGTTTTACAAACTAATGAAAATAAAGGGCCGGCTCACTCAGGAGCATGTCCTGTTTTGCATCACTTTGCCATTAGTTGAACATGAAAAGTTTAAGCTTTATCGTATGAAATATTGGTTTAGTCAGAGGTGCAAAAATGCGGTCAGAACAAACGAGAAAGCAATTAGTATCTTGTGTAGAAACAAAAAAACACAAAAGGGCGAGATCTTCGTGTGCTAATGTACTACGGCGCGAAAACAAACAATATGAGGAGCGCCTTCGTGCTAAGGTTCTTGCTACTCCTAGGGGTAGCAAGAACTTGTGGTCATTTGTCAAAAGAGTAAAGGTAATGCTAGGTTGATAAGGCTAAGCTTTTGGCTGGTATATTTGCACATAATTCTTATTTGCCGGAAAGCAGTCAACCACCGCCCAAGACAGAATACCGGTACTATGCCGAAGACATTCTTCCAGCTCGAGCAGTTTAAAAACATTTAGCAGATCTCAGCGTCAACAAGTCGCCTGGACCGGATGGGAAACCAGCACTGGTTTTAAAGCGGTGCTCTTTGACGCTAGCACGTCCGTTAGCAAGTTGTATCATGCGGCTAAATTTCCATAGTGTTGGATGGTTGCTAATGTAACGCCAATCCCTAAAAAGGGTGAACACAACATATACATGATGAGGGATAAAACATAAAAATGTGTGGACCAGATGAAAGACAAAACACCGAAATCCCCGATTATGCATCGTAGACCTATACCTGTTTTGCGTAGGCGAAACTACCAGGACGACTGAACCTAAGGTAATACAAAATCATACAGCACGCAAAAAATATCTTTGTCAGAACAACCGACCGACAACATAGAAATCCCGTGAATTTGGAAAGTACTTACATGTTGATAGAGAGGTAGCAAAAAACTAAGGACGAACCTTTTTAGAGAAAACAGATTAGAGAATTTTTCATAAAATCAACATAGCATAGACAGCAAGACTCAAAAACACTTCTACTTCTCATAGAATCAGTTTGGCTTTGGATATACGACGTTTAGGTTTTTCAATACAATATTGGGGTAAAATTCACTGATGAGCTACTTGAGCAATAGCGAAATTGCAATATGGATGTGCTCTCCCCCGCAGTAATACATTTCAAATATTTTTTATTTTTATTGGAATAAATGTTTTTTGAGAATATCATAAAATGTTTATTTTTTAATAAAAATTTTTGTAATAAATATTCCGTGAGAATATCATGAAATATTTATTTAAAGGAATCAAGCACGAAAAATAAAATTGCTTATATTGAAAATGATTCCGAATACTTATAAATTACTTATTTTTATTCAAAAATTATAATTTTAATTTCAAGTGGTTACAAGCAATAGTATGTTTCAGTTTAGATAAAATTTTCGTTAAAACATCTGTTGCGTTTTCATCTGTAGGAACGTATTCAATATCAATAGTTTTTTTTTTCATATTGTTCGCGAATGAAGTGATACCTTATGCCTATATGTTTACTCCTTTTGTGCACAGCAGGATTTTTAACCATAAAAATAGCACTCTGGTTGTCACAAAAAATTTTAGTTGGGCTGGCAAGAAAATCGTCAAAACAAAGCTCCTTAAGCAAATTTTGGTGAAAAATAACCCCTTTCGCTCCTTGACACAAAGCAACATATTCTGCTTCCCTAGTACTTAGTGCTACATTTGCCTGTTTACGGGATTCCCAGGCAACAGGTCCACCACTCATAAACATGATGTGGCCAGAATAGGATTTACTATCATTTGAGTCAGATCTGTAAAACATTCAAAATTGTCAAATTTAGAGGAGAATGTTATTTTATCAGCAGGATTTTTCTTCAGATATCTCAAAACGTGTTTTGCTGCTCTAAAATGCTCATCATGTGGATGGCAATTAAACTGGGATAACCTCGAAACAATATGAATAAGGTCAGGCCTTATTATAACAGCAAGATACATTAAAGCCCCTATTAAACTTTGATAGCCCTTTACGTCCAAATTTTCACAATTCTTCTTGTACTTTTATAATACGGTACCACTTGGTAAGGGCATAGATGCGGGCTTACAATTCACCATACCCCATCGTTGCAAAATTTCTTGTGTATATTTATTTTGGTGAATTGTGATATCACCTTTTGGATCATTTCTGGTGATTTCCATTCCTAAATAGAACGATATTGGGCCACGATCTTAAGCATCAACATTTTCGTTCGATTCCGCAATAATATTTTTCATTTCATGCTCATTCGAACAGGCTAGCAATATATCATCCACATAAATTGCGATGATGCTTAAAGAAGAAGCATTTCTTCGTATATAAACACATGTGTCCGTTTGACACCGAATGAAACCCATATTTAACAAACAGCAGTTCATTAACCTTCCGGTTCTATTCACGACCCGATTGCTTAAACCGTATAATGCTTTTTCGAGTTTGCAAACTTTGTTAGGAGATGTTTTATCTTCAAAAAATGGGGGTTGAATCATGTAAATGTCATCTTCAATACTTCCGTTTAAATAAGCAGCTACAATGTCAATGTGGTTTACAAGCAGTTTATGTTTTACTGATAATGCCAACAGTAGCCTAATTGTGGAATGACGAACTACGGGCGCAAATGTATCTTTGAAATCTACGTTCGGTTTTTGACAACAGCCTTGGGCAAGAAGTCTGGCTTTACATTTTTAGATTGAGACATCTGGTTTACGTTTTAAGACAAATAGCCATTTGCAGCCAATTATATTATTACCTTCAGGCCTATCAACAAGATGCTATGTTTTCTTTTTAATCAATGAGTCATATTCCGCCTTCATTAGTTCTTGCCACTTCAAACCACTCTCGGATTTTAAAGCTTCAGATACAGTTTCAGGGCTTTTAATTATTGAATTTAGCATTTCAGCACCCTCCATGCAATAAATCTTTCTGGGTAGACCTTTTTCACCATTTTTTATTAACTTTGGTCTGCCACGCTTACGTTTAATTCCACCAACGATTTTTTCTTCTCCATCAGTTTCCTCGCTACTGGACTCGACAGATTCTTTAACCTCAGACTTTTCAATTTCTACTTCATTCATTTCATTTGACTTTAAAATATCAAAGAATACATGTTCTCCCTTCTTCCTGTTTGTTTGCAACATAGATTTTATCATAAGACTGCTCAAAAAAGATTACATCTCTTGAAACAATAATTTGTCTAGTAGTAGGATTATACAAACGATAGGCTTTCGTTGTGCTATCATACCCAACAAACTTCATTTTCTTACCTTTAGGGAAAAATTTTCCACCTTTTGGATTCGGGCCCTTATTCAAAGCAACTGTATCACACCCAAATGGCTTCAGATGAAAAACTGATGGCTTTTTGCCAACCCACCTTTCATAAGGCGTAACATCATTTAAAACTCTTGTTGGTGCGCGATTTTTCAAATACGTTGCAGTATTTATAGCTTCTCCCCATAACATTTGCGGCAACCCAGACGATTCCAACAAGCATCTCGCCATTTCCACAAGGGTTCGGTTTACGCGCTCTGAGACACTATTCTGTTGAGGAAAATAACTTGCGGTTGTCTGATGGGCGAAAATATTCTAAAATATTCTTTAAATTTGGAATTTACAAACTCCTTTTCGTTATCGCTTCTTACGATCTTAATTTTGCGGCCTGTCTGGTTCTCCACGATCCCAGCAAAAATACGAAATGCGTCAAAAGCATCTGATTTATTTTTAAGGAAATATGTCGTAGTATATCGTGAGTAGTCATCGATAAATGTGATGAAATATGATGCACCGTTCAATGTTCTTGTACCAATTGGTCCATACAAATCGCTGTGTATGAGTTCCAATAAGCTTTTCGTTTAAATACTTGCATAGCTTTTATATGGTTTGGCAAAAATCTTGCAAACTGCACAAGTTAAACACTCAATATGTTTAGGCATTTTCACATTAAAACCATTAACCATTTTCTTTTCACACAATTTGTTCATATCATTCATATTCAAATGGCCGAAGCGCTGATGCCATTTTAGTGCAATATTTTCATTAATTAAACCACAAGCACTTTCAACGTTTTCCTTTTTTTTATTGATATAATTTTCGCAACAAACATCTCACCTTTTAACTCGGCTGTTAAAATTTTTGTTTTGTTTTTGCTTTTCATTTTTGCTTTAGTCTTGGCGAACTCCACAATGTGTCCAGCTTTTACAATTTTGCTGATTGATATAAAATTTGAATGTAATTGAGGTACAAATAAAACATTATTTAGTTCAAGTTTACAGTGGGTAGTTTTGATGTTAATGCAACCAATACCTTCTACTTTAACACTCTCACCCGATGCTAACATAATCATTTGTTTAGTCTCAGACAGTGTTATAAAATGTTCTTTAGATTTACACATGTGTGCATTCGCCCCACTGTCTAATATCCACATCTCTGCGTAATCACTTTTGTCACATACCAAAGAGCATGCGTATTGGTTTTCATACTTCTCTTTACACTGAGAACGTATATGCCCTTTTTTACCACAGCGATAACATTTTATATTACTACTGTTGACATGATAATCTCTCTTATCAATACAGCTGTTGTCGCTATTCGAAGAAATTTTTGAGACATTTTTACTTCTATAGTTATTGTTGTAAAAGTATTTTCTATTCTTTTTGTTATTAACATTCTTTGTATTCGCCGCAAACACATTTTCTGTAGAAGTGCAATTAACTTTATTATCTTGCCGCATTTCCTCTTCCAATATTTTTGATATTAATTTATCATATTTTGGTAAATTATAGCGACTTTCAATTGCCCCTACAAAGCTTTCCATTTCATCCGGAAGACTACATAACAATAAGACTGAAAGCAAATCATCGTTTAAAGTGACTTCAGCTTCTTTTAGATCGTCAACTATAGAACAAAAATCATTTATTTGTGGTGACAACATTTCATTTCCATGAAATTTAAACTTTATTAATTTTTTAAACAAATTAACTTTTCGAGATGCAGTGTTGGAATTATCCATTGAGCCTAATACATCCCAGGCAGCTTTTGCCGTTTTACAGTGTTTAATATAAATCAACTCACTTGATTTAACGCTCAGATTTATCATTGCCAGTGCCTTGCTTGTTCTGCCATATTACCTTCTTTGCCTCATCTCTTGGGCAAGCCTCATCAACCGTGTTCCACAAATCTACTGTGATCAACAAACTTTTTATTTGTATGCACCATGTTGCATAATTCTCGCCGTTCAATTTATCGACACTCATAATACCGCTAGACATTTGCGTTGTTTTTCCTTTAACGGATAAAACAAGAAGCCATAAGATCGTATCTAACCTCAACGTAATAATTGAACGAAAACCTTTTATTAAAACCAAATTTTTGTTTCTAGCGACCTGGGCCCATAACCTTTGTTAGTTTTTAATTGATTTACAAACTATTTTGCGGCAGCAAACCAAAATTTAATAATATAACCGTCGAAGAAAAGAATTTAAGTAGATTTATTACTTCAATAAAACGTGTTTAAAAAAAGGTAAAAGTTCATATAGTTATTCTTGACAATATAACACTTTTTTAACTTATTATTTAGAGTTGTATATATTTGGCTTGCGATCAGTGTTGCATATTATTAACAAAACTAAAAACAATTGTCATAAAATGTAATCAATTTCCTATGCTATAATGATAAACGATATATTTTACAAACAAAGTATTTCATTAATAAGTATTAACAATAAAAATAGGGTTTTCATAAACAAGTAAATAAATTTGGTTTCCATAAAAGTGTTAATACATATAATACATGTGTAAAGACTAAGTTATACATATAACTCCCCCATCATTAGATTGACGCTCCGAGGAAAGTTTACATAAACTGACAAAAATAATCAAATTTAATAACATTTATTGATATTCTGCCTTTAAGTTTAAAGATCCATAAACATAGTAATAAGAATACATACGGATTTACATATATATGATATCTTAGTTAAAAATTTTATTTAACAATTATTACAAAAATTCAATTCTGCAGTTTTTTCTTTCATTTAATATCAGACTTATAATATTTGTGACCTGTTTGAGTTATAACATGGTCACTATCAAACCTTTTTACTTTAATTTTACGAAATTTAGCATGATTTTTTCCACCTCAATTACTTTTTAAGTACACATCCCCAGTTTGAATCTCACAATCATCTCGATTATGATTTACATTTTTTTATTTATTTTTCTTTCAATTTCAAAATTCTTTCCTTAATTTTTTAATAATCCTCAGCTTTTATTAAACCGCTTTGAAAGTCAGTAGGTTTACATTTTGTGGTAGAGTGAATTGTGTTGTTATAATACATGATTATTTTATGAACTTTCTCTTCAACCGTATCACTATCTTTTTCGGGGTCGTGCCTGAGTAAACGAATATGTTCGTTCAAAGTGTTATGAAGACGTTCTACATCTACATTCGAAGTGTGCTTATTATTTGAAGTAAAATGTATTTCAATTTGGTTCTCTCTTAAAAATTCAGATAATGGTAATGCTTTAAAACCTAACTAATTGTCAGTTATTATTTTATCAATGTTACCTACAATACTCAAATATTGAACCAGGGCTCTTTTAAACTCTACCCATGCTCTGCTCTGAATTTTAATTGCTTGTGCGAATTTAGGAAATTTATCGATTTTCGTTAAAAATAATGTTTTTTCAAGACTACAAATATTTGTTTTATTGGTTTGCGGTCATACTTTTCTACATTACAAATATGACAATTATTTATAAACTAGCTGTACGACCCGGCTTCGCTCGGAAACTATTTGCTAATGATCACTATTTCATATGGAGTTAGAAAGAAATTTTCAGTACAAAGAAGAAACGACACAAATTTTTTTCAATTCATTGTTTTAATAGTTCTTAAGGTAATTCATTAAAAAAAAAACAAACAAAAAAGGTAAGCATATAGTTTACTTTAAAGCTTGATAATAATCAATATTTTTTGTTTTTCTGTTGGGAGAGAAAATAAACAGTGCTGACGGTGTCCCAACTGTTGAGCATGCAACATACAATTGCTCGTGGGAAAAACATTGGGATTCTAGGTTTAACCCACACACTTTTAGCGATTGTCTTTGGGATTTATTAATCGTCATTGCGAATGCAAGGCGAACGGGAAATTGGAGACGTTTAAACTTAAATGGTAAATCACTTGGTATGATAGGTATCCTTGGAGTAAGCAGCTCTTCACCTACAAACTTTCCTATAATTATTATTGCTAAGTCAGCGTTTTAGTAACTAATCTGGTACCATCGCATAGTATTGGCTGATTCAGGTTACGTAACATGACTATTTCCGCTCCAAGGTTAAGCTGGAAGTTTTGTGGTGGCATTCCCGGTAAATCCAATGAATTCTGGAACTCTACGGGGTAGTTAACAATATTTTCGGGATCGGTAATGGAACCAATCGATTTATACGAATACCGTTCGCCATTAATAAAGCTTTGGATTTTTGAATTTATTTAATCAACGTATTTGTTTTTTGCAGCCAAAATTGCTCTTTCACTTAACCAAAGTTAATCGCTATAATTTTAAGCAATGTATGTGAACAGTTTTGCAATTAGTTCGTCTTTAGAATTGTGAATTGGCAAGAGCCAATTGGAAAGGAAATCTGGCCTGATGTAGATTCAGTCGGTTTTTTCCACTGCCAATGTCTAACAATATATAAGAATAGATAGTAAAACCTAGACGTAGATAATCATTCAAATTTTAAGAAATCTTGACTGCTAACAAAATCGTTCGAAGTTTAGCTTCTATTTTTTACTTTAGCAATAACATTTTAGAACAAAAGAATTTTGATATCGGATTTTTCAGCATATAAGCCATATACATATGTATGTATCGTTAAAATTGCATCGAGTAGAAAATTATTTTTCAACTGCAAATTGAAGTGTAATTGTCGGTGACTTAATATTTTAAGCCCTCACTATCCAATATGTTAGTAAAGTGATTAATATGTTTACTATATTAGCAACACTTTCAAAACTGTAAAAACTATTTATGTATACTTGAATTATAATCTTTATATTACATGAAAATAAATAATTTTACTTCTTCTTTGGTTTTAACGAAGTTAACATGTGGATTTATTTCAACATTGATTATGGGCTCAGATCGCTTTAACTTAATAAAAATAGAAGTTTTGTTGTGTTAATGGAAAAATAAAAGAAATAAAAGTTTAACGTTTGTATTTTCTAAAACAATTAAAATAGAAGTCGGATTTTTGTTTTAATGTAAAAAAAAAATAATTGATTAAACAAAAGAAATATTGAAATATGAGTTCCGGGCTAAATGCATTTACCTACTGGTCCTGCCCGTAGGGTCACAATTTTTAAGTCGTTAGTCAACTTTAAAATGGGCGAAGAAAATTCAATGTCGGAGCATCTTAACAAGTTTTTTGATTTATTTGAAAAACTTGCTGAACTCGATATAAAATTGCAAGAGGAATTACTTGCCATTATCATGCTTTCCAGCTTGCCTAAAAGTTATGAAAACGTTATAATAGCTATCGAGTCTAGAGACAGTTCACCAAATACAACTGTACTTAAAACAAAATTATTGGAAGAAGAAAAAAGACGAAAATTTGAAACAGTTATAGAAGAGTCTAATGAAGTTGCATTTTTTGCAAGTAAGACCCGTAATCAGTCGCAGCAAAACGGTAGCCGAGTAAACCAAAATCAACAACAACAAAATCAACATCAACAACAAAATCGAGCGTTCAAGGGTAAATGTTATAAATGTCCCAAAGAGGGCATTATGCATCGTCCTGCAAATTATATGGCTCAAGTAAGCAGAATATTAATTGTGCTATGCTAAATGTGTCCCAACTGCAACGTAAGCTTGGCAAGTCAATTTGGGTTTTTGATAGTGGGTCTACATGTCACATGAGTTGCGACAAAACCTTATTTACACAAATTGCTGAGCAACGCGAAAAAATAGAATTAGTAGGAGATAGTTGTATATATTCTAAGGGCATTGGTACTATACGTATAGAGACGAAGAGAAACATAATCTCATTGCATAATATACTTTTTGTGCCAAAACTCAGATCAAATTTCCTTTCGATTAGCAAATTAACTGTAAATGCATGTAAAGTGGAATTTGACAAAGAGATGGCCATAAATGGCGCTAATTATTTTGTGTCTTTCATCGATGATTTTAGCAGAAAAAATTGTGTATACTTCATTAACCAAAAAAGTGAAGTATTCGAAAAATTCAAATTATTTAAGTCTGCTGTAGAGCGTGAAACAGGGAAGAAATTTAAGGCCCTTCATTCCGATAACGGGCGTGAGTATGTAAATGAAAATTTTTGCAATTTTTTGCAAAAAGAAGGCATTAAAAGGCAGTTTACCGTGCCATATGCACCTCAACAAAATGGCATAGCAGAGCGTCTTAACCGTACGTTGGTAAAAATGGGTCGCTGCATGCTACTTGATTCCCAATTACCTGAGTTTTTGTGGGCCGAAGCCCTTATGAAGCATGGCATGGCTACAAACCGGCAGTGTCTTATTTTGAAATTTTTGGGCGAAAAGCTATTGTACTGGACAAAACAGTAAAAAAAACAAAATTTGCCCCCAAGGGAAAGAAATGTTTTATGGTAGGCTACGCAAGCAATGCAAGGGCATACAGGCTGTATGATGATATGTCAAAAGTGGTGTTGTTGTACGTTATAAGGCACGACTCGTAGCGAAAGGGTGCAGCCAAAGATATGGAATAGATTTTTAAGAAATATTCTCAGCTGTGGTAAGGTATTCTTCAATTCGGTTAATCCTGGCTATTGCTACAGCACTTGACTTATTCGTGCATACTATGGACGTGGCAACGGCGTATTTAAACGGCAAGTTAGACGAAGAAATCTTTATGGTGCAACCGAAAGGTTTTGTTGATATTACAAATGCAAACAAAGTATGCAAATTAAACAAAGCTCTATATGGACTAAGACAATCTGGACGAAAATGGAACGAGCAGCTTGATATTGCACTTACAAAACTTAATTTTGTGAAGTGTAATGGGGATCAATGTGTCTATATTCAAAACATTCCGGGAGAGGTAGTCATACTTGCAGTCTATGTCGACAACATACTTCTTGCATGTTCAAGCCTAGACCGTATTAAAAAAATAAAGCATCATATTAGCCAACAATCTGATGTGGTAGACAAAGGCCCCATTGATCAGTTCGTGGGTATAGAAATTTGTAGAAACAGAGAAGGCATCCAAATATCACAGGTGCAGCTAATTCGCAATTTACTTGAAGACTTTGGTATGTCCGAATGCAGAAGCTGTACTACACCGTTGACCCTGACATGAAATTCGAGAAATGCGGTGGTGGTCCCAATTGTGTTTTGGAAGACCAGAGAAACATCAGTCTGCCATTGGTTCATTGACATATTTGAGTATCTGCACACGGCCAGACATCATGCATTCAGTATGCAAACTGGCACAATTTGATCAAAATCCCCATGTTGAACACATGAATGCATTGAAACATTTGCTAAGGTACCTTCATACAAATCTTAATTTAAAACTTAATTACGTTCGAGCTCGAGAAAAATTAAAGGGTTTCGTTGACGCTGATTGGGGCGGAAATTGTGTTGACCGGAAATCCTATACCGGCTTTACATTTATTATCGCTGGCGCACCAATTTCATGGCAGAGCAAAAAACAAAATACAATTGCTCTCAGCAGTACTGAAGCTGAGTACGTCGCGCTATAGGAGGCCTGCAAGGAACTAGTATATCTTAGACGTTTCGTTGAAGAATTAGGTTTTAAAGAGCTTGTGGACACCCCAACAGAACTCTATGGTGACAACATTAGTGCTCAAAAGTTGGGTAAAAACTCTACATTTCATAACCGCACTAAACACATCGACATCAGAGCTCATTACGTTAGAGAAATTGTTGGAAAAGCATTTGTTACCTTGAAATATCTACCAACCGACATAATGGTCGCAGATATTTTTACTAAAAATTTAAAGAGAGAAAAGCATAATAGATTTACTCAGAAACTAGGATTGAAAATGTGAATTAGTAATTGTAATTATTTTTGAGTGAATTATATTTTTTTTTGTAATGATTTTTTCTAATTAAATAGTGTTTACTACTTTGGGGAAGTGGATTGTTAGTAAAAAGTGATGAATATTTTTACTATATTAGCTATTACTATATTAGCAACACTTTCAAAACTGTAAAAACTATTTATGTATACTTGAATTATAATCTTTATATTACATGAAAATAAATATTTTTACTTCTTCTTAGGTTTTAACGAAGTTAACATGTGGATTTATTTCAACACAATATATCAAGGTTTTTCTTCTCTTATAAAAACTATTAATTTTAAAATAATGTGAATCAAATCGCACGAAAATTTTAAAGCACGGATAATGTGCATACATACATATGTCAATATGTATGTAGAATATATATTCAAATTTTCACTTTTAGTATTTTCCAACACGTCTAAATTAAATCACTGAGCTCTGTTTAGGAATTTTATAAAGTTTAAACGTAGGCTAAGTAAAAAAATTAAGAAGAGAAAAGGATTTATTTATGTTTTCACTAACATGATTTAATACATAGTATATTGAAAAGTGAAAACAAAAAAATTAATACTTTTTCTTAAAAATGTGTTAAAAACTTTAGTTCTTCGAGTTACGCTTTAAATTTTCTCATGCGAAGAAAAATTACTTCGAAATAAAGTCTAGTTATGGAAAACTTATCATGTTCGTTGGTCTCTCCGGGCAAATTCTGTAACATAAGCAAAGCTTGCTGATGTTTATTAAAACGTATGTATGTATATGTACATATGTAAGTAAATTTTTTATATATGTAATTATATTTTTTTTGGTATAAATTTATACACTTTAAAGAAATATATTAAAAAAGAAACTTAAAATGCATATTTTACTAAATTGAAAACAAATTCACCAAAGAATTTGAACTTTATTGAAAAACATGCAATCTATTTACATACATATGTACATGTGATTTTATTGCGAACTTTAATTGAAGTAAGATTTTTTCTCCAAAGGTGTGACGGTATTATCTCTAGAAAATCTGGCAGCTATGTATAGTAATGAAATAAAAAAATTTTCAAACAAAAAAACAATTTACATTGGACGATTTTTGTCGCTGCAATTCTTAGTTTGTTGTTGTAAATAATGTGAGTAAAGAGAATAGGGGAAGAGAGGAACTCTTCCACTATTCTCTTTACAACAACAAACTAAGAATTGCAGCGACAAAAATCGTACAATGTAAATTGGGTGAAAGAAAGAAATTTGTGTGAGAATAAGAAGACAACGTTTGTTGAACAAGAACAATGCAGTAAAAAAAAAAAGAAAAAGAGAATAAGTGAAGGGACAACGGGCCGCTTCAACGGAGAAGAAACCAGATTGGGGCTTTTAAGTGCAATTTGTTGAAATTTAAATGTTGTTTTACTGATACCATTGTGAGCATTGCTCACTAAGTAGTTCAAAAAGTGAAAGTTGCTGCACTGGTTGCATTTACTAAGGAACTATTAAAAATTGTATTATTTATTCTACTGAACTTAAATATATTCTAAGATGTCCATGTCCGCTCTTTTGTTAGTGTAATGTATTTAAATGTAATGTTATATTAATGTTATTGGAGCGACTGGCCAGATATGGCCGAGGGAATATTGAGCCTATTCGGGACGAAAAGGCTAAAGTGGGCGGCAGTGTTACGAATGTGTCTTAAAATAAAATAATTAAACAACAAAGCGAACTACTGGTTACAAACTGCGTAGAAGCTTATGCACACATAACTACAATTTGATATGCTGTTTACTAACTGTTTTTATTTTTTAATTCATTCAAATGTTTTATTTAAATTTCAGTTTAAAACTAAAACAAAAAACAATTGTCATAAAAATGTATTCAATTTCTTATTATATTATGATAAACAAAATGTTTTACAAACAATGTATTTCATTAGCAAGTTTAACAATAAAAATAGGGTTTTCATAAACAAATAAATAAATTGGATTTCTATAAAAGTGTTAATACATATAATACATGTGTAAAGACTAATTATACATAAAACTCCCCCTATCATTAGATTGATGCTGCGAAGAAAGTTTACATAAATTGACAAAAATAATTAAATTTACATATAGCTTTAATAACATTTATTGATATTCTGCCTTTTAGTTTAATGATTCATAAACATAGTAATAAGAATACATACGGATTTACATATATATGATATATTAGTTAAAAATTTTATTTAACAATTATTACAAAAATTCAATTCTGCAATTTTTTCTTTCATTTAATATCCGACTTATAATATTTGTGACCTGTTTGAGTTATAACATGGTCACTATCATCAAGCCTTTTTACTTTAATTTTACGAAATTTAGCATGATTTTTTTCACCTCTATTACTTTTTAAGTACACATCTCCAGTTTGAATCTCACAATCTTCTCGATTATGAATTAAGTTTTTTATTGATTTTTCTTTCAATTTCAAAATTCTTTCCTTAATTTTTTGACAATCCTCAGCTTTTACTAAACTGATTTGAAAATCAGTAGCTTTACATTTTGTGGTAGAGTAAATTGTATTGTTACAAAACATGATTACTTTATAAACTTTCTCTTCAACCGTATCACTATCTTTTTCGGGGTCGTGCCTGAGTAAACGAATATGTTCGTTCAAAGTGTTATGAAGACGTTCTACATCTGCATTCGAAGTGTGCTTATTGTTTGAAGTAAAATGTATTTCAATTTGGTTCTCTCTTAAAAATTCAGATAATAGTAATGCTTTAAAACCTAACTCATTGTCAGTTATTCTTTTATCAATATTATCTGCAATATTCAAATATTGAACCAGGGCTCTTTTAAATTCTACCCATGATCTGCTCTGAATTTTAATTGCCTGTGCGAATTTAGAAAATTTATCGATTTTCGTTAAAAACAATGTTTTTTCAAGACTATAAAAAACATCTATATGTACAATTTGACCAGGTCTATTCAGTTATCTTATATATTTGTTTTATTGGCTTGCGGTCATACTTTTCTACATTACAAATACATTACAAATAAACAATTATTAATTGTTCGAAATTTTTATTTATACCGCGATGGTTATTTTTCTAATGTTCATTTTTAATAAATTCATGAAGATCATTCTCATTCAAAATGTCGTCAAGACAGTTATTGCACTTTGCAATTTTTAAATTAGAACCTAGAAAATATTTTAAAATTGCTTCTTTTAAAACATCATACATTAAATTATCTTTGATTAAAATTGCGTTAACTTTTGTTAGATCTAAATGATTCTTTATAATATTTACAATGTCAGCTTCATTGATGCTATTCACCGTTATTATTTTCCTAGAATTTTTAAATATCGATTGAGTTGTTACTTTAAGAGATACAAAATCTGACTTTTCTATGATAAACTGATTTTTATAAACATTAATTTGATAATTGCTTTCCGATATAATTCCTGTTCGAGGTTAGTGAATCAAATTTATCTCGGGTTCAATACGGGACAGTGCATCTGCATTTCCATTTTTTATGCCACGTTTATATGAAATTTCAAAATCAAACTCTTCTAATTTTAATCTCCATCGAACTAATTTCGAATTTGGCTCTTTAATTCCAAAAAGCCACTGTCAAGGCTAATGGTGTGTTTGTATAACCGAATAAATATGGTCGAAAATAGGTAACAGCCCAAACTACTGCCAAAAGTTCCTTTTCCACTGTACTATAATTAATTTCATGTTGGTTGAGAGTCCTGCTTGCATAGGAAATGGGATGGTCGTCCTGCGACAGCACGGCTCCCAAGGCGAAGTTGCTCGCATCAGTATTTAAAACAAACTTTTTATTAAAATTAGGATAAACTAAAATTGGATCATTGATAAGAAGCTTTTTTAACGTTCTGAAACTATCTATGTAGTCGCGATAATTTACATCTATTTTAGCTTCTTTTTTGAGATATTTCGTTATCGGCCTTGCAATCTTCGAAAAATCTTTTATAAATTTCCGGTAATATCCGCTTAGCCCTAAATATTGCTTATTTTGTCTGTGTCCTTGGTGAAGGATAATCCACAACACATTGAACTTTTTTTGGATTAGGTTTTATACCCTTCTGTCTTACTACATGACCTAAAAATTCTGTTTCCCTTTTTAAAAATTCGCATTTATCTATTTGTATTTTCAAATCTGCATTTCTTAATTTATTAAATACGAGCCGAAGTGAAAAGTAGCTGGTGCTATTTTGAGGCCAAGAGGCATTCTAAGAAATTCATAATGACCACCTTTAACTGTGAATGCCGTCTTATGAACATCCTTTTTGTCTATTTCAACCTGGTGAAACCCTTTCGTCTACTGTCTTTTCGTTAAGTTTTCTATAATCGACAACTAACCTCCACTTTCTTGACCCACTTGCATCTTCCTTTTTCGGTACGATCTAATTACCTTACTATCTAGCATTTCCTGAACTTGCCTTCTCACTTCATCTTTATGTATATATGGATACCTGTATGTTTTTGAGAAAACGGAAATATCATATTTTGTAATAATTCTGTGTTTGATAGCGTTAGTAAAAGAAAGATTAGAATTTGTTTTAGAAAACAAAACAAAATAATCTTTCAAAATAAGCTTAAGATTATTTTTTTCTTCTTTATATAATGATACATTCTAATTTTGTCCAAATGATAATTTTCGAAAATAACCGGCCATGCATTTTTTCCGCTAATATACATTATATCTGGACATTTAGCAATAGTTTCAACTTCCACTTTAAAATTTTCTGCATTATATACCCCTTTACTAAAAAATTTTTTTTCTTACCAGCACTCAGGGGATGACCGCTACATATGCAAAGCATTGTGCCAGAACTAGGAAATTAGGTTACGGGAAGGAGGAAAGAGGGAGTAGTATCTGTGGACAATTTGAATTTTCCTAGATTGAAAGTGACAGGAAAGACCTCCGGAAGGATCTTATTCCACATACGGACTGTTCTGCTAAAAAACGAATTTTCCCTGTAATGCGTAGTGCGATTTACTGGCCAATCAACCACAAATGGATGCGCTCTCAACGAAAATCGTGTTAAACGCGAAAAAGTGTGAGTATCGGGAACAAGATCCCCAATTTAATTAGAGCATTTTCCATTGTAGTAACGATAGAACAGTGAAATGCACCCCACATTGCGTCAATGCTCTAGAGAATGAATAGAGTTGGATACCCTACTATCTCCAATGAGCCTCTTGGCTCTTCCCTGTACGTGGTCGAATAACCCCAAAAGAGACTTTGGAGCGCCGGCCCATACATGAGAGTTGTATTCCATTTTTAGACGGATATAGGTAGTATAGATAGTACGGAGATCGGATGGAGTGAAGTATCTCTTACACCGTTTTAGGAAACCGAGGCACTTGAAAGCTTCTTTAGAAACCTGAAAAATGTGTTTAGTCCATCAAACATCACACTGAATTTTCATGCCAAGAACATCAAGAGCTTCCGACTCCATAATATCTATATCACCCATAGTAACATGCAGCACCACCACCGAACGCAGATCTATGCGTTAGCATGCAACATTGCGTCTTACGAGCATTAAAATCTACTCTATTCACACGACCCCATTCCAAGATCGTCGCGAGGTCGTGATTAAGGGTATCATTCATGCTCTGCCTTTTGGAACTAACCTCCAAATGTCTTGGTCTCTTACGAAATTAATACGAGTGACAAATGGCGCTGTCATCGGCAAAATAATATATGGGGTTGAAAGTTCGACAAAGAAGGTCATTTAGAGACATAAGAAATAGAGTAGGAGAAAGAATGGAGCCTTGCGGTACCCCAGAATTAATCATGAACTCGTCTGATGAAATCCCATCTATAACAACTCGTATAGTGCGGTTTCTGAGAAAAGTAGATATAAATCTAGAGAAATTATCACCGACACCAAAAGGGGCCAGTTTCGATAGAAGTGCTTTCTCCGAAGTGATGAATGGAATTACACCATTGCTCATACTGTCGATCGCTAAGTAAGTCGTTGGACTCTAAGTACCAAAATTTCGCCAACATGATTCTGATGTTCTTTGATATGTACCAATCTACATTCCATATTAGTAATTAACTCAGCTTTTCGTAATTTTAGAAATAATAAAGGCACAATTTTATTATTTATCCTAAGTTCACTACTATTATAATCTATCACAGCTTTGTATGTTCATAACACCTCATTTCCAATGATTCCATCATAATAATTATGAAATCTAGATTCTATTAGTCTTATTTTCTCATTTGTATCACCTCGGAAAACATGGGTACTTTTTTTTTTTTTTTTTTTTTTTTTTTTTTTATTATTAATTCTTTCTTATACAAATCAATACAAAATTTGTTTTGTTTGCCCCAGCGCCAATAGGCATTATAGAGGCGAGTTGCAATAATTTTATACATAAGTATCATTAAAGTATTAAAGCTTCTTTATACAATCAAATTAACCAAAATTTAATAGAATATAAGATATAATGTACATATTTGCCAAAATTTCCACTAAATCAGAAGTTCTTCCAGGTTTCCATATAAATATTTTTTAAGTTTTGTTTTAAACAAAGAAATTCTATTTATTGCCTTCAAATGTTGAGGCAATCTATTAAACTCATAACTACCCATGAACTGAACCTTTTGCTTGGTTAACTCTAACCTACACCTTGCAACGATCAAATTGCTATTATTTCTGGTATTGTAGTGTTGTTGATTATTTGAAAATATTATAGTATGATGGCCAATACGATAATAATTTTTAAAAACATACAATAATAGTTGCATTTTACAAATTGCATGAACTGGCAAAATTGTTTTAAACACATTTGTATATAACAGCAACGTTGGATATGTCAACGGGAGATCAGCTACTAACTTTAAAGCCTTATTTTGTACACGTTGAAGTGACTTTAGTTCACAACTCTTTTTCCATGCATAAACAACAGCCATATAATTCAAATGGCTATGAACTAAAGCATTATAAAGTAAAAACTTTGTATTACGATCGAACTTATTTTTAAATTTATAGATAAATCCAATTCCTTGAGACATTTTTGTTTTTAAATGATGAATGTGGTGACTCCAAGAAAGATTACTCTGTAAACAAATACCAAGGTACTTGACATTCTGAACATCTACAATTTCTTTACCCTCAACAAATACACTAAAATTTGTATTACTGGGTCTATATGGACTGAATCTTATTAATTGAGTCTTATTGGCATTTAATTTAAGCTTATTTATTGTGACATATTCTGATATAAGAGAAGCATCTCTCTCCATATACGCCTTTAGTACGGTTTCATGTTTATAATGATATATTAGACAAATGTCATCGGCGTAAAGAAAAAGTTTTCCATTTAAGCCGAGATTTTTAATATCATTAATGTAAATAGAAAACAGTAGAGGCCCTAAAACACTACCCTGAGGTACCCCATGCTCCACGGGTCTAGTAGAGCTCTTACTATCTTTAATTTGGACGTACTGTTTTCGGTTTGTAAGATAACTTTTAAAAAGTAGCAATTCACTTCCAGAAACTCCATAGAACATAAGCTTTTGAATAAGAATCTTGTGATCTACAAGGTCAAACGCTTTTGAAAGATCATAAAAAATACCTGCAACACTATTGTTCCCTTCATCTATCCCATTACATATGCAATTTATAACATTGATGATAGCTTCCTCTGTTCCACATCCCTTTCTAAAGCCATATTGAAAATTATGAATCATATTATTGTTTTGTAAAAAAGCTGAAACTTGATTATATATAATTTTTTCAAAAATTATATCAATAGTTGGCAATACTGCAATAGGTCTATACATATCAGGACTAAAAGCGCTAATAGATTTTGGTATCGGAACAACCTTATGAATTTTGAGTACATCTGGGTATATACCTAGGTTAATCATATTATTAAAAATTTTAACAATATATGGAGTAAGAATATCACTACATTGCAATAGAATTTTAGGTGTCACATTATCATGCCCACAACTTTTTTTAGGCGATAACTTAGAAATTATATTGTAAACTTCATCAAACGATGTATAACAAAAATTAAAACTGCTGCTATGATAGTAAAGCGTTCTTAATGAGTTAAAAGAAGTCGTTGAATGCTTGTCGATTTGAGAACGTAAGTCTTTAATAGTTCCCAAGAAATATTTGTTGAAAGCTTCAGCTTTTTCCAAATCATCAGTAATTAGCGTATTATTTGAATCCTTTAAACTCAAATTTCCATCGTTTTGTTTCCTGCCAAGCGTATCGTTTAAAAATTTCCAACTTTTCTTGGGGTCATGTTGAATATTTTGCAAACTATACTGGTAAAAGTTATTCATTGATTCTTTACAAGCTTTTTTAATCACTGAGCTAATACGCTTCAATCTTCCGTTTATATCAGTATTACCAGGCTTACGTCTCCTCAATTTCAATAGGATTTTCTTGTATGCTATGATTTTATGCAAATTTTCATTTATCCAAGGAGTTATTTCCTTATTAATATTATTTTTCTTTTCCTTTGTAAAGGAACTGTCTTGTATAGCTGAGTAGATACTTGATACTAGAGTCAATGTGTCTACTGAAGGTTCGCCTTCTAAACAACAATTTTGTAACTGCCCTTGAAGTTCGTTCTTTGCTTTGTTATAATCACAATAATGTCTAATATTTCTAACTGAGATTAGTGGCTGTGTCTCAACGTTTATTCTAACGAACAAAAAGTTATGATCTGATATTTTACATTCAACAGAATCGATTAGTATATATTGAGAAATGTTGCTATATACATGATCTATAGATTTCCCACTATCCGGTCGAGTGATTAAATTGTGACAATTCGTAAAGTTGTAGTTAGCAAGTAAGTTCCCTAGATCTTCAAACAAAGTTGTATTCAAGGCATCAATATTTGAGTCACCTACAATTACACAAGGATGACGTCCAGAATGGATATATAAATTTTCCAAAAATTTATAAAAGGTATTTAAATGACATTTTTGCGATCTATAAAATGACACAAATTTGAGAGATTTCCCACATAATTTGCTTTTATTAATTGTTAAAGAAACTATTTCAACATTGTCCCTACTTTCGCAGAAATCTATATCATATTCAATATTCTGTGAAATAAAAACTGAAGTCCCCCCGTAGTTATCAGATCTACAACAGTGTACAACTTTATATCCTGGTATTTTATAGAGCTGAACAAGATCTTTTCGAAACCAGGTTTCCTGAACAGATATTACATCGGGTAACTTGGGAAGCGTGGCAATTAGAGTTTTGAACTTATTAAACTTTT
Organism: Trichopoda pennipes; assembly: GCA_030448955.1. NCBI lineage: Eukaryota > Metazoa > Arthropoda > Insecta > Diptera > Tachinidae > Trichopoda > Trichopoda pennipes. The sequence goes on along the minus strand of JASKUP010000062.1, from coordinate 1,252,798 downwards.
CAATCGAGGATATACTTCTGACATTAATAGACATAATATTTAAAAAATTGTACGTATTATCTATGATAGAATTTTTAAAAGATTTTAAATTAGAAAAATATTGATTTTGAATTATCATTAAATTAGAAAAAAAAAAATAATTTAAAAAGATAAAAATAAAAAATATTAAAAATTTACTTATTTAAAAATTAAGATGATACATAGATGTCGTTAACCTCTTCAGCAATTTCTGTAGTCTGTGGCCCATTTTTTGGTCTATGTGTTGAAGCTTCCAATAAAAGACTATCAATTTGTTCTTTACTTATGATGAGTCTTGCCTTTGATAATTCTGATCTTTTTATTAATACTCTCCCACCAGACACATACACAGCACGATATCCAACATTTTTCAGCGCCTTAGCATAACTAAACAGGCTCAAAGTTTCCCTGCTCAAATAATCATTAATAAACACATCTTTCGTAGCTTCATTTTCCCTTAACTTTGGCTTAATTGTCATCATTTTATCCTTAGCATTTTTCGAATTAAATTTTACAACCATCAATTTTTTGGCATTTTGATTATTATTAGTTGAATTTCTATTTCTCATAAAGTATGCATCTTCTATAGTTTCAGGCTGCAAAACAACACCGGCATCTTTCAATAGTTCCAAAACTGTATCGACAGCAGAAGCACCAGACTTTTCTTTTACACCACTTATTAAAACATCATTTTTAACTCTTATATCATTTAAGTTCTTAACAGACTTTTTTAAAGTCATTACTTCCTCCTTTAATATTTTGTTTTCATGTTTTATAGTATGCAGTTGTTTTTTATTCTCAGTAATGCCTTTCAAAATGCTATCAAACTGTGTGGACAAAAAATCCATTGACTTTTTCATATCAGACATCTGATCAAGTTGATCTAGTTTTTCCAGTTTTGCTTTTATCTCTTTTATTTCTTTCATTGTGTCACTATTCTCATTATTGTTATTTTTGTTACTGCATACATGGCACACATATGCTTCTGTCTCATTCTCTAGCAAGTAATCAAATTGGCGTTTATCTAATGTAGTGCAAATTCCATGATATTTTTGGTTACACTTTTCACACTCTATAAATGCATCTTCTTCTTCTATAACTAAGTTACATTGATTGCAAATTAATTTAATTTTTTTCAAACTCATACGACCTTTTGGAGCCATACTTCATTTATTTTCAGTCACTCAGTTAATACTTTCTAAAACTTGTAGTTTTTATTAATTAACAGTTTCTATAAGTTAATTTAATCTTTAAATTCTTTCGTTAAAGAAATTCTTTACTTCTTTTTCATTCGTAGACTTGCCAGACACATCACCCTTGATAAATTGTGTCCGAAACTATCTGATTCTGAACGGCATTTCATGATTACTTTTCCTAAATTATTGGATTACATAAACCCGGATTTACAAGTGAATGAGTTTAAGGTTTCCTGTTATTAATATATACGGTTATTCTCCGGAGAGACTGGAAAACGAAAATTTTCTGTTGCTATATTTTCAACTGAATTACCCAAATTTTGAAATTGATTATGAAAGTCACAATTTTGATTTAACAGTTAAGAAGAAGAATTATTTTGTAACACATTTTGAGAAACTGGTATTTTCCGTAAATTACTTACAGTATTACAATTTTGCATCATATTAACATCCGCTGGGTTGGATGCTGTTGTTTTGGGAAATGATTTGGATTAAAATTATAGCTGAAAGTCTCCATATTACAATTATAATTTGGATTAGAAATATAATTTTTCCTATTACGATTATAATTTGAATTATTTTTAAAATGATTATTATTCTGTTGATACTTATTGTTAATATAAGATTTATTAGAATTAAATTGATTACCTACAATGAACGGCTTATTGTTTAATCTGTTTGAATTGTGGTGTATGTTGCTACGACTGCCTCTATTATCTTGCAATCTATTCCTGTAATTATTATTTGCACTTAAATAATTTGTATTTCTATTATCAAAAACATTTTCCCTTTCATTACTTCCGTAGTTAGCATATTCCCATGCAAAAAGGATATTCATTGCACTCTCAAGAGTATTAGGATTCCTATATTCTAGTATGGTCTTCATTGGTTCGGGAATTTTTTGTTTAAAAGTATCCAGAGAAGTTCTAAAAATATTTTTAGCGATTTGCTCACTATTTACATCTACTCCGAAATCTGAAGCAACCTTATTATTTAAACTTCGAAGTTTCTCTTTTATTTCATTATAAAAATCAACCACATTCTTTCTAAAAATCACAGAACGAAGTTGGTCATAAAGCTCCTCTACACTTCGATTCTTCCCAAAATAATTTACCAGAACTGTTTTAGTCTCTGGCCACTATCGCACATGAAAAATAATTTTAATTGCCTCTTTGGGTTTACCTTTAATTTTATTTTTAATCAAATTGAGAAATAAAAGCTGGGAAGGTTCATCATACTGTAAAAAGAGGGGGTTAATTTTATCAACAAGTGATATGAAGGTATATAAATCTTTACTTTCCCCAAAATATTCTGGTAATCGTCCCAAAAATTTAACAGGGTCTAGAGTATGTGCCATTTTTGAATATTCAATAAATATTTTATAAAATTTTATAATTAAAAGAAAGAAAAACTGATTTATTAACGAGAAATAACAAAATATAATTTATATGCACGTATAAATGCGAAGAAAAGTAATTTAAATAATTACTTAATCTATTAACAAAATTTTTATATAAATAAAGAAATACTTATAACAATTTGAAGATAAAAATAAACAATTCACTTAAAATAATAATAAACGTAATTATAATAATAAAAATTATATTAATTAAAAAAAATTATTTTAATAAAATGCACTTTCCTTTTTATGATGATATTACGTCTTCACCGGGAACTATTTACATGAATATACTTCTTCTTCTTCTTCACAAACACAAATTCATTAGCTTATTTAGGGGTTTGATTTGACTTCAATGCTTTTTTATGATTTTAAACTACTTTTGTATTTGTCTTTGCTTTTATCATCTTATTTCAAAAATGTTTTTAAATTTTCTTTTCTAAATGTTTTTTTTTTAAAAGGCTTTTCTTTTTCTAATATTATATTTTATGTTCTTTCTTAGGTATGTAGATTAGTAACATTCACTTAAATAGACATGTTCCTTTTTCAAAGTTTCTGCTTCTAATCTTTACATTTATATATTTATATATTTTTTTTGTTTTTTTATCTTAATTTTTTTCAAACAAAAATCATACACATATTCACATATTCATTATATCTACATATGTATATTTATGTCTTTATAATTTTTGTTAATATAACCTGGAGGGTCCCTTCGGAATCGCAAGATTATTAAATTAGAATTATATCTATTTAATGTTTCTAATTAAAATTGTTTATTTTTTAGTTTTTTTTCAGATGCACATACACACTATTATTTTACTTGGACGTCTTTATTTTATTTACGGCAAAATTGTTTTTACTTAAAATTTTTTTTATTTCAGTTTGTCTTTTTATTTTTGATTATTGGATTTTATAACTTCATTTTCATCACTTCTTCGTATATTTTCTTTTTTTTTAACGATGTGTTCAATTGTTTTTTATATTAATTTTTTTTATCGATGACAAGGTTTGATGAAATTCAGTTTTTACTTGCGGTTCAGTATTTCTTATTTATTGCAAAAAGTCTTACTTTCCAAAATTATTCTCATATTATTTCATTTCTTTTTAATTAATTTTTTTTTAAAGTTTTATATTTCAAGATTTTTTTCAGACTTTGTTTGTTTGGTTTCTTTTTTATGTTTTTTTCCTTTTTGCACACACTTATACGTCCTAGACAATTTTTTATTGTAGAATATTTTCCTTAATAGAAAAATTACAATCTGTTGATTAATATTTTTTAATTTCATATCATATATATATATATATTATATATCATCCTCACATTTATTTTGTTGCAATCAAAATTATTCTTATCAAACTTTTTTTTTACACAAATATTGTAATTCGTTCAATATTTAACAGCTCCTTTATATTTTTGCTTCTAGTTTTTAATTAGTTTTTCTTATAATTCATTTGTATATTAGTCTTCTGTTTTATTTTTATTATTTGCCTTTTTTTGCATTTATAATACGTAATTATTTCAAATTTTTTATTAAATCGTATTTTATATTCATGGAGGGTCCGGTAGGATTCGCAGGATTAATTTATTATTTACAAAAATTTCCTTTTTGTATACACACGACCGAATCACTGATCCACTTTAATAAAAGGATCCTACCGACTGCGCCAATTAATAAAATTAATTTTTATTTCATTCAAATGTTTTATTTGAATTTCAGTTTAAAACTAAAAACAATTGTCATAAAATGTAATCAATTTCTTATGCTATAATGATAAACAAAATATTTTACAAACAAAGTATTTCATTAACGGGTATTTACAACAAAAATAGGGTTTTCATAAACAAGTAAATAAATTGGGTTTCTATAAAAGTGTTAATACATATAATACATGTGTAAAGACTAACAGCCGTATGCATAAAAACTTAAAGTAGGTTTAACTGCCGTTGTTAAGCACAATTTCCTAAAGTTGTATTCAAAAAACGTTTTTACCTTAACATACCTTTGTTTACTTTAAAGTAGGAAAAACCTACGTTAAACCTACAATAAATTGACAGTTCAATTTTATTATTGAAAGTTAAAAAACAAAACAAATTGTGTTTACAATAAACTGAGCCGTTTATTTTAAAAGTGGCATAAGTTACTTTGTTATTGTCATTTTTTTTATTTTAAATTAGTTTATAAAACATTTTAATTTTTAGCCATTTCAACTAGTCTGTATTTAGTTTTCTTTCTTTTTAATGATTGAGTTGAAATAAAATCTTTTTTCTCCATGTTGTGTGATAAGGATTTTTTCGACAGGGGGCTATTACTACTATTACTATTTTGTCCTTTACATAAGTCACTATGTGCAATAATATGCTTTTGAATTGTGACATTCTTAGATATTTTATACAACACGAAGCAACCTCCCGAGAATAAAAAAATAACAAAATAATGCTAATTATGTGTAGTAGATATAGTAGATGTCACTATCATATAGTTCCGTAAACTGCACTATTTTTTCGTACTAATAAAAATAAGTCCAATAATCACAACAATACTTCATACACACTTATTACATGTTTTCATTTCTTTCACACGAAGCTCCGTAATTAATTTCCTGAGTACAGCGACTTACGCCGCTTTCAAAATAAACATTTTTGTTATACCGTTAATTATCAATACTCCTCTCAAACAAATCTCAATACTTCTCAACTTATTAATTTCAAATTTATTAAAAATGAAAAAAAAACTGTTCAGTTGTGACATATGCCACTTTTAATGTAAACGGCTCAATTGACAATTATACTTTGTTATTCCAAAAATGTTTAAAAATGTTTATTAAAAAGAAATTGTAGTATACAAATAATAATAAAAACTAAAATATAACACGCCATTCAATATAAAGCATTTTTACATCATTATTTTATATTTTACAAAAATATAATTATAATTAATTATTTTAAACAAAAGTTTTATTGATGTACATATAATCAAAACAAAGCTCGTTATCCGAATAATTATTTTTTTAATATGAACAAATTCTTTGGAAGTTCTTCGTAAGTCTTGCAAATTGACCTTTTTTGGGTTCTTTGCTTTTTATTAAAAAGATTGATACAAAAACAAAAAATAAATATGTTGATTTTGCTGAAAACAATAAAAACATTTTTTATGGATCTAAATACCCGGATAAATATATTCATTTTTATACATCGTTAACTACAACTTGACAAAGGAAAATAGTGGCATTGCCAGAATCAAAATACTAATTTTACTAAAGCATACATTAGCTAAAGTACTGTTTATGAATACAATTTTTTAACAAACGTATGTTAGCCTTAAAGTGTTTGTTAGCTAATGTGCACTTTAGAGCTCATGTAAGCGTTTTTTATGCATACAGCCGTAAGTTATACATATAACTATTAACCTCGTCAAAGATGTTGCATACCCATTTTTCCAACTATTTCTAACTATGTGTATCACAACCACACAGAAAGTTGATAAAAGATTGAAAAAAGAAGTACAGTTTCTCTTAACTGGTTTTTGTAATTAAAATTTCAACGCGTATATCTTAAGTTCAAGCAAGTGAATTGACAAAATACACCTATGAAATAGGGGTTTGAACAATTTCGTTGAATTCAGCAAAGCGATATTAGATAACATTAACAAAAACTATTTATTTTTTTCTTAAACATTTATATGATACCTAGAATTCACTTACGATTTGTAACACATTTGAAAGGCACTGATTAAATAAAGTATGCACAAAAGTAGTCATATAAAAACATAAAAGTTAATTGGGTAATAATTACCTGAATTTATTGTGAAGTCTTCATTCTCAGTATTGCATATAGGACTCAGTCTTAAAAGCAAGGTACTGCTTAAGGGTAATGTTACGTTTTTAATGTTTTGTAACTCGGCATCAATAGTTTCTAAAACAAAACTTTCATGTAATGTGGAAATGTCTCTTATAGGATTAACTTTAATGCACGAAACTGTAAATAAAAAATTATAAACATTAATTTGTAAAGGTGAAAAATACCTACATTTGGAAGCTGAATTTGAATTCACTTTAGACCCATTGCTTTCATTGCTATGGGCACTAGATGAATCTGCAATCTCTGCAGGCACTTCAGTTATATCGGGTAGGGGATTTTGACTATTTCTAAACCAATCCGAACAATCCCAGTGGTATTGACCAACGGAGGAATATTCTCCACCCAGAGAAGGTTGACAAATATTTGGCATTGTAACTTGAGTAAGCTTTCCACAATTGGATTTTACAGCCGGCACACAATGAAATGGTACATTACGATAATCAATACACTTTTCTGCAATAAGATTATAAAATAGCTTAGACCTTAAAAAATGGCTGTCATAATAATTTTTGAAAAATAAAACCTGATTTGGGTTTGAGTAAGTGGTTTTATACTTTTGATTTCTCAGCTTCAGCTGGTAAAAACAAAAAAAAATAATGTTAATTTCTTTTATTAAGGACTTTCCTATATACCTGGTCTTGCTCAATACTGAAACTATACAATTGTAAGTTGGTTAAGGTGTTTAATGACGTGGCAATTAAAACCGTTTTCGAATTTCGCCGGTGGATGCTCTTACTTCTAAGAAGTTATAGTATAAATCGCATAAAAACTAGCTACAGTTTTTTATTTGTTTACTCTTTAGGTTATTATAATTACAAAATAAACCATAATCTTTATAATAGTCTTAGCAATATTTTTATAATAAAAATAAACGCTTTACTACGATACACTTCTTTTCTTCAACGTTCATCTTATTTTAACCTCCACTAGCGTTCTGCTAAATACATAATCGACTTGTATTTTATGCTCTGTAGCTGACATTTCTGCACAGCGTTGTCGACTTTTTGCCACCAAAACGGACGTTATTCAAAGGCGTTAGTCACATTGTTGGAAAACATTTTTAACCAAAGCGCACTTTATCCAAACTAATAATTTAAATGGAATAAAAGACAATGTATAGATAACTCAATATTTACTAAAATTAATATATTAATTTTTTCTACATCGGCATTTATTTTTAAATTTGATTCAAAATATTTGCATACGTCGAAGTGAAAAAGCTTAAAAGAATAGCATAAAATCATAAAATTTTCTTTTCGTACATCAGTAAAAGTTTGGGTGTTTTAAATATTTCAAAAATATGACGGTGGCAACGTTATAACATCAAACAACTATTAAATCAATGGCGGAGAATTGTTTAATGTTAAAAGTATCTAGCTTATTAAATAGACGTTTAAATTAGTTGCCGAAGGCTTTCATTCTAAAAGATTGCTCAAGTTCTGTATTTTAAAACGTAAAGCTTAATTGGTTTGTAAAAGAACGGAATTTATAAAACTGTATATATTTTTCCAGTGATAAAACTGTAAATTTTTAAGATAATTTGCAATTTTTCTATTATTACGGCTTAGAAACTCTTGAGCAAACGATATTTTATTTTTGGTGTTATAGTTTCAATCGCTAAACATAGTGCGGAACGCGGTAATAAGATTTAGACAGCTTCGATTATTATAACTGTAGCATTTTCTGTTCTTAGTTCAAGGTAATTCTAATGCAAATAGGTTCCTTAGCAGCTTCAAATAATGCAATTAAATCTGCTTCCGTTGTTTGCTTTTTTCAAACACTAACTGCGCTATTATTAAGTAGGTAAATGCATCTTAAATTTGATTTTCTATCAATACTGCAAATACTCAAAAACAAGTTTCTTGTACCTTTTGATTTAATTCTTTTTAATCGTCAATACTTAGATGATTCGTTTTTCTAACTTCAATGTGTAGTAACGAACCCAATACGCTTTCATATACATCATTACGAAGCAAAAGCGGTGGGTCTGTTTTTTCCTAGGAAGGTTCAAGTGGGTATTTGGATGGTTTAGCATCTTGTAAACTAAGTTTAACAAGAACATTCTGAAAGTACTGCATCTGGCATATTTTAAATTGATTTTCTTCTGATAATCCTATTTCCAGTACAAGATAATGGGAAATTTCTCCTAAACTGTGAACTTCCAATTTGTTGTTAACCAGTTTAAGTATATGTGTTATTAAAATATTGCTCGCAAAAGCAACTACCAAGTGATCAACATATATTAATACATAAATATCTTTTGCATTGATGATTTTGCTATATAAAAATGGATCAAATCTACTGCCAAGCACATCATTTAAAGCTTTGTTCTATAAGTTTACAGATTGCTTAATACAACCATTAAAAAAAGGACATTTTACATAAATATGCTCCACGTATAATTTTCCAATACTAGAAATGGAAAGTATAAGAAATATTGCTTCACGTACTGCACGTGCAAATATCTTATTGTAGACATAGCCATATTTTTTATTAAAACCTTGAGCGACTAAACGAGCCTTATAACGTCTAATTTTACCATCAGCGTCTCTTTTTGCACCTTTGCGCACCTCAGTGACTCCATATTCCCGATATTCTTTATTTCAAATTCCCATACATATTTTTCTGTTGATTTAATAACATGTTTGCATATTTTGGATTTGATTTTCTCATCTAATTTTGTTAAGATAACTGAATATTATATAGGAGGCACACCTTTGTTTATTCTTGACGATCTTCAAAACCTTTGTTCGATTTTTAGAGTTTCTACTAGAATCATAACAACATAGTTTTTTCGGAATTCTTATACACTTGGGGAGCTTTCCAAATTATTTTTTTACCATTTCTACACATTTTTTGGTTTTATCGAAAACATCTATATATAATAATCAACGAACGTTTCGCAAGGGTTTTTCGGGAATTGATTTTACATTTAGCCAAAACATTGCGTGTTATTTGAATATCGCAACCTTCATTAGCTTCACTGTGCAGTTTCGTTTTTAAATATAGTTACTGATGTGTCTTGATTAAGTTTTAAAACAAAATAATTAAGGAACAAAGCAAACTGCTGGGTATGTTGTTTACGAACTGCGTGGCTTGCTAAGAAAACTTATGGCACAACGACAAAATTTCTAGTTAAAACTGCGTAGAAATTTTATAAACGCAAATAACAACAATTTGTTATGCAATGCAATACAAAAACAAATTTCTGTTTGCCAACTGCGTAGAAATTTTATACGCAAACATGTATGCTGTTTAACATCTGCGTAGTTTTCCCAAGAAAACTTTTCTACAAAAGACAACAACAAATATCTTTAAAAAATTCCAGAAAGAAACTTTATCAGTATAAAAACAAAAATACACTGGCGCCGATACATTGAATAAACAACATACAACAACTAAATGTGATACAAAGGAAGTAGAAGATTCCTAAATTTTCTAGACTTTTAATGGACAAATATAAAAGGGCATCGTCTGAGTGGATAGTCAATCAGTGTAAAATTAAAGCTCATAAAGTAAAGACGTGCATTTTAAGTAAATTCCCAACAAAGACCTTGGTTTTTTATCACTACAAATAAAAATTGACTGCCGGTGGGGCTGCTCAGTGATGAGCTGTCTTATACGACAGGTAATTTCAGTAACTATCCTTCTAATTTCACCACCTGTCGCATCGCTTCTCTATCCGTTTCCTAAACGAATGTAGCACGGTACTTGACTAAATAGGTATTGCTGTCTTAAGTGCTACTTTTAAAAAATAAAACCCGAAAAAATTGTTCTGAAGTGTCAGCTTTGTGTAGTTAAAGTAAATAAAATTGTTATAAATTTAAAAATTCTAATACCTGATGTTATTTATTTTGCAATAAAGAACTCACAACAGAACGTTTATAAAAGGTATAAACGGAACAACTACAATAAAGTTGGAAGAACTGAAAGTTGAGCAGCTAAAGACGGAGCTGAATAAGTTGGATTTGCCAACAACGGGAAGCAAAGCGGAATTGCAACGGAGGTTGATTGATGAATTCAACCATAGTGGCATTGATATTGGAACATCCGAATTCGGAGACATAGAAGAGATAGAGGTAAGGAACCCATCAACAAATTCAATACTTGCGACTATGATGGAGAAAATGGATGCAATTTAAGAAAGCTCTAGAGCCAGCAGTGCAAAAATTAATGCCGCAAATGACAAACTTCTAAACCAAGAAAGCTCTAGAATCAACAGTGCGAAAATTGATGCCACAAATGACAAACTTCTAGGTGTCATTCAGGAAAGCTCTAGAATCAGCAATGCGAAAATTGATGCAATTGAAGAAAGCTCTAGAGCCAACGGAGAAAAACTTTTTAGTAAAGTAAACAAGAAATTTAAAGAAATATCAGAAATATTTCGCAAACAAGTGGAAGCTGTGGAACAGAGAGTCGGCGAATTTGACGAAAAATTGTCTGGCCTAGAGAAAAATGGACGGAGAATTGGATGAACTAAAAATGTAAATGGACGACCTCCACATTCGAATAGGACCGGTGAGAGTTGTCTCTGAACACTCCAACAAGATAAACACCGCGAGCTATGACGGTAGCGCACCGTTTAATGTATTCAAGTTCCAGTTCGGAACAGTGGCCAGCGAAAATAGATGGAACAACGAAGAGAAAGCTATTGAGCTAATTCTGGCCTTAGAAGGTGCAGCTGCCGAAATAATTACGAGGACATAATGGTGGCCTTACAACGCAAGTACCACGGCGAGCATAAGAGAGAACTATACAGAGTGGAGTTACGAGGCAGGGTGCAGAAGGCAAATGACACGCTGCAAGATTTTGCCATGGAGATTGAAGGTTTGGTGCAGCTTACTTATCTATTCCTGGATCAGTTTAAAATTGAAGCATTTGTGAATAGCATAAGGAATCCAGATATCAAATATGCAGTTTGTGCAGCGCAAAAAGCATCCTTCACCGAAACTTTCACCTACAAGTCTACAAGTCCAGTGGAGACAAGAAAAGCGAGATAAAAGAAATTACTGAGCAAATACTGAAAGAAAGAAGTCGCGCGCAAAATCTTGCTGCTGCGGTAAAATCGGACATTTTTAGCGTAACTCCAGGTCTGTTAAGAAAAGATCAAGATCTGCTTCATCTCCAAGGGACAACAAACGGACAAACAACACCAAATCGCACGAGTCACCGTTAAACTAAAACGAACTAGCACTGAGAGGCAAGAACTAGCTCCCACAACCGATGGCCCCGCAATCTTCATTTCCATCATACAACAGAAAAATAATAACCTTACTGTTTGCGGGTTGATCAAAAGAAAGAAGCAAGTCCTCACGATAGACACAGGAGCATCTCAGTCCGTAATAAGGCCCGATTTAGTTAAAGGGGCTGTGCAGCCGTTAAATAATGTAAACTGCGCACCGCTACTGGGAATTAAGCTATCGTCTATGGAAGAGCCAGGTTGCGATTGACTATCGCAAACATCAGCGCAGATCACGTGATTGTTGTCGCTGATATAATAGATGAAGTTGTTATCGGTGGACACTTCATGATATAACGGTATTAATCTGAATATGGGGCAGCAGATAATGATCTGGCATAACGTGGAGATCCCCTTATATGTTGGATATGAGAGCCATCGAACGCCAAAAATTACCACCTCTGGCGGTACCTATAGTTTGGGCACGTGTGGAGGCGGATTGTGTGGACAACCGGTTGTGGGTGGTAGAACGAGAACACGTAAGGAACGACATGATAACAGCTACAGCTCTCATGATAAGCTGCAACAATGGAAAAGTTCCTGTGAGGGTACTAAATCTGTCCAGCAGCGAAAAGACAATTGGCGAAAATGCTGAAATCGGCTGATGTGAGCCTGCAGGAGCCGTAATTAATTGTGCGACACATTCAGCATGCCCAAAAATAACTGCTATAGAGCAGGATTTGCTAGTAGAGCAGGTGGATAAATGGGTAGCAGAACTTAAATCACCAGTGAAATAAAGCGAAGCAGTTGCTAAGAAAACATACCTCCGTCTTCGCTCTAAATAATAAAAGCCAAGGTAGAACAGCAGTTGTGTAACATGAATAAATACAGGCGAAGCGAGGCCCATCTTCGAGTCCATGGAGCTCGCCGATAGTGCTAGTAAAAAAGAAAGATGGCAGCACCAGATTTTGCGTCGACTATAGAAAACTTAATGATGTCCCCAATTGTCCAAAGACGAATTGACGATACTTTAGACACGTTGTTCGAAACGAAATGATCCGATAAAGACAAGGAGAAAACTGCCTTTAGCGCGAACAATGGTTTGTGGCAGTTTAAAGTGATGCCATTTGGGCTCTGCAATCCTCCAGCTACTTTGCAGCGCTTAATGGAATGTGTACTTAAGGGGCTTAACTGGAAGACTTGTTTAGTGTATCTGGATGACATAATCGTGATGGGAAAAACTTTTGATGAGCACCTCAAAAACCTGGATGAAGTTCTTAAGCATATAGCGGCTGCAGGACTTGAATTAAGTGTTAAGATATGTGCGCTGTTTCAAAAAGAGGTCAAATACTTGGGGCATCGTGTAACAGCAGAGGGCGAAGATAAAATATTGGCAGTAAAGAATTGGCCTCGTCTACAAAATCTTCATGAGCTACGTAGTTTCCTAGGGCTTTGCACATACCACAAGTGATTCGTGCCAAACTTTGCTCAAGTGACTGCCAGCTTGCATGTGTTGGCAACAATACCACTGGAGTGAGGCAGCAGAAGAGGCGTTTCAGAGGCTAAAGGAGCTTTTGTGTACTGCACCAGTTCTTGTCTATACTATAGCTGGACATGAATTTATATTGGATACAGATGCAAGCGGCTACGGAATAAGAGGTGTGTGGCGATTAATGCGATGGAAACAGTTATTGGTTACTATAGCAGGGTATTGTCCAAGGCCGAAAAAAATTATTAATTAGTATGTTAAACATTACCACAAATACCTATATAGCCAAAACTCTACCATAAGGACGGATCACTCCGCATTACGGTGGTTGCTGCAGTTTAAAAACCCCGTAGGGCAGTTTGAACGCTAGATTGAACGTCTGCAAAGCTATGATTTGAGCATTGTGCACAGGAGGAGGAGGATCCCATTTTGTGAAAAATTATATCGGCCAATCAGGAAAACATAAGATCGGACCGTAACGAAGTACCGGCAGAAAGCCCGCTGGCAAAATTATACTGGGCTCAGTGAAATAGCCTTAAAGTGGTAAATGGTTGCGTATATCGGAATTGGAAAAGTGCTGATGGAAAAACTACAACGGACTTAATCGTCGTACCAACTTCCCGGATAAAAGATGTAATGAAGGAGTTTCATTATGGTCCCAGCGGCGGTCATCTGGGTGTAGCAAAAACACTGGAAGAGATAAAACACAAGTTTTACTGGGTAGGCTGCCCACAATCTGTAGCCTAATGGATACCTAATTGCGAGCAATGCAGTGCGGCCAAGGGCCCAACAAGGAAAAGTTGTGGCAAGCTACAACAGTACAACGCGGGGGCCCATTTTGAGTGGATAGCAATTGATATCGCAGGCCCATTCCCTGTTAGTAATGTTGGAAGTCGGTATCTGCTAGAAGTAATGGATTATTTCAGCAAATGGCCCGAAACTTATCCCATTCCAAACCAAGAGTCCAAAACGGTCGGCCATATTCAAGGACATGCGACATGTATGAATCAGAAAGGGGAGAACGACACCACCGCATCCACAGTCGGATGGGATGGTAGAAAGGTTCAACCGGACCCTGGAAGAATATCTCAAAGAAGTGGTCAGTACACACCAAAAGGATTGGGACGAGCATGTACCAAAGTTTCTTCTGGCATAACGATCAGATAGACACGATTCAACGTCATGCAGTCCAGCAAAAATCGTGTTTGGGACAGATCTAAAACTACCAGCCGACTTAGAGTTTGGCGTGAAACCGATTCCTGCACACAACGATAATGAAAATGTTCCGCAGGTGTAAGAAGAACTGCACGAGCTTCATGAGTTTGTCCGCAATCGCATCAAAATGTCCAGTGACAAAATGAAAGCCAGGTATGATCGAGCATCAAATACGGAAGGATTTACAGAAGGACGACTAGTTTAGCTTAACAACCCACAACGGAAAAATGGATTATCTCCCAAACTGTAAACCCACTGGGAAGGACCATACAAGGTGATCAGAAAATTGAATGACGTGGTTTATCGGATACAGAAATATCAAAGTCCGAGGAGGTCTAAGATGAAGGTGGTCCACTTGGAGCGGCTAGCCAAGTATGGCCGAGGGAATATTGAGCCTCTTCGGGGCGGCAGTGTTACGCTAGTGTTAGTGCTTAAATAAAATAAAATAATTAAGGATTAAAGCGAACTGCTGGGTATGTTTTTTTTGTCTTTTCGTTGCGAATCGAACTCACAACTGACAAGCTAGTGCACTACCTACTAGCCTACAGGGGCACCTACGAACTGTGTGACTTGCTAAGAAAACTTATGGTACAACAACAAAATTTCTAGTTACAAACTGCGTAAAAATTTTATAGACGCAAGCGACAACAATTTGTTATGCTGTTAACTAACTGCGTGACATGCAAGACAAAAAAAATCCTGTTTACTAACTGCGTAGAAATTTTATACGCGCAAGACAACAACAAACATGTATTCTGTTTAACATCTGCGTAGTTTTCCAAGAAACCTTTTCTAGAAAAGACAACAACAAATATCTTAAAATAATTTCCAAGAAACTTTATCAGTATAAAAATAAAAACAAAAATACACACAGACATACTGGCGCCTATACATTGAATAAACAACATACAACAACAAAATGTGATACAAAGGGTGTAGAAGATTGCTAAATTTTCTACACTTTTAATAAATAAATATAAAAGGACATCGTCTGAGTGGATAGTCAATCAGTGTAAAATTAAACCTCATAAAGTACAGACGTGCATTTTAAGTAAATTGTTCTGAAGTGTCAACTTTGCGTGGTTAAAATAAATAAAATCGTTATAAATTTAAAAATTGTAAAACCTGGTGTTATTTATTTTCAATAAAGAGCTCACAACAGAACGTTTATAAGAGGCATAAACGGGACAATATAAACTGTGAGTGCGTCACCCACACCTTCTTCAGTATTATTAATACTAAGAATTTTTACATATTTTTCGCGAAAATAAAAGTATATTTCATCTGGCATTTCTGCCTTAATTGTAAACAACGTGTTTTATTTTTTTTCGTGCAAATTTTATAATTTTATTAAATTAAAAACTAATTATTAATTATCCAAGAGTAATGAAAAGCGTTCGGGTAATTCGTCAAAATATAAAATGCAAAAACATCATTTGACAGAGACATATCAGCCAACAGATTTAATTTATTGGCTGAAAATGATAAAGAAGAAGCACAGACTTTATAAGAAAAAGTTCCACCAATAATTGTGGATAAGTCTCACGGGTTTTCGATCTTAATGGGAATAGTTGAAAATGAATATTCATACAAAACAATGACTATTGGTACTAAAATATTGTCAGACTCAATACAGCTTTACGAGGAGGCTTTAAAATTTCGTAAGGAACGTAAGTTTAGTTTTAATACACATGAACTTAAAAGTGCCAAGTGTTTTAAAATGGTTATGTTTGGTCTTCCTCGTATCGATACCACAATAATTAATGAAGAATTTATCAAATATCACAATATTACCCCTGTAAGTGTTAAAAAAATTAAGACAAAGAGGTCAACAGACGATGATACATTATACATGTTAGAGTTCGACATAGCACATGTATGGAAACGAGAAATTTTAAAAATAATATATTTTTCAAAAATAGCAGTATATTGGAGGAGGGCACTAAAAGGTAACAGAAGCCCAACACAATGTGCTAAATTTTTGATGAACGGTCATGGTGCAAAGAACTGTAGTAGAGTAGAGATTTGCCCAGCATGCTCAGGTAAACAAAACTAGGAGAACTGTTCATTAAGCAAGAGTGCTCAAGATGGCAGTGTAGTTTTTAAGTGTTTTAATTGCACGAATAAGAATCTTAAAAATGTGAACCACACATCTGATGACCCTAAGTGCCGTTGCCGAAAAAATATTTGGAAATTCGTCAACGAGTCTCATCAGTTCCTAAGTCCAGTATTTCGAGATCAAAATCCAACAATTTTATCGTTGACGAAATCAATTATCGGAGTTTGACAAAGCATCAGCCAAACAAACCATACATGTCTAGATTTGCATAAAGTAATATGTACTCAGAAGTAGCAAAAAGTAAGAACGGTATGGATGATGATATCTCCAATGATAAGCTGTTGGAAATATTTTTCGAAGCTGTCGTTGCACTTCAAAAATGTCAAAAGAAGTATGACAAGCTGAGAGTTTTAGGCATGATGCTCAAACATGCCATATAACTCAACTTTTATGCAAGCCCCACTGTCGGTGGGGCTGCTCAACGATGAAGGCATACGGCAGTTAATTTCCGACTATCCTTCTACTTTCACCACCTGTTTCATCTATATGCACTGGAACGCACGCACAACGACTGAGTCTGCTGCTGCACAGCTAGAGCAATTTTAATATAGCAAGAAAAATGATATTGTGTTACTCAATGAGACGTTTTTAAAACCACATCACAAGTTTAAGCTGGGTGGAGGTGTACTAATAGCAGTTAAAGCTAACATTTAGCATCAATTAGTACCAAAATTTAGAACGAGATGCATTGAAACTATTGCAATACAAATAATTATTGATAGACGTCCAATAATTTTCACATCAGCGTACATACCACCGGCTTATTCTGCTGAGATTGAACGAGATCTGGATGTAATGACAAACACGTCAGCCGATTTTTTTATATTTGGCGATTTTAATGCACATCACACCCAATGGCATTGCGTGTCAAATAATACCGCGGGCAATCAACTATATAACCATTGCCTCCATTCGCAATACTATATTTATTACCCAGATGATTTTACTAGGTATGGACAAAATTTAACAGTTGTCCAACCCTCCAATGTTGATATATTGTTATCAAATGTTAATTTTTTTACTCTGGAAACGCATCCCAATTTATTACAGTCGGACCACACACCAGTATCGTTTGTAATTTCTGGACAGGTTTGTCATTTGGTAGGGTCGGTTCCCTTCCCTGGCTTGAAGATGAAATCAGACGTCAGGATATTGATCAAACTGTAAGTAATTCAGATGGGCTAGAGATATGTTTGAACAAATTGATTGCAGTTGTAAAAGAGTCTTATAATAAGATTCCTGTTGGATTGAAAGATTCTTGGCTTATGAAGATTTCAGAATCTAATAAAATGTTAATTGGTCAGAGAAACTAATACATACTATTACGTAAGTTTCACAGCTGTAGATATTTGAATATGAGGCTATATTTAGCAGCGTTATAAAGCAATTGAATAGATTAATTGATTTCCACCTCAATAGAGATGGAAATGAAAGCTGGTCCAGATTTATTTCAAAGTTACCTACTGGCTCTAAGAAATTTTGGAAGCTATCAAAAGCTTTAAAGGGCAAAGTTTCAAATGTTGTAGATTTGCATGTGAATGGTGAAATACTGAAAACTGGCATTGAAAAGGCAAACGCAATCGCTAATGTATTTGAGACCTCTCTTGCCATTACGTTAAATAATTTATCACCATTAGATTCTGATGTTTCGAATTACATTAGAAGTTTAGAGGACGAAGCTCAGGCTAACGCTACACAAGCACATCTACTGATTGTAATGAAATTAAGTCATATGTTTTTATGTTAAAGGATAGTAAATCACCGGGCCTAGACGGCATTAACTTTAACTTTTAAAAAGACTAAAGTTATTCCCATTAAAAAACCTGGCCCTTGCCAGGTTTTTATCTGAAATTAGCGAATAGTTATAAGCCTATTAATATTTTGAGTTTTTGAAAAAATTATTCACAAAAGGATTGTTGAATTTTCGACTAGTAATAATATTATTAATAATCAACAGTTCAGTTTTCGTAAGGAGTACTCTACAACTCATCAGTTAAAGAGAGTGACCAATTTTATTGTAAATAACAAAAGAAATCGTTTAAGTACTGGTGTTATTTTTCTTGACATTTGATTCTATTTGGCATTAAGGTCTGTCATTTAAACTTAATACTTTTAATTTTCCTAAGTATTTACAGAATACTATAAGAAGCTTTCTAGATAACCGTACATTTATTGTTTGTGTTGATAAAACCTATTCCACCGAAAGAAAAATTCTTGCCGGCTTGCCTCAAGGTTCGGTTCTATCGTTAACACTGTATTCGATATATACGACAGATATTGTAATTCATAAGGATCACGAAGCAGTTTTCTATGCAGATGATAGTGCTTTTATTTGCCTTGGTAAAGTTTCAAATGCTATAATTAAGAGAATGCAGAATTGCGTTACATCAGCACAAAAGTATTTTGATAAATAGAATATAAAAGTAAATGACTTGAAAACACAGGCAATAATATACCTTTGCAGGATCGTATGAAATATTCAAGAGTAATCTTAGATAGAAAGCTAACTTTTAAGCAACATATTAATTATGTTTGCGAGATAGTATTATATAAAATGTGTATTCGTCCAATTATGAGCTATGGCGGTCAGGTTTGGTATAATATAATTATAAAATAATTAAAAAATGTTTAACACATTTGTAAGGGAATCGACTCTGTCATTTAATGAAAAATGCAGAAGTCTGAATCTGGAACTATAAGAAATTTACTGGACGATCACTTAGAATCTTTTATATAAAACAATCTGTCGTACTCAATTTAAAAATTTCTTATAACTTTTTTGATTGTATGAGCTTTTTTAGTGAACAACTATTCCTTAACTCTTTATTTTTAGTTTCAATATATTAAATTGTTAGATGTTAATTGCTGCAATATTTTAAATAAATTCTCATAATATTGTAAATATTGCAAATAAATAAATAAATAAATAAAAATAATATTATATTTATAATACATATTTGACAGTAATAATTTCTTCCACACCTTGTTGATAAAACATTTTTCATCTGAACAAATGCCATCGGCCATGGCAGCAGTTACTTTTTCGTACCATAATTTATCTATGTATAATATTATTATTAAATTCCCATATGAGAAGTTCTAACAGATTCAACTACCCACATATATTTTTCTCGATTTAGAACAAGACAAAAAAAACACAAAAATTATTTTCTTTATTTTTGAAACTTTAGATTTTTAATACCTTATAATTTTAGTTTTTCCAGAAATTTTTAAGGATATGTCCGACAATGCGACAATAGTGACACAATGGTTTTGATGTTTTTCTTTTAAAATTTATTTGTAGTTTTTAATATCGTATTTTCAATGGAATTACTCCTCTTTAGAATTTTTCCTGAAGTTTATTTTCAACAATAGGTCCTTGTCATCTCTTACCTAAAGTTCTGCGATTAGTGTATCGTATATGTCAGGTAGACTACGAAGTAGCTTACATAAAATCTAAGCTACTTTGAAAATTTCTAAGTCGTTTTTGCTTTCTGTTTTGCATGCGATGTAGAATATGTTCTGAATGTTCCTTTATACTTTACCAACCCAATTATGAATAACTATTCCCCGGGAGTTTTTTCTCTCTTTTCCAGTTCAGCTATTTTAAACAACACAGCTGACTACGAAAATTCGATATTCCCTTTCCCGCAATAGCATTCTCCCCGTGTGTTTAAAATAGCAGAATTTGTTCCTGGGAAAAATGAACTCCCAGGGAACTCATTTCCCGGGGAATATTTAAATTTGGGCTGTATATAATGCTAAATCATGGAATTTGATAACCTCGTTTATTTAAGGTATATATGTTACTATTCTTTATTAAAGGAAATACAACGTGTTAATCAAGCCAAATAAACTATTTGATACACATTAGGGTTATGTAAATAAGTACAGGAATAATTCGTTAAAGGAACTGCCAACAATTATAAAAACATTTGCTTGTGAAATTTGTTTAATTTTGCCTTTGTTTTATTTTCTTTTTTAGTATTTTATGCTTAATTTATATGATCTGATGTATTTTTAAAATGATAGAAAATTTTATAGAGAAAAGAAAATCCTTACTTAGAATTCTCGTTATGATGTCAATCACAAACAAACACAAGACTAAGCTCAGGCTACTGTGGGCATCAACAAGTAGTTGATAACTTTATTTTTTCCTGACACTAGTTGACCAGACTTTGAACTCAATTGCCGATGAAGCATTGTGTCAACCCTTGCATTACTTCCGCCATGCAACACAGATAATCTGGAGACAAAAAGGCTACTACACTCATCAAATAGAAGTAGCGGTTCGAAATCAAGGACCCCAAAAAGCTTTAAATATATGAACATAAACTAAAAAATCGTTAATAAAGAACTGAGAATATTTCTGGCAATAAGTGTGAAACATGGGCGAATATTGAATTTCAATGATATTAACTTCGCAATAAGGACGTTAATTAATAATTATCAAAAGTGCCATACTATATTACTATCAATTCACATAAACTTTATTCTATTGGAAACTGTTTGCTGCGAGAAATTTCTTTTTATTTTGATAGCACACTGTTGCAGTTCTTTTGTGTAGTTGCTGTTGAAAATATTAAAATTTATTTCTAAACTATCATATCAAAAAATTACAGTTCAAGGCTGCACGGAACACATCTATCAGATAGAATGTCAGGTGAACCAATTTCATTTTGGACCTCGGACTATAATTTTTATGTATCCAGTAAACCACGTTAATCAATTTCTTTTATGGTACCACCCTGTGCGTTTGCAGTTTAGGGCATAATCCTTTCTTGCGCTTAGGGTCGAATAGTACAAAAATTTGGCCTCCAGCGAATCTCCACGTGTTTTCTGTTGGGTCATACCTGGCGCTCATTTTATCGCTGCACATTTTAATGTGGTTGCTGACAAACATGGAAAGCGTATCTTCGAACGCAGGTTTCGGTTTAACGTTAAATTCTAAATCCGCTGGCAGTATAAGTGCGCTTCCATACCGGTATGCTAGTAGAAACTTGGGCCCATGATCATAACAATCCTTTTGTACGATTGAATTTTTCTACCATGTCATCAGACTTTGTACGCAGTGGTGCCGTTCTCATCTTGTTGCCATATGCGTATATATACCGTATCGGCATACACTTCGAGCCATTTACTAAAATAATTGATTACTACCAGTACATACCGGTTTCCAGAGTTACTGACAGGGAATAAGCCTGCGATATCCATAGCTATCAGCTCAATTTCGTAGTTTGCAGCCGTGTCTAACACAAATTTCGGTGCAGCGATCCGACAAGCTTACCCCAAGTTTTTGACATCCGTTATACGCTTAAATACATCACTTAAGGTTGACGTATACTTTAAAAGTTTTCCTTTTATGATTATGCCATCCAGATACACGAAGCACGTCTTCCAATTGAGACCCTTAAGCACACGTTCCATGAAATGCCTAAAATTAGCCGGAGAGCTGCAGAGCCCAAATGACATCACCCTGAACTGCCACAAGCCATCGTTGGTGCCAAAGGCAGTTGGCCTCATTAGCTATATCTACTTGCCGGTTACCGTTCTGGTAGTCCAGGGTGGAGAACATTTAATTTCAAGCAGCATATCAAAGGTATCGTCCCTTTTATTTCGTATTTCGCCACTGCCCTTCTTCCACTTTGGCTTTTGTTAGGGCGAAGCATGGTTTCCCAGCAAATGTTTCGCTTTGTTTCTATTAAAATAACTCAATTCTGCCATCCATTTTGCCATCTATTCTGCTAATAAATCCCTATTATTGGGTATTATTTTAGGGCATACAATAGGCTACAATTAATTACTTTTACAAGAAATAGGAAATTTCTGTGCTAGCGGTGGGGACCTATTTCTTTTCGTTAATCAGCCCGCAAGCGGTAAGATTGCTGTTTTTCTGTTGTAATGGAAATTACGATTGTGGAGCCATTGATTGTGGGAGCTAACTTTTGCCCCTCAGTGATAGCTCGAGTTAGTTTAACAGTCACTTACGATTTGGTGTTATTTGTCTAGTAGTTGTCCCTCTGTGACGAAGCAGATTTTGACTTTTTCTTTGCGCTGGAAATGGCCAATCTGCCGCATTTCCTCCATCTCTGTTATCTCTCTTCTTTGGTCTTGCGTATCAGCCTCAAGACCTCGTACCTTGTAAAAGCTGCTGAGTTCCATGCTTCAATTCCTTTTTTGTCTGCAAATTCGTATGTCCCAATGTCGATATAAGCGCTTGAATTCATCAATTAACTTCCTTTGCAATTCCACCTTATTGTCCGTTGTGGGCAGCACCAACTTACTAAGCTCTTTTTTGAAACTGCTCAACTTTTAACTTATCAAACTTCGTTATGATTTAATTTATTTTACTTTATTATTTTGCAATACTACTTCTGATTTGTTCCTTTAATAAACATTTAGTTTATTGAGATCTTTTATTGCACTCATAAAGTCGAATGAATGTATCATTTAATAAGCGATTATTGATTAAAATTTTATAAAATATATTTGCTGCGTTAGTATAGATCCCTAATCTCTGTCTCAAATAAACCTTAAAAATACTATTGCTTACAATTTAAATTCACCACCTTGCCCTGGAGTACGGCATTATCAGATTGCGTATTATTGTTATTTCGTTTTGTGTTGCCATACTTCCTACATTATTTTTACTTGTAATGTATACCCACATCTTTTAAAACTTAACATATATCAATCTATTTTTCTAACTCTTTTCTCTATTTCAGGTGACAATTGTTCTTGATTAATTATAGATTTTCAGTAAGTTCTGGTTAGCTTTAGCATGAAAATTTTATGAATTTCGGTTAAATTTTAAAGGGCCTCGGGTAACAGAGTATAAATTGGGGTTCATTCAGTCATTTCCTAAATTTTTCCATATTCTTTCTACGATATTGACTTGAAATTTTATAGTTATAGTTTGTAAACTTACCTTTATTTAATTTGTTCTCACAAAAAGTTTTAAGCTGCATTTGATCACACCAGTCTGTTTTATATGATGACGTGGAAACGTCTGATATGTTGTTTTCATTATTAATATTTACATCTTGATTATGTGGGTTTATTTTCTGGTATTCAAAGGCAATGCTTTCGAGCTCTTCTCCAGCTGATCCATAGCTTCTTAAAATATCCAAATTATTTACAAAAAGAGTGTTTGCAGAAAACATGTTATCAGTGGCTGACTGAGTGTAACTTATTGGTCGATGGTTAACTTCCAGATTGCTAAGCTTAGTATTCTGTTTGTTGTTCTTTTCGTTATGCGGGATAGAATTTAAAGTTTTTTCTTTATATGTGTTTTTTATTCGATTAGGATTTCCTGTGGTGTTTCTCGGCGAATTTTTTTTCAAAGTAATACAAACTAATATAAATGTACAAAACACGAAAACAAACGAAACACCGCATATTATTCCTGTTATGTTTTCAATTGAAAAGTTTCTTATTTTCGTAGATATGGAGTTTGAATATAGCGGATCACCGCAGCTTGAACCCGTTAAATAGGAAGGACAAATGCACCGAAAACTGCCAGCTTCGTTAATACATGTAGCCCCTTTCCCACACGGATGATTTTTACATTCATCCACATCAATTTCGCATAGTGTTCCAGTAAATCCTCTACATAAGCAATGAGGCATGCCGTCTCCTTCTTCACAGATTCCACCGTTTTTGCACGGATTCGGTGAGCAAAACTTCCCGTATTCACATCTTTTGCCAGAAAGATGACTTGGACAGATACAGGAGTAATTATTGGGTCCAAAATGTTCACAATGACCACCATATAGACAGGGAAAAGAAGCGCATGGATCTAAATCAGTTTCACACATTTGCCCTGAAAACCTTTCTGGACATAAACAATTAAATTTATTGCCAAGATCTTTGCAGAAACCAGAGTTCAAACAAGGTTGACTGCCACATATCCCAAGATTATTTAATACTTTTAAAGGATCACAATAGAATTCAACATTTGTGAAACGTTTTAAAGCTGCAACAGATATACCGCCAGATATATATAGAGGTAACATTTCTGTTCCTATTTTTAAATCGGTCATACAGCCAATAAAGCCTCTGTGAATATCTTCATATCCTATTATGGTATGATGAGGTATTACCTCAGCTCCTAAGAATAAATCATTTGCTTGCAAGTTTAGAATAATATTTACTCCAGGGGCACTGCCTTGAGCAAAGTGCTTATTGTCAACGACCAACTTAGCTGTGTTAAGAAATCGCTCTAACTTTATAGAATGCCAATCTCCATCTGATATATTAACACTTGATACAACAACGATTCCTTCTCCTGAACCTAATTCAAACCTGTATTGCAGAGCACCATTCAAAATTTCAATTATATTATAATCTATCGGCCCACTTGCGTAAACAAGAGTTCCAGATTGTTGCACTGTTCGCACATTTAAGGAAAACAAAAATTTACTTCCTACAAGATTTTGGGCCATAGATTTAATAATTTTATAATGTGCATAACTTTTTCCATTAAATGATACTGGCGTTTTAAGATTTGAACAAGTCTTATTTTGACAGTTTGCTGCTTGAATTTCGCAGTTAAAGCCTGAATAGCCTGTTGGACATATACACTGATATCCAATCGCTGTATCGGCTGGCCAGCATTGTTTTTGTAAAGGACAAGGATCAGAAGAACATGCGTTAACGGGTTCGTCACAATTTTTTCCATCAAACCCTTGCTTACATAAGCAATTATTGATATATTCGTACATTGGCGTAACATAACTGACCACGTCTGTATAATACGTTCGTAAGTTATTTTTCATTAGGCGTAATTGTTTCTTGCAATCGCCATGAATGCATGTATTCGACAAACATTCATTTGAGATCAGCTCTTCCACAAGTAAGTTAGAACTATATTCAATTTCGTCAAGTTTTTTTGAAATTTTATAACGAATTTCTTCAGCAGAATAATAACTTTCTGACAGTGGAACAATTTTTTGTTTTTGCACCGTAAAAACTACCTCTAAAATATTATAAGAACGTCGTTTTTTAGAAGGATTTCGAAATGTAGAATTTTTTCTATAATTATCATTCTCATGAAAAGGTTCGTTATGGTTTAGAGCGACAATGACTACGTCGTTTTGGCCACATCTCATTATTTCTCGAATAGAACGTATAAAACTCTTGCGATGACTTAAAATAAAATCTTTTGGGGTAACTTTACCGAACTTTATAATAATTGAGTTTCTAACCATTTCATTTGTTATTATTTCTACATTTATACGAACTAACGCATGTGCTAAAAATTTTCCATCTGAAACTGTAACTTTTATTTGATACAACCCAACGTCAAGATTTTTTACAGCAAAAAGTTCTCCAGTTTCATGAGATATATTAAAAAGCTTAAGAGCGGAATATTCATGGCCACTGTCTGGAGCTAGTTCGAAGGTGAACGTATCATATTTATCCAGATCTGAAACATATACTTTTCCAAGAAAACCCCCAGCAAAGTCATCGTCATAGGAGTTAACAGTTATCTCTAACGGCGTTAAAACGGGTGGATATTGGCTTTCTTCAATTATTTGAATTGAAATCCATGTATCAGAATAAAGGGGTGGGATACCATTGTCAAAAACTCTAACTTGTAAAATATATTGATCGCAAATATGATGATTAAACCGAGCCGATGTTCTGAGACTTCCGTCTTGTTCCAAACGAAAAAATCCTCCATCATTTCCACTTTTAAAATCAAAGGTGAAAGGACTGCTGTTTGGAAATTCATCAGCATCAAATAATTCAAACGTTAATATAATAAAGCCCAGCGGTTTATTTTCTTGCAAAACAAAACTGTAATTTGATTGTTGAAACAATGGTGGATTATCATTTATATCAAGAACTTCTATTAATACTTGAACATAACTGCATAACTGAGGTAGTCCATTATCACATGCTCTTATCTCAAGTGTATATGATGATATGTTTTCTCGATCTAGATCTTTTTTAACATATATATCTCCAACAAATTCGTCAATAGAAAATTGATTTAATCTGTCTCCCTTATCAATGTTATATACTATAATTCCATTCTGATCTGAGTCTTCATCCATAGCTGTAATCTGTGCTATCATTTCATCTTTTTTTGCATTCTCAGCCACACGAATACGATAAATATTTTGTGAGAACTGAGGGAGATTATCATTTATATCTAAAATACTTATGTTCACAAATGCTTGAGTACTTAGAGGTGGCGTTCCTCTATCAACCGCTTGAACTGTCAGGAAAAATGATTTTGTTTTTTCATAATCTATTTCTAAATTTACTGATATTACTCCAGTTTTAGAATCTATTTTAAACTTTTGTTGTTCATTCCCTCCAATTATATAATATAATACTTCAGCATTCAGACCAATATCATCTGAAGTTGCATAAATTTTAATAACCTCTGAATGAATTGACGATCCCTCGGATAATGATGTCGAATATTGCTTTAACTGAAAAATCGGCGGATTGTCGTTAATGTCGAGGATATGTATGGTAAGATTTGCAGTAGAAAATAACGTTGGATGACCGTTGTCTCTGGCTTTGATATTTATGTTAAATACAGAAGTATTTTCTCTGTCTAAAGATTTTTTTAGTTTTACTATACCATTAGAGGAATTGACGTCAAAGAAATCATTTTCTTCAGAAAATGAATAAGATACCTTTCTATTTAAACCAAAATCATTATCAGTTGCGTGAACTTTTGTTACAATTGTGTTTACTTGAGCATCCTCGGGTATGCTGACAATATATTGTTCCATTGAAAATTCTGGTATGTTATCATTTACGTCATTTACAGAAATAAAAATTTCGCTAACACACTCCTTTAACAACTCTTTTCCATCTTGAACATGAACGAGTAATATGTAAACTGAATGTTTTTCACGATCTAGTTCTTTAGCTATTTTCAGCTCACCAGAATTTTTTTCGATATGAAAGTCGTCTGAAAAGTTCCCAGTTAAATAGTATCGCATTTTATTGTTGGGATTTATATCGAGATCAATAGCATTTATTTCAACCAGCGTTGTTCCAATCGGTGTAGACTCATTGACTAAAATATTGTACATTAATTTTAAACATATGGGAAAGTTATCATTTTCATCATTGATATTAATTGATATATAGGCGTACGAAATAAATTTCCCATCAGTTACAGCAACACTAATATTGTAACTTTCTATGAATTCACGGTCAAGTTTTTTTGAAACAAATAATTCCCCAGTATTTGAAATTTGAAACTGGCAGTAATTGTCACCAGATATTATAAAGAAATCCAAAGAATTTTTCTGCGAATCTATATCGGTCACTAGAAGTCGTACTAAAACTGTGCCGGGTATAACATTTTCTGATACGGACAAATATTGATTTTTTATTTTAAATATGGGGGGGTTGTCGTTACAGTCTGCAACAGTTAAAGCAACTGGTACCTTAGATATTTGCTTAGGGTGACCGTTATCACTTCCAAAAATATTAAAATAATACTCCGACTTCGACTCTCTATCTAAAGTAGTAAGTAGTGTTATCCATCCAGTATAAATATCTATTCCAAATATTTTTGAGTAACTTTCGTCCTCCAAATAATATCGCACATCTCCGTTAGGGCCTTCATCAATATCTATAGAAGTAACTTTTAGTATATTCGAGCCCTTTTCAGTATTTTCTGGAATAACAACATTGTATACTGTATTGGAGAATTTTGGAAAGTTATCATTTTCATCATGCACATTAAAATAAATATCGACATATGCGTATAACACAGGGTATGTTGCAGTCTCAGACATTGCTATTATATGCTCTGTGCTGGATAATTCTCTATCAAGCCTTTCTATTAACATTATCTCTCCACTTTCTGAAACAGAAAATTTCGATGTATCTGTTGCAAGTGAATATTTAACAGAAAAATTGCCATTTACTTTTAATTTCGCTAATATTGAACCAGGAGCATACGATTCTTCAACATTGATATTCAGCGTAGATGGTTCAAATGTTGGAATGGGTATATTTAATTGTAAAATTTGCAAAGACACTGGTAAAAGGCTATAGAATTGTTTTGTATCACCATTATCTGTTGCTCTTACGAAGAACTCCATTAGATGAGTTGAACAATTTTGTAATGGCTTTGTGATAATCAGGTCTCCATCAACACTTAACGACAAATATTCCATATATAGATTACTATTAGTTGAGTTTTCAAATGTAAAATTTAAGGCTTTGTTATTATTTTCATCCATATCCACTGCTGTTATCTGAAAAACAAACGCAAACAATTTAGTAATACAAATTATATGTTATTAAGGATATATTTATTTAATTTCAAAATTCTGAAAGGTGATAGAAATAAAATTTCACAAATCCAAATTTTATTTCGACACAATTCAAATACCTTAATATGATTTACTTTATTAAAATAAGAAACAACAAAAGAAAAAAACTACAAAAACATATTCGTATGTATTCTTAATTAGAATTTACAAGCCCAATTGAAAAAAACGTACGCTTTAAAATTTCTTTGCTGTTCTTAGCAACATTATTATCGATTAAAACTAGTATAATCTAGTTTAGTTTAATTAATAACAAATGAACACTCATCCCCATATTTGTATTGTTTATTTTAGTTACCAAAATCTTAATTTAAAAAGCGTACGCATAAAAAGACTGAAGTGAAAAATAAAAATTATTTGTCCGCTGTAGCTTTGAACATGCTAAAGATACGAGACTAACCAGATATGGATCATAAAGCATATAATCCAATAAGCAGTTTAAATGTTTTAGATATCCACACCAGTTTATGGAAAGTTGAATATTTTTAATTATTAGTTAGTTGTTAATAGTTCTATGAATAACATCGCAAGTGGAGAAAATTAGAGAAAATAGTTTGCAGTATTAACAAATAATGCATTCCCATTTTTGCTTGAAAATTCATGTTATAATTCTAATGACTTATATTAAATTCCTTCGCAGAGAACAGAAATTTTTAAACCTAACGTATAACACAGTGGTACAGAATTGAATGAAGTAGAAAAACCTGGGGAGTGATATGTTTTTTCTTGTAGGTCTTGTCGAGTTAAAGAAGAATCCAATAGTTAAATATGCAGTACACCTCCAAAATCCGGATTTACGGTTAAAAAACTGGTTTTTATACCTTTGCGCACTTATAAGCATGTAACTTTGCTGGCAACGATTCAATTTATTAGATTTGGAAAGAAGGAATTGAGATCTTTCTTTGATATATAATTGATATAAAAGGTGTTTTTTTAAGCTAGATAGAACTTTAAATTGTAAAAAGTAACACAAAAAATGAAATTTTGATGAAGCATTTTTTTTTATTTGTTTCAGTATACTCTGAAAAATCATCATGAATAGATTCTCGCTTGAACAACGGTACGAAATTATCCAAATTTACTTTGAAAATCAGTCGTCGATTTGCGCAACTTATAGACGACTTCGTCATTTTTATGGCGTACATAATCGTGCATCTGAACAAGCCATTCGTCGAACTGTCGATAGATTTCGTACCACATACTCTCTAGAGGATGCAATAACACCAACACGTCGAAGGAATGTGCGTACTGAAGAGAATATCGCCGCTGTAAACGAAAGTGTGGAAGAAGATCCAAATTTATCAATTCGTCGTCGGTCGCAGGAATTGGGGTTCTGTCCGTCCACTACGTGGAAAATTTTGCGCAAAGATCTCGGCCTACACCCGTATAAGATCCAGCTGGTCCAGGAATTGAAGCCACGAGACCATTATATGCGTCGTTCTTTCGCCGATTGGGCTCTAGAGCAGTTGGCAACTGACCCGTTGTTTTATCGCAAAATTGTGTTCAGCGATGAGGCGCATTTTTGGCTTAACGGGTTTGTTAATAAGCAAAATTGCCGCATATGGAGTGAGACCAATCCACAACAGACCCTACAGACTCCATTACATCCAGAAAAATGCACCGTTTGGTGCGGTTTTCACGCTGGTGGCGTCATCGGACCTTATTTCTTCAAAAATGAGGCCGGAGCTCGCGTTAGGGTCAATGGAGATCGTTACCGCACCATGATCAATGATTTTTTGTTTAAAAATATAGATGACATTGATCCGGACGAGATGTGGTTTCAACAGGATGGCGCTACGTGCCATACAGCGAACGCAACCATCGACTTATTGAAATCAAAATTTGGCGATAAGTTGATTTCGAGAAATGGACCTGTCAATTGGCCTCCAAGGTCGTGCGATTTGACACCACTCGACTATTTCCTGTGGGGCTACGTGAAGTCACTGGTTCATGCTGATAAACAGCAACAATTGACGCCTTGAAGGACAGCATTGTTCGTGTTATTCGTGACATACGCCCAGCAGTGCTCGAAAAAGTGGCCCAAAATTGGACGTCCAGAATGCGCTTCGTCAAGAGCAGCCGCGGTGCCCATATGCCCGAAATCATTTTCAAATGTTAATGTCACGTATTGATCCTTCGAATAAAAAAGAAATTTTGATTACAATTTAATTTTTTGTGTTATTTTTTACAATTTCAAGTTCTATCGGGCTTAAAAAACACCCGATTTATGTGTCCAGCAAACACAAATTTTGTAGATATTTCAAAAATTCTTCAAATTTGGTGATGTTTTTATATATAATTTTATTAAGAAACTATAATACTATTGAATTTATTCAAAAAGTGCGGTTAAAAATATATAAGCAATTGACTGAATTATTTAACTTTTCATGACAAAAATTGTAATGAGAGTTTGAGTCATTTAAAAATAATCTTTTATTGCATAACCAAAAACAATTACCTTCAGTTCCAAACGCATATGCGACTAATACAAAAGAAACTTATGAAGTGAAGAAAAATATACTAATGTTAGTTAGGTATACCAGAGGAAAGTCGTCGCTGACTTAAAGGTTTTGACAATTTTATTTGATATGCAAGGTGGTTACACAAAGTATCCGGGCTATCTTTGTGAATGGGATAGTCGTGCACCGAATCGTTATGACCGCAAAGTATGGCCATCTTGCGAGTCACATAGAATAGGCAGGAAAAACATTTTAAATGACTAATTAGTTAAAGCTGAGGACGTTATTCTGGCACATCTTAAACTGGGATACATGAAGCAATTTGTAAAAAAATTAGATGTAAACGGCGACACTTTCTGTCATCTCAAAGCGGTGTTCCCGAAACTAGGTGAAGCCAAAATAAAAGGAGGTAGTAATTAATTTGTTTACATATCTAGTACGTTTTTCATCGTTTTTATCTGTTTTGATAACTTTTAGGTATTTTTATTGGACCTCAAATTCGAAAAATTATGAGAGATGCAGATCAGATCAGATTATTAACAAGACGTACGTGAAAGAGTTTTGTTGCGTCAATGAGTTTTCAAGTGGGCCACTTTAGTGATGAACAAGGCGAACATTTTCACCTGGCAACTATTGAAAAACGCTTTAAAGGAAAAAATAGGATAAAAACGATTTCAGAATATTGTTGGTCACTTAAACGAGAAACTGATGATGCCGATTTAACAAAAATGTTTAAAAGTTTAATTTCATAACAAGTTAAATAACTCAGTCTTATCTATTGCTTATTTATTTTTAACCCTAAATATGCATTGAAATCGTAAATAAATGTACGTTTTGAATAAATTCAATAGTATTATAGTTTTTTAAATGAAATAATGTATACAAACGTCACCAAAGATGAAAAACTTTTGAAAAATTTACAAAATTTGTGTTTTCTGGACAATAATACCCAAATTTCTCAAGTTTTCTTAGATAAATTATATATCATTCGAAAGAACAAGCCCAACTGGTTTTAAAGAAAATAATAAAAAAATTTTACAGTCAATAAAAATCAAAATTAAATATGTGTACTTACAGCACCTGCCATAAAATTGTTTGTTAAATTCTAAGAAATACTCAAAAACTAGGGAAAAACCTTACATTTTTCAGTTTATCACTGAAAATTTATGTTCCCGTATTTTTTTTCTTTTCTCCTGGTGAGAGTAGTTTTTATATGTTGTCGCTTTACCATACATTACAAAAAAAAGTTCGGAAACAGCTTTTTGGAAGAGTTTA
This sequence comes from Trichopoda pennipes, assembly GCA_030448955.1. Classification (NCBI taxonomy): domain Eukaryota; kingdom Metazoa; phylum Arthropoda; class Insecta; order Diptera; family Tachinidae; genus Trichopoda; species Trichopoda pennipes. The sequence goes on along the minus strand of JASKUP010000062.1, from coordinate 1,220,273 downwards.
CAACGGATTTTAGTTTTACAAATTTACTCAAGTGGGTCATTTAAGCAATAATAATGAACTGTTGCATAGTGTGACTGATCAGTATGTGTGTTGCCTCAAAAGTGGAGAAACAAACAGTTTTAATCGCCGATATATTTGGGTATATTATAAGAAAATATTCACATGAGAAATAAACAAGCTATAACTCTTAATTCCTCACATAATAATAATAAAATTATAATAGTAATAATAAAAACCTAAGTGGCCTTGAAATAATTCACCACTGAAATATCATCAATATCTGAAAAAGTGCAGGGGCGTTCACTAAACCGAAAGGCAGTTGGTTATACTGGTAATTTCCATCCGTTATTACAAACCCTGTACATGTCATTGATTCTTCCGACATTTCAATTTGGTGATAACCCATTCTAAGGTCAAAAAACGTAAAGTAATTATTACCTTCTAATTGCGAAAATTCTTCATCGAGGTTTGGCATCGGAAATGGTGTCTTCTTTGTAATGCAACTTAGGGCTAGGACAATGCCAGATGCATAAGGCGATGTTGTTAGGCGAATAATATTGTTATCCAGTAATTCCTGTATTAAATTATCAACTATAGACTTTTTTGTACTTTATTTTAAAAAACTAAACAATAATATTACATAAAACTTAAATTTAGCTTTTTAAATATAAAATAAGACGAAATTTACCAACATTAACAACCAAAGAAATTCTAAAATTTAATAAATTCAGCACAAATTCTTAAAAACGGGTCAAAGTTTGCATTATTCGATCTAAATACTTTAATTACAAGTGGATTAAAATATCGCGTAAGACGAAATGGAACGTTAAATGAAATATTACTAATCAAAAAATCTGAACAGACATTTCTTTATATAAGGTTTAATAGAAACATGACATTTAACATTATTTTTCGGCTTTTTGAGTTGGCAGCTTTATTAGAACAAGTCTACTAGTATAGAATGGTAGATTCCATTGTAAACCAAGAAGACAAAATAACAAAAACTACTTTTGCACCGATTCTATGCTATTACTATAAATTTTATGAATTGGATCTCAAATTATTGAGCCATATTCCGTAAATGGTCTGACAAGAGCAGTATAAAGATCTTTTGTGACATATGGGTCACTAAACTCCTTCACCCTGCGTTTTTTTAAATCCACGAACTGCACGTGCTTTGTTAGTGGCCAATGAAATATGCTGTATAAAATTTAATTTAGCATTCAGTAAAATACCAAGATCTGAAACCACATTTAGTTTTTCAAGTTCACAGCTGCTTAAAATATACTGCACGTTTGCTGGACATCTTCGGAAGTAATACATGTATTTGCACTTTTTAATGTTAAACTCCATAAAATTAATATTATACTATGAATTAAATGCAACTAAGTCATTTTGCAGGCGAATATGATCAACGTGACGAAGTATCTTGACGTCGTCTACATATAATAGAACGTTGGAGTATTTAATGGCATTGGGTAGATCATTGATAAACAATGTAAATAATAAAGGACTCCAGATGGCTACCCTGCGGCACACCAGATGAAACGATAATTTCCTTGGAAGTAAACGTGTTAAAATAAACATCTTGAGCTCTGTTTGAAAGATATGAATTAATCCACATAAGTAAACTTTTAGTAAATCACATAAGGTCAAGTTTCCTTATCAGAAGTTTGTGGTTAACCTTATCGAATGCCTTACTAAAGTCAGTATAAATAACATCAGTTAGTTTACGATGAACAACCCCTTCTAAAACCATGCTGAGCAGGAACCAATATCGGCGATGCTTGATGGGGAATTTAGCAATACCGCTGCAGTTTGCTATATTATTCCTACGAACAGACTTAAATAATAATAAAACAATCTTGCCATATTTTAGGCAAATAACTAAATTTCAAAGATAAGTTAAAGATTATTGTAAGAGGTAGATATGGATGCAATATTTTCAAAATAATAGTCATCATCCTGATTCACGAATTTTTTTTCCTCCTGGAATAAGACATCACGGCCGAGAAGAACATTCTGAATTAACAAATCGTCAGCCACTATGAACAGATCAATATTAAACTTACAGCCATCCATCAACAAATTGTAATGTATGTAGTATGAACATGCATACCCAACCAAAAATGTAAATATTTAAATATATTTACATTTCTAACCCAAACAGAAATGCAAAGTCAAGTGACTAGTGTTAACTGAAGTGGGTCACAAGTATAATATTGAATAAAAATAATGTAATTTGAATATGTCAAAGTCACAAATAAAATGTAAATAAATAAGTAGGAGAAATGAATATGAACATAGAAATTATTGATAAGGGAAATAGAATAAAGTTATTTTAAGAAAACATAGAATAAAAATATTCTATATATAAGCTGAAGACATTGTAAATAAAAATTAGAAATAATTCTGACTTCAAAATTTAAAGTTATTTTTTTTTCTCAAAGAAAAACTTCGGCAATTAACTTTGCCATAAAGCGATTCGATTTACATCCGCACCTGGCTATGTAGCCTTTATCAGATGGTAGATCTAACTACTGCATGATTTGAAACGTCATGCTCGTCCTAGAAAGCCGAAGCCATAATTCTATGCAACAGAAACCTTCTAGTTGCAACTTTAAAGATTCCAGAGCAGGGCTGCAAATCATCACACCTTGCTAAAGAGTTGGAGACTTTCCAACTCCTGTCCAGAACACATGTCAAGCATGCTCACTGGACTGGATCATTCACTTTGCGTGTCATTATCAGTGAGATGATCCTGGCCACAATAATAACCATTATACTGTTATGGGGCCGCGAAACCACAACCACCACGTTACTCCCATATAGGGGCCAACCTCAATGATCAGCCAGAGAACTATTAAATGTCGAAAGAGACAAATAACGAACTCTGGGGCTCACAGATTCCCGTGGAAATAAAGTGGAGCTTCCAGTTGACTCCCTGCCTGTCTTCAGGGGACTGGGCTCCCTTTTTCCCCCAGTTGCACAGGTCTAGATAGCTGTTACGTACTATAAAAACCATAAATGTGCCCCCGGGGGTCGCTCTTAAGTAAAACAAGAGCATTATAGGAAATAACCACATTACACTTATCAACATTACAAAATTAACCTTCATGTTTTCATAACATTTAAATTTTCCGCCAGCAAATCCAGTCAGTGTCACAGTATGGTATACAGGTTCTCCTACGTTGTTGGAAAAGGACTTTCTTATCAGAGAACAGCCGCTACCAGGATATAAAAACATCTTGCAGTGAGTCTACCCATTATTTGGCAGCACACTGCCTGCATCTTCTGTTGAACGCCAAAATTGGTCACTCCAAATTTAAGCATTTTTAAGCACCTCCACCCGTTGAATAAATTATCCTAATGATTTCTCTGATATGGATGGAAAAATGGAAGTACTGCAACCACATCTCTTGTGTTGCAGTAATCGTTGGCATGACTTGTATACTGTTGAGTATCTATGAACCTATTGTTGCGGTGGCTTACAAATCCAGGCTCGTTAATGTTTGTTGTTTGAATGTTTTCTAAATTAAATTGCTATAAATATTGCTATTTGACACTACACTTGATGGAGGAACATTTGATGTTACATTTTGTTTTGTATATGAAATTCCTTTGTTAAACAGCCTAACATTGTGATTTTCTTAAATGTTTGTCGACATTGTTGGTTGTTGATAAACATTAGTCGGTATAGACATGCACATATCAATGTGCATGTTGTGCGGTTTCATGTTGGCTGTCTCTATAAAAGGGCAAATCACATGTTGCCGAAGATAAACCATTTAACTGCAAACATTGTTGAATATGTTCCCGTTTACGTGAATATGTGTGTTCTACATAATTGTCGCGTGTAATTCCGTTAAAACCACTGTTAGTGATACGTTGTTGTTGTCCTATATTCTCTGGAATTTGTATATGAGTAGTTGTATTTAAAATGGTTGCATGCATTGTTGTACATTTACAGTTCTACCTGCGGCGTATACTTCGATTCTGTTACCACTTTGATGCTGTATTGAGTTCATTGTATGTGTGCGCAGTAGTCGTTATTACAAAGGCACAACTGTGTGATTAGATTTACGACTGTGCTTGACTATGTAGTCTTAACCAGATGGTGGTCAAATCACTGCACAATTTGACCGTCATGATCATCCTAGGAAGCCGAAGCTATAATCCTATGCAACAGGTCTTTCCTAGTTGCAACTTTAATGATTCCAGAGCAGGGCTGCAAATCATCACTCCTTGCTAAATAGTTGGAGACTATCCAACTCCTGTCCAGAACACATGTCTAGCATGCTCACTGGATCTGGGAACATTTCACCCGGTAGGTATTATTAAAGGTGAAATGAACCCGGCCACCATAGAACCATAGACTGATATGGGGCCGCGAAACCACAACCACCACGATACTCCGATATAGGGGCCAACCTCAATAATTAGTCAGAGAACAGTTAAGTATCTAAAGAGACAAATAACGGAACTCTGCGGGTCACTGATTCCCGTGGAAATAAAGTGGAGTTTCCAGTTGTACCCCTGTTGACTTCAGGGGACTGGGCTCCCTTTTTCCCCCAGTTGCACAGGTCACCATAGTAGATCTCCATAATGTGCCCCCGGGGGGTATTACAGAAGCACACTCTTGTTGATTACTGCGTTCATTTGTTACTAAAATTTGCGTCTGATTTAATGACATATTTAATGGGGTAAATTGAGACCTTTGAACTTCGTCTAAAGACTGTTCAAGAAGATCAATTCTTCTAGAGAGGCTAGAATTAGATGTTTCCTGAAAGCTTTAAAATGTTTCCTCGTTCAGATATTCCTTGAATCTTTCTATTCGGTCCATTCGTTTACCAGACGTTGGCAAATCAACCTTTTTGCACATACCTTTTTTCATGCCCCGTAAGTTAGACATTTTTAAGTTAACCCATTCAAATTATCGTATAAATTAAATTATTTATTAATTTTTGTAAACGTTTAAATTTATTTTAATTTTCTTAGGTTTAATTTTTTTTACACACCGGCGGTTTGTTACAAATCCCACTTCTGAAAAATGTCAGACACAAAGCCGAAATCAATAAGTAAAAGAAAAACACAGAAAAGATCCCGTCGTACAGCCAATCGCTTTTACTGCTCAAAACATACTGTATTTTCCTCATTTTTGGTTGTTAGCAACATGTTTATATAAATTTTCCTTTTCTTCCTTGTGTGATATAAGTATTTTACTAAATTAATGTGCTCCTGATAAATACTTTTAGTGGTTAAAAGAAAAAAACATACAGACTTTCCACAAAAAAAAAAAAAACAAAAACAAGGAAGAGATTCTTCTAGCTGAAAGGCATCCCAACAATAAAAGAAGATTGCCTGACCTGGGAGCAATGGACAGTGTTCGCCTAGCTAAGAGGCAACCCACTCATGAAAGAAGATTGACAAACCTGAGGCAAGAGAGAGGCTTCGCCTTGCTGAAAAACACCCCCACAATAAAAGAATATTACCTACCCTGAGGCAAATTAGAGGGTACGCCTACCCAAAAGTCACCCCACTAATAAAAACAAAATTCTGCCAACCAAGTCAGGATCAACAATCTTAAATTTAATTTAAAATTAAAATTTAGGTGCCCATGTAGGCTAGTAGGTAGTGTACTAGCTTATAAGGTTGTGCGTTCGATTATCAACAAAGACCGTGGTTTTTTTCACTACAAATAAAAATTGACTGCCGGTGGGGCTGCTCAGTGATGAAGACTTGGTCACTGATCACTGTGCTGTCTTATACGACAGTTAATTTCCGTAACTATCCTTCTGCTTTCACTACCTGTCTCATCTCTTCATATCAAAAAATGGGCCACAACCGTTAACCTTTGAGGTAAATAAAAACCGGCAGCGGAAGTTAAATGAGATAACCAAAATCCCGAAGGTGAAAAAGACCAAAAAAAGAGTTTTCAGCAATAAATTTATAAATACAAAATATTTAAAACGTAAAAAAGAAAGAATTTCCAAATTTAAAAACAAAGACAATTTAATAATAAAATATGTTTACACAAAAGGAAAAAGAAAATTCTTGTTACGTATGTATTTAATGGATAAGAATAAATTGTATAATGGCCAGATATAAGAATAAAAACCTTATTAAAGAAAAAAGGAAAAGTTTAGTTTACGTCCACATAAATTTCCTTTGCCAAGAATAGACCAATTAAGTCGTTCGAAATATTTTTCAATATTTTTGGATTCCACCAACTTAGTTTGGAAGAAAACTAACGGAATATTGTATCATTTTCGACTAAAAATGATTCATAAAGATAGCCCCAAACTCTTTTCATAAAATGATGGCACTTGCGTTCAGTGGTTTAAAACCAAACGAAGCTTTCTTATATATGAATAATTTAGTTGTGTTGAGATGTTCCGAAAACATTTGCTTTCAAATCTACATGATGACTTATGAAAAGAATACAATCTAAACCAAACCAAAAAAAATTTTAATTTTTATGAAAGAAGTTACCTACCTTGGTTATAAATGTACAGATAAAGAAATATAACCTGATGGTGGCAATTATCAATTATTCAAAGTTATCTAACGCCGAAAGATGCGGATAGTGTAATATTGTTGCATTTTGTACTAATAATTTGGTATAACAACGAATTCCAGTGAACATGCCTGTGTAGCAGTACGAACACAAGAATAAAGAGGAAAACAATTACCAGTTGCATACACGTCAAAGACCTTTACTAACGGTGAAAGAAATCAATTCGAAATTGAACAAGAATTAACAGCCATTCATTGGGCAATAAGATGGAAAATATTTACCGGTAGGTATTGATCACAGATCACATTCCTGTTGTTTTCTATGAAAAACTCAAGTTCTAAATTAAAGAGAATGTGACTAGATTTAGAGAATGTGACTAGATTTATTCTTAGGGGAATGGACAATTATATCTTTGACGTGTTCTTACGAATTACAATTACAGAATTATTACAATTACAGAAATCAAACAATGTTCTGAAGGTCCGAACAGATAACAAAGAAACAGATAGCAAATAAATTAAGTGATCAGCATAAATTCTGTGCAAATAAATAATATATACGCACACCTTTGAAAAATACTGACGTCGGAAAGTAATTGAAGACTATCCTCGCGAAATATATCAAGCGTGGAAATTCAGTTATTGCAAATATGTAAACAAACGGTTTGATTATTAATACGAAAATTAACTTAGCACAATTTTTCTTTCAATTTGAAAATGTGACCGATAAGCTTCTTATAAGAAAACTACAAGTAGCACCAAGTGATAAAATTTTTAAATTTATTTAAAAAACGAATTTAAAAATAATGAGCCTATTCTATAATAAGAATGCTAGGTCCAGTTTATAGAACTATAGAAAAAATAAAAAAATATTTCTACTGGAAAAGACAAAAACAACTAAACACTTGAGGTGTCCCATGACGGTCACGTAGATACAATACAAACGTTTCCATGAATGAATACACAATCATCGTAATATGTGATTTAACAAAATACTTAGTAACTATTCCTATTATAGAATGCCAAAACCGTAGACGATTTTTAAAACTTTGTACTAACCTATAGTGAGGACGTTTATTTCGAACATGAGAACAGAATAGCCCATAAATTAGTCTTGTTAAAAATACCAACTGCTTTCAAACAATTTAATGAAGTATAATGTGAACGTATAATGTGGAAGATTACTCCAAAGAAGTAAAATTTACGTTAGAAGTATCCCACAAAATATCTAAACAATTATTAGAAAAAAATAAGTTAGAACAGAAGGTAACTTACGATAAGCCATTTTAACTTTAAACTACAAGATTTACTTAAAAATGATGTAAGCCAGTAATAGACACTAAATATCGAGGACCATTTTAATTAAAAAAATAATAAAAACAATAGCAAATTCATTTTTAACACAGAATTTGAATTATTTAAAAAAAGAAATTTAAATACATACTTTTGCAATGACATTTATGTTAATATCATTTTTAACGATAATATTATAATTATTTAGCGGAAAAAAATAGAGCATTGTCATTATTAAACTTATTATTATAATTATTATTATCAATTTTATTTTTTGGAATCATTTTTAATTTAATCTACTTTAATATGTGCTAAAATATCATAAAATATTTATAATTCTGAACAAAAAAATATATATTTGAAATGTATTACTGCGGGGGAGAGCATTTCCATATGACCATTTCACTACTGTTCATATAGCTCATCAGTGGATTTTACCTCATATTTTGTATAGAAAACACAAGTGTATTATAACGTAAGCCATTGAATAAATGAGAATTCTTACTTAAACAACACAGCGAACAACAAAACTAAAAAACACTTCTATACAAAAACACAGAGCAAACATTTCGAAAACAAAACACTTTATTTTCAATCCTTCTATATAAAGATTGCCTTTGGAAGCCATTTATATGTAATTTGAAAAATAAAGAAAATTATCATTATGTATTAGTTTGGGAAAGGCGCCAACGCTTTTCAAATTATCCAATTATCCAAATTATCCAAACTACTTCCAATCTAATAAGTGACCAAAACTGAAATGGGTTAACAATAAACATGTATCGACTGATTACAGAATCCATTTTGTGTAATTTCTTCTAAGAGTGGCACCATAGAAAAATTTGTAAAATTGTTGCGGAAGTAGAAAATGAAAAAAGAGCTTTTTCAAATGAACAGCAGCAAAAGTCTTCAGGTTGATAAAAAAAGATATAGGCCCACGTGTTTATGGACTTAGAAAATGTTGCTTAATGTTGTTGTTCAACATTAAAACAATGAATTAATTATCAAATAATTCTTTAATTTTATCTTTAAAGCACCTGCTTTGAAAAAGCTGTTGAAGAAGTAACAGCCAAAAAAAAAACTTTTTTAGGTTTTTAATAACCGAAGAGCAGTATAAAAAATTTTTTAAAGGTCTTGGACCATGTTTTCTGGCAGCTGGCGATTATAATGCGAAACACAATTACTGGGGTTCGCGCTTAATTACACCTAGGGGCCGAGCATTGTACAACGCTATTAGCAGTAATGATTTAGATGTTGCTTCGAGTGGTCAGCCTACATACTGGCCTACCGACAGACAAAAAATTCCGGATGTAATAGATTTTGCTGTCACAAAAAATATTTCAAGAAATTTAGTCACTGTAGAATCTTCCATGGATTTATCATCGGATCATTCTCCAACCATTGTAACTATTTGCAGCCCGCTTAGAAGACATTTGTTTTTTCCTGATACAAATATGATCAGTCGCATCAACTGGTTGAGTTTTAAAAAATATCTCAGCACCCATTGTTCGGAGAATATTTTGCTAGAAATAAAGGAGGATGTGGAGTGTAGCCTTGCAACTTTTAGTGAAAATATTAAACAAGCAGCACAGCTTGCAACAACTAAACATCCGCAGACTACTTTAGGTCACATCTATTCTGCAGACATTGAACGTCTCGTAGCGGAAAAACGAAGAGCTAGAAGAGATTGGCAACAACACAGATCGCCCCTGCAGAGGCAGAGACTTAGAGAATGCACAAAGCGGCTTAGAGACTTACTAGCATATGAAAAAACTGCATCTTTCGAGAAATATCTGGAGGGCCTCGATGCTACACCAAACTCCAACTATTCTTTATGGCGTGCTACAAAAAACCTTAAAAGGCCTGTTGAGTACAAGCCACCCCTACGTAATATCAGTGGAGATTGGGCAAGAAGGGATGCTGAAAAAGGTGACTTATTTGCCGATTACTTGAAAGATGTATTCACCCCACACATATGTACTGATGATGTTAGTTCGCCAAGCGTAGTTGGATTACCCCCTCGACCCTTAAAGTTTAAGTTGCGTGAGGTACAAAAGCTAATTTCTGAAGTAAATCCGAAAAAAGCTCCTGGTATGGACGGCATAAGTAACAAAATGTTGAAGAAGCTCCCCAATATTGCAGTCAGAATCATGCTATTCATTTTTAATGCCATTTTACGGCTTGAATATTATCCTGACCACTGGAAGATTTCTAAAGTTAAAATGATTCCAAAACCGGGTAAAGACCTAACCAAAACCGAGTCATATAGACCCATAAGTCTATTACCAACTATTTCAAAGGTTTTCGAAAAGTTGCTTATGGATAAATTGTCTCCAATGCTAAGGGATAGTGGGTGTATCACAAACCATCAATTTGGTTTTAGAAGTAGACATAGCACAATTGAGCACACCCATAGATTGGTTCAGGTGATAAGAAGGACTTTTGAAGAGAAGAAGTATTGTTCAGCTATTTTTATTGATGTTTCACAAAGTTGAAACATCAACTTTTGACAAAGTTTGGCATGAAGGTCTATTTCTAAAACTGACCGCTCACTTGCCTTGTAATATGAGCAACCTACTGAAAAGCTATATAATTGGACGAAAATTTGCTGTTGTTGAAGGAGACTTCGTAAGTGTATCCAAACCAATTTCCTCAGGTGTACCACAAGGTAGCATTCTTGGACCAGTTTTATATTTGATATATACCTGCGATATGCCTGTAAGTGAAACTGTCCACACTTCTACGTTTGCTGATGATACAGCGTGTCTAAGTTCGCACGAAAACTCCTATCAAGCCTCAATAAATCTTCAGCAACATATAACTCAGTTGGAGTTGTGGTTAAAATTATGGAGAATTAAAGTGAACGTTCAAAAGTGCATTCATGTGACTTTCACCCTGCGAAGAGATAATTGTTCACCCGTTCGAATCAATAATCACATTGTTCCTCACCATAATTATGTGAGATATCTTGGTATATATCTTGATCCTCGCCTTACATGGAAACATCATATTGACTCAAAGCTAACACAAATGAAACTTAAGCTAACACAATTACACTGGCTCATTGGCAGGAACTCGAGACTTGGCCTAGATTGCAAACTTCTAATTTACAAGAGTATTCTGAAACTAATATGGTCTTATGGAATCCAACTTTGGGGCACTGCCTCAGCTTCAAACGTGGATAGAATCCAACGTATGCAAAATAAAATTTTACGGTTGATAACTTCCGCCCCATGGTACATCAGAAATTCAAACATACATTGTGACTTAGACATACCGCTGGTGACTACAGAAATCATCAAATACGCAGGCAAATACTTGATGAAGCTCGAAGACCATCCTAATCCCCTTGCTCGCAATATCTTGGATTAAGTGGACATAGCCGATTAAAAAAGAGGGATACCGCAGCTTTAATCCTCAATGCTACAGATGACACATCTTAGAAACATTTGTTTTGTTTTTTTTTTTTAATGTCAATTTTTTTTTTTTTACCCAAAAGGTTAGTTCTGACATGGTCGGGATTAAGATTTTAAAACTTATTGTTAGTTCTTTTTATAGAAGATACAATAAATAATTTTGAGAGTTCACAAAAAAAAAAAAAAAAAAAAAAAAAAAAAAAAAAAAAAAAACTTTGGCTGGCAGCCATATTACAGAAATTATAAACTAAAACATTAACACACAAACTATGGGAACAAAGAAATGTAAGAAGAGAAACTAATTCCTTATTATTACTCAATATTAATGAGCATTAATTCGCTTTAATCTTTTTAGAAGCAACACTAAAAACGGACATACAATAACTGCTGGTTAATGCAGGTTCTAAATTAATCTTGCCGACATACTACCCCGTAACAACAACAGTTCGCAAAATTAAAATGACGGCCTATAGCTGTTTTAGTCTTAGCACTTTACTAATCTCCGACCTAGAATGTCAGCGTCAGGCACATTCAAACTGAGGTGTAAATTAATTTGGAGATGAGTCTGTTGGTAAAAAGGAAATTAGAGATATTGGTCGTTTAATTAGTTCATCTTCAGTCAAAATAAATAAAACACGAACTCTGCCATCTTGACCAGGGTGCACCTCGTGAATGCGGCCCTTTAGCTACTGGCCAGGCCCACATCGATCATCACAAATAAGAACAAGATCTAAATCAGACATATCGAGAGATAAAGGACATAGGAGGCGCGAGTTTAAACAATTTTCTATCTGACAAAGTAATGTTGATAGTTCTTTAAAGTTAAGAATTCGGTCATGAAAAACCCGCGTCAAATGATGTTTAACCGATTTCACTCCTGATTCCCATTAGCACCAAAATTTGGAGAGCTGGGTGGAATAAAGGGCCATTCCGTGCCAAATACTAGTAATGAATTTCGCAAATCTTTGGGCTCGGATTTTACATTTCGGCTAAGAAGGCCGGAGTTCTTTTGCCGCACCTACAAAATTCATACCGTGCAAGTTCCTTTGCTGGAGACTAATCTACGAAAGGCCTCTAAAAATGAATTTGTGGTCATATCGGATACTAGCTTTTCTTAGCATGCAAACGGAGTAACAGATATATCCATTAGATATAATAGCAGATCTAAAAGTAGTATTTTTAATTAGAATTAGGCCAGCGTAATCAACTCCGCTGTGCTTAAAAAGTCAGATGATATTTAGTCGCACGGGCGATAAATTTCCCATAATCTGAGCAGCAGATTTATTGGAATACTTAAAACAAGTAATACAACTACCAATAATATTTTCAGCTTTCCGAAATTATCTAATATTTTCTATTTACGTAGCACATTGGCACAATTCTCATGTGCTTTTCTTATTATGAGTATTGAAAGAGATTTAGGCTTAGACAAGAGAATAAACATGAATATCATTCGTTGGTTTTATTCCGGCATAAAGAGCGACGGCATAATCTATTTTCGATGCATCACAAACACAGTGAAGTTTAACCTTTGAACCATTAACGAAATGTATCCATCTCGGAATTTTAAGATTTAAAAAGGAAGATAGAGTAGATATCTTTTTGACCCATTTTTGTTCGATTTCATGACGAACTTTATCATCTCAATCTAGGCTATTTTTCCATAGGCATTTAAATAAAGTATTAGCAATCACATTACTAGGTGTTAACAAGCCTAAAGGATCTTAAGTCTTGATGACATTTTCACGATCAAATTTTAAGGGTAAGGATTATTCCATATTCTCTTCGGGGATTTCCTTTAACGAATCTACAAAGCCAACAAAGTGCATAAATTCCTTTGTAAAGCAATTGCCCCCTCTAAAGAGTCTGAGCCAGAAATTAATATTCCCGATTCATCTGGAAAATCAAGCTTATAGTCTGAGGCTCCAGCTATTGTAAAGTACCAACTGAAAGAAATAGTGCTGATGTTGTTCCATAAGTCAACGCGTGCAGTTGATAAACAGAAATTTCATCAGTGGGGTAAAAAGCCCAAAAATTACCTAACATTTTCTCGATATCTGCGCTGAATGTTTTCTTACGATCTCCATTTCGTTAAACTTTTGGGCAAATCATTTTACAGTGCAGGGTCCGGGCAAAGTTCATCATTCAAGGATTTCTTACCTTCAATATGGCTACTGCCATCAAAAACTACCCTCAGTTTTACAGTAGAGCTGCCCTCTTTAAAAACACCATGATATGGCAAAAATAGGAGTTACCTCTTATACTACCGCTATATGTCCATATTTCAGACATATGACATAAAAATTTTATAACTTTCTAAGAATGATAAATGTATGTGTTTTTTAATTTTTCTGCACAAGGCTCGTTTGCAAAGACAGAGAAGTGGGTAGATTTACAATATAATGGGCGGGGGAATTACGACTAGTTGTGGCTTTAAAATAATTCTTATAGGCCTGTTCCTCACCGGACAAATCTCTTATTATACTAAGAAAGATCTTAAAAAAATTTCTAAATTTATATTACGAAAAGTAATTTGTTTTGAAGTTATTGGATCAGATGGACGAGAAAAAACATATCCGAAAAGTATATTTTGAAAAAACAATTTATCACAAACAAAGGATTCAATGGGAATAGTAAATCTTAAAGCTTATGTCAGAGCCTAGTATGATGTCAATCTGTTCAGCCCGAAAATATCGAATCTGCTAATTTGGCATTATAGAGTTTTGGTAAGCAAAGATTATTTGAAGTACAATTTGGTTTATATGAAGAAATTTTCGATAGTGCTAAGACAGCAAAAGCTAGGACGCTCTGTTTTTCTAGTGTAAATAGATTAAGATCAATTAAATGTTTTGACATACTTTCACGTTCAGTTCCAACCAAACTTACTTAATGTGGCTTTCGTCTACGCAGATGTAAGAATGTAACAGCAGACTCAGAAATCAAAGTACTCGCGAACCAAAATTCAATAGAGCTCTTAATGAAATAAAACCTTTTTTGAACAAAGTCTTATTGTGCACAACAGAACGTTATGAACGTTGTGAGTAGCCAGTGTGTTATTTTCAACACTAGTAGATGTAATTGGTATTGATGGGGAAATAATAGAATATTGTAAAGATACACTTTCATCCACGTGTAATATTTTACCTCACAGGTGTCATGAACATGATCAGCATATAAACAATTTCTGCAAATGTTTGAGTTTACTAAAAACTTGTTCTTAGATTTAAAAGGTAATGCCAGGAATTTTTAGCACTGTAAAAAGTAGTGAAATTGTCTTCGGTTTGATATATTACCGTTACGAAAAAATAATTTCTCTTTATTCTTTAATTTGCTCTTTTGACAATTTTTACTAGGTAAATTTTCATTCAATGATTCTAATGATCTGCAGGTTTGTTCAGAAAAGAGAACATTTTCGAACGATTTGGAACTTCTATCGATATTTTAAAGAACGCTCCCAATATTTTCTTGTCTGAAAATTAAGTTTCTGGCAGATTAAAAATACTTATATTGCATCCCAGGTCGATGTGTCAACGTCTAAATTTCTCAAAGACTAACTCTTATACAGTATCCAGTAAGGATTGTATGCTTTGAAAGCTTCCATCAAATTTGGAAATAATAAAAAACTTCTGAACAAAGTATACACATTATAGTCCGTTTTTGCTGGTATATTGTCTCTAAAATAGTTCAAACTTAATTTGTTTCTTTAGCCGATATTGTTTTGATAAGAGAGTCTGCATATCCCTCCATATCCCGGTGCAGCAAAGATATTATTCAAAGGCGAACGAGCAGAGACACTTGGTAAAGTATCTAACAGCTAACATCTCAGGACGCAAAAGAACATTCGTCTGCTATAAGAACGTTCATAAAGTCGTTTAACCGTATTTGATAAATCCTGTTGAGCTTCAATAAGAGGTTGTAAATCCGCCATTTTGGAGCCTTCTAGTACCGAACAATTTTTAAAATGCTAAACATATTTATAATTTAGTAAAAGTTTCCAAAAACAGAACATTAACAACGAATCTTTTATAAGAGTTTTTTATTAAAATATACAGCTCTACCAAGAATATTGAGATCAGTTAAAATTTAACGCAAGATTGTAACGCCCCATTTTTGAAAATGCATAATTAAATATTTGCTGAAAATATGTTGGAAGCACGTGGTTAGGACACAAAAGGTTTACTTTGCTTTTAAATTTAGGGAATCAAATATTAGCATAAAAGATTAACACGAAAGAATAGAAATACAAAATCTGATAGTTATTTCACTCAGGCAAAATTTAATAACTAAATGATCTTTTAAAATTCACAGAAAATTCACTTTTTATTTGGTTATCAAACTTTACCAAAACATGTAATATATCTTTAGATTTTCCCCACCAGTAATTATTGGAAATTGAGAAGAATTCCCGGATTTCCGCACCAATGCTTATGGACTTTGAAAAAAGCTCCTATTTCATATTAAAAAATTTTTATTTAATTTTATCTTCAAAGCGCATGCTACGTCTTTAACAGTCCAAAAAGAAAAGAACTTTGGGTACTTACAGAAATTACAAACTAAAACAGTAACGTACTCCATATGAACAACAAAATAACATGTTCATTCATTAGCTTTAATACAGCAGTTGTAAAAATAGAAGCTTTAAACTCTTTTTTGTTACTCAATATTAATGAGAATTTAAGAGTTTTAATCTTATTAGAAGCAAAGCTAACCTTAAAAACCAATAGCGAATCCATCAGTCTATATTTCCCTTTAATTGAATCCGAGAATATCTAATAATTATAGAATGAAATAAATTTTATCTATAACTTCAAATATTTATTGCCCGCAAAAATCATGGTAGAGGAACCAAAAATTGATCATAACCCGTTTGATGTCTACCCCGCCAAAAATTTGAACATACCGTAAACCAAGCTCAACTCCTTCTTAATAGAAATAAAATCAATTCGTGCTGGGAGCCTAAGGAAAAAACCTTAGCGCATAATTTGTTTTGTTGAACCGACATTTTAGTTCCTAGTGCAGATTGGTAAAAATTACACAATCACTAAGGCTAATATAATTTAAAAAAATAATAAAAAAATTCAAATTATGTAATTGAAAACAAATCGTACAATCATTGAGCTGTTTTAGGGACAATTGCGGTAACGCCAACACAATAGTAGATTTAAGGACTTCCTTAAAAATCCAAAAATTTTTATTAATATATATTACAGATCCCCATGGTACAGAATTTGATAAATCGATAATACTGATAAATGAATGAAAAAAGAAGCATAAATGTGTAATTTTTGTGAAGGTTAACATCAAAACTAAGTTATAAGCCGCGTCCTAGATTTCCAGTGTTAGAGTAAATACAGCGGCTTTTACAAATAACTAGGTCTATGTTTTCTAGCAGTCAGCACCAACTAGGTGAATACACATTTTCTGATTAAGACACGTACTTCGTTTGAAATACTTATTTAAATGGTGTAGTACATATAATGTTCGGAATATATATCACCACCACCAACAACAGACCTGGATAATAAAAATAAAATATTGATCTATAAAAGCATCATCAGAAATTTTTTTTATGAATATCCCAAGTCAGATATGATGCAATATTGAAAACTAGCACTTTAAAAATAAACAGTTAATTACAAATAAATGTGCCAACATTTTAAACAATATGTAAATAACACGTATCAGGAAACTGGAATTGACAAATTATTGATTTTATAAAAAAAGAAAAACACATACTTTTTTCACAAAATTTAAAATTCACCGTAACGCGTTACAAGAGAATAGAGTCCTTTTTTGAAATAATCCTAATTGACAAATTACAAAATGAAAAAATTTAATATTTACTAAAAAAAGGGGTTCCCCCTATTTTTCATTAAATTTGTCATACATAAACTTTTAACTAACACATCCAGTTTAAGATATTGGTTTTCTTCTTGCTAAGATCTGAAAAAGGTAACATCTTTTAAATATATATTGGTAAAAAGGGTGATATAATTAATAACTAATGAATAAGAGCAAATTCATCTTAATAAAAAACTTAAATTATTAAAAAAAAACATTTAAGTACGTACTTTTGCAATGACTGCATTTATGTTAATATCATTTTTAACTATAATATTATAATTCTTTAGCAGAAAAAATGGAGCATTGTCATTAACGTCTTCGACTTTCACTTTAACCAATGTATACCCAAATTTTCCGCCGCCATCAGTAACTTTAACAAGAATGACGTATGATGATTTCTGTTCTCTGTCCAAAGAAACTTTTGAATATAAATTACCAGAGAGTTTGTCTAATGAAAAGATTGCATTCATATCATCTCCAATTATTTCATATGTTAAAGCTGCATATAATCCAAAATCATTATCAAGTGCTCTGACCTAAAAAGAATTAAATCAATAAAATTCAATTAAAAAAACATTAAAAAATTAATTCCGACAAGGTACAAACTTTGCAAAATAAAAATAGTTAATAAATTTTACTGTTTTTAAATAAATAAATTTTATTTTCTATCATTAAATCATCGTTCTAACTTGATTTAAAGTATTTTGCGAACATTAGATCTACAATCTGAACTCTTGACTACATACGGCTTATACTTTATAATATTCCCATAGTAATAAGAAACTTATATTTATAAATATAAGTTGTGGTTAAGTACTTGTACTATTCAGACGTTTTGTTAAATCCAGTTGTTTCCTAAGCAAATAATTTAAATTAAACTCTCAAATTGTCAAAAATGTTGTTAAAAACCAAACATTTCAGGGGAAATGACTTGATTTCAAAAACTGAAACCGCACGCTAGCAGGTTTCAGCTCCTGTCTGACATGATGCAAATATTTCTAGTATATTCTAGTATAGATATGTGTCGAAAAGGACACCGAAAAATGTCCTTGTCTAGATGAACCTATTTTCTAGGCAAGTTTCTGGGAAGTTCGACATATTCTGTTCATCGCGGACAATGTACGCAGTTGCTGTTTTTAAAATTTGCTTTAATACAATTAAAGCATTTTCATATAAC
Source organism: Trichopoda pennipes (assembly GCA_030448955.1). NCBI lineage: Eukaryota > Metazoa > Arthropoda > Insecta > Diptera > Tachinidae > Trichopoda > Trichopoda pennipes. Next base: position 1,202,027 of record JASKUP010000062.1, on the reverse strand, counting down.
TGGATCTTCGTTTGTACTTTACTTAGTTGAGAGTTTGAGTAATCAAGCGATTCACCACAGCCTAGACAAGCGGCAGCTCTAAAACACTTTGCTGAACCATGGCTCATTTGAAGCATGTAGGATCCTTTTTATAACGATATGGGATTTTCCTTTGTACAACGATTGTAGACGATGATAGAAATAATAGCTGGTATCAATTTATATGCTTATATAAAATAAAAACTTAAAATACAAGATTTGGTGTTTTGAGCAATTTGACACTGAAATATATAACAATAAAGAAAAGTCAGATGCTTTTGCCGAAGCATTTGCCGAAGCATCATAAAACTTTTACTTCAATTATGAATAATAAAATTAAACAAAACTTTAAATGGCTTAAAGTCATACCATATGTAATATTTGACTTCAAATTTTTTAACAATAATTGATGAGGTAAAATACTTTGTACACTTTTTAAAAAACTTCAAAGCCCCAGGAAGGTTTCAAGCCAATTATGATTAAAAAAATTAGTAATGCTCTTTTTGCCGTTATAACAAACCTTTTTAATTGATGCTTAAAAAATGGATTTTTTCCAAAACTTTTAAAAGCTTAAAAGTCATATCAATACTCAGGACCTGGCAAAAATGCTAGGTAGCGGCTATCGCCCTATTACAATACTAAATTGTCTCAATAATATATTTAAAAAAATTATTCTTAAGGCTAAATGAGTTTACTGAGAGAAGCTACATTCTGCCAAAAGATCACTATGATTTTCGAACAGAACACTACAGCCTATTAAATAAAAAAAAAATGACACATCCGGCAATAGAAAAAAAGAGCACTGGAATTATATGTCTGAACATAGAAAAGGCCTTTAACTCGATTTGGCACGATGGTCTTATTTATAAACTCAAAGACCAAATGAATCACTAATAGTAAATTTGTGGAGTCATCGACTGGCCTACTTTAAGTATGAATACCTATGAACTAGGTATTTTAGGTATAAACATTTAATACCGTCGTCAGATATTCTTACAAATTATTCATCTTAAATCATCGTGTATTTTCACTTCGCTTACTATTAAGAATTATTTTAATTATAAATATATATTGTAAGTTATTGATAAGAAAAAAGCATAAAGATGATGATTATTACATAAAAACACAATATACTGTAAAATACAATAAAAAATTAAGTTCAAAAAAAGTCAAAGAAGTTTTTCTAATGTGAAATTGTTATTAAAATGGTGTGGTGGAAAAAAAAATAACAAGCATATCCACTTCTAACAGCAAAACAAGAACACAACAAGGAAGTGGCAGAAAACTTCGACACAGTAAACAAATAAAGACTGATATACATATCGACACTACTGAGATGAGTTACGTAGATGATGAACAGCAGAGGTTTCAATGCTGCCCCTCAACAAGAGATATAGTTGATAGCTTATTTGTAAGAAAACTGTGTTAAATTGTATATATATATACAATTTATATACATGTATATATAAATATATAAGTACATGTATAAGTGAATTTTTTAAATAAACTATGAGATGGAGAATTTCTTGGAAAGTTTAGATCCATTAAAAATTAAATTTAAAAATTCCTATAAACGCCTATTTGAAATAGGTTAATACGCCGGACACCTTGTTAAAACATATTAAAATTTTAATGGAAACTTTTAATACAATTAGGGTAACATTACACGAACAATTCGAGAGGTATTCTACACCTCCAAACGTGGAGGCAAATTAAATCAATTGCTAAAAGTTTTTCATAAATGTAATGTTAACATTAAATTCATACCAAAATTAAGCTGTGAGATATGTCAAGAAAACACAGAGACAGACGACAGTGAAATAGAAAAAAACTAGTCTGATGAAACAATAAGACAACTGAAGACAATAGGAAAACAAACGGGGAATAGAAAGGATAATCTTGCCGAGAACGGAGGATGAGATCATGGATAAGAGCACAAAAATTGATTCAGTTTGTGATGGTAATGTAGAGGAACTACAAAGTTTACCAGACGCATTGATGTTAATAGCTAGAATAAAGGAAATACACGAAATGGTGGCAATGGACCTAGTAACGACAAAGTTTAAAGACTAATATTACAAACGAAAATACCATGCCAAAAATTAAAAATCAACTACAATCATCAGGACAAGGAGAATCATTGGAATTGCTATGCCTAAAACAAATAAATATTAAGTAACACTCGAAGTGGGCTACAGTATATGTACAGCAGATCACAGAAATAGCGATAAACCTAGGTAGAGTCTGTATAAGAGAAGGCTCCCTACAGAATATCGCTGAGAAATTGATAAAACAAAATGCAACTAAAGCAATTTCAAGAAACGCTGCAAGCAAGTGATGAAGTAAAACTGATCAGCAAAGTTCTTCACTCCTCATAAGGAAACCAGCACTGAAGCATCTATTCCAAATTGTTCGGTATTTTATTTTAACGTAGTTTTTTATTTAATCACAACAACAGAAACAGTGAAATTAATAACCGTGTGCATGGACAGGAATGGCGTCGAAGCAATAACTATGCAAGCAATAACTATGCAACTTATAGTACAACGTACAACGCCGAGGTCAACGCCAATACAAAGCGTGATTTGATTTACACCTGCACCGACTATATAGTCATAATCAGATGGTGGTCAAATCACTTGGTTGATTGGAAATCAACCACGCCCTAGAAGGCCATCGAATACGTATATCCTCCGGTCACTTCTAGTAGCAATTTCGAAAGCCCGAAGTAGGCCGCAGCCTTCACTCCTAGCTAAAGAGTTGGAGACTTTCCAACTCCTGGTCCAGAACGCATGAAGCTCTTTTTTTTTCAAGAACACGACAACATTCATACTCACTGGACCTGAACCATTCATTGTGTTAATTTGAATGATCCGACCCACAAACTCTCACGAGGGTCTGAAACCACAACCACCACGATACTCCCATATAGGGGCCAACCTCAATAACCAGTCAGAGCACATCATTGTCTAAAGAACAATGTACTCAAGTGTACTCTGGGGCAACTGATTCCCGTGGAAATATGTGGATTGTCCAGGTGACTCCTACTAGCCTTTGAGGGGCCTGGGCCCCGCAAGATACCAGTCTAAATGGAATAGTAGGTTCCAAAAAGACTATCATGTGCCCCCGGGGGGATCAAAGCCAATACAATAGAATTCAACCCAAGCGTTAGCAAAACAGATAAGGATAACTTTGGCACAGGAGGTCTCGGAGAACGTGACAACCTCCTAAGACGCGGGGGGTTATCTACAAAATTAAATGGACACAGGAAACACATTAAATCAGTGAGGAAAATATTCATTTAAATCTTCATTTAAGTAGTTTAATTGAGATCTAGATATCAGATTTTAAATACATCTTATGTTAATAATGGCAGACCCAAAGTAATTTTGGAAATTTCCTAAGATCAATTGATTCAATTATGTTTAAAATTTATCGATATCTTCGCTTTGGAGAGTAACAAGATAAGTAAAAGTATTTTTTATATACAAAATTTAAGACTTTCAGATCACAATCCTGCATACATTAAACATTATCGTTCGTCACACTCACAAAAGGACGAAATAGTAAGACAAGTCGAAAAACTACGGCAAGATGGAATAGTTGAACGAAAAAAAATCATTACCAAACAACCCAGAAATGGAATTTGGTAATCGAGTATAGGCAAGTAAACAAAGAGCCAATAGCTGACAAATTCCTATTTCCTTGAATAGAGGATATTTTAGAGCAATTGGGAAGAGCAAAATATTTCTGCTGCTTGGATTTAACATCTGGATTTCATCAAATTGGATTGAATAAAAAATCAAGAGACATAACTTCCGTTTAAACAGAAAGTTGTTCATATCGGTTCATCCCTTTTCTATATGGCTTGAAGGTAGCCTTAAATTTCTTTAAAATAAAGACGTTCCCTATATATAACATTTCTATATATAACTGATGTTATTGTCACATGATGCTCAATAACACACACGCTTAAGAACTTGGAAATTTTGTTCCGAACATGCAGAAATTGTAACCTTAAATTACATCCAGACAAATGTACTTTTTTCGGATCGGCGGATACATATTTGGGTCATATGTTTAGTGATAAAGCAATTTAGTGAACAATGCCAAATACGATTCAATTAGAACCTACCCCAGGCCAAAAAATATAGGTAAAATTCGACGATTTGTATCTTTTTGCAATTATTACGAACGCTTTACTCCAAATTTTGTATTCTATTATGTACATTTAACCAAACTAACCACAAATTCTTCAATATTCTGATTTTAACAAAAAATAGCCTGCGAAGGAATATTATCACAAGAGCGAGATGGGATGCAGTTACCTATAGCATATGCCTCACGTGCATTCACATACGGAGAATTAAATAAAGCCCCGATAGAACAATACCTAATAGCAATCCAAAGGGCAAAAAATCGCTTTCGACTCTACAGCTATGAAAAAAATAATACGTAGCGATCATAAACCTTAAACATATCAATATTCGTTGAAATACCTTTATAGCAGATTGACTAGAATACGACTTGAACTGGAGGTGTGATTTTGTTATAGCACACATTAGAGTAAAAGACAATTCAGGAGTGAACGCGATATCATGGTAACTACGCCCGCACAGCCACGAAATAAGACTAATGGTTATATAAATAAAGATAATAATAGAACTAAAAATTAACCTAAGCAATTTTATTTCGTACTTGATTCCTTTAAATAAATATTTCGTGATATTCTCACAAAATATTTATTATAAAAAATTTTTATTAAAAAATAAACATCTTATGATATTCTCATAAAACATTTATTCAAATAAAAATATTGAAAATGTATTGTAATGGGGGAGAGCACATCCATACTGCAATTTCGCTATTGCTCAAGTAGCTCATCAGTGAATTTTACCACAATATTGTATAGAAAAAACCCAAGAGTTTTATATCCAAAGCCAAACTGATTCTATAAGAATTTTCATAAAATCAACATTGCATAGACAGCAAGACTCAAAACACTTCTATACAAACACCACAAAACATTTCAAAACAACAAAAAACATTGTTTATTTTCAATAAATTCTACATAAGGGTTTCTATTGGAAACCATTCATATGTAATTTGAAAATTCCAGAAAATAAAAAATATTTGTAAATAATTTTACAATTTTTTTTTTTAAATTTTCCATTGCATGTGCAGCATGCATTCATCGGAATCATTTTCAACCTAAGCAATTTTATTTCGTGCTTGATTCCTTTAAATAAATATTTCTTGATATTTTTACAAAATATTTATTATAAACAATTTTTATAATAAGATAAAATAGCAAAATTTACCATGTTGATCACTAATGTTGAGCATGGACTTATTCATATAGTAGAACAGTGTAATGATATTGGTGAGACGGTTATTAGTGAAGGCATTTGCAATGCAAAGAATTTTATCTTTATATATATAACTAATTAACATAATTCATGGTCAGTTGTGCGTGCTAATTACCATTTACTTTTTTGTTTTCAAAAACTTATAGATATCCTTAGGTCTGTAAGCACGAAGTTAAAAAGAAATGCAGAAAATGGCAGCTTGTTCTGATTGTAGGACACTTAATCATCGATTTCCTATACTAAATATTGAATAAATTCTCTATAATCTTGGAAGAAGTATGCAGTTTACTACTTAAGACTTGATAAAGGGTTCCACCAAGCAGAAATTAACACACCACGTACTGGTGCCGTTGTAGTAGATGCTATGTATCAGAGATGGTGCTGTTTTCCTGCTTTTCACTTGAAATTGTTCCTGAACCTCACGAAGCTCGAAATCTTTCCAACGAATGCAAAACAGTGGAAATAGGTTCGTGCGTCCTGAAGTTATAGCGTCAGGAAGGAAAACCCGACTTATTTTTATATTATAGATTAAAGTGAAAACTTAAAATGGCTGTATCTCCGTAAATAAAAGGAATTTAAGCATAATTTGGAATCACCTACAAAAAATCGATTTTTATATAAAAATTAAACTGAAAACTTAAAATGGCTATATCTCCGTAAATAAGAGGAATTTCACAAAAATAAGCATAATTTGGGATCACCTACTTTACTATAAACCTCACGGAGCTCGAGACCTTTCGGTTCGTGCGTTCTAAAGTTATAGCGTCAGGTAGGAAAACCCGACTTATTTTTATATTATAGATAAACAAATTTCTGGTATTTGTTTGTTTGTAGACAGCCCCCAGTATCTACTATTGTAAATTTATGCAGGAGTACTCAAGAACCAAATATTTAAAAAAGAATGTTAAATTATATAAGAGTAACTCAGAATACTTAGAAGGTTTTAAAACGTTGAAATTGCTTTTAACTAACGATCCAGTGTTGGCTTATCCAAATTTTCTTATAATACTGATTCATAAACCTATAAATGTATTACTACTATCAAATACTATACCCGAAAAACAGTGAATTCTGTTTCGTTAAAAAAGAAAACAGAAATAAAGAAAACAATTATAAATATACGTAGTTTCAATCACCCAAAACTTTAATTAAGAATACAACAATTAATAAACAATTGTCATAACTATAATACGGTCTTGGATAGTATTCAAGAGAGCATAATTATGTATATGAGTATTGTAGCCAACATAGCAAGAAAACCCGTAACTGGCAATTAGTTAAGTTTCAAAGCATTTGCTATTGTCTGCATTTATAAGGCAAAATAACATTGAAATTCATTTTATTTCAAATAATGAACACACATCAAATTCAGACGTGGAACGTGACAGCGTTGAAGAAAAAATAAAAATATAATAATTACTTTCGATAACTTTCATTCAACTAAAAGAAGAATATTATCCAGAAATGAAACAGATATTTGTGGCGTTAGGAAAAGTTCAGTTTTACACTTAACCGCAAGTTTATGAAAAAAGTAATGAGCCATTAAAAATTTATTAAGATTAGTGTAGACAGTATTGATAATGATAATTTAATAAGTCAAATAGGGCACAAGTATTACAAAAAACGAGAAAGAAAATTTTTTTCTTGTGGAGAATAATTTTGGAAGACAATAATGAATCTAGGTTTGAAAAGTATTAATATTTAGGATAATTCAAAACGTTCTCAGCGTGAATTGTTGCAGCCTACTTGCTGCATGTTTGAATATTATTTTATTATAAAACAACTTTAAAATTATTTTTTATTTATTTATTTATTTTCTATGTCCCACACACAAGACTTTAAGTCTCATATTGCAGTATGGAACTCAGTACAAGTATAAACAAAAATTTAAATCAAAATTTTAGCAAAGAAAAAACAAAACGAATAAAAACATAATTATCAAAATAAAAATATATATTAAAAATTAGCTGTAGACCCGGCTTCGCTCGGAAACTATTTGCTAATGATTAATATATAGTATGGAGTTAGAAAAAAAATTTCAGCACAAAGAAGAAGCAACACAAATTTTTCTTAACTTATCGTTTAAATAGTTCTTAAGGTAATTCATTAAAAAATAAGCAAACAAAAAAGGTAAGCATATAGTTCATTTTATAGCTTGATACTAAACAATATTTTTTGTTTTTCTGTTGGGAGAGAAAATAAACAGTGCTGGTGGTGTACCAACTCTCGAGTATGCAACATACAATTGCCCGTGGGAGAAACATTGAGATTCTAGGTTTAACGCACACACTTTTAGCGATTGTCCTTAGGATTTATTAATCGTAATTGTGAATGCAAGGCGTACGGGAAATTGGACATGTTTAAACTTAAATGGTAAATCACTTGGAATGATAGGTATCCTTGGAATAAGCAGCTCTTCAGGTAAAAACTTTCCTATAATTATTATTACTTTAATCGCGTTTGGCATCAGCGTTTCAATAACCAAACTAGTACAATTGCATAGTGTTAGCTGATTCAGGTTACATAACATAACTATCACCGCTCCAACCTTATGCTCCAAGTTATGTGGTGCGTTTCCCGGTAAGTCCTGAATTTGGGAACTCTACGGGGTAGTTAACAATATTATCAGGATCGGTAATAGAACCGATCGATTTATACGAATACAATTCGCCATTTCTTAAGCTTTGTATTTTTAAATTTTTTTCATCAACGTATTTGTTTTTTGAAGCTAAAATGGTAATCGCTGTAATTTTGAGCAATATGTGGGAACACTTTTGCAATTAGTTCGTGTTTAGACGTCGTGAATTGGCAAAAGCCCATTGGAAAGGAAATCTGGAAGTCTGTGGACCATTACATTTATATATATATGAGAATAGATAGATATACCTAGATGTAGATCATCATTCAAATTTTAAGAAATGTTGTTGGCTGCCAACAAAATTAAGTTGAGTTTTTTTTTTTAATTTAGCAATAAAATTTTAAAACAAACGAATTTTGATATTGAATTTTTCAGCGTATAAGCGATATACGTATGTGTGTATTGAATTGCATCGAATAGAAAATAATTTTGTAACTTCAAAGTGAAGTGTAATTGTCGGTAACTTAATATTTTTAAATCCTCACTATTTTCTCTTATAAAAACTATGAATTTTAAAATTATATGAATCAAATCGTACAAAAAATTTTAAAGCAACACGTCTAAATTAAATCACTGATCACTGTTAGGAATTTATAAAGTTTAAACGTAGGCTAAGTAAAAAAAATGAGAAGTGAAAACGATTTATTTATGTTTTCAATAATATGGTTTAGTATAATAAATAAATAAAAAAATTAATACTTTTTCTTAAAAGCTCATGTACGTAGAGTGTATTAAAAACTTTAGTTCTTCGAATTGCTCTTTAAATTTTCTCATGCGAAGAAAAATTGCCTTGAAATAAAGTATAGTTATTAAAAACGTATCATGTAAGTCAATTTTTTATATATGTAATTATATTTTTATGTTATAAATTTATACACCGCCGTGCTTTTTGTTTACTCGTGAAAGAGGACCAATTGTGTTGAGACGAGTGCGACTGACATAAATTTTGTGAAGACATTTGTGTTAACATAAAATTTTGGTATTTCCGGCTAAAGGCCAAAGCAGATGTGATATTTTATATAAAAGCAGCCAAAAAAATTTTGGACTGAAAAACTTATTAAAGAAACATATTAAAATAAACAAGGAAAGCTGAGGGATACTCTTATGAGTACCTCAAAAGCAAAAAACTGTCAAGTAAGCACTAACGGCAGAAATGCTTATTTAACCCTTAATGCTGAAAACGTAAACGAAAACAACACAACGAAAAAAATTGATGACAGTCTGTATCTAACAGCAAAGCAACACGTTCGCGTTCGTACAAGTTCACTACCGCAAACTAGTGAATTATTATCGGTTCCAGTGCCACTCAAATCGGCAACTTCATCCGCGTCGGGTTCCTACTCTTCGCTTTACGAAGCTGCTACAAGTGCTATCGACATCGAAAAACATAAGATCTAAGTAGGAATGGACGGATATTTAACGGTTACCAAACGTGGGCGAAGTCCCAAATTGTCCCAGGTCGCATAAGTTCGAAAGTTATCGAGAAATAGTGATGGCGCCTCAGTAATTTCCCAAAATCGATTTTCCTTGTTACAAGAAAATAACGAGAAATCTGTCTGCACGACCAAATCCTGTTAAGAAATTAATTTCGACTATTGGTGATAAAGCGTTTTATGTAATGCCAATAAAACGTGGCAAAATTGATGAAACCAAAATACAGGTTCACGAGGAGGCGAATTTCCGTAAAGTGGTTAACGAACTTGAAAAGAGTAAATTAAGCTTTTACACATATCAGCTTAAAAGTGTTGAATTAGACGAAATAAGGTTCAAGGTTTCAAAATTAAAAATGTCGTAAACATAATTAATAGTTAGAAAATACCACAACCTCTGTTCCGAGTAGAATTGGAGCCCAACGACGTAAAACTGAAGAAAAATGAAACCCACCCAACTTGCAATTTGCAATATCTTCTGCATAGAAAAATCACGGTAGAAGAACCACGCCCGTACAGTGTCACAACTGTCAAGAGTTTGGGCACACAAAAACATACTGCAACCTGCCATCTGTTTGCGTTATATGCGGCGAATTGCACGCTACTGCTAGTTGCAATAAACCTAAAGGGGAAACAAACCTTAAAAAATGCAGTAACTGTGGCGGTAATCACACAGCAAACTACAGAGGTTGCCCCGTTTATTTTTTCGTAAGACAGGGTGCAACCCCGGCACCTAAAATTACATCAGTTAAAAATCAGCATATTTTATCTACTTCGTATCCCCAAATAGCCCGACCAATCAATACTCATGTATCGTATGCCGACGCCGCAAAAATCAACACTGTTCCACAAAAAAATGTTCCATCACCAAATACCATAGCAGATGCTAACTCAAGCTTCAATTTTACTCGTCTTGAAGCTACTATTGACAACCTTGTGCAAACAATAAACAATTTTACAACTAGTATTACTAGCATGATGCGACAAATGCTGCAAATGCAGAATACTTTGCTTCAAGCAATTGTGAACAGAAACTGAATTCATTGAAAATATGTTCGACAACATAAAAACGAACTCGAACACTTCCTCACGGAAAATAACATTGACATAATGCTGGTCTCTGAAACGCATTTGACTACAAGAGGTATTTTTAAAATTATTGGATTCACATTTTTTTGATACCAAGGATCTGAGAGGAAGAGCATGCGGCGGCTCAGCAATTTTAATAAAGTCTAGACTGAAACACCATTTTTTAGACAGCAAGCGTGAAGACTATGTGCAAGCCACAACTATTTGTGTTAAAAATCTTTTTAACGATATAGTAATATCATCTGTCTACTCTCCTTCCAGGTTTTCAATAACCGAGGAGCAGTATGAACTATTTTTTAAAGGTCTTGGACCACGTTTTTTGGCAGCTGGCGAATATAATGCAAAGCACACCTACTGGAGTTCGCGCTAAACCCGAAAAATCTCCTGGTATGGACGGTATAAGTAACAGAATGTTGAAAGAGCTCCCCAGTATTGCAGTCAGAATCATGCTATTTATTTTTAATGCCATTTTACGGCGTGAATACTATCCTGGCCAATGGAAGATTTCCAAAGTTAAAATGATTCCAAAACCGGGTAAGGACCTAACCAAAACCGAGTCATATAGGCCCATAAGCCTATTACCTACTATTTTAAAGGTTTTTGAAAAGTTGCTTATGAATAAATTGTCTCCAATGCTAAGAGATAGTGGGTGTATCCCAGACCATCAGTTTGACTTTAGAAGTAGACATAGCACAGTTGAGCAAACCCATAGATTGGTTCAAGTGATAAGAAGGACTTTTGAAGAAAAGAAGTATTGTTCAGCTATTTTTATTGATGTTTCTCAGGCTTTTGACAAAGTTTGGCATGCAGCTCTATTTCTGAAACTGACAAGCAACCTACTGAAAAGCTACATAATTGGACGAAAATTTTCTGTTGTTGAAGGAGACTTCGTTAGTTTATCCGAACCAATTTCCTCAGGCGTACCACAAGGTAGCATTCTTGGACCAGTTTTATATTTGATATATACCTGCGATATGCCTGTAAGTGAAACTGTCCACACTTCTACGTTTACTGATGATACAGCGTGTCTAAGTTCGCACGAAAACTCCTATCAAGCCTCCATAAATCTTCAGCAACATATAACTCAGTTGGAGTTGTGGTTAAAATTATGGAGAATTAAAGTGAACGTTCAAAAGTGCATTCATGTGACCTTCACCCTGCGAAGAGATAATTGTTCACCCGTTCGAATCAATAATCACATTGTTCCTCACCATAGTTATTTGAGATATCTTGGTATACATATTGATCGTCGCCTTACATGGAAACATTATATTGACTCAAAGCTAACACAAATGAAAATTAAGCTAACACAATTACATTGGCTCATTGGCAGGAACTCGAAACATAGCCTAGATTGTAAACTTCTAATTTACAAGAGTATTTTAAAACCAACCAATGGTCTTACGGAATCCAACTTTAGGGCACTGCCTCAGCTTCAAATGTGGATAGAATAAAATTTTACGGTTAATAACTTCCGCTCCATGGTACATCAGAAATTCAAACATACATTGTGATTTAGACATACCGCTGGTGACTCAGAAATCATCAAATACGCAGGCAAATACTTAATGAAGCTTGAAGACCATCCTAATCCCCTTGCTCGCAATATCTTGGATTATAGTGGACATAGCCGATTTAAAAAGAGGGATACCGCAGCTTTAGTCCTTAATGCTACAGATGACACATCTTAGAAATATTTGTTTTGTTTTTTTTTAATGTTAATTTTTTTTACCCAAACGATTAGTTCTGACTTGGTCGGGACTAATATAATTTTTATTTTTAGAATTTAAGATTTTTAAACTTATTGCTAGTTCAGTTTCTTGAAGATACCATAAATAATTATTGAAAAAAAAAAAATTTATACACTTTTAGGACAAAAATTTTAAAAATGAAACTCAAAATGCATATTTTACTAAATTGAAAAGAAATTCACCACAGAATTTGAACTTTATTGAAAAACATGCAATTATTTACATACATATGTACTGTAACGACCAAAAGTCCAGAGTCGTTTTTGGTCACACAGAGAACTGTCTGACAACAGTCACGGGTCAATCCCTATCTCTTATTTTAAACGTATTTACTAGAATAATGAATTTATGTCTAAATTTCCATATTTTCTCCAATGTATTTATTTAGTTATAGAATCATTTACTGGAAATATGAATTCATGTATTTACTTATATACGCATGTAGTTATAAGTATTTATGTTGACGTAAGATTTAGTTCTAGTTATTATTGTAATTAGCCACGAAGGCATACGAGTATTGTAATTAGTAACATTCATATTGTAAAACTGGCTGCAGCTCGGTGGTGAAAACAGCCGTCGGCTGTGGTGTACTTACTACCGAAGTAATGTACGTGTGTTTGTGCATTGGTGTGTGGTAGGAAAAAGAGTATAAAAGCGCAAACATCAATCAGAATAGAGCAATTGGTGTGCGACCGGCAACAGGAGCAAAGGTAAATATCTTCCTCTACTTTTTTATTTATTTTTTGGACTGGTAGTCAGGGTATAGATAAGGCCGTGGTAATACCCAGCCGAAGCTATACCCTGAGACAGGACAGATCTGCGACGTAGCGACCGCAAACAGAGCCGTGGTAATACCCAGCCGAGTTTGTGTCCGCAGTCGCCACCGACAGTGACCAGGCAGTGAAAGGCTGCGCCGTGGTAATACCCAGCCCAGCCTCCAGTGCCTTGGCGCTTGCGGCGTACCGACCTATTTCGACGGAGCGATCACAAACAGAGCCGTGGTAATACCAAGCCGAGTTTGTGCCCGCAGTCGACTTAGCCAGTGACGTTCGCCGAATACGGACCGCATAAAGTAGAAGATGTTTACTGAAGCTGCCTGCATACACACCAGTTCACAAGATTTGAGCCCGAGCTGCAGTCAAGTTGCGAACTAGGAATAGGGCAACCCCTTTCCTGAATAAAGAGCAACATTGTGAGTAAGGCTTTGTCTTTTTTTTTTGGAATCGTCACAACACGACCCTGGACGCCGCTGAGCATACCTCAGCTACCAGGAAAACGTGTCGTTACAGTACATGTAATTTTATTACGAATTTTATTTGAAGTAAGATTTTTTCCCCAAAATTGTGACGGTATTATCTTTAAAAAATCTGACAGCTATGTATACTAATGAATTAAATTTTTGTATTTTTTTTTAATCGACCTTTTTTATCTTTAATAAATATCTCTTATTCTTTTTTACCGTCTTTTTAAATTAAATTAACAGTATATATTTTTTTCTTTTCGATATTTCGCTTTCCTATTTGTTAATGCTAAACTGCCCTAATAGTTTTTGCTCATTCAGGACAGAGAAATGCATCGCTGTCTGGCTTGGCGTCAAATAAGTAAAAAATACTTGTTTCCGGTAAAACAAAATTTTTTAAGTCTCCTTTTTCGATTACCTCTTGTGGCTGGTAAGTTCGTTCGTCTCGACAGAATAATAAGAATAAACGATTAGTTCCAAATCTTACTTGGTTTTTTATTTCTTTTATTTTCTTTATTTGGTTCTAATTGGAATACTCTTTTACTATTTCACATGAGAAACAAAATCAATCGAGATTTTGTTTTTGGCTCAGTGATATTGTAAGTGGAATTCTTGTTCATTCATCTGATTCCAGCGATTTCAACCCTCAACGGAACATTTTGATCCATCGTACCGGATTTCATTGGAACTTACACTCACTGAGATTTCTACTCATCAACATCATCAATTTCAACAAAAAGGTTCGTTTGTTAATTTGTTTCATTTAGTGATATATTTATTTAATAGTGCAAGAGAGAAAAAAAAGCGTGAAATTCATAGATGAAATTATCCAGGATATTAAAATAATTGTCCATAAAAGTGGAATGAATAAATGCATGAATAAAATTATTCGGGAGAAAGGAAAAGAAGTTATATAAAGGAAAAGTTTTAGTGTAAAAGAGATAAAAGTCTAAAGAATCTAATTTAATCGGGCTACATATTTGTCGGTAGATCGCGCTTTGGTTTTTTTCGTATGTAAATCTGTATGTAAGTACATATTAATGTTTTACATACTTACATATAACACTGTTCTTTGATTGGATTCTTAATGGTTTGTGCCTTTGTTTAACCTTGAAAAACGCAGTCTCGTTATTTCGGTCATATAGTCCTAACTTTATATAAGTTCTGTAACTCTCTTACAAATTTTCTCTTCATTTACTCTTGAGTGATATATCCAAGTTGAACTTAACATGGAAAACAATTCTGCTCTTACAAACTGAGCTCAAGCTACTCTTTGTTTATTCATATACGACATTTGTATGATACAGGGATGAGTAATTCTTCATCATTACAATATGAACTAATTTTAATATTACGAAATTATTTAGTTCAGTTAACTTGTTAAATTTATTGATCGGGAACAATAAAATTCAACCTATTCATGTTTCCGATATAATATTGTAAAATACCTATTTCTTCTTACGAAATAAATACAAAACGAAATTTGAATAAAAGAATAATTTTGATAAGTGCTAAGTTTTCCAGCTCAGTTTTTTTATGAATATTTAAATTGCCTTTATGTAAGTGGAATTTAATTTGTTACTCCACTTACTAATTACTAAGTCTCTCTTATTCCATTTAAACAAATTTATGTCGCTGTGTATTGCTTTCCAGATAATTTAGTTACCCTTTTTCAAACACGGGGAAAGTTTTTAACGCAGGAATATTAGAGAAGGGGAAATTAATAGGAGATTAATTTAGCCTATTAAATAATTGCACATTTTTATTCGTGTTATGATACATTTTCTATTTCTACTTTCCATCGAAATATTTAATTGAAATTAAGTCGTGTTTCAACAATTGACACAATTACTTGGGGTTTGTGTCAGGTGTTTCGGGTGCTTACAGGGTTAAGATGTTTACCAATTAGGTCTTTTGTTTACTCGAAGTTTTCTAGTTTTAATTTTATTGGAAAACATTTGATTATGTTGGAAATTTCTTAAACGACTACGCAAAACCTCTGGAACGACACTGAACGTATTTAGTACTTGTATCTGGTGTTTTATATTCCATTTGCGGAAATCTTTCAGATACTTTAATCATATTACCAGCTGATCATTACTATACATATAGTTGGAAGAGTAATTTCATTGACATCTGATTATTTGTTATCACAAATTTAATTCGCAACATAAGCATTGTAGTTTTTTCTGATTGGTACTATTCGCAAGGAGACGTATTTTTTGTTTTATCTATCGACATGTCTATGGATCATTTTATACGTTTAGCCGATAGCATAGTGGAATTCGATTTAGACTTGAATGAGAATCGTTATCCACTCGACTCCTCTCATGCAGTGGAAGTTCATAGATCGGAGTTGAAGAGCACTTGGAGTAGACTAAAAGCTGCGTATGAAAAATATCTCTTTGATTCAAATAATGAGGAGGAAAGAATCGATGATAACCCTAATAGTCTGGAGTCGTTTAAGATTAAATATAAGAGCACTTATATAACTTACTGTAAAGGTCTTACAAGGCTTTCTGAAATTTCTGACGCACTGCAAAAGGATTCGGTATTAAAGGATGATGCAATTGTTGTTCGTGAACCATCTGCTTCAGCTTCCACTGACACACATAGTTTTCATCTTCTTTATGGCCTACCTTTCGTGATATGTTCACGGCCATGTATATTCGGAATACGAGACTGAGTCCAGTTGAAAAACTATTTCACCTGAATCAAAAGACTTCGGGTGAAGCCAGGGAGATAGTTAGGAAAAGTCCATTATTTAACGAGGGGTTTGAATTAGCTTGGTCCAATCTTTGTGAAAGATTTGAAAATCGTCGAATCTTAGTTAATGGTCAGCTCAAACTTCTTTTCAATTTACCAACCATAAATATAGAGACTGGGAAGGCAGTTAAGCAGCTTCAGCGGGAGATCAATTCATGTATCGCCAATCTTCATTTTTATAAGATTGATGTTCAAAGTTGGGATCCGATTTTTGTTTTTCTTTGTTCGAACAAACTTCCTGAGTCGACTCTTACCTTATGGGAACAAGGATTAAAGGATAAAGCTTCTATTCCACAATGGGCTGAACTTGATTCGTTTTTAAGCAATCGTTATAGGACATTGGAATCGGTCTCCGAAATTCGCCACACGTCGAAGTTGATTTGAAAGTTGATTTGAAATTTAGAACTGCCAATCACCAGTCACGCAAGGTTAATATCTTTCAGAATCAGGTATCAGGGCCAAGCTGTCAGTTGTGCTCTAAAGAATCACACCCAATTCGCAAATGTCCTAAATTTCTACAAATGGCTCATTTCTCATGTCTTAATGAAATAAAAAAGCAAGGACTTTGTTTAAATTGCTTTCCAAAAACCCATGGAGTAAAAAATTGCAGCAGTAAAACGAATTGCCGACACTGTGTCTTTGCAAAAACCCAGCTCTAACACCATTTCCCAATTGAATCCACACTTACCTCCATTTTCCGTTAGTTCTCATTCCAAAACAATACAGTCCACAAGTTGTTGAGGAGTTGATGCGGCTCAATCTTTTTTTGCCACTGGCTCTAGGGGTGTTTTGTTGGGTACCGCTATGGTTGATATATGCCATTTTGGAATCAAATATAAAGCTCGGGCGTTAATAGACTCAGGCTCTGAGGGCACATTTATCTCAGAAGACTGTTTAATTTACTGAAATTTCGACACGCTAAGATAAATGCCAGGGTTTCTGGCTTGAACAATTTTGTCACTGCCCATGTCCAAGTGCCTAATAACCTTGAGCTCACCTTTAGATTGTAATATTGAATTGGATTTTAAGGCATTGGTGGTGCCAAACTTATCCGGAAACCTACCTTCTTCCAGTTTTCCTTCCACGTCGTTTTCTAATATTTCAGTTACCCCGCTGGCAGATTCTAAATTTCATAAAAGTTCTAGAATAGACTTATTACTAGGTGGGGGTCTATTTCCATTGATTATGCTGAAAGGCGTAAAGCATGACGTTTGTGGTTCGTTAATGGCGCAGGAAACTATCTTTGGATGGATTTTGACTGGACCTATTAACGATGACCTCTCTAGATTTAATTCCTCTCTTGTTTCTTACTTTTGTGAGATCTCAACAGATAAAGAGATTTCGCGCTTTTGGGAGGTGGAGGGTCTTCCTCGAAAACAGCTTATTTCATCGTCCGATAAATTTTGTGAAGATTTATTTGTAAAGTCTACTAAAAGAAATATTAGTGGTAGATACATCGTTTCTCTACCGTTCAAAGAGGGCTACCTCGATCAGCGGTCCATGGGCCAGTCCAGGACCAAGGCAATGGATCAGTTTTTTAGAAATGAGGCGAGACTACTTAAAAATCAAAATCTGAAGGGAGAATATGATCGTGTAGTGCAAGATTATGAAGATTTAGATCAGATGGTTAAAGTTTCCTCACCAACTAATTTTAAGCGTACAGGACATTTCTATATGCCCCATCACGCTGTCATAAAACCTGATAGTACTACAACAAAAGTGCGTGTTGTTTTTAACGCATCCTCATCATCATCAAACGGGATAAGTCTTAATGATATATTGTATACAGGGCCCATACTTCAAAAGGATTTAACCCTTCTTGTGACAAAATGGAGATTTTTTCGATATGTATTCAATGCAGATATAGAAAAAATGTACAGACAAATTCTAGTCGACCGTAATCACACACCATTTAAAAGAATTCTGTTCCGAAAAAGTCCAGCTGACAATGTAGAAGATTACGAGTTGAAAACGGTTACATTCGGAGTTAACTGTGCCCCATACCTAACTATAAGAACCTTGTTACAATTAGCCGATGATGTTCAGATCCAGTATCCAAAGGCCAGCTATATTCTTCGAAATTCGATGTATGTAGACGATGTTCTGGCTGACGCTCATAACATTTCTGAAGCACGTGATAGTAGAAATGAACTTATCCTTGCGCTTCAATCTGCAGGGTTTTCATTAAGAAAGTGGATAGCGAATTCGAAAGAAATCCTGTCAGATATTCCACTACATCATTTGCTTTCCCAGGATTTTCTAGACTTCGAAGATAATAGTAGAACAAAAACGATGGGCATTTGTTGGAATGCTAAAACGGATTCATTTTATTTTATTGCACATCCGATACCAGAAAGGTCAAATTATACGAAACGAGAATTACTTTCACAAATTGCCAAATTGTTCGATCCCGCAGGATGGCTACCTCCATGCATTGTCTTGGCAAAGATAATAATGCAAAGAATTTGGATTGATGGTACTGGATGGGATGAGTTCCTAACTGCCGATTCGCTTTCTCAATGGAAAAAATTCCAGACAAACTATCAACATATCAATGACATCCGAATTCCCAGATGGGTTAAATATTCACCAAATTCTGAAATTCAATTCCATTGATTTTGTGACGCGTCCGAACGAGCTTATGCTGCTGTTTTGTACATCCGAGTTGTGCAAGATTCTACCATTTCAACTTTCTTAATATGTTCGAAGACCAAGGTCGCCCCAGTAAAAACTTTGTCAATACCAAGACTAGAGTTATGTGGGGCTGTGCTACTAGCGGAATTGATAGATTCTATGCTTCCTAAATTGGACGTGAAGAATTATTCGATCTTCTGCTGGACTGACTCTTCAATTGTCCTAGCATGGTTAGCGAAGCCACCTTGCTCTTGGCTTACCTTCGTCGCCAATAGAATCTCCAAGATTACTCAAATAACTGATTCGAGTCGTTGGAGTTACGTTCCTTCGGAAGTTAATCCGGCAGATATGGCCAGTCGTGGACTATATCCGAGGGAAATAATTGCAAACGATCTATGGTGCCATGGACCAACCTGGTTTCAGGATTCACAGGATAAATGGCCGGAGTTAAGTGATCCGTTGCGTTTCGAAACCGATGCAGAAAGAAAAAAAATAAAAGTTCATTATTCATATTTCCAAAATCATGAAGACATCCTCGAACGGTTTTCCTCACTTCCGAAGGCGATGCGAGTTATTGCTTATATATATCGTTTCTTGTTCCATACTCATCGCAAATACCGTTCTAATTTTTCTGAAACATCCATTGTTGTATCCAGCATCGAAATAAATATAGTTCGAAGCAAACTGTATGTCAAAAGGTTCATTTTCCCAACGAGTTTAAAGCACTTTCTCTGCAAAAGGTAATTGCAACTTCTAGTTCGATTTTAAATTTAAATCCATTTCTTGACTCAGGCGGAATAATCCGATCCTGCGGAACGCTAGAACAATCCAAAGAACTACCTTATAACGAAAGATACCCGATTTTACTTCCATACAGCTGTCGGTATTCACGACTCTTGGTAGATTTCATACATAGCATAACACCTCACGGTGGAAATCAATTGGTATTACGGCTAATTCGCACACAATATTGGATTCCAAAGGTTAAAAACTTAATAAGGGCAACCATAAATAAATGTAAGCCATGTATCATATTTAAAAGGAAATGCCAAAAGCAGTTAATGGGCTCACTTCCATCCAAAAGATTAGAAATTTCACGTCTGTTCACCCATACCGGAATGGATTTTGCAGGACCTTTTGACATTAAAACATACCATGGCCCCTCTTGCAAGATAACACACGGATATGTCTGCGTATTCGTATGTTTTTCTACAAGGGCTCTTCATTTAGAAGCAACAACTGATTTATCCACTGCAGCTTTCCTTGCTGCGTTCACCCGCTTTGTATCTCGCCGCGTATGTCCACTTCGTTTATATTCAGATAATGGTAAAAACTTTGTCGGCGCTTCGAGGATATTAGCCAAGGAATTTATCCAAACTTCGCGACAAGCTCTACTAACAAACTACGCTCTTCAGACCATAAGCTGACATTTCATTCCGCCTGGAGCCCCGCATATGGGGGGGTTGTGGGAGGCTGGCGTGAAAAGTTTTAAGTTTCATTTTCGTCGATTCGTGGCTTCGTTCAAATTTACTTTCGAAAAATTTTCCACCTTACTTTCTCATATTGAAGCTTGCCTTAACTTTAGGCCTTTATCTCCTATTTCCCAAGATCCGTCAGATCTTTCCGCGCTTACTCCCGGTCATTTCCTAATCGGTTCTCCAATCCTAGTCCCTATTGATCCACAGATTAGTGAAACACCTATTTCCATCGTCAATCGATGGCAGCGATTAAAAATAATATATAAAGACTTTTGTGTTCGCTGGAAGAATTAATATCTTAGGGAGCTTCTCAAGAGAACAAAATGGAAAAGGTCTGAAGACAATCTGTAGGAAAATACGTTAGTTGTAATTCGTGAAGAAAATTTTCCTCCCAATTCTTGGCGGCTTGGTAGAGTACAGAGAACCTACGCAGGCTCAGACCAACGTGTTCGAGTCGCAGATGTTTTGACTCAACGAGGGGTTATCATACCTTTACCTAATGAATCGTAGTTCCATATCTCCTACCCTTTTTTTAATCTGTTATTCATTTTCTTTCAGATTGCAATGCCTAAACTTAATTCCTTCAAAGAATACGATAATCGTTCAAGCCCTTCTGAACGTCACTATGGACTACCTACTAATTACCACAGCTTTGTCTGCAGAATATGTAAACGGCCTCATCCACTCCGTACATGCCGGAAATTTCTTGCTATGAACATTACGGATCGCATTCGTGCTGTTCAAACGTATAAATATTGCTCTAACTGCCTAGCTCATGAACACTCCCACGATAGATGCTTTTCAAAATATGGCTGTAAACATTGCGGGAAATATCATCACACCCTACTTCACATGAATCCACGCCTCTTAACGGAATTTGTACCATCTTCCACACGATCGCATTCCCAAACTCGTTCTCGATCTTTAAGTCCTCGGCCTTTTACTTCGCGAGCATCCCGTAGTCATTTCCCTGACTCACACCGGACAACTCAAAACCATTTATCTACGACAACTTCTACCTCTACGAAGTCAACCACTCTATCAGCTTTACTACGTCAAAATAGTACGGTACTCTTACCAACAGTACGAGTGAAAATAGCCTCAACTTCGGCTGAAGCCAGGTGTCTTCTTGATTCTGGTTCTCAGTTTAGCAAAATCTCGAAACGATTCGTCGAAAAATTACATTTGACCACTCTTACTATGGAAACCGAGACGATGTGCCCTGTAATTCTCCAATCGAGATTTGATTCGGCTTCGAAAATTGAAGGAATTTTCAGAGTAGACAGCAGAATATCTCTTCAGACTCCTACCCAGATTCTACCCGGGTCATTGAAGAAAAATTATCGGGATTTATTTCTATCAGACCCAAAATTCAATGAATCGGCAGGCATCGATATAGTGTTAGGTGTGGATGTATAACCAAAGATAATTTGCGAAGGTATTATTACAAAACCTGGATTGCCAACAGGACAAAGCACCCTTTTTGGGTGGACCGTCTACGGAACTTGCTCTGTTTAATTTATCTTACTTATCTTACTTATCATACTTATCCTTTATTATTAAAAAAAAAGAAAATTCACTATTAATATGAAGTCAATAACACTGCGAAAAGAAAATACAAACGGATGAAACTTTCATTTATTACTATACGATTTATCAATTTATTATACTTATATGATATCTTTACCTACTATAATTATAAGAAACATTATATTTTTAATTTTAACCTGAATTTATCTGTAAACTATCACTAACTCTTAGAAACAAAAAGAAACAAAATGAAGTAAATGTATTTAACTGGAACCAAGTATCTAGGAAACCATACCAACTAATTTTATTTGCTTCACATATATCGCCAGCCGGCGGTAATGTTAATGCTGAACTGCCCTAATAGTTTTTGCTCATTCAGGACAGAGAAATACATCGCTGTCTGGTTTGACGAAAACGTCAAATAAGTAAAAAATACTTGTTTCCGGTAAAACAAAATTTTTTAAGTCTCCTTTTTCGATTACCTCTTGTGGCTGGTAAGTTCGTTTGTCTCGACAGAATAATAAGAATAAACGATTAGTTCCAAATCTTACTTGGTTTTTTATTTCTTTTACTTTCTTTATTTGGTTCTAATTGGAATACTCTTTTACTATTTCACATGAGAAACAAAATCAATCGAGATTTTGGTTTTGGCTCAGTGATATTGTAAGTGGAATTCTTGTTCATTCATCTGATTCCAGCGATTTCAACCCTCAACGGAACACTATTTATTTTTGAAAACAAAAATAAAAAATTTGTTTTTCCTGAAGAAGCTTTCCATAGGAAAGAGAAATATCGAAAAGAAAACAATATATAGTGTTAATTTAATTTAAAAAGACAGTAAAAAAGAATAAGAGACATTTAGGAATGAATTAAAAAATCTTCAAACATAAAAATACACTTTTGACTGTTGACATGTTAGAACAATGTTTGGTTTCGCTGAAGTTGAAGATGTTGCCTCTCTTTATTTGGTCTTTTATTTCGTGTTCTTTTTGTTTTGTGCTTTTTCTTTAAATTTGATCTACGGGTTTTTTTAGCGTATGCTAAGAATGTATACGTGTGCTTGCACGTATACAAACTCATTAGCATACAAACAACCATAAGCTTCATCAAACCAGTTCGAACGAACATGTCGAGTCGTGAATAACTTATTTGTGTTTACAACAACAACAGAAGAGAATTAATAAATGAATTTTCTAAGTTTTCCGGAAAATTTTATAATTTTTTTTTTCATACAAACCATCTCCTGAAAATTTCAAATCGAATAAAACAAAAATCAGCCAAATCGCTCCAGCCGTTCTCACGCCAACTCATTACATACGTGGACCATTTCATTTTTATATATATAGAAGATTAGTTAACACTAGCTTAAAAATTGACAAACTATATATCTTTTGAAATGATGTGCGTTACTAATGATTTGAGAGCTATGGGGAATCTCGTTTCAAAGTCGTATTGCATTAATATAGAATTGTAATTGAGATGAGAGCTGTATCTAAAACAAAGTAGTCTTTTAGTCTATTAAGCGTTGAAAAGTTCAATCGCTCATAAAAATGCTCGGGTTTATGCGTGTATATAATTTTATGCATTATAAGTAAAACCTTTGTCTTCAAGTAGTCATTAAGACACATGCCATAAAGCTTATTAACATAAGAAGAAACATGATCATATCTTCTCAGACCATATACATAACGAATAATATTATTCAAAGTCACATTTAGTTTGATTTTGCTAATACTATCGCAACTCGAAAAAAGTTCACACCCATATATTAAAAGTGGCATCAAGTATGTCAAGTAACGATGACTTTGTCAGAGATTTCTTAACATAGCAGATACACGACGACAAGCAAAATTAATATGGTTAGACCAAGTGAGGGTGCTATTAAAGTAAATTCCCAGATTTTTAACAACGTTTACAATTTCGAAGGGTTGACTATTTAAGACTAAAACAGAAATATAATCAAGTTTAAATAAATTCTTCTTGATGATTAAATATTTGGATTTAGTTGGATTTATCTACAGGCCATTAGCAGTATCCCATTCAAAGACACGATAAAGTTCATCATTTATAATTCTTACACAAGCCTCAACTGATTTAATGTTACAACTTATATAAAGCTGGACGTCATCAGCATATAATCTGTAAAGTTAGATTTAAGTTTTGTTGGTTGATTAACATATAGCGCAAACAGTAGGGGACCCAAGAGTGAGCCCTATGGAACACCTCGACTCAAAGGCAAAAGCAGTTGATGTTGAGGTACCTGTTTCAACAAATTGACGTCTTTCAGATAAGTAAAGGAATATCAGATCGGCAGAAGTTGATGAAAACCTATGAAAAGATTTTAATTTGTTACGTAAAATGTAATGATCAACAGTGTCGAAAGCTTTTGAATGATCCAAAAGTACTAAAAAAGTAATATTGCCGCAATCAACTTGCTGTCTAATATCTTCCGAAATATCCACTAGCGCCGTTGTAGAGCTGTGATCTTTTCGAAAACCAGATTGGCAATTTGTAAGGGATGTTATTCTTTTCAAAGTATTGAGTCACCTGATAATGAACTAACCTTTCAAAAACTTTCGAGGGGAACGGTAGGCCTGTAATCAGAATTTTATTTTTTTATAGGGATAATTGTTGCAAGCTTCCATATTTTTGGGTAGCAGTTGGTAGTCAAAATCTTGTCGAAAATGAACGTCATAATTGGCACAAGTTGTGGTAAGAGAATCTTAATAAACTTTGGATCAATTCCATCAGCTCCTATTGCATTGCACTTTACTGACAGCACATCACTGAAAACATCAGAGTAACATTAGTGAAATAAAAGTATTTGTCTAAAGGAACATTGCAGAAGCAGTAGTAATTAGAGGTAGGTGTTACCGCACTAATATTCAAAAATTTTTCATTCAGAGTATTTGCGTCAATGCCATAAAACTCATGATCAATAGACCTGCCAACTCCAAATTCACGAACTGCTTTCCATTTCTTTTTAGAGTAACTTGCTGTGAAAAATTTAGCTACGTAATAGACGGATTTTTCTCTGAAGCGGCCCGTTGTGTCATCACCGCCAAAACAAAACGCAACTACACTTCACTTGTTTTTTTTCCTTTCTCTGGTTCACTCCTTTCTTACGCGTAATCAAAAAAATCGTTTACTTTTGCTATTTATTTTAATCCACTTTTATAAAATCCTTTATTTTATTTTATAGTTTCTGCCATTTATTTAAAATTTTTAAAATATAACATTTTTTATATTCTAAAACACAAAGAAAACACTAAACATTCAAAACTTCAAATTATCAACATAGACTAAAGAAAACATCAAAACATTAAAAGAAACAAAACACTCTACTTTTTTATAATTTTCTCATTTTTTATTTAATTTTTAATTTTTTTAATTACAAGCAAACTAATACGTTGAACGGAAGGCAATTTCCTCTATTCTGTAAAGTTGCTCTATTTTTGTATACTCTGCACCAAGGTATATATATCAGTCATTCCGTTTGTGACTTCTACAATGCTATTTTCGACCCCGTGAAGAATATATATTCCGAATACATAGGAAAGTTGAATTAGCGAATTCCATCCGTCCGTCCCTGCGTTGAAAACAATTTTCTTCAATGTTCCGTTAATTATAGTCTCAAAGATCTTTATTGTAAATCATTTAAATTGGTGTGGTAAGGTTTAAATATGCTCGATCTTATGTTTTTATTTTTATGTTTTCCCATGTTGTTGTTTTTTATAATTATTCCACTTGGAAACTCTGAAAACACAAGTTCAGACTACCATAAAATCATAATTCTACTTTACAAACGAAAATTCACCTTAGTTCAACATTTTTATCAAAATTTAAAAAAATTTTCGTGTTATCAAAAACTTTAATTTCAATAAAAAAAGAACCAAAGAAACAAAAGAATATATTTTGTAGCAGATACGGACAATGTTGCACAAAATCATAGACATTTGTTGCGTCAAATTATAAAACAAAACACTGTACCTATATAACATCATTAATTAATACTTTAATTTTTTGCAATGTTTGAATATATACATATGTGTTATATCTGTTATTTTCAAAATTGTTGTTATTTGAAAAAATTTTAGTATAAATTTTTTTTCAATTTGTAGTTTTTATTGTTTTTTTGAAAAAAATTGATTATATTGAATTTCTTTGTCAACAATTTTTTTTTCATGTTTTGAATTATTTAATGCCAAAATCTATATATATAAAAGAAAGTGATGTTAGTTACTACGCTTATAACTCGAGAATGCCTGGACCGATTTCGGTGATTAGCATCAATTCGGAAGGGTCTCCGGCCAAATAAGAAGAATACACAAGAAAATTTTGGAAAATTTCCCAAAAAAAAAATATGAAGAAAATTCATTTTCACATAAATTTTTTTTACAACGCTATCTTAACTCAAGAACCCATAAAAAAACATGATTGTAAATGCTATATTGCCAGTAGATGGCGTTGTATGCACACTTGGCAGATGCAATGACATATGTGACTGGAGTTTTAGTAACATAAATATTGGAATTTTCTTCAGCTTTCCTTATTTATTTAAATTAAATTTGATTTAATACAATATTTTGAAGAAAATTTTGGAAAATTTCCCAAAAAAAAAAAAAAATTATGAAGAAAACTCATTTTCACATACATTTTTTTTACAACGCTATCTTAACTCAAGAACCCATAAAAAAACATGATTGTAAATGCTATATTGCCAGTAGATGGCGTTGTATGCACACTTGGCAGATGCAATGACATATGTGACTGGAGTTTTAATAACATAAATATTGGAATTTTCTTCAGCTTTATCAGCTTTCCTTATTTATTTAAATTAAATTTGATTTAATACAATATTTTGAAGAAAATTTTGGAAAATTTCCCAAAAAAAAAAATTATGAAGAAAATTCATTTTCAGATACATTTTTTTTACAACGCTATCTTAACTCAAGAACCCATAAAAAAACATGATTGTAAATGCTATATTGCCAGTAGATGGCATTGTATGCACACTTGGCAGATGCAATGACATATGTTAGTAGTCAAAAAAGTCATGAAAAATGTGATTGAAGCAAAAATTTTAAAAGAAAAATATAAGGGCGATGTGTTGAAACCACGCATTCCTATGATTCCTCCAGATTTGCCGTTTGATTTTAAATGGCTTCAGTTCCCCATACCTGTTGCTTTTCAATGATCCCTGTTTTTTGCACTTTCAGTTATATGTATCACGTTCACGTGCTTTGTTTTTCAATACCGCGAACCAAAATCGATCAAAAAATGTCGAAGAAATGACTTGCAAAGCAGTCACGGGCACGCTAGTAATATAAAAAATAAAGATTAAAAAAAACCTAGTGCTTAAACCATAAACTACTTACAAAATAAAAATATTAAAAATAAAATTATTTCCAAAGACAATAAACTAAAATGTTATAAGTGAAAGCAACGAAATAAATACGGTTCTTACTAATTGTGCCTAAATATTACCGCAAACAAAGGAAAAGACTAGACGACAAAAAAAGCAAAGAAAACAATCAATCCGCCATACTCTCATCTAAAAGAAGCGAATCGTATGAAGAGTTTCGCATTACACAAGAATACGACTTGTCATCATCAGAAAGTGGAAATAATACTGCTGCTGTTACAGCATAATTCCGTTCTACACTAAATATACACTAAAATAAACCAAAATATTTTAAAATACACTAACATATTGTTATGAATGTGTCTTGCTTAAGCCTTAAAATAAAATAAACAAATAAACAAACTGCGTAGATGTTTATACAGACACAACTACAATTTGATATGCTGTTTACTAACTGCCTGGCATGCTAGAGAAAAAAAATACATGTATGCTGTTTACCATCTAAACGCGCAAGACAAAAACTAACTTTACAACAACAAACATGCATGTTGTTTACCATGTGCGCAGTTTTTTAAGAAACTCTTTTCTACAAATGACAAGTTGAGAGAAAGGAGTCCATCATTGATATGAGGCGTATCCAAATTGGCACACGAGAAGACTGGTCTGAGGTCCAAAAGGAGGATGCCAGATCTGTTGAGAAAAGTTCAAGATCTGCGTCATCTCCAAGGGACAATAAACGAGCAAACAACACGAAATCACACAGGAAAGGCGGAAAACGCCATAATTCAGACGCCCTTTCAAGACGCCCATGCAACGTAGAAGACAGACCCTGCAGAAAAGTCGAGGAAAAGGAGTCCATCATTGATGTGAGGCGTACCCAAGCTGGCACAGGAGAAGATTGGTCTAAAGCCAAAGGGAGAATCCCATTTTGTCAATAAATTATGTCGGCCAAGCTGGAGAACGCAAAACCGGATCGTAAAGAAATATCGGCAGAAAGCCCGCTAGCAAAATCGTACTGGGCACAGTGTAGCCTTAAAGTGGTAAATGGTTGCCTATATCGAAATAGAAAGAGTGCAGATGGAAAAACTACAACGGACTTAATCGTCGTGCCAAGCTCCTGGACAAAAGATGTAATGAAGCAGTTTCATAATGGTCCCAGCGGCAGTCATCTGGGTGTAACCAAAACACTGGAAAAGATGAAACAGCGATTTTACTGGGTAGGCTGACCACAATTTGTAGCCGAATGCATAGCTAATTGCGAGCAGTGCATTGCGGACAAGGGTCCAACAAGGAAAAGTCAGGGCAAGCTACAACAGTACAACGCCGGCGTCCCTTTTGAGCGGATAGCAATGGATATCGCAGGCCCATTCCCTGTCAGTAATGCTTGATATCGGTATCTGTTGGTTGTAATGGATTATTTCAGCAAATGACCGTATCCCATTCCAAACCAAGAGTCCAAAACGGTTGTGGATGAATTTGTGATCAATTGGGTGTGTCGATACGATGTTCCAACAGAACTTCACTCCGATCAGGGACGAAACTTTAAGTCGACAATATTTAAGGAAATATGCGACATTTATGGGATCAAAAAGACGAGAACGACACCACTGCCTCCGCAGTCAGATGGCATGGTAGAAAGATTCAACCGTACCCTGGAAGAATATCTTAGAAAAGTGGTCAGTACACACCAACAAGATTGGGACGAGCATGTACCAAAGTTTCTTCTGGCATACCGATCAGCTATCCACGATTCAACATCATGTAGCCCAGCAAAAGTCGTGTTTGAAAGAGAGCTAAAACTACCAGCCGACTTAGAATTGGCGTTAAACCGATTCCTGCACACGACGATAACAAAAATGTTCCTCAAATACAAGAAGACCTGCACGAGCTTCATGAGTTTGTCCGCAATCGCATCAAAATTTCCAGCGACAAAATAAAAGCCAGGTATGATAGAGCAGCAATACGGAAGGATTTACAGAAGGATAACTGGTTTTACTATATAACCCACAACGAAAAAAATGACTGTCTCCCAAACTGCAAACCCACTGGGAAGGACTATACAAGATAATCAAGAAATTGAATAACGTGGTTTATCGGATACAGAAATATCAAAGTCCGAGGTCTAAGATGAAGGTGGTGGAGTGACTGGCCAGGTATGGCCGAGGGAATATTGAGCCTATTCGAAACGAAAAGCTTAAGTGGGCGGCAGTGTTACGAATGTGTCTTGCTTAAGTTTTAAAATAAAATATGTAAGCAATAAAGCGAACTACTGGTTACAAACTGCGTAGAAGTTTATACACACACAACTACAATTTGATATGCTGTTTAGTAACTGCCTGGCATGCAAGAAAAAAAATACATGTATGCTGTTTACCATCTAAACGCGCAAGACAAAAACTAACTTTACAACAACAAACATACATGTTGTTTACTATCTGCGTAGTTTTTTAAGAAACCCTTTTCTACAAATGACAACAACAAATGTATTGAAATAAATCCCAAGCAGAAATCTATCAGTATAAAAACAAAAACAACTATACACACAGCTATACAGGCGCCTATACAGCGAATAAACAACATTCAACAACAAAATATGATACAAAGGGAGTAGAAGATTCTTAAATCTTCTAGATTTTAAATGGACAGGTATAAAAAGGGCAGCGTCTGCGTGGATAATCAATCGGTGTAAAATTAAACCTCATCGAGTGAAGACGTGCATTTTAAGTAAATTGTTCTGTGCCAACTTTGTGTAGTTAAAGTAAATAAAATTGTTATAAATTTAAAAATTCTAAAAACTGGTATTATTTATTCTGCAATAAAGAACTCACAACAAAACGTTAATAAAAGGTATAAACGTAACAATATGTTAAAACAGATTAAAATATACTTAAATACACTAAAATGTACTTAAATACCCTAAATTATACTAAATTACACTAGAATATACTAAAATTACACTAGAATATATATAAATATAAAATATAGTGAAATACACTAAAATATACTAAAATACTCTAAAATATACTAAAATACAGTAAGATATACTAAAATACACTACAATATACGAAAATATACTAAAACACACTAAAATATACTAAAATACACTAAAATATACTAAAATAATCTAAAATACACTAGAATATTCTAAAATACATTAAAATATACTAAAATACACTAAAATATAATAAAACACACTAAAATATACTAAAAAACTAATACTAAATATATTAGAATACAGTAAGATATACTAAAATACACTAAAATATACTAAAATACACCAAAATATAATATCACCAGGCTGTAAGCATGAAAAATAATAATGTAAGTAAATATTTTAAGAACCAGAGAAATAGATTCACTAAGTTAAACAGTAAATATGAATTTGATAAAAATTGTCCGCAGAAGTTTTCACCCAAAATTATCTAGCACAGCATATACCAAAAATATAACTACACTTAGGAAGCTAATTACTTTTTAGAAGAGATAGGAATATTTTAACAATATGACAATAGACTTAAAAATACTCATAGACGCATTAACAATACCAACAACAAAGAAACTATAACGGCAGAATAGGACATACCAACAGAAAGGGACATTTCAAGGACAACCGTTACAAATTTTATACAATAATAGTCCTCCAATTCATCGAAATAACAATTCTAGTTCATTTTCGACAAAAATTTAGCAACTCAAATAATTAACAACAATCCAGATGTAGCCAATATTTAAATCGAAATTTTAATCTAATAATCTAATAATTTTAATCTAATACTAAAAAAATAACACAGAAGTAAATTTTCAGCGGCAAGTTCAAACATTCGTTTACCGATATTTTAACTAAAAATAGTAAATACAAATCTCCTAATTTTTACTCGGTAAAGGATTAGCAACATCATTGCTGAATAAAATTTTATTACCTGAATTTAAAAGAACGAAATTAAGAAAACCAAAAATGATTAATATGATAAATGGGAACAATTTGTATTGAAGAATAGGTTATCGCACCTCTTCCCTAAGAACTTAAAGAAGACAGGGTAATGGGAAACTAAGCAATTTTAGTGGTAAAGATTTCGATTATTGGTTATCAGCAATTGTAAATCGTGAAGCAAGATTTCTTACAAATAAAGGGAATCAAAATCAAATTTATAGACATTTGCAAAAGAATATATATTTTAGAATTCTGAACTATTTTTTACAAGTACAACAACATGAGATCACAACAATGATTACCAAATTTATGAGTAAGCAGATGCGAGAATTAGAGAAGTATTAAGAGAACATGTGTTTCCATATAATTCTCCTTTACGAATAAGAAAAAAATGAAGAATTGTTATCAATGACAGAGATTTGAATAAAATAACAATTAGCGATAAATTCCCTATTCCAAAGCTAAAGGCTTTAACTAGGTCCTCATTAAAGAGAGAAGACAGAAAAAAACAGCATCCTTTACGTTGTCGATTTGTTCGTATGCCTGTTAGATTGAAAAATGCACCTACCACATATCAGGACTTATAAATTCGGTACTAAGAGAATACATCAACAAAATATGCAGTACAATACAAGAACATAAGTATAAATTCGGTACTAAGAGAATACATCAACAAAATATGCAGTACAATACAAGAACATATGTAGGTATAATGTACAACAAATTTTCCATGCGCTTACAAAGCTTAATTTTACTATTTGTGCAAGTGCAAGTTTTTTGCTAAATCGAACTATTACCTGGGACACATTCTTATCACTGAAGGAATCAATCCTAACCTTAACACAATTGAAACTAGGAGTTCGATCGCGACCGTGATGAACAGCAGACGCATTACGGAGATCAGAAAATATATTGAGTGTGTAGCTTTGGCAAACGTGTTACAAACATGGATTTATTGTTATTCTCTTGTTGTTATAATATTTAAAACAAACATAATTAAAGGTATAAGTACTGTAAAATAATGAGTTTAAGCGTAATGTTAACAAATCAAAAACAAAAAATCATTGAAAATAAGAAATGTACTAACAATGTTAACAATGATGAGAATAAAAGAAAAAGAATTGCTGACAATATGGAATATGATCATTTATATTAATTGGCCATTCCAGAAATTTTGTGTTGTTGATTTCATAAGCTTTAGCTAATCAGGCCTAATATATTTGTGTCAATAAAAAAACAGTTTTTCTATCTCACTTTTGCCCGACGTTTCGTCAATTTTTTGTTGACTTCCTCAAGGGCTTCGTCTATTTAAAAATTAAAATCTTAATTTATTACAATTTTTAATACACCAAAAAAATAATTACTTACAATATAGCATTAATCACATTTATATATTATTTTTTTGACAATTAACAAAACAAAACAATTAAATTTAAATAAAACAAACACAACTTAAATTTATTATAAACGTTTAATTGTTGGCCATTGCAACACTGTAATTTGTGTTTATGTTGTCTGTGTCCTCTTTTAGATTCATAGTATTGTCAATATTTTGTTGAATGCGTAGACTTTCTATTGTGTACCTTTTCCTTTCCCTGGATTCTATATCTAAAATCTTGACTGTTTCAAAATCAGCTTCATGTCCAGTCTTAAGTATGTGTTGCGATAATGCTGTTGTCTCTTTCCGTTTTGTAATATCATTTTTGTGTTCCTTCATTCTTGTCTCCAATGTTCGTTTCGTTGTTCCAATGTATGTTAGATTACAGCTTTCGTTTTCACAACCTTTGCACTTGATTTCATACACTACATTGCATTGTTTTTGTTTTTCTATTTGATCTTTCATGTTCGTGAATATTCTGTTCAAAGTGCTGTTTGGTTTGTATGAAAATTGTATTTTATCAGTTTTTATTATTGACTTCAAGCTTTTGTTGTCAGTCAAACCTGGTATGTATTTTACACCGTAAAAAGCTCTCTGTTGATTGTCCTGTTCAGAAATGTTAATTTGAGGATAATTTGCCTTAAGTTTAATTCTTGCCTCTTTTATCAAATTGTTTATAAGTTTAATCGGAAAACTGTTGCGTCTTAGTATTGTCGTTATTATATTCATGTTCTTGGTGTAAAATTGATCGTCGCTAATGTTTAAAACTCTAAAGATGAAGCTTCTTGCAGTGTTAATTATTTGTGCCATGGGTTGCGTGGTATTGAAATTCATCAATCTCCCAGATGCTATATCCTTTGCGTGCCAATCGAAAATTATTCCATCATTATTTCGTATCAATGTTGTGTCCAAATATGAAAGTTTGCCGTTTTTCTCTATCTCCACAGTGAATTGTATTTTCGGGTGATAACTATTAAGGGATTTTAGAACTTCATCTTTATCGTCAAGTTTAATTATAGCTAAAACGTCATCTACATACTTAGTTATGTATTTTAGGTTGATGTTCTTATTCTCAAGTTCAGCTAATGCCTCGTCTAATAAGTTGTCTAGTATAATGTCAGCTATAGTGGGCGAGAGAGGGTTACCCATTGGCATTCCAAACGTTTGGTTATAAATTTTACCATCATACAAAAAATAGTTATTATCAGTCAGAAAAAAGTTAAGTATCTTCAAGAATTTAGATTTCGGTAGCTTAGTGAAAGTTTGAATAGTGTTCCAATTCTTCATTATGTTTTTAATTGCAATGTGTACCGGAATATTCGTGAAAAGAGAAACTACATCAAATGATATTAGGATCTCGTTATCCTGAAGTTTTACCGATTTAAGTTGGTCCTTCAATTGTCTTGAATTCTTAATATTATATTTCAAAGATACAATATTCCTAATTACTCTCCCAATATATTTGGATAATTGGTAGCAAGGTATATTTATTGAGTCAAGTGCATAATGCAAATAAAAACAATAACGAAAAAATCTTAACAAAAAAAAAATACCCCAATCAATATAATTAACACTGAAGTTAATGACTTAATCGAAAAATAATAAAATAATTTCGAATTAAACTATTTAGAAATAAAAAACAATTATACATGATAAATTTAAATGATTTTCTTAAAGTGAAATCGTATTTAGAAAAAGCTAAAGCTGAATTCTTTAACATTATATCTACAGGTATAAAAAACAAAAACATATCTGTGTCGAATTAAAAAGCATGATGTTTAATTTAATTAACCAAATAAATAACTTACAAAAACAATATAATCTACAAACGTCTTGTATAGACGCATTCGTGTCTATGATTGGTGTATAGAAATGGCAAATGAACAAATTAATATTATAACTAAAAAAACTAAAATCTGTTTTTTTGTTTTAGGAATATTTCATCCATAAAATAATAAAACTAAAAATTATTCAAATTAATGTAAATTCTTTTTTTTATTTGGGTGCGGTTTTCCGTCGACCCTCGTCAAATTTGGTTTGTGAACAAACCGGGTTCAGTGTTCTGTTTGTACTAGTTGCATCTTTTGTCAGCTGTGTTTATATTGTTCGTCTTGTTCGTGTTTCTCTTCGTGTTATGTCATTCTCTCTTTTTTGTCTGTATCTCTCTCTCCCTTTTCGTTTGTTTATTTTTACCTAATTTGTCTCTCCCTTTTCATTCGTCTCTCTTCCTAGCTAAATCCTTTTACGATCATACTTGTTATCCGTTTGTGTTTATGTGTGAACCTATTGAGTTTTTTCTATGACATAATAATCTGTAATTGTACGTTTATGATGTTCTTTATTGCTTTGGTCTTGTGCACCTGCGTAACGTGTCTTGTAAAAATGTTTCAATGGGCCAAATATTGTGTCTGAAGCAGTGTTTATTTGTTCATATTTAATCGTCCGTCACATGTTTTCTGTTTGTATATTTCCATGTCCTCTAATAAATTTAGTTTCCTTCCCTATATGTCCTGGTGTATATTTGTGGTTGAATATATGGTTCGCTAAATTTGATTCTGGAGTTGATTTTGGTTCTCCTAGTTTTTTGTTATAGTCTCTAATGTGTTCCCTAAATCTGGTCTTAATTTTTAGTCCTGTTTGCCCGATATAACTATAATTGCAGGTACAAGTTAATTTGTACACTCCTTGTCTATCCAGTATATTTGTTCTGGTTGTTTTATCCTGTAGTATTTTGCCTAGGTTGTTTCTCGTTCTGAATGCCGTATTGATGTTGTGTCTTCCAAAGAATTCTGCCAGTTTGTACTTTGATTCTCCCATATATATAAATATAGCCCATTTTCCCCTTTCATTCTCCCGTTCTCTGTTCGTTCTAATTTGTCTACCAGGCGTTCCCATTTCCCGTGTTAGTGGTGTTCTTTCGAGTCCTGTTAGTAACTGCCCGATTTCCGCGTTTTTGTGTTGCTGGGGATGATTTGATGAGTTGTGTATTATTGTGTCCATTGCTGTTGGTTTCCTGTATATTTCACATTCCACCCTGTTCAGGATTGTGTTCCCCTTGACCGTTAGGTCTAGATAATTAACTCTCCCCTCCTCTTCCCTTCCCATTGTGAATTCAATGTTCCCGTGTCCCCCATTCAAGTAATGCAGAATTTGCCCGTTGTCATGTAATGTAAATTCCCTTTTTACCACAGAACAATATTAATTGTGACAATTCTATTGAATGGAAAAGGGAAGTTAAATACTTAGGAGTAGCCCTCGATTTTTAAATTAAATTCTCAAACCACATTTCAAATACAGCAAATAAAGTTAAAAAACTAATTGCAATATTATATCCATTTATAAATAGAAATTCTATACTTAGTATTGAGAACAAGAAATTAATATTAAAAGCAATTTTTCATGCTATCACATTTTTCACAGCTCCTGTATGGTCCACAAGTACAAAATGTCACATACAAAAATTACAAGTCTCTCAAAAAGTAAGTTATTGAAAATGATTTACAATTTGCTATGGTTTTTATCAACAAAGCGTCTCCATGCACTTGCGGGAGTAGGATTAATAAACGTCAGAATAGAAAGACTGACTGTAAACTTCATCTCCACATGTTTAAGTTCTGAGTATACCCATATTAATGACCTTGCACCATCACAGTAGTTATGTAATTTAAGTAGTTTAAGAAAAATCAAATAGGTTTTTGTAAGTTTTGCCTACAAAAATTTTTTAATGATGTGTGTAATTGGAAATTGTAACTATTTATAACTATTAAACAGAGAAGGGGAAAACCTTTTATTTGGGTACGGTTTTTCGTCGACCCTCGTCAAATTTGGTTTGCGAACAAACCGGTTTCGGCCGTTTGCCATCTTCAGTGTTCTTTTCGTACTAGTTGCGTTCTATTATCAGCTGTGTTTATACAGTTCGTCTTATTTGTGTTTCCTTTCGTGTTGTTGCATTCGTCATTTTCTCTCTTTTTTGTCTGACACAGACACAGAATGCAATAACATGAAAGGAAACACAAAAAAGACGAACTACATAATCACAGCTGACAATAGAACGCAACTAGTACGAAAAGAACACTGAAGATGGCAAACGGCCGAAAACGGTTGTTCACAAACCGGTTTGACGAGGGTCGACGGAAAACCCTACCCAAATAAAAGTTAATTAAACCCCGTCGGAAAATTTACGCACATATAAGGCGAAAACCTTTACATTGTTAATTATATTTAAAATGAAATGTAATAAATGTAATGTAATGTAAATTCCCTAATAGGAACAAATAGGAGATATAGTCTCCTATCTATCCAGATATCTTACTCTGAAATGAAACTAAATACTAGGCATAATCTCAACTTCAATAATTATAATACTATTCGTAAGGATAGAAATAAAGCGTCAAGGGGAGGAGGAATAGCTATTTTAACTAAAAATGATCTTAAATATAAAAACTATACATGTGGTAGGTTAGACACATTAAACTATTTAAAAACTTGTATAATTAAAATAGCTATGCCTGATAATAGGTCGATATATATAATATCGGCTAATTATCCAGCTGGAAATAATGGATGTAATGTAAAAATAGAATTAAGCAAGCTTTTTGTGGAACTAGATCTGCAAAATATAAATAACTATTATATTTTAGCTGGTGATTGAAACTGTAAGCATACCAATTGAGGAAATTTAGATAATAAACCAAAAGGAATTAAGCTTAGAGAATAGTGATCATAACGCTGTGCAAATATCCGCTTCATGAAATCAAGAACAACAACTTTCGTTTCTTACTGACTAAATAATATACAAATCCAATTATAAGCTAACAAACTGGAAGAAATTTAAAAGCATCACTTTAGAAAAGATTGAGGTCGCACTTCAAATACCAAATACTAGAAATCTTTCTAATGAAGAAATAGATAAAATAAATGATATTATATTGAGTGCTATCTACAACAAAAATTAAGGAACAAGATAACTTTTGTAAAATTGAAAATTCAATTTTAAGAAAACTCCACAAAGAAAAGAGTAAAATTATTACTTTTATAAATAGACATAACAGGCTAGAAATCTCATTGTCTGTGTCTTCGTTAAATTTAATGAAAGCAAAACTGAAATGAATTAAATGATAACATTTCTATAGTCCTCAATGAACAGAATGCAGAAACCGATCTCAAATGTGGATACGAACAATTCAGGAATTATCTTTCGAAAAATAAAAAACAAAAATCTAGGAAATATAAAATATATATCTTTAGATCTTATAAACATTAATATTCAGGAAAATTTATCGCATTTGATTAGTAATGCAGGAATAGATCCAAGAAGCTTGGAGAAAGATAATCTTAATCAGTATATTGTGCGTGATCAAGAACAAATAATTTACATTATTTAGAGGAAGTACATGCACTGAAACAACTAAATGCAGAAAATTCGTTACATGTTAAAGTAGATAATTCAATCAAAAGTTTTTTGGAAATAAAGAGTAATATGTCACTATTACCTGTGTCGTTGTGGCCTTCTGGCATCATCGAGGTTAAGTTACTTCCGGGCACGCTAAGCAAAAAAATATGTCTGTTGCAAAAATTCACAATTTAGCTAACCTCAATTTGAACGGGCTTTAGTGAAGTGTGGCGATATTAATATTGGACGATAGCTTGGAGTGTTGGCTACAAATTGGTGTGAATATCGAGAAGATCGTGCAGAGGATTGCTGAAATATTTCCGGATACACTTAGCAAAAAAATATGTGTGCAGCAAAAATGGTAAAATTCGCAAATTTCTGGCTGCTTATCTCGGACTTAAATTCGATAAATTTAAACAAATCAACTCGTTTATTAATTTTTCCTGGTTTCATCAATGTAATATTCTGCTGAAATTCACAATTTACTAACCTCAATTTGAACGGGGTCACCAGTTTGGCTAATCTTAACAGAGTTCAAAACGGAAAGATAAATGAAGTTAGTTGTGAAAACAACTTGACTGCTAAAAAGCGCATTAGTCAGAGTTGTCCACTTAATGAGTACTCTTGGTACTCTTTGCAAAGCATACAAAATTTAGTATGCCACATTATCCCCCCGCTGGGGTAGGCTCATCTGAACTTCAAGGGAACCTTGACCTGTCTACCGCATCTAGTAGGCTTTGGTAGTAATACTTCAGGTGAAAAACTTACAGCTCGGCTAGAATTTTTTGATGAGGTACCAGAGTTCAATTTCAAATTTCAATTTCAAAAGGAACTTGTTGATTTGTAGGACAGTCTGATGACAATTGCACATCTTGTGAGTTGCTCTGGAAAACTGTGGTAGGAACCTTTGTAGTATTTGTACTATAGTTGAGATCATTTTGCGAGATGAAAGCGGGTTTGAGCCGATCAACACTGATGTTATTCCAGCGACCTCGAATCAAAATTATAAAGAATTTTTGGAAACGCTTTACAACCAAGTATGGACCATCATACGGTCGTGACAGTGACGTGCGTTGACTCTTGGAGATCCTTCGAAATAAACGTTGAAGGCGTTGAGTGATGGGCGGTATCGGTTAACTTAGGCTTTTGCATCGTGGTTCGAAATTCGGAAATGAAATCCGAGGTAGAATCTAGAACTTTTGTAGAATTAAAAAATTCTCCGGGTATTGTTAAGGTTGAGCCGTATACTAATTTTGCTGTCGACGCATTCAAATCTGGCTTAAGGGCAACTCGTAATCCAAGCAAGATTGTTGGTAGATGATATACCCATCCTGCTGGATCCTGGCACAAGATTCCTGCTTTAAGTGTTCGGTGCCACCTCTCAATTATGCCATTCGATTGTGGGTGGTATGGCGTGGTACGAAGATGTGTTTCACCGATTGTAGACATTGGTTCGGCTAAAACTTGTGATTCGAATTGCCGACCACGATCAGACATTATATGAGCTGGGACTCCAAATCTAGAAATTCACTCGGCCAAAAGAGCTTTTGCAATTGTGAGTGCTGAAATATCGGAAATTGGAATCGCTTCTGGCCAGCGCGTAAATCTGTCAATGATTGTTAGGCAGTAACGTTGGCCATCACTGGAAATGGCCCAACCATCTCGATGTTGATATGGGCAAAGCGCTCCTTTGGAGGCTCGTACTTCTCAGGTGTTAATCAAGTGTAACGTTGAACCTTGGATCGTTGGCATTGAAGACAATTTCGAACAAAAATAGCTGTGTCTTTGCGAATACCAGGCCAACAGAATCTGCTCGTGAACAGTTTGGTGGTTGCTCTTACGCCTGGATGCGAAAGACTGTGCATCGTTGTTAGAATTAGTTGACGAAATTCTCTCGGGATGTAAGGTCGAACAAGTCAAGTTGTTGTATCACAGATAAAAAACAATATAAGTTTGAAAAACATTTTTTTAATAATAACTTTAAATAATATTACGTTTAATGAAATACTATCTGTTGACGCCAATAGTCGTATTTAATTAATGTCGCTTAGATTTTTATTATATTATTATTTATTCGTTCAATTGTATGTTTAAATATATTTCCTTTAAATCGATATTTAGGAACAATGCATAGCAAATAAAATTAACACAGATTATATTGTAATTGAACACTTGTTCTTTGGATGAATTTTCCTTATAATTTTGGTATTCACTCAATTGTATAAAATAATACAGAAAAACAGGAACTTAATAATTAAAGAATGTGATTTTAAGGGTTGTTTTTTATACTCTAAATATTTTTTGTTTTTATGGTAATTCAAATAACACAAACGACAGTGAACTTAACTGTATTAAAACTTTTGGTAATTTAGTGTTTTCTTAGAGTTCTTTTTGTATTCTTTTCTTATTTTACAGCTATGTTTTTTTGTCTTCACCACTGCTGTAATACTACACAACTTTATGCTTCGTAGGTTTGATCATAATTGTACTGATGTTTGTGTAAGACACATATCTTACAGTTATTGATAACGGTTCTGACCAAATTCCTTAGTTTCGGCACCCAAAATTCGGTTCGCACTAACCGCGCCATTAGCAAATTCCCACCGTGAAGTGAATATTTGTGAACCATTTCCACATACAGACGTGTAAATCTTCCCGAATATGGCAAGATTTTAGGAAATTTTTCCTCATAGCTAAGAGTGAGGGACTGAGACAGCCTCCCATTGACCCAAATGACTCCAGAGGGATCAATAAAAGGGTTGAAATGTAATAATCCGCTCTTTTTTGGCGGGAGAGATCCTCTTTGTGTGAGATCGTATTCCGTAAAATGCAAACGTTGACATAGAGATATCAGTCGATTTTTGATAAAATGCATCTCAGTTCGTGTGAGAGAACCCGAGTCAAGTGCCGCATTTTCCCGATGCGTGGGATGGATTCGTCGAAAGAAGCGGAGGACATAGCACAAAACTCGCATTGCTCTTAGGAGATCGGAAAACCCTTCTAGAATATCCGAGAGACAAACGGAAATTACATGAGACCGAATGGGTTTTAATTCTTCC
This sequence comes from Trichopoda pennipes, assembly GCA_030448955.1. Taxonomy (NCBI): domain Eukaryota; kingdom Metazoa; phylum Arthropoda; class Insecta; order Diptera; family Tachinidae; genus Trichopoda; species Trichopoda pennipes. The sequence goes on along the minus strand of JASKUP010000062.1, from coordinate 1,160,959 downwards.
TGTGTGGCAAAACTGACATGAGTTGAAGGCCAATGAACCGGGGCAAATCTAAGCCAAGGTGGGCCATGCCACCATAATTCATGGTCCCTCAGCTCATTCAGCGTGGACCTCCGAGATGCCACATCGGCAGGGTTATCCGAAGACTCGACATGCGATCACATGCTAACATCAGTCTTCTCCCGAAAGGATGAAATACGGTTAGTCACAAATGTGTTCCAATGGTACGCTGGCTTCTGTAACCAAGCCAATACAATGGTGGAGTCGGTCCACAGACTGATGCGGTACTCCGTTAGGGGAAATCGGATCCTAAACTGTTTGAACATTTTCGCTAAAAGTTCAGCCCCACACAGTTCTTTCCGGGATAATGTGATGAATTTAAGAGACGCGACTTTGGGTAAACACTTTTCCGTCGGGTGATTCAGTGCGTAGATACAGGGTGGCAGCATAAGCCTTTTCCGAGGCGTCACAAAACCCATGTACTTGGACAGAGAAAGTGGGGTGATAATTCAAAAAACGAGTAATTTTGATCTTGCTAATATTACGTAAGTCGTCGAGAAAAGCATGCCATTGAACCCGGGGGTCAGGTTTTAGGGCTTCATCCCAATCGGTGTGGTCCTTCACAAAACCCATGTACTTGGACAGAGAAAGTGGGGTGATAGTTCAAAAAACGAGTAATTTTGATCTTGCTAATATTACGAAAGTCGTCGAGAAAAGCATGCCATTGAACCCGGGGGTCAGGTTTTAGGGCTTCATCCCAATCGGTGTGGTCCTTCCAGATTTGCTCCATCAAGATTCTTGCAACGATCAACTTCGGTGCTAACCATCCAACGGGATCAAATAACCTGGCTATTTCAGAGAGTACTGCTCGTTTAGTTGCGTTGTTCTTACTAAGGGGTTTTGGGGGGTTGAAATAGAAATGATCACTATCAACGTTCCATCGCAAACCTAAGGGTTTCGATGTGCAGGAATCAGATAGATTCAAGAATTCGCCATTTAGGAGGTGTTCAAGGGGTACATCTTTCAAAACAAGGGGGTTGGCCGTCCATTTCCGTAAGCAAAATCCTGCTGATGCAGTTTCGTAACGAGGTCGTTTCTAGATTTGATGACCGAGCCAACATCATGGGCTCCAGAGAGACATCGTACACATACATATAGTTGCATATGATATTTGCAACATGGGGGTATTCATTTTCACACTGACTGGCTAGTTCCAACAGTGTTTTGATCGCCAAATAAGGAGCACAATTCACTTCAAAGGTGACGGTGCTTAATCCAAAGTCAGAAGTTGTTTTCTTGGGTTACTACGAAAGAGGATCCATTGAAAAGGGGTATGAAGGGGGTTTACGAGTATCTGACGATATATTTTTCCTATGTCTGCGTTAAAGACGTGCTTAAAGAGCTTGGAGAACGGGGTCGGGGTAAAGAACGTCATTGAGACTGACGCCATTAGATGTGGGGGGAGATGCATTAAATACTACTCGAATCTTGGTAGTAGTACTATCGGTCTTCACCACGGCTTGATGGGGTAAATAGTAAGAACTGGGTTTATCAGATAGGTCTGCGGGCACAAGTTTCATGTGATTAAGGGTTAAGTATTCCATTATGACGTGATCATAGGTGGATTTAAAATCTTCATGCTTACATAAGCGGGTTTCATTTCGGGTATATTGGGACAAGGCAATATTTCTAGATTGTCCCAGATTCCTTTGTTCAGGATATGTACGCATAAATGGAAGAAACCTCCCTTCTGCGTTTCGATACGTCGTACTCTTATAGAGTTTTTCACAATGCTTGTCGTCATCGGGAAGCTGTAGAGTCCGGGGGACTTCCTCGAGTTCCCAAAATTACCTCAATAACTGATCGAGATCGACCTTATTGAAGTACGTGGCTATCGTAGAGTGGGAGGATGATGGACAAGCGCGACCGGTGATTATCCAACCAAAAAACGTTCGTTGGGCAACGAGAGACTGATCTTTGTTCCATTGGATTCCCGTACGAATAATTCGAGGATAGATATCACCTCCCAAGAGCAGATCTATCTAAGACGATATGTTTTTAGTATTGTCCGCTAGGGGTAAACCGCCAAACTCGGACGTGCCACCGGGAGGAAAGGGATGCTAAGGTAAGTTTCCCGTGAGTTTTCGTACGAGATGCACTTAAACCTCGGTACTAAAGGATGAATCCAGGGGTGACTTAAGTTGTATGTCATAGGTTCGAGTTAAGGTAGCAGTGACTGATTCACCGAGAATGACAATATCCGTTTTAATTGATCGGAAGCGTAACGACAGTCGTTTCTGGATAGATTCTGAAATAAAGGATACCTCTGAGGAGGGACCTATCAGTGCCTTGAGTGGACATGTTAACTTTCCGACGCCAATGCTAACCACCGTTGTTCCAAGAAGTCTGAGATTTTATTGAGTGGACTGTATATGAGTGGAATATGTTAGTCATCTCTGGGTCGCATCAGCTGACGTAGGTTTCTGAGTATGGGGGTTTGAGTAAGAGGGTTGTGACGACCAAAAGTCGGCAGGCTCGTTTTTGGATCACATAGCAATTCAATCACAAGCAATTAGACTCTATATATATATGTTTTTCAAATTTTGTAATTTTTTTTTTGAATTTCACAAATTTTTACACTTTTTACATTTCTGAAAATTTATTGTTTAATGAATTTTATAATTTGTTTTAAACGAGAACATTATTATTATACACTTTTCATTTTATATAATTCATAATTATATTTTATAATTACATTTATTATTTGTTAATGAAATATTTGAAATTATAATAGCCGTTAAGAAGCGCCACCTATTAACACGAGGATACATCCGTGAGAAGAACATACCATTAAACACAACCCTAAACAGTAGCAATCAGCTGTAGTTTAGTGGTATGGGTGTGTATGTGTGCCTGGCAGGAACATATAAAAGCGAGATAATTACGTTTTTAAGTGGAGTTGGCCACGGGCAAGCAACCGGGCAAGACTTCTTTTAAGTGAGTTAGAATTTTATTCAACTTAATTAAAATAGTCTTGCAAATAGGTTTCTCTCGTTCAATCAAAGCCAGAATCTTATTCGACTTTGAATTAAGCGAGACTCGCTAAGGTCTCCGGCTCAGTAAGTGCTGTCGCTACTTCACCTGGCCAGAATTTTATTCACCCAGGTGACGGAGCCCAGAACCAGGCCGCGCTTTGTTCAGCAAGGCCAGAATTTTATTCGCCCTAGCTGAACAAGACGGACGAGATCGTCAATAGGCCACGTAGAGGTTGATCGTCATCGGCAGGCCCAGTAAGTGCTGTTGCTGCTTCACCTGGCCAGAATTTTATTCGCCCAAGTGACGGAGCCCAGAACCAGGCCGCGCTTTGGTCAGCAAGGCCAGAATTTTATTCGCCCTAGCTGAACAAGACGGACAAGTTCGTCAATAGGCTAACACCAATTTCGACGTGGAAAGGTTGTCTCAGAATCTTATTCGTGACCGCGACAAGTCAAAAATTGGTGGACAGGCCAACTGTTCTTCTCAGACTGGAACAGAATTTTATTCGCTCCAGTGTGAGAAGCAGTAGGCTAGCCGACGGAAAGTGGAAACGAAAGCTCTTGAAGGCCACGAAGCGGATGATCATCGTTGGCGTGCTCCGTTGTGGTGCAGTTTAATTATAACTTATTTTAAGAGTGAATTATAAATAAAAGAATTTTTTTTAAAAACAAAAGTGTCTCTTGTGATTAATTGAAAAACATTTTTTTGTAACGAACCCTGGACGCCGCGAGCTTTACCCTAGCATAACGCGAAAACGTGTCGTTACAGGGTACACCTGCAGGCTGAATAGAGACTGAGGCATTTTTAGATGATACGAGAGTCGCACGAGAGTTTGATTTACTAAGTGAAGAAGAACGGTTTAAAAAAGAATGATGTTTTTTATTGCATATGGAACAAACATATTTGCTTGTGCAATTTCTAGACTCAGTTAGTATACCGTTTCTGAGTTCTAATGGTGGCAAATCTTTCACTCACGCCCATGTTCAAGAAAACAGGGCATAGGCGCAAATGATGAGAATCTTGACATAACGAACACATAAATCGATTTGACGACACATTCGCATGGAAAGTGTTGATTTTTCTGGAATCGCGAGGTAGAAGGCGCGAATGTCACTTACTGACTCCAATGTGTGGAAACGACTCGTCAGAAAGGCAAACATATCCTTCCAGGTGGGCAAGTCCACAGTGTTTCTCATGGACTGTTCCCATAGGTTAAGAGTGACTTCGGGTAAACATGTCGAACATGTTGTCAGAATCTATATTGAGCAATGATAAATTGGTGACACAATTATTGATCGTCCTTTGTATGGTTTTGATACTAGGCCCGGATTCCCTAGTAATGTGTGAGAGAACGAAAAGAGCTTTCAATTGCGCATTGATGAGTATCGTTTTGTTTTCGTATCGATATTCTAAATTCCGCCACGCCATCTGAAAACCAGCATTCGTAAACGGAAACGATCTCACAATTTCATGAGCTTCCCCTTTGGTCTTCTTGAATAGATGGCAGAGTTTTTCGACATCAGGAGTATGATCCTGTCCACCATACAGTGCTGAAAAGTGAGCTCTAAAGGTTGGCCATGATGCATAGTCGCCATTAAAGTTGTCCATGTCGCACGGTGGCAGATTGACTCGAGTTATTGTCGCGAGAAGTATCAGATCGGGTTTTAAAGGACTCCAGAAGCTCGTTCGCCTTAGAGAGACATTTAAGGTGGGCATTATAGGCACAATAATACTTGTTCCGGACGGTTTTGATGTCAACTTCTCCTTCCAGATTGTCAATGTTTCCTAAAAGGGTATCGTATGCTGTACGTAGGGTTGCCCACAGATGAACGATTTTCTCTTTTTGGATCTCCAAACTGTGAAATGTATGGTCATCGGGAGAAAGAGCCCCAAAATATACGTCGAATTCAACCACTCGGTCCGAGGCACGTATAAAATTATCCAATAAGGACATCTTCGACGTATTGAAATTTGATCGAGAAAAAAAATCCGAATGGGTGGAAATTTGCAGAAACTCAGTCGGCAATATAATCGTTGCTTATAACCAATAAACGAAGCAAAAATGCTCGTTGGTATGTGAGTAGTGAATGGGTCACGATTGAAACAAAAAAACAATGTCAGATTATTTCTAACACGTTATATATATATTTATATATATATATATATAACTGTACTAGGTACAGTACTCACCCGACCTTTTTTAATGCTGTACCTGGAGTTTTTTAGGAGATACTTCTTCGGGTTAAACAAAATTAATGTAATGGATTCTACAAAACTGGATGAAAGTTAACACAGATTATATTGTAATTGAACACTTTTTCTTTGGATGAATTTTCCTTATAATTTACGTATTCACCCAATTACACGAAACAATACAGAAAAACGGACACTTAATAATTAAAAAATGTAATTTTAAGGGTTGTTTTTTATACTCTAAATATGTTTACAGCCTTTTTGGTGTTTATTGTAATTCAAATAACACAAACGACAGTGAACTTAACTGTATAAAAACTTTTGGTAATTTGTTGTTTTCTTAGAGTTCTTTTTGTATTTTTTTCTTATTTTACTGCTATGTTTTTTTGTCTTCACTACTGCTGTAATACTACACAACTTTATACTTCCATGGTTTGATCACAATTCAATTGACTAAACCAGTGATGGGCGAACTTTTTGGGTGGCGGGCCAATAAATTAAAAAAAATCTTGCGGCAGGCCAATAAATTAAAAAAAAAACATAGAGGGTTATTCATTAAAAACTTATGGGGTTGCTGTTCAATTAAAAGTTCGGTTTAAGCTATATATTTATTAGTTATATTACGTAATATTTTAAAACAACATAAAATTTTTATAAGATACGGTTTATTATGATTTTAAGATTTTCCAGATGTATGGGAAGCATTGATCTGTTTCTGACTTAACATAATTTCCTCAAAATCTGGTTCCAGCTGGGAGGATGCGACTTTTAATAAATTAAATAGACTCTTGTCTGACTATCGGTTTCTTATTGAATTTTTTCTGCATTTCATTACTGAAAAGGCCTGTTCACACAAATATGAGGAAGCAAACATTGCCATAATTTTCTCCGCATGATTAATTATCATTGGAAATTCATTTTTTGGTAAGGATTTATAGAAATTAAGCTTATCTGTATTTAAAAATAGATGTTTTAAATTATTATTACATTGCAATTCTATAATTTTAAATTGTAGATCAGATGGAACATTCTCAGGATTAACATTAAAAGGCATTGAAAAAATTTCTAAACATGGTTGGATTTTTTTAAAGCCAGCAAATCTGGCCTCAAATTTAGAAAATATTGTGAAAAGACTTTTAACTCCTCTTCACTCACAGCCCTCAAAGAATTAAGTCTTGGAAAATGAGTCAAATCATTTTTTCCTAAACATTTAGAAAATATAAACAATTGAGTTTTAAAAGACCTCAAACTGCCCCAAGTTTCATCTATAAATTGATTTCTTCCCTGTAACTTCTTGTTCAGTTTATTATAGTGCTCGGGTAAATCCTTCAAAAAAGCAAACTCGATGCACCAATTCTTATCCTCCAATTTTTCCCACTCATCCCAAATTTCAGTTTTGTTTTTTAGAAAAACTTTAATTTCTTCGAGAAGTTCAAACTCTCGAGAAGGCATGCCCACAACTCAGCCACCTGATCTTTGTGTAATAAAGTACATCTGAAAATTCTGCATCAACTTCCGATAAAAACTCTTGAAATTGTCGAGGTAACAAACCAGGGGCTCGAATGGTATTAATTAATTTTAAAATAATATTAAATACGTGGTTTATATCCGAGGCAGCCTTGCAAAGAACATCTTGGTGGATTATACAAAAAAAAAATTGTTTCGCTTTCAGGATTCTGACTTTCATAAACTCCTGCAAACCCCGTATTTTTCCACCATGTAAGGTGCTCCATTAGTTGTTAAATTAATTAATTTGGAAATTGGGGCATTAAGACATTCCATCCAATTTCTAAATTCATCATAAATTATTTTTCTTGTCGTCTTTCCTTTCAAAGATCTCAAACAAGCAAGTTCTTCGGTTATTACAAAGTTTTCATCGACTCCGCTGATAAAAATTAGAAGTTGGGCTGTATCACTCCGGTCTATAGTGACTGAAAAGTACTTAAACTTTTTAAGACGTCCATCGAGTTGATTGTTTAAATTAGAAGAAATCGCTTCAATTCTTTTTGTGACCGTTCTACGTGACAGCCCTATAGATTCGAAATCTTTTACCTTTTCTGGGCATAATACTTTTTCAATGCTAATTAACACTTCCTTAATAAATTTTCCTTCAGAAAAAGGTTTGTTACTTTTTGCTATTTTATAGGCAATAATGTGACCAGCTAACGTGGAGGATCGCTGGACACTTCTTTGATTTTTAAAAAACATTTGCTGACTAGATATATTTCTTTTCAATTCCTCTGAATAAAGTTTCTTGTCTTCATCTGTCATTTTATAGTACTTCGACCCAAGATGTTTTGAATAAAAGTGCCTAGCGAGATTATAATCTTTTAGTACAGCTACCGGTTCTTGGCAGATAGGACACATAGGTTTTTGGTTATTTTCCGTAAAGAAGTACTTCCATGTCCACTCTTCTTGAAATACTCGACATATTGCATCAGAAAGTTGTTGCTGTCTTGTGTGTACAATATTTCCCAGAAAACTACGCAGTTTGCACACAATATAATATGAAAACATCGCATTTTTTTGCTAAAATTGTCAATTTATATATTTTTTAAAACATAATGTAAATTTATTTTTCGACATAATTTTTCAATAGGTGATTAATTTTTTTTTGAAAAACCCTCGGCGGGCCGGATGTGGCCCGCGGGCCGTAGTTCGCCCATTAGTGGACTAAACCAAAAATTCTATAGTTTAGGTACCAAAGAAAATAAAGAAAGAACAAAACAAAACTTAGCTGTAAAATACCGGGTTACACTCGGCGTGCTTTACGTAAGTGCGGCTATTTTAATTTACACTTATACACTATCCAACTACTATTTTATAAGATAGAAGAAAAAAGATTACATAAAAAAACAATTACACTTTAAATGGCCTGTCTTTGACGTTTAGTCTATTAGGGGTAGGTATAGTAGCCATATTTTACATATTTCGTAAAATTAATAATAGCGAAACAGAAATAATTAAAAACTTCAACGACTCATTTCAATAACTCTACACATTACCTGCCCATTAAATGGAAACGGTGATAACATGTAGTACTTTTTTATTAGTTCAAAAAACTTAAGTTTTACTAATCAGCAATAACATAAATTTAAATATAATAATAACAATAATTTAAATAATTAAAAACTTCAACGACTCATTTCAATAACTCTACACATTACCTGCCCATTAAATGGAAACGGTGATAACATGTAGTACTTTTTTATTAGTTCAATAAACTTAAGTTTTACTAATCAGCAATAACATAAATTTAAAGTTAAATTAACTGCATACATTTAGCTAAATTTCGCATTTTGCAATTCTTTTCAACAGACGTCAGCTGAATTTATATATAATATTTAGAATATCAATATTCTAATTTTTTCCTAGTAAGTAAGTTTGCTGTCTTTACTTTCTAATGACTCAACTTGAATCCTTTCATTTGTCCATTATTTAACTTGATTGTTTTTTAATAGGCAAAAAGTAAGTACATCTTGGAAAAATTCTAGCCTAACCAAGCCTACGTATTATTTATTTGTCTAATAAAAAGTTATAACGTAACTTTTTTTTATTGACATATATACTAGTATATTTCAAAGATATACATAGTTCTAATTATTTTATGTTATATTTATTTTTATTTTGATACTCACATTTATTATAAATTTATTTTCTCCTTCGTTCTCATATACAAAAGCGTCATAAAATTCCTTTTCAAATATTGGACTGTAATTATTTTCCGAGAGTAAGTTAATTTTTACTCTAGCAAAAGTGGTATGGAGGCCATCTGTAACTGAAATATTAAGTATTGTCTGTTTATAATCTTGAAGCCTTTGGTTGTTTTGCAAAGTAATAACTCCTGTATATTCCTCAATTGAGTAAAGTTGGTGTTCATTGCCATCAATGATTTTGTAAATAAGTGCATTAATATCGCAATTGTCTGCGTCATATGCCTTCGCAACAGTTACGAACTGGTCTCTCCTTGCAAATACGGATAATTTACTAGAAAAGGATGGTTCTATAAACTTTGGTGCATTATCGTTTACGTCGTCAACTGAAAATATATATTAAATATGAAAAACAAAAATAAAAAATACAGTTTTATTTTTTAGTATTTTAAAATTTTAGTCTTATTCAACTATTAGAAAGGCAATTTTATAAATTATTAATTATTAAAAATTATATTTCATTTCGGAAATTTCTTTGCTGGAAGCATTAACTTTCCGTCTGTTTATATTATATTATATTATAACATCGAAGTAAACACTTTTGTTTATTGTCCTTTCCACAATATTAGGGTTTCCAATAACTGAACAACACACCACCGCCATGTTACTACTATAATCCAATAGAAATTATAATTACTACATCTTTGAACAAAAAATGGGTTAAAAGTAGTATCATATCCAATATTTCTTCAGTTGTTATAAGAAAATAAAAAAACACAAGCGCATAGTTAAAGACGCCAACTTTTTTTAAAAAAAAATCAGCATATTGCCTCCAAGTCGAAAGCTAAAACCTTTATCCTTAAACCGGCCTTTAAATATAGAGCTCACGGATATAGCTGTAGTGTTATTGAAGACTTTTCTCTAATATCATCTACTTGTATAAAGAGCATTTATTTAAGTTGTAGAAGTTTCTGAAACCTCGCTTTCTAATTAAGTTTTTCTCTTTTTATATGTAAAAATGTATATAAACACGTTTTGTGTAAAATTGAAAATAGGAACATTGCATTTTACACCTTCAAGAAATTCTGTTTTTGCCTTTTTTACCGAAGATCTTTGAACTATTTAGGTGTTTGTAGACAAATATAATATATAATAACCACAGATTTCAATGCATACGAGATTTCGGTAGATTGTTGTATTGTGTTGCGTAATTATTTTATAGGTAACTTATTTTCTTTAAGGTATTCGAATCTTCTTGGTCTACAAAAAGCTTTTGATTCTGGTGTGGTGTTCATCCAAACATATTCGCAGCAGTATCATTTCTTAGACTAAATGGCAGCAGTGAGGCGATAAAAAATAAATCTGTAGTCAAAAGATGCCTTAAATGTAGTTTGTATTCCAGTAAAGCCGAGAGGCCATCACACCCCCACTTGCCTATTAGTGTTAAATCGCTGGTCCTCAGTTCAATCAAATAGTTCTCCGTAAATGCCTTGAACCCGTATTTTCGAGGATTCACGGTAACTCTATAAATGCGCCTTGGTTGCTTATTTCACTCAGCAATGGTATTATTTCTTTCACTTTAATTTCCCATACTTCATTGTATACCGGAAATATTGTGCAAACACTGCCTTCAAATATCTAGCATTAGTGCTATAGCAGACGTTTGGGCGAAGACGTTTGGGTGATGCATCAGGAAGAATATTAGCTACTCCTCCGCTTCCATTGGTTGTCTTCTATTTTTCGTTTGTATGAGCGTATGTGTTGTGTAAATCTTGTTTTTGGTATTCGTTCAGTTTGTACTATATAAATATGTTTGCGGGCACAACTAAGTCTCTATACTACTATACTAATACTATGTCCTGAGATTAAGTCTCAGCGTTTTGCCGGTTTTTAATGCCGTGAAGTAAACCTTCATATATATATCTGGTGCTGTGTAAGTAAAAGTATGCTGCAGTGTTGTATCGGTTGCTTCTTTGTCTTCTTTACTCTTATTTTTAGTGTTGTATTGTTCACGTAAATTGCGTCGAGTTCCTTGTTGTACTACGTATCTCAAGTAATGATGTAATGTATTTATGCTGATATCAAGATATTCTTTGTTGTAACGAACGTTTGCAATCGTTTTGTGTAGCTGTAAAGTTTTATCAGTTAGTTTATTTAGCATTGCCCTAGCCCAACTAGCTATGTCTGGTATTAAAAGCTGAGCAGCTAAAAAAGGAGCTGAATAAATTGGATCTGCCGATAGCAGGCAATAAGCCAGGATTGCAAAAGGGGTTAATCGATTAATTCAAGCGGTTTGATGTCGACATATGGATATAGGAATTCGAAGAAAAAAAGAAATTGATGTATACACCTCTGCAGAAATACTGCCTTTACCGCCATAATGGCAAAAATTTATGCAAATCAAGAAAGCTCTAGAGCCAGTACTAAAATTGATGCCACCAACGACGATGAGGTGTTTTGCTAGCATAAAATTGATACAGTAGAAGAAAGCTATAGAGCCAACCATGATAAAATTAATGACACAAACGCAAAATTTAGAGAAAATTGTGCAATTCTAGAGCCAACAATGCTAAAATTGATGGAACAAACGCAAAGCTTCTAGAGAATATTGATGCTTGTATGTCAAGTAAATGAGAAACTTCAAGAAATATCAGAAGCCTTCGGAAAACGAGTGGATGCTGTGGATTTCGACAAAACACGTTCTCCCTGTAGGTCGACAAAAAATTGTTGGACCTACAGGGAGAATTGCAACAATTAAAAACCAAAGGGGCGATATTTAAAATTGTGAGGAACCAGTGAGAGTTGAGTCCGAGAACGTCAGTAAGATAAACGCCACGAGCTTTGACGGCAGCGCCCATTTCAATATATTTAAGTTCCAATTCGAATTATTGGGCAAAAAATGGATGGGACAATGGGGCAAAAGCTATAGAGCTAATACTGGCCTTAAAAGCTAACCAGCAGATTGCATAAATAATTACAAGGACACAATCGTGTTCCTAACGTTAATATTAATAGCGAGTATAAAAGAGCACTCTATAAAATGGAGTTACGAAACAGTGTGCAGAAGGGAAATGGGACGCTGCAAATCTTCGCCATGGATATTGGATACTTATCCAAGTAAGCATTATGCATTCCTGGATCAGTCGCGGTTTACGCAGAAATGATTTGTCACAGAAACCATCTCAAGGTACGATGTCTTGAGACTCATACGCAAGGTTGCGGAGACCAAATGGAAAAATGGAGTAAGAAGTAGCGAGTTACATATGTACTTCCACAACCACCCCTCGTTGACATAAACACAATTATCGCCAAATATAATAAACAAACTCAAAACTGAGTTTAGTGACATTTTTCTTACTTTATTTCCAATTGCTTCAATTCGTTTGTGAAATTTGATTCTTCCTTTTAACTGCAACAGGAAGTTTATTGGGCAACATTTCATACAAACTCAAAACTGAGTTTAATGACATTTTGCTTATTTTGGTTCCAATTGATCCAATTTGTTTATGAAATCTGATTCTGCTTTTTGACTATAATAGGAAGTTAATTTTACAATGTTTTGTTTTATTGTTTAAACCAGTGATGGGCGAACTACGGCGCGCGGGCCACATCCGCCCCGCTGAACGTTTAAAAAAAAATAATCACCTATTAAAAAATTATGTCCAAAAAATAAATTTACATTACATTGTTTTAAAAAAGATATAAATTGACAATTTTAGCAAAAAAATGCGATGTTTTCATATTATATTGTGTACAAACTGCATAGTTTTCTGGGAAATATTGTAAACACAAGACAACAACAACTTTCTTATACAATATTCCAAGAAGAAACTTAAAAAGCATGAAACAAAAACAACTAATATAGATCTATTGTATTGTGTCCAAACTGCGTAGTTTTCAAGGAAAAGTTGTACACACAAGAGAACAACAACTTTCTGATGCAATATTCCAAGAAGAAACATAAACATCATAAAACACTAACAACTAATATAGAAAACTGAAGGTATAACATAACAACAACTATTATATGTGAGATCTAGAAGATTCTTGAATAATCGAGACAACATGCGCAACAAATATAAAAGGGTCAGCGATGGATTAATCAGCAATCAGTAAAAGTGTAAATCTCGTGACGTAAAGAATAAATTGTGAAGTAAAATTATAAAGTTGCCAACGTTCAGTTTTATTTGTGTAGTTAAAATAATAAAGTGTATTGTAAATACCCCCATAAATGTCAATCGAAAATAGAAAGAGAAAAATTGATTCGGAATGTCGAGTATTTCAAGAAGAGCAGACATGGAAATATTTCTTTATGGAATATAACCAAAAACCTATTTGTCTTATCTGCCAAAAACCGGTAGCTGTACTAAACGATTATAATCTCGCTAGGCACTTTAATTCAAAACATCTTGGGTCGAAGTACTATAAAATGACAGATGAAGACAAGAAAGTTCATTCAAAGGAATTGAAAAGAAAAAAATCTAGTCAGCAAATGTTTTTTTAAAAATCAAAGTGTCCAGCAATCCTCCACGTTAGCTGGTCACATTGTTGCCTATAAAATAGCAAAAAGTAACAAACCGTTTTCTGAAGGAGAATTTATTAATTAGCATTGGAAAAGTATTATGCCCAGAAAAGGTAAAAGATTTCGAATCTATAGGGCTGTCACGTAGAATGGTCACATAAAGAATTGAAGCGATTTCTTCTAATTTAACCAACTAACTCGATGGACGTCTTAAAAAGTTTAAGTATTTTTCAGTAACTATGGACGAGAGTGTTAACAGGAGTGATACAGCCAAACTTCTAATTTTTATCAGAGGAGTCGACGAAAACTTTGTAATAACCGAAGAACGTGCTTGTTTGAGATCTTTTAAAGGAAAGACGACAGGAAAACTAATTTATAATAGTTATAATTTTTTTGACCTTTTTTTAATATTTTTTAGTAATTAATTTAAAGCACTAGGTCAATTTTAATAAAAAATGTTAAAAAACTTTTATTTTTTATTAATTTTTCGATATTTCGCCACACCGTTGGTTGGCATCATCAGGAAAAACAAAAATAATAATAAACAAACAAATTGAAAAAATTTTTTGATTAACAAATCCAAAATAATCAAAAATTTTTTTCAAAAAACAAAACAAACAAAAAACAATAAAAAAACGACAAATTAAAAAATTTTTTGTTTTACATACATACAAACAAATTTTCAATACTAAAAAATTTTTTAAATGAAAAACAATTTTGAAAATACATAAGACATTTACAAAACAATAGTATTTTACACATATATTTTAAAAACATAAATTTAATGACCAAACGTTACAAAAATTAAAGTATTATTTATTAATATTATGCAGATACAGAGTTTTGTTTTATAATTTTATGCACTAAATATCTATAATTTTGTGCAACATTCTCCGTATCTGCTTTAAAATTTATTCTTTTCGTTAATGGTACTTTAATTATTTGTAACATTTCTAACATATAACGACGTTTATAATTATTTTCTAAATTTAAAATTGAAACATTTTCAAAATTAGGATAGTGATTAACTTTAGAGCAATGCAAAGATAATGCTGTTTTTGGTAAACTAATATTATTCCTGTATTTCTGGTCTGACCTATGTCCTGCGATTCTAGTTTTCAATTTATTTTTTGTTGTGCCTACATAAACCTTATTACAATCCTCCTTATCATTACCGTTACAAGGAATTTTGTACACTACATTGGACATATTTAATTTTTGAATTTTATCCTTAGTTTTACTAAACAACCTATTTAATGTATTTATATTCTTATATGCCATTTTGTATTTATTTGTATCATAAATTTTTGAATTCTCTATTCTTTCAGACAAGACTGGTATATAAGTTATCGATTTATATATTTTCGGTTCCGTTCCACTACTTATAACTCTTTTCCTCCTATTATTAAATTTATTAATTAACCTATTAGTTAATCGTATTGGAAAATTGTTCTCAGTTAAAATATTTCTAATTCAGATATAATACAAAACAAATCATCTACATATTTTGTCATAATTTTTGGTTTAACATTTAATTTTTCAATAACATTATCTAACAATTTTTCCATAACAATATCTGCCACAATTGGAAAAGCTGGAGAGCCCATCGGAAGTCCTTTTTGCTGGATATATATCTTTTCATTATACTGAAAATATCTATTCTCTTCTATACAAAACTTAAGAATACGAAAAAATAAACCTTTTTCAATCTTTGTAAAATTTTTCAAAACATTCCATTTCTCTTCTATTGTGTTGATCGCCAAATCAACAGGAATGCTTGGAAATAACGATACTACATCAAAAGAAATTAATTTTTCATAATCCTGCACATGATGGTTTTTAATTTTTTCTTTAAATTCAATTGAATCTTTTATATTATACGTAGAACCCTCGGTGATCTTCTTCAATATGTTAGTAACATATTTACATAATTCATAAGATGGTGAATTAACAAATGAACAAATTGGCCTTAAAGGATATTCCTCTTTGTGAATTTTTGGCAGTCCATATAACCTAGGTGCAATAGCAATATTAGTTTTAAGCTTATTTCTCTCTGTAATATTGATAATTTTAAGTTTAAAAAGTTCTTCTACTATATCATTATTAATATTCTGCAGCTTGGTAGTAGGGTCCTTATTCACTTGGATGTACTTAGTTATATCTCCTACAATATTGTCAATCCGCACGTTATAGTCAGTTTTATTTAAAGCCACAGTAGTGTTGCCTTTATCTGCTTTTAAAATTAATAAATCTTTATTATTTTTCAAAAACCTTTCAGTTTCTTTAACTTTATCTAAAATGAACCTATCTCTGTTTGTCAAAATCATTTTGTTCAAATGATTATCTACAATTGTAGTTAATTTTGTTCTTCACAAAGAGGAATATCCTTTAAGGCCAATTTGTTCATTTGTTAATTCACCATCTTATGAATTATGTAAATATGTTACTAACATATATAAATTTAAAATTGAAAATAATTATAAACGTCGTTATATGTTAGAAATGTTACAAATAATTAAAGTACCATTAACGAAAAGAATAAATTTTAAAGCAGATACGGAGAATGTTGCACAAAATTATAGATATTTAGTGCATAAAATTATAAAACAAAACTCTGTATCTGCATAATATTAATAATTAATACTTTAATTTTTGTAACGTTTGGTCATTAAATTTATGTTTTAAAATATATGTGTAAAATACTATTGTTTTGTAAATGTCTTATGTATTTTCAAAATTGTTTTTCATTTAAAAAATTTTTTAGTATTGAAAATTTGTTTGTATGTATGTAAAACAAAAATTTTTTTCAATTTGTCGTTTTTTATTGTTTTTTGTTTGTTTTGTTTTTTGAAAAAAATTTTTGATTTTTTTGGATTTGTTAATCAAAAAATTTTTTCAATTTGTTTGTTTATTATTATTTTTGTTTTTCCTGATGATGCCAACCAACGGTGTGGCGAAATATCGAAAAATTAATAAAAAATAAAAGTTTTTTAACATTTTTTATTAAAATTGACCTAGTGCTTTAAATTAATTACTAAAAAACTAATTTATGATAAATTTAGAGAGGGAATGGAATCTCTTAATGCCCCAATTTCCAAATTAATTATTTTAACAACTGATGGAGCACCTAACATGGTGGGAAAAAATTGGGGTTTGCAGGAGTTTATAAAACTCAGAATCCTGAAAGAGAAACTATTTTTCTACATTGTATAATCAACCAAGATGTTCTTTGCAAGGCTACCTTGGATATTAACCACGTACTTAATGTTTTTTTAAAATTAATTAATACCATTCGAGCCCGTGGTTTGTTACATTGACAAATTGGAAATTCATTAAGAGTTTTTATCGGATGCAGAATTTTCAGATGTACTTTATTGCACAAAGATGAGGTAGCTGAGTTGTGGGCATGCCTTCTCGAGAGTTTGGAGTCTTCTCGAAGAAATTAAAGATTTTCTAAAAACCAAAACTGAAATTTGGGATAAGTGGGAAATATCGGAGGATAAGAATTGGTGCATCGAGTTTGCTTTTTTCACGGATTTACTCGAGCGCTATAATAAACTGAACAAGAAGTTACAGGGAAGAAATCCATATATAGATGAAACTTGGGGCAGTCTTTTAAAACTCAATTGTTTATATTTTCTCAATGTTTGGGAAAAAATGATTTGACTCATTTTCCAAGACTTAATTTTTTGAGGCCTGTGAGCGAAGAGAAGTTGAAAGTCTTTTCACAATCTTTATTAAAACTGTATTCAGAATTTGAGGCCAGATTGGCTGACTGTAAAAAAGTCCAACCATGTTTAGATATTTTGTCAATGCCTTTTAATGTTAATCCTGAAAATGTTCTATCTGATCTACAATTGAAAATTATAGAATTGCAATACAATAATAATTTAAAACATATACTTTTAAATACAGATAAGCTTAATTTCTATAAATCCTTACCAAAAGATGAATTTCCAATGCTAATATTTCATGCGCAGAAAATTATGGCAATGTTTGTTTCCTCATATTTATGTGAACAGGCCTTTTCAGTAATGAAATGCAGAAAAAATTCAATAAGAAACCGATTGTGAGACGAGAGTCTATTTAATTCATTAAAAGTCGTATCCTCCCAGCTGGAACCATATTTTGAGGAAATTATGTCAGAAACAGATCCATGCTTCCCATACATCTGGAAAATCTTAAAATCATAATAAACCGTATCTTATAAAATTGTATGTTGTTTAAAATATTACGTAATATAACTAATAAATATATAGCTTAAACCGAACTTTTAATTGAACAGCAACCCCATAATTTTTTAATGAATGTCCCTCTATGTTTTTTTTTTAATTTAATGGCCCGCCGCAAGATTTTTTTTAATTTATTGGCTGGCCCGCCACCCAAGTTCACCCATCACTGTTTTAGACTAAGCGTGTGTGTGCTCAATTCAACATATACAAATATGTTTTTGCATATTTAGTACCTAGATACCTTATGCCATTAACAAATGCTTAAATTTTAAACTGATGCAGGAATGGATGATGTTCACCTGGATGAGTAAACTTCGCCAAACGCTCAATCTCCATGGCAAAATCTTGCAGCGTCTCAGATGTCTTCTGCACCCTGCCTCCATTCTATAGAGTTCTCTTTTATGCTTGCCGTCGTACTTGCGTTGTAAGGCCACCATTATGTCCTCGTAATTATTTCTGCAGGCTCCTGGTAAGTTTTCGAGATTCCGACAGCTGCGCCCTTTAAGGCCGGAATTAGCTCAATAGCTTTCTCTTTGTTGTTCCAACTATTTTTGCTGGCCACTGTTTCGAACTGGCACTTGAATACATTAAAGGGTGCGCTACCGTAATAGCTCGGAGTGTTTATGTTGCTGGAGTGCTTAGAGACGACGCTCACCGGTCCGGTCCTTTTCGAATATGGAGTTCATCCATTTTCATTTTTAGTTCTTCGTCCAGTTTTCTCTCTAGGCCAGACGATGTTTCGGCAAATTCGCAGTCTACCCTGTAGGCGTGGGTTCGAATCCCACTTCTGCCACCAGTTGTAACGTTTAGACCTTTTATAAACGTTTTGTTGTTGGTAAGTTCATTATTGCAAAAAAAAAAAAAAGAAATGACACTAGATTTTAAAGTCTTTAAATTAATTATAAGTTTATTTACGTTAACTATACACAAATTGGCACTACATAACAATTTACTTACTTCACAAGGTTTATTTTTCAACTAACTCTACTACTCAGACGCTGCTTTTTATATTTTTCCACTAGAGGTCTTGAAAAATAAAGTATCTTCTCCCTTTGTATCGCATTTTTTTGTCGTTATGTTACTCATTCAATATATAAGCGCCTGTTGGCGTGTGTGTATTTTTTTTGTTTTTATGGTGTACCTAAGTTTTCTTAGAAAACTACGCAGTTAGTAAACAGCATACCCTATTGTTGTTGTTTTGCGCGTATAAAATCTCCATACAGTTTGTAACTAGAAATTTTTTTAGCACACTACGCAGTTAGTAAACAGCATACCTAACTGTTGTTGTTTTGCGTGTAGTAAATGCGATGAATAAAACTTTTCTAGTAAGGTCTAGAAGCACTCAAAACAGGCACCCTCTTTTATGGGCAAAATGAAGTCTAGTTGCGAACTTGATCAAGTCAAGCACAAAGTGGTATAGTTAACATTGTGTATTTTTGTGGATATAAAAGTAAAAAGCTCGTCTAAAAGTGTGTTATTTAATTTATAACTATAAAAGTTGTGTGTAATTTTTTTGCAATAAAAGAATTCAATAAAGTAAACGTTTATTAAAGGAATATAATTGATCTGGCATAAAACGATGTGAAGATGATGAACACAAATAATGAACATCTGATCAGGAAGATGATATTTCAAGCTGAGACGTGGTGACATATCCGATGGTAGTTACATTTGAATATTTTTGAAATTTTAGTTTACAGACTTGTAACATTTTCGGTAACTTTTAGTGTAGATGAGAACGCTATTAACATAACAAAATTATATTAAATATCCACTAGTGGTGGCAGAAAAAATTATTTATTATTACAATGCATATGTTTTAAGACATTGCCCCACTTATTTGCGCATTCAATTACACTGGCCCATTTATCTACTCATTGAACAACAAAATGAAACAATGTTAACAATCTTACCTTTAACCCACACATTGGCCCTGGATCTTAAGGATGGTGTTCCATGGTCGTTAGCAGTTATAATAATTAGATATAATTTACAGATTTCGTAGTCTAATTGGTGCTTTAAGTATAATGTGCCCTCCGCCATCTCAATGTAAAATAGGCCTGAGAACTCATCGCCGTTAATAGACTCAATGAAATATGAGAGTTTACTGTTAATATCAAAGTCACAGTCCGTAGCTTCTATTTTTAAAATTTGACTTCCGAGTAAAGCATTTTCAGAAAGAGTTATGTTGTAGTTTTCTTTTTCTATAAGAGGATAGCAATCGTTTGCATCTTCTACTATAATTGATACTGGGACCTCAGCATACACTCCAGAAACACTATCCGTAGCTGTTATTAACAACTTGTAGGATCGTTGCTTCTCAAAATCCAAGTTATTAACAACATACAAAACACCTTAAAGAAAATAAGAAATATTTATGTATACAATGAAATATCTGTTTGTTTATATGATTATGTAATTTGTTTTGCCAAAGGCCTTTTATAATTATTTCTTCGTAAATGGGCTTTTCTCTAACAGTAACAAAATTTTTCATTATTAATATTATTTTTATTTTCCATTATTTGAGCATCGTATTAAAATGATATCAAAGAAAACATTTATATTGTTGCGCTTATTCATTTCAATAAACGTTTTGTTATTTTGAGTGATTTTATGACAAAATAATAACGCAGTAGTTTAGAGTTTAAAATTACATTAAACTATTTATTTACTTTCAATACACTCAAAATAAACACTATGGTAACTTTATTGTCTTCAGTCAGTGATGACTCAACTTGAATTAAATCATTGGCATATCAAGTGGTGCTTATATAGTTATTTTAAACGGTTCTCGCACACACAAGAATGATCTTTAAAATCACTCAATATTGTTGTTATTATCATTCAGTTAGGCGCTAAGCATACATTCTGGGGTTCAAGACTCGTTAGCCCTAGAGGTTGTGTATTGTATGATTCCATTACTGGAATGGGATTAAATGTTATATCAACTGGGCAACCAACTTATTGGCTAACTGACTAGCAGAAAATTCCAGACGTTATTGACTTTGGTGTGGCATATGCCAGGAGCTAATTACGGTTGAAACATCGTTAGAGCTATCTTCAGATCACACTCCCTCTATAACTACCATCTGCAACCCACAACAAACTATAAAAGACGATAAATTTTTAGCTTCACGGATTAACTGGTTGAAATTCAGCTTTCATTGCTTGGGAAATCTGCCGTTAAGAACTACAGAAGATATAGACGCCTGTATTAGTATCTTCAATGAATATGTCGTAAGCGCAGTTGAACACGCTTCGTCGACACATCGCTAGACGAAATACAACAGAATCTTTTCTGTAGATGTGGAAGAGCTGCTGGCTGCAAAAAGAAGAGTCCGAAGAGAATGGCAGGAACGCATATGCCACAACTTAAAACAAAGTTAAGGGAATGTACAAAACAGCTAAGGGTAATGCTAAAGTCACAAAGAACAGCTTCTATCAAGAAATATCTGGAGGGCCTGGATGTGACTCCCCAGACAAATTATTTCCTATGGCATGCCACCAAAAAAATTCAAAGACCTGTAATCGCTGAACCTCCCTAGCGCGGGCCAGGCGGTAGTTGGGCAAAAAATGATGATGAAAAAGGTAATCTCTTCGTAAGCTATTTGAGGAATGTATTCTCTCCTAATAAATGTGCTTGTTAGTACTTGATCGTACCTACACTAATTTGAGCTGCCGGCACTTGAACCGTAACTCGTATTGTACTTTAATATTAATAGTGAATCGCCGGTACTTGAATCGTGACTCGTATACTAAAGCAGATAAAAACACGTGACCTTTTCTTGATTGTCAATTTTATTCTGATTCTTTGTATAAATTTGCTTCGCTTAAATACATTAAATTGTCCAAGCAAAATTAAGAAAGTAACTATAAACAATTAAAACTATAAATTGCAAAATAATCAAGTTTAGTAACCAGGAAGTGTATAAAAATAAATAATAAAATATAGTTTGGTAAGCAAATTAAATTAAGTGGGTCATGAATAAATGTTTTCCGTATAAATAAAAGGTGCATTCAACTTTCATTAAAATATAATAAAGGTAAACAAATATGGAATTGTGCTTGCTTAGCAAGAATGCAATAAATTAACAATTTTATTATTATTAAATAAAAGGTGCAATCAACTTTCCGAATAATTAATAAAATAAATCTTAAGGTTAATTATGTTAACATAAGTGTTAACATGCTTCCCCATGCTGACCATCGGTCGGTGATACATTATGCTGGCTGGTTGGGTTGCAGCTGTGGTTATTAGCATTCGGTAGTTTGTGGTAGGGATGCCTGAGTTAGCTTAAAACTGGTTTTCAATGTTTTGCATTTGTAAACTGCAACGATGGTAACTGCTAATATCAATGCAAGTGCCACATATCCGACAATTACGCCATGTGTACTGAGGTTGAATTCGTTAGCGGGCAGTGTAGTTTTAAGAATTTCGTCTAACTGTTGTTGTTTTGCTTCGAGTGCCTGTATTGTGGATTGTTTTACTGTAAGTGTGCTGAAGTTCATACTTGCATATTGTTTAGGTAAGCCAATGATGAAGTTGTAGTGAGTGGGCGAGGCTTGTAAGGATGTAACAATTTGTTGACGGCCTTGTATGGTGATGAGATCGTTTTTTATGACACATTCGGATCTCAATGTGATTAGACCGCTGGCTTCTAAGGTTAGGTGAATGATATCGCTTCCGCATACTGCATTCAGTTTAATGGTGTTTGTCGTGGAGGACATGTATTGGTTGGGATGGTGTAGATGTTGCTATATGGTTGTATCTTCCAGCTGATAGCACTCACATCTTGGATTGGGTTGATCATTCAGTAGATCGAGTTCACATTTGTGGATCATTGGGTGATGTGTTGCTTGATATGTGGCTGGTATGTTCCGGCAGATTAATTCATTTTCACCCAGATTCCAACAAGCGTTCACTTCATGTTGTGTCATAAGGAAAAATTCGTCATGATGTAGGCTGATAGCGATAAATTTGGTTGATGGGTTTACGGTTGTAAGTGTCTGGTTTACTGTGACTGCAATCGGAGTGACCTGCATTAGCTGGAACTCACGTGGATCGGTAAGGGGTAAGTCTATGCTGAATATCACGTGATGTTGGGCGATGATTCCATTGACTTTGATAAGTTTGTAGACCTCTAGTAAGTTATTTCGGTGAATCGGTAATTGCAAGTGTGCTGGCAGATGGGCCTTTATCTTCTTGATTTCTTCACTAAGCTGTTGAGGGGTGAGCAGAAGAGGGTTAATTTTGTCATGGTGACTATCAACTAGAACATCCATGATTGCAGCGTGTATGCGTTGTATATTGTTAGTAACTATGAGCATCTGAACGGAAAGTGTGAGCATTTGTTGTTCGCCCTCAACCGTTTGAATCATATTATCAGTTTCTTTAAACTTTGCTTGCACATCCAGTTGACCTTGCTTTAGAATTTTGACGATGGAGTTGATTATTGAAGTCTGATTCTTCAAAGCTTCTCCAAGTAATGGTCGTTTTGTTCCAGTCTTTTGATTGTTGTTGACATCTGAGTTTCGTAGTTTGAGTCTAATACTCCAAAAAGTGAATGGGCGATATTTCCAACTACGTCGATTGCACCCCTCTTCTTTCGCTTTACTGTGAACAGATTAAAATCTTCTTGTAAATAGTCCTTTATGTGATCGAAGTATTCCAGCAATGGCTTACATGTTGCATTAATTCTCTTCTCTTGGCATAAAGTTTGAAGTGTTTTTACTCCATCAGTCAAAATATTTATTTGA
Source organism: Trichopoda pennipes (assembly GCA_030448955.1). Taxonomy (NCBI): domain Eukaryota; kingdom Metazoa; phylum Arthropoda; class Insecta; order Diptera; family Tachinidae; genus Trichopoda; species Trichopoda pennipes. The sequence continues at coordinate 1,137,569 of JASKUP010000062.1, read as the reverse complement.
TGTTGATATGGTTCAAGGTCAAAATAGACGATTATTTTCCAATTGACAGACATGCGCTTTACTAGGCTTCTCTGTTCAAAATATACACCAGGCTTATTTGTGAACTTCGTTACGTTTACGTGATTTCCAGCAATTATTGGCAAGAAAAGTATGGCCAAGATAGTGATCAGCAGCGTTGAGTTGACTCGTGCACGCTTAGGTGGGATTTCATCATTAGGGATTGGCCTAGGTAGTTTTGTTTTGGCTGTTGGACTCGTTGAGTTTGTGTTTTCTTCTGATTCATATTTCTGCTCTTTGATGATTTTATGAAAGAGTGGGGCTAATCTGTGAATAGGTCGTTTGAAGATTCCACTTTGCGTTTTTACATCACATACCCTCACTAAGCCGTCATCACCTTTGTAAATCTTGATTATACGTCCCAGTGGCCATTGTAGGACTGGAAGGTTGTCCTCCTTAATTATTACCATTGTATTTAGTTGCACGTCGTTTATTGGTCCTTACCATTTATGACGCTGCTATAATTCGTTGAGATATTCTTTGGTCCACCTGTCCCAAAAGCTGTGTTTTTATTGTGATACAAGATGCCATCTCTGTATTAAACTATGTTTGGGAGTTTGGATTGTATATCAACGTTTGAGGTCAATGGTTCCCCAATTAAGAAGTGACCTGGCGTTATTGCATTTAAATCATTGGCATCGGATGAGTTTGGACTAAGGGGACGGGAGTTTAAAATGGCTTCAATTTCAATTAAAACTGTTTCCAGTTCTTCGTATGTGAGTGATGCTGGGGATACATTTTTCAATAGCAGGTTCTTTGCTGACTTCACTGCTGCCTCCCACACTCCTCCAAAATGTGGTGATCTCGGTGGGATGAACTGAAATTCTATCCCTTTTGAGCTGCATGCTTTAATAATTGATTCCTGTGCTGGGTTGGAATAAATGACGTCGTTCAGCTCATTTAGTTTATTCCGAGCACCTGTAAAGTTTGTTGCGTTGTCGCAGTACAATGTTTGACAATGGCCTTGTCTACCTATGAACCTCTTTAGAGCCCCGATGAATGCTTCCGTTGTTAGTTCAGTCACAAGCTCTAAATGTATTGCCTTAGTGACGAAACAGCAAAATACTGCAAGATATGCCCTTTTAGGTCGTTTTCCTCTTGTTTTAAAATGTACTGCAAATGGGCCGCAGTAGTCTACTCCCGAATTCAGGAATGGCCTGGCTGGTTGCACCCGATGTTTTGGGAGGTTTCCCATTATTTGGTTATACATTGTTGGCCTTGCCTTTGTGCAGCGGACGCACCGTTGGACGACTGCTCTTGTAAGTGTTTTTCCTCTAGTCGGCCAAAAACGCTGCCTAACCTGTGCAAGCAGTGCTTGAGGGCCACAGTGGTAATTTTCTCTGTGTATTTTTTGATCAGGAGTTTTACTAGCGGATCTTGGCTTGGTAGCATCATTTGATGGATAGCATCGAACTGCTGTGTTGAGCAGCTTAGTCGACCGCCCACTCGGATTATACCTTCTTCATCTAAGAATGGAGTGAGTGAGCTAAACTGACTTGTCTTGGGTACAAATTTGTCCCTTGTGAGTGCGGTTTTGATGTCATTGAAATCGGTTGCTTGTATTTGCCGTACCATTAGCTTCAGTGCTGCATCTAGCTCCTGTGGTGATAGTTGTATATGCTCTAGTCGAGATTTCTTCGGTCGTCTGGTGTTCCTTGCAAATCGTAAGACATATCCGATGACCCTTTGTACATGTGCAAAGGAATTTTTTGATGGTATTGTGTAAACCAGGCTGCATTCATCGATTGAGTGTTGTGCTGTTAGAACGGTTGCTGTGCAGTTAACATTTGTCAATTCTTGTAACCTGGGAGCTGGCCATAACTTCTGAGATTGAAAGAGGAAGAGTGGCCCATACCACCACATGGCACATGACGATAGCTCGTGAGGTTTTATTCCTCTGGATAATATATCTGCAGGGTTTTGTTTTGACGGAACATGATGCCATTGTTCTGGGATTGTTACTCTTAGAATTTTCAAAACTCGATGGGCAATTTTCCTGAATGATTGTGGAGCCAGGAAAGCACAATTTGGGAGTCAGTCCAACAAAATTACTTTTCTTTCTCTAAGCCCAAATCAGCCTTTACTCTTGCCGATAGCTCAGCTGCCAAGAGTGCTGCGCACAACTCAAGACGGGGTATTGTTTGTGATTTAATTGGTGCCACACGCGATTTTGTACATAAAAGATTAACCTTTACCGTTTTGTACCGTAAGCTTTTTCCGATGCATCAGCGAAGGCGGGTATCTGGATGTTTGCATCTTGGTTGTTAGATATATACCTTGTGATCTTTATGTTGTCCAACTTTTTTAAATCCTTCTTGTAGAGTTCCCATTCGTTTGCTATTTCCGTAGGAAAGTTCTCATCCCACTCAAGTTTGGCTGACCATGTTTTCTGTAGTTGGATTTTTCCAGAAACTAACACTGGACCAATTAGACCTAGCGGGTCATATATGTGAGCTAAGTCGGAGCTCATGGTACGTTTTGTTGTTTGTTTATGTTCTTAAAGGGTGACCTTAATACAGAGCGCGTCATCCTTTGGAAGCCCCAATAGGCCCAATGTTTTTGTTGATTGTGCTTCCTTTGAGTCGAAGTTGAGGTTGACTTCTTGATCTTTGGCAGCAATCTCACGTAGTAGGGCCTTATGATTTGAGCACCATTTTTTTAGTTTCATTCCAGCCCCGCCAAGAATGTTTATCAATTGTTGTTGTATAATCAGGGCTTCATGAACTGAATCCGCTCCTATTAGACCATCATCAACGTAAAAATCTCATCTCAGAGATGATGATCCATGTGGGTATTGATGTTGGTAGTCGTCTGCTAGCTTGACTAGGCAGCGTGTTGCTAGGTATGGTGCTGCTCTAGTGCCATATGTAACTGTGTTCAGTTGATACACGTTAATTGGTTGGTTCTCATCTTCTCGCCACAGGATGAGCTGTAAGTTTCTATCGCTTTTGTTAACCCATATCTGGCGGTACATTTTTTCGACATCAGTTTTTAATGCGTACTTGTGCATTCTAAAGCGTAGCAATATTGCAAACAGGTTGCTTTGAACTGTGGGACCAGTATGCATTATATCGTTCAATAAAAAACCCGAGGAGTTGTGTGCTCATGCGTCAAAGACTACCCTTAATTTGGTGGATGAACTTTCAGGGCGGAGTACGCAATGGTGTGGTATGAAATAGTGTGGAGTGCTGATTTGGTTGGCGCTGATCCTTGTCATGTGACTCAGTGATTCGTATTCCCTCATGAATGACACGTATTGATCCTTTAGCATTGGTTAGTTGCTAAACGTTTTTCGATTGAGTTGAATCTTCTGTATGCTACTCCCTTTGATTCCGCCAATGCTGATAGATGGTTGTTTAATGGAAGCTTTACTATAAATCTGCCATCTTCTCTCCGGACTGTTGTTTGCACGAACTGTGCTTCACATCGTATGTCATCATCTAAAAGGTTGGACTGGTCGCTTGATGCTTCCTCGGAATCACAAAATTGGGAAACCGCTTTCTCTAAATCCTTTGCTGTACATATTCCGCATACAGAATGATTGCGGGTTGATGATTCAACTTTGCCAGCTATTACCCATCCGAGGAGTGTATTTTGAAGCACGGGGAGATTGTCTCCTAACTTAATTTGCCCATCGGTTAGTAGTTCGAAGATGATGTCTGCTCCAAGCAAGCAGTCGATTCGGCCTGGTGTGTTGAATTCTGGATCTGCTAGGTGTACATTCTGTGGGATTCCCCAATTCGTAATATCGAACTGATGAAGGGGCTGATCGGATACAATTTTTGATATAATGTGGACATCTACATCTGTGGCATAGTCATTTGCTGTTGACCTGATCTGGATGTTTGATTGATGCCTCATATTTGTTTTCTGATTTCCGATGCCCTCCAAACTCATGCATATTTGACGTGATCTTCTGCCTAGCAATTTCCAAAGGCGATCTGTAATCAGGTTTGCTTGTGACCCAGAGTCCAATATTGCTCGACATTCGATTAACTGCCCGTTTTCTGCTGGCACTTGGATGCGTGCAGTTCCCAGTAAAACATAGTGGGGATCTTTGTAGATGCGATTAGTCAGAAGGCTGAATTTTGTAGCCGTTTGATGGGGAGTGACTTCATGTGTTGAGTTATCTTGCAAGTTGGGTTTGGTACCTGATGTTGACACCTTGGGGTTATGGAGCAATGAGTTATATTTCCTAGTGCATTTCCCACAGTGTCGTGATTTGCACTCGTTAACTCGATGCCCTTGCTTGAGACAGTTGACACACAGCTGCAAGTCTTTGACCCAACTCCACCTCTGGTTTATTTCGGCATTAATGAATTTTTTACAAGCGAAGATTTTGTGTCCTTCACCTTTGCATATTGCGCAGTTGTCCCGCGGTTCAGATGTTGTTACCGAAGCGCAGGTTCTTGTATGCCCCTTGTCAGCCTTACCTCGCACCACCAACGACTGGAGTCTTCGCTCCAGGAAGTTGAGTAGCTCGTCAATCGTGATTAGGCGCCTATTGTCGGTTAAGCTTTGCTCAAAAGCGATTTGAGTCTTTTCGTCTATCTTCTGTAATAGAATATGGAACAGAATGGCATCCCAGTGCTGCACTGGGACATCTTGTGCCTGTAAGCCCGGAAGACACTCCTTTATTACGTCGTGAAGTGACTTTAAAGATGAGGCAGATTCTCTTTTACTGGATGACTGCGACATTAGCTTGCTGAGTAATGTGGACACCAGAAGTCGTTTGTTGTCGTATCTGCCAGTGATAATTGACCAAGTAGCAGCGTAGTTGTGTCCGACTGCAGGTAAATGCTTGATTAGATTTTTTGCTTCTCCTTGCAATGACGTGGTTAGGTATTGCATCTTTCTTGTATCTGATATGCTTGTGTTATGTACAAGCTCTGAAAATATGTCCTTAAATTCTATCCACCGTAAGTAGTTTCCGTCGAACATTGGTATTTTGATTTTTGGAAGGATTGTGTCAGTGCCACTTGAAATTGCAGCCTGGTGAGATACACCTGTAGGGTTTTCTTGAATGTGCCGATGAAGTGCTATCATCGCTGCTTCTGCCCTTTCTTCAAGGTTATAAATGGTGTCGATGTGATAGTCTTCGACTTGTTCCGCTTCCGTTGATGTCCATATTGCCGAATTATTGTTGGCTAGTTCGGTCATGTATTTTTCAATGAAGCTTGCCTTTATGGTGTAGTATGACGAATGGTGTTCCATGGTTTGTTGTGCAAACACTTCGTCAATGTTTCGATCCAATGCCCTCATTACTGCCCGCTGGTTGCGAAGCAGCCTTCGTGTTTCGGCTGTTACCGTATGGTGGGTCGATAGCTGTTGTCCCTTTGATGGCTGGGCTTCATCATCTAATCTCAACGGCTGTGCCGCCACTTGCTCAAACAGCTTGATGTGCTTGGTCACTATCAGGGTTATTTTGTTGTAATAATCTTCCCTGAGATAGTCATTATCCAGGGGCTTGTTTTTCATGGCCATGATTTCTTCATGAGTTCTGTGGAACTCATCGGCCAATTCTGTCAATGCCTCCAATCTTTTGACGAAGTATGGAGGGGTTTTCCTGTCTTTGGGATCCTTAGCGAAGTTCCTTGCGAGCGTCTCGATCAGAGCTCCCAGATGCTGTTGGGTACGCACCAACTCTTCGAACTCCATTTTTTAGGTATACGTCCTCAATTGAATTTGAGTTGTAGAAACAAAATTTGGCAATCAAAGGATCACGTCGGGGTCACCAAATGTTAGTACTTGATCGTACCTACACTAATTTGAGCTGCCGGCACTTGAACCGTAACTCGTATTGTACTTTAATATTAATAGTGAATCGCCGGTACTTGAACCGTGACTCGTATACTAAAGCAGATAAAAACACGTGACCTTTTCTTGATTGTCAATTTTATTCTGATTCTTTGTATAAATTTGCTTCGCTTAAATACATTAAATTGTCCAAGCAAAATTAAGAAAGTAACTATAAACAATTAAAACTATAAATTGCAAAATAATCAAGTAACCAGGAAGTGTATAAAAATAAATAATAAAATATAGTTTGGTAAGTAAAGTGTAAAGTAAGTGGGTCATGAATAAATGTTTTCCGTATAAATAAAAGGTGCATTCAACTTTCATTAAAATATAATAAAGGTAAACAAATATGGAATTGTGCTTGCTTAGCAAGAATGCAATAAATTAACAATTTCATTATTATTAAACAAAAGGTGCATTCAACTTTCAGAATAATTAATAAAATAAATCTTAAGGTTAATTATGTTAACATGAGTGTTACCAGTGCTGAAGTAACTGAACTCCCACCAGTTATTGCTAGACCACCTATTCAATTAGGGTTCAAACTTGCGGAGTTGTTTAGCACTATTGGAAAGTTACAAACCAAGAAAGCTCCTGGCTTTGATAAAACAAGCAACAAAATGCTTTTAGAGATGCCTCTCATTGCTAAACGAATAATCCTTTTCCTATTTAATACGGTTTTACGACTTGAATATTACCCTCCGGCATGGAAAGTTGCTCTGGTAAGGATGATACCTAAACCGGGAAAAGATCCCTCCAAGGTGGACTCTTTGCAAATTGTTTGAGAAACTTCTGATGGTGAAGTTGACACCGATTCTGAATGAGAATAATTGCATTCCAAACCATCAATTTGGATTTAGGAGACAACATAGTACCATCGAACAAACTCACAGACTTGTACAAGTCATAAGAAAGGCATTTGAAGGCAATTTTTATCGATGTATCACAAGCCTTTGACAAAATATGGCATCAAGAACTTTTGCTTAAAATAAAACAAAACTTACCAGTGAATATTCACAATCTACTGCAGAAATATGTTATGGGTCGCCAGTTTATAATAAAACATGGAGCTTATACAAGTTGCCCCCAACCAATTATAGCTGGAGTGCCCCAAGGTGGTATTTTGGGCCCAATCCTGTATTTAATATATACAACAGACTTGCCAACAAATAGTGAAATACACACCTCAACGTTTGCAGATGACACCGCCTTTCATAGCACCCACAGTGACCTAAGATATGCTTCGCGACAACTGCAGGACCACATAACACAACTGGAAGAATGGACTAAAAAATGGGGAATAAAGGTTAATGAACAGAAATGTGTACATATAACATTCACATTACGCAGTGAATCGTGTCCCCATATCCGTATCAACAACCAAGTGGTACCCCAACACGTCTATGCTTAATACTTAGATATTCACTTGGACCGGGGACTAACTTGGAAACATCACATTGAGGCAAAGTTAACTCAGATGAAACTGAAAACAAAAGCAATTCATTTGCTTATTGGCAGAAACTCCATTCTCAGCCTTGATTGCAAACGTTTAATATACAACACAATTTTGAAACCAATATGGAGTTACGGGATTCAGCTATGGGGCACTGTTTCCGCCTTTAATATTGAGAAAATTCAACGTCAGCAAAACAAAATCTATCGAATGATAACTGCCGTTTCTTGGTACATTAAGAACTATAACATTCACCAGGATCTTCAAGTCCCGACAGTTAAAACCGAGATTACAAAACATGTCACTAGATATTTAATTAAGTTGGAAACACATTCGAATTCGCTTGCTCGTGGACACACTCGATTGAAGAGGAAGGACACTATTACCTTCGGAAGAGACTATGAGAACTACTAGTATATATGGATAAATTTGAAAACTAGTTTATAATTTTTGTCTGGCAATGGATAGTTTTAATTTACTATTTAGATATTTAAGAATTGCTTACTTATTGTTAGTTCATATTATGAAGATACAATAAATAACATGGAGTAGGAAAACAAAAAATCAGGCGCTTGCTTGTCTGTCTGTTTTGTTTGTATTCAGTGTTAGTTGTGTTTATTTTTTGTTGTTTGCCTTATTTCGTATAACCTCGTATAAGCGTGTTGTTATTATCTGTGTAAGATTTAATAGAAAACTACGCAGTTTGTAAAATGCACAGGCCGCCTTTTCGATTAATTCTTTTACTGATAATTATTATCTGTTAAAAGTTCTTCTTTGTAGCACTGCCGCCCACTTAAGCGTTTTCGTTCCAAACAGGCTCTCTATATCCTCGGTATTATTTGGCCAGCCGTTCGAGTTCAACCATTTCCATTTTGGACCTCGGACTCTGATATATCTGTATCCGGTAAACCACATCATTAAATTCCTTGATCACTTTATATGGTGTCTCCGAATGGATTTGCAATTTATGGGGCAGTCCATTCTTGCGCTATTAAATAGTAAAACCACGATTGTACTTGGCTTTCATTTTATCGCTGGACATTTTAATGCGATTGCGAACAAATCATGAAGCTCTTGCAGGCCTGCAGGCATTTCTGCTCTTGTGTCTGATGAGCATTTTCATAACCTTCGAAACAAGGTTTCGGTTTAACGCCAAATTCTAAATCTGCTAGCAGTTTTAGTTCTGTCCCAAATACGATTTTTGCTAGGCTACGTGACGTTGAATCATGGACGCTGATCGGTATGTCAGTAGAAACTTTGGTACATTCTTATACCAATGCTTTTGGTTTTCTGAGATATTCCTCTAGAGTACCATAATATCTTTCTATTATGCCATCAGACTGTGGATGTACTGCCGATCTCATCTTTCTGATGCCATATACATCACACATCTTTTTAAATATAGCCGATTCGATATTTCGGCCTTGGTTAGAATGTAGTTTAATTGGAACACCGTATCGACACATTCAATTGTTCACAAATGCATCCACCATCGTCTTTGTTTTTGATTTGGAATTGGATACACTTCGGACCATTTGCAAACACAATCTATTACCACTAGTACGTACCCGTTTCCAGCGTTACTGCCAGGAAATGGTCCTGAGGTATCTATAGCTATCCGTGCAAAAGGGGCTCCTGCGTTGTACTGCTGAAGCTTACCACGACCTTTTCTTCTTGGACCCTTGGCCGCAATGCACGCAATTAGCTACCCAATCGGCTACAAATTCTGGGCAGTCTACCCAGTTAAATCGCATTTTTATATTTTCCAGAATTCTCGTTGTAGCCAGATGACCCCCGCTAGGACCATTATGAAACTGCTTTAATCCATCTTTTATTCTGAAAGTTGGCACGGCGATTAAGTCCGTTGCAGTTTTTCCATCTAACACTTTTAGGCCATTCCGCTGAGACCAGTACAATTTTGGCAGTGAACTCTCTGCCGATAATTCATTACGGTCCGGTCTTTTGTTCTCCAGCTTGGCTATTATAATTTTTGCAAAATGGAGTTCTTATTATGGGCCTTAGACCAATAGTCTCCTGAGCCAACTTGGAGACGTCTCACACAAATGATGGACCTCTTGGACGATTTCTGTACAGTGTCTGCGCTGCATTGCCATACTGAAAGGGCATCACTACTATTGTGTTTTGCGCCTTTCCTGTGCACAGTGCGAACTACTATTGTGGCTTTTTAAATTTGAGCAACCATCATAATGCGGAGTAGTCCGTCCTTAGAATAAAGTGTTGACCATACAAGCATTTGTGCTAACGCACAGTGGTATGAAAACGTTTTTTTGTTATATAAATAATTCGGTAGCCAAGCAAAGGTATATCTGAGTCATCTTACGGACAAGAGGCCCTGTAGGGTAAAGCGGGCTTCTGGGCATGCCCCCATCGTTGGGTACCTCGGGCATTAAATTTTTTTGGAAACGCTATTAAAAGTTTATTTATTACTAATATGTTACGAGTTTTTGAACTTAAATAAACCTTGAGAAAAAATGTGCTTACATATCTAGGTTACCTTTTTTAGTTTGGGAGAAAAACGGGATAGAAATTTTTTTGTAAGTTTTTTCCGACCTTAACTTAATATTTATTTATATTCAGATTAATATTATAAAATAAAATATTAGCTGCACTCTCGTTTTTATAGCAGGTTTCGTTATAAAGTTACAACTCTCTGAATTGGGAAAATGTAAAAGCTGAATTTTGAATTTTTCCCCAAAAGGGAGGTATGGATTTTTTGCGTACATAATTGAAACTTACTATGGTATTAGTAAATTAATATTAATAAAAAAATATTTTTATTAAGATAGCTAATGTGGGCCGTAGAGTTACCTAATTATTTCCAAAACAAAGGGTTTTTAAGCCACTGTGTAACGTTTCACACACTGTAGCACTGCTAAAAGATCCCATCGTGCAACGCAATAATTTTTTTCCTACTTGCGAAGCCGCTTGCATCCGTATCCAATACAAATTCATGAACAGCTATCGAATAGTCAGACACTGGTGCCGCTGAAAAAAGCTCCTTAAGCCTTTGCTGTTTCACTCCAGTGGTACCGTTGCGACTTTCTGATCAACTCATGCAAACTTGCGGCCACTTGAGCAAAGTTCGGCACAAATCACCTGCAAAGCCCCAGAATAAAATTACGCAGTTCATGAAGATTTTGTGAGCGAGGCCAATTCTTTACTGCTATTGCTTTTTCTTCATCAGTTGATACGCCTTCTACTGTTACACTATGCGTATTTGACGTCCTTATGAAACAACGCGCACTTCTTCACACTTAATTTTAGTCCTGCAGCCGCTATACGCTTAATGCTTCGTCCAGGTTTTTGAGGTGTTCGTCAAAAGTCCTTCCATAATTATTATGTCATACAGATACACCACACACGTCTTCCAATTGAGCCTCTTAAGCACACGTTCGATTAAACGCTCAAAAGTAGCGGAAGCATTGCAGAGCCCGAATGCCATCACATTGAATTGCCACAAGCCATCGCTCGCGTTAAAAGCAGTTTTTTCCCTGTGCTTATCGGCTATTTCTACTTGTCACTAACAAGTCTGCAAGTTCGAGGCAGAGAACCATTTCGTTTTTGCCAAAGTGTCTTAGGTATGAGCACCCGATAACTACCTTTCTTAGAAACTTCATTGAGTTTCCTGTAGTCTGTAAAAAATCAGGTGCAGCCATCTTTCTGCTTTTCTACAGATATCAGCGGGCTTCCCAACTATAAGATGGCTGAATTACTTAAATTCCGCTCCATTTCGTTGACCAGTTTTTTTATCTCGTTCCGCTTTGCATAGAAACGCTCTAGGGTGCTTGTTTTATAGGTCTGGCTTCGGCAATATTTATTTGGTGTTTCGACATTGCCATTTTATTTTGGCTTTTATTACTTAGGGCGAAGAGAGTGGTATGTTTTCTCAGGAAATGTCAGTTTTGAAACCCATTTTTTCAGCTGTTCTGTTAATAAATCTTGCTCTCTAGCTGCTATTGCGTGGCTTACTGGATTCGCCACACAATTAATTATGGCTCATGCTCGCTCATATCGATCGATTTCAAACTTTCTGTTAATGGTTTTCTCGCTGCTAGCAGATTAAGTACTTTCATAGGGACTTTCCCACCGTATCAGCTATTTGAGGACTTTAGCTATTATGATATCATTTTTTACGTGATCAGGTTCTACCACTCATAACCGGTTATCCACACAATCTGCCTCCACACTGTAGTTTTCACGTGAGGTGGTAGTTTCTAGTGTTTCTGTGCAGATTAATGCCGTGAGCTATAATGAAGTCTGCACTGATAATAACTTCAACCACTATGTAGCTACAACAAGCACGTGATCCGCGCTAACGTTTGTGTTAGTCAGCATTACCGTGGCTCTTTCATAGACGGTGGCTGCATCCTCAGTAGCGGTGTGCAATCATATATAATGGTTCCACTGCCCCGTTTACTAAATCGGACTGGGATCCTCCTGTGTCTATGGTCAGGACCTGCTTCTTTTCTTTGATCAGGCCGCAAACGTATATTAATCGTTCCACTGTCCCTTTTACTGAATCGGGCTTTTTAATGGACTGGGATGCACCTGCGTCTATGGTGAGGATCTCCTTCTTTCTTTATCTTACTGGCGTGCTCAGGTACGACTCTCACCGCTCCCTCTCGAATTTAAAAATCGCCAATTTGCGTTTTTAATTCATGTAATTCTTCCTGCGGTCCGTACAGTTTTTCGTCAAACTCGCTGTTCCACATTATTAAATCGTTTGTGAAAGACTTCTGATATTTCCTGAAGATCATCGTTTACTTCACGTACAAGCCTTTCTCCATTCACTCTAGGGTTTTCTTGTGTTGCGCCTATTTCAGCATTTGTGGCATCAATTTTAACACGGTTCTTGAGTTGCATTGCTGGCTCTAAAGATTTCTTGAAGCTTCTAAATGTTTCTTCCATTTTCGCCATCATAGTGGCAAGCATTTATGTCCGTTATTTGGTTTGCTGTTAGGCTACATACCTCGATATCCTCTTCTTCTTCAAATTCAAAAATAATATTCAAATAATATTATGCAATCATTTTAAACATTATAAAATATGATTATTTTAATTCGACCTCTTTTTTTATTTATATTAAATAAATATGAATTAATCTTTTAAACTGTTTTTTTAACTAAATTTAACAATATATTTTTTCAATATTTCGCTTTCCTCTTATTTAACAATTGAAAAAATTTTTCAAAACAATTGACAAAAACATATAAAATACATTTTTTCATGCATACATACAAAATTTAAACTTCAAAAAATTTTAAACATAAAAAAACAAGGAAATGGAAATTAAATAACAAATTCTTTTTTATGAAATAATTATAACAAATTATGTGTCTTTTGACTTAAGTACCTATAATTCTGCGCTAAATTGTCTGTGTCTGTTTTGAAATTTATTCTCCTTGCATTTGGTACATTAACAAATTCTAACATATAACGTCTCTTATAGTTTTTTTCTATATCTAATATTTACGCTTCCTCAAACTTTGGCTAATGATCATATTTCTTACAATGTGAATATGAGGATGTCTCCGTGATGAAATATTCCTATATTTTTGGTGACATCTGTCACCAGCTAATCTTGTTTTAAGTTTATTTCTTGTTGCCCCAATATAAACTTTGTCACAGTTCACCTGGTCATTTCCTCCACATGGTATCCTGTATAGTACACCAGACATTTCCATTTTTCATATTTTATCCTTCATACTGCTTAATAATTTATTTAATGTGTTATATGTTTTGTGTGCAACTATATATCTATCTGTGTCATATATTCTAGACTTTCTTAATCTTTCTGATATTCCAGGAACATAAGTTAATGATTTATAAATTTTTGGTTCTGCCTATGATTACCATATTGTCTAATTAATCGGTTAGTTAATTCTACTGTAAAATCATTGTCATTAAGTATATTTCTTATTGTGTCCTTATTCTTCAAATGAAATGGTTTATCACTTATAGTCAGTATTCTGTCTATCATATTTTTCGCCATGTTTATTATCATTTTTCTCGGATATTTGGAATAAAAATTAGTAATTCTGCCAGAAGATGTTGGTTTCTTATACGAATCAAATACTAACTTATTTCTCTTTCTTATTATCAATATATCTAATATATGGAAGTTTAGATTCTAACTCTCTTTCAATCGTAAATTTAATATTTGGATGAAAACTATTCAATTCTGACAAAATATCATCCACTGTATCTTCCGAAGTTATACAAAATAAATTATTTACATATTTTGTGATAATCTTCGCTTTAATATGCATTTTACTAATACATGAATTTAGTAATTCCTCCATCACAATTCCATTGTAGCAATAATCAATAAAAACAAGGCTACCATGGACAAAATTGTAAGACCGAAAGCGTCAATTACATTTTTGATAAGATATAGGAAGACTGGAATTACACCAAAATTCATCAAAAATTTAATTAATAACTTAGTGAACATTTTTGATATTAAAGAAATTCCAAATTATCAACACACTATTGAGAAGTACACAAAAGAATGTTAAATTTAGCAATTAGGAAACAACATGACATACTTCAAATTTTAAATAGGAACATAGAGATATGTTAGTATGTAATATGGAAGGACATTTGACATTAGATGAGATAACAGAATTATTAGAGTATATAGATTAAGTCATATTTTTGAAAAAAAAAAAATAAGGAAACACATAGTAGGAAATTTAAGAATCTTTCTGATATTCAAAGAAAGGAATTGGAAATTAAGATTAATAAAGATTGATTTGTTAACAAGACTGACATAGATATTCCAGGTATTGTTAAGTGGATTCTTTCTCTAGGACAGAAATTTGCATTACCAGTTGAAAAGAAAAATTTTCCTATGATGAAGGTAATTTCAGAAGGAGATGGTTTGCTTCAGACTATAAAAGAAAAATAGGATCAGGAAGTAGCGTAGACAAGACAGAATGATAGGCACATTATCAACATTAGACCTACAGCAAGGGATATTTTTATATTAGATAAAGTATCTGCTAAAAAATATTTGAATACTAATAGGAACTTATTAATTGTTAATGCTGACAAGGGTAGCGTTACTGTTGCAATAAACGGAGACGATTATAATTCGAGAATAAATGACATTCTTAACGATTCTGCAAAATACTTAATAATGAATAATAGGATCCTTATGCATTATTAAATACCAAATTGTAGAAAACAAACAATGTTTTAGTTGATGAACTTTTTAAAAAAGATATCACTTCAGTAATGGAGAGAAATAGACTTAAGACTAATGTATCAAATTCTTCATAGCTATATGGAGTACCTAAGACCCATAAGCAGAATTTTTCTTTAAGGCCTATTTGCTCTTGCATTAATTCCCCGGCCTACGGACTGTGCAAGTATATAACGAATATTTTTAAGGTAATAACAGGACAATCAATATATAATATAAGAAATTCATTGGAATTTAAAGATAAATCCAACAGAATAGATATTGTAACGAACCACCAACTCAACCTTTGGTTGTCACTGGTCCGCACACCTAGCGATGCTTCGGTCTTAGCTCATGGATATGGGCGTGGGCTGTGATACCTTTAAGGGAGTTTTGCGTCACCAGAAATTTAAGATAGTAAATCGTGTGCAGGAGGGAATAAGATGAAATAAAGAAGAAAGAATGCACGATTAAGAAAGAAGAAGACCACCAGTGTCAGGACAATTTCGTTTATTTTAGTGAGGAAGAAGGTGTAGTTTTCCTCGAGGTCATTATACCCACCCTGCCTGCTGATGGCCCAATGTTGAATCTCAGCCCAAATTTTATTGTTGTTGCCTAAACTCCCTACTTACCTTTCATCAACCAAACCAACAGAACCATTTATCTAGTCATAGTAATATTATTATTACATTAAAAAAAAATTTATTTAGTACCACAAGTAAATACAATAATAATGTACAGTCTAATTTTAATTTAGTTACAGGAGCAACCACTTAAATCTAACATGTACATGTGATGAAAATCTATAGGAGATATTATATAATATTATAATTACAAACGCCAATTTAAAATTTTGGCTTATAGGATTTACAACAAGAGGTTACATTCGATTTATTCAGGGTTTAGCAAAAGAGTTATATAGTTTATAAAAAAAAATGTTCACATAGTGAACATTTGGTTCACTATGTGAACCATTGTAGGCAACGCATTAGATAGAGCAGTGTAGTGGCTTGTTGTTCTAGTTGCACCTTGCCACCTTGGGATTATGGATGATATGAATCCAGTAGAGGAACAGCAAACATCACTGTATACTAATATTGTTGGTTTAAAAATGATTTTCCTGGCATTTTTTTCTATTAGAGGCATCAACAAAAAAAACGTTAATTTATCAGCCAGTGAATATTCATATTACAGACAGTTTAATTATTTTTCACTTTAACCAACAAAATTTGCTATGTAAAAACACACTTGTCTACACTGGTTCTGAGCTTTAAAAAAATTTTGACTTTCATTTTTATTTGGTTTATGCTTGAAGCATATATGTTTTTGCACTCTTTATACAGTTGGGATTTTTCTTTCGTCTTTGTTTTTAATTCCATGCTATCCCGTACTGAACTGTTGCAGCATTTTTGTGTTCGTTATTCCAGTGTAAATTTCATGGTTAAACGTTAGGTATATAATTCATTTATATTATAGTTTACTGGTTTAGTACAACTATGTATATCACTGTTATTTTATTTTATTATTTTATTATATATTTTAAATAAGGTTATAGGTTATTCTTTTTTTTTTCTTTTGTTTTTACATAACAAATAATTTTCTTTTCTTGACTTTGCCAAAGGTTATACAATTATTATCAAAAAAAATTATTTAATAGTTATTCTCTGTCAAACTTTAACCATAATTAAAACAAACGGTTATTAAATTTAAAAAAAAAAATTGTTAACTATTATTTCATAGTTCTCAATTTGATTTAAAGCATTTTTTCTGTATAACTTTTTCTGTTTTCAAGTATTTAAATTTGTTTTTTTGTTTTAAAAACTTTAATAAAATAAATAATTTCTTTTTCATTTGTTTGCAGATTTGCCGATAATAATAAGGGCACGAATGTTTAAGTTCTGTTTTTAACTTTACTACATTTTATTTAGTTATTTAAATATATATGTAATTATAAGTACGAGCATTGCGACTAGAAAGTTGTCGTGAATGTATGTGTACAACATGAGTCGCAACAATTTTATTAACCTGAATATTCTAAAGTGCATTGCCACACATGATGAATCAGTTGTTTGTTAATACACAAACCTAAAACCTTCTCATGTGTCTGCAATGAATAACAATGCACTTAAGTGACCCAAATATCGTTGCAATGTTTGGTTATTCAATTTGTTAACCGATTCGAAGAGAATATCCAATGTCACTTTAAGTGGGTCACAACACGGTATAGGTCAGTTCTTTTGTGAACCGACACCCTTCTCAATTGACGGGGACGGGGACTACATTTAACCAATAGTATGTAAGATTAATATTAATAAAAATAAGCAATTTCATTTCGTGCTTGATTCCTTTAAATAAATATTTCATGATATTCTCACAAAATATTTATTACAAAAATTTTTATTAAAAAATAAACATCTTATGATATTCTCATAAAAAATTTATTTAAATAAAAATTAAAATAAAAATATTTGAAATGTATTGTAATGGGGGAGAGCACATCCATATTGCAATTTCACTATTGCTCAAGTAAATGCAATGAAATTGCTTATATTTATTAGAAATAATTCCGAAGTAACTTATTTCCATTACATGTGCACGTTGCTTTTTTAGAATTTTGTAAAAATAATTTACAAATATTTTTTATTTTCTGGAATTTTTACATTACATATGAATGGTTTCCAACGGAAACCCTTATGTAGAAATGATTGAAAATAAACAATGTTTTTTGTTGTTTTGAAATGTTTTGTAGTGTTTGTATGGAAGTGTCTTTGAGTCTTGCTGTCTATGCTATGTTGATTTTATGAAAAATTCTCATAGAATCAGTTTGGCTTTGGATATAAGACTCTTAGGTTTTTCTATACAATATTGGGGTAAAATTCACTGATGAGCTACTTGAGCAATAGTGAAATTTCAATATGGATGTGCTCTTCCCCATTACAATACATTTCAAATATTTTAATTTTATTTTTTATTTAAATAAATGCTTTATGAGAATATCATAAGATGTTTATTTTTTAATAAAAATTTTTGTAATAAATATTTTGTGAGATTATCATGAAATATTTATTTAAAGGAATCAAGCACGAAATGAAATTGCTTATATTAGAAATGATTCCGAGTAACTTATTAATAAAAATAATTATTGTCGAGAACTCAACAAGAAAACAAGGTGTCTTTATTTAAAACGAACCAACATAACAAAGTGTTTTGAATTTATTGTTTTATTATTTTATTTTTTTTAGTCAGTGAATTTTTCAGTTAAACACACCGACGACACTGCAGATAATAGAGCAAAATACGAATATTGAGAAGGAATTAGTTTTGCGTATTTTTAAGTTTTGCGTTGTAGATATTAGGTATTTTGAATTTGATAATAGCATATATCTGCAAAATGAGGCTCTTCCTATGGGCTCTCCAGCATCTCCAATTATAGCTGATATTGTGATGGAGGAATTACTAAATTCATTTATTAAAAAAATGCATATTAAACCGAAGATTATCGCAAAATATGTAGATGATTTATTTTGTATAACTTCGGAAGATGCGCAGGATGATATTTTGTGGGAATTTAATAGTTTTCATCCAAATATTAAACTTACGATTGAAAGAGAGTTAGAATCTAAACTTCCATATTTAGATATTTTGCTAATAAAAAAAGAAATAAGTTAGTATTTGTTTCGTATAAGAAACCAACATCTTCTGGAAGAATTATTAATTATTATTCCAAACATCCAAAAAAAATGATAATAAACACGGCGAAAAATATGATAGACAGAATATTGACTATTAGTAATAGAGAATATCATTTGAAGAATAAGGACACAATAAGAAATATACTTAATGACAATGATTTTCCAGTAAAATTAACTAACCGATTAATTAGACAATATGGTAATCATAGGCATAATTTAGGAAATAGTACGGTAGAACCAAAAATTTAAAAATCACTAGCATACTCGTGACTGCTTTGCAAGTCATTTGTCGTTTCTGAAAATTAATCAGAAAGAACACAATTCCTTTTTTTGCGTTTTTATGATTTTTTTTAATAATTTTATCTTTTTCACAATTTAATTTTTTGTGTGCTTATATAATACGTGTTATTCTATTGCAATGCTTTTACATATACGACATTCTTCGATTGATTTTGAACATGATACATATAATTGACCGTGCGAAAAACAGGGATCATTACAAAACCAACACGTATGAGGAACTGAAGCCGTTTAAAATCAAACAGCAAATCTGGAGTAATCATAGGAATGCGTGGTATCAACACATCCTCGCCCTTATATTTTCCTTTTAAAATTTTTGCTTCAATCCCATATTTCATGCCTTTTTTGACTATTAAACGGCTCCCATTCTAAAGTCGTGGCTGCCAGATATTTCTAAGCAAAATAATTGATACACCAACTTTCACTTGTAGGCGGTAGGGCGGCAGTCCAGATAACTCAAGCGAATTTTAAAATTCGGCTGGATAATTTACAACATCGTCTTGATTGGTAACAGAGTCAACCGGTTTGTAGGTAAAAATTTCCCCGGGAAAGTCATTCAAAATTGTCACATATTTGAAACATCTGTATTTTTCGCAGATAAGATAGCTCTTTCCCCTAACCAATCATTGTTTCTAAAATTTTGTGTAATACCAAGAAATACGTTTGTGACCAATTCTTGTTTTGATTGTGCAAAGTGGCAAAAATTAAACACGCAAATTACACACACACAAAATGCAACAGAATATGGAAAACAAAATTATCTTTTTGTCTGCACATCCCCTTGCTATGAACATGAGCATATTTCGATTTGTATTGCCATCACATACAAACGAAAACACACATTTAATTTGATACAAAACATTGAGTCGAAGTATTCAATGGAAAAAGAATTTTGATTTTTTAGAAAAATTTGTCTTGTGTCAAACACGCACTGTGGACGCACAATTGTGTGTAAACGCATGAAACAAAGATACAAATCAGAAAACGACCATTACGAAGGTACTGTGACAATTTGGTGGAAATCCGAAGGCGCATCTCGTCAAGCACTGGCAACCAACGGACACCTATTTTGGGCTTAATTTATATGTTGCACACAAAACATATAACATATTGAATAAATTATTTAGCAGTATTAAGGATAAAATACGAAAAATGGAAATATCTGATGTAGTATACAGGATACCATGTGGAGGAAATAACCAGGTAAACTGTGACAAAGTTTATATTGGTCACAGATGTGACCAAAAATATCGGAATATTTCTACACAGAAGACATCCTTATCTTTACATTGTAAGAAATATAATCATTACCCAAAGTTTGAGGAAACGTAAATATTAGATATAGAAAAAACTATAAGAGACGTTATATGTTAGAAATTGTACCAAATGTAAGGAGAATAAATTTCAAAACAGACACAGAATTATAGGTACTTAATTCAAACGACACATAATTTGTTATAATTAATTCATAAGAAAGAATTTGTTATTTAATTTCCATTTCCTTGTTTTTTGTATGTTTAAAATTTTTTTGAAATTTTAATTTTGTATGTATGTGTGAAGAAAATTATTTTATATGTTTTTATCAATTATTTTCAAAAATTTGTTCCAATTGTTAATAATTTTTGTTGTTATAAAATTAATTTCCTGAAGAAGCTTTCCAATTTAGTTAAAAAAGACCGTTTAAAAGTTTAATTAATGTATTAATGCATAGTTATGCATTCGTACATTTATAATATTAATATTCTTGTTTATTTTATTTTGTTTTCTTTGGTTTAAGTTTACACATTTATAACATTAATATTCTTGTTTATTTTATTTTATTTTCTTTGGTTTAAGTTTACACATTTATATATGTATATGTAGCGTTGATAGTTTGTCTATTTTAAATTATCATTTTTTAAAAAAACAGCACATTTTTCTTTGTCTGCATTTTTGTGTTTATAAGTGTGTTTTGACAGCTCCCACGGGCGTATTTAATTACAAAACTATTTGTTACCTGGACACTTTGTTGCGTGAGGACTTGTCATGGAATTTATTGTTTTGTCAACACGGCACTTTTAATTCTGAAATTTAGTATATAAGCTGGAAAATTGAAAAAATAAATTCACTTGTTTGTTTGGATCTTACGAAAAACCACCTCTTTCATTTAAAAGAAGGCGACTCGGTCAAAGTGCCGTTTGTCGCAAAGAAAAGAAACACACATTTCAATTCAGTTTAAGTGCTGAAATTGAACAACTAGTCGAATTTACATTTTGGCAACTCGGTCAAAGTGCCGTTTGTTGTTATTCAAATTTGACAAACGAATCGAATTAACATTTTTGGTGACCCCGACGTGATCTCATACAAGCAATGGCTTCCTTCGAAGAACTTATTAAGCAACAGAAGGATGTCGGCGGAAGAATTGAAATTCTTATCCGCAATTTCAAAAAGGATACAATTTCCAGGAAACAAAGCACCAGCTATTTTCAGGAAAGGATCTGAACCCTAGACGAAGAATGGACGACATTTGAAGCGAATGACAACCAAATACGGTTGTTGGAAAATCCACCGCTGGATCACGATTATTTCACCGATCAAGACTCTTGTTCACCAATGCAGGAACCTCTTTGAGTCATCAATGCTGAAAGTGTCACAAGCTTGAACCAAGGGGCCATCAGCAACGGGAACAGCTCAATCCCTTGAAGATACAAGCACATTGAAAGTAGCAGTAGAGTCAGGTGAACTTAGGAAACTGATGCGCAGGCAAGCAGCAATAATGGTTTCGTTGGAGAGATTCTTGAACGACGGCCTCGAGAATGAAGAAGTACATATTGCTTCAAAATTGTAGCAAAACATCGAAGAGCTTCACTTCTAAATATCGGAAGTATGTGGTTGCCCAGAGCAGCAGGGTTACAACATGAAACGATTCATCACCTTGGAAGGCGAGTTCCGCAGAAATGTCAGAAGATGTCAGAGCAAAACAGCAATACACATTCAGTCGAAATATATTCCAATCCCTAAAATTACATTACCAAAATGGCAACTATATGAAGTGGCAAGAATTTTACGATTTATTTTCGTCATTGATCATAAGCCAACAAATTTCCAAGGTACAAAAAATTTGATATCTCAAAACACATTTAGTAGGGGAGGCCGTAACGCTTATAAAACACTTTTCCGCCACGGAAGAAAATTTCGACGCCTCATGGGCAATGGTGGTAGACTTATATAACAACAAAAGGTTGTTGGTCATCAAGTTGGTTCAAGAGCTGGTTGAACCACCTAGAACAGTGAACTATAATTATAAAGTGCTACATGACAAAACACAGGAGTGTGTTTTAGCGCTCAAAAACTTAAAACTAGCTACTACAACCTGGGACCCGCTATTGCTGCATTTGCTGCTGAAAAGACTTGATCAAGGCACCCGCCTTCGGTACGAACAATCACTGTCACAGCCAAGGGAGGTTAGGGCTAGGGTGTGCACGACAGTTACAACTGAAGGTAAGGGCAAGGGATCATGTATCATATGTAAAAATGGAAGACATCCGTTGTTTGCATGTAAGAAGTTTCTTCAGTTGTCGGTAGTAGAACGACTTCAGTTCATCCAAAAGCAAAAATACTGTGTCAATTGTTTAAAACTCGACCACAGTGCCAAAGTTTGCACATCCAGAAGCTGTATAAAGTGAAAAAAAAAACACAATACCCTCCTACATCTGCAGCTTGAAAACCGGAATATAAACAATATCAACCGCGCTCATACAAACGAAGAATCAGGTGTGGCGAAAATACCACAAGACAGCCAGAAGGCCGCAATACTCACTGCGTATAACCACTCTAGAGCGAAGGGGTACATCCCCCTGAGCACTACAATGATCACAGTGATGGCAAATGGAACTGAGGTCAACGGTAGAGCTATTCTAGATTCAGGATCACAATTGAATTTCGTCAGCGAACGCTCAAACGCCTGGGAATTCATCCTAAGGCAACTTCAATCTTGATAAATGGAATTGCATCTAGCAACACTCAAATAAAACAACGAGTGAACGTCGCTTTACGTTCACGAATAAACAACTTCACCACGCGTCTTGGGGCAGCCGTTCTCTCGCATATTATTTCACCACAACCATCGCAAGCAATCAATACCGACAATTGGCCCATACCCATATTGTGCTTGCACACCCCGAATTTAATCGCCCTGATAGAATTGATGTCTTGTTGGGAGCAGAATGGTATCATCAATTATTGGCAATTGTGCAGATCAAGCTGGGCAATAAGTTGCCTACTTTACAGAATACCGTTTTCGGTTGGGTCATCGCAGACAAGGTTGATGGACACCACTCTTCGACTAAAGTATGTGGTGTGTGTACCGAGAATGAAGCCAGCTTAGAGGAAGCTATCGCTCAACTCTGGGAGTTGGACCACATAAGCACAACAGACAAAAGTTTGTCAGCTACAGAAAGACAGTGCGAAGACCATTTCTCACAAACACACGTCATGTGTGATGATGGAATATTCATGGTAAGACTTCCGTTTTGCGAAAACCCTGAGGCACTGGGTGAATCACACAGTATAGCTTTCAACCGATTTCTGGCATTGGAACGTCGATTGTCAAAATCTGCAGAAATCAAAAGCCAATACATTGCTTTCTTGGAAAGATATGGAGCATTGCGACACATGACCCCAATAGATATAAACAGAATACCTCAACCGAATTACCTCATTCCTCATCACTGTATATTAAAACAAGAGAGTTCAACAACTAAATTACGTGTGATGTTTGATGCATCTGCCAAGACATCATCTGGTTTATCTTTAAATGACCTAATGCACATTGGACTCACAGTGCAAAGCGAACTTTTCTCGATTTTACTTAGATTTAGACTACCCCGGTTTGCCTTTACTGCAGACGTTGAGAAAATGTATCGTCAAATGCTCGTGCATCCAGAGGATATAAGGCTTCAAATCATCATCTGGAAAACGAATCCAGACAAGCCAATAACATATTATCAATTAAACACAATTACATATGGGACACGAGTTGCACCATATTTGGCTACAAAATGCTTGGAAACAATAGCCAGAAAATACATCTCACAGTATCCGTACGGAGCTCAGTTTCTTATGGAAAACTTCTATGTGGATGACGGAATCAGTGGAGCGGACAGCCTAACTACAGCACTGACATTTCAAAGAGAGCTAATTGATATTTTGAAAAAACATGGCCTTAAATTACAGAAGTGAAGCGCAAACCATCCCCAACTACTTCAAAATGTCATGAAAGAAAAAGAAGCGGAAGTTGATGTTGACTTCAAAGGCGCTCATGCAGTAAAAACGCTGGGCTTGACATGGATGCCAAGACAGGAAAAATTCTGTGTAAAAGTATGTCTGGGAGAGGTGAAACATGTCACCAAGCGAACAGTTAGCTCAGATTTAGTCAGACTGTTCGATCCTTTAGGAATATTAGCACCAATCACCGTCACGGCAAAAATATTTATTCAAGAACTGTGGCAAGCAAAATGGCTAGAACGAGGCGTTACCAGCAGAACTTCATACACGATGGACAACCTTCCGCACTGAATTAAAAGAAGTCAACAATCTGAAACCTTCACGACATGTCTTTGAAGGACATGTACCTTCAAAGATACATTTTCATGCATTCGCTGATGCCTCAAAAAAGGCATATGGAGCGGCCATCTATCTTCGATCAATAATAAAGAACGGGCAAGTACTAGTGCGGCTACTTTGTGCAAAATCACGCATAGCACCTTCAAAACGGCACTCTTTGCCACGGCTGGAGATACATTTTCATGCATTCGCTGATGCCTCAGAAAAGGCATATGGAGCGGCCATCTATCTTCGATCAATAATAAAGAACTGGCAAGTACTAGTGCGGCTAATTTGTGCAAAATCACGGATAGCACCTTCAAAACGTCTCTCTTTGCTACGGCTGGAGTTTTGCGCTGCTGTGTTGAGTGCTCAGCTAACGATGAGAGTAAAAAAAGATCTAAAACTCGAAAATACACCCACATACTTCTGGAGTGATTCAGAGATTGCTTTGGATTGGATTAATTCCCCTTCATCCTCATATCACACCTTTGTAGCCAATAGAATAGCGGCAATACAAGAAATATTAATAGCGGAACAATGGCGACATGTAGGATCAAAGGAAAATCCTGCTGACGTCCTGACACGCGGTCTAGCCCCGGGAAAATTAGCAACATGCACATTATGGTTGTATGGGCCGATCACCCCCCGGGGGCATTTATCGGTTCTTTTAGAGTACTCAACTATCTGGACCTGTGCAGCTGGGGGAAAAAGCGAGCCCAGTCCCCTGAAGGCAGACAGGGAGTCAACTGGAAACTCCACTTTATTTCCACTGGGATCAGTGACCCGCAGAGTTCATTATTTGTCTCTTTAGACATTTAACAGTTCTCTGGCTTATCATTGAGGTTGGCCCCTTTATGGGAGCATCGTGGTGGTTGTGGTTTTGCGGCCCCATATCCAATGGTTTTCTATGGTGGCCAGGATCATCTCACTGATAATGACACGCAAAGTAAATGATCCAGTCCAGTGAGCATGCTTGACATGTGTTCTGGACAGGAGTTGGAAAGTCTCCAACTCTTTAGCAAGGTGTGATGATTTGACATTGTAGTAAGCACGATATATAATATCCAACTCAAAGGATCATTTCTAACTCTACGAGTTATGGGTTACATGCTAAGATTTGTCAACAACGCAAGAAAATTGAACGAACAATTTGAGATTGCCCTAACTGTCCAGGAATTGGACCAGGCTCTAGTGGTGATCATTCGTACCATTTAGCAATCTGATTTTGAAGAAGACCTAAAACATTAAAAAAAAATATAAGGTTGTCAGCAAGGGAAGCCATTACAGCAATCTCTCTCCATTCCTGGATACAAACGGCATCATAAGAGTGGGCAGACGATTAACGACATCCACGCTTCCATACGACGCCAAGCTCCAAATGCTACTTCCCTACACAATGGTCCGATATCAAAATTACTTATACAAATGATACATGTGAAAAATCGACACCGTGGGCCCCAATCGTTACTGGCATATGCAAGGCAAAATTATTGGCCAGTAAAAGGGAAAACGGCAACGCGATCAATTGTCCAGCATTGTGTGCAATGCACAAAAGCGAAACCAAAATTACTTAACCAAGTTATTGGCAATCTACCACCAACACATGTTAGCCCTGCCCGGTCATTCATCAATTTAGGCATTGATTTCTGCGGGCCATTCTGGGTTCACTACAAAGTAGAGGAAAGAAACCTCAGAAGGCCTACATTTCGGTGTTTTGCTGTTTCGCTACTAAAGCAGTACATCTGAAATTGCCCAGCGATTTAACCACAGAAGCCTTTATAGGTGCTATAAAGCGATTTACAAGCAGACAAGGTCATTGTCAAAACCTGTACTCCGATAACGCAACTAACTTCGTTGGAGCCAAAAACCAACTGCAGGAACTCTCAGAGGCAATTTATACTAGCTCGGCCACCGAAGCAATTAATCAAGAATGCACTTCGCGGAAAATCACGTTCCATTTTATACCGCCTAGAGCACCTTACTTTGGTGGCATTTGGGAAGCAGTAGTAAAATCAGATAAGCACCTTTTAGTCAGAAGTACTGTGAACGGCATCATTAACATACGAATAATAGAGATTGAGGGCATTTTAAATTCAGGGCCTATTAGTCCAATGTCAAACAACCCTAATGATCTGACTGCATTGACTCCTGGTCATTTCTTGATAGGGGAACCACTTAAAGCACAAGTGGACTCACGCTCTGTACCAACCAGGCTTAGCCTCCTTGATCGATGAAAACTGGTTACACACATAAAAAGGGAGTTTTGGAGACGATGGCCGCGAGAGTATTTATGCGAACTGCAGTATCGACACAAATGGAAAACACAACAAATGAATGTTAAACCTGGGGAAATGCTCCTAATAAAAGAAAATAACACACCACCGTTGGAGTGGCCTTTGGGTAGAATTGTAAAAACACATTAAAGAGATGACGTTAGGATATGAAAAGGCATTTGCCAAAGACCAGTTGCTCGATTGGCACTGTTGCCAGTTAAGAATAAGGAGTCTGATGAACCTCAAACATCGGATTACTGGAGGAAAACGTGCCAAAACGGCAAGCCAGAAGCTCCTAGAAAAAGAATATGGTCTTCCATAACCCACAATATTATGACAATTGCATTGACTCTCATGTTAGTGCACTTGATGCTAGGAAAAAAAATTAAAAATGAGCCGTTTGGAAAACTTGGTATATACTTTGAAGGAATCGGGCCAGCGGTAATGTCTCCAACAGAATGGCAACTCTTAGTGTATTATGATCTAGAATAATTTTGGGCCGAGTTAAAAATATTTTCAAACGGAACCAGGACACTAGGCCGTTTTTGTGAAAAAATGAAACAAAAGGCAATGTGCACAAACCTTGTCTATTATTTTCAACATACTGAAGCTGAACTATGGATAGTACATTACTTTCCGGAAGAAGACACAAAAGAGGAGCACTTGATATAGTTAAAAATATTGCACATTCACTCTTCGGAGTATTGGATTCTGAATATGCTGAACAAATAGCGCAAACAATCTCACAAGTCAAAGAACATGAGGATCATCTACTAAATCTTTTGAAAAATCAAACCTCGATTATAGATTGTACAATCAACATCCTCAAGGCAGACCAAAAATGGTTAAAGGAAAATTTGACAGGATTGACGAACAAATCTTACAAATACACAAGAGGTTGCGTGATGACAGCAATGAGCTACAAAAAGAAAGACTCTACCGCATCTTTTCGTCGCTCTGTATTCAATTAACAATTACAGCAGCAAACTTACAACGTATGCAATCTAATATATTTGAGATTTTAGCAAACAGTCACCATGGCATTATAAGTCCATTGCTTCCGACTCCACAACAAGTGCAACAAGAAATAGAAAAGGTGAAATTTCATCTTCCTGAATCACTTGAATTGCCTGTGAAAAAAGGAGATACTTAACCTCCTCAAGGGAGGACTCACAAAGAACACTGTGATATTTTGCATCACGTTACTAATGATTGGAAGGGAACAGTTTGAAATATTTAACCTTTTTGCAATACCGCACTGGGTTAACAACACACTGGTAGTAATAAAGCCATGTTCCCCCTTCATGGCCATTAATGCTGTGAACGATCAATATGCGATAATGAGCGACACCGAGTTTGGTTCCAGCAAAGTAATTAGGGAAAAATTCTTCTTGTGCCCTAAGATGCAAATCCAACCTGAGCAAGGCGGAACAACATGCTCTTGTGAAATTAATCTGTTTCATAATAACAGTCAAGCAGACTCTCCATTGCAACAAGTGAGAAACACTGCCACATGGACTTCTCTTCGGCATAAAAACAAATGGATTTATGCCATGCAAGCTCCATCTCAGGCAACGGCGGTGTGCAATAAGAACATAAGGCAATTGACGCTCGACGAGTCAGGCTTACTCAGCCTAGGACCTGAATGTGTCCCTAAAAACAAATTCATGTCAGTGCATGGACAGCAAGCAATATCCAGCTCTGTTAAGGCTTCATGCACTGGGCTTTGGGAAATTACGGAACAGCAGCATTCAGAACGTTTAAAGCCAAAACCGGATCAACACAGCACTAAAATAAATCCCAACCATGCCACAATGCACCACGGGCTTTTGAGCTGTGCTCAACAGGGGAGGCATGTTAATGCATACTTATGCATTCGTACATTTATAATATTCTTCTTATTCAAATTTGACAAACGAGTCGAATTAACATCATGTTAATTTAACATTATAAAATATTTTCTTTATTGTGAAACAATTTGTTAAAAAAAAGAATTCTGCACATATACTTAAAAACTTGTAATTGTTAAAAAAAATAATACCACCTCTTGTGAATTTTAATATATAAAAAATAAAATGAAGTTTATCTATATACATATTTATACATTTTTCCATTCATTCTTACATTTTTCTATTTTTAATTTTTCGCACTCGACATTAAGATTGCGGATATCCTTTTATTTGGGTACGGTTTTCCGTCGATATCAGTAGCCTCATTTGCTTGTCGTTCGAAGAATGCAAATTTTTTTTCTTAATTTCAAGCATGTTTTTGTTGATCTCGTAGTTTCTGTAGCTGTGTTTTTATAATTTTTTTAATATTTGCAGAATTCCATTCTGAGTTACTGCCTGTTTACTTAATAACTCAAGACGCTCGCTTTCTTGTACCTGATTACTTCTTCTTCTTCTTCTAGCTATTGGTAGATCTGCTGGTTGTATTGTTTGTTCAATTGACTCAGTAGAATTGTCAATTGATGCTTCAGTGTTTTTAACGCCAAAAAGTTGGCCAGATGGTGCCACTTGCTCTTGCAAAGAAAAGAGTTGTGAAACAGTATCCTCAATGCTATTGTGATGGGTCTCCCCCTGTCGCTTGAGTTTTTCTTTTACTGTTTGCAAGTTTTTTCTTGATGCTTGCTTTCTAGTGAATCCAAACCTGTGCAAGATTATAATTATATTAAGAATATTATAATTGTTCAATATTATTTTATTGATATACTATACACGTTGCCATTCTTGAGATGTTCTTTTTGGTGGTCCCAAGCTATTTAATTCTACGTTGCACTAAAATTTCGGTTTTCCGCGAGCAATTTCCGGATTGCTCTCCATAATCTGGACAAGCCGGCCAAATTGCGCTTTCGTAATTATTTTCAAACTAACAAAAGTGTTTAAAAATTGCGAAAAATTTTTTACAAAAATTTCAATTTTTGCCGCTTTAAAAAAAATCACCCTATCTGATATTGACGCAACTACAATTAAGCATTTAACGTATTTAACGTTTTTTACGACAAAACTTTTACAAAGTTGAAAACGGCAATATCATGAAAAAACAGATACACAACTGAACAGCCAATTGGCAGTTTAGTTGAGAACGATAACGCGCCAAAGACGACCAAACTGCCACAAAAGTGGAGAACCACAATAGGGGCAAAAATTATTTTTTTAATTTTTTTACTTACAAAAAGTTCTTACCTGGGACTGGGTAGTTCAGGAGGGTTGGAATGATCACGAATTTTTCTTCTTATACGTAGCACATCCATTCTATGTAAATACTTTTTATTACAACAACAGTTAAAAACACACTTTTAGTAAATTTTCTTTTATTAAATTTTCTTAAAATTTCACTTCTTAAACGTGATATTTAAAGTTCGATTTTTTAGGTTGGCAACTTTATGACAAACTCAACTAAAAATAGTTGTGTATCGCAATAACTAATATGAGTTTGGCTGTGCATGAGGGTTTACTCTCACACGACCAAACTGAGTTGAGTGGAGAACCGCAATAGGGGCATTAATCTTTAATAATACATTTCTATCAAAAATATATTGTAAGTTACGTTAAAATATAATAGATATCATCAAAATTAATTTGGCAGATGGTGGTATAATCCACGTATTTAATTTGAGATTAAAAAAATTATATTTTCCAAACCTTATGAAATTACAAATGTTATACAAATACCTAAGCATGGTAAATATGCTACACTACCTAGAAGTTATCGACGTTTCTTAATTCCACTACAGCCTCCGTTGCAGAATAAGATGTTTAAAAACGCATTGCTATAGCAACAATTGCAATAGTAGCAATATTTACATATAATTACGTTTTAATACATAATTAAAAGTTATTACAATTGCAACACAAATTTTTATTTGTTAAAAATGTTAAACAATAATATAATAAGATAGTTAAACATAAAAATTAGATAATCGAAGAACTATGATTAGTTTTGTAAAATTAGCCTAAGGTTTATGAAAGTTAACTTTTTGATTACATCCTAAGCACAAGTTTTTCAACTGGCAAGTTAAAAGCTTTCTTACCGGCTTTACACTACAAAGCTATTGTTTTAAATATTACTTTTAATATTTACTTCTGTTTTACAGGGGCAGGTCTAAACTATTTTTGTTATGGAATAAGTTCAACCGTTTGACTTTACGCTTCACCCTCCCTGGAGTACTTTGCCGTTGGAGATTAGGTCGCTGCAAAGGCATTTCACAAGCAAGGTTCTTTGCAACTGAAAGTTTTCTTTCATTTTGATTTGTTTTTTACTGGTAACGGCATCGATAATGCCTTAATTTCAGTTCTTTCATTATCAAGGCACTTTAAAATATGAGAACATTTCCTACCCATTAATTGAGAAAAATAGTAAAAAGAGTGAAATAAATCAACAATAAAAATCATTAGTTTTCGATATGTGCTTGGCTTTTCCGACGGGGTTAATTTCAATTTTATTTGGGTACGGTTTTCCGTCGACCCTGAAGATGGCAAACAGCCGAAACCGGTTTGTTCACAAACCAAATTTGACGAGGGTCGACGGAAAACCGTACCCAAATAAAATCATTAGTTTTATCAATTCAATAAAGTGTCGGCTTGTCTATTAGCATTTCTGCAGTAACCAAAAATCCGTACTTATAAGTTGATATTTGATATTATTTTTTTAGTTTTCTTTATTTTATTTCTTAAAACACGACAAACCAAAATTGTTAAATTAACACCCAACCCTTTTTGTAAAACGTTAACTAAATCAAAAAAAATTTGTAAATATTTTACAATTAAGAGCCTATAAATAAATTTCAATAATAAATATCGGCGAATCTTAATATCTTTACTCGAGAATTTAGCATATGTTGATTAATATTAAAGTAAATTTTAACGTGTCCTAGTTTCCCTTAATAATTTGCAAAATTCGCTGGCATTAAAAGTAAAATTATAATTTTTTTTTTATTAAAAAAAACACAACTTTATTCATTCAAGGTTAAATTATTACTGCCCTTATATTCTACTCTAAAAAAAATGAATGCAAGTCTAACGGGACTGTCTTTCGTTATTATATACTTTATATATATATATAGATATATATATATATATATATATATATATATGTATATATATATATGTATATATAGATATATATATATATACATCTATATATATATATATATATATATAGTACTTAATATATATATATATATATATATATATATATATATATATATATATATATATATATATATATATATATATATATAATATATATAATATTATATATAATATATAATATTATATATATATATATATATATATATATATATATATATATATATATATATATATATATATATATATATTATATATATATATATATATATATATATATATATATATATATATATATATATATATATATATATATATCTTAATCTTAACAGAGTTCAAAACGGAAAGATAAATGAAGTTAGTTGTGAAAACAACTTGACTGCTAAAAAGCGCATTAGTCAGAGTTGTGCTCTTAATGAGTACTCTTGTTGGTACTCTTTGCAAAACATACAAAATTTAGTATTAAAAGTGTAACACTGCGTAATGTTGTGTATGCCACATATATATATATATATATATATATATATATATATATATATATATATATTACGTCTTTTGGCTTTTCGTCCATATTATTAATTAGGGCATTTATATAAAAATTATTAGCTTCGTAAATTCCATCAAGAATTTCTACTTTATTATCAATTGTTTTCATTTTTCGTTGGTAAACTAAACCATTTTCGCACTTAACGGGTATATTTAATTCATAAAATCCCTCGTTTTCGAATTGATAAACTACGACCTTATCAGGAAACTGCAAAGGAATTTTCTTGTCACTTATTTGTAATACTTCTTCCTTTAAATTTATGTATCCTGCGCTTTAGTTTTCACTACTATACAT
Source organism: Trichopoda pennipes (assembly GCA_030448955.1). Classification (NCBI taxonomy): domain Eukaryota; kingdom Metazoa; phylum Arthropoda; class Insecta; order Diptera; family Tachinidae; genus Trichopoda; species Trichopoda pennipes. Next base: position 1,105,271 of record JASKUP010000062.1, on the reverse strand, counting down.
GGTAATTCTCCTTGGAGGCTACTGGATGAAAATTTTGGATTGTATTTACATCCATAGGTGGAGGAATAAATGGTAGATTTTGGAACCCCGGGAAGTTCTGTCTTTATGGGAAACGATTTGGAGCGTAGTTATTGTAATTTCGTTCCCTCTCATTGGCAGGTCTGTCATTGTTGATGTTTCTAGTATAGTGTTGTCTATTTTCATTGTAGTTGCGTCTATCATTGTTCGTGTTCCTATTATTATAGTTCTGCCTGTTTTCATTGTAATCGCGTCTATCATTGTTTGTGTTCCTATTATTATAGTTCTGTCTTTTTTCGTTGTAGTCGCGTCTATCATTGTTCGTCTTCCTATTATTATAGTTCTGTCTGTTTTCGTTGTAATCGCGTCTGTCATTGTTCGTGTTCCTATTATTTTAGTTCTGCCTGTTTTGATTGTAAACGCGTCTATCATTGTTTGTCGTCCTATTATTTTAGTTCTGTCCGTTTTCGTTGTAATCGCGTCTATTTTAGTTGTTGTAAGAAGGACGTCGGTTGCTATTGTTATGCCTGTTGCTCTATTGGTCATTCGGTCTTCTATTGAACCTATTAAAAGGTATACCATTTATATCTAAAATTGCGTACCACGCCTCGACAAAATGTATCGTTTTCATGGGCTCCGGGATCTTTGGTCTGAATAAATTGAGAGTGCTACGTATTTATTATCAGCGGTGGGATTCATTGCAGCTCCTTCACCAATCATGGTCATAGCTTTGTTGTTAAGAGGTCTTAATTTATTTGTTATTTCGTTAAAGAATTCTATACTGTTAGTTCTAAAGGTTGTAGCCTTAATTCGTCGAAAAGTTCGTCTGAGGATAATCGTTCTCCAAAGTATTAATTATACTTCTTTTATTTCCGCCCAGGTGAGTGCCTGGCAATTGTTTTCAATTACCTGCCTTACTTTTAAGTTTGCTTTTGATTAAATCAGCAAAAATCTGTTGGGATAAATGGTCGCAAACCTGTAAAAGTTGTTGAAATCTATCTATCAAATTTATAAAGGCATGGAGGTCTGTATAATCTCCAGTCAATTCAGGTAGGTTTGTTATATATTTAATAAGGTCTATATTGATTTGTATCAACTCAGTCATTTTAAGTGATTCTTTTGTGAGTTATGTGGATTAATAATATCAAATTTTCTACTAATTACAATGTTTTTCTTTTTATAGAAAGAAATTTAGCTGTATGTTATTATAGAAAAATAACTTCTTATTGGTGATCTCTCTCTCTCTCTTGTTGGATTTTGCCGGTCGTCTGTAGAATGGTTCTTCTAAGGAAAACACCTTCCTTAGTATTTTGATTTTCGATTCTTCATCTTGGCACGAATTACTGTTTTTTCTTGTTTTGTATTTAGTTATGGTAGCACCTTCTTTAGCATTTTGATTATCAGGAAAAAAATTTTTTTTTGTATAAGTTTTGTATTTATTTATTTTCAATTTCAAATTATTCGTTTTTATTTTCAATTGATTCTTTGCCTTGAAAGATTTTAAGTCCATTGATTTGAAAATATTTTTGTTGAAATAATACCTAAATTTAATGTTAAACAAATGATAGTGACGATTTGTCAAAGAAAGGAAATTATTAGTTATTTAATAAACCGTTGTTTTGTAATAACTCAATACTTAAGTTAATTTTACATTTATGAATTTTTTTTCGAAGGTTCTTTTATTTTTCAATAGTTAACATTCGTATATTAGAAATACGGTGAAATCACATAAATTTCACTTTGGTTTCTCAATATTTTACAGTTCCTTAAGTTATTTCTACTGTTTTAATGCATTTAATTTTAGTTTTTATTGGGTTAAAAATTTTATTCACCGTTGCAATAGATTTTTAAAATGTATTTTTTTGTGGAATATTCAAAATATTTAAGATTAAGTTTATAAAAATTGTTAAAATTTAAATAAAATTTGTCTCTTTTTTAATATGCAAGAGAAACTTTTCACTTTAAATTCGATATTCATAATTTAACAAAATTTCTAGCACTTTTCCTTTATTATTTTTTTTTCTTTAAAAAGAAGTAGCACTTTAGGCAACAATGCCTATTTAGTCAAGTACCGTGCTAAATTCTTTCGGAAAGGAATAGAGAAGAGATGAACAGGTGGTGAAAGTAGAAGGATAGTCAGAAATTAACTGCGGTATAAAGACAGCACAGCGACCAGTGACTACGCCGCTGAGGAGCCCTGCCCACAGTCAATTTTTATTTTTGTAGTGAAAAAAACCAAGGTCTTCGTTGGGAATCGAACCCACAACCCTCCATACTAACAAGCTAGTACACTACCTACTAGCATACAGGGGTACCTAATTGAAATGCTGGCTTAATAAAAAAAAGGTTGAATTTCAAATTATTGCTGTCTAATCTAGACAGATGCTAGATTTAAATAAAATTTTCCTTTATTTCAAAAAAAGTGAGCTCGGTTTTGTTTGCCGTTTAATTTTTATTAAATCAACAGCAAAATGCAATACATCGAAAATTATTAAAAATTTATTAAACCTGTTATTTAAGATCTTGGCAGCAACACACTTTTTTACACATTTGTTACTTGTTACTAGTTTCTTGTGAATTTTGCTATTTTATGTTGTGTTTTTATGAAAACTTTTTTTTTTTATTTTTGTGGTCTTAAATTTTGTTTTTGTTTTTAAACTTCTGCTTTTAATTCTTTCATATGAACTTCCCGTTTTTTTTTACAGTTATTTATTACAAAAGGAGTAATTTGTGTAAAAATTTGAACTTTTGTTATTTTGTTGTTTTGCAGAAGACTTATAGAGTCCTCATAATTTATATTGAAGGCGCACTGTGGGAAGATTTTACGAGAAGGCGGTCAAAAATATATAACTTTTCAACGGATCGTAATTTTGTTACGCGGTTTCTTTTGTCTACTAGGTGAGATCTTAGGCCTTCGTTTAAGGTATATAATTTAAAATCGACCGGTTAGAAAAATAGTTGTGATATGTTTAATAATAAGTTTTAGCTGATTTTTGGTACGAAAGTAAAATATTAAAACTTGTTCAAAGAGTTTATTTTACATAAAGTCTTATATTTTGAATCCCGTTTAGAACTTATTTATAATATATTATTCCTGATGCTACAACTTTAGAACGCACGAACCGCTTTGTACGGTTTTGCATTCGTTGGAAAGGTCTCAAGCTCCGTGAGGTTTAAGCAAAGTAGGTGATACCAAATTATGCTCATTTTTGCGAAATTCCTCTTATTTACGGAGTTACAGCCATTTTAAGTTTTCAGTTTAATTTTTATATAAAAATCGATTTTTTGTAGGTGATCCCAAATTATGCCTTTTTTTTTGCTAAATTCCTCCTATTTACGGAGATACAGCCATTTAAAGTTTTCAGTTTAATCTATAATATAAAAATAAGTCGGGTTTTCCTTCCTGACGCTATAACTTTACAACGCACGAACCGATTTCCATGGTTTTGCATTCGTTGGAAAGGTCTCGAGCTTCGTGAGGTTCATAGCAAAGTAGGTGATCCCAAATTATGCTTATTTTTGCCAAATTCCTCTAAGTTACGGAGATACAGCCATTTTAAATTTTCAGTTTAATTTTAATATAAAAATCGATTTTTTGTAGGTGATCCCAGATTATGATTTTTTTTGCTAAATTCCTCTTATTTACGGAGATACAGCCATTTTAAGTTTTCAGTTTAATCTATAATATAAAAATTAGTCGGGTTTTCCGATTTCCACGGTTTTGCCTTCGTTGGAAAGGTCTCGAGCTCCGTGAAGTTTATAGCGAAGTAGGTGATCCCAAATTATGCTTTTTTTTGCTAAACTTCTCTTGTTTGCGGAGATACAGTCATTTTAAGGTTTCAGTTTAATTTTTATATAAAAATCGATTTTTTGTAGGTGATCCTAAATTATGCTTATTATACAGCCATTTTAAGTTTTCATTGTACTCTATTATCTATAATATTGTTGCGACCTGCAGCATATTAAATTGCTTAATTTTAATTTTATTTTATTTTTAAATTCTAGTTTTGACCATTTTCAAGGTTATTGTGTAGTAAAAAAATTTATTATTATTATTTTTTTACTTATGAAATTTCTTACGTTTCAATTTATTGGTTTTGATTACACACTTATTCACCTAAATTAGAAATTAAGCTAAGTAAACACTTTTTAAAATTAGGTCAAATATTTTATTGTTATTATTATTTTATTGTTATTATGGTTTAAGCATTTTACTATTAATCAATTTATATAAAAAAAAGAAGGTAAAAATAAAGAAAATTAGTCGTTATTAGTAGACATTCAAGTGTGTTTTACTTTGGACAACAGTTCTTATAGGTTATATATACACCAACAATCAACAAGGACAACAGTCCTTATAACAACACACATTTTTGGTTAAACAAAGTTAAACTTTCCTTGCTTGACGAGACCTAGTGTTTCTACTAAGTCTTAAACTTAAAACTAACTCGAGTCGTAGTGCATCTACTAAGGCTCAACTCAATATTAACAATTGTGGCAAACATTTGAGGGACATTAACGGGTCCAAAAATAAAATTCCCAAAAACATTTGAGGAAAAATTGCAACCCAGCAGATCCTCCTACACTACAACACTCCATCAATATCAGGCTACAACATGCCAACATTAGAAGAGCTTGTACAGGCGCAAGAGCAGAATGCGGAAGAAATAAATCGAGCAATTTCCAACATAAAGAAGACGCCCAGAGAAAGGAAATCCATAGAATATTACGAGAAAAAATCCAGAGAACTCGAAGAACTTTAGAAAAATTCGACAACCGCATTAGAAGTGATCCTGCAGCAACAGAAGATCATCCGTACTTCACTCAAAAACTGCATGAAATTATGAGCAAAAGGTTTAGGGATATTGATGACGAAATACAAATGTACATCCTAAATATAAAAAAGGAACAATCAATAGCAAACTAATATCTGAACCAAAATTAACACATAATTTGGTAAAATTACAGAATACGACAATATCAAAAATCATCACCACACTGGACGAAGTATTGGCAATGGGTGTTCAGCATACAATACAACAAGTAGAGATAAAATTAAAAGAAGCCGAATACAATATGAAAACAATACATCAATTACAGGACAAGATATGCACTGAAAACATCGCGCACGACATAGATGCATTTTAAACAAAACAAACAGAAATTACAAACAAGATAATGTAAGGCAAGGTTGACTCCAGAGATAAATAATCAAACAATGCGTCAACAAAACAATAACACGCAACATCTCCCAAAAATAACAATACCAAAATTCAACGGAGATTATCTGAATTGGCAACCATTTTATGATATGTTCAATGAAATAATACATAGAACAAATATGCCATCTATACAAAAAATGTGGTGTTTAAAAACAAAGCGGCTAGACTAATACAAAATTTATCTCTTACAGAATCCAATTACGAAACAGCCTGGAATACACTTAAAAATCGGTTTAATAATCCACGGATAGTAACAAACAACATTTTAAGTCATTTATTAGGCCAACAGAAAATACCAAAAAATCCATCTGCTGCAGCTATAAAGGGCCTGCATGATATCATGCGCGAATCCATAGCTGTACTCAATAATTTAAACATCAATACTACAAATTGGGACCCGATATTGGTCAACATACTAATCAAAAAACTCGACCAAGGGACGCATATGCTATATAAGCAATCCATTCATTCACCTAGATCATTACCAATTTTAGAAGAGCTGTTATCTTTCCTGGAAACAAGGTTTCAGTCACTGGAGGCTCTCGGCCGAATCCAGGGCATATCAAAAAGAACAGTTTCTGCAGCAACCGCTTCTCAAGAATTAAAGCAAATTATGTAACAATGAAAATCATCAATTATATTATTGCAACGGTGGGTTCAGTATCAGCTATGCGTCAACTGCCTCAAACATAGACACAGCACAAAAAAATGCACAACAAGTTGCTGTAGAAAATGAAAGAAAAAACATAATACATCAGTTCATCTTGAACCAAAACAACATAACACAAAATTTTCAACATTAAGCAATAACCCTAATTTAAGCAAATCACCCGCAACAGTGGCGGCAGCACATCTTACTTATGCCCAGCAAGGTAAAGTCGTACTAGCAACAACTCGTGTATAAATCACAGCAAACAACGGACAATTTGGTTTTTTTAGAGCAATCTTAGATTCAGGGTCCATATCAATATTGTGTCAAATAGAGTAGTAAATCGATTATCTATCAAACCAACAGATTGTAGTGTGCACAGAACGTCATGTGACATGTAAGTGTGTACATACCAACTTCAACAGTGTAGTGCAACAACTGGTATATGGTAATCGTCTACATGGCGATCATTCACATGGTGATTTAACAACTATCATTCTTTACAAGATGCATCCCTTTGTATCGAAGGAATCGGCAACCAAACACGAAAAACAACTCAACGCATCAACGTGTGCCTTCAATCTACAACAAACAACTTTAACACAAGACTAGAAGCCTTCGTTCTCCCCAGCATCATTCCACCACATCCCTCTAACGAGATCAACTGCGCAATCTGGCCAATTCCCGAAAATATACGGCTAGCTGATCCTAATTTTAATAAACCCTCTAACATTGACGTTTTACTAGGAGCTGAATACTATCATGAACTAATGATTTCTGGAAAAATAAACTTATCACCTAAACTACCAACTCTAAAGAATATGAAACTGGGTTGTATTATAAGCGGAAAGATAGAAGAAGGTTCCACCATATTAGCGACTTGTGCAGTTCACAGCGAAGACAACACAAACGAACTTATTAAACGTTTCTGAAGACTCGATGATTTTACATCAGAAAACAATCTTACCTCAGAAGAAAAAAGATGCGAAACACATTTTGGCCAAACTACAAAGAGAAACTCCGAAGGTCGATTCATAGTGCGTTTGCCATTCTCGGAAAACCCAAGTTGCTTAGGCAGCACTAAGAAAATGGCGATGTCAAGATTCATGGTGTTAGAACAGAGATTAGCAAAAGATACAGACATTAAAACCCAATACGTTGACTTTATGGATCAATATGAAAAAATGGTTCACATGACCCGCATAAATAACTCTGTAGTGATTGATCTTCATTTTTACATTCCCCATCATTACGTACTCAAACCAGAAAGTAAAACCACCAAGCTCAGAGTAGTATTTGATGCTTCTGCGAAGTCATCGACAAGCATTTCTCTCAACAACATATTATGCATAGGTCCCCCAACTCAAGGATACCTCTTTGGCCTCCTTCTACGATTTCGGATGCCATGTTTCGTATTCTGTACAGACAAAGAAAAAATGTACCGGCACATCTTGATAGACCCCGCAGACCGAAACATGCAACTAATATTTTGGAGGAAGACTCAGTCTGAAGCAATACAAATATATAAGCTCAACACCGTAACCTATGGCATTTCTGCAGCTCCATATTTAGCAACAAAATGTTTGCAACAATCAGCAAACAAGAATATGGAAAATTATCCACTAGGTACTAAAACATTACGGTACGACTTTTATGTGGACGACGGCATGAGCGGTTCTGATAGTTTGATCACGGCAGCCCAAATGCGAAAACTACTAACTAAGTTACTACATGAGGCTGGCTTCAAACTAAGAAAATGGTGAGCAAATCACCTTCAGCTATTATCTGGAATTCCCCCGGAAGATGTAGAACTGAATCTAGATTTTGACAGCCAATGCACTAAGATACTGGGACTAACATGGAGCCTTTGTCTTAAGGCAGATATTCAAACAACTCAAGCAATTACAAAGCGAACTGTAACCTCAGATGTGGCTCGAATCTTTGATCCACTGGGTATCGCTGGTCCGGTGGTGGTTTCCGCAAAAATGTTCATACAAAAGTTATGGCAGCTGCAACTGTCATGGGACGAGTCACTACCAGCAAACCTTAACGAATACTGGTCGTCATTTCGTGAAACTCTAACACATCTTAATAAGTTATCCGTTAAAAGACACATTTTCGACGGACAAACTTCAAGAAACACGCAAATACAGACTTTTGTGGATGCGTCAGAAAAGGCATATGGAGCCGCGGTTTACATACGTTCCAAATTAAGCGATGGTCGCATCATAGAGAGATTATTATGTTCCCAATCACGCATTGCGCCGTTGAAAAGCATAACACTCCCAAGATTAGAACTATGTGCTGCTCTGCTTGGAACTGAACTAACCACCAGAGTGGAAAGGGAAATACGTGGGGAAAATATACCAACCTATTTATGGTCGGATTCGGAAATGGTACTTTACTGGATCACTTGTACAGTATCTTCATTGCTCACATTTGTTGCCACTAAAGTTAGCAAGAATCAGGAACAAACAATAAACGTTCAATGGCGACACGTTGAGTCAAAGAAAAATCCAGCAGACCTTATTTCTCGAGGTTTAACTCCCGAACAGCTATTACAATGCAGTTTATGGCTCGTTGGACCAATATTTCTACATGGCAATGAAAACCTCTGGCCTAAAGAATTCAACAGAAGCCAACCACCTCCTATTTCAGAAGAATTCAAACAAAACTCAGTAACGGCTGTATCTGCAACAGTACCCGGATTGGAAGAAATGATATATAATATAAATCATCATGACTCATTCTAAGCGCTTTAAAGAGTAGTAGCATATGTATACCGTTTCATCCAAAATATCAAGATTTTAAAGGCAGACCGGCCAATAAGCAAAGTACTCACCATTCAAGAATTAGCTTTAGCAACAAAATTACTAGCTAAGGCCATTCAAGTGTCTGAATTTAAAACTGAATTGAACACACTAAAGAACAAACGTGAACTTAATAAATCAAGTACAATATGCAGTTTATTTCCTTTTCTGGACGAAAATGAGGTAATAAGATTTGGCGGAAGACTGGAAGAGTCTAGTCTTCCATACAACGCAAAGCACCCAATACTCCTACCCTACTGTAATAAAATTACTTAGTTTTTGAGATAAATAAAAAGACTGATCATTTAATTTAAATTCTTTTTATTTGTATCTTCTCTGTGCTCAGCTTGGAGCAGTTAAATCCAGCTCAACTGGGAGCTAGGATGAATGAACAAAGATTGATTTTCTTCCCTCAATTTCAGCCGTTTATATTGCGATTGTGAGAAGATTATTATTAGTCTAGAACTTAATTTATTAATATTATTTATATACAAATGTTATTATAAATATTACTAATATTATTGTTATTATAAAAAGTGAAATGTGACCTGGTTCTTATTGCATTCATTTTGGGATTTCTTTCCACAAAATAAATGTGTCACTTGAAACTCACCGATCGACACACACACGCTATGTAAATGCCCGTTGAAGGCCATTCATCAGTTGCATGTATGTAAAGTGTAACAACAACAAACATAAGTGCATTGCTAGTGCATTGCACTTGAGAAATTTGATTTAAACTTTTTAGTTTGTTGTGTTAGGTATTTACATTAGGGTGGTTCCACTACACTACAACGATGCGATTGTAAAGTTAATAGTGAAAATGCTGCACATTGAAAATCATCACTGCGGTTCACAAACATTATTAGCCATATCAAGGCAGCAGTTTTGGATAATAAAGGGAAAAATAATGGCTAGAAACATAGTTCAAAACTGTGTACGGTGCACAAGGTCAAGGCTAAAACTGATGAAGCAAATTATGGGAAACTTACCTGCTGATGAAGACTACTGTGTACACTACAATGTAAGAGGTAAAAGGCCACAAAAGGTATACATAGCAGTGTTCATTTGTTTCGCAACTAAGGCAGTACACTTGGAAGTTGTGAGCGATCTCACCACAGAAGCATTCATTGGTGCTCTTAAAAGATTTGTGGCTCGTCGAGGACGTTGTCAAACCATCTATTCTGACAACGCGACAAACTTCTTAGGCGCACGTAATCAGCTTAATGAATTAAATGAAGCTATCTTCTCCAATATATCGCAAGAGAAAATTATTAGATCCTGCAGTGAGGCTGCAATCGAATTTAAGTTTACACCCCTCGAGCTCCCCATTTCGGTGGGTTGTGGGAAGCAGCAGTCAAATCCGCCAAACATCTATTACTTCGAATTGTGGCAACGGCCTCACTCACATACATAGAACTTGAAACGGTAATCATTGAAATAGAGGCAATTCTAAACTCTCGACCAATTACCCCACTGTCTAGTGATCCAAATAACTCAGCAGCTTTAACACCAGGACATTTCTTAATCGGAGAACCTCTTACGGCTCAAGTGAACTCAAGAGCAATTAATCCAAGCAACTCAGTTGCAAAAAGATGGAGCCTTGTCTCTCAGCTAAAAAACGAATTTTGGAGACGTTGGTCACTAGAGTACTTACACCATCTTCAAGAAAAACGAAGGTTGAAAACACCAACAGAAAATGCAAAGGAAGGACAGCTGGTGATAATAAAGGAGGATAACGTACCTGTTATGCAATGGCCACTATGAAGGGAATGACAACAAGGTTCGCGTAGCAGACATAAAAACTGTATCAGGAATAAGAAAAAGACCCATTCATAAATTAGCCCCAATGCTTCATGAAGACGAAGTACCAGTAAATGAACCATCGAAGCCTAATCGCCCTATGCCAGTAGATATTGCAGATATCCCACCCGTCAAGACTTCTAAAACCACCGTCAACTCGCTACTACTATGCATGATGATAACGCTAACTAATTTTAATTCAGACCCTGGGTTGTATTTTGAAGGAATCGGAACCGTAAAACTGATTACAGCCGAATGGAGGTTAATGGTATATTATGACCTAGCACCATTTTCTGCAGAACTAAGGGCCTTCAAGTCAGGGTTAATGACACTCGATAGGTTATGTTCAACCATCACAACTTCATTCAGACAAGGCAAGAATTAAGGGAGGAAAAGGAGCTATTTGTTAACAGAAGGGTAAGGCGAGGTGCTTTCAACATTGTAGGAAATGTAGCGCGATCTCTGTTTGGTGTTCTCGACTCAGAGTATGCAAATGAAATGTCGGACACCATTAAACGAGCTAAAGGTGAAACAGATTACGTGCTCCAATTATTTAAAAACCAAACATCAATAATTGACTCCACGATCAACATCATCAAACAGGATGAAATGAGTACACAAAACCAATTAAGGGAAATCATGGAAAGGATAAACGTAGAGGAAAATGCAAAGGACAGACAAGCTGGAAAAATAAATCAAACGCAACTGATATCACTACTAAGCAGCCAACTTACATTAACAGCAATCAATTTACAAAGAATAGAGAGGGGAATTATTGACGTTTTCATGGATGCTCAGCAAGGAAAAATTAGTCCACTTCTGGTATCACCCAATCAACTAAGAAGTGAGCTTGCTATAATAAAGGCACATCTTCCAACACAACGTTCAATTCCAATAAAAGATGACAATCTAATTCAACTCTATAAGCTAATGAAGGCCAGCGGAGCAGTTACGAAGGGAGAAGTACTTTTCCAAATAATGTTTCCACTTGTTGACCAACAAGTTTTAGATCTTTTCAATGTAATTCCAGTTCAAACAATAGAAAACAACGCACTTATATCCATAGACTCAGAAGGATCCCTTTTAGCGGCCAACTCACATAGAGATGAGTTCATTCCATTCACAAACTTTGACTTGACTAACTGTATCATGCCCAAAAGAGATGTTTACTTATGTCCAAACTAGCAGTTCAAGCGTCGAAAGGATGCAAACAGCAATCCCTGTGAAATCAACATCTTTAACAATAGATCCACAGCCAACTGCAAACTCACTCGGATATCAGATGACTCAACATGGACACAATTAAAAAATCCAAACAAATGGATTTTTGGTACCACAACAAGGTTGAAATATGCTGCAGTCTGCGGCACAGAAACCTCACAACATGAAATAACAGGCACGGAAATAATGCAAATCGAGCCAAGTTGCACAGTAAAAAGCGATCTGATTAACATTCAGGGACATTTTAGTGGTTTAGCTTATTTGTACACATCATACATCCACCTTAAGCCCATAGCCAACATAAGTACACTTCAAGAAATCAAGGGAGTAGTTAACACCACTAAGATCGAGCTTGCAATTCATATAACTCAACTTAACAATCTTCAACAACAACTAAATGAATCAAACGTTATACAGCTACCAAATACCATCAGATCCAATAGTTTACACCACCATGCGATAAGCTACTCTGAACTAACCCTCTCCATCATACTTCTGATAGCCGTTATGATATATAAACACTGTTCCAGGAGCCAAGTAGGAAATACTCAGGAAACCATCGAGCTGAAGTCTCCGCCATTTCCATTACCCCGAGCTGTTACAATTGACATCATAGACACCTAGGAGCAAGCAAAGGCAATACAACCATCGTTAACACTCAATAATGAGTGGTACAGACACAACTATATATAATATAATTTCATGTAAACACATAACCAATTAATAATTGAATAAATGCAGAAATGGTCAAGGCGGCGAGAATGTTGCGACCTGCAACATATTAAATTGCTTAATTTTAATTTTATTTTTAAATTCTAGTTTTTACCATTTTCAAGGTTATTGTGTAGTAAACAAATTTATTATTATTATTTTTTTATTAATGAAATTTCTTACGTTTCAATTTATTGATTCTGATTACACACTTATTCACCTAAATTAAAATTTAAGCTAAGTAAACACTTTTTAAAATTTGGTCAAATATTTTATTGTTGTTATTATTATTTTATTATTATTATAGTTTAAGCATTTTACTGTTAATCAATTTTATATATAAAGAAGGTAAAAATAAAGAAAGTTAGTCGTTATTAGTAGACATTCAAGTGTGTTTTACTTTGACGGCTTACCCCTTTCTTCAAGTTCAAGTGCTTGCAAGAAAACAATTAATAACTTAGTGGCAGGACAAATTCAAGTGTTTGGCCTGAGCACCGCTAAGGAATTAACAAATATAAAAATAAGTCGAGTTTTCCTTCCTGACGCTATAACTTCAGAACGCACGAACCGATATCGACGGTTTTACATTCGTTGAAAAGGTTTCGAGCTCCGTGAGGTTTATAGCAAAGTAGGTGATCGCAAATCATGCTTATTTTTGCGAAATTCCTCTTATTTACGGAGAGACAGCCATTTTAAGATTTCAGTTTAATTTTTATATAAAAATCGATTTTTTGTAGGTGATCCCAAATTATGCTTATATATGCTAAATTCCTCTTATTTACGAAGATACAGCCATTTTAAGTTTTTAGCTTAATCTATAATCTATAATATAAAAATAAGTCCGGTTTTCCTTCCTGACGCTATAACTTAGAATGCACGAACCGATTTCCACGGTTTTGCATTTGTTGGAAAGGTCTCGAGTTCCGTGAGGTTTATAGCAAAGTATGTAATCCTACATTATGCTTATTTTTGCGAAATTCCTCTTATTTACGGACATACAGCCATTTTAAGTTTTCAGTTGAATCTATACTTTATAATATAAAAATACGTCGATTTCCACGGTTTTGCATTTGCTGGAAAGGTCTCGAGCTCCGTGAGGTTTATAGCAAAGTAGGTGTTCCAAATTATGCTTATTTTTGCGAAATTCCTCTTATTTGCGGAGATACAGTCATTTTAAGTTTTGAGTTTAATCTATAATATAAAAATAATTCGGGTTTCCTTCCTGACGCTATAGCATTAGAACGCACGAACCGTTTTCCAAGGTTTGGCATTCGTTGGAAAGGTCTTGAGCTCCGTGAAGTTTATAGCAAAGTAGGTGATCCTAAATAATGCTTATTTTTGCGAAATTCCTCTTATTTTGTGAAATCTTCTTAAAAATAGGACGTGTTTTCTTTCCTGACGCTATAACTGCAGAACGAACCGAGTTACACGGTTTTGCATTAGTTGGAAAGGTCTCGCGCTCCGTGCGGTTCAGGAACAATTTCATGTGAAAAACAGGAAAACAGCGCCATCTCTGATACATAGCATCTACTACAACGGCACAAATACGTGGTGTGTGGTATCCCTCACGAAGCGACGCCATCTGGTGGCAAACTTGGCGAACGTTTATTTTTCGGACTTCTTCAGTTATGACATTTTTAGTTTCTTTTTTGAAAGTAAATTTTATTGGTCTTCAATATTTTGTTGACGAGGTATTTCATTTTTCCATATATCAACTTCTGTTGCTGTACTAGTTGACGGCTCTAACTCAGTATAACTTTTTATTAATCGCAATGCAACGAATGATATCACAAATAAATCTGCATCTTATGAATTTTTGGCATTACATTGCTTGTATTGCCTCCGACCAGAATATCCATCACATCCCCATTTAGAAATTAAAGTAATTGTGCTATTTCCAAGTTTTTTCAAGCAGTTAGAATCAAACGTATTTAACAACCGTTCGGCAGTGTGTTTACTTCTGCTAAATTAGAAGTGACAGTTATAGCAAAGTACTTTTGTGACCTAAATTATATCACTTTATGTTATTTTAAGTAGGCAAAATATTTTTGTGATCAACTGTACATGACTTTGAAATTGACTAAAAATTTTTGTTTTCTTTCTAAAAATATGCATATTCATCTTAACAACGTCTCTCGTAAAGGCGATTTAAAAAATAAATAAAATGCTTACAGAATAGCAAAACAGAAAAAAAAATATTTTTAATTCCATTTTGCAAAAACTTTTCGACCTTGTGTCAGAAAAATTGTTTTGGTGCTCACGGTCGGATCGTGCCGGGTATAGAATGGGGTATAGGGGACATTTAGGGCTACGACACAGTGCTAATGCTTTTACATTCCCTAACGAACTTTAGAAATTATGCTTTATTTCGTAAGAGAATTTAGAAAAAAATTGGGCCTCTAAAAAAATTAATTTCTAAAAATCAATCAAAAACATTTCGTTTAAAAACCTTGTTTAAAAAGGATCTTTAAAAATCAAAAATTTACTAAGAAATTTCTCATTTTATCAAAATACTGAAAATGCTCATTTTTAATCACCCTGTTTAGTGTGATATAGTTAAAATAAAGTTTTAAGTTTTTGGCTCCCGAGGTACACTAGTATCTACTTTCGAACGAACTTTAAAATTTTAAAATTGGGGGCCATGAAAAAAATTACTTTTGGCCGTCTTCTCGTAAAATTATCCAATGTGCGGCGTTTTGTTTTTGCTTCTTCTTTATACATGAGCAATACAGTTATTTACATTATTTTTTAATTTATTTGTGTTTTTTTTGCAAAGTGTTAATATATTTTATAAAATAAAATACATTTCATTAATCAACACAAAAAATATCATCTGCTTTATTTGTTGTTTTCACTTTAAATAAGATTTAGCATTTTAGAAATTTAATAAAGAAGTTGTTTAAAATAAAAAATGTGGGGTTACTGTAACTGTTTAACACAAAGAAGTTATGATTGTAAATTTAAATAGTAAAAAAATCGAAAAAGCCATCAGTATACGGGGGAAGAGAAATGGTTTTATATTATCGTATTTGGTTTTTGCCTTTACCTTTTACTTTATATTGTTCTATTTTAGCCATCTTGTTAAGAAATATAAAGAACAAAAACGGCAATCGTGGCAAACCGACGGTCAGATATCTGTAATGATTTATAAAATGAAAAACGAAAAAAGCTTTGGGTTATGTGTTGACTTTGGCTAACCAAACTTATATTGACTGATTATAAATATTACTCGTATTCGTTTATTAAGGCAAAGTGAAACGAAGAATGCTGATAACAGATGTCGCGATTAAGAAAAACTGCTGAATTCTTAAGCTAGTTCAAAAATTTGTGTGAAGTTTCCTGCAAAGCTAAATAAACGGTAGTTAAATGATAATCGATACGTGCCTCTATCTTCAATATTGTTAAAAAAGCTTTTTAACCTGGAATTGGTAAATTTAAATTTATTTTTAATACATTTTTTCTGTTTTTTAACATAAAAGCATGTAAAAATCAACTGTTTTATTAGCAAAAAATTAAATTCTTAAATTTATGTAATCGTCGTAAAGAGTCATAAACAATGCTCCGAATGCGCCATGTACCGGCATGGGTCAGCAATTTGCTTCAGAACTACAGTTAGATTGTGGAGGACCTCATTATTCCTTAAGATGTCAACTAAATAAAGTACTAACAGAAGGTGAAGTTATTTACAAATTCGATTGCATTAAAAGAAACAAAACAGCACCAACCACCGTACGGATGACCCACATTGTTTATCAAGAAAAGAATTCGTGAAAATTCATCAGAAACTTTCCAGTAAAATATGCTCACCAAGGCAAAGGTGGCATAGTAATATTGAATGTTATCAACGAATGTCTATTTAATATGTGCTTGGATTTTCCGACGGGGTTAAAATTACTTTTATTTGGGTACGGTTTTCCGTCGACCCTGATCAAATTTGGTTTGTGAACAAATCGGTTTCGGCTGTTTGCCATCTTCAGTGTTCTTTTCGTACTAGTTGCGTTCCATTGTCAGTTGTGTTTATATAGTTCGTGTCTCCCTTCGTGTTATTGCGTTCGTCACTTTCTGTCTTCTTTGCCTGCATCTCTCTCTCCTTTTTCGTTTGTCTCTTTTTACCTATGTAATTTGTCGCTCCCTTTTTCATTCGTCTTTTTTCTAAATAAATCATTTTACGATCATGCTTGTTGTCCGTTTTTGTTTATGTGTGAACCTATTGGGATTTTTTTTATGTGACATAATAATCTGTAATTGTACGTTTATGATGTTTTCATACAATAAATCAGCAAAAAGAATTGTATGTAGCAGGCTTGCGAAATTCCATTTCTAAATGAAATTAAATATTTGGGAATTTTTTTTTTAATGAATGAAGATATTTAGACATCTTTTTCAACAAACATGTGCTAAAGCTAGAAAATATGGTAGAAGTTTATTTCCACTGCGGAATCGTAAGCCGACCCTCAACCGAAAAAATAATTACCTATAAGTGTCAAATATGAACAACAAAAGCAGTTAAAATACATCCCGAAAAGATATTATTCGTTAAAGCGGTACTTACCGAAACTTTTACAAAGAAATGTTAAAAATTTACGGTAAACAGTAAAATAAATAAAGAATTTGAAGTTTGAAAGAGATTTTCAAACCACGTTTATTTTGAAATGTGTAACCTTAAGGTCTTTATCAATTTAAAAGGTAGAATTAGGAGTTAAGTAGAATTTATTCCTAATCTACTTTCGGTTAGTTTATGCTTTTAAAATCTTTTAAAATTTGCTTTTTTTGAAAAATTGCAATATTAAATATTACACGGTAAAATTCCAAAATTACTGAACAGATTTGATAAATTGTTTAATTATTGTAGTAATATATAAAAATAAATTGTAGATTGATTTTGCGTATATTGTAAAGATTTTTTAGTTAGTAATAAAAAATTATTGTGTATTTTAATAGCAAAAAACAATTTTAAACCTTTGCGAAAAAATTTAACCAGGTTAAGATGAAAATTTTCTTCAGAATGTCGTGATTTTCACGTTTGTGAAACAAATTAAAACAGTTACAGCGACTGCAGCGACAAATATAACAGAAAACATTACAAATAAAAAAGGGGTGTTGACGCAGATATGTAAATTGTTTGTAAAACTTAAACACAGTTTTCACCTCTATAAAAAGAATAAAGTATAAAATGAAAGGGTTTCTATACCGACCTGATACAAGAAATTTGTGACACAAAGTTTAAATGCAAAACTATCTTTTAGTTTTATTGCACCAATCGACTGATGGAAATAAACAACTTACTACTTATTTAAAAATGAAAGTTCTCTATTTCGGCGTTAGTAGAAGCCAGAGATATATTACGTTGTGTTAATTTTCCTTTTTCATTAAATCCTTTTATTAAAAAACTTTCGACAAGATATGTACTAATTTAGTAGGTTTTTTAAAGCTTTCGCTGTCTGCATCCTCTAAGAGTATGACTATACTGGAGAGTCTAGCAACCTCTCAGTTGCCAATACTAGTTCCATGTCCTCGTACTTACAGTACACCACTTACGATTTATTTATTTAAATTACATTGCACTAACTAGAATCGTACGAAAGCCTGAAATAAATTCTGACATTCATCTCAACTAAGTTTCTCTTTTAGAGCCATTCGCGAAGATGCTGCCGGATCAGCGGAATTAATGACGGATAACGTTCTGGTAATCATTACACCAGTGATAAAGCTTGCTATCGACCATATTACAACGCTGCAATACAAAACCGGCACAGTACCCGACCGTAAATTGATCTGAATGCTTCTACTTTGTCTTTATTTGATGGTTTTAATACGAAAAATTACTGATAAAGTGTTTTGTTTTTTTTACTATTTTCTCCTCGTAAAAAATATGGTATCGTTTTTATGTTATTAAATTTTTATCTTTAAAGATTTACTTAAAGCAAATTATTTTGCAAATGCGATAATACTTACCTGTCCTATAGTCTATTTCAAAAACTTCATCGTCATTTCCGTATGATACTGTAAATATTAAATTCCTCTGTAATGGACTTTCGGCTTGAATATTTAAAGACAGAGCAGAAAAAATTTCCACATCTTCCCTTACACTAGCAGAATATAGTTGTTTACTGAAAATTGGCATAGATTTGTCAACAACCTTTAATTAAAAAAAAATTATAAAAATTTAATGTATATATCTTCAATTTTATTAAAAAAGGAAAATTTGAGTACATATACACCAGATCTGTAAATGAATCATTAATTTTTTTAATTAATTCGCAAATCATTCATGCATTGAATTAGCAAATTCACACAAAAAAATTAATTGAATGAAATTTGAGTCAATTCAAATGAATTTGTCAAAGGAATTGCAATTTTATTTATCATTTATTTTCAATATTGCGCCAAACCATTAGTTGGCATCTTCAGGATAAACAAAAAGTATATAAGTATGTATTTTTTATATACGTTTTGTTTATCCTGAAGATGGTTTAGCAAAATATTGAAAAATAATAAAAAATAAAGTTTAAAATATTTTTTATATAAAAAGACCTAGTGCTTAATAATAAACTACTAGTAAATTGCATATAATTTTCAATTCATTTTAATTGAATTGATTTTGAATTAATTCAAACGAATTAGGAAAAATAATTTACAGTTCATTACAGCTCAAATTTAAGTTGTTTTTGAAAGTAAGTCTGCGGTAAGCATCACTGTCGTTTTGTTATTCAATTAATTTCTTATGTACATGACAACAAGGATTACTCTCATTTTGTATATTATATATTATAATATATAAAATATTGTAGAAAATTATTTTCTTAAATACTGAATATTTTCATTTTAGTAGGAGAAATTTCCATTTTTCATTCCCTCTATATCTCTATATTGTTTCATTCATTGGAATTGCAAATCAAAATAAATTCAAACGAATTACAAGTGAATTAAAATTCATTTCTGCCTCGTTCGAATTGATTGCAATTTGATTCAATGCTTTTTTGTTGTGAAATGAATTAATTAAAAATTCAGCTTATTTGTAACGAATTAAAATCAAAAATAATGATTTAGTCTTTGTGATATACACTTAAGCGAATTCTAAAGTTGTTTTTTCTAGATTTCGAAGGAGATATATATAACTCAATTTTACTAGTGTTACTGTGACCATCTACAAAGTATACCAAAAAATAAAACATAAGGCAAAGAAATTTTAATGTTTGATTAATATAACTCTGGTAGGTATTATTTAGAATATTTTTAAACTTTAGATCAGGCCGGTTCTGAAAATTACGTGATTTTAAATCACATAGCTCTTTTAAATCTATTTTATTTTATTCAACAACAAAGCAAGTTTTAAAGCATATAATTTTAAAAATGCACCATATATTCTCGTAGAGCCAGGAAAGTTATTTTATTATTGTAATTATAAGAACTATTTAAAAGCATCAAATAAAGTGGTTAAGAGATTCGCTTACAAAATAGTCTATGAGTGGACAATGTGTACTTAATTCCATAAATAGACAGAAAGTCACAAATATACTTATGAGGAATTGTAAACAATATTAACCAAAATCGAGGCAAGCCTTAGCTTCAGGTTGGTTTATTCAACGTCTATTGACCTTTGTGCCCTTATATCTGCGCATTTTCTCATCGTTACAGCAATTCTAGCATCTGCTGATGCGCAGATGCATGTGTCCATAACTACAGTTATTAGTTTAACAAACGAGTAAAACGGAAACGATTAAAATATATCGCTCAGAGAGGCACCATTTTGTTGAATAAGGTTTTACTACAACAACTCGTACCACAGCCAAACTCGTCGTTCTACTCAATTCGTTTTAAGTTTCAGTATACTTTTCGACTAATTTTGATCTCTTACTATTTTCTTTCTTTCCTAAATGAACAAGTTTTCACTCGTTCCTCAAAACCAAAAAGTTCCTTGTCTGACACATATGACGTTTTTCCATGCTTCTGGTGCCACTGAATTCTCATGCCAAGAACATCAAGAGCGTCCGATTCCGTAATACCTATATTACCCACAGTAACAGATGTGTCACCATTCCCGAACGCACATCTATGCGTAAGAATGCAGCATTGTGTTTTACGGACATTAAAATCCACTCTATTTACACGACCCAATTCCAAGATTATCGGGAAATCGTGATTGAGCGTATCAATCATGTTGCGCTTTTTAGAACTCTCCTCCAACTCGTTCGGTTTATTGCCAAATGAACAAGAACGACAAACCGTATTGTCATATCCTAAGAGTAAATTGGGTTGAAAGTTTGACAGAGGTCATTTAGAAAAATAAGAAATAGGGCAGGAGAAAGAACGAAGCCTTGCTACATCCCTGAATTAATCTTGAACTCGTTTGATGAAATCCCATCTATAACAACTCGTATATCGCGATTCCTAAGAAAAATCGATATAAATCTAGAGAAATTATCACCACAAGTCACACTCTATCCAATGCCTTGAAAACATGTAGAACCAAGACCTTCCTCTCTCCGAAATGATGTGTGGAGTTACACGATTGTTCAAATATGAAAGCCAGCAAGACGCCCGTAGAGCGCCCCTACGGTAACCATACTGTCGGTTGTTAAGTAAGCTGTTGGACTCCAGGTACCTCACAAAATGAGTATTAATCATACTGTTATGCTTGTACCTTGTATAAACGTTTTGTTGTGAGATCTTTATTGCAAAATAAATAACATCAGTTTTTAGAGTTTACAAGTTTATTTACTTTACACTCAAAGTTGACAATACAGAACAATTTACTTAAGATGCATGTCTTTACTTCACGATGTTTATTTTTCAACTAGCTCTCCACTCAGACGCTGCCTTTTTATATTAGTCCATTAGAAGTCTAGAAAAATTAAGAATCTTCTACTCCCTTTGTATCACATTTTGTTGTATGTCGTCCATTTAATGTCCATGTTCGGTCACAATTACATTGCATTGATTAACACTTAATTTTTGTATGTCAATTCATTCTTTTAAATGTTGAATCGGTTATCGAATAATTTCCTTTTGTTGGTCTTTTCTCCTTTTTTTATAATTTGTAACTGTACAAGCTTAAATTATTTAATAAGAAATACATTAATATTCATTATCGTTGTGACCATCAAAAAGTGAACATATAACAATCATAGAGTTTAATAAAACAACATTATAAAACCAAAAAACACAATTTTTCTCTTATTTTCTCGATCAAACAGTCCCTGTTTGCCTGCTGTGTTTTTGTTTTTATGCTAATAAAGTTTCTTTCTGGATTTTATTTTAAAATAGTTGTTGTCTTGTGTGCACAAGTTTTCTTAGCAAACTACGCAGTTAGTAAAAAGCATACCCAGTAGTTTACTTTATTGCTTAATTATTTTCTTTTAAAACTTAAGCAGGACACATCCGCAATACTGAGGCCTACTTAAGTCTTGTCGTCCCGAACGGGCTCAATATTCCCTCGGCCAACTGGTCCAAGTGCACCACTTTCATCTTAAACCTCGGAATTTCTGTATCCGACAAACCACGACATTCAATTTCTTGATCACCTTGTATGGTCCTTCCCAGTAGGTTTGCAACTTAGGAGATAGTACTTTTTTCCGTTGTGGGTTATATAGTGAAAGCAGATATCCTTTTGTAAATCCTTGGGTATTTGCTGCTCGATCATATCTGGCTTTCATTTTGTCGATGGACATTTTAATGCGATTGCGGAAAAACTCATAAAGCTCATGCAGGTCTACTTGTATCTGAGAAACACTTTTGTTACTGCGGTGTGCACGAATAAGTCGGCAGCTTAAGCGCTGTCTCAAACACGATTTTTGCTGGACTGAATGATGTTGAATAGTGGATAGATGGTCGGTACACCAAAAGAAACTTTGGTACATGCTCATATCAATCTTTTTGGTGTGCACTGACCACTTTTCTGAGATATTCTTCCAGGGTGCGGTTGAATCTTTCTACCATGCTATCAGACTGTGGATGCAGTGGTGTCGTTCTTGTCTATGTGATCCCATAGATATCGCACATTTCCTTGAATATAGCTGACTCAACATTTCGTCCCTGATAGAAGTAAGGTTCTGTTGGAACAACGTATCGACACATCCAATTGTTTACAAATTTATCTACCGCCGCTTTGGACTCTTGGTTTGGAATGGGATATGCTTCGGGCCATTTGCTAAAATAATCTATTACTACTAGCAGATACTTATTTCCACCATTACTGACGGGAAATGAACCTGCGCTATCCATTGCTATCCGCTCAAAGGGGGCGCGTGCATTGTACTGTTGTAGCTTGCCACGACATTTCGTTGCTGGAGCCTTGGCCGTGATGCACTGCTCGCAATTAGCTATCCATTCGGGTACAGATTGTGGGCAGCCTGATCAGTAAAATCGCTGTTTTATCTTTTCCAGTGTTTTTGTTACACCCAGGTGACCGCCGGTGGGACCATTGTAAAACTGCTTCATTACATCTTTTAACACGATGACGAAGTCCGTTGTAGTCTTTGCATCTGCACTTTGCCAGTTTCAAAATAGGCAACGATTTACCATTTTAAGGCTATTCCACTGAGCCAAATATGATTTTCCAGCGAGCCTTTTGCCTATATTTCGTTACGGTCCGGTCTTATGTTCTCCAGCCTTGTTGATATAATTTTTGACAAAATGGGATCCTGCTTTTGGGCCTCAGACCAGTCTTCTCGTGTGCCAATTTGGATACGCTCCACATCAATGGTGGACTCCTTTTCCCCGACTTTCGTGCAGTGCCTGCATTCTGCGTTGCATGGGCGTCTTGAAAGGGCGTCTGCATTATTGTGTTTTCCGCCTTTCCTGTGCATTATGCTGATGTCATAGTTCTGCAGACGTTCAATCCAGCGTGCAAGCTGCCCGTAATGCGGAGTGATCGGTCCTTATAGTAAAGTGTTGGCCATATAAGTATTTGTGGTAATGCGTGATTTGATTTACATCTGCACCGACTATATAGTCATAATCAGATGGTGGTCAAACCACTTAATTGATTGGACACCAACTACGCCCTAGAGGGCCTTCGGATACGTATATACTCCAGTCACTCCTAGTAGCAATTTAGAAAGTCCGGAGTAGGCCGTGCCCTCACTCCTTGCTGAGGAGTTGGAGACTATCCAACTCCTGGTCCAGAACGCATGAAGCTCTTATTTATCAAGAACACGCCAGCATTCATACTCACTAGACCTGAACCATTCATTGTGTTAATTTGAATGGTCCGACCCACAAACTCTCACGAGGGTCCAAAACCACAACCACCACGATACTCCCATATAGGGGCCAACCTCAATAACCAGT
Organism: Trichopoda pennipes; assembly: GCA_030448955.1. Lineage (NCBI taxonomy): Eukaryota > Metazoa > Arthropoda > Insecta > Diptera > Tachinidae > Trichopoda > Trichopoda pennipes. The sequence continues at coordinate 1,081,545 of JASKUP010000062.1, read as the reverse complement.
CAGAGCACATCATTGTCTAAAGAGAACAAATAGTGTACTCTGGGGCAACTGATTTCCCGTGGAAATATGTGTCCAGGTGACTCCTACTAGCCTTTGAGGGGCCTGGGCTCCCTTTTACCCCGCAAGACACAAATCTAAATGGAATAGTAGGTTCCAAAAAGACTATAATGTGCCCCCGGGAGGAAGGTATTTGTGGTAATGTTCAACATACTCCATTAGGGCTAAAAACTCCCATCGTGTTACGCAATAATTTTTTTCGGTCTTGGATAATACTCTGCTATAGTAGCCAATAACTTTTTCCGTCCCGATAATCGCCTGAGAAAGCACCCCTCCTATTCCGTAGTCCCTTGCATCTGTATCCAATATAAATTCATTTCCAGCTATGGGATAGGCGAGGACTAGTGCTTTAACGCCTCTTCTACTGCCCCACTCCAGTGGTATGGTTGCGATTTTCTGATCAACTCATGCCAACTGGCAGTAAGTACGAGCATAATTGTTAAATTAAAGTCTCACAAGATTATATTACCTTTACATTTGAAGGATTCCATATTTGTTCCTAGGTAGGTAAGCATACTGTCAGATTAGATGAGGGATTCTTTAGAGAAAATAAGTAAGTGACTGGTTTGTGATCACTCTGCATTACGAATTTTCTGCCAGAAATGTATGGTCTAAAACATTTAACAGCCCAGTGTATTGCAGGTAATTTCTGCTCTATGGTAGATTTGTTACTTTCACCTTTAGTGTAAGATCTAGAAGCGTATGAAGTTGGCATTAGTACACCCTGTTTTTCCTGACTAAGGACAGCACCACAAGCATGTTTGCTTGCGTCTGTTGTAATAAAAAATTCTTTAGTAAAATCAGGGTATTGTAAAATTTTAGGGCTTGGTAATTGGTTTTTAAGGTATTGGAGAGATTTTTCCCATTCAAAAGGTAAATTTTTTCTTGACAATCTAGTAATATGTCGACACAATCAGCAAAGTTTGGTATGAACCTTCGGTAATAGTTACAAAAGGCTATGAAGCATTTAGCTTAATCACCATTCCTTGGTGTTGGATAGTTTTGTACTATAGAAAATTTGCTATCATCAGGCGATATAACTTAATTCGTAAATTTGTGGCCTAAAAATGATACTTTACTGCGGGAAAATGAACATTTGTCCGGATGCAATTTCAGATTATGTATCCTGCATAATGCAAATACGGTTCTCAAATTTCGTAACATCCCAGCTGTAAAAATATACACTACATAAGCGACTACATAAGCTATACTAAGTGGTAGTCAGTGGTGACGCGTTCGCTTATTTCCCCACTTACATTTAACATAGAAGTGTCATAGGCTGTTTAATCGGTGCGCTCTCGCTTACAATGTAAGCGAGGACGTCACCAAGTGCTACTACTATTCAGCTTACATCGTAAGTGGAGTAGTAAGCAACGTTGATTACAAATTTACTTGCGCATGTAAGGTAGGGTTAACGTTTGGTGCCACTATTGCAATGATTTAGTAATTAAAAGAATAATGCATGGTTCGCTTTGAAGTTTATATGTATACATATAAAATGTATGTGACGCAATAACATTTGCTATTTATTTTACGTTAATACATTTTATCATTAGGGTTTATTTCATTTCTTTAAGTGCAATAATACTTACCACAAAATTGCCAACATAACAAACCGAAATGCAGCGCAAACTTTTGCACGAACATCCAAGAAATGGAAATATTATTTTTTGTGTACATATTTTATACATTTTGAACAACAGACATATTTGCAAAATTCACTTTTACATATATATGCAAATAAGATCCACACTATTACAAAACGCATATGCAGAAACAAATAAAACGGCACTTTTCATTTTCGTAGCAAATAACAATAATAACAGCAGTCAATTATAATTAAAATAAAAAAGAATAAAAAAAAAAAAATAAATAAAGATAAATAAAATATATTTTTCACATTACAAATTAATTTGAGTAGTACCTATGACAACTTCGATTACAGCTCCATTACATAGTCAGTACTTAGCTGCTTCGCTTACAAAGTCATATGTACGTCATCGGTTATTGTCTAAGTACTTCGTTTTATTTACAGCTGGGATATGTTGTTTTGAACAACCAACAATTACAAAGTCATCCATATACACGAATGCTTGTGCTGGAACTAGACTGGAGAAAGCCAACGACATCATGCGTTGGAAGGAATTTGGGGCTATTTTTAGACCATACGGTAATCTTTTAAATCTGAAAGATCCTTTATCTGTGGAAGAGGAATTAATATCTCTCGATTCCTCTTCAAGCTCTATTTGATGAAAATCTAACATAAGATCAAGGTAAGAGAAGAATTTAGGTCCACCCAATTGATCAAGAATGTCGCCTATGCAAGGTAACGGAAATTTAACAGCTATTAAATATTTATTAACTGCCCTGTAGTCTACTACCAGTCTCCATCTCTTTTGGTTATTGCCCGGTAAAGCTTTCTTTGGTACCAAGAGTATGGGACTATTGTGATCTGAAGTGGATGGTTCAACATTATCGTCTTTAATTAGCTTATCAACCTGGTTTTTTATTTACTCTTTTTAGGAATGTAGTATTCGATAGTTTTTTATTTAAACAGGATGTGTATTATTTACTTTAAGTTTTTGTTTATAAAAGTTATTGATAGATATGTTTTCAGATTCTATAGCAAAAATGTCTATAAATTCAGGGCATAAGGATTTTAGATCTTTTTCAACAAAAGTTGGGAAGTTTCTGGAAAGTCTTTCCATTTTTTTTTTGATATGGCAGGCGTACAATTTTGCTTTTCAATTTTATAACCTTTAATGGTTTCGGTAAGAAGTTTAATCTCAAAAATTACCAAATTTTGTTCAGTGGTGTTAATTATTTTTACTAGTGGGTTTGATTTGGAAGTTATTGTATTTGCGAACGTAAACGCCGTTTTGAAATGTTTGTTAAGGTATTTAAACATTTTGTTCTAGTGATTGAAATTGTATGGGCCTTATAACTTCAGATCTGACAGGGAGTGATATTGAATTTACGGCTGGACCGTTTCTAGGGGGTATCCAATGTCATGATCAATTTCATTTCATCGGATAATAATTAAATCCTTGTCATTGGAATATTGTAATATACAATTATACTTTCGTACGAAATCCATTCCAATTATTCTGTGTGTTTGTATTTTGAAATCATCCCTGACCACATGAAAAGTATGTTTTATTAGGTATTTGTCTATTTTCAATTCTGATTGTACACTGCCTAAAGTTGAAATTATGCCTTGGCCAATACCGTTTAAATTTTTTCTATTATAAACATTGATTGATGCATGTAAGACCTGATTGTGGTTGATAATTGAAATATCAGCTCCAGTATCTATTAATAAAATTGATGATGTTTCATTTAGGGTAGCGCTACATCGTAAATATATACATAAATTCAAGTTAATATTGTAGGTTTTTGTATTTACTGAGTATTTAGGGGTCGCGGCACGTTTCCCGAGTTGTCTTCCGCAGCTACATTTATGTTTCTATTTTGTTTAATGTTATAACTGTTTCTATTATCGCTATTAATGCGATTAGAACCTAAATTATTGTTATTGTAATACGGTTGTTAGTGTCACCATTACGATATGACCCGTTATTAGTGTTTCCATTACGATAGAATAAAAGCATTCTGATGGAAATTTCTGTTACGGTTGAAGTTGTTACTTCCTCCTTGGTTACTATTATTATTATTGTAACCCTGGCGTCTAAAGCCATAGCTTAGGATAAAGTTTTCCTGACCGTAGGCTTCGGTACAACTGTTTATGAATTTAATCAATACCTCATTCACGTTATTAAAATTACCCGATTGCATGATAATTTTAACCCTATCGTTAGAGCTGTTTATTTTTATAGCCGTAACAGCTGAACGTTTAGCACATTTGTTGGCTATTTCGTGAGGTAACCCATCCGTAATATAAGCGGTTTCTAATTTCTTCGTTAATTCCTCCATTTCTTTAGCGTAAGCATTAACGTTCTTTCCGGATTGTCTTGCGCTCATTAGTTTGGCATTAATTACATCAACGGATTCACCTTTAACCGTTGTTTTTAGTTTTAAAAGTATCTGTTCCAGCGTGGTTTCTGATTTTTTTTTTGTATCATAATATTATTTATTGAATCTTCTAAATTAATAGAACTAACAATAAGTAGATAAATCTTAAATCTAAAAGTAAAAATTATCTTTATGTCTAGCCAATGCCAGCCAAAAAGTTTTAGTTAACAAGAAATAAAAAAAAAATAAAAAGGAAAACACTAGAAATTACTTATACTAATAGCCCTAACGTCTCTCCTCTTCAGACGATTGTAGCCTCTATCATTTAATATATCACGTGCCAAAATATTTGGATGAAACTCCAGTTTTCTCAAATATTTGGATGCGTACTTCTGTATTTCCTCTCTTACAGAGGGCACTTTCAAATCCTTGTGAATGTTTGAGTTTTTCACATACCATGGGGCAGCAGTTATGAGTCTGAGGATTTTGTACTGGCTTCTTTGTATCCGTTCGACATTTGACACTGAGGCAGTGCCCCACATTTGAATTCCATAGCTCCATATTGGCTTTAGAATAGACTTGTAGATCAAAAGTTTGCAGTCCAGACTGAGAACAGAATTCCTACCAATTAGCCAGTTTAACTGAACAGTTTTAAGTCTTATTTGCATAAGTTTAGCTTCTATGTGGTGCTTCCATGTTAAACGCCTGTCAAGGTGCATACCGAGGTACTTGACTACCGAACGTTGAGGTATTGTCTGATTATTTATTGTGATAGGTGGGCATGTACTCCTGCGTAATGTAAAAGTAATATGAATGCACTTCTGTTCATTAATTTTTATTCGCCATTTTCTTAACCATTTTTCGACTTGGAACACATGACTTTGAAGACGTAGTGAAGCTTCGTGTGGGTCTACATGAACACAAAGCAGGGCAGTATCATCAGCAAATGTTGAAACGTGAACGTCGTCCCGTGTAGGCATATCTGAGGTATATAATAAATACAAAATCGGACCCAAGATGCTGCCTTGAGGAACTCCGGCTCCAATTGGTTGTGGTGGGCTCAAAAACTCCCCGTGCTTTACAACAAATAAACGGCTACTCAAGTAGCTTTCCAGTAATGTGGAAATATTTTGAGGCAAATTCTGCCTTAGTTTATGAATTAAGCCCTCGTGCCAAACTTTATCGAAGGCCTGGGAAACATCAATAAAGAGAGCAGAAGAGTATTTTCAAAGGTTTGTTTAACAGCATTAACAAGCCTATACGTTTGCTCTATTGTGCTATGCTTTTTCCTAAATCCAAACTGGTGATCCGGTATACACTTCTTTTCAATCAATGTGGGATACATTCTATTTATTAAAAGTTTCTCGAACAGTTTAGATAAATTGGACAGCAAGCTTATTGGCCTGTAAGAATCTATTTTAGAATGATCCTTGCACGGCTTGGGTATCATTATCACCTTCGAAATCTTCCACTTCTGAGGGTAAAAACTGAGGCACAAAATGGCGTTATATATAAGCAATAAGATTCTCACCGCTACATTTGGTAGCTCCAGAAGCATCCTATTACTAACTTTATCAATACCAGGTGATTTTTTAAGTTTTAAGTCGGCGATAGCCTTTCTCAACTCTTGTACTTCCAGTCTCAAAGGCACAGCTTCTATAGGTATTATTTCAGGTAACACTATAGGGTCTGTCGATAAATTAGAAGAAAATACTTTTAGGAGGTGGTTAGAAAACAGATAAGCTTTTTCCTCGTTGCTTCTCGCCCAATCACCGCTTGGGGTACGCAGTGGCGACTGGCGTAAAGTTGGTTGCTTAATGTTTTTTGTTGCGCGCCACAGAGAGTAAGTAGTCTGAATGCGAGGCTGCATCAAGATTTTCCAAGTATTTTTTAAGTGAAGCAATTCTTTGCATTTCAAGAAAATGACGAAGCTGTTTGGTACACTCTTTTAGCCTGTTTCTTAGTTGGGGTGACCTACACGCCTGCCACTCTCTACGGATTCTCCTTTCCTCTAGGAGGAGTTGTTGTACATATACTGAATATATTCTGATGTATCTTTTTATCGGAGCATTTGTGGTTGCGTGAACTGTGGCTAGTCTGATTTCGTCATTAAAGTCGTCAGTAGCTTTTTCCACTTCTCCTGAAGTACGCAGCGGTATATTTTCCGAACAATGGGAGCTTAAATATTTTCTAAATTTAAGCCAATTAATATGAGTCTTAGTTGCCAATGCAGATCGATTTTCAGAATCCAACGGGTTCCATAACGTAACAATAGAAGGTGTGTGGTCGGAGGATAAGTCTAATGAAGACTCTACATTCGTAAACTCATCTGGTACATTTTTAGCGACTCCAAAGTCGATGACGTCAGGGATTTTTTGCATGTCGGTGGGCCAATAAGTTGGCCTTCCGCTAGAAATTACAGTTAACTTTAGTCTCGAAATTACATTAAACCATGTGCGACCCTTCGGGGTTATCAGACGTGAGCCCCAGTGGATATGCTTCGCGTTATAGTCGCCAGCAGCCAAAAAGTGAGGACCTAAAGATTTATAGAACCCGCAAAATTGATCCTCTGTGATTGGAAAACTGGGCGGACAATACACAGACGAAATCACTAAATTGCTATTGTTCTCTCAAAGACAAATAGTTGTCGCTTGTAAATATCCCAAGCAAAATTCGTCCATTACATGGTGTTTGAGTCGGGCCTGCACTAGGATAGCTGACCCGCCACAAGCTCTTCCACGAGGGTCCTTGGTGTCATAAAAGGTATAACTATTAATTTTAAAAATACTCCTGGCTGTTAGATAGGTTTCGGAAATTAGCATTACGTCAATATTCTGCACCTTCATGAATAGTTCAAGCTCGTTCTTATGTGAGCGGATGCCGTTGGCGTTCCAAAAACATACTCTTAGGCAGTTCATGGTTTATCGACGACTGCCCGTAGTAATTCGGACTGCATCTGCAGCATTTGCATCATCTGTTGCATCATAACTGTAATATTGTTGGTGAAATTATTTACCGTTTGAACTAATGTCTCTATAGATGCCTCAAGACTAGTTGTGTTACGTGACACTGGGACCTCCTCCCTAGGCTTGAAACTAGTATTTGCTGTGGACGTGTTTTGAGTAGAGCCATGTCTGGACTTCAAAATGTTGGCACACGAGAATTGGTGACCTAAGGATGCGACCGGCTGAGGTTGGCTTAACTGGGGAAAATTTTGCTCTGTTGCAATTTTGGTTTGGGTAGTAATAGCAATAGAAGGGCTGGCTTTCATTATTTTACGGTTGGCCAAGTAGACTCGGCATCATCTGTAGTTTGCTGTATGATTTTCACCGCAGTTACCACAATTTCTAATTGACGCATTGTGTTTTGGCTTGTTACATTGTGCCGTGGCATGAAGCTCGCCACACACCACACATACGGGAGTCAATTTGCAGTATCTTTTGGTATGACCAAATTCCTGGCAGTTTCTGCATTGGGCTGGGCTAGACCGTTTGAGAGGCTCTTCTACAGTCACCTTACGATGTAAACGTATTTTACGTTATAAATAGGGTGGTTTCTGATGAAATTAAATTTCTCGCTGTTCCTTTCAATTTTGTTTTGATAAGGTTTACAGCTACTGATTCGTGCGGTTTCTTAATCAAATCTACCAAATTAATGGCGTCGATAAAGCTTTGTAGGTTTTCTGAATTTCCATTGAAATCTGGAATTAACCTCGAGGCTGTATTCAGAAGTTCTATTGAACTTTAACGCATTTTGGATTTTGGTTTTTGTTCTGTTTTGGGTAAAAGTTCGAACACTATTGGTTCATGAATTGAGTGTGAAATAAGAACTTCGAAATTTTTTCTATAACATACGGAAATAATTTTCACGTAGGTCAGAATAAGAATTATCAGCAGAGGTTTGTATTTAGTAATTCTCTGAGCTTCTCTAACTGATTTTGGAGGATGTTTACACGCTTATTGACTGTTACGGGTTTTGTATCCCTGTCAGTTTTTAAGCATTTATATGATTTAAGGAACTCGTCTTTTATTGCCCTAGAAACTGGTAAATAAAACAAGGAATTAGCAAATAAAGCCAGAGATCGCTCATTATGTATACTTCTGCAACAAAAGACGAAAAAAAATAGCTGTGATGTATATGCATGTGGCGTAAGAAGTATGTTTGCAACAACATATGTATATATATTCTAAGAAGAAATATGTACGATGGACTGGAGCAACTGTTTCAAATTAAAAAAAATGTATCTTGAATTACTGAAACAAGCTCAAGTAAATTATAAACGATATTCATCCAATGTGACTGTGCTGAGGGAAAAGCCGAATCACAAAAATATTTCACAGTTTTTACGGATTTATATTATGAATTTGAATTTCCCTCAAACAGTGTTTTTGTTTTTTCAAAGATCTTTTGTAAAACTGGTAGATCGTTGCGCGGCTAAAATACTGATTACTATTATGAAATAAACGGCAGGGAAGTCAATTTTAATCATCACGTCATTGTCGACATTAACATTAGGCTTTTCAATCTTTGACTCCGTACCGCCCATTGGAAGGGGTAGAAAAAAAACGTATGAGGAGAAAGAAACGTATAATAAAAATTTTAAATTAGTACTGTAACTTCGTAAAGCTAATTTCTATTCTATTTTTAAAGGGAAAAAGGAAAAAAATTTATAAATTTATTTTCATTTTTAAGAAAAAATAATCTTCCTTTCATTATTCCTCTCCCTCAAGTTAAGTTTACACGGCCAACGACTTGTTAGTATGTCCCTTTTTTTCGTTCTGTGGCGTGTTAGTATTTAAAATTTAAGGATATGTATGGCACCGCGTGGCATACCATACAATTTTATGCACCATCGTTGTCATACATTGGTCAATGCCAACTTTGACCGAACCGGACTTATTTTAGTTTAAGTAGTACCGGAGGGATTCGTAAGTGTCGCAGTATCACTTTGTTAATTTAATACAAAAAATTTTAAATTGTTTTATAAATTTTTATAAAATTTTAAATTAAGAATTTTATTATTTTTCCTTTTTTATTTCATTTTATACTTATCAATTGTATCTTTGGAATATACTGGTAGTTTGATGTCCGACATAATGGAAAGATATTCGTAATTTTAAAAAGATTTCTGCGCCCCATCAACAGGTTCGGAAAATTCGGCAGGTGAATCACGATCATTTTATTTGTGCTGTGCCTAGCAGTATTCTGCACTATCTAGAAGAAACTCCATTGATGTAGGAACAGGTCCAACCAGCTGTTAATTTGATTTTTATCCATGTGTTAAAATCGCCAAAAAAACAACACCGCAGCGATATGAGTAAGACTTTGTGTCCATAAAACATTACCAATAATTTTATAATTAATTTTTCTTTTTAAATTAATGTTATTTAATTATTAAGAATTTGGATAATTTTATACATTAAAACTCCCGTTTGTAAATCTCCTTGAGAACTTTTACCTCGTTGTTTAAATTTGATAAAAAAACGTTTTTAGTTTTTGTTTAGTTTTTTTTTCACTTTTATAAACAATTTGAAATTCATTATTTTCGTTAAGCATTATTGCTTTTATCTATAATACAAAAAGAAGTCGGGTTTTCCTTCCTGACGCTATAACTTCAGAACGCACGAACCGATTTCCACGGTTTTGCATTCGTTGGAAAAGTCTCGGCCTCGTAAAAATTCAGAAAAATTTCAAGAGAAAAGCATTACAAAAGGGAAAATCATTTTTCACATACAGCGCCATTTCTGATACACAGCATATACTACAACGGCACCAGTACGTGGTATGAGTATCACTCACGAAAATAAGTACGCTTCATTTTAAGTAGATGGCGCCGGTGCATGATACATTGTTTGACAGCTACTCCTGCGCACGTGAAATTGAGGTTAAAGTTATTCGTTTCCTAACAGTTCAATTGGAAACTATCAAATTAATCACGCGTGTTGTGGTGATGATGACAATTTAGATATTGGACCAATGACGACTGATGACGATATTGCAATGCGTTAAAAATCAAGAGAAACGGATTGTGTTGCGCAAGTGGAAGAGTCAAACCGGTTCCATTACTTATACCACCACGGTCACTAAAACCATTTTTCGATGGAACTGATCCCGATTCCAATCATTTTCTTCAACGTATCCTTGAATACAATAACTGCTTTAGCATGACTTCCTTTGGAGCTAATATCATTCGAGAAGGCGGCTTCATGCCGACTTGCAGGGTAAAAGATTTTATTCAACCAATCACTCACATCAATCAATCACACCAACAAAATCAATTGCAACACATAACAACTACACATACACCACACACTACCCATCACACGATCAGAAGTCACACCGTATTCTTCAAAAATAAATAAATAAATTATTCTATCTTAATTGTTTCCCACACAGATACAAGGACAAGTATATCATCTGCATGGTTCAGTGGTGCCAGCACCAGATGAACCGCATCAATTTCTGCAAATATATTTCATTTCGTCGATGGTGGATCAGCTAAATGTGCGGTGCAATATACAGGGAACGCAACAGTTAAAGAGACGAATTATTGAACAGTTGCAACCATTTTTTCACGCTAATAAGGGTGTGGTTAATATGTTCGAAACAGCCATCGGATACGTACAAATTTGTCATAAGAGCGGATCATTGCTGCATTTATTGTTGACGATCCAACTACATCACGAGACATTGCAGTTCAGCGAAGAAGCAATATCATGCATATTGTAAACGAGACACATCGTTGCACGATGCGTTACAGTACCCAATCATTTATTAGCAAGGGAAAGACGGATACGGCATCACGTTGAAGATGGTCGCTCCAATCACAGGTATAATATTCAAACACTAATTACTGCTATTATTGGTTTCCATCAATAATCTATTTTATTTTGCATTTTCAGACGTGTCAACGAGCAAAAATGTAAGCGTAATGAATTACTATGCGTATCGTATGATGATTCGTACACATGAGGAGAATGTCATTCTTAAGTGCCGTCGGCTATTTCAGCAATTCGCTGTCGACATGTATGTCAAAGTCGATACCGAACGTTAACGTTCATCCAACTCAATCAGTCAGAGCTACAATCTGAGGACTATATACCCTTGTGTGATACTATTCATTCAGATGGTAATGTTCAGAAAATTGGACGCCTAACGATTCTCCCATCATCTTATATCGAGAGCCCACGCCATATGCACGAATACGCTCAAGAGGCTATGACCTACGTGCGAAATTATGAAACTCCGGATTCACTTATTACGTTTATATGCAATCCGAAGTGGACGGAAATTGAACGTAAGTTGGACCCGGGCCAAAAACCGCTAGATCGCCATAACAAAATCGCCAGAGTATTTCAGTAAATCTCAAGGTTATGATGGATGTGTTTACTAAGTATCGAGTTTTTGGTGACACACGTTGTTATTTGTACTCGGTTGCTAAGTAAATTACATTCAAATGAAGTGGATGACATCATATCAGCTGAAATTCCTGATCCAGTCACTGATACCCATCTACAAGACATTGTGACGACACAGATGTGTGCATGGATCGTGCGGTGCATTAAATCCATTATCGCCTTGCATGGCTGATGGAAAGTGCACAAAACCGTTAATTGCTGAAACAGTCACAGGAAACGATGGATATCTAATTTATCGTCGACGTTCAAACGAAGATAATGGTCGGAAATGAATTCATTGTACCATATTACCCGCTGCTATCAAAAATTTTCGAAACACATGCGAACGTTGAGAGTTGTCATTCGGCGATGAATTTGTACATATTTAATTTTATTGTATATTTCTCTGTTTTGTTTGTGCCTACATTTGTAAAAACTTTTTAGAGTCTTGAACGTTCAACGCCTTCACACACCTTGTTGACACTTTAAATATGTACATACATATTTTTGGCCAGTAATTTTTAATTAAACAATTTAAACTTGTTCAACAATTAGTTATTTTGAAACAGGATCACCAAGAAATATTAAAAAAATCATGAATACTAGCACTTTATTTTGTTTCAACTTCGTTTATTTATGAACAGCCGTTTGTGCGACTTTTCTTATTGTTATTATAAAAACTGTGATTACATTCTAAATGCTTAAAAGTACACTGATACTAATACAACAAAGTATCACCAATATGATACTCTCTTTATTCTAACATATAAATATTGGGATGGGAATATGCAAGTCAGCAAATTCCCAGAGTGTGTGTGGATTATTGCTTCAATAAAGTATGAAGCTCGTGTTACATACAGAAGGTATGGTAACTACGACTTGTCAAACACACTACAATAGCTTCCTCAATACGTTCTTGCTCTCATATTCAACATTTAAGGGGATCTCGACGTTGTGCCAGATCATTATCTGCTGTCCCATATCCAGATTAATACTGGCTCTTCCATAGAAGATGGCTGACCGCTCCACTGCCCTCTTAACTTAATCGGGCCGTATTACGGACTGAGATGCTCCTATGTCTATAGTGAGGACTTACTTCTTTCCGTTGATCACCCCGCAGAAAGTAAGGTTTTTCGGCTGTATGGAAAAGAAGATTGCCATCGGTTGTGGGAGCTAGCTCTTGCCCCTCAGCGGTAGCTCGTTGTAGTTTAACGGTGACTCGTGCGATTTGGTGTTGTTTGCCGGTTTGTTGCCCCTTGAAGACGAAGCAGATCTCGACCTTTTCTTAACAGAACTGCAGTTGTCCGACTTTACCGCAGATAAAGCAATTTGCACGCGATTTACTTCTTTCTTCCAGTAGTTGCTCAAGCATTTCTTTCATCTCTCTTCTTTTGTTTCCGCAATGGAAAGTTGCGGAAATCGTGCCTCAGGATATCGTACCTTGTAAACTTGATTGAGAAAACTTTGGCGGTCTCCTGGGCCAGTGCGTACGAGATAGTTTCGGTGAAGGATGCTTTCTGCGCTGTACAAACTGCATATTTAATATCTGGATCCCTTATGGCATTCACAAATTCTTCAATTTTAAACTAATCAAGGAATGGACGATGTTCACCTGCATAAGTAAGCTGCATCGAAGTTTAATCTCCAATGCAAAATCTTGCAGCGTCTTATTTCCCTTTTTTACCCTGCCAAGTAACTCCATTCTATAGAGTTATCTTTTATGCTTGCCGCCGTATTTGCGTTGTAAGGCCACCATTATGACCGAGGTTTTTGAAAGCTGCGCCTTTTAAGGCCAGAATTAGTTCAATAACTTTTGCTATTTTTCTTTTCATTGTTCCAACTATTTTCTCTCTAGGCCAGACAATTTTTCATCAAATTTTTTTAACTCACTTACAAGCTTTTCTCCGTTTCTTGAATTCCAGCTTTTTTGAATTGCGTAAATTTTCGCACTGTTGATTCTAGAGCCTCCTTGGATGACATCTAGAAGTTTGTCATTTGTGGCATCCATTTTCGTCATCATAACCGCAAGTATTGAATCCAAGCTTACATTGGTGTTTGCTGATGGGTTACATACCTCAACCACTTCTTTGTCTCCAAATTCGTATGTGCCAATATCGATGTCACGCTGCTTGAACTCATCAGTGAACCTCCGTTGCTATTCCGCCATACTTCCCGTTGTTGGCAGCTCCTTCTTTAGCTGCTCAACTTTCACTTCTTCTGAATTTATTGTAGTTGATTTTTATTTTGCAATTTCACTTCTGACACCAGTTGTTACGTTTATACATTTTATAAACGTTTTGTTGTGAGTTCTTTATTGCAAAATAAATAACATCATGTTTAGAGTTTTTAAATTATAAAGAGTCCTCAACGGTATGGACTAAAAAAATTTATTAAGGCGCGCCAACTTGCGCCTTATTTAAATAAAGTAAAGGATTTCTTTTACTAACACTATATTAATAAGTAATACACAATAATTTTATAATAATTGACTAATCACACTTTAATTTAATCTACAAGTATTAATGTCTACTTCATGCGACACCGTAGCCAAAACTAACTTTCCTCTCATTAACTTTCTTTGTTGTCGCCTTCGTTGCACCAACACACCTGAACTGCCAGACGCTGATCCTGCAAATTAGCTTTCCCATGCATTCCAAGTAAGTTGCAATCGGATCGGGTGCGTATGTGAGTTCATCGATCTTGTTTGATTGCGCGTGCATTGATCAATTACTGATCAAGCATTTTCGGATTGGACGGAAGTGTTACCAATGTCAATAACTTATACAAATTTATTTACCCAAAGTTGACACTACAGAACAATTTACTTAAGATGCAGGTCTTTACTTCACGAGGTTTATTATTAAACCAACTAATTACCCACTCAGACGCTGAGTTTTTATATTAGTCCACTAGAAGTCTAGAAAAATTAGTTATCTTCTAGCCCCGTTGTATCACATGTTGTATGTTGTCTATTCAATGTATAGGCGCTTGTATTTTTGTTTCGATGCTGATAAAGCTTCTTCCTGGAATTTATTTTAAGATAGTTGTTGCTGTCTTGTGTGCATAATTTTTCTCAGAAAACTATGCAGTTAGTAAACAGCATACCGCAGTGTCTTGTGTGTATAAAATTCTATGCAGTTTTTAACTGGAAATTCGTTGTTGACTTGCGTGCATAAGTTTTCTTAGCAAGCCACGCACTTAGTAAACAGCATACCCAGTAGTTCACTTTTTTGCTCAACATCCGTAACAATACTTTCCATCATTTTGGAAAATGCAGAATAAATTACAATTGGGCGGTTATTTTCATGGTTATTAGCCTTTGCCTTTTTGGAGATCGGCGTTACATTAGCAACCTTTGAACACCTTGACAATTTGCCGGCATGATACATCGTACTGATAACGGCTGCCTGCGGACACGCTAGCGTCGACGAGCACTGTTTCAAAACCAGTGATGGGATCATCCCACCAAGCGGACTTGTTGATGTGGATATCAGCTAAGACCTTTTTAACTGCTCGAGCTTGAAAGAATATCTTCAAGATAGTAACGGATACTTTGTCGAGCTCCGGCGGTGGTTGATTGCTTTCCGGCAAATAAAAATTATTTGTCAATATACCAGCCAAGAGGTTAGATTTATCAACCGGGTCAGTAAATATTTGGTCATTCTTTAAAAAAGTCGGAATTGACAAACTAATTATATCTTACTCGTTTAGCAAATGACCAAAAGCTCTTGCTACCCCGAAGACTAGCAAGAACTTTGGCACCAATGAGCTCGTCGTACAAATTTTTCTCACGCCCTAGTACATTGGCACATGACGATCTTGCTCTTTCGCGTAGCGAATCGGTATCTGCGTTTTTGTTTCCGCACCTGATACTGAATGCCTCCTCTCCTGATCTGACTGCATTTTTGCACGTCTGATTATACCAAGACTTTGATCTGATATTAATCGAAAATTGTTTGGATGGAATAAAACCTTACAGTTTAAACAATTTGCAACCATTTCTGTCACGGCATCGACATTTTTGTCCAAGAAACATAGTTTCCAATTATATTGCCTAAAAATCTCGCTGATCTAACTGCAATGAGCCTTCTCATAAATATATTTTAAACGTTTGGTAGCTGATTTCTAAACGTTGTGAAGTGCTGAATATGAAAAGAAAGCGCAGATGGTGCAGCGATTGTACCTGCCGAAAGGTGCTCACACATTAACGTCATACTTTTGTGGGTGTGAAGTTAGAAAAAAGTCGAGCGTATTACTTTGTTACCCTGCAGCACAAAGAATGTGTGTTGGCTGATTTACTAATTACACATGGTGGTTGTGCGCAGCAAATAACTCAACATACTGGCCTTCTGCAGTTGTATCGCTCGAATGCCGAAACCAAGAACAGTTGTGGACTTTGAAATTACTAGCAACAACAATTTCACTGTACAGACAACTTTTTAGAATCTTCGATGCGGAAAAATAACCCTAAAATATTTATTAATATAAAAAATATATATATAGCAAAAATTAATAAACTAATCACTCACAGATTTTATATCAAATTCATATGTTTAATTTGTTATTTTAATTATCAAATTATTAAGTTATTGCGTAGTTTTAATAAATAATTATAAGTATGTTCATCCGTCTTTAAACAATTTTTCGGCTTTTTAACTTTACCAGCTTCTACTTCTTTACTCGTTACTTGACCTTCTACGACTGACTACTATTTTTGGGCTCTCTTTTTTATATCTTCATCCCATACTTGTCCATCAAACTCTTCATCCGTCTCGGGGGAATTGCTGCCGCCGTCGTCAACTTTGGAATAACACCATAGCTTTATGTGGTCATTACTTGTATATAATATTTCAGACAAAACTAATCGACCAATTTTGATTAAAAATGATTAAAACTTTGGTTTTGAGAAGTACAACCATTTTATAGTTGTAGTTATAACCTTTTATATAATGAACTAACAATAGATAAAACTTTTTCGCTTAAAAATTACAAATATCGCCTCCTTTTTAAAATAAATTTTTGACTTATTAAAGTTTTTTTTTCACAATTTCCTGTACAATAAAAACTGGTTGTTAATTCAGAAAAAGCTCCGCTAGAATCTTAGGGTCAACAAAAATTGAACAAATTTTAATTTCCAAAGCCGCATATCTCGAGAATAAAGCATATATTTACCATTTTCAGGTCTAATTTTAAAAAAGAGCTATTGTAAGAATGTAAAATCCGTGGAAAAACAAGAATCTGACAACAGTTAATATATTAATATAGTGTTTTAAAATATATTTCCGAGTTTTAAAAGATCGCAGCGCTGGATCTATAACTAGTTTAGATTTAAAACTAGGCCACACATCTAATGGCAACGGACGTGTTGGTTTTGTCACGACTTACGATATGACTGCATTAAACAGTTTTAAATTTTAACTTTAAGCAAAATATCAACGTATTAAATGTTTGTAAGACACTGAAAATCTACTTAAAACTACAAATTAAGAACTAGGTAAAAAATGCTGATCCACAGGTGTTTCTTGCACGTATATACGCAATGCCAGCAACCATTGGCACAGATGACCCTGCATTTAGCTGTCAGTGGGAAAAATTCAGGATCAGGTCACATTTCTTGCATTTAGAGTTACTCTACAGATGTCAAAACGTGGCAAGGGATAAAACTTATCTGACTTCTCACCGACTTCTTATCGAAGATTCTCAGTGTATTTATATTGGCAAGCATGTATTAGTTTGGTACTATGGCATTTTTTGTTAGACTGAACAATTTTTATTCTTGCTACTTCGGATTTCGTGGAGAGAACAACGTTTAGTCGCCATCTTATTAATATATATTAGCTTACAATAACTTTTTATATACAAATAAAATCAAACGAAAAACAAATTACGTTGAATCAAAAATATTGTAGTGAGAACTCAAGCAAATAAGAAGAAAGGAACTTATACTTAAGGTTCCCTAAATCCAAAAATTATTGCGATTAACATTGCCCGAACAATAAAATTGCTGTTGCTGGTGATTTCAATGCCCACAACTGTTCTTGTCTTCGCCTTTCGTGTCATACAATTGCAGAAGGCCAGTATATTGAGTTGTTAGCAGTGCACAACCACCAATTAGTGAATGAACCAACATACATTTCTTGTGTTGAAGAGTGCCAGTATAATACGCTCGACCGTTTTCTAACTTCATACCCT
This sequence comes from Trichopoda pennipes, assembly GCA_030448955.1. Taxonomy (NCBI): domain Eukaryota; kingdom Metazoa; phylum Arthropoda; class Insecta; order Diptera; family Tachinidae; genus Trichopoda; species Trichopoda pennipes. Next base: position 1,063,927 of record JASKUP010000062.1, on the reverse strand, counting down.
CAAAAGTATGAGGTTAGTGTTTGTGCACCTCTCGGCAATTTCGATCACTGCACCATGTTCGCCTCCTTTTTTATATTCAGAACTTCACAACCTTTCGAAATCAGCTACTAAGCGTTTAAAATATTGTAATATTTTATGATCGCCAGGTAATACATTAGGATTGCAAGGTAATAATTTAGCGTTGTATTTTTGAGCTCAACGAGGAGCCTAATAAGTTTTGAATTTATTGGAGCTCAACGTGGAGCTCACTTGTTGGTTCATTAATGAATAATAATTATTATAAAAAGTTGCTTATATGTAATTTATGTGAAGACTCCAAGCAGTCTAGAATAAAGAAAGTTATTATTACTTAGGCGAAAAGTGTAACGCGATCTAATTGTTACTACATTTATTCTGTCATTGTTTTTCTACAAAATAAATGTATCAAGATTAGTGCAACGATCAGCACATGTAGTCGGACCAACAACAACACAAAAGCAAAAGCAATGTGAAACCTTTTGTTAGAACTGCATGTGTGTGTGCATATTTAATTAGGGTTGTTCCGCTACAATATATTTGTGAGAAGGCTCGTTATATGTCGTGGACAATAATGTCGATGCCACAGCGGAAATGGTTGCAAAGATGATTTTTTTAGGAATGAAAACTTGTATTCCATCCAGAAAAATTTCGATTAAAACCAGATCAAAGTCCTGGTTTAATCAGAGGTGCGAAAATGTGGTCAGATCAAGAGAGGAAGCATTTAGTATCTGGCGTCGAAACAAAAACGCAGATACTGATTAGCTACGCATAGGGCAAGATCATCGTGTGTCAATGTACTAAGGCACGAGAAAATCTGTACGATGAGCACCTTCGTGCTACTGACTTTTCGTCATTTGTTAAAAGAGTAAGGGATAATTCTAGTTCTTCAATTCCGAATTTTTTAAAGAATGACCTAATATTCACTATCCCGGTTGATAAAGCTAACCTTTTGGCTGGTATATTTGCCGAATAGCAATTACCCACCATCCAAGTTCGACAGAGTACCCGTTACTATGCCGAATATATTTTTGCAACTAGAACGGTTAAAGAGGTTTTAACAGATCTCAACATAAACAAGTCTCCTAGGCCAGATGGGCTCCAAGCGCTAGTTTTGAAACAGTGCTCTTCGACACTAGCGCGTCCAATCAACAATCTCGGAACGGGATCGTGTGAATAGAGTGGATTTTAATGTTGCATGCTTACTAGACCAGAGGAAAATTTTTTTGCTTGCAAAAAAAGTGTACCGCCCACTCAAATTGTTTCTTTTTACGCGAATAGTGAAATTCCTAATTTTTAGACTGATTGCCCTAGGTTAAGGCATGGCGCATGCCCAATAAAGTGGCTAAAACTGGTTTATATGGATTTTTTAAGAGACAAGGCCAGAAAATATAAGTAAAATGTTTCATATATGTTTGTAATATATTATTTTATTGAAATTATTTGATTTGATTTCTGTCTTGCAGTTCTGTTTACATTCACACAAGAAATTTGCCTTTGGCAAATGCTCACGATTTGTTTTTGTATGCTCACGATTTGTTGTTGATTACGGAAAACACCAAAGCGTGTCTAACTCAGTACATTGAACACAGTTCCCCCATTCTTACTTCTTGCCTCCCTCTCGTACGAACTCCTGCCTTGCAAGATAAATGAAATACAACTCTGTAAACAAATATTTGATTGCTAAATAAAATGTTGGCAACAACATAGTAAAGTCAACCACGTAGCAATTAAAAGTGTGTAAAAAGTGAAGTGTAGCTATTTTGAGCTTTGAATCATAGAAACATTATTGCTATAAAGAGAATTGATAAATAGTGAAAAAAAATTATTTATCAGGATATGACGAAAGCCAAATTGTTGGATTAAAGATGCCTTCCAATGGACAAGTTTTGACAGTTTTGTTTTATAACATGCGCAAAGTGAAATTGGATCTTCGCTCAATGAGGTTGTCAATGAGGCCGATTTTTTTGGAATAAAACGCGTATTCCAGTTCGTCAAATTGATAGAACTTTTCAAATATTTTAAATATGAAATAAAAATAACGATAGTAACATTATGCGGATTATCAACAACATATTTGTAACTTGTTTTTTTATTGGTTTTTAGAATTTAGTTGTTTAGAAAACTAAAAATGTTAATACTACATTCTTCTTATATCATTTACCGAAGGTTGAAAGAGTATACAGAACACCGTATTTTGCCATATAGAGAGTAACATTTTACGTACCTTTATTAATATAGGAACTTCGGCGTAACATGGAGTTAACGCGTTGTCATATGCCGCTACCACAATTTCATAGCTTCTACCAATCTTTTCAATGGGCTGCTTTAATGATATATTCCCAGTTGTTCTTTCAACTTTAAAAAGTTCTCCATTGCCTTTTTTCATTTCATAACGAACTTCTCCATTTTCATTGGAGTCCAGATCAATGGCTTTAATGTTTAAAACAATTGTTCCTCTATGGTCTTCAATAGAAACTGTAGCGTAGTACGGTAAGTTTACAAAAATTGGGCAGTTGTCGTTTACATCTAAGACGTTGACGATAACTTGGGTAACAGCTCTTCGAATATAGCTTTTACTATTTTGGTATAAGACTGATATAGCTTCTATTATTAAAGTGTATTTATTAACTGATTCCCTATCCAAAACAGCTCCTTTCGTTTTAATAGCTCCAGAAGTCTTGCCAATTTCAAATAATCCGGTTGGATTTAAAATTCGAAATTCCACATTTTCCCCAAGAAAGTTTCCGATGATGTTAACAATGCCAATTATAGTTATTTTAGTTGAATTTTCAACTGTTGAAAACTCATACTGATCTTTTTGAAACAGAAAATTTGGGTTTTCTATTTTGTCTATATTTATACCAATTTGGGCTATAGCCGAAAATAATCCATCCGATGCTCGAACGTGTATGGTATATAAATTGCTTAATTTGCTTAAATTCCTGCAAAATAAACAAAATATTTATTATATTTGCGTTATTAGCATTCTTATTAAAAAGCAGTTTGTATTATAACCATTTATAAAATTCAAATTCAGTTTAAGGGTCTAACAGAGCACTATTTTAAAATGACATTCTTATCACAAATATTAGGTCTTAAAATCGTCAGAAAAAACAAAACCCTCATGAACTTTTATACCTATCCCACTTAAATTATTTATTTAATTATCAAGCTTCTGTTATCATCTTATGGAGTTATTTGTAAACTTATTTGACTATAGTTTACATTTGTCATTGCTAATTTATATTACTTTTTTTTTTAAATATATCCTTATAGCTTAAGATGTAAAACAAATTGTTAATATTACTTTACTTACAATTATGTATAGTTTACGTGAGTATATTTTACGATTTTATCAAGGTTTTATAAAATTTTATGTTATCTAAAAATTATTTTCTTAATTTAATTTCGTATTACTCTCTGATACTGTGTGAAATAAGCATGAACGCGGGGTGCGCCGAGTGATATTACGTTTTAATTTTTTGTACTTATTAACCGAACAACAACAAGTACAAAATTTTTATTCAAGTTTCTTTGTTATTTTCTAAAGAAAAGTAAAAAAACTAGAGACTAGCATAATGCAATACAACATTTTCGGAATCACATGCGTAATCTTCCTAGTACTTATCTGTTTTAGATTGTATATCTTGTGCACATCATCTACTTAACGAGGATTTCGCCTTATAATGAAGAACTTTTTTGCTAATTTTGATCAAACAATGATCTACAAAATTTCAAGCAAAATTCAAAACAACATACTTTTTAAATCGGATAGTCTGTAAGAAAGTTATTCATACATTTGTTGAACACAAGGTAGTCAATGCTAGCGAGATGTGGTTTACTTAGTCTGACTCCTTTCAGAAAAACTTTTAATGTTTTAGATAATCAGTTTAAAAAGCAAAAATATACTTGTAAACAGAAAAATATACTTGTAAACAAAAACAATAATAAATAAATAAACTTATTTTAAATCTTATTTTTTATTATTTTTATTAGACTTTTTTCCTTTTTTCCCTAATAAATAAGTATTTGTCTTTATTTAGGTCTTTTTAATTAGATTTAATACATATAAATTCAATATTTCGCTTTCCAAAAATTTTTTGAAATTCTTAATAATTTTTTAATTATAAAAATAAATTTCCTGAAGAAGCTTTTCAAAGGAAAGGAATTTATATGTATTAAATAAATATGACAAATATTTAGATATTTTAAATCAATAAATTATTAAGAAAAAAAGCACATAGGAATAATTAAACAGAAAAGTTTTTTCAAGAACGACAGCAATAACATCAAATCAGAGCCGCTGAAACAGAGTGACATAAAATATTCAAACAAAGAAAAAGTTGCAAGAGTAACAAGCCTGAAAATTGTCAATTACCAAGTCACATTTAGACAGTGGTTTAAAAACAATTTATTTTGGAAATAATTCGAATGCTCGTGAAACACTCAAAATATCCTAATTAGGCCAAGCAAAGATATTTCTGAGTGAAGATGCGGACGATCGGATCCTTAGCATAAATAAGGGTTTCTGGGTATGCCTCCACAGTTGGGTACCTTAGACATAAAACTTTCTGGAAATTGCATAAAAATTTTATATCTTACTCAAATTTTAAAGATTTTTAACTTAAGTAGACCTCGAAAATGTCTACAAAAAATGTGTGTACATGTCTAGGTAACCTTTTCTTTGGGCGACTTTAGCTTAGTATTTATGACGTGGTGTACTTATTTGTGTTTGGATTGTTATTCTGGATATAATTTGCATCCCTCTGAATTGGACAAATGTAAAGGCTACAGTTTTTAGGATTTTCCCCAGACAGGTGGTTTGCTTTTTTACTTATCTAATTGAAACTTACTTTGGTACTAGTAAATATGTCACGATGTTAAAGTAGAATATTCTTGTGTATGCGATAACCCCTTACAGAAAATATATAAACCGCACTTGCTGACAATATACTTAGTTCAAATGAAGACGCGAAGTGGTAAAGTTAGTATTAAGTTGTTAGGTGTTAGCTTGACAAAGTGTTAGCACAAGGATAAGTTAGGACAAATTTTCCCAAGAATAATAGAACGCAAGCGAACATCTCTAAGTTGATCAGATTCCTTACTGACTTATTTATTTTATTGAATCTTTAATTTAATAACCATGATAGAAAAAAATACAAACAGAAAATAAAATAACAAAAAGAAATAAATGAATAAAACATTCCAGAAATCGTTTCATCCCATGCTTAATGTCCACATTTAAACACTAACAAGGTTTGGTAACAAAAAACGGTGCGTGTAAAAGTTTTTAACGTGTGATTTTGGCTCAATAACAATTATGCGAAAATAATAATTCCTACGTGTAGACCAATATAAAAAACAAAATTCGCTACCATGTTACTAGACAGTATTTTTTGGTTCAAGCGTGCGAATTGATTTCTCAGCACAACTGTCTGAGGATTTTTATTACAAAAGGTTTGTAAATTACTATTTGCTTACGTTTTTCAGTTCTCACGAAGATTGATTTCAAAACATGTTACCAGACAGTATTTTTGGTTTAAGCGTGCAAATTGATTTCTGAGCTCAATTGTCTGAGGATTTTTATTACAAAAGTTGTGTTAAATACTATTAACTTACGTTTTTTAATTCTCACAAAGATTGGCTTCCCTTTGTAAACGAAGGCAAGCATAAGAATTAACATATTGCAACCGCCCGGAAAGGCTTACCATGAATTAAATAGCACCAGTGAACAATCGCTGGTAAAACTACTAAGCTAATGGGTCCAAAGGAATATCCAAGTTTAATCTTGGTCGCGTTGTGGTGGTTGCAGTTCTTGCGCGGTATTGGATCTTCGCTTTAATATTTGTTTTATAAACAGGTAGATTATTATGGTTAAAATTAGCCAGCATCTAAACTGTGAACCCCCTGATTGCTTGTGGGTGATGATAAAGCGCGTAGCTGGGTCCTTACTGCTGCTTATAGTCGGGATATATTTTCGATATTCAGCAGCTGTGGGAGTGTTTGGTCTAAATTTTGTATATTCTGCTATAATTGCGAGAAAGTGCAGAACCGATGTGAAATCTGGTGTCCGTAGACGGCGATTACTTAATTTTTTATTGAACCTTGGTGGTAGTGAAGCAATCCGATACCTTGAACAAGCTGATAACCACTTTTCCCATTACATACAGTACCTGCTGCGTTGCGAATAGCCATTGGTTCTGGTTGTATAGATGGTACCATACGTCATCATTGGTCAGCTGTTCTATATTGCAGTTGGGATTAGATTCGTTGAATAAATGTATTTCACTGCGGCTTCCCACAGTCCACAGAAATGAGGGGCTCAGGGTGGAATAAAATAAAACGCAATGTTTTTATTTTAGCATTCCTTTGGGTTGCTTCTTGAGCAGTTGCAGTGAAAATTGCAGTTTTTAAATACGTCAGTTGGTTCCGAGCTCCGACAAAATTTGTTACATTATCACAACATAGATTCTGGCAGTGTCCCCTACGGCTGATAAATCGTTTCTATAGAAGAGAGTTACGAGGCAAATAAGACACTGCAGGACTTCGCCATGGAGATTGAACGTCTGGCGCAGCTAACTTACCCCTATGAAGATCATCCATTGCTGGATTAATTTAAGATTGAAGCAGTTGTAAATGGCATACGGTATCCAGATGATAAAAATGCAGTTTACGCTGAGCAAATACAGAAACCATCGAGTACGTGCTGGCCAGGAAACCGCAAAAGTCATCTCAAAGTCTCAAGACGTCTTCAGACTGATGCAATAAATTACGGAGATTGCCTCAACTGGGGTAATGTGGGCCACTTCAAGCGCAACTGCTCTGCTTAAAAGGTCAAGATCTGCTTCACCACCAGGAGACAACAAAGAAGTCAACACCACCCAAAACGCATTAGTCACCGTTGAACTAGATCGAGCTAACACTGAGGGGCAAGAGTTCGCAACCACAACCGATAGCTACATTATCTGCATTTCTACTATACGACAGGAAATCAGAAACCTTACTGCTTGTGAGCTAATCAATGGAAAGAAGAAAGTCCTCACCATTGTCACAGGAGCAGGCCAGTCCATAATAAGGCCTGATTTAGTAAAAGGGGTAGTGGAACCGTGAAGTAATGTACTACGGTAATCAGCTACCTGATATGGAAGAGCCAGGGTAAGACTGACTCTTTGAAACATCCACGCAGATCACGTATTTGTTGCCGCTGACATAGTAGATGAAACCATTATTGAAGCAGTTACGATTTTGTATTTTAGTGTGTATTAAAGTGAATAAATTTGCAACAAAAGAACTCAAAGTAACGAAACGGGCATTAAAAGGAATAAACGTAACAATACTTATTATTATGAAAATAATATTGAATTTAATCACAATTGTCCGTTTTCTTATCTAGGTTTTGGAATAGTTGACTATTGTTTATCATTGGCATCTAATTTTTTTATGTAAATAATTTCTGTTATTTTGACATATGGACTTTGAATTTAATTATAATTTAACAAAATTAAACTTCTTTCAATTTTTTGTATGTAATATAAATCTGGACTACTTATAGAATATTAATTATATTATTAATTTTTCGCATAACTTATTAAATTAATGATATGCATTATGCAATTTTAGCGAAACCCAACGAAAAATTCCAACCAAGGATAAATTTGAGAATAAAAACATGATGTCCATCATCATATCACATAAAAATTTTGATTATATTACCTAGTTTTTGACTTTTTCCTTTAGGTATAATAAAATGTCCCTGCTATCAATAATTTGAAAATGATCTATACAAGGATTTTTTTCTTCACACAATTAATATAAAGTTCTACTAACTGTTTTTATTTAGGTATGGTTTAGAAAGGAGTCATCGTATGTATAGGCCCATAAACGTGAGAATATATTATACTGTTACGTTTATACCTTTTTTAAACGCTTTGTTGCGAGTTGTTTATTGCAAAATAAAGACTCAGGTTTTAGGGTTTTTATATTAATTACAAGTTTATTTAACTGAACTACACACAAAGTTGACACTACAGAAGAATTTACTTAAGACGCACGACTTTACTTCACGAGGTTTCTATTTCAACTAAGTAACTCAGACGCCACCTTTTATATTGGTCCACTAGAAGTCTAGAAAAATTAAGAATTTTCTACTCCTTTTGTATCATATTTTGTTGTTGTTATGTTATTCATTCAATGTATAGGCGCCTGTAGTCTGTGGGTAATTTTGTTTTTTTTTATGCTGATGAAGTTTCTTCTCGGAATTTATTTTAAGATAGTTGTTGTTGTCTTGTGTACATTTTCTTAACAAGCCACGCGGTTAGTAACCAGCATACACATAAAACTTAAGCAAGACGCATCCGTAACACTGCCGCCCACTTAAAACTTCTCGTCTCGAACAGGCTCAGTATTCCCTCGGCCATACTTGGCCACCCGCTCCGAGTGACCCACTTTCACCTTAGAACTCGGACTTTGATGTTTCTGTATCCGATAAACCCCGTCATTTAATTTCTTGATCATATTGTATGGCCCCTCGGGGTCAAATTAATATGCTTTGATGGAATCTCACCGTCATTACATATTTCACCGGGGGTAAAAGGAAGGCCAGTCACCTTAAAGAACAATTGCACTTTATTTCCACGGGAATAAGTAAAGCCCCAGAGTTAAAAATTTTAGTTTTTTAGCCTTTTAACTGTTCTCTGACTAATTATTGAGGTTGGCAATTCGGGAGTATCGTGGTGGTGGTGGTTTCGAGGCCCTCGTTTGAGTTGTGTGGGGTGGATCATTCACAATGAAAGGTGAAGGTCCAAAATTTAAATTTTATTAAGCTTCATGCGTTCTGGATCAAGAGTTGAATAGTCTCCAAGTCTTCAGCAAGGAGTGGGGGCGTCAGCCTGCTCCGAGCTATGGACGTTGCAACTAGGAGTGACTGGAGGATAAACATATCCAAAGGCTTTCTAGGGCGAGGATGACACTACATTTCATCCACAGTAATATTATCCACCGTCAGGTTATGACTTACACAGCTAGGAAGAGAGTCCCTTTTCCCGTTGTGGGTTTTATTGTAGATAGTAGTAGTAGTAGCATATTATAGTAGTGCTTCTGTAAATCTTTCCGTATTTGCTGTTCGATAACACCGTTTGTTGCTGGACATTTTATTGCAATTGCGGACAAACTACTGTAGCTCGTAGAGTTCTTCTTGTATGTGAGGAACGTTTTGATTATCATCCTGTGCAGGAATTGCTTTAAGGCCACGAATTTTGCTGGACTGCATGATGTTGAATCGTGGATAGCTGATCGGTATGCCAAAAGAAACTTTTGTACATGCTCATCCGAATCCTTTTGGTGTGTACTGACCACTTTTATGAGATATTCTTCCAAAGTGCGGTTGAACCTTTCTTCCATGCCATCAGACTGTGGAAACAGTGGTGTCATTCTCGTCTTACTGATCCCATAGATGTCGCACATTTCCGCATTTCTGACTCAAAATTTTGTCCCTGACCGGAGTGAAGTTCTGTTGGAACATCGTATCGACACATCCAATTACAAATTAATCTACCACCGATTTGGGATCGTGCTTTGGAATGGGATACGCTTCGGGCCATGTGCTGAAATAATCCATTATTATTAGCAGATACCGATTTTCAACATTCCTGTTAGGGAATGGGCGTGTGATATCAATTGCTACCCGCTCAAAAAAGAGGCGCCTACGTTGTACTGTTGTAGCTTGGCACGAATTTTCCTTGTCGCAATTAATTATCCACTCGGCCACAGATTGTGGGCAGCCTACGCAGTAAAATCGTTGTTTTATCTTTTACAGTGTTTTTGTTACACTCAGATGGCCGCCGTTAGGACCATTATGAAAAACTGCTTCATTACATCTTTTATCCGGGCACGATTATTAAGTTGTTATAGCTTTACCATCTGCAATTTACCAATTTCAATGTAGGCAGCCATTTACCACTTTAAGGCTATTCCAATGAGCCCAGCACGATTTTGCCAGCAGGCTTTCTGCCGATATTTCGTTACGGTTTGGTCTTATGCTCACCAGTTTGGCCGATATACTTTTTGACAAAATGGGATCTTTCTTTTCGGCCTTAGCGGTCTTCTCGTGTGTCAATTTAGATACACCTCACATCAATGATGGACACCTTTTTTTCGACTTTTGTGCACTGCCTGCATTCTACGTTGCATGGGCGTCTTGGAAGGGAATCTGCACAAAAACGAGGAAAAGGAGTCCATCATTGATGTGAGGAGTGGAAGACTGGTCAGAGGTTCAAAAGGAGGATCCCATTTTGTCAAAAGACAGGACCATAACCAAATATCGGCAGGAAGCACACTGGCAAAATCGTACTGGACTAAGTGGAATAGCCTTAAAGTGGTAAATGGTTGCCTATACTGAAATTGGGAAGGTGCTGAGTGAAACACTACAACGGCCTTAATCGGTGTGCCAAGTTCCCGGATAAAAGATGTACTGAAGCAGTTTCATAATTGTCCCAGCGGCAGCCATCTGGGTGTAAGAAAAACACTGGAAAAGATAAAACACCGCTTTTTCTTGGTAGGCTGCTGACAAATGTAGCTGAATCGATAACCAGTTGCGAGCAGCGCATGCGGTCAAGAGTCCAAGGAAAAGTCGTGGCAAACCACAGCAGTACAACACATACGCCCCTTTTGAGCGGATAGCAATGGATATCATTAATACTGCTGGAAATCGGTATCTGCTTTTAGTAATGGATTATTTTAGCAAATGGCCCGAAACGTAGCCGATTTCAAACGAAGAGTCCAAAACGATGGTAGATGAATTTGTGAACAATTGGGTATGTCGATACAGTGTTCCAACAGAACTTCATTCAGGGACGAAATTTTGAATCGGCCATATTCAAGGAAATGTGCGACATCTATGGAATCAGAAAGACGATAACGACACTACTGCATCTACAGTGTGATGGCATGGTAGAAAGATTCAACCGCACCCTGGAAGGATATCTCAGAACAGTGGTCATTACACACCAAAAAAATTGGGATGAGCATGTAACAACGTTTCTTTTGGCATACCGATCAGCTATCCACGATTCAACATCATGCATTCGAGTAAAAGTCGTGTTTGGGACAGAGCTAAAACTACCAACCGACTTAGAATTTGGCGTTAAACCGATTCCCGCACACGACGATAATAAAAATGTTCCTCAGATACAAGAAGACCTGCACGAGCTTCATGAGTTTGTCCGCAATAGCATCAACATTTCCACCGCCAAAATAAGCCAAGTATGATCGAGCAGCAAGAAAAAGACTGTCTCTCAAATTGCAAACCCACTGAAAAGGACCGTACAAGGTGATCAAAAAATTAAATGACATGGTTTATCGGATACAGAAAATCAAAGTCCACGGTCTAAGATGAAGGTGGTCCACTAGGAGCGGCTGGCCAAATATGTACGAGGGAATATTGAGCCTGTTCGGGACGAAAAGGCTTAAGGGGGAGTCAGTGTTACGGATGTGTCTTGCTTAAATTAAAAAAAAAAAAAAATATTTAAGCAATAAAGTGAACTACTAGGTATGTTTACTAACTGCGTGGCTTGCCAAGAAAACTTATGCACGCAACAACAAATTTCCAGTTACAAACTGCGTAGAAATTTTATACACGCAAAACAACAAATTTCTGTTTACTAACTGCGTAGAAATTTGTTACACGCAAAACAACAGCAAAACAGTATGCTGTTTAACTGCATAGTTTTCTAAGAAAACTTATCTACACAAGACAACATCAACTGTCTTAAAACAAATTCCAGGAAGAAATTTTATCAGCATAAAAACAAAATACACACAGACATACGGGCGCCTATATGTTAAATGGACAACATACAATAACAAAATGTAATACAAAGGGAGTAGAAGATTATTAATTTTTCTAGGCTTTTAGTGGACTAACATAAAAAGAGCATCGTCTGAGTAGATAGTTAGTTAGTGTAAAAATAAACCTCGTGAATTAAAGGCGTAACTAAATTGTTTCGTAGTGTCAACTTTGTGTATTTAAGTTAATAAACTAGTTTTTTATTTAAAAACTCTAAAAACTGGTGTTATTTATTTTGCAATAAAGAAATCACAAGAAAAGAGGTTTAAACGTAACAATAATTTTGTTTGACATAATGTGGTAATTTAATTTAAGCGTGTAGTTATAAAAGCAAAAAGATCTACAGCTTTTCTATCAGTACGGAAAGAAGTTTCTGCATATGCTAAATGTTTTATTTATTTTGTAATTAAAATTTTGTTATACTTATTATAAAATGCATCAATTAACTAAATCAATAACACATTTAATTAAAAAACTAACCTTTAATCAATCAAATAAATAATTTAATCGATTAATATTTTTATACAACTTCAATCAATTTCTCAAAAAGAAAATGAAACGAATCTCTAAATAAGTAAATAATTGAATCAATTAAAATTTTAATAAAACTTTAAACTAGTTATTGCTGTAAGTTCAGCTAAGTTTTTCCTTATGGCCATGAGACTTAACCTCATTAGATAATTTACTTCGAAAATATATTAAATAATATATATGCAGTAGCAAATGACTTCTAAGAGCCCATTTAACACTTGTAACCTAATCTTTGAAAAGTCGTAATTCTTCTAAAAATGGCCTAAATATTTTAAGCGTGATAACGACAACGAAAAGAAGTAAGTGGGTTTTCCACAAAATAAATTTAAAAGAATGATTAAAATATATTCAGTAAGTTGAAGAAAAGCTAAATGCTTCTAATTGCTCTTATTAGAAAGTTTTTTTTTTAAATAAGAAGAAGCACTCAGGCAACAATGCCTAATTAGTCAAGTACCGTGCTACATTATTTAGGAAAGGGATAAAGAAGAACAGATGAAATAGATGGTGCAAGTATAAGGATAGTCGGAAATTAACTGCCGTATAAAGACAGCACAGCTACTAGTGACTATGCCTTCATCGCTGAGCAGCCCCACCGACAGTCAATTTTTAGTTTTGTAGTGAAAAAAAACCAAGGTCTTCGTTGGGAATCGAACCCACAACCCCCATACTGACAAGATAGTACACTGCCTACTAGCCTACAGGGGCACCTATAATATATAAATAATATAATATATAAATAGTTTAAATTGGGAATCAATATAAACCTGGCAATTCCTTTTAAAGAACATCAAATGAAGGATTCGTGGATACAAGCTGGATATCATACTAGTGGCAAACATATTGGTAAAATCGCAGATTTTTCCCATTTCCATAATTTTTTCCACTAAAAGCACTTTCAATTTCTCTTAGCTCAAACCTTACGAGTAACAGCCGGATTACCTTCAACAGGTGGCAGCTTAGTTGCATCAGTCGAGGCATTTGGGGTCTACAACTTTGATAACGACCTGCAGACCTTTGCTACTATTCCGCTGATAGGTATAAAAGTTTTTGTTGCAGCTCATTACGATAACTATTCTCATTAGTAAATTGTATTTTAGTCTCATCAATGGTATCATGCTTTATTGGAATTACATAAGAAGAGTCCTCTCCAATCTTTATTAATTCGTTCGAATTATTCTTTCTTAAATATATTGGAGGCGGTTTGGACCATCAAAAATTGAAAACTGATTTTGGGAACGTAGAACATTACTTTCACCATCTTTTAACATCTGGTGCTTCTTTAGCAATGCCTATTTAGTCAAGTGCTACATTCTTTAGGAAAGGGATAGAGAATAGCTGAAACAAGTGGTGAAAGTAGAAGAATAGTCGGAAATTAACTGTCGTATATAAGACAGCACAGCGGCCAGTGACTATGCCTTCATCGCTGAGCAGCCCCACCGACAGTCAGTTTTTATTTTTGTAGTGAAAAAAACCAAGGTCTTCGTTGGGAATCGAACCCACAACCCCCATATTTACAAGCTAGTACACTACCTACTAGCCTACAGGGGCTTCCTCCGCGTTTTAAAACAGTGACATATCTATCTATACCTACTTGCATTTTGGGTCACTGTCCACATTTGTTTTTGCCACACTGTTTTAAATACCAAGAAGGCTCTTGGACTTGATAAAACCAGTAACAAGATGTTATTTAAATTACCCTGTATAGCCCGGAGAATTATACTTTTTATCTATAATGCCATTTTACGCCTTGAGTACTTTCCCACATAGTGGAAGAATTCCTTGATAATTATGATTCCTAAACGAGGAAAAGACCACACAAAGGTAGAATCATACAGACCAGGTAGCCTTTTATCAAATATATCAAAGTTGTTTGAGAGAATACTAATAACTAAGCTGAACCCAATTCTGAGTGCGAAAGGATGTATTCCGAACCATCAATTCGGTTTCAGAAAACAACATAGTACGATACAACAAACGCACCGATTAGTAAAAGTGGTTAAGAAGACCTATAAAGAAAGAAAATACTGTTCTGCACTTTTTATTTACGTTTCCCAAGCATTTGACAAGGTACGGCATGAAGACTTTATATATAAGTTAAAGCTGAACTTGCAAGAAAACTTACATAAGATCTTAAAAAATTATTTACCTGATCGAATGTTTATACTAAAAGGACATTTTCTAAGCTCGACTCAGCTTAATAAAGTCGAAGTGTCCCAAGGTAGTTTTTGGGACCCATTTAATATAAGCTGTACACAGATATGTCAATTGGTACCCGAGTGCACACGTAAACATTTGCTGATGATACATCTTTTTAAGGTATTCACAATACCGCCCAAATAGCTTCACAACATTTACCCCTATTCGCATAAATAACCACACGTAAAATTCCTCGGTTTACATCTTGATTGCCGCCTTACATGGAAAGGTCGCATAGAATCCAAACTTACACAAATGAAGTTAAAATTAGCCCAACTGAACTGGGTTATTGGCAGAAACTCACCCCTTAGCTTAGATTGCAAACTTCTAATATACAAGTCGATCCTCAAACCAATTTGGTGCTATTCTACGAATTCCACGATTAATAACAGTTGCTCCCTGGTATATAAAGAATTCGAATATCCACAAAGATCTAACATGCCATTATTTAAAGAAGCTTGACACTCATCCAAATTCTTTGGCGCGTAACATTCTAAATGAACCTGGTTTTATCCGACTAAAAAGAAGGGATACTGCTTTTCTTGGCCGTACACAAAAGGGATGACCCACAGATGACTGCTAAACTGTCTTGCACTGGCTGGACTTAATTTAAATTTTTAAGACTTCGGATTTTAGTAATTATTGATAGTTTAAATATATTGAAGATACAATTAATAATATGTGTAGGAATGAACACCAGACGGACTAAGCGGTCACCTGAGGGTTAAAATACATAAATGCATAGACAAAACCAACATAGGAGAACAATGAAGACTAACGACAGAACTTTGGTTACGCACAAGCAGAACAACGGGACATATTAGAATACAGAAACGCAGAGACAAAACCAAAAGAGAAGAACAATAAAAGACTAACGACAGAACTTTGGCCGCGCACAAGCAGAACAACGGGACATATTAAAATACATAACGCACAGACAAAACCAGAGAACAACGGTTTATAAAAGAAAAGATGTATTTAGGTTTTAGTTTAGCAATAACCACAAAAGGGAAAACAACCCCTTAAAATCAATAAAAATTAAATCAAATAAAAAAAGTTCATTTTAATTAATAAGTAGGTAATCAAACCTACATATATATAACACAAAAAAAACTAAAAGCACTAAACTTCTCAAGATATTTAAAAAAATTACAATGTTAAAAAAATTTTCCAAGATCAAAATTATTTCAGATATCTCACTATCCCAGTTCAATAAATTGGCCACTGGAATACTATTTACGAACGCTATATTAAACACGCAGTTCTGCATTTTTCTATAGTGACTCATGAAATTTTTAAAAATTAGTATGTTCAAGCTCTGAAACAATTTCAAATATCCTAAGATCCCACAAGGATTCAGGAGGACTATTGATCTTAATTTTTTTAAAAGTGTAGTATACCAGATTTGATGAAATTCTGAAATTAATGTAGAAATCAACATATATTGGGTCCACTTACTTTTTTTTATAACTACTAATTTTCTTCAGAAACTTTTAAAAATTCCAACGTTATAAAAGACAGAGTTTTCCAAGAACTGTCCTACCATCGTGGTTCAGTGAAGTAGTTTTAATTATTTTTATGAATTGCTAGTCTCTGGTAGGTTATGAGCCATTGTTTCAAATAAATGGAAATTATAACTGAAGTTGCTTGCTTCTGTGCAAAGAACATTTGTAGAGTAATGTGATCACAGGTATTCCTGCTACACTTTGTTACTAGTTGTTCTCATTATAGTTTTTCTTTATTTATAATTAATTTTATGTTAAGCATTAATATTTCTGTTTTTATTTTAGCTTACTTTAATAACCAGGTTTCTCTTTAACTTACTTAGCATTAATTTTAATTTTGAACTTACTTAAGTAAACTGGCTAACTCATCATGCTTACTCATCATTTTTTAAACCATGTTATTTAGGTTAATATTATTCTTTATTCTTTAGACAACTAGCACAACAAGATGATAATATTGTTACGAACGTGTCTTGCTTAATTTTTAAAATAAATTAATTATGCAATAAAGCAAACTACTGGTTACAAACTGCGTAGAAGTTTATACACACACAACTACAATTAGATATGCTGTTTACTAACTGCCTGGTATGCAAGAAAAAAAATACATGTATGCTGTTTATCATTTAAACGCGCAAGATAAAAACTAATTTTACAACCACAAACATACATTTTGTTTACCATCTGCGTAGTTTTCTAAGAAGCACTTTTTATAAATAACAACAACAAATGTATTGAAATAAATCCCAAGCAGAAACCATATCAGCATAAAAACAAAAGCAACTATACACATAGATAACACACAATTTTTTTTCAATAATTATTTATTGTATCTTCAAGAAACTGAACTAACAATAAGTTTTAAAATCTTAAATTCTAAAAAAAAGGTACTTTAGTCCCGACCATGTCAGACCTAATCTTTTGGGTAAAAAAAATTGACATTAAAAAAAAACATAACAAATATTTCTAAGATGTGTCATCGGTAGCATTGAGGATTAAAGCTGCGGTATCCCTCTTTTTTAACCGGCTATGTCCACTATAATCCAAGATATTGCGAGCAAGGGGATTGGGATGGTCTTCAAGCTTCATTAAGTATTTGCCTGCGTATTTGATGATTTCTGTAGTCACCAGCGTTATGTCTAAATCACAATGTATGTTTGAATTTCTGATGTACCATGGAGCGGAAGTTATTAACCGTAAAATTTTATTTTGTCCACGTTGAATTCTATCCACATTTGAAGCTGAGGCAGTGCCCCAAAGTTGGATTCCGTAAGACCATATTGGTTTCAAAATACTCTTGTAAATTAGAAGTTTACAATCTAGGCTAAGTTTCGAGTTCCTGCCAATGAGCCAATGTAATTGTGTTAGCTTAAGTTTCATTTGTGTTAGCTTTGAGTCAATATGATGTTTCCATGCAAGGCGACGATCAAGATGTATACCAAGATATCTCACATAACTATGGTGAGGAACAATGTGATTATTAATTCGAACGGGTGAACAATTATCTCTTCACAGGGTGAAGGTCACATGAATGCACTTTTGAACGTTCACTTTAATTCTCCATAATTTTAACCACAACTCCAACTGAGTTATATGTTGCTGAAGATTTATGGAGGCTTGATATGAGTTTTCGTGAGAACTTAGACACGCTGTATCATCAGCAAACGTAGAAATGTGGACAGTTTCACTTACAGGCATATCGCAGGTATATATCAAATATAAAACTGGTCCAAGAATGCTACCTTGTGGTACGCCTGAGGAAATTGGTTTGGATAAACTAACGAAGTCTCCTTCAGCAACAGAAAATTTTCGTCCAATTATGTAACTTTTCAGTAGGTTGCTTATATTACAAGGCAAGTGAGCGGTCAGTTTCAGAAATAGACCTTCATGCCAAACTTTGGCAAAAGCCTGAGAAACATCAATCAAAATAGCTGAACAATACTTCTTCTCTTCAAAAGTCCTTCTTATCACCTGAACCAATCTATGGGTGTGCTCAATTGTGCTATGTCTACTTCTAAAACCAAATTGATGGTCTGGGATACACCCACTATCCCTTAGCATTGGAGACGATTTATTCATAAGCAACTTTTCAAAAACCTTTGAAATAGTCGGTAATAGGCTTATGGGTTTATATGACACGGTTTTGGTTAGGTCCTTACCCGGTTTTGGAATCATTTTAACTGTGGAAATAATCTAGTGGTCAGGATAGTATTCAAGCTGTAAAATGGCATTGAAATTAAATAGCATGATTCTGACTGCAATACTGGGGAGTTCTTTCAACATTCTGTTACTTATACAGTCTATACCAGGAGATTTTTTCGGGTTTATCTCAGAAATTAACTTTTGAACCTCACGCAACCTAAATTTAAGGGTCGAGGGGGTAATGCAACTACGCTCGGCAAATTAACATCATCAGTACATTTGTGTGGGGTAAATACATCTTTCAAGTATTCGGCAAACAAGTCTTGTCCAATCTCCACTGATATTACGTAGAGGTGGCTTGTACTCAACGGGTCTTTTAAGGTTTTTTGTAGCACGCCATAAAGAATAATTGGAGTTAGGTGTAGCATCGAGGCCCTCCAGATATTTTTCAAACGATGTAGTTTTTTCAAATGCTAGCAAGTCTGTAAGCCGCTTTGTGCAGTCTCCAAGTCTCTGCCTCTGCAGGGGCGATCTATGTTGTTGCCAATCTCTTCTAGCTCTTCGTTTTTCCGCTACGAGACGTTCAATGTCTTCAGATGTGACCTAAAGTAGTCTGCGGATGTTTAGTTGTTGCAAGCTGAGCTGCTTGTTTAATATTTTTACTTAAAGTTGCAAGGCTATACTCCACGTCCTCCGTTGTTCGTAGCAAAATATTTTCTGAACAATTGCTGCTGAGATATTTTTTAAAACTCAACCAGTTGATGCGACTGATCATATTTGTATCAGGAAAAAACAAATGTCTTCTAAGCGGGTTACAAATAGTTACAATGGTTGGAGAATGATCCGGAGATAAATTCATGGAAGCTTCTACTGTCACTAAATCTCGAAATATTTTTTGTGACAGCAAAATCTATTACATCCGGAATTTTTTGTCTGTCAGTAGGCCAGTATGTAGGCTGACCACTCGAAGCAACATCCAAATCATTGCTGCTAATAGCGTTGTACAATGCTCGACTTTGCATTATAATCGCCAGCTGCCAAGACCTTTAAAAAATTGTTCATACTGCTCCTCGGTTATTGAAAACCAGGGATGAGAGTAGACGGATGATATTACTATATCATTAAAAAGATTTTCAACGCAAATAGTTGTGGCTTGCAAATAGTCTTCACGCTTGCTGTCTAAAAAATGTTGTTTCAGTCTAGACTTTATTAAAATTTCTGAGCCGCCGCATGCTCTTCCTCTCAGATCCTTGGTATCATAAAATGTGAATCCATTAATTCAGAGACCAGCATGATGTGAATGTTATTTTCCGTGAGGAAGTGTTCGAGTTCGTTTGGCGAATGCCATTTGCATTCCAGAAACATATTTTCAACGAAATTATTTTCTGTTCACAATTGCTTGAAGCAAAGTATTCTTCATTTGTAGCATTTGTTGCATCAATGCTAGTAATACTAGTTGTAAAATTGTTTATTGTTTGCACAAGGTTGTCAATAGTAGCTTCAAGACGAGTAAAATTGAAGCTTGAGTTAGCATCTGCTATGGTATTTGGTGATGGAACATTTTTTTGTGGAACAGTGTTGATTTTTACGGCGTCGGCATACGATGCATGAGTATTGATTGGTCGGGCCATTTGGGGATACGAAGTAGAGAAAATATGCTGATTTTGAACTGATGTAATTGATAACATCGAATAAACAACATACAATAACAAAATGCGATACAAAGGGAGTAGAAGATTCTTAAATCTTCAAGACTTTAAATCAGTGTAAAATTAAACCTCATCGAGTATAGACGTGCATTTTAAGTAAAATGTTCTGAAGTGTCACCTTTGTATAGTTAAAGTAAATAAAATTGTTATAAATTTAAAAATTCTAAAAACTGGTGTTATTTATTTTGCAATAAAGAACTCACAACAAAACGTTTATAAAAGGTGTAAACGTAACAATATCTTATAAGTAACGCTGCTATTGATCCTTAACATATACAAATTGAGTTATTATAAAATTTAAATCTAGAACCAAAGCATTAACAATACACAAGAAATAATAAAGTTAAAACTAATAAAGATATATCTAATCGAAAAAAATGTAAAAAATTAAATTAATAGCATTAAATGATTTATAAAGCTCCTTTTTAAATCAATTTGCGTGGCCTATTTTCTGTATTTGGTAAAGTGTTACTCATATTCATAATATTAATTAGACCATGTTATTTAGGTTAGTATTACTCATATTCATCATTTTTATTGAATTTATTAAAACTGCCAATTTGTCATTCATCATATAATTTTATTTTTTGTATTTTTCACCTAAATTAAAATTTTTACATTAGTTTTGTGTATATATAAAAACGATAACTATAATAAAGCGATACAGTCGAAGAGAGTCGGTAAAAGTAAAAGACTTCGTTTTTAATAATAAACAAGTCACATTATATTGGCGCAGCCTGTTTTTTTTTTTTTTTTGTAGAAAGAAAAGGAAAAAATCCTACCTAAATATTTGAGACATGGTAGTTTTTGGCACCATCATGCTATTGGTAAGTCTACTACAAGGGAAAATTTAGAAAGAAAGTTACAAAGGACACAAGAAGAGGCCAAAAAAATTTCAGAACGAGTGTGGGATATTGTTGAATATCTTAACAACAGCAAAGAGTATAAAGAGCTTTTGAAGGAAAAATAAGAAGCCAGGGAGAAATTACTGAGTTCGAAAAAATTAATATGTTATTAGAGGAACTACATACGTGACAAAAACATCAAGAACCATCAATAAGAGCAGAATTAAAGGAATATTTGAAGGTCAACAGGATCCTTAAGCAGCATAACGAAAGTCTAAGGAAAACTATCACGGAAGCCGAACAACAAATAAAGGAGAGCGAACAGGAAGCAGAAGCATTCAGAGATTTAGCAGGACATATCAACTCTAACTTAACTCCGGAAGAATTACATCATCGACAATAGAGAAATACTCGAGGAGAACAACAAACAAATCAAAGCACTGCAATCCAAATTACGACAGCTTTCCAGCTCGAGTCAAAGAAAACGACTAACACATACTACAGTAGTACAAATAGCAACAATATAACAATGCCGCACATACACGAAGTCATGAAACAGATCGAATTAGTGTACCCGTGGTACCCGGGGCACCTAGCCAGGACCTAAAATCCGAGGTGCACAGATTTATAATGGGATGTAAACTAATGAAGCTGAACTTCCACCTGACCAAATCCAGGCGATAACATGTATAAAACAGAGGTTGCTTTTTAGAGCATTTGAGCATTTCAGCAATAGGCAATTCGTTTTCTGAGGGATAAACTTAGGTGTTGCAAACAAGGCATCAATGAACCAGCAAACCTTTTTGGTGCAAGCTTAGAATCCCTCGTAATATAAGGGAACGAAGTTTTAGATTCTGAATACGGCAACGCACAAGGAGCAATTGCCAGTAAGAAGTTTCATAACGGGACTAAGAAATCAAGTTATGACAAATAGGTTGATTGGCAAGGAAGAAAGTACGTTAGCCCAGCTGGTGGATGAAGTAGAAAAGGCATATCGTTTCTATGGAAAAGCACAGACAAGAATAGTCAACACTTTATTTCAAGGCTCACTTTGCCATGAAGGACATCACACGAGCGAACAAAGTTTAACAGGAATGAATACACCCATTTGTAACATGTGCCTAAAATATGGCCATGAAATAGGCCGAAATAATAATTCACGGCCATTGCAAAAAGACCCCAAGGAGTATGCACAATATAAGAAAATTTCGATGCGAAGACAGACGTGTGGATTTTGCGGGAATTTTGGACACAGTTTTTCTGAATGCCGAAAGCGATTAAAAGGTTTGTTTTGCAGAGCTTTTAACATCCCAGGGCGTTAACAGAATAGATTTTGCGAAAGGAACAACACAGGATTTAGACAAAAAAATAACTCATTGACACAAGATTCTAGAGGGCAATTTGCATGGACAGCATGAAATAATATTGTATGTTTCAAATGTAATCAAATCCGACATTTCGCGAGCACTTGCGGCCAAAATAAGCTATTTACAAACAATAACAACATGAGAATAAAGTTAAACGACGAAAACAACATCCCACGCCCGGGAAACCAATAATGGCCCCACCATGCCCTGATGGTTGGAAAGCCGAAAGTATGAGCAAAAATAAAAAAAGGCAGTTAGAAGATTTTAATGTCAGCATGAATATTATTGCTACAGAAGAAAACATTGTGATTCCAAAAAACACAAGGCGTACAAGCGGAAAGTTTGCTCTACGTTTTACTCTTATGGACAACCAAGGAATTTTTCCAATGTATTAATACAATAGTAGAAATCTACGATAATTGAAAAGAAAAAATTAAAATATCTTTAAAACCAACGATAAGTACAACGTACGAGTATTCTTCAAACTTATCTACGAAAAACTATTAGAAGTGATGGCCCAGTAAACAAGCAAAGAATGGTATTCCTTTATTACTTGTGGAGTGTAGTGAAAATAGGCTCATTATTACCAGATGTAAAACTGAGGGACTTCATGACAACTAAACTAAAAGGAGCGTTCGGGGACAGTATACACTAAGGAAGTAATCGAAGTGAATCATTTCCGTTTTGAAGTAGTTGCTCCGGCATGTCATTACTTGCAGATGGAATACTGGGTCGAGATTCGCTGTGGAACAGAACTATTATAGATGCCATCGATAAAAACGTCTCCTTTATAAACAACAAGCATTGCATAAGCATACCACTAGTGAGAGAAGACAAACTGTACGAAGTTTGCGTCGAAATAATCCCAGCCAGAGCCCTATCAATATGTATGTGTCAAAGCGATCATGCCAGACCAGGATATTCTAATTAAGAAGTCGAAAATTGAAAATAATGTACTGACGGGAAACACATTTACTACTATAACCAATGGAAAAGGACTAGTTAACATCATTAACACCAGTGAGATGGAAATTATTTTAAATTTAAAAAACCAACTGAATTTCGAGTACTCTGACGACTTCAAAGTCTTGAAGACAAAACAAAGGTTGCCCAAAAGTGAGCAGAAAGCAGACCAAAGATGTAATAGAATATGGGAGATGATTAAATTGGACGACGATCTCAATCAAGGGGAAAGGAAAGCGATGGAAAGAATTTTGCAAAAAATCAAGGGTGTATTTTATCTTCCTGAACCCAACTGACATATACAACGGTATTAAAACGTGAGATACCAACAATACCTGAAACCAGCCCTATAAATAGGAAACAGTACCGTCTTCCTGAGGTGCACAAAAGTGAAATTAATAGGCAAGTGCAAAAAATGCTTGACCAAGACATCATTCAACACAGAAAGTCGCCCTAGAACTCACCAGTAATTCCAGTTCCTAAGAAGTCGGACGGTGGTGCAGATGATAAGTGGATGCTAGCAGTGGATTTTAGAGAGCTAAACGAAAAAGCAATAAAAACAGTTTTCCCAATTCCAAGGGTAGACGAAATTCTTGATCAGTGGATATCACCAAGTCCTGGTAGATAAACCTGGCAGAGAAAAAACAGCATTTAGTACGGGACTCTGACATTCTGAATTCAAAATGACGCCTCTAAGAGGAGCCCCAGCAACTTTCCAACGCATCATGAATCACATGTTAACTGGCCTGCAAGGGATTAAATGTTTCGTGTATCTTGAAGTTATCGTTATTTATGCAAGAAATCTATAAGACCACGAAGAAAAACTAGCACAATCAGAGCAAGTAATCTTAAGCTGAATACCAGAAAATGTCAATTATTGAAAAGAGAAATTGTCTATCTTGGACACAAATGCTCGCAAAACGACGTCGAGTCAGACATATCTAGAGTGGAAAGTGTAAGAAAGATCAGAGCACCTACAAACATCAAAGAACTATAGGTATTTTTGGGTTTTGTGAACTATTATAGAAAATTTATTCCTGCTGCAGCAGAACATCTTCTACTACTTACAACGCTGCTAAGAAAAGACGTCAAATTCAAATGGACTTACAAATGTCAACGATCAATGGAGAAATTGAAAAATTGTATAATCAACCCAATTCTTAAATACGTCTATTTCAAAGGGTTTGCTGCTAACAACTGAAGCCAGTGGAGAGTCTCTAGGCGCAGTACTCTCACAGAGAGAGCCGAGAAAGGACCACCCTATCTGTATTACTAGTAGAGCTTTAAACAATTTCGAGTGGCGGTACTTAACTGTAGTAAGCAAATTCCTGGCAATTGTTTGGGCTACGAGGACTCTCCGATCATACCCTTTAGAAAGACATTTTACAGTTTTCACGGATCACGGAACTCTGAAAGGAATTCGAATCTAAGAGACCCAACTTCACGCCTAGCGTGGGTTCGATATAAGCTGTCAGACTTTAATTTTGATATACAATGCAAGCCGGGTAAGAAAAATCAAAACGCCCATGCACTTAGCAAGCTACCCACTTGAGAAACTCCTTTAGCAGTGGTTATTCGTTCAAGGACTAGGCAACAACAGCTAGAAAGCAGTGACCACATGGTAGAGTCAGCAGACGAAATAAGTCAAAGAATTGTCTATCAAGACAATACAATTGCATTGAAAACCAAAGAGGATAACGATAATGACCTTTAAAGCTTTTCATGACCCACCAATGGGAGGACATCAGAGATTTGCTAAAACAAACGGCATGATAAGAAATCAGTACCAATGGAAAGGAATGCAGAATAATACACAATACATACGATGCATGTACACAATAATACGATACATGCCGCCACTAACCAAACACCACAGAAAACTCTGTTTGGATTTGAGTCAGAAATTCCGATGAAATTAAAGAGAAAAACCGAGCCCCTCTATAATGAAAACGAACATCCTGAAGCTTCAGTTGCCAAGATCACACGAACTTGTAAGAGCAAATTTAAAAAGAGCTAAACTGAATTTAAAAAAATGTTACGACAAAAACACAGCTTCTAACATCTTCAAAAGCGGAGAGAAAGTCTCCTTAATCTGGATTGGACCATATTTAGTAAAAGAACCTAACAGTACAGTAACAACAAAGATATTGATAAAGGGGACAGAGAAAATATTCCACAATTTACTTAAAATTTTTAAAAACAAGCGTTTACAACAATAATTTTTTATCAATAAACTTGTATAAGCAATTAACGAAAACCGCAAGGCTCTGAACAGTTTGACTACAGCCAAGCAGAAATCAGAAAACCAGCAACACCGAGACGTAGCGATATTTCAGCTTTTCAAACTCATGGATATGAAAAGTCAAGTCAGCATCCTACAAGAATCCATAGCTCTTGCAAAGATGAACATTTTTAATCCAGTTCTTCTAACCACCACAGAAATTAAAAATTAGAAAATAAACGTGGAAACAGTGCAAGACATGCAGAAGGGAGTGGCTCTTCATAGGCATAGTAACTTGATGATCGTGATCAAGATACCAATTGAAACCATTACTCTGGAAAAATCGTTAATAATTCCTATACCAAGCAGAAGTTTTCGTCAAATAGACATCGCTAATCGATGTAACCCAAAAGTTTCTAATGGTTGGAAGCAACAGGAGTTTAACACCAGCAGTAAAACCCACGCTAAAAACTCCACATCACCCAGATAAGTAATATCAAAACTATTGAGGAACTGAGATTTCAGCAGACTGTATCGAATGGTATAGTATATTTGGTTATAACTATCACGGGAATAGCAGTGACTATAATCATATTCCTGCTATGTAAAAGCCGACGGGAAGTAAAAGTTAAAGTACAGAACGAGATTCCAGAGCGCAGTTCCAATTTGAATAGAATTGTTAGTAATTGTCTGTAAGATTACAGCCGTTAACAATATAACAAACAGAAAACTACGAGTTATTCTCATTATAGTTTTTTTCTATATTTATAATTAATTTTATGTTAAGCATTAATATTTCTGTTTTTATTTTAGCTTACTTTAATAACCTGGTTTCTCTTTAAATTACTTAGAATTAATTTTTATTTTGAACTTCCTTAAGTAAACTGGCTAACACTACACTTACTCATCATTTTTTAAACCATGTTATTTAGGTTAATATTACTCATATTCAACATTTTTATTAAACCATGTTATTTAGGCGAATATTACTCATATTCATCATTTTTATTAAACCATGTTATTTAGATTAATATTACTCATATTCATCATTTTTATTGAATTGATTATAATTGCCAATTTGTTATTCATCATATTAATTGAATTTTTTGTATTTTTCACCTAAATTTAAGTTTTTGCATTAGTTTTGTTTATATATAAAAAGGAGAACTAAAATAAAGTGAGACAGTCGAAGAGATTTGGTAAAAGTAAAAGATTTCCTTTTCAATAATAAAGAAGACACATTAAATTGGCGCAGCCCGTATCCTCCCAGAACCCAACAACTTGGTTATAGCTGTAAACGGCAGAATTAACAAGCTTTTGTGACAATTGCTAGGCAAATCTTTTGGAATTAGCGTACGTTTGATGAAGCAAATTTGCAGGATTGAAAATTTAAAAGGATCAAGTATCTTCTAAGTTGCAGTAAAGGTAAATATAATTTAACGTTATGTAATACACAAGATGAAACGTTCGATAATGTTAGGTATGACCTGCTGTTATTTCAAGCTAACTTTATGGAAACCATCGTATTATTAATACTTATAAAAATATTTTCAAAAGGATTTTTTCAACTGCAACAAGAAATAAAGCCAAGAGCCATGGAAGCAACATGCAACGCGAAAAATTGGCACCGTAATATTGAAGCAATAAAAGAGAGAAAGAAGTGATGGTAATGGCATACCATTTAAAAATGGGCGATTGTGAGGTTTGCACAAATCAAAAAATGTCTAAAGGGCCGTTTAATTAACCACGTCAGTGTAGACCTAATCAAATATTAGAACCTGAACAAATATTAGATTTATTATATTTATTGTTAAGTGGTGTATACATCCTAATATTTTCGATATTAGCTGGTAAAACACTCTATAAACAAAATTTTCTTGGAATGATTAGTAGTCATAATGAAAAATGAAGAATGGCTGGTAGAACACACTATATGAAAAAGAATTCCTGGCAGTGGGACATCTGAAATAGTTTTGAATTAGCATAATAATTTCTAATTTTTTCATGTCAAGATTAGTGGTCATAATGAATTGAACGAGCTTAAAAGAAATTACACACCATATACAGTTAGAAGTATAGGTGTGTATATAGTTACGTATCATTGATAGTACGATGACTGAAATATTTTCAGTGTTTTTAACATAACAATTTTTTTTTAATTTAATGTAGGGATTAAATGTTATAACAAACGAATAAAAAATTGTGGTTGCCTAGAAATCACGTTATTGAGCCAAGGGACTGGAATTTTACATCTTAAAAATATCTAAGTGTTTTTAGCATAACACGTTTTGAAAATTTCTTAGGATAATTGCATAGATAAATACACTCTATGCAAATGGGGGTTTAGGGACTCGTTTTAGGATATATGAGAGTGGGATATCTGAAATAGTTTTGGAAAGCGATTATTTGTTTAACATAATAATCTATAAAAATTTCACGTAGAGATTACTGTTCTGTATGGAACAACACAATATGCCAAATAATTTTAAAAAAACTTGTAAATATGCGACTTTTTTAACAGAGTAGTTTTTTAAAATTTCTTGGGAAGAAGTACTCGTAACCATGTGCTGCCAACACCTCAAGCCTAAGGACTTTGTCTTCAGTGAAGCAACTTTCGTAATACGAGATATACAACTCCAGTTAAGTCCTGATATAGTCCTGATATAGATTTCACATGATGTTGAATGAGTAGTGTGGACGAATCGTTGGATTGGGAGAGAGCCTTTCTTTTACAAATTGTCCGTAAAGTTCTCACAAGCAGTATTATTTGTTCTATAAAGTATTCATTGTATGGTCTTTATAGAACTTCGACTATCTAGACCTGTGCAACTGGGGGAAAAAGGGAGCCCAGTCCCCTGAAGTCAGCAGGGGTACAACTGGAAGCTCCACGTTATTTCCACGGGAATCAGTAAGCTCGCAGAGTTCCATTATTTGTCGCTTTAGACATTTAACTGTTCTCTGGCTGATTATTGAGGTTGGCCCCTATATGGCAGTATCGTGGTGGTTGTGGTTTCGCGGCACCATATCAGGTTTGTTGTTTTATATGGTGGTCAGGATCATTTCGCCGTTACTGACACGCTAGGGGAATGAGCCAGTCCAGTGAGCATGCTAGACATTTGTTTTGGACAGGAGTTGGAAAGTTTCAAGCTCTTCAGTAAGGAGTGGTGGTTTGCAGCCCTGCTCTGGAATCATTGAAATTGCTACTAGGAAGGACCTGTTGCTAGAATTAGACTTCGGCCTCCGAGGGTGTGAGTGGCGCTGCTTTTCACTCACAGTGGTTTGACCACCATCTGATTAAGGCACCATAGCCAGGCGCAGATGTAAATCTTATCACGTAATTTCGGAGAAAGTAAGGTGGTGGCGCCATATATTTCCAAACAGTTCCATAAAGTGAGGTATAATGTACTTCGCATGAAACTTGCTGCTTTTGGTGTCAGTGATAATTTCTCCAGCTCCAGATTTATATCGAATTTTCTCAGGAATCACACTCTACGAAATGTAACAGATAGGATTTCGTCAGGCGACTTCAAGATTAATTCAGCGATACCGCAATGCTCCGTTCGTTTTCTTACCCTATTTCTTATTTTCCTAAGTGACTTTCTTTGTTAAACTTTTAACCCTATATTGCCATTCATATTGATTTGTAACAGCCCGAAACAGTTGGAAGTACATGTCAAAAGGCGGAACATGGATAATACGCTCAATCATTATCTCGCAATAATCATAGAGTGGAATTTTTGAAGTTTCTAAAAAAGCTTTGAAGTGCTTCGGTCTAAAAAACGGTGTAAGAGAAGCTTCCAAAGTCTATTTTGGAGTTGCTCGATCGTGTACAGGAGAGGGTCAAGAGGCTCACTGGGGACACTAGGGTACTCAAGTATATTGATTAACTAGAGCATCGGCGCAATGTGGGATGTGCTCTAATGAAATTAGGGAACTTTTTTTCCGTTACTCGCACGTTTTTACGTTTAACGATTTCACAGTGCATTCAGTTGTGGTTGATTGGCCAGTGAGTCCCACTATACGCATTGTAACGTGGTTTTATTCATCGGCTGGGGTAGCATAGCCGTGTCCAAGTTCGTACTTACGGATCCACAAACCTTAAGTAATAAGATGCTTGATTTTCCCTTATCTAGGGCTTACAGCAATTTCTTTATTGAATTTTAAATCTTATTGTTCTATATATATTTAGATAAATAAGAGAATCGAGAAATAATCACGATAACTAAAGATAAGCAGGTGATGAGCCGAAATACAACAGGTTCGGTTATTTACAGGTTCGGGTTCTGGAGGAGCCGAAATAGAACAGGTTGGGTTATTATCAGGTTCGGGTCCTCGATGAGCCGAAATACACCATGTTTGGTTATTTACGGGTTCGGGTTCTGGAGAAGCCGAAATAGAATAGGTTCGGTTATTAACAGGTTCGGGTTCTGGATGAGCCGAAAGACAACAGGTTCGGCTATTAACAGGTTCGGGTTCTCGATGAGTCGAAATACAACAGGTTCGGGTTCTCTATGAGCCGAAATACAACAGGTTCGGCTATTAACAGGTTCAGGTTCTCGATGAGCAGAAATACAACAGGTTCGGCTATTAACAGGTTCGGGTTTTCGATGAGCCGAAATACAACAGCTTCGGTAACTAAATATTTACAATGTTACTTAACTCTAGGTTTCTATAATACTACAATTTGTCTTAAGCTAGGGGAACAGTCAGCCGAAGCCGCTGCGGGGAACAGTCGGCCGAAGCCGGTGTGGGGAACAGTCAGCCAAAGCCGCTGTGGGGAACAGTCAGCCGAAGCCGCTGTGGGGAACAGTCAGCCGACGCCGCTGTGGGGAACAGTCAGCTGAAGCCGCTGTGGGGAACAGTCAGCCGAAGCCGCTGTGGGGAACAGTCAGCCGAAGCCGCTGTGTATTATTTATCATACCCAGCCCCTTGCCGGGTATATACTCAAAATTCCTCTGAGCTTACCGAAGTAAACCAGAAGGCTTGTCGTATAGATCGTTTCTATCGTCAAGACTTTGATGCTACGAAAACCCTGTCTTGTGGGCATCGCAACATGCCGACGGTGTATCAACTTAGATCACTTATACAAATATTCTCATAGATTGTATGAGAATTATAAGCTGATATACCGTCTACATGTGAAAACACAAGCATCCCCAGCAACCATCTTGGTATGCAATACGGGCACTCCCAGCAAGCGTTATAGTCAAACCAGCAAACAAAATGGAATCGGAGCCGGGAGAACTAACGTTGATCGTAAAACTAGGCGTGTAATGTGGAAGAATATGAATTCCTCCCATAGAATTCGTATTTCCACGTTACAGCATTACAGGGAAAATTCGCTTTTTAGCGAAACAGTGCGTAGGTGTAATTAGATCCCTCTAGAGGTCGTTCCTGTCAGTTCCAATGTAGGAAAGTTCAAATCGAATGTTCACAAACACTACTCTCTCTTTCTTCCTCCCCACAACCTAGATTTCAAGTTCTGGCACATTGCATTGCATGTATAGAGGTCATCTCCTGAGTGCTGGTCCAAAGAAAAAAACACCACGGCGAGTCATAATTTAATAATGTTTTAATTAACACATGGTTCTGACTCGCGACCCAGATAACTTATGCTGACAACTTAGCCACATCTGTCATGAACAGAAGCAGAATATTTCTGAGTAAAGTTGCTGTCGTATCTATCGCATAAAATGCGGGACAGATTACCTGCATAAAATGCGGGACAGCTCACCTGCATAAAATGCGAGGTGGCGGAACGCTGTACCTGAATGAATAGATATCACCCTAATGAAAGAACGACATATACACCAATTTAGTGAGATATCTGAAATAATTTTAATCTCGGAAAAATCTGAGTTCTTTCAACATTGTAATTTTTTTAAATATCTTGAGAAGTTTAGTGCTTTTAGTGAAAACAATTTGGCTGCTATGCAGTGTATGAAATGGAACCATGACAGCGCCCTAACCTATATACTTCAGATGTTGGAAAAATCTACGATTTTACTAACATGTTTGCTACCAGTCTGATATCCAGCCTATATCCACGTATCCTCCATTTGGTGTTCTTTAAAAGAAATTGCCAGCTTAATATTGATTCTCCAGTACAATCTAAAACGCGGCTTGATAATGATGTTATCGTGTCGAAAGCACTTGCCGATGGTACCAAACAGTAACGATAGCTTTCACCGATAGGAACGACAACATTATTTCATTTACTGGCGGAACAAATCCAAACAACTTCATACTCCAAAAAGTATTTGACAGCGCCGTAGTTAACAAAGCTAGAGTGGCTATTTTTAAGGAATTTTTGTGTTAAACTAACAAAAAATAAAATGTTATTTTACCATTTGATTAAAGGCTCTTTTATATGTTTTAAATTTAAAGAATATCTGCTATTTAAAAGTGTGTAAGAATATCTATATGAGTTTAGATTTTGTAGCAATTTAAATTCTACATTTTGTTTTTCAAACAACCAATTTAACGTGAAATTTATAGTTTTACGTCTAAAAAACACGCCGCGAAAAATTGTAATAAATTGCTTTTCTAGAAGAAATAAGCTTTCCTCGGATACCATCTACTTGTATAAACAGCACATATTTATTTTGTAGAAGCTTTGCAAACATCGCCTTCAAATAGAGTTTTTCTCTTTTTATATGTAAAAATTAAAAATGTGCACCTTCAAAATATTCTTTTGTTTTTTTTTTTTAATTTTTTAGCTGTGCCCTTTTTAAATATTTTCACAGTTATTAGCTCAAGAACTTCTTTGTGTTCTTATTTTTCATACGTTATAAAATTGTTATTCCATATATATGTTCGCTGGGGTTTTTTTTATTAATCCCTTCATTGGAAAAATGCCGTTGGAACATTTTTACACTAACAAAAAAGAAGCGTTAGTATCGATCATTATTTCAACCATAACACATCGTTTGTTTTATTAAAATCGTAGGAATCGTGTCTAACTTTTAATTTGATACTTACATCGTACATTTTTTGGCGCCCAACGTGGGCACGGTTCAATAAAATCATTTTAAAACAATTAAACATTATTTAAACAAAATAAATAATATTCAGTTTCGCAATTATAATATTGTGCAGTTACATACGCTCTCTTTTATTTAATTATTACAACAACAACACAATAAATATAACACCCTATTTTCAATTAAAAGCAATAACTAAATTAAAGGAATTCACTAAGCATGGCCGAACTGGAGTCACTCCTAAAACAGAGACAAATAGCAAAAGGTAATATAACAAGAATTAAAAATTTGGTTTCATCAGGAATGTCAACAGCTGAACTAGAATGCCGTCTTGCTTTGGTAGAGGCTTATTTTAAACAACTTTTAAAAATTCAATCGGACATCGAACAAATCAATTCATCAGATGTAGCAAGAGCTGATATAGAGGAATGTGCATAACAACAAAATCGAAAATAATACAATTGTTAGGAGATAATTACAAACGATCATCAGGCACAGTGCCCTTTGCAACAACAAGTAAATTACCCAGCATAGATTTACTAAAATTTGATGGTAAATACTCTAATTATAAAAATTTCATTTCATCGTTTAAGCAATTTGTTGACAAAGATTTATCGTTATCTAAGATTGAAAAGTTCAATCACTTGTTGCATTGTCTATCCGGCCAAGCGTTGGACACGGTACGCGCCTTTGAAGTTTCAGCCGAAAACTATGAAAAAGCTCTGAAAAGATTCGAAGAACGCTACGATAACAAAACATTAATATTTTTAGAACATATTCAAAATCTTTATGATCTTCCAAATATACAAAAGTCTAGTGGTGTTAAATTGCGAAATTTATAGATAGTGCCTCTGCAATTTATGGTTCGCTTAAGTCGTTAGGGAATGAAGAAGAAATTTGCAATGCATTAATCATTCTCATTGTCATGCAACCGATGTCAATTTTCAGATGAGATGGAAGGAAAGTTTAGATTTTTCAAATCCACCAACTTGGAAAGATTATTGCACGCACTTGGAAAGAAGATGTCAATTTTTGGAATCTTCGGAAGCACATTCTTATCTAGCGCAAACAGTACCCTTTTATATAATCAAAACCATTCAAATCGTTTTTAACATCGTCAGAACAATCGCTTATCGTTTTTTACTCAACAGCAAAAGTTATGCGGTTTTGGTAAGACTCTTGAGCATTGGATAAGTGAGTGCAAGAAACTACAAGCACTAACATTTGAAAATCAATTCAACACTGTAAAGAAATTAGGACTATGTACCAATTGCCTCAAGGAAGGACATACTGTCAATAAATGTAGATCGAAGAATAAATGCAAATTATGACAAAAGTCGCATCATACGCTGTTACATCATCCAACATAAGATTCCCAGTCACAGAATATCGATCCATCACCCACAGTATATGCTTCCACCTCAACAGCAAGTGTAAATATGCACCTTGAAAAATCAAGAGACGTAACTATTTTAGCTACTGTGGTAGTTCTTGTGCAGGATAAAAATGGAGAATGGAAAGTTTGTCGTGCTTTGTTAGACTCCTGTTCACAGGTAAATCTTATATCAGACAAATTTGCTCAACTGTTACAATTGCCAAGGCAGAAAACAGCGATTAATATCCTAAGTGTCGGGAATACCACATCTGAAATAAAATTTGAAACAAACACAGTAGTTCGTTCACGATACAATTCGGCCTCATTTTTCATAAAATTTTACAAGACAAACCTTGATATTCGAAACTGGAAACTACCACCGAATATTGACCTTGCAGATGAACATTTCACCGAATCACATCCAATTGATATGCTTCTGGGAGCAGATACCTTCTTTGAAAGCATCGATGAAAGCAAAATAAAACTTGGATCAAATTTGCCATATTTAAAAGAAACATGTTTTGACTACGTCGTTTCAGGCACCTATCAAACACTTCCTAATAATACTAATTTTCGTTCAAATAGCACTCTTAAAATGATAACGGTGATGATGTGTTGAACAAACAACTCGAGCTTTTGTGTTCAATGGAAAAAGTTTCATCACTAACAATAAAAGCTCATCCGCAGCATCAAATGTGTGAAGATCACTTTAAAAAATATGCTAACATAACCGATAATAGGCAAATTCAGGTAATGCTACCATTTAAAGATGATCCGTTGCTCCTTGCTAACTCGCAGCCATTAGCACGTAAACGTTTTTTGTCGTTAGAGCAACGTTTGGAGCGTGATGATGCTATTAGAGAACAATACGTTGATTTCATGAGAGAGTACGAACGAATGGGTCATATAACTCAAATAGAACCAAATTTAAGCGAACCGCACTTCTATTTATCACATCAATACGTTTTGATATCAAATAGTACAAGCACCAAATTGCGCGTAGTTTTTGATGCTTCGGCTAAAACATCATCGATGAAATCGCTCAATGATATTTTATGCACTGGACCAACCATTCAAGACGAATTATTTTTATTGCTGCTAAAATTTCGATTGTGGAAATATGCCTTAACGGCTAATATTTCCAAAATGTACCGAATGGTTCTTTTACATCCTAAGCATAGACAGTTTCAACTGATACTTTGGCGTGAAACTAAAAATCAACCAATTCGCACATATCAATTAAACACTGTCACTTATGGTATGTCTGCATCTCCATTCTTGGCTATACGCAGTTTACACTATCTAGCTGATCACTTCCGCGATCAATACAAAATTGGATCGGACGTCGTTAAAACTCATAAATTTGCTGAGTGGTACAAACGATTTAGAACAATCTAGTTAAAAATGAAACTACAACTTAATTGTTAGAAGGTGGATTTCAATTCACAGAATTTAATTCAAATAACTCAACTTTTCGACCAGCGATAACTGAAAATAAATTTATCAACATAATGGAACCGGCAGTTACTAGTGCCCTTGGAATTACTTGGGACTCTATTGCGGATCAGTTCCTTTTTTCATTTAAACCAAAAAAGAAATATACAATAATAACAAAAAGAACAATCCTCTCTTTGATATCGTCAGTTTTTGATCCAATGGGTTTGGTGTGTCCGCTAGTAATTCGCCCACGAATGCTTATGCAAGATTTGTGGATATCAAAAACTAATTGGGACTCGGAAGTTTCTCAGTAAACAAAAGATGTATTATTGTCATTTATAAGCGATCTTGAAAACTTGCACTTCATAAAAATTTCTCGTTTTGTTTTTCATTACAGTTGCATGGTTGCAGCGATGCGTCAATTCGTGCATATGGATGCTGCTTTTATGCAAGAACAACAGATAACTATGGCAATATTTATGTCCAACTTTTGACAGCAAAATGTAGAATTGCACCAACAAAAAAGAAAACAATGCCGCAGTTGGAACTTTGTGGAGCACATCTACTTGCAACACTGTATGACAAAATTCCTCCTGTATTTGAAAAATTGCAACCACAAACTTTTCTTTGGTCCGACTCAACTGTAGTCTTACAATGGCTGCAAAAACATTCGTCTACACTTCTTACTTTTGTCGGCAATCGAATATCGGATATACAGAAAAAACGGAAAATTGCACTTGGCGCCATGTTCCCACATCTTCCAATCCAGCAGACATAATTTCTAGAGCAGATAATGTAATGGAATTGTCATAATCTATTTGGTTGCAGGGTCCAAATTTTCTTCAACAATCGATTGATTCAAAACGATCCTGAGATAAAAAATACTAGTCTTAATTGCCAAATTGATGAAAATCCTATTGTTGAATTGACAAACCGCATAAGTTCTTACAACCGTATTCTCATAATATGTACAATGTTCAGATTTAAACAAAAGAATAAACATGATCAAGTAACATCAGAAGAATTACGCAGAACTTTACATCGCATTATATCGAACATTCAACAGCATCATTTCCGTGAAAGGTACAAGTCTTTAGAGAAAAATTTACCAATAAGAAATTCATTAAAAGCCCTTAGTCTTTTTATTCAAGTTGTCGATCGATTTTCTTTAATACGAGTTGGAGGTCGGTTGGAAAACACGTACATTCCCGAAAACCGAAAACATCCATTCCTGTTACCCAAGGATAGTTATTTCGTAAACACTTTAATACGTCATATTCACGTTTCGAATTATCATGCGCTGGTCCAAAGGCTCTGCAGGCATTCATTCGACAAAACTTTTGGATTATTGGAGCCAGATTAATAACAAGAAAAATTGTACGTACTTGTCCTAGCTGTATTCGTTATCAGCCTAAACTACTAAACCAAGTAATGGGCGCATTACCGGCAAATCGGGTAACAATTTCACGACCATTTGAGAACTGTGGTGTAGATTTCTGTGGACCGATTTATACTTATTTAAAAATACGAGCGGAAATTGCCGTATAAGTGCTACATTGCAATTTTTGTTTGCTTTTCGACAAAAGCAGTTCATATAGCGATTGTTTCTGACCTTACTTCAGAAGCATTTATCGCATCGGTGAAAAGATTGATCGGCCGTCGGGGCGAATTTTGTGGGTGCTAGTGCACAACTAACGGAGCTTAAAAAATCATTTACAAATAAGTCTTTTTAGAATAACGTTTTAAATTATTGTAATAAAAACTTTATTAAATTCAATTTTATTCCCCGCAGAGCTCCCCATTTCGGAGGCCTCCGGGAAGCAGCTGTCAAGTTTGCTAAAGGCTATCTTTTCCACACACTATCCAACGCAAAGCTAACGTATGAAGAACTGACAACAAGTCTTATCGAGATTGAGGCCATTATGAATTCACGACCGATATCAGCGTTATCAAGTGATCCCACTGACTTCGAGGCATTACCGCCTGGACATTTATTAATTGGTGCACCTCTCAAGCGAAATATCGAATGTCAAGGAATCAGTCATCTAGAAAGATGGAAACGTATAACCGCAGCAAAACAACAATTTTGGAAAAAATGGTCATCTGATTACTTGAACTAGCTTATACACAAAAAAATCGCTGGTCGCAGACACAGCCTAATATTCACATCAACACGTTAGTGTTAATCAAGGACGACAATATGCTACCAGTGAGGTGGTTATTAGGTCAAGTCGTAGCTTTACACCCAGGAAACGACGGCAAAGTAAGGGTTGCTGATGTCAAAACCACTTCAACCCTATTTAGACGGCCTATTCAAAAGCTAGAAATTTTATTACATTCTTGAAAGACGAAGCTTTCAATGTCCCCGGAATGTATGTGATATGTTCGTTTGGTTTTTTTTATTAATTCCTTCATTGAAAAAATACCGTTTGAAATATTATGTACTCTAAGAATATTTTTATATTAATAAAAAAGAAACGTCAGTATCGAACATTATTTCAACCATAACACATCGTTTGTTTTATTAAAATCGTAGGAATCGTGTCTAAATTTCTTAACAATGAAATTTTTATATCAGAAGATAGAATAATAAGGTAACTCATAATATCATGATTTTAAGCTAGTCTCGATCATTTTCTTGTGCTAAATAATTGACCATGTGTTCGCCTATCGGAAGAGGATTGAACTCTATTATCTCGCAACCATGGCAAAGTATTTTGGCATAATTATTCCACTTTTTTCTTAACTCTTTGCACACCAACTACCATTCTGGCTGGCATACCAAGTAAAGACGATCTTCTCCAAATACCAGTTCTACTAGCAATATTTTATTTTGTAATTATTTCTAGTTAAAACATGAATTTATAGCTGATACCGTTACTTTTTTAACATTAGACATTGTGATACATGTACAAGAAAACCCGGTCTACATGTAGGCGACTGTTTCATGCATTATCACACTAGAATAGTTTAAAAGAAATAAATTATTATTTTGCTAAATTAATTTACCCTAATATACGATAAATTTTTATATTATTAATCAATATTTAAATATTTTAGAGATGTATAATACACTGCTACAAAAACTTCATCAAAATAGTTTTTTCGGTTTATGTTATAAAAAAAATGTCAACCAAATTAAATATTTTAAATTTGAATTTATTTTAAGATACATTCAAGTTATCAAATTTTTTAAGTTAATTCTCGTTAATAAAAAATAATTTTTCCAAAAACTGCAGCATTTTTTTCAAAGTATTGTGATTACAAAATATTTCCTCAAAGTCCTTGGAGTTGACTACCAACAGGCGCAAAAAATGCACGGAGCGCAAAGGGTTAATAATGAAATGACTTGATCAGAAGATAGGATAAGGTATTTCGTAAGATGTTGGTTTTAAGCTATTCTCGAACATTTTCTTTGTGTTAATAATTGAACATGAGCAAAATTTGAATAGCTTCCTGAGCCCCTTCTTTCAATTCGCCTATTGGAAGAGGTTTGGACTCTATTATCTATTATCTCTATATTTAGCTGTATTTATGTTACATTTGCTATTTATTGCCGATAATATAATGTAAACTTAAAAACTTCCTCGCTTATTCCAGTAATTTAAGAAGTTATTTCATAATTTTGGAAAAATCTTCTGGTCGTATTTCAATCATTTGTGGGGACACAGCTAACAATCGGTCTTTTAACAATCAAACCAGTCATTATAGGCTCTCATTATTAAGAGTTCATTGGTTTTGATTAAACTCTTTTTTTGGTTCTCATGTATTCTTCTTTATTTAAGATCATAGGCAAGGCAATATGGTATACCGAATTGCAATGCTTGTTTATTGAAGGAATTCTATTCTTCAGATCTTCAGGATTCCGAGAAAATTCCGAATTTTGCAATCTACATATTGAGCTCTTCCAGTCAGTTGGAGCTCGAAGTTTACATTAACGTAATAACCATAATTTTCAATGCATAGGGAAGTTAACTTTTCGGTTTATTTATTAATATATTATATATTACTGGATGACTTTAAAGCCGTATCATTTCTTAAGCGCAATGAAACCAGTGAGGTCATAACATTTTGTTTGCAAATATTCTGGTAAAGGTGATACACCATTTTATTAGAGTTAAATAGCAGTTCCTCAGTACAATCGATTGGCTATCGGTAAATGCTCAGCAATGCTATTAGTTGTTTCTTCTTTTTCCCATACTGCATTGTACACAGGAATTATTGTGTAATAATCGTCTTTAAATATCTTTGTAACATCTTTTGCTTTATTTAACAGACTTACTATATATTAATTAAATGTTGAGGTGAGGCACAGTGTCATCACTGCGTTAGTGTTAAGTGTCGTGCTGCAGTACTGCAGCCAACACAGTGGCGGCCTTATACCTCCCCTTTTCAATAAAATAAATCTTAATTCTAAAGTGCATAATTTTAGGATGATGTTTATATAAAAGAGCTAAAAAAATATTTCATTTAAATAAAAGAAACAATTTAAAATAATATATCTATATAGTTTTTACAAAGTTACGCATTTCCGTACACAGTTTTTTTCTTATTGTTAGTTTTGGTAAGTATTCTTGCATTGAGCCCTCCAGTTTTTTTTTTATTATGAAAGTACCATGGTAAATATTCTTAAATTTTTCGCATGGTTACTTTTTCAATATCAGAATTTCATTTAGGCATATATTTATAGAATTTGCCTTCTTGTCGTATATTTCCTTATTTTTTTTCTTGTGTTTTCGAAAAAGAGTTTTTGCTAAAAAATGCGTTTTTTGTAGTCGGTTTTGCGCTGCCTGGTCACAGTTTTCAGCATTAAAAATTGGATCCAGATTTACGTTACCTTCATTAAACAATGTAGCTTTGTTTCAAATGGCATAAGTTTATTATCAAAGACGGTGCTTGCTCCTGTATTATGGTAAAATGTAAAATAACTACGATAAGTGTCCCAATTTACTAGATACGCTCTTATATACTCATTAAAGACTCTATGATTTCGTTCAACCGTTTCCAGAGTTTAATGGTGGTAGCTTATTATAAATTTGTTATCGATTTTTAATAATTTGCACAGTTCTGTAACGATTTCATTCTTAAATTTTGTTCCTAATCTGAGTTTAAAATTCGCATTTTCCCCAGAAACAAGAATACAATTTTCAAAAATAGCGCGAGATAGAGTTTGAGTTCTGGTATATATATTGTTACGGATGTGTCTTCCTTAGGTTTTAAAAGAAAATTATTAAACAATAAAGTGAACTGCTCGATATGTTGTTTACTAACTGCTGAGAAAACTTATGCACAACAACAAAATTTCTAGTTACAAGCTGCGTAGAAATTTTATACACGCGAAAAATAACAATTTGATATGCTGTTTACTAACTGTGTGGCATGCAAGACAGCAACAAATTTATATTTACCAACCGCGTAAAAATTTTATTCGCATTATATATATATATATATATATATATATATATATATATGGTACGTTTATACCTTTTATAAACGTTTTGTTGTGAGTTATTTATTGCAAGCGTATATGAATAAAATTACTTCAATTTCTTCATAGATTTTTTAGTGACTGTATATTCCTTATAACCTTGCTATTGCAGTAATGCTTTAATAATTACGCTTCATATGTTAACTTGCTTCCAATCTTTTGAGAATCTTCGAGTTTTTTCTCTTCAGCAGCTCTAAATCGGATAAAATTAATGTTTCTTCTACTGTTGAATACGACTAGAATTTCCAAGACATACCTTTAGATATATAATTATATAATAAGTACGAAATATGTACATATTAACCAACTGCACCCCATATTAACCAACTGCATGGGGGAATCATTTTCTCTTTGCGAAGACATTTTTATTCCTGTGTGTTTTTGCCTATGCAAATTAGGCGGAAGCTTGCTTTTTCATTTTTAATCTCGAAAGTAATCAACGTCCTTAAAGTTATAGCTGGTACGACCGCAGTTAATTTGTCTAAAATAAATCGTATGGTAAATTCTAAAGCCCGTTTTGTTTACAACATTAACATGCGCGTACATGTCTCTACATATATTGTGAATTTGTTGGGTAGCTCATTTCTTAATTTTGTTAAACTTCGCTGTCTCTTTCTTTTTTATAAAATGCAAAAAATGGGAACACCCTTAGTGCTTTACAGATCTTTCGCTTTCACTCGCTCATTTAGAAATCCTCAGATCTTAATTCCTAGGATTTTGTGTTCAATGTTTGCAAAATCTCTTTTAGTAAGGATTGCTCGATGGTGGAATGCTTTGCCTGCTGATCTTCGTATTTTTTCACACACCAATAACGCCTTCAGATTAAAATTGCTAAGATTTGTGAACGAATCTGTTGTCTAGCATTTAATCTTTTATGCATATATACATGTTAACACCTAACATGCTTAAAACATTACAACATCAAACACAAATAACAATTCTATGAAATGTATGGTTGCAACGGTTCCCAGGGAAAGACAGTCGCTTTGCACACCTGTGCAGCTGCAACGGTTCCCACAGCGTCAGCATTTTTTATAGATAATTTTAAGTAAGATATTAAGAAAAGAAAAATGTAACAATTAGTCTTTTAAGTTTCGTCTGTAATAACGTGTGACTATTAAAAAATATAATAAATAAAAACTTTTTTAAAGACTTTTGCATAATAAAAGTTTAACTGGCGCCCGAGCAGGGACCCGCGGAAAAAACCCCTGAAAATAAAAAGTAAGGATTCGCGTGTGAAAATAACAAAACCCTGAAAATAAAATGTAAGGAATCGCATGTGAAATTTACAAATCCTGAAAAACAAAAGTAAGGATTCGCGTGTGAAAATTACAAAAACCTGAAAATAAAAAGTAAGGACTCGCATGTGAAATTTACAAAAACCTGAAAATAAAAAGTAAGGACTCGCATGTGAAATTTACAAATCCTGTAAAACAAAAGTAAGGATTTATGTGTAAAGAACTCAAGACCTGAAAAGGTAAAGTAAGGTGTACAAAGGATAATAACGTATCCTAAATTGAACATAAAAATCTTTTCTAATGACATTAAAAGAATAGTAAAATAAAATTAATCAAGCGATTTAATTTCAAATAAAATATCTCAAACTAAATTAAACTGAGTAACACAAAAAATCTTTTCGAATGACATTAAATGGACTTAAAACAATAGTGAAATATAATAGTAATAACAAAATAATATTAGATAAAATATCCCACGGACTGAAACAAAAATAAAACAAATCAAGTGACAAAAAAATTAATTACGAATAAAAATCTTTCCTAATAATACTAAAAGAAATCAAAAAAGAATAAGATTAATGAATTGACTCAATACCCAAAGAATCAAGAAGATAATAAGAAAACTTAATAGAACTAAGTGATAAAATTTAAATCTATGGACAACGGATTACTTGGACAAGCAGGTTAAATTAACATCTAGCCAAGAGGGACCCCAGTTCTTCAGGAAAAGGACAATCCTAAAGGCCGAATAAATCAATCAGCGGAAGCAGAAATGCAGCCAGTAATCTTAAGTTTGTTGTAAGTAAAGAAGAATAGGGCTTAACACACTAAGACGCTATTTTTGAAATACTTATATCATTTGAAGGAAACTAAATACATAAAAATTAGGGAAATTCAGAACAAGAGAAAAGTTAATAATTTAGGAGGAAAAAGGAGAAAAGTAAATTACATATTCAGAATAAAAACGAATGCAAATGATTCTTAGAATTAAGAGTTCTTAATAAATATTCAAACTAAAAGAAAATTTGTTCAAAGAAAAACTATAGATTAACTTTAACCAAGACGGATATCAAGTAAGTTAAATCCTTCACTTATAAATTGTCTCGATGCCATATTTTAATAAAGACATGACCGAGGAGAATATTGGTACAATACAGGACTCATTGCCCAGATTTTCACTTGCAGCAAACTCAGCTGTCGTAGCCGTCACTGCTGGGAATGCCACTGCGTTCAGGAATAGAGACGTTATTACAGTGAATAGGGCGGACTTAGAGAACATTACCAGTGCCAGAGTGCAGGAGATATTGAATCCTTTCAGCGGATCAATTCGCGATGTAGACAAGATACCTGATATAGTTAATCCCCTTAGAGAATTTTATGGTAGGAAGGGCGACTTTAATTCATGGAGGAAATCGGATTTTCGAAATTTTTAGTTCATTACAGGGCACTCCAAAGCACTATGCTATCTTGCATACAGTAAGACACCAGATTACTGGCGAGACAGATACTGCTTTGGAGTCCTACAGGACTCCACTTGACTGGAATAAAATTAAAAAGGTGCTAATGATGCACTATTCAGATAAGAGAGACATTGGTACGCTGGAATACCAAATGACGACCCTTCTCTAGAGAAATATGCCTATAACCGAATTTAATAAAAGTGTATATGAACACTTGTCCCTACTTTTAGATAAAGTGTCTTGCTTAGACATTTCAGAAGAAGCAAAAGGTGCCATGATAAATTCTTATCGAGAAAAGGCCCTAGACACATTTGTAAGAGGGTTAAACGGCGACCTACCCCGACTACTAAGTATTAGGGAACCTACTTCCTTGCCACCGGCACTTAACCTGTGCCAAAAGTTTGACAATATTAACTTTAGGACGAATTACGCACATAATCATACTCGTGGTAATACGAATAAACCTTTGACACCTGCGCCTCAACGGCCACATTATTTTGCAAAACCATTTTACCCAGAGCTGGTACACATGCCATCGCATTTTAGGCAATACCCACCTAGGACAAATAACCAGAACACGCAACGACCATTTCCTTCGCAACAATCTTTTCAGCGAAATCAAAGACCAAACTTTCCGTCAGGATTCAACAATAGGCAAAACTTTCCTCCAAAACCCCCTCAACCCCTGGAGGTTGATCGTTCGATGAGATCAAGGAATATAAACTACCAAAACTTCCAGAGAAATGAACAATTCGCACAGAAACGCCCTAACATAAATCAAAGCGGAATACCGCCCAAACTACAGCGAAATTATTTCATGAATAATAATAATAAGACTCCGCATGATTCCCACATCCACGGCCAAGATGACTACTATGATTACCCTCCGGGTAACGCGGATCAATCGGAACTCATTAATCCCGATCCTAATGATTTGTATAGCAGTGAAATTGATGCAACTCCAAATAGCGAAAAGGAATCGGATAGCGTCTATTTTTAGACTAGTCCCTTCCTCGCTACCATATTACGAACTTAAAAGGGGTGAGGACACGTTAGACTTTTTGATTGATACTGGTTCAAATAAAAACTACGTTCAATCCACCCGAATCCGTAACCCAATCCTAAATAAAAATCCCTTTCACATAAACACCGTTGCCGGAAATATCGAAATAACACATCACACCTTTCTGAATATTTTTGGTCCAAACACACCTAAGCTAAAGTTTTATATCCTTCCAACCTTGGAAACCTTCCATGGAATAATTGGAAATGATACATTACGTGAGATCGAAGCAGTAATTCATACAGATAAAAATTTTATGACCACTAGAGGCGGCACGAAAGTTCCATTAAAACAGAGAAGCTCTCAATCGGTCAACAATGTTGAATCGAAACTCTCTC
The DNA here is from genome assembly GCA_030448955.1 of Trichopoda pennipes. Classification (NCBI taxonomy): domain Eukaryota; kingdom Metazoa; phylum Arthropoda; class Insecta; order Diptera; family Tachinidae; genus Trichopoda; species Trichopoda pennipes. Next base: position 1,019,206 of record JASKUP010000062.1, on the reverse strand, counting down.
ATCTTTCTGATTTACAAAAAAACAAACTCTATGACATAATTGAATACTGTCCGAATGTATTTTCTGACCCAAACAAAAAATTAACGTACACCACTGCCATCAAAGGAGAAATACGCACTATTACGGATGGTCCGATATATTCGCGACCATACCCATATCCAATGGCTTTAAAAGCGGAAGTAGAAAGACAGATAGAAGAACTGCTTGCCAATAATATAATTAGACCTTCCCGATCACCGTACAACGCTCCTGTGTGGATAGTCGAAAAAAGATCTGCCGCCAATGGCGAAAAAAAGTATAGAATGGTGATTGATTACAGAAAACTGAATTCTGTTACAATTCCCTTTAGATACCCGATACCCGAAATTAACGAAGTTCTCTCAAACCTTGGAAAGAATAAATTCTTCACTATTATTGACCTAAAAAGCGGATTTCACCAAGTTCCGCTAAGGGAGAAGGATATAGAGAAGACTGCCTTCTCGATCAATAACGGCAAATGTGAGTTTCTCAGACTTCCCTTCGGCATTAAGAACGCACCATCGATATTTCAGGCTGCTCTTGATGACATTCTCCGTCCACATATAGGAAACAAATGTTACGTCTACATAGATGACATCATTATGTTTGGGAGAAATGAAGAGGAACATCTTAGGAATTTAAAAGAAGTATTTGAGACATTGAGTGCCGCAAATATAAAAATATAGCTTGAGAAGTGTAAATTCATGAAACAGGAGGTTGAATTCTTGGGATTTGTTGTGAGCATAGAAGGAATTAAGACCAATCCAAAAAAGGTACAGGCCATCGAAGGAATGAAGATACCACAAAACTTGAAGGAGCTACGTTCGTTCTTGGGAATGGCGGGATACTATAGGAGGTTCATTAGGGATTACGCCAAAATATCAAAGCCACTAACGTCAATGCTTAGAGGAGAAGATGGTAATGTGGGTAAAAATTCCTCGAGAAAATAAGGTCATCTTACTTGACCAGGAAGCCATAGAAGCTTTCGAGAAGATAAATAATATTCTGATCTCTGAGGATGTGATGCTCTGTCATCCAAACTTCGAGGAGGAATTCGAACTTACCACTGATGCCTGGAAGTACGCTATAGGAGCCGTACTTTCGCAGAATAAAAAGCCCATCACATTTATTTCGAGAACTCTCTCACGAACTGAGGAGGCCTATGCCGCTAACGAGAAGGAAATGCTGGTCATAATTTGGGCTCTGAGTTCTCTTCGAAGCTACCTTTACGGCTCTAAAAGAGTAAAGATAACTACCGACCATCAACCACTTACCTTTGCCCTGAGCCATAGAAACCACAATAATAAGATGAAAAGGTGGAAGGCTATTTTGGAAGAGTACGATTACGAGTTAAACTATCAGCCAGGTAGGACGAATGCTGTGGCTGATGCACTCTCGAAAATGCCTTCGCAAATGATTGCTCTGACTGAAACTGTCCATAGCGATGAAAGCTCCGGCGAATATCTTGTGCCGAGCGTAGAGACTCACATTAATGTCTTCAAGAATCAACTTTTTCTAATAATTGGAGAGGTGTCGACTTATCAATTTCAGATTTTGTTTCCTTCCGTTCATCGCCATACCATTGTAGAACCTGAGTTTACTAGGCAGCACTTGATACAGCATCTGAAAAGGAGACTTAACCCTTCAGTAGTAAATGGCATCTTCACAGAGGAGAGGATTATGAGAGTAATACAAGACCTTTACCCCGAACATTTTCGTAACTATAAAACTAGATACACGCAAAAATTCGTAGAAGACGTGTCTAATGAACAACAGTAGGAGGACATTATTTTAGAAATTCACTGCAGGGCTCACAGGAATGCAATAGAAAACAAAAATCAGGCACTTGAAAGGTATTATTTTCCAGGAATGTCAAGCAAAATTAGGAGAATAACTCAAAATTGCACCACATGTAAAGAAAATAAGTACGAGCGCCATCCAAACAAACCTAAACTGACAGCGACCCCGCTACCAACACGTACAGGAGAGATAGTTCACATCGATATTTACCTGACGGAGGGAAAGGCAGTATTGACAGCAAGGACAAGTTTTTAAATTATGCGCAAGCAAAAATACTTCATAGCCGCTCTACAGAGTACATACGAAGACCATTAACGGACATTTTATTTTCGTTTGGTGTCCCAACGAAGTTGGTGATGGATAATGAACCATCCTTAAACTCTCGTTCGATTAAATTCATGCTAGAAGACTTGAGAATAGAAACTTACGTTACACCTCCGTATACAAGCCGAGCCAATGGACAGGTGGAAAAGTTCCATTCTACCTTGTCGGAAATAATGAGGTGCTTGAAGAATAACGGGGGGCATCGTGATTTTGAAGAGCTACTAGAACGAGCAGTTGCTGAGTATAACCACTCAATACACTCTGTGACGAAAAAGAAATCAGTCGATATATTTTTTGGACGAGCTGTTGATTTCACAGCAGAAGACGTAGATCGAACACGACAAACCAATATAGAAAGACTTACAAAAAAACAACAAAAGGACTTAGAACACCACAACAAGGATAGAACAAACTATAAGACATATTTGCCGGGACAATTAATTTTTGTAAAGAAAAATAGACGATTAGGAACAAAACTTTCGAAACAATACGCAAAAGAAAGAGTTAAAGAAAATAGAAATAGTACAGTTTTAACAGAAACAAATAGAGTAGTCCATAAGAGCCTAATTAGAAACTAATATTCCAACTTTGAATTTCCTCCTAGGATGGCCATATCACTGGCCAAATTCGCAACTGGTAACGATGGGATCTGGAACGGCAAAAATACAGACGGGAACATTTAAAATTATCCATGTTATTGATATGGATAAATATGAAAGGGTTCTGGACGATATTGAGGATTCCATAAAAAGACAAGTACATATTAATAGCCCACTACTTGTAATTCTTACAAGTTCAGTGAGTGAATTTAAAGGCACAATAGAAAGACTCAAAGTTACTAGACACAAAAGATCACTAGACTTTATTGGGACGGCATGGAAATGGATTGCCGGTAGCCCCGACCACCATGACCATGAGATAGTCGTTAACAAAATAAACGGAATATTGACAAATAATGACAACCAAATAATTATCAACAAACTCACCACCGACCGCATAAGTGAAATTACAAACGTAACGAACAAAATACTTAAGCAAATGAAAGAGGATAGGACAATAGAGACTGAAATGGCTTTGAAGATAAGATATAAATTGGAAATTCTGAAGGATGAAATAAAAAATATTGCCTATGCGCTACATTGGGCCAAGGCTAACATCATTAATTCTTTTATATTATCAGATAATGAACTAACGACTATAAAAAATCTTTTTCAAATTGATAAATTTCCTTTTATTAACATTGATGAAGCTTTGGAATTTGCAGACGCCAAAATTGCCACAGATGGCATTTCTCTCATTTATATTATAAGTCTTCCCACTACTGAACTAGAAACATGCAATTTGTTGGAAATTAGACCCGTAAAAAAGAGAAATAAGGTAATAAAATTGACTTCAAAAAATTACTGGAATGTAAACATAAATATTTTGCTTTAAGAGATAACTGTCAACAATTTAATGAATTACTAATTTGTCCTAGCAATAAGTTAATAGATTTAAGCAATGAAACTTGTATCACAAATTTATTAAAAAGTCTGACACCAACGTGCACTGTCATCAACAATCAACACCTGCCTTCAGTAGAGGAAATTTCCAGTGGGCTAATATTCGTGAATCAATACCAAGGTACGATAACGATAGAAAATGACACAATGCTGCTAAACGGAACCTTCTTAATCAGACACCACAATACAACAATGATTATTGGAAACAAAAAATATGTGTCTAAGGAAATCACGGACAAAAAACCTCTTTCAGCTATCTTGCAACCAAACGTTAAAGCTATGGAAACCGAAGAAATTCTATTATTGGAAACGATGAAACAGCTAAGCCTAAACAATACGTTCCACATCGATACAATAGAAACAAAGAACAAAGCCTTTACTATTACAAATATTGGGCTAGGTTCAATCTTAATAATCTTTTTAATGCTACTTGCAGTAAAGAACTACGTAAGGAGGCCAACGGCACCACAAGAGGGAGAAACTGAACTCAGATTGTCCACCCCTGCAATCGATGGACTCAACAAGCTTTTCGACACACAGCCCCCTTCAAACGAGGACGTTTAAGATTTAAGCGGAGAGGTGTTAACACCTAACATGCTTAAAACATTACAGCATCAAACACAAATAACAATTCTATGAAATGTATGGTTGCAACGGTTCCCACAGCGTCAGCATTTTTTATAGATAATTATAAGTAAGATATTAAGAAAAGAAAAATGTAACAATTAGTCTTTTAAGTTTCGTCTGACTGTAATAACGTGTGACTATTAAAAAATATAATAAATAAAAACTTTTTTTTAAGACTTTTTCATAATAAAAGTATAACTTACATGCATGTATGTCTCTCTGGAAATCACTTATTGGGCCTGTTTTATTTTTTTCTTTTTTGATTGAATCTTGCATGTTGGCTGGGGAGCCTAACGAAAGTGTACTGGATGAATATATGTGTAATTTTTATATTAAAATTATTTAAATTTTGTATTAATATCCTTATTTTTTGTTTGGGTTTATGCAATTTTCACACTTTGTAATATTTTTTATTTTGGCCTTTAAGGCTTAATATTACAACTATGAATTAAATAAATAAATAAATAAAAAATCTTACGATATACAAATTTTTTATATTAAATGGCACTTTATGTTTTAGTTTTTATTATTATTTTTACATTGTATTAAAAAGTAACAAACTACAACTGTCAATTTATTGCAGGTTTAAAGTAGGTTTTTTCCTATTTTAAAGTTAAGGTTTAACAAGGTTATTTTACGGTAAAAATGTTTTATGAATTTTACTTAACAACGGCTGTAAAACCTGCTTTAAGTTTTTATGCATACGGCTGTAAATACTTAGTAATAGTGAAACACTGAAAGTGTTTAATATATATTAATTTTAGAAGCGAGAATTAAACACCCCGTGAAAATATCAGCTTTAAACAACAACAAAAATAAAACAAAGTAGGTGTTGTATTTTTATCATACATTTGAAAAAAAAAACCGAAATAAAAATATATTAAAAAGATTGCAAAAAAAAGGTGTTACCATGCAGTTATTATTTTTATAAAAAAAAATTTCCCCAAAACCAAAGTCCACAAAATTAAATAACATAAATTTCGAGTGCATTAGTAATATCTTCTGATTTAGTGCTAATTTAAATTACATCCAATCCACCGTTAAAAAGACCAATCAGGAAGTGATTATACTACTTCAAACTTAGAGGAGAAATATAGCAATAAAAAATGTTTTGTGTTTGAACAAATCGTCTTTGGCTCGCAGTTCATCAAACAACAAGTTCGAAGTCTGATCAAACTACAACAATGCGGGTGCAATTTCTTTGAACACATGTTGTAATTTTAGTGCCAAAGCCAAACTAAAAGTAAACTAAGTTGTGATCAAAGGTTAACCAAGTGCAGATCAAAAAAAATGTTGCTGTGAGAGCATTATCTCATATCTTTAAATTATTTAATTTTCATATTGGTTTATGATCAGTTGTAAATAAATTTTTTTTTTTTTTTTTTTTTTAACTCTCAAAATTATTTATTGTATCTTCTATAAAAAGAACTAACAATAAGTTTTAAAATCTTAAATTCTAAAAAAAGTTACATTAGTCCCGACCATGTCAGAACTAACCTTTTGGGTAAAAAAAGAAAAAAATTGACATTAAAAAAAAAAAAAACAAAACAAATGTTTCTAAGATGTGTCATCTGTAGCATTGAGGATTAAAGCTGCGGTATCCTTCTTTTTTAATCGGCTATGTCCACTATAATCCAAGATATTGCGAGCAAGGGGATTAGGATGGTCTTCGAGCTTCATCAAGTATTTGCCTGCGTATTTGATGATTTCTGTAGTCACCAGCGGTATGTCTAAGTCACAATGTATGTTTGAATTTCTGATGTACCATGGGGCGGAAGTTATCAACCGTAAAATTTTATTTTGCATACGTTGGATTCTATCCACGTTTGAAGCTGAGGCAGTGCCCCAAAGTTGGATTCCATAAGACCATATTGGTTTCAGAATACTCTTGTAAATTAGAAGTTTGCAATCTAGGCCAAGTCTCGAGTTCCTGCCAATGAGCCAGTGTAATTGTGTTAGCTTAAGTTTCATTTGTGTTAGCTTTGAGTCAATATGATGTTTCCATGTAAGGCGACGATCAAGATATATACCAAGATATCTCACATAATTATGGTGAGGAACAATGTGATTATTGATTCGAACGGGTGAACAATTATCTCTTCGCAGGGTGAAAGTCACATGAATGCACTTTTGAACGTTTACTTTAATTCTCCATAATTTTAACCACAACTCCAACTGAGTTATATGTTGCTGAAGATTTATTGAGGCTTGATAGGAGTTTTCGTGCGAACTTAGACACGCTGTATCATCAGCAAACGTAGAAGTGTGGACAGTTTCACTTACAGGCATATCGCAGGTATATATCAAATATAAAACTGGTCCAAGAATGCTACCTTGTGGTACACCTGAGGAAATTGGTTTGGATACACTTACGAAGTCTCCTTCAACGACAGCAAATTTTCGTCCAATTATGTAGCTTTTCAGTAGGTTGCTCATATTACAAGGCAAGTGAGCGGTAAGTTTTAGAAATAGACCTTCATGCCAAACTTTGTCAAAAGCCTGTGAAACATCAATAAAAATAGCTGAACAATACTTCTTCTCTTCAAAAGTCCTTCTTATCACCTGAACCAATCTATGGGTTTGCTCAATTGTGCTATGTCTACTTCTAAAACCAAATTGATGGTTTGGGATACACCCACTATCCCTTAGCATTGGAGACAATTTATCCATAAGCAACTTTTCGAAAACCTTTGAAATAGTTGGTAATAGACTTATGGGTCTATATGACTCGGTTTTGGTTAGGTCTTTACCCGGTTTTGGAATCATTTTAACTTTAGAAATCTTCCAGTGGTCAGGATAGTATTCAAGCCGCAAAATGGCATTAAAAATGAATAGCATGATTCTGACTGCAATATTGGGGAGCTCCTTCAACATTTTGTTACTTATGCCGTCCATACCAGGAGCTTTTTTCGGATTTACTTCAGAAATTAGCTTTTGTACCTCACGCAACTTAAACTTTAAGGGTCGAGGGGGTAATCCAACTACGCTTGGCAAACTAACATCATCAGTACATATGTGTGGGGTGAATACATCTTTCAAGTAATCGGCAAATAAGTCACCTTTTTCAGCGTCCCTTCTTGCCCAATCTCCACTGATATTACGTAGGGGTGGCTTGTACTCAACGGGCCTTTTAAGGTTTTTTGTAGCACGCCATAAAGAATAGTTGGAGTTTGGTGTAGCATCGAGGCCCTCCAGATATTTCTCGAAAGATGCAGTTTTTTCATATGCTAGTAAGTCTCTAAGCCGCTTTGTGCATTCTCCAAGTCTCTGCCTCTGCAGGGGCGATCTGTGTTGTTGCCAATCTCTTCTAGCTCTTCGTTTTTCCGCTACGAGACGTTCAATGTCTGCAGAATAGATGTGACCTAAAGTAGTCTGCGGATGTTTAGTTGTTGCAAGCTGTGCTGCTTGTTTAATATTTTCACTAAAAGTTGCAAGGCTACACTCCACATCCTCCTTTGTTTCTAGCAAAATATTCTCCGAACAATGGGTGCTGAGATATTTTTTAAAACTCAACCAGTTGATGCGACTGATCATATTTGTATCAGCAAAAAACAAATGTCTTCTAAGCGGGCTGCAAATAGTTACAATGGTTGGAGAATGATCCGATGATAAATCCATGGAAGATTCTACAGTGACTAAATTTCTTGAAATATTTTTTGTGACAGCAAAATCTATTACATCTGGAATTTTTTGTCTGTCGGTAGGCCAGTATGTAGGCTGACCACTCGAAGCAACATCTAAATCATTACTGCTAATAGCGTTGTACAATGCTCGGCCCCTAGGTGTAATTAAGCGCGAACCCCAGTAATTGTGTTTCGCATTGTAATCGCCAGCTGCCAGAAAACATGGTCCAAGACCTTTAAAAAATTTTTCATACTGCTCCTCGGTTATTGAAAACCTGGGAGGAGAGTAGACCGATGATATTACTATATCATTAAAAAGATTTTCAACACAAATAGTTGTGGCTTGCAAATAGTCCTCACGCTTGCTGTCTAGAAAATGGTGTTTCAGTCTAGACTTTATTAAAATTGCTGAGCCGCCGCATGCTCTTCCTCTCGGATCCTTTGTATCATAAAATGTGAATCCATTAACTTTAAAAATACCTCTTGTAGTCAAATGCGTTTCAGCGACCAGCATGATATCAATGTTATTTTCCGTGAGGAAGTATTCGAGTTCGTTTTTATGTTGGCGAATGCCATTTGCATTCCAGAAACATATTTTCAACGAATTCATTTTCTATTTACGATTGCCTGAAGCAAAGTAGTCTGCATTTGCAGCATTTGTTGCATCATGCTAGTCATACTAGTTGTGAAATTGTTTATTGTCTGCACAAGGTTGTCAATAGTAGCTGCAAGACGAGTAAAATTGAAACTTGGGTTAGCGTCTGCATTGGTATTTGCTGATGGAACATTTTTTGGTGGAACAGTGTTGATTTTTACGGCGTCGGCATACGATACATGAGTATTGATTGGTCGGACCATTTGGGGATACGAAGTAGATAAAATATGCTGTTTTTGGGCCGATGTAACTTTAGGTGCCGGTGTTGCACCCTGTCTTATGAAAGAATAAACGGGGCAACCTCTGTAGTTTGCAGTGTGATTACCGCCACAATTACTGCATTTTTTAAGGTTTGTTTCCCCTTTAGGTTTATTGCAACTAGCAGTAGCATGCAATTCTCCGCATATAACGCAAACAGATGGAAGTTTGCAGTATGTTTTTGTGTGGCCAAACTCTTGACAGTTGTGACACTGTACGGGCCCTGAACGTTTGCGGGGTTCTTCTACCGTGATTTTTCTATGCAGAAGATATTGCAAATTGTAAATTGGGTGAGTTTCATTTTTCTTCAATTTTATGTCATTGGGCTCCAATTCTACTCGGAACAGAGGTTGTGGTATTTTCCCCCTATTAATTATGTTTACGACATTTTTAATTTTGAAACCTTGATCAATGAGGGCACCTTTGATTTCGTTTGGTTCAACACTTGGATCTAAGCCCTTTACTACAACTTGCAAACCTTTTGCACTTTTAAGCTGATATGTATAAAAGCTTAATTTACTCTTTTCAAGTTCATTAACCACTTTACGGAAATTCGCCTCTTCGTGAACCTGTATTTTGGTTTCATCAATTTTGCCACGTTTTATTGGCATGACATAAAACGTTTTATCACCAATAGTCGAAATTAATTTTTTAACAAGGGCGTTTGAATTTTTTTCCCTCAAATAGATCGGTGGAGGTTTAGAGGATTTGGTTGTGCAGACAGATTTCTCGTTGTCGTCTTGTAACAAAGAAAATCGATTTTGAGAAATTACTGAGGCGGCGTCACTATTTCTAGATAACTTTCGAACTGATGCGACCTGGGACGATTTGGGACTTCGCCCACGTTTGGTAACCGTTAGGTATCTGTCCATTCCCACTTGGATCTTAGGTTTTTCGATGTCGATAGCAGTTGTAGCAGCTTCGTTAATTGAAGAGCAGGAACCCGACGCGGATGAAGTTGCCGATTTGAGTGGCACTGGAACCGATAATAATTCACTGGTTTGCGGTAGTGAACTTGTACGAACGCGAAAGTGTTGCTTTGCTGTTAGATACAGACTATCATCAATTTTTTTCGTTGTGTTGTTTTCGCTTACGTCTTCAGCGCTAAGGGTTAAATAAGCATTTCTGCCGTTAGTGCTTACTTGACAGTTTTTTGCTTTTGAGGTACTCATAAGAGTATCTCCCAGCTTTTCTTGCTTATTTTAATGTTTTTGTTTAATAATTTTTTAGTACAAAAATAAATTTTTTTTCCTTTTTTTTTTTGACTGTTTTTATTTTAAATTTTACATCTGCTTTGGCCTTTATGGCCGGAAATACCGAAATTTTATGTTAACACAATGTCTTCGCAAAATCTATATCAGCCGCACTCGTCTCAACACAATTGGTCCACTTTCACGAGTAAACACCAGCTTTGGTCGCCCAGAACACACCGCCGTCAACAAAAAGCACGGCGCTGTTTTTTAAGTTCTGCTTTATGTTTATAGTTCTTTATTAATTTATGTTCTTTAAAGAAAATGACTTCAAATTAAATATTTTCTGTTCAACATCACACCACTGGTTTTTTTTTTTTATGATCGATTTCTTTTATTGAAACTTTGAATAAATAACTGTTTTCTTTTTTATTTTTCAATTCTTTCAACAAAAAATATTTTCCCTACTCGCGCACACAGAAGTTATACTCATAAACGACGGTACAAGACTTGTTGTAAATAAATAAAAAATAAACAGAAAACGAGTAAAATTGCAATAATATATTTATAAAGTTTACTTAATATTCATGTCCTCAATTTTTAATAGTATTTTAAAATAAAATTTACTTTAAATTCAATTAATATTAAGAACTACAAAATTAAAATTGCTTTTCAATACAAATAATTTAAATTAAAACTAAAATTGCATTAACTATAAATAAGGACAAAATTTAGTTAAATTGGAAACGATTCACTAAACGAAATGGACTAAAATCTATTTAAAACCAAATGAATATATATTGTACTAAATTATGAGCTATTGACTCTTTGCATTAGTTATTACAATTGATTTTATATTGACGAACTAATATTAAAGCTGAAAAAGAAATAAAATTGCAATAATATATTTATAAAGTTTACTTAATATTCATGTCCTCAATTTTTAATAGTATTTTAAAATAAAATTTACTTTAAATTCAATTAATATTAAGAACTACAAAATTAAAATTGCTTTTCAATACAAATAATTTAAATTAAAACTAAAATTGCATTAACTATAAATAAGGACAAAATTTAGTTAAATTGGAAACGATTCACTAAACGAAATGGACTAAAATCTATTTAAAACCAAATGAATATATATTGTACTAAATTATGAGCTATTGACTCTTTGCATTAGTTATTACAATTGATTTTATATTGACGAACTAATATTAAAGCTGAAAAAGAAATAAAAAAAAAATTTTTTCGCACTTAAGAATTTAGTTAATATAATAACGCTCGCATAAAGATTTGTGTTTGATTGCGCGAATTTTTTCAGAAATTTACCTGAATTCGTGCTACCCTCTATATATTATAACACACAAAAGTGTCAGTATGTCGATATTGGAATCATTTATCCGTGACCGCGTAGTACAGTTTCAGGCATACTTACTTGTCTATCTGATGATATTCCTACTATTCGTACATTGTAGGTACAGAATGAAATTGTCCGCCTCTGGTCACATTTCAGATCATGCTATGATGATATTTTAAACCGATTTAATGAGTTAGAAGAGGAGGTGCAAATTGAAACAATGAAACCGCGTTTTTATTCTACCTGAGCTTTAAGATATCCTTAGCCAAAAGCCTAATCTTCATAAAACACATTCATTATATGTATTAGTAAGTAAGTTAGCTTATAAGAAATTAATACTTGTATAGAGAAGTGAAGAATAAACCTTACTGATCGGTCGCGCAAGCGGCTGATCATTAGATCAAAATAAAATTAAATAAAGTGTTCTCAATTTTTTTAATATTACATGGCGATCCTGCCAGGAGCAGAAACTTAACAGTGAGAATTAAATGCCTACAAACAAAAGCAAAGTTATTAAAAGTTAACTAGTGTAAAAATAAAAACCAAGAAACTACACACGGCTAATGAGTAGTAAAATGAGAAAAGCGTATACAGAATATTTCAATGTTAAATGTTGTTAAATAAATTTATGCAACAGAAGCAAACAAACATTAAAAGAAACTAATTTTTGCTAACTTATTTGTGAAAACAAAAAACAAAAGCGAGTAAATGTTATGTTTGAAAATAGTAATAATTTTCTGCGAAGAAAAAACATTTTCGAGATGAACCTTTAATTACTTAATTTAAGTAAAAATAAAACTATAACAATATAAAATAACAAACAACTGCTAAATAAAACTATTGAAAGTAAATTTTGTGTAAACATTTAGCCAAAAGGTTTCAAACAAAAATTCCATACAAATACCTGAATTGACATTGGAAAATAAATTTGATAGAGAAACAAATACAGCCCTTAATAATAGCATACAAACATTACGGCATATAGACATTAAAAACGCAAATATAACAGCATTGGATAAAAATCAAATTAACAGCTGGTTGGACGTCTCCCTATATCAATGGAGTTTCATCTAAACAGTGCAGAATACTGCCAGGCACAGCACAAATAAAATGGTCGTGATTCACCTGTCGAATTTTCCAAACCTGTTGATAGGGGCACAAGATTTTCTTAAAATTACTCCATTATGTCGGATATCAAACTACCAGAATTTTCTAAATATACAGTTGATAAGTATAAAATAAAACAGATATTTTATATTCTATAACAATAAAATAATATTGGATTAAATTTAATTTAATAATAAAAATATATAAAAATTATTATTATTTTAATAACTTGAGTGACTTATTATTTTTAATTTTAAATTTAATTTAATACAATCAAATTTTAACTGTAGGAAGTAGTTTATAATAAAATATAATATATTTTTAAATTTAATTTAATACAAATAAAATTAAATTATTATAACATAACATACGTACACTTCTTTTAAATAGATTTTTAAGCAGCTATAATAATTATTATTTTAAAATAATTAGTATATACCCGGGATAGAATAGATAAATGAGTATTTTACTGAAAATTATATTCTGCTGCGATATTTACGAGTCCCTCCAGTAGTTTATAATAAAATATAAATTTAAAATTATTTTAATAAATATTACATAATAATTTAATAATAATTATTAACAATAATAATTAATAATTTATCGTTTTGAGTTACTTTTATTAATTAGTTATAATTTTAATAAATAGATCTATAATAAAATCTAAAATAATTGCAAGAAAATAATAATTTTATAAAAAAATTATTATAAGGAAAATATAATATAATAAATAAGTATTTTCAAACAAATTATATCCTACTGCGATACTTACGAGTCCCTCCAGTAGTTTATAATAAAATGAATACGTATAATAGGTATAATTGGCCAAGAGCTTGGGAAAGTGCTACAGATGTATTTTTCTCAGAAAAGAATAATAATGAACATAGGAAAGCAAGTACGTTCCAAATTTTAGTTGGAAGACTACGTTATTAATAGATATGTTGATCTAGATCGCTTCTATCTAAAGCTTCAAAAAATAGCTGGTAACAATCGTAAAATGGTAAAATAGCTAACAACCTTACATCTATCAAAAGATAGTAGAATATTTAATAATATGGGTACCTACAAAAATAATTTTATAAACAAGGGGAATGAAGTCCTAAGAGACCCCTATTTGAATATAGTGCTCGAACTAAACGTTAACCAGAAGAACTACTGATTGTGGCAAATTAACTATTATGCAATTGTATTAAGAATATTTTTTCCCCCCGAAGGGATGAGGGAGCCCCATTGACCCATTCATTTGTATAAAATTTTTTCTATCATTTTTGTTTTTTTTTTTTACCTAAGATTGTAAAAGAATGATTAACCAAAAGATGTTGATCATTCTTGAAAAAAAAGGGAGGTGTAGTGTGATTGACAGTGTCGTTATTGCCATGCCTTCTGCATGCAATCGGACACCCCACATTCAGTTGGAGTGTGCTTGTCCTCACACTACACCAAACTCATGTGTATTTGTATATTCCCACAACACACATTCATTATATGTATTAGTAAGTAAGTTAGCTTATAAGAAATTAATATTTGTATAGAGAAGTAAAGAATAAATCTTACTAATGATCGGTCGCGCAAGCGGCTTTAGTACAACTTTTAACAAAATTTGATATATCCCTTGTCATTTTTTCCAATAATATTTCGTAAGTATAGGTTTTCCTTGGCACAATGTGCTCAAAGAATTCGATCATTGTGATAGGCTTTCATTATCTTTTCTTTTTTGTTATCATCTGTTTCTTTTTCAATGGGTCTGTAAGAATAATTTCTAGATTTCGCAATATTTTTATACCGCTATCTTTTAGTTTTTGAACCGAGCAAAGAAAAAAAAGTATCATCTTTACTAATAATATTGAAATTGTTAAGGTTTTTAAATTTTGTACGTATATTTATAAGTAACTTTTTATGGCTGTCGTTATATTCTATAATTTGCGTTTCTGGTCCTGCAACGTTTTTGCTAAATTCGTGGGAAAATTTATCGTAACTTTTAGATTTATTATTGTTGTTGGTAGACGATAGTTTTACAGAAATTTTGGGTTTATTTTTCAGTTCAGTTTTGCAGTTTGGACATAACTCGAGTAGTAACAGCCAATACCTGATTGTGTTTGTCTTTTAATTTTGGCATGATAATTCGGAAAAACGCGTCTGCTCCTAAATTTAGTTCACTTTTTATGTGCTCGACAGAGAGTGCGAGTCAATTTCGAAGAAGGATCTGTAATGTTGGACAAATATATTTAAGGACGGTGATCCGATCTGACGATGAAGTTCGTGCCGAAAACATATGGCCAAAATGATTTTAGCGAAGTGAATTGCACGAAGTTCAAATTCAATTATTGGCCTCTTTTGCTGCACACGGCTAAATGATTTTGACGCATAATAAATTGGTATATTGTTGTAATCAATATCCTGGCTTAATATGGCACCACATCGTATTTGAATATTGTAAGATTTGTGGTGATATTTTTAGTTTTTTTAATTTACTAAAAGATGTGAATTTCTTGCAATTTTAATTTATTTTAATATAAAATATTTGATGCTCGGATTTAGATCAAAATTTTGGGTATACTTAAGGTTTTTTATGTTTATTTCTTGTTTTTCTAAACTTTAAACTTTAAGGCGTTTTATGAACAGTTAATTAGAAATTACATTTGACACATTGAGGTTTTTTGTTTTTCGTTAAACTTTAGTTTTAAAATTTTTTTCATCTTTTATTATTAATATTGATTTAATTGATCATTGAATATTTTATCGTTTTTGGCTTATGAATGTGTCATTAAAATTATTCACTTAACAAATTGAATTAATATTTTTTTTTGTATATGCATGGCAGAATGATAGTTGTTGTAATAAGAGAAAATTAAAGTAGATTGCAACAATTTATTATGTTGTCTGTAGGGACTTTGAATCCATAGACTAATTATAAAATATATAAAAAATAATTTTTATAGTTTTTTTAACGATCTTTTTTATCTTTACTAAATATCTTTTTTCTTTTTTAAGAATTTTTTCTTTTCAATATTTCGCTTTCCTGTGGAAAGCTTCTTCAGGAAAAAATTTTTATATCTTTGAAAACAAAAAAATTATTAACAAATTGAAAAAATGTTTCAAAACATTTGACAAAAACATATAAAATATTTTTTCATACATACATACAAAAATTTTAAATTTTCAAATATTCAAACATACAAAAACAAGGAAACGGAAATAATAAATAAATAACAAATAACAAATTCTCTCTTATGAAATGATTATAACAAATTATGTGTCTTTTTAATTAAGTACCTATAATTCTGAGCTAAATTGTCTGTGTCTGTCTTGAAATTTATTCTCCTTACATTTGGTACATTAACAATTTCTAACATTTCCAACAAATAACGTCTATTGTAATTTTTTTCTATATCTAATACTGATGTTTGGATAATGATTATATTTCTTACAATGTGAAGATAAGGATGTCTTCTGTGTTGAAATATTCCTATATTTTTGGTCACACCTGTGACCAGCTAATCTCGTTTTAAGTTTATTTTTTGTTGTCCCAATATAAACTTTGTCACAGTTCCCCTGGTCATTTCCTCCACTACATCAGATATTTCCATTTTTCCTATTTTATCCTTCATACTGCTAAATAATTTATTTAATGTGTTATGTGTTTTGTGTGCAATTATATATTTATCTGTGCCATATATTTTACACTTTCTTAATCTTTCTGATATTCCAGGAACATAAGTTAATGCTTTATAATTTCTTGGCTCTGCCGTAGAATTTCCTAAATTATGCCTATAACTACCATATTGTCTAATTAATCTGTTAGTTAATTCCACTGGAAAATCATTGTCATTAAGTATATCTCTTATTGTATCCCTATTCTTCAAATGAAATTCTCTATCACTTATAGTCAATATTCTGCCTATCATATTTTTCGCTGTGTTTATTATCATTTTCCTTGGATGTTTTGAATAAAAATTAATAATTCTTCCAGAAGATGTTGGTTTCTTATACCAATCAAATATTAACTTATTTTTCTTCCTTATTATCAATATATCTAAATATGGAAGTCTAGATTCTAATTCTCTTTCAATCGTAAATTTAATATCTGAATGGAAACTATTCAATTCTGACAAAATATCATCCACTGCATCTTCTGAAGTTATACAAAATAAATCATCCACATATTTTGTGATTATCTTAGGTTAAATATGCATTTTACTAATACATGAATTTAGTAATTCCTCCATCACAATATCAGCTATAATTGGAGATGCTGGAGAGCCCTTCTGTTGATATATCCTATTATCGAATTGAAAATACCTATTGTCTTGAATGCAAAACTTAAGAATACGTAAAAATAATTCCTTCTCAATATTCGTATTTTGTTCTATTATCTGCCATTTTTCCTCTATAATACTTAAAGGTAAACCTACAGGAATACTTCGAAAAAGTGAAACTACATCAAATGAAAACAATCTATCATTATCTTGTATATTTATTCTCTTGGTTTTATCCTTAAATTCCAACGAATTTTTAATATTATATATTGATTGTCCTGTTATCACCTTAAGAATATTCGTTATATACTTGCACAGTCCATAGGCCGGGGAATTAATGCAAGAGCAAATAGGCCTCAAAGGAAAATTCTGTTTATGGATCTTAGGTACTCCATACAGCTTTGGAGAATTTAATACATTAGTCTTAAGTCTATTTCTCTCCATTACTGAAATGATTTCTTTTTTAAAAAGTTCATCAACTAAAAAATTGTTTGTTTTTTGCAGTTTAGTAGTCGGATCCTTATTCAATATTGAGTATTTAGCAGAATCGTTAAGAATTTCATTTATTCTCGAATTATAATCGTCTCTGCTCATAGCAAAAGTAACATTACCCTTATCAGCATTAACAATTAATATATTCCTATTAGTACTCAAAAATTTTTTAGTGGTTTTTACTTTATCTAATATAAAAATATCCCTTGCTGTAGGTCTAATATTGCTAATGTGCCTATCAATCATCATTGTTAGTTTTGTCCGCGCTACTTCCTGGTCCTCTTTTTCTTTTATAGTCTGAATCAAATCATCTCCTTCTGAAATTACCTTCATTATAGGAACATTTTTCTTTTCAAGTGGTAATGCATATTTCTGTCCTAGAGAAAGAATCCACTTAACATCCCCTGGAATATCTATGTCAGTCTTATTAACAAACCCTTCTTCATTAACCTTAATTCCTAACTCCTTTCTTCCTTTCATCACATTGTAAGAAATATAATCATTATCCAAAGTTTGATGAAACATCAGTATTAGATATAGAAAAAAACTACAATACGTTATATGTTGGAAATGTTAGAAATTGTTAATGTACCAAATGTAAGGAGAATAAATTTCAAGACAGACACAGACAATTTAGCTCAGAATTATAGGTACTTAATTAAAAAGGCACATAATTTGTTATAATCATTTCATAAGAGAGAATTTGTTATTTGTTATTTCCGTTTCTTTGTTTTTGTATGTTTAAATATTTGAAAATTTAAAATTTTTGTATGTATGTATGAAAAAATATTTTATATGTTTTTGTCAAATGTTTGAAAACATTTTTTCAATTTGTTAATAATTTTTTTGTTTTCAAAAATATAAAAATTTTTTCCTGAAGAAGCTTTCCAAAGGAAAGCAAAATATTGAAAAGAAAAATTATATATAAAAAAAGATCTTAAAAAAGAAAAAAGATATTTATTAAATATATAAAAATAAAATTTTCGTTGTGTAAAGTTTTTCAGCAGGATCGCCATGTAACATCTTTTGTTTTTGTTATATCCTCTTCTTCGAAAATTCATATTCTGAATTTTTACTTTCCGTTGAAGACGCTTGGGTGACAGATATTTTTGCTGCTTTGACTGGCTGTCTCTGTTTTTTTTAGTAATTCCCTATAGCAATCTTTAATTTCGGCATCCGATTCGGTAGATACTATATATGATATTTTTTTTCAACTTTTTAACTGCTATCATTAAAGCTTTTGAGTTCTTTGTATGAATGGAGAGTACTCATGAAACATAGCGCAAAAACTTGCCACGGACGTAAAATAACACAATCCAATCCACTCCCGGTGAGCGAACTTAAAGAAGAAGCGCTAGAGATTCAGATTTTAGTTATGCTCAACTATTTAACACAAGAAAATGTTACTTACCTTATTCTATATTCATTATTAAGAAAAAAATGGATTACAAATTTTAAATGGTACAAAGCTGCACAGATAACAAATGCAAAAAAAAAGAAAAAATACTATTTTCTTTTTTTCAGGAAGGAAAAGAGGAAAAACTTCATTAGAAGGGGAGCTTACCGAAGCTCCTTTTTTCAGTTTTACAACTAAAAAGGAAAAAAAACTTTATTAAAAGGTTTGCAAAGCTCCTACAACTTAAATATATACTCCTTATACAAGCAGATAGTACCAGAGGAAGGCTTCTACATTAGCAATTTATTTATTTTCTTTTTTAATTTGTTAGCTTCATTTTTTTATGTAATTTACTTTAAAAACTGTAAATTGAAAGTTAAAGTGGTTGTTTGAAAAATAAAATATTGAAACTGAATTACAAAATTGTGCATTTAATCAAATGTTAAAATAAAATTATATATTTGTTTTTAGCAGTTTACTTTTATCTATCATCATCAGGATGACGCGAACCAATGGTTTTGCGAAATATTGATAAAAATAATAAAAAATAAGGTTTTTTAAATATTTTTTATTAAATAATGACCTAGTGCTTAAAAATAAACTGCTTAAAAATATTAAAAAGGTCAAATAACTATAATTATTGTATATAGTTTTTTCCTTAAGAGGAAAAAAATTTTTCAAAAATTGTTTTTTTTTTTTATAAAACTAGCCACCCTGGCTTTCTAACTTATGGGGCTACTTCCTTCTTGGAGTACGTTACCAAAGATGCAGTTTTAATAATTTATTGACTTTTTTTCAATCGCTGCTTTGCCCGATGAATTTTGATGTAATTCATTAAACTGTTTAGCTAGGGCTGGATTGTGAACCGTTACAATTTTTGACTTGTCTTTAAAATAGTCCAAAAGAATTCGAAGTAAGTTTCAATTATATAAAGAAAGAACCGATACCATCCCTTTAGGGAAAATCATAAAAAAATTAAATTTTCCTAATTTAGATTAAAGGCTTCTTAATTTTTAACAAAACATGCTATTATAACCAAACTTAGATCAAGAATGCAGAACAATAATCCGAACATAAATACCAAGCGAAAGTGGACTAAAAAAAATTTTCTAACCCGATTTGCTGTCAATCTAAACTAGGTAGCCAGACAAGTACGCACATATTTTGTAGATATTTTCAAGGTCTACCTACCTACTTAAGTTCAAAAACTCTTAACACTTGAGTAACTTTTATGATTTTTAAAAAAAATTGTACATCTGAGGTACCCAATTTTGGGGGCATACTCAGAAGCCTCCCTTTATCCTAGCGAGCCGATCGACCGTAACTTCAGTCAGAAATACCTCTGCTTGGCCTCTTTCATTAAGACAATTTGAATGATTTGTGAGGCACTGAATTATTTCCAAAATAAAATTTGTTTAACCACTGCGCACCTGGACAATAAATTTTTCGTTATTGCAACTATGTAAAGGATTAAAAAATGTGTTGTTTGGAAGTCGAGAAATAAAACAACCCAGTTGAAAAAACAATGAATAACATACCTTAGTGTTATCGCTCCCGTGAAGCTGTTAATTTCAAAGGTGTCATAAGTGTTTCCATCAACAATATCGTAACGAATCTTAGAAGCATCTTTAGTGTCCATATCTATAGCTTTGATTTGAGTAACGAGGATACGTTCGTATGTTGGCAAATACAAAGTAACATTTGTATCCTTCTCCATAAACTCTGGTGAGCAGTCGTTAACATTTAAAACATCAATATATACATTTGCCAAAGTATTAGAATAAAGATTAGGGATACCTTTATCGTTTACCTGTAAAACAAAAGAATTAAACATAAAATGAGCTGGCAGCGAATTAATATAATATTAATCTAATATATACTACATGTAACTTTGTAAATTTTTCTGCACGTTGATTTGTTTGTTGGTAAGTCAAACACGGCTGAACTGATTTTTATGATGGAGGATGCAACAGGCTAATTATATTATAGAAAAGAGGATCAGGAGAGAAGAGGGCCAGGAGACAAGAAAGGTGCGATTTCGAATTTAAATACACTCGAACCAATCAAAAAAAGCACGGCTTAACCAATTTTAGTGAACTTCAAAACACAAATAGGACCTCATGTAATATTTCATGCTTATTTTCAAATAACGGGATAGGAAGTGGAAGAACCGGTTTTAAAGATGTTTGAAATATATATCAATCTATTAGTTGAATTTTATTACTTATTGAACTTAAAGAACTATGAAATGGAAGAAAACAAAAAAGAATTTTTTAAATTGACATCAAAAGTACTGTGACGACCAAAAGTCGGCAGGCTCGTTTTTGGATCACATAGCAATTAAATCACAAGAAATTAGACTGTATATATATATTTTTCAAATTTTTTAATTTTTTTTACTGAATTTCATAAATTTTTACATTTTTCACATTTCTGAATATTTGTTATTTAATAAATTTTTCATTTTATATAATTCATAATTATATTTTATAAGTACATTTATTATTTGTTAATGAAATATTTGAAATTATAATAGCCATTAACATAAAGATACATCCGTAAGGAAAACATATCATTAAACACAACCCTGAACAGTCGAAAGCAGCTGTCGTTTAGTGGTATGTGTGCGTATGTGTGCCTGGCAGAAATATATAAAAGCGAGATAATTACGTATTTGAGAGGAGTTGGCCCCGGCAAGCAACCGAGCAAGACTTCTTTTAAGTGAGTTAGAATTTTATTCAACTTAATTAAAATAGTCTTGCGAATATGTTCAGCTCACTTAATCAAAGCCAGAATTTTATTCGACTTTGAATTAATTGAGGATAGCTAAGGTTTACGGCCAAGCAAGTTCTGTCGCTGCTTCACCTGGGCGAATAAAATTCTGGTCAGGTGAGTCCAGAGCAAGGCCGTGCTTAGTTCAGCAAGGCCAGAATTTTATTCGCCCTAGCTGAACAAGACGGACAAGATCGTCAGAAGACTAACACCAATTTCGACGTGGAAAGGTTGTCTCAGACTCTTATTCGTGACAACCGCGACAAGTCAAAAATTGGTGGACAGGCAAACTGTGCTGGACCAGAATTTTATTCGCTCCAGTGTGAGAAGCAATAGGCTAGCCGGCGGAGATTGGAGACGAAAACTCTTGAGGGCCACGAGGCGGTTGATCGTCGTTGGCGTGCTCAGTAGTGATGTAGTATAATTTAAACTTAGTTTAAGAAGTGCATTATAATAATAAAAAATTTTATTAGTAAAACAAAAGTGGCTCTTGTATTATTAGTGAAGCAACATTTTTTTGTAACGAACCCTGGACGCCACGAGCTTTACCCCAATTGGTTCTGTACATAAAAGTTCCTTTAGCCTCTGAAAAGTTTCTTCTGCCGCCCTACTCCAGTGGTATTGTTGCCAACTCATGCAAACTGGCAGCCACTTGAGCAAAGTTCGGTACGAATCGCCTGTAGTATGTGCAAAGTCCCAGGAAAGTACGTGAAGATGAAGATTTTGGGGACGAGGCCAATTCTTTACTGCTCATACTTCATCCTCGTCAGTTGATACGCCATCTGCTGTTACACGACACCCCAAGTATTTGGCCTCTTTTTGAAACAGCGCGCATTTTTTAACACTTAATTTAAATCTTGCAGCAGCTATATGCTTGGGAACTTCATATAGGTTTTTGAAGTGTTTATCGAAAGTTTTTCCCATCACGATTATGTCATTCAGATACACTAAACAAGTCTTCCAGTTAAGCCCCTTAAGCACACGTTCCATTCAAAAGTAGCTGGACTATTGCAGATCATTGCTCGCGCTAAAGGCAGTTTTCCCCTTGTCGGCTATCTCCACTTGCCAGTAACCACTCTGTAAGTCCAAGGTAGAAAATCATTTTGTTTCGGGCAACTGGCCACTGTTTCGAACTGAAACTTGAATACATTAAACGGTGCGCTACCGTCATAGCTGGGGGTGTTTATTTTGCTGGAGTGCTCAGAGACGACTCTCACCGGTCCTTCTCAAATATGGAGGTCGTCCATTTTCGTTTTTAGTGGAACTCTCCGTCCATTATTCTCTCCAGGCCAGATGTTTTTTTGTCAAATTCGCTGACTCTCTGTTCCACAGCTTCCACTCGTTTACCGAATATTTCGGATATTTCTTGAAATTTCTTGTTTACTTCACTAATAAGTTTTTCTCCGTTGGCTCCAGAGCTTTCTTAAATTGCCTCAATTTTTGCACTGTTGTTCTAGAGCTTTCTTGAATTGCCGCAAGTATTGCAACCAAGCTTACATTGGCGTTTGCTGAAGGATTACATACCTCAACCACTTCTTCGTCTTCTAATTCGTATGTCCCAATATCGATGTTACGCTGCTTGAATTCATCAATCAACCTCCGCTGCAATTCCGGTTTACTTCCAGTTGTTCGGAGATCCAACTTATTCAGCTCCTTCTTTCGCTGCTCAACTTTCAGTTCTTCGAACTTCAGCGTAGTTGATTTTTTTTTGTTTTTGCAATATTACTTCTGACAATTTTAATAAATTTCAGATATTATTATGTATGTACTGTGGAGTAAATGGTAGTTGTTTGTTTTTGTTTTTGCAATATCACTTCTGACAGTTTTAATAAATTTCAGATATTATTATGTATGTACGGTGGTGTAAATGATCTTGCGGAAGCTCTTGTGGAAACTAAATCTTATATTGAAACAAATGCAAATTTTGGCCAAAGTTGTTCTTTAAAGACCAAGCTGAGCACGGCGTCGTTTTAAACACTTTCTTGAGCAGCAGTAATGTTTTCAGCAGATCTTGCAGTACGTTGTTGTCTATGCTTAGGCCTATTACCTACAGACCCTCTTTCTTCGAAATCATTCACTACGCGAAAAATAGTGCGGTTGCACGTTGTTTCTCCCAAAAAATTCACATAGCTTTCTCATCGTCACGGAAATCGATATAATGTTTTAACGATTAAAACAGGTTAGTTTACCCAATATTTTTCTACTTCACGACGGCCAAATATGAACTGTCAAAACCAGTGCTTACCACAGTGTATTATACCTTCCCAGCGTATACCCTGTATATAGAGAAGTTTTCGAAAGTGCTAAACCTGCAAACGCTAGCTTCGTCATTCTCTGAAAGAAATTTGAAACTACCTTCAAACCATATAGTAAAGGGTGAAGCGATATGAACAACTTTTTGTTGAAACGATTTGGTGAATCCAAGCAGCAGGAAAATTTTAGTCTACCTAGTTTAAAATTGACAAATTCTTATTTTCATGAATAGAGAACATTTAACATAATAGGAATTTGTCCGCTATTAGCTCTTTATTTTTTGTCTATAATTGACAACCGAACGCCATGTCTGGGTTGTTTTCTAATAATTTCTGTGGTACGAACATAATAGGACTATTATTATTGGACGTCGGTGAGTTCAAAGTATGATTTATTTCTTATAATATATTTAAAGAATTAAAATGTTTAAGCACGAAATAAATTTTTAAATATAATTTTTTAATATTGTTTTCACCTAATCTCTTGTGATACGAATTCTTTTGGAATGTATCTATCCTGTAAAAAGAGAATTAAGTGGATATAACACTGTTTTACAGCGAAAATGTCAAAGGTTCCTATGCACCATTTTAGGTTATTTTGCGGTTGCTAATTTATTTATTTTTTTTTTATCTACTAACTAAATGCAATGATAAGAAACATAAAACAAAGATTTGTAAACTAGTATAATTCATTCCTATAATTTCTTTTTTTTAACATCAAAGAACTTTTTTTTTTTAACTGTTAATTATTTGCAAACTGTTTCACAATTTTTGCATTTAGTGAGGCTGTCAAACTATTATAAGCGTACTTACCATAACTTGAAATTCAAAAAATGTCTTAGTTTCATAATCCAATTTTTGCAAAAGCTTTATCGTCCCAGTTGATGAGTCAATTACGAAAAATTGTCTTGATATTTCGTCCAATATGCTGTATTCTAAAATACTATTTTGGCCACCGTCTACATCCAGCGTTTTCAGAAAAATTAAGCTAAAATTAATAATAAAAGTAACATGGTTAGAGAGGGATATAGGTTTTTTAATAAAGGTACATAACTTTTTTTGAATTAATAATTATTATTAATATTATTTTATTTTTTTCAAAGTATAATTTATTCTTATAATATATTTAAAAAATTCAAATGTGTAAGCACGAAATAAATTCCTAAGTGAACTATTAAAGTAATTTTTTAATATTGTTTTCACTTAACCTCTTGTTACATGAATTTTTTGGAATCCATCTATCCTGTAAAAAGCGAATTAGGTGGATATAAGACTGCTTTACAGCGAAAATGTTAAAGGTTCCTATGCACCATTTTAGGTTATTATTATTTTATTTATTATTTTTTATTTTTTCCATGATCAGATTATAAAAATGTACATAAAACAAAAATTTGTAAACCAGCATAATTCATTTCGATAATTTTTTTTTTGCAGAACGGTCTCTCGGTTAATTTATACATAATAACATCACAGAATTTTTTTTTAGACAAAATGTTAATTTATGCTTAGTTGGCGGCACTTTTTTAACTAGTGGTTGTGTTGTCAGCTTTCAAGTGATTTATGTTTAGTTTGGTCTGCCAATTCAACATGAATTTTGCTTTATGGAAATTAATTTTCGAAATCACATTTCTGTCCGAAATACATGATCCCGATCTTATAAGCAAATTTTGTTTAGGAGCGAAGCCCACTTCTATTTGAATGAATACGTCAACAAATAAAACTCAAGTTTATTTTTGAGACCATTTCATTCAGAAGAACTGGAGGTTTGGTGTGCTTTATGGGCTGGTGGAATTATTGGTTCGTACTTCTTTAAAAAGGATACTGGTTAGAACGTTATAGTACATTTTGACCGCTATAACGTCATGATTACTGCCTTTGTCGTTCATTAATTGAACAACCATGATGTCCAGGAGCTTTTTAACAAGAGGCACATGATTTACTAAAGAAAGCGTTTGGTAGCGTTACTTAACATTTGGATCCAGATTAAATTATATCCCAGTAGCCTTGGCAATCATATCTTCTAGCGAACCATAACAGTTTAGAATAAATTTGCTTCCCACTATATATTTTAGCAGTGAACAGAAATGTCATGTGTTCTTTATCGTTCAGTTATGAAAACGGAAAAATTGTTTATAAAATTAAAAAAATTAAAATGGAATAAATGGTAAGCAAAAAATTTTATAATGATATATTTATCAACATACGAACATTGAGCAAATATAAATCAACTATAAAACAACTACAGACATTAGTTGGATTCATGGACAAAAATTCTAAGATTGCCAGAGGATATGATACGTTTGAGAAGCGTGAAGATGTCCATTGTGGAGACAGACAAAAAAGAAGTTTTTCTGGTTAATAACAATCTCAGTTTAAAATAGTTCAGTAGAAACACTTTTTACAGGTAATTCCACTCCTAATCGCAGGCTACGAAGTCGGAAATCAACGACAGTGAAATCGGAGCGAAACGAGCCTGACAAAACAATAAAGACAAATGAAGTCAATAGGTCTATGACCACAAAAATTGTCTCAGTATTTTATGGTAATGTAGAGGAATTACAAAGTTTTATTGACGCATTGACGTTAATAGATATTATTACAAACGAAAAAAATATACCAGCATTTAAGGATAAACTACAATCGTCGGTGCAAGGAGAATAGTGGGAATTACCACGCTTAAAACTAATAAACATTAAACAACACTGGAAGTCGGCTACAGTATACAGGAGATCATAGATACAGCGAAAAATCTAAGTGGAGCCTGTATAAGAGAAGACTACTCACAGAGTATAGCTGATAAATGTATAAGGAAGAATACAACCAAACCAATTTAAAGAAATGCTTCAAGTGATGAGATAAAATTGATAATTGAAACAAGAGATTTAATTTAATTTCTAATTTCATTTAAGCATCCATTCCAAATTCTTCGGTATTTTATTTTAAACGTCGTTGTTCATTTAATCACAACAGAAACAGGAATGACGTCAAAGCATTAACTATAGAAATTATAATAATAACCGTTACAACGTACAACGCCGAGGTTTAAGTCAATGCAATAGAAATCTACCCAACCGTTAACAAAACAGAGAAAGGGTAATATTGGCACAGGCGATCTCGGAGAACGAGACTTCCCCCTTAGACACCGAGGCTATCATCAAAATTAAGAACACAAAGGGCACACATTAAATGATTGAGGAAAATATTGCATTTAAATCTGCATTTAAGTAGCTTTATTGAGATTCAGATATCATTCATGATTTAAACACAATCCTTGTGGAAACCGGTCGTTTCACTAATTAAAATTGGAGCTCTTCACTCATTACGAATTATCACAAAAACATTATACAAATACCGGGATAGAAGAAGGAATTATTGAATCCCTTGAAACACTTGAAGTTAATTTAAAAATAAAAAATTTTCTCATGCAATGCAACTATTTAATATACACAAGACACAAACTCGAATTTACTCTTTACTCTCGTTAAGACCTTATAATTTAAATTATCATATAAATGTTCCTATTTCTGATTTAGTTGTTCCAAGTCAAAAAATAGAGTATTTGTAGTTAGGCGAACTGTAAACACAAATTCTGAGAATAAGTTTCTAAATAACACATCATTAAAGCATGAAAAGCTTTTTGACTATGAAATTTTAAACACATCTTATGTGAATTTTGTTAAAGTTAACACGAAAATTTCCTAACATAGATAAAGATCAATTGATTCAATTATGTTCAAAATATATCGATATCTTCGATTTGGAAAGTGACAAGATAAATAATAATCTTTATACACAAAAGACTTTCAGATCACAATTCTGTATACAATACACATTATCACAAAAGCACGAAGCAAGACAAGTCGAAAAACTACGGCAAGATGGAATAGTTGAACTCACCGACGTCCAATTATAATAGTTCTATTATGTTCGTACCACAGAAATCATTAGAAAACAACCCAGACATGGCGTTCGGTTGTCAATTATAGGCAAGAAAATAAAGAGCTAATAGCGGATAAATTCCTATTATGTTAAATGTGCTCTATTCATGATTATAAGGATTTGTCAATTTTATACTAGGTAGACTAAAATTTTCCTGCTGCTTGGATTTAACATATGGATTTCACCAAATCGTTTCAACAAAAAGTTGTTCATATCGCTTCACCCTTTACTATATGGTTTGAAGGTAGTTTCAAATTTCTTTTAGAGAATGACGAAGCTAGCGTTTGCAGGTTTAGCACTTTCGAAAACTTCTCTATATACAGGGTATACGCTGGGAAGGTATAATACATTGCTTTGCTGCCAGTGTGGTAAGCACTGGTCTTGACAGTTCATATTTGGCAGTCGTGAAGTAGAAAAATATCGGGTAAACTAACGTGTTTTAATCGTTAAAACATTATATCGATTTGCGTGACGATGAGAAAGCTATGTGAATTTTTTGAAAGAAACAACGTGTAACCGCACTATTTTTCGCGTAGTGAATGATTTCGAAGAAAGAGGGTCTGTAGGTAATAGACCACAACGTACTGCAAGATCTGCTGAAAACATTAGTGCTGCTCAAGAAAGTGTTTAAAACGACGCCGTGCTCAGATTGGTCTTTAAAGAACAACTTTGGCCAAAATTTGCATTTGTTTCAATATAAGATTTAGTTTACACAAGAGCTTCTTCCGCAAGACCATTTACACCACCGTACATACACCAATAGGATGTTACAGCTCGTCCATGACAACCCCCATTTTCATGAAAAAATCGTAATGAGTGACGAGACACATTTTCATTTGGATATGTGGATAAACAGAATAGTTGATCCTTAGGAATGGGAAACCCTCAGATTATTCAACATTTACCTGTGCATCCATTAAAAGTAACAGTCTGGTGTGCAATTTGGTCAGGAGGGATCATTGGACCTTACTTTTTTGAAAATGAAAACTGCGTAACGGTATCCTTCCCGGCGAATACCCTGAATACCCTGTATAACTGATGTTATTGTCACATGATGTTCGATAGAGCACATGCTTAAGATCTTTGGAAACGGTGTTCCAAACATGCATAGTTTGTAATCTTTAATTATATGCAGATAATTGTACTTTTTCCGATCGGAGGTTACATATTTTGGTCATAGATGTACTGATAAAGCTATTTTACCGGACAATGCCAAATACGATTTAATTAGAACCAACCTAACCTAATAAAATAGCCTGCGGGAAAATATTATCACAGGGATTTGGCACACAGTTACCTATATCATATGCCTAACGCATGGATATAGCAAGAACTAATAGCAATCCACTGAGCAATTATTCAGTATTTTGACTCTAAGTATATGGCAAAATATATATATTGCATATCGATCATACCTTTATCTATTATATAAAAATAAGTCGGGTTTTCCTTCCTGACACTATAATTTCAGAACGCACGAACCAACTTCCACGGTTTTACATTCGTTGGAAAGGTCTCAGGCTCGGTCAGGAAAAATTTGAAGAGAAAAGCAGGAAAACAAGGAAAATCATTTGTCACATACAGCGCCATCTCTGATACATAGCATGTACTACAAAGGCACCAGTACGTGGTGTAAGGTATCCCTCACGAAAATAAGTACGTTTTAAGTGAAAAGCAGGAAAACAGGGGAAATCACTTTTCACATACAGCGCTATCTCTGATACATACCATGTACTACAACGGCACCAGTACGTGGTGTGTGAGTATCCCTCACGAAAATAAGTACGTTTCATTTTAAGTAGAGGGCGCCGTGCGCTAGGTCGCATATATACTGTTCATCCTAGAAACGATGAATGTTTTTATTTGCGACTACTGTTGGTAGATGTACGTGGACCAAAATCATTTGCAATGCACTCAACCAAGAATTAAATCGAGAGCTGCAGTACAATTACAGGAATTCGTTTGAAATAGTGTGCCATTACTGAATCAACAGCAAAAACTAATATACGAAACATTTATGCAAGCGGTGTACAATAATACTGGTGGTCTATTCTTCGTGGACGCACCTGGAGGAACAGGGAAAACATTTGTCATTTCATTGATTTTGGCCACTATTCGATCAAGATGTGGCACAGCTTTGGCGTTAGCATCATCTGGAACTCTTCGAGATGGCGGTCGTACTGCACATTCTGCGCTTAAGTTGCCACTCAATTTAAACACAATTGATACTCCAACATGCAATATTTCCCGATCCAGTACAATGGGAAAATTGTTGATGCAATGCAAGCTCATTGTTTGGGACAGACCCAGTTGATGTGACAGCTGGATTAATTACTCTTACCAACGACTTTTGTCGATTTGTAGACTTTCAATTAGCTCTTATTGAAAATGTTGTCTCCAACATTAGTGAGAATTATCAAAATTTTGCTCGGTTAAGTCAACGAGCAATTCTCCCCGCAAAGAATAATGATGTTGTACACGCACTGAATTTCACCATTCAATCAAAATCGAGGGCGATTTGGTAACATACAAATCCGTTGATTCCATAATAAATCCCGATGATGCAGTAAATTATCCAACGGAGTTTTTGAACTCTCTGGAACTACCAGGATTTCCACCACATAACTTGCAATCGAAGTTGGTTCAGCTATTATGATATGGCCTTCAGTTATTATGAATCCACCACGACCTTGCAATGGTACTCGACTTGCGGTGAAAAGAATTAGGCCGAATTCGATTGAGACAACCATTATCAACGGAAAGTACACAGGTGAACGATTGCAAATTCCGGTTCCCCTTGCGTTCGCAATGACTATTAACAAGTCGCAAGGCCAATCGCTTAATGTTTGCGGGATATTTTTAGAAAATCATTGCTTTTCACATGGGCAGCTATACGTTGCGTGTTCACGAGTTGGGAAACCATCCGCTTTATTTGTGTTAACGTCAGACCAAAAAACAAAAAATGTCGTTTACCAAAGGGCACTTCAATGAAACAGTTAATTTGTGGACACGTATAGCACTTCGATTCAGTATTTACTTTCATTTTTTACTTAGAGAAGTTTAACTAAATTTCACTTCATTTTTGTAATCGAAATGAATTCATTACTGTTGTGCAATGAAATAAAATTGTTCCTTTTCAAATATAAAACAAAAAAAAAACATTTTCTTTATCTTTTAATACCCAAACGAAATTTTACAAAAAACGAAGCATGGAGGCAAACATGGCGAACGGGTTTGCTAGTTTTATCTATATTCTTTAAAGAATTCTTTAGCAGATTGACTAAAATTCGATTGGAAATGAAGGAGCATGATTTGGTTATAGAACACGTGCTCTAATGATAACTACGTGCACATGAATGATTACGTAAATGAAGATAATAATAAAATAATTAACGAAAAGCCTAAATTTTCGAAACTATTGGCTTCGGTTGTGTAATAAAGTTAATTAAGCTTAAGGTAAATATTTTCGGAAACACCCCCACACTTCATTTTCAAAGAGGAAAAAAAGTGATACCACCAAGAATTAATATACAAAAGAATTTTGCTAATGGAAATATAGATTCAGAACAATTTTTACAATTCATTAAAAAGAAGCAACAAATAGAAATCTGACTAAAATACAAATAAATTTAAATGATAATTTATTAAGCCTTCAGCCAATAAAAAATGTAAAAAATATACAATCTAACCTGCAAATAGCGCTAACACCCAAAGTAAAAATAATAATTGAAAAAAGGAACAAAAACATAAATTGAAAAAAATTTCATGACAACCCTTGTTTTTGAAGGATACCCTGGAACAGACTAACTTGATTACTTCAGGAATTTAGAGAATCTTATCATTGGAAAAATATCACTAAAGATATGACAATATATAAAGAAATGTGTTTAATGTCATATCAACAAGATTACAAAACACATAAAACCAAATAAGATTATAACCCCAACACCACAAAAAACTTTCCAAACTGTAATAATAGATACAATAGAATTGGTAAGAAAAGTAATAAATTTATTGTTACTATAATATTTGATCTCACAAAATACCTAGTAGCAAGCAATAGCATTAAATAGTAAAAACGCCAAAATAATCGCAAAAGCATTAATGAAACAGTTAAATTCAATTTATGGCCCCATTAATAAAATAATCAGTGTTATCGATACTGAGTATAATAATCAAATTTTTTTAGAACTTCTAAAACTTTAAAAAATAGAGAAGTCAATATCACCGCCATCAAACTGCATGAACAGTTGAAAAATCACATACGTCCATACACTTCAACAGTTCACGGATACTGCCCATTTGATTAAATTTCCCCAAACGCATCAAAGCATAATCCGCTAATATCATACGATAAGGTAAATACAGTATATAATTTTGATGATAATATGAAGGAAGTCAAATTCGGTCTACAAATTTCGTTAATAGCACGAAACACTTGATTGAGAAAACGAAAATACGACAGAACAGCCTCTAACACAAGAACATCATCAATACTTATATCAGACTAGGCCAGGAGGTATTCATTGGGGTCACATTTGGACATGAACCATAAAAATATGTTTGTGCAAAAAAAAGGAAAAATTCAAAAGATGAATAAAGCAAACATTAAAATGTTCTGAAAATAACTTTTTTATTAGTTTATTTTTAAGTAGACAAAAAGTGTTTTTGTTTCCAAAATGTTTGCTGTGTTTTTGAGTATTATTGTTTGCTATGTTGTTTAAATGAGAATTCTCATTTAATCAATTTGGCTTACGATATACGGCTATTGAATTTTCTATATAAAAATTGGGGTAAAATCCACTGATCAGCTATATGAGCAGTAGTGAAATGGCCATATGGTTATAATAAATATTTTATGAGAATATTTATATATCAGAAAACAGAATTCATTAAAATCGGTAAAACAGACAGACCAATAGTCGTTACAATGGCTTATCTATATTAAGCGGCCAAATTCGAAGTTAATTAGGTCCAAGTTAAAACTGGCGGAATAGTATGAAATTATCTAGAAACGAAATATGGAACGCAGGTCCAATATTATAAGAACTACTAAATACTATACCCATTAGCGATGCTGTTTCGATCACCCAAAACTTAAAAATACAACAATTAATAAACAATTGTCATATCTGTAATGTGGTCTTGGATAGAATTCAAGAGAGCATTAATTACGTATATGAGTGTTGTAGACACAATAAGAAAGAACAACCGAAACTTGCAATGAGTTACGTTTCAAAGAATTTGCTATTGTCTGAATTTCTAAGGCAAAATAACATCGAAATTCATTTTATTTCAAATAATGATCACACATCAAATTCAGCCGTGGAACGTGACAGTATTAAAGAAAAAATATAGATATTTACTTTCGATAACTTATATTCAATAACAAGCTGCAAATCTATTGTTCTTTTAAATGGTTCCACAAAAGCAGAATATTACCTAAAAGTGAAACATATATTTGTAGCAGTAATGGAAAAGTTCAGTTCTATAGCTAACCGCAAATTTATATAAAAAGTAATAGAGGGGCAATAAGCCATTCAAAATTTATGAAGATTTGTGTAGACAGACAGTATTGATAATAATAATGTAATAAGTCAAATATTACAAATCCTACATAAAAACGAAAGAGAAAATTTTTTTTCTTGTGGGGAACAAGTTTGGAAGACAATAATGAATGTATGTTTGAAAAGTATTAATATTTAGGATATTTCAAAAAGTTCTCAGCAACATTAAGTATTTAATCATTTGAAATGGAAAAAACTTTGCTATCGTGTTCCCGAATAGGGATTAAGGCACTTTAATGGAATTTTGCTAGTTTTGTTTATTGTTAGCAACCTGCTCGTTTATCGGATAGTTTTTTCTCTGTTTATGATATTTTTGTCAATAAAAGTAAACTGGAAAATATACAAAACGAGGTATTACTAATCTTATAGTTGCAAGAAGAATTATCTGCCAATAGTACACGAATGGCTTATGCTAGCTGAAAACAGCACAAATTAGTATAGAATATTAGTAATTAGCACAAACTCGCAAAGGCTTGTTTTAAATTATTATTACTGGGAAAGCCCACAAGGCAGGTTATAGATTTTCGGTAGCCAATAATTAGAACGTCATCAGCCTAGATATGCTTAGAGTTTTCATAACTGGCATAATTTCATGTAAGTTAAGGAAACGGTGTAAACCGAATTTAAAGTTTTTAAATTTTCTTAACTTTGTATCGTTTCATAAACAAAATATTCATATTTCAATTTTTGCAACATATCGCTTTGATATAAACCAAACTTAAATTTAAAAAAAAAAAAACCTTTTTCAACCTTGCATTTTTATAAACAAAATTTTCATATATCAATTATTGCAACATATTGGTTTTTGTCGTTTCCGGAATAAACAGCCATTTATGCTGACTGATATATTTCATTATCGATCGCAACACAAAAAAAACCAATGTGCTGAGCTAATAGATTTGTTGCCACACGAGCGGTCGAAAAAAGTATTTGTTGATTTTTGCTAGAATAAAAATGTTTTCAAAAATTATTTTTAACTTAGTATTAAGAAAGACTTGTAAGAATGAACTTAATAAAGTTGAACATAATAAAATAAAAATTAACTGGAGGCCCCGGCGAGATACTCCTGAAAAAAGTAAAATTCTGAAAAATAAAAAGTAAGAATCCTTTCAGGACGCGCAGCCAAAAAAAGACAAGTATCCTAAATATAGGAGAAAAGTTAAAAAAAAACATTTTGTGGAAAAAAACACAAGTATCCTAAATATAGGAAAAAAGTTAAACATTTTGTGAAAAAAAGACAAGTATCCTAAATATAGGAGAAAAGTTAAACATTTTGTGGAAAAAAAAGACAAGTATCCTAAATATAGGAGAAAAGTTAAAACAAACATTTGTGAAAAAGAATAAAAATAAAAAAACATAAAAAAGCTGGTATTGATGCAAAAATTATCTAAAGTATCAGAACAATATAACAAAAAAAGACAAAATATTTACTGTTTTGCCAAAAAGACCGTTTTTATAAAAAATAATATAACTTGCAGAAATCTACTAAATGTGAAGTTAATGCCAAGATAGAAAATTTCAACACTCAACTATAGAATCGACTTGCCTCATCCAAGACTGGGAAGGCGCTAGGTTTTCCTTTCAACAACAACAACACCAGTAATCATCAGTAAAGTAAGCTAAGCTAATTGTATTATATTATATGTTAAGTTGATTGTTATTTTTAAGTTTATACTCTGAACTAATTAAAATTAAATTGGTCGAGCTAGACGATAAAAATAAAGATTTAATAAGTGAAGTCAACGATTTGGTGGCATCATTTAAAAATTTGAGATCACCCTCTGCTATGGCTACTAATCAGAGCGATATTGCTGGATTAATTCAAATCCACCTAAGACCATTGCAGGCTAAAATAGATGAATTGGCAGGGACATTAGCAAATTTGTCATGTGTAAATATAGTTTCCGAATATCAACCTCAGGATATAAATGATGCTATTCGCTGCGAGGAAACTTTAGACGTAATTAAATCACTACCAAATTTTGATGGGAAAAATTCTTATATTAGTTGGCGGGAAGCCGCTGATAACTCAATGAAGTTATACAAAAGGGGCAGCAGGAAATATTTTGCTGCACTTACAATACTGCGTAATAAGATTGTTGATGATGCAAACGATATTCTGACGAACCATGGAACGGTTCTTAATTTAGAAGCAATTATTAGTCGTTTAGATTTCGCATTCGCAGATAAAAGACCTTTGCATATAGTCGAACAGGAATTAAGTGTAATGAGACAGGGTTCTTTGTCAATAATAGATTATTATAATGAGGTAAATAAAAAGCTTACAGCTTTAATTAATAAAACAATAATGAGTCATGGTTCCGGATCGGAATTGACAAAGGAACTGAATAACAAAAATAGACAATATGCTTTAAGAGTTTTAATCACCGGACTGAATGCTCCATTAGCTAATATTTTGTTTTCTTTATCTCCGAAAGATTTACCAAATGCATTGGCTAAAGCCCAAGAGCTAGAGTCAAATAACATTCGTGCGATTTTCGCTTCGCAATTTAATAGAGCAGGACAATCCAATTATAACGGTCAAAAATACACAAATCCGCTAAGGTTCCCACGACGAAATAATCCACAGGCAAATAATATGAGCGTTCGGCATCCAGAGCCAGAACCAATGCAATTGGGCAGTTTGGTCAATGTCAGACATTCACAGAACTATTATAACAATAAACGGCCTAATTATTTTCACAATTCACAAAATCGGCCTAGTTTTTTCCCACAGGATTCTAAACGCCCTCATTCCCGTACAGTCTATCAGCCAAATCAAAAAACACAACGTATAAATAATCTTGATGAGGATACTTTTTTAGAGATAGGTCCAAGCTGCCCTACATTATTAGGACAGCGAAAGACGGTAGAAGGATCTCAGTTTTAATTGATAGTGGCGCTACTAGCTGCTACTGTAGACCCGGAGTTCTTTTGAATAGAAGGGAATTAGTTATAAGTAAGAGAGTACGAACCATTAATGGTTATACTGTCATTCGGAATTATTATGATGCAAGCATATTTGGGATAAATCAAAGATTTTACGAAATTTCAAATTTGGAAACGGATGTGCTTATAGGATACAATTTTTTGAAAAAATCAAACTCAATATTGGACTTTAATAAAGGTACCATAACTTGCGGAAAGCATTGTGAAAGGTTTTTGCATTTTCAAGGATATTGCGACATTGAAGATAATGTCATCAAGAGAGAGGCCGAATGCAAAAAAATTAATGTCTTAAATGAAAATATTGAGGATACTGAAGATAGTTTTTTAAATATCCATGAAGAATATATTCAGGGCGATGGTAAAAGTTTTATAACTAAAGATGTTACTCATGAATCAAAAGCCTTAGAAAAGCTACGTAAAAATATACAAGAGAGAGTGTCTAAGTTGCACTCAAAAATTAACTTAAATTTGCCTTTCAGAACAGATATAAAGGCGGAAATAAAAACAGTAGATAATGAACCGGTATGGAGCAAACAATATCCGTACCCCCTATCGGCAAACTCCTTTGTTAATAAGGAAATTGAAAAGTTATTGACAGCCGGAATTATACGTGAAAGCAGAGGGCCATACAATTCGCCTGTATGGGTCGTCCCGAAAAAAGGAATCAATGACGATGGAACGCAAAAACTTAGGTTAGTTATCGACTATAAGAAATTGAATGCAAAAACAATTGCCTACAGGTACCCAATACCTGATTGTAATGTGATACTTTCAAATTTGGGTAAATCAAAATACTTTTCGACTATAGATCTCGAATCGGGTTTTCATCAAATCCTAATGAAGGAGGACGATATAGGGAAGACCGCATTTTCCGTTAATAACGGAAAATATGAATTTGTTAGATTGCCTTTTGGTCTTAAAAATGCTCCAAGCATTTTCCAGAATGCAATGGATGACATTTTGAGAAAGTTTATAGGAAAATTTTGTCATGTTTACATTGATGACATAATTGTGTATTCTGAGACACTCAATGAACATATTGAGCATCTTGAGATTATAATTAATACATTAAAAGAGGCAAACATGAAAATCTCGCTCAAAAAATCGAAGTTTTTTGAAAAACAAGTAGAATTTTTGGGATATGTAGTAGCTTTTGGAGTAATAAAAACTAATCCAAATAAAATGAAACAATATCTAATTATCCTTTACCCAAAACATTGAGACAACTTCGTAGTTTCCTTGGAATGATAGGATACTATCGTAAGTTTATACGAGATTATGCTAAAATAGCTAAACCTTTGACTAAGCATCTATCAGGGGAAAATGGAAGAGTATCTCAATATATGTCAAAGAAAACGGAAATCGATTTGGACGAAAAGGATGTCCTTGCATTCGAAAAACTAAAATGTTCATTATTTGAACAGGTTGAATTGACACAACCTGACTTTAATAAAAAATTTATACTCACCACAGATGCCTCTAATGAAGCATTAGGTGCCGTCCTCAGTCAGGAAGGCAAGCCTATCACATTTATATATAAAACCCTCAATACTACTGAATGTAATTATGCCACAAACGAAAAGGAGTTGTATGCAATAGTTTGGTCATTGAAGACTCTTCGAAATTATTTATATGGGGTAGCAGATCTGGAAATACACACAGATCATCAGCCTCTTACATTCGCAATTTCAACTAAGAATCCAAATGCGAAAATTAAAAGATGGATGTCCTTTGTTGAGGAATATTCTCCAAAGTTCGTATATAAGCCTGGTGCTACTAATCTTGTGGCCGACGCACTTTCCAGACAAACCCTCAATAATATTACCGATAACGAATCACTTGAAAGTACTCAACATTCTGTTGAAAGCAGCGAGATTATTGACATCCCGGAAACAGCTAAACCACTCAATGAGTTTAAGGAGCAAATTCTGCTTCATAGAACTGGTTTTAGTAAATATGACACTCTAGTTATTTTTGATAAAACTCGTCACATCATCGAGTTCGATACTAAAGAAACCTTAAAGAATATTTTGTTGAGAATTGTTAGACCAAAATTTGTTACTGCGATTCATTGCAGTGCAGAAGACCTTTATGAGTTTAAGGAGACAATTAGGGGTGTATTTACAAACAGATTTGTTTACACTAGAATATTCGCAATCGACATAACCAACCCAGATGATCAATTAGCAATAATAGAGCGAACACATAATCGTGCTCATAGGAATTGCAGGGAAAATTACAAACAGATATTTCAACAATATTATTGGCCAAAGATGGTTAATAGCATAAAACAGTATGTGAGACATTGTAGTACATGCAATAAAACTAAGTATGATAGGAGACCTAATAAACTGCCAATTGGAGAGGCTCCAATTCCCAATAATGAGGGGGAGTTCCCTCATATTGACATTTTTTATGCCCAGACGCATAAATTCATCACATGCATTGATGCTTATTCAAAGGTTTTGGTAATTGGACATATAGAAGATAAACTCAACTTGGATGAAAAAGTCCAAGAAATTTTACAAAGCTTTCCAAACGCAAAGAAGCTTACTCTGGATAACGAACCAGGTTTTACAACACCCCAATTTAGGTCGTTAATGCAGAGAATGAATATCGAATTGTATTTTTGTGATCCAAGACACACTTCCACAAACGGTCAGGTGGAGAGAGTACATTCAACATTAGTTGAAATAGCCCGTTGTATTAAAGAAGAATATTGTCTAATAGATATTAAGGAAATATTTTACAGAGCTGCAAAGCAATATAATCTCACCATCCATTCAGTAATAGATAAAAAACCGTACGACGTATTCCATAACAAAATCAGACATGACGATGTACGGGACAAGCTTCGACAAGCACAGTTAAAAATTTTAAATAGAAATAAACCCAATAGAATAAAAATCTATGAATTAAACCAAGACGTTTATGAAAAACTTATTGGTAAGAGAAATAAATTAGACGACAGATACAAAAAACAAAGGGTACAATTAGATTTAGGAAATAAAGTAAAGATATTTAGTAGAAATAGGATTATAAATAAGGAAAATATAAAATCATAATTTTTTCTCCCTCTACAGAAAATGTTATTGAAAACTATTTTGCCGCTCGCTGTTATCAGTGTTTGCCTATCGGAAGTTCAGATCTTAGATTATTCAAACTCCCAATTAATCCCGATACACTTGGGACAAGCTAGGGTGCAAAAGGGAAATTTCAAAATGATACATATTATGAATTTAACGTATTACAAATCCGCACTTGACGAAATAGAATCCGAAGTTCTACATCAAATACTTCAAAATAGTACCCTAAAGCCATTTTTCTTCCACGATATAAGACAAATAAAAGAGCGCCTTGAAATAATAAAACCTCGAAAAAAACGCTCAATAAATATTTTAGGAACAGCTTGGAAGTGGATAGCAGGGTCACCTGATCACGAGGAACACAAGGTGGTACTGAATGGACTTTTAGAAAATAATGAGAAGCAAGGAATAATTAATAAACAGATTGCAGAAAGAATTAATTTAATAACAAATTCCACAAATCAAATCATCAGGATCATTCAGTCATTAGAAGAAACCAGAAAAATATATGAAGAAACAATCGCTAATAAGCTATGTCAGCTTGATAATAAGCTTGATGTCATAATTAAAGTGGACGTGGTTAAAATTATTTTGAATATATTACGTTATTGGTTGAGCCTTGAATATGACCTAGTATCAATTTTAAGTCTCTACCACTTCTGGTTTTACCGTTATGAGATGTTGCTTATAAGCAACATTGCGCCATTGTGGTACATTTTAAAACACAAACGAATATTAATATTTTATGTTATTTTTATTAATTTTTTATACATCTCATGTGTGATATGAAACAAAACAATTTTTTTGTGGGTTACAACATAAGTGTACCTTACATTTTGAACATTTTGATTTTGGAATACCGGTATGGCATAATCTACACCTTCCTTTTGCTCCCCATTCAACCCAATGATCGGTTTGATCAAGACGCATGGATTTTGGAGGTTCTGATATGTATGATCGTTTTGTTGACGACGACGAACTTTGTGACGAAACGTTGGAAATGTCAGATAGTGCTGGAGACGCTGGTGATGGTGAATCTGATTGCATGTTTGAAAGGATTGCCAATGGACGACCTCTTTTGCGTTGGTTTACTGGCGTAATATCAGATGCGTGTAGAAGCTCGTTTGCTATCATCAATTGAAAATTCAGCAATGACATATGTTTCGTTCTTTCGCCTTGATTTTTTAGGTCTCTTCTATACAACAACCAGCTATTGACTACTGCTGTGCTAATGCACCAGTACACAATACGCATATACCATTTTTTAGAACGGTGGTTGATTTTATACAACTCTAACAACATGTCAGCCAGGTCTACGCCTCCCATATGCTTGTTATAACACTCGACAATAGCAGGTCTAGGTATATTCATATACTTTCTTTCTTTACGACACCAGCGTTTACATTCTGAAACTGGATTTTCAGCTATATAATTTGAGACTAGTTGTACGCTCTTGTTGTCGTACCAACGACAGGCAACTAAATTATGTGCTGCCTCAAATTTAAAATCATACGATCCACGACCTTTTTTCATGAGCTCCTTTTCATTCATAAGGCAACAGTTTTTCATTCGATTACTTCTAATTGTTGCTGTTGCTAAAATGCCTTTTTCTTTTAGCGCAATCATTAGGCTTATGGAAGCGAACCAATTATCGAAAAATAATTTATAATTCTTCTTTTGTGGAACATTAGAAGCTAAATGCAACACAATATCGGATGAGATCCCTAATCCAAAATATGGGCACGTTCCTTCTCCTACATAGAGAGCAAAATCGTATACGATGCCTGAAACTCCAGCTCTTGTGAACATTTTAAAACCCCACTTATTGGGCTTCATTGGCAGGTATTGTTTTAGACTGTGACGTCCTTTATATTTAATCATTTGTTCATCAATGCTCTGGTGTTCCTCCTGGTCAATTTTGTTGCATTTCTCTTTCATTTTATCAAGTAATGGACGTATTTTATAAAGCTTATCGTAATTCGTTGATCCACGTTCCGGCTGCTGAGTATTATCATTTATGTGAAAAGCTTCTTTAATTTTCTCAAAGCGTAATCTTGATAAAGAATCTGCAACAGCTGATAATCTGAAGTTTGGCATCCAAGCCATTCGTAAATTTGGAACTTGTATTACGCCTAAATAAAGAAGTACGCCAAAGAATCGTCTGATCTCGAATGGTAAACAATTTAGCACAACGCCTTTCGTTTGCATCGAATATAGATTTGTTTCATTGCAAATCTTGTTTATAATTTCATCATCGAAGAACTCACTGAAATATTTTATTGGATCTTTGACACCTCGACAAACTGTTTTTTCTTTCCAAGCAGTATCGCAAACGGGTAGACTCGTGTTCCTCCATCTTAAACTCTCCAGATTGATTTTTTCAAAACTTTCCGTTATGGTATTTTCTGTATCCCCTTCATTTTCAATATCTTCATCAGCATGTACATCTTCTTCAACAATTCTGGTAATCAAATTTATTTCAACGCTTTCTCCTCTTTTCCTTACCTGTATGGGATTTCAATAGATTCAATAGAACTAAAATGTAATAACACGTACCTGATCAATTGTTTCTTCAATGACTCTCTCCAAATTGGAATTATCTAACTCTTCTTCTTCTTCACCTTCTTCATCATCAGAATTATTCCAGTCGAAATCGATTATTTGTTTTATTTCTGATTCTGTGAGGCCTTTTGGACGCATTTCTAAAAAATAACCAAAATTATTGCTAGTATGGACAAATGTTGCCTATAAGCAACATTATGTTTATGAAATTCCTGACATAACAATAAAAACTTTTTTTAAGTTTTGCAAACTTTATTTAATTTTCTTACCTGTTATTTATAATAATATTCACTTTTTATAAAAAAATTCTTGCGTGTTTACTTTTAATTTGAATTTTCCTAGAACAACTTTTTCACTTTTTTTTTGCACACGTCTGAACACCACTTCAGCTAGCTGGCAATTAAACAATTTTAAAGCTTTTAAAAACGTAACTTCGTAAACGAATACGCACACATATTAATTTCACCGTTAAAAAACCGTTAGCAAAAATAACAAAAACTGTAGGCACTAAGAGCGAAAATATACAATGTTGCCTATAAGCAACATTTGACATTAAAGGGTTAAAAGAAGAAGTTATCAACATAGAGTATGCTCTGCAATGGTCGAAAGTGGGAGTAGTGAATTCGTTTATTTTATCCGAAGAAGAAATCAATGAAGTAAGAGAGTTTTTAGATAAAGAAAG
Organism: Trichopoda pennipes; assembly: GCA_030448955.1. NCBI lineage: Eukaryota > Metazoa > Arthropoda > Insecta > Diptera > Tachinidae > Trichopoda > Trichopoda pennipes. Next base: position 976,792 of record JASKUP010000062.1, on the reverse strand, counting down.
TTTTCCTTACTCTGATCTTGAACAAGCCTTAAGCTTTGCAACAATAAGAATAGCCACGGATAACCAAGCTATAATCTATATAATTAATCTTCCAGTAATAGATAAAAAGAATTGTGAAAAATTGTTAATTAAACCTGTAAAAACACAAGATAAAATTATAAGAATTAACACAGAATTTATAATAAAATGTAATAAAGAATTTTTTGAAGTCAAAGAAAATTGTAAAGAGTATTGTAATGGCAGAACATATTTCTTGCAGTGTATACAGCATATGTTTTCATGCATACCTGCATATGCAGTGCCATTATTCCTTTTGTTTAAAGTTAAAGTTTAGTTTTAAATAACAGCTAGACTAGGTCGCACATTATAACAAAAAGAAAAAGAGATTAATAAAATAAAATATAAAAGAACACAACATGGCGATCCTGCCAGCATGGCGTCGGCTGTTTCGTGCGATTGTTGAATATTAAATTATATATATTATAATATTAATAATTAATAAAAAAAAAGATCTTATAAATATATATAACAAAAAAAAAAAAAACAAAACATAAAACTCTTCAAAAATCAAGTTTATATACATACTTATAAAAAAAGAGACAAGAACATGATAAAAAATTTAAAAAAAAACACATCTAAAAAAAATATATATATATTTTATATACATAAACTTTACTATATTACTACTATATACTAAAGCATTGATTTGTGATTAATAATACGAAAAACATAATTACTTAGTTATGATGTAAACCAACTAAAGTTATATAAAAAAAAAACTAAAGTTATATAAAAAAAAAACTAAAGTTATATAAAAAAAAACACTACAAATAGTGGTTTGAAAAGTTATAAAAAAAGGCACTAATGCTTAACAAGGAAAATTTTCAAATGAAAAAAATTAACAAACGCAACATGGCAACAGGGTACAGCAAATTAATCATCGTGCAATTTTTATATACTAATAAGACCCGTTACTAATTACGGTAATAGCGAGTGGAAAAAAAATTAGTACAGTCTGCAGCTAAAAACAAAAATAAGGAAAAAAAATGCAAAACAACTAAAATTTTACTTTCTATGACTAAGACTAAACTTAAAAAAAAAAAATTTAACACCTTCCTCTCAACAACAAAATAAAAACAACAACATGTGACTAAACAAAGTGTTTCTCAACATCATCAATAATTTCAACACCAATAGCAACAAGCTCAGACAATGTCTCAACAACAAAACCAGCAACATCAGCCACAAGCAGTAAAAACAGCGCAACAACAACAGCAAACTTATTACTAAACATCAAGCCAACACCACCATCATCAACAACAGCAGCAAAACCATGAAAATCGTAAATCTTCCCGATAAGTAAGTTAAGTTAAGTAAAGTACGTTAAGTAAGTTAAGTTAAGATAGTTAAAAAATTACAAAACTGTAACACAACAAACAACACACTCTTTCTAAATAACAACATGTCTAGTATTTGCAAAAGAAGGAAAACAAAACAGTGAAGAAAAATGAAAAACAAATTTTAAAGGCTTACGCGGTTACATCAACTTGAATACCAACAACAACAAACATAATTGAAATCTTTAAAAATTAAATAAAATATAAATATTATATATAACATAAGTATATGTAAATAATAAAGAGAATTTCGAAATAAGTAAAACAAAAACAACAACAGTATAAAAAAAAAATTATTGACATAACGGAAGGAGAATATGAAACCCACGAATAGTGTTGGATAATGATGAAAAAAAAAAAACAAAATAAGTACACGAAATACGATTATTGTGAATTTCTTTGATTAAAAGATTATAAGTGATGAAATCAAAATTTTTAATTGTTACTAATGTTAAAGCATATAATATTGGTAATTAATAAATATAATAGTCCTTTAAGAAATATTTTCTATAAATTAACAAAGTTAATAAATTTTAAGAGTAGTGTTGCTGCAACAAGTAGCATATTTAGAAGCAATAAAATAACAAAAGATTGTAGGTATGTATAAATGATGAAGCAACACTTATTTCTGTTATTTTTGGAAATACACTAAGTGGAAAAAAAATTAAATGTCTACAGATGAACTTTGCATAACAAAATTTAAAGAATTATTTTCTAGCTTTTACAAGATCAAAAAGAGAGTTTTACAAAATCGACCAATATCTAAAAAGGAAACAAAAAAAGCTGAATATATAAATTTACTCTCATCATCTTATAATAATATAGTGGCATATGCAAAATCCTTCATTAATGAAATACCCTCTAATTCCCAGCAGGATATATATATGAAGATACAAAACTGTAGGGAGATATTATTTAAATGTTTTTGCAAACTAGAATGCAATATTAAAGTTCCTTTTGGTTTTGATTTATTTGAGGGCGTTAGAGAAGACATTTTGGCGGATGTGTCTGATACAGAGATAAGTGGAGGTAATTCAGAACCCGACAGTGATGAACAAAATAAACCGTTAGCAGCTATTGTGAACACAGTAAATTTAGAAATGGCTTCTATAGAAGAGAAAACCAAATTCATTTCAATGTGCTCTAGCATTACAAGGGAAAATTATGATGGAAATCCGCTGACATTAAACTCGTTTTTGGACAAAATTAACCTTATAGAAGAAATTACTTCGGATAGTTTACAAACCTGTTTCATTGCATTTATCAAATCCAAGCTCGACGGCAAGGCAAGGGACGTTTTACCGGAAAATATCACAAATATAGACCCAATTAAAAACACACTTAAAGATCGAATAAAACCGGATAGTTCAAGGGTCATTGTTGGTCGAATAACAGCTGTGCATGTAGAGCGAGACAATTATGCAGAATTCGCTAAGAAGGTTGAAGAGTTAGCTGAAGCTCTAGAACGCTCGCTAGTAGTAGAAGGCATAACAAGGGAAAAAGCTCATGAGATGACCATAGAGCAGACAGTTAGCGTCTGTAGGGGCAACGCAAGATCAGATATGATTAAGGCAATTTTGGCTTCTTCTAGTTTTAAAGAACCAAAAGATGTCGTAGCTAAACTGATGATAGAAGAAGCTAATAATGAGAAACAAGGACAGGTTTTGACAATGCGTTCCAACAGAAATAGGCCTAATTTGCAGCAGAAGCGATTTATTACAGATCATTTTAATAGATATCCTCAACACAGTAATACGTACCAACATAGGTCATATAGTAGCGGTCGAAACAATCAAAGTATGCATATACCACCAAATAATTTTAGAACTCGTGGCAGTTATAACAATAGGCCAAATCGTAATCGTGGTTATAGAAATAACTTTCCAAGGCAGCATGCTTCTGTGAGGACTTTAAACTACGAAGCCCCTCAGCAGAGCATGTTGAGGGAGGAAGAGCAATAAATGAATCAAGCGTAAGTGGTACTAAATCCGTATACAGTTTTAATTTAAATTACTCAGATTTTATAAGCTTACAATGCGATATTTCTGATAAAATAAGCTCGTTTTTGGTTGATTCACAAGCCGATATATCGGTTATAAAACTTTCGTGTTTGAAGAATAATCCTGAAATAAATAAACAAAATATCATAAACATCGTAGGAGTAACCACAAAGGCTACAAGATCCCTAGGTACTATTAATATTAAGCTCTTGTTTCCTCATTCTTCAATATCGCAAATTTTTCACGTTGTTGCTGATAATTTTAATATTCCATCAGATGGCATATTGGGTAAAGACTTTTTGAAATCTAACAGGTGTAAAATTGATTATGACACAATGACAGTATCATTTCGTAATTATGGTGAAAAGGTAATCGTTCCAATTTCTCATGGTATACATAAGAATTCTTATTTTTTTCCTTCTAGAAGTGAGGTTTTTAGAACATTTCATTTAGATAATGTAACCAAACCAGTTTTCATTGACTCTCAGCAGATTTGCGAAGGAGTTTTTATTGGCAAGTGCATAGTCAACTCGAACAACCCTACGTTACGTATTTTAAACACAACTTGTGAGACCAAATTTATACACAATTATAAAATTAAAACTGAAGATCTTTCAAATTTTTATATTTATGAAATTAATAACAACATTGTATGTGAAAATCGAATTCAGGAGCTTAAACTTATTTTAAATGAAAATATGCCAAATTATATAAAAGAAGACTTGATGCCGTTGTGCGAGAAATATGCTGACATATTCACTTTAAAGGACGATAAAATGTCAGTGAATAATTTTTATGAACAAAGACTTAAACTAAACGACACAGCGCCGGTTTACATAAAAAACTATCGGCTACCTTATGCACATAGAGCCGAAATAAAACAGCAAGTTCAGAAATTACTTGACAATAACTTAATAGAACCCAGCACCTCCAGTTACAATAGTCCCTTAATTCTGGTTCCAAAGAAAAGCCCCTGTGACAAAAAATCATATCAAATGTGTGTAGACTTTAGAGCTATTAATAAAAAATTAGTCGCAGATAAATTTCCCTTACCCAGAATTGATGACATTCTTGATAATCTCGGCAGAGCAAAGTATTTTTCTGTTATCGATTTATTCTCTGGTTTCCACCAAATTCCGCTACACGTTGATTCAAGTGACATAACGTCGTTTAGTACGGATCAAGGCACCTTTCGATGGAAAGTCTTACCATTCGGACTAAATGTCGCACCGAATTCTTTTTCACGGATGATGTCGTTAGCATTTTCAGGAATGCCCCCTAATACAGCTTTTTTTGTATATAGACGACATTATCGTAATAGGATGTAGCACAGAACATCATTTGAAAAATTTAGCTGAAGTTTTCCATACGTTAAGAAAGTATAATTTAAAAATCAATCCCTATAAATGTAACTTTTTTAGACCAGAAGTTACATTTCTCGGTCACAAGTGCACTTTTAACGGACTTCTTCCTGACGATTCAAAACTAATAGCGATAAGAAACTATACAGTACCAACCGATAAAGACGCGGTCAAACGGTTTGTAGCATTTGCTAATTATTACAGGAGATTTATCCCTAACTTTGCAACAATGGCAGCCCCATTAAACTACATTACAAGGAAAAGAGTAAATTTCTCCTGGGATGAGAAATGTTAGGCATCGTTTGAAAATATAAAATCCGAACTGATTTCACCCAAAATACTTCAATACCCTGACTTCACTAAGCAATTTTTAATAACAGTAGACGCTTCAAAAGTTGGCTGTGGTGCAATACTTAGTCAAAATTTTAATGGAAATGATTTGCCAATATACTATGCATCTAAAGCATTCAGTCTCGCGGAACGGAAAAAACCGGTAATAGAGCAGGAACTATTTGCAATATACTTTGCCATAAACCAATTTCGACCTTATATCTATGGAACAGAATTTGTAGTAAGATCGGACCATAGACCATTAGTTTATTTATTTAACATGAAGGATTCCTCGTCAAAGTTAACAAAGATAAGACTGAATCTTTCCGAGTATAATTTTTCTATCGAGTACATTAAAGGCAAAAACAATGTAGGAGCCGATGCTCTCTCTCGCATTTCCGTAAATGAATTAAAGAATAAGTTAGTTAGTGAAACAGTGTTAGCCGTAACAACGCGCGCAATGTCCAAAGCAAATAATGTAAGTAAATCACCTTTGACACATAATGTTGGCATAACATTAAAGGTATATGATAAATTTTCGCATGATTTCAATAAAAACGTTGCTAAAATAAAGTCAGAATTGTTTTTTAAAAACGAGAAGTTAACTCGCATAACATTAAAGGTCTATCAAAAGTTTAAATTAAAGTTTTTAATAAATGTTGAAATTGCTAACGAAACATTAAATTTCGATAAGATGCTTTCGAGGCTCGAAAGAGAAGCCAGCAACAGCAACATTTACAGGATGGAATGGTCAAAAAGTGACTCATTTTTTAGTAACTACAGAATAGAAGATTTAAAAAAAGCCATGGTAATAGAATATTAAAGAACCTTGAAATTATGTTAGTTGAACCTATCGAAACAGTTTTTGACAGAGAAAAAAGAACAAAACTTTTAGAAATCAATCACAATGATCCTATCATTGGTGGTCATTGCGGAAGTAAAAGACTATATGCCAAGCTAAAATCTAAGTACTACTGGAGAGGAATGACAAGGGATATAGCACTGTTTATTAAAAACTGTAATGAATGCAATGTAAACAAAGTAAAGAGGGGAAACAAAGAAAACTTAACATTAACTCCTACTCCTATCAAGCCCTTTGACATAGTAGTAATAGACACTATTGGTCCTTTGCCAGTATCGAATAAAGGAAACAAGTACGCGTTAACAATTATATGCGATTTTACAAAATATCTAGTGACTGTGTCTATACCAGACAAAAATGCAAGAACAGTGGCCCAAGCAATTTTTGAAAACTTCATATTAATTTATGGAAGAATGAAATCAATTAGAACTGACCTAGGTACAGAATTTAAGAATGAAATATTTGCTGAACTGTGCAAACTTTTGCGAATTAATTTAAATTTTTCCACGGCTTACCATCATCAATCGGTCGGAACAGCGGAAAGAAACCATCGAGTTTTGAATGAGTATATACGGGCATATATTAGGGAAAACATCTCCGATTGGGATGTATACCTAAAATACTTCACTTTCTTTCACAATACGACGACCAGCTCAACTTTTGATAATAGATATACACCTTTTGAACTCGTTTTTGGGAAAGAGGCGATAATGCCTAATGAATTGAATCTTGGACAAATCGATCCACTTTATAATATGGAAAATTATAACAAGGAGCTAAAATATCGGCTGCAAATGTCTCATATCTTAACAAAACAATTAATAGAAAAACATAAAGCCAGAAGTAAAAAATATTATGATAAATTTTCGAAACCTAGCAGTTTCAGTATAAATGATCAAGTTTTTGTAAAAAAAGAACCTTATGACAAATTTAAAATCATTTATCAAGGACCATATATTATTAAAAAGATTGATGGAGTAAATACTACATTGTACGACTCAAAATCAAAAAAAGAGAAGATAATTCACAAAGACAGACTAAGAAAGGTATAAAGTGTTTTTTTTCATCATTATTATATACTTATTTTAGTGTAAAAGTTATTTTATTATTTCGTTTTCTAAATCTTTGTTTTGTAAATTAGAAAAAGAAAAGAAAAACAAAATTACAAATTATTCAAAAGAAAAAAAAATTAAATGAAATGAATTGAATTTATCGAAAAATATATACAAACAATATATTAATCAATATTACCAATTTACTTAAAATTCTACTTAGTTTTAAAAATATCTGAATTCTTTCAGTTTCTCTTATTTAAATAATTTTCAAATTTATGCATTGTTTAATTTAAGCTTTTTGTTATTTTTATATTGAATTTATCGAAAAAAAAGTAAAATAAAACTATAGTATAGATAGCGTAAGTAAAACATAATATAATTTCAATAACTAAATTTTATCGTTAGCATTGAAATTATGTAATATGGAAACATTGAAAAACCTACTCGTAGTAATAGTGAAATTAGATATATAAAGTTGTAAAAATATAGTGTTAAGCAATACTGTAAAAAAAAAAAAAGAAAGGTTGAACCAGGGCAGACTGATCAACTGCTTTGATTGGACTTTTTTTTTCCCAAAAAAGGGAGGTGTAATGGCACAACATATTTCTTGCAGGGTATACAGCATATGTTCTCATGCATACCTGCATATGCAGTGCCATTATTCCTTTTGTTTAAAGTTAAAGTTTAGTTTTAAATAACAGCTAGACTAGGTCGCACATTATAACAAAAAGAAAAAGAGATTAATAAAATAAAATATAAAAGAACACAACAGTATAATAATTTATGAATTTGCAATCAAGAAAATCTTATAGATATAAGCAAAACAGATTATATTCCAAAGCTTTTGTCTAGCAAAAATCATGAATGCGCTTTTATAAATAACCAACATGTGAATTCAGTTCAGGAATTATACCCTGGAGTTATATTGTTGAATCAATTTAATGGATCAGTTAAAACTTCTAACAATGAAACAAATGAATTATCTGGAACATACTTAATACAGTTCCATAATGATACCATTACTATAATTAATAAAACACTCGTTTCCAGAGAGGTCTCACATTGGAAACCTCTTCCTGCTTTACTCCAACCAAATCAAAATAAACAGGAAATTCAGGAAGTTCTTTCCTTAGAGTTAATGAAGGATTTGCATATCAGAAATATTGACGAATTGAAATCGATTACGAATAAGGGCAAAATATTTTTTTCGTTCAATATGGTTCTTACAATAATATTGATCTTTTGTTTATTGCTAATGACTTATAAATTTTTTTCCGCCAGGAATAGAGATAAGTCAATTGTTACGAAAGTAATTAATGAAATTAAATTAACAGATACTGCAGACGTCAATAAAACTTCCTCTTCTGGGTGCGAATTGCGTAGCATCAACGATCTTCCTATTCTAAATGAATCGGGACGATTCACTTAAGAGAGAGGAGAGTTAAGGAAACGGTGTAAACCGAATTTAAAGTTTTTAAAATTTCTTAACTTTGTATCTTTTCATAAACAAAATATTCATATTTAAATTTTTGCAACATATTGGTTTGGTATAAAACAAACTTAAATTTAAAAAAAAAAAACCTTTTTCAACCTTGCATTTTTATAAACAAAATATTCATATTTCAATTATTGCAACATATTGGTTTTTGTCGCTTCCGGAATAAACAGCCATTTATGCTGACTGATATATTTCATTATCGATCGCAACACAAAAAAAACCAATGTGCTGAGCTAATAGATTTGTCGAAAAAAGTATTTGTTGGTTTTTGGCTAGAATAAAAATGTTTTCAAAAATTATTTTTAACTTAGTATTAAGAAAGACTTGTAAGAATGAACTTAATAAAGTTGAACATAATAAAATAAAACTTAACTTGTACAGATTTAGTTTTTTACGAAAAATCAAGCACACCTCACATTTATTTTGGACTTAAGAAATAACGAAGTATCTTATAACTTTTATCTAAGCCTTGACGAAGCCATCCCAAATATGTTTAAGGATAAGATCAGACTAGTCATGACATATTGGAGATTAGTCCAGACCCGAGTATTCTTAACGATCAAAAAGGTGATGTGGCAAATCATTCGCCCACGAAATATTCCAAGAGTTGAGATTTTTTAATTCAAAGCAATAAAGAATGCAATAGCAGTGTAAATAACCGTTCCAGAGATACTTGACAGCTAACACCAATTTGGTCTAAGTAACGGTACATTCATCAACAGAGCCTGAACAGGGGAACAGTGTACAATATATCTTGAAATTATCCATAACTTAATATTATATGCATAACAACAGAATAATCACGACTTCCAAATAAATGTAGATGACCTAAAATAAGTTTCTGACATTCTACTCGACTGGATAGTATTCAGTTCCACGTGAGTGATTGTATTGGGATCTTGATGAAGCCTGTGACGTCACCATTGTTTCAAGGGCAATGTCGAGAAATAGATTTATGTAAATAAATATAATTCATATGGGCATAAAACTACGTTCAAGTCACTTACATTTTACACTTCCAAATTTGCCAATTTTAGTATTGAATTTGATCCAAATTTCAATCGCTTTGTATGTCACCTAGTGTAACGACACGTTTTCCTGGTAGCTGAGGTATGCTCAGCGGCGTCCAGGGTCGTGTTGTGTCGATTCCAAAAAGAAAGACAAAGCCTTACTCACAATGTTGCTCTTTATTCAGGAAAGGGGTTGCCCTATTCCTAGTTCGCAACTTGACTGCAGCTCGGGCTCAAATCTTGTGAACTGGTGTGTATGCCGGCAGCTTCAGTAAACATCTTCTACTTTATGCGGTCCGTATTCGGCGAACGTCACTGTCTAAGTCGACTGCGGGCACAAACTCGGCTGGGTATTACCACGGCTCTGTTTGTGGTCGCTCCGTCGAAATAGGTCGGTACGCCGCAAGCGCCAAGGCACTGTAGACTGGGCTGGGTATTACCACGGCGCAACCGTTCACTGCCTGGTCACTGTCGGTGGCGACTGCGGACACAAACTCGGCTGGGTATTACCACGGCTCTGTTTGTGGTCGCTACGTCGCAGTTCTGTCCTGCCTCAGGGTATAGCTTCGGCTGGGTATTACCACGGCCTTATCTATACCCTGACTACCAGTCCAAAAAATAAATAAAAAAGTAGAAGAAGATATTTACCTTTGCTCCTGTTGCCGGTCGCACACCAATTGATTTATTCTGATTGATGTTTGCGCTTTTATACTCTTTTTCCTACCACACACCAATGCACAAACACACTTACATTACTTCGGTAGTAAGTACACCACAGCCGACGGCTGTTTTCACCACCGAGCTGCAGCCAGTTTTACAATATGAATGTTACTAATTACAATAATAACTAGAACTAAATCTTACGTCAACATAAATACTTATAACTACATGCGTATATAAGTAAATACATGAATTCATATTTCCAGTAAATGACTCTATAACGAAATAAATACATTGGGAAAAATATACCAATTTAAATATAAATTCATTATCTTATTAAATACGTTTAAAATAAAAGATGGGGATTGACCCGTGACTGTTGTCAGATAGTTCTATGTGTGACCAAAAGCGACTCCGGACTTTTGGTCGTTACAGTAGGAAGTATACGTTTTATGTGAAAGAATTTTCCTCTGCTTTTTTGCAGGTTTGGTAAAAAAAATATAAAACATAGTATTATTTGATAGATGAAAACCATTTAAACGATAAAACATAACTGAAGCGGAAACATCGTGAAAAGCGATTAAATCTATTTTTAATTTAGGTACTTGTTGATGTTAGTGTGACTTGCAATGTTCGCGGCACTCGGTCTACAGTTGAACTGAGATTGTTCGTTATTTTGAATATTGTCTCTAGTAATCTTTTCTAAATAGTTTATTATTTTCAGCAATAAACGTAAGAACAACGTATCGAACGTTTGTAGAAGATTTATTTTAAAAGTTTAACTTAAGAACCAGAAACACAAATCTGAAAAATATTGTTACGTTGATACCTTTTATAAACATTTTGTAGTTGCTGAGTTCTTTATTGCAAAATATATAACACCAGATTTTCAAGTTTTCACGTTGGCAGAATAATTTACTAAAGATGCAAGTCTTTATGTCACGAGGTTTATGTTCTAATTAACTAACTATTCACTCAGACGCAGTCTTTTATATTTGTCCCTTTGTATCACATTTTATTTAATTGTTGTTATGCATGTAATATATAATATAGGAAAAGAGTATTTTTTTTGTTTTTATGCTGATAAAGTTTCTTCCTGAAATTTATTTTAAGATAGTTGTAGTTGTCATGTGTGCGCAAGTTTTCTTAGAAAACTACGTAGTTAGTAAACAGCTTACCCGAGTGTTGCTGTTTTGGGTTTATAAAATTTTCACTCAGTTTATAACTAGAAAGTTGTTGCTTTGCGTTCATAAGTTTTGTTAGCAAACTACGTAGTAAGCATACCTGATTGTTGTTTACGTTATAACCTAATATTTTCTTTTAAAACTTAAGCCAGACGCATAACACTGTGACCACTTAATCCTTTTCGTCCCGATCAGGTTCAGTATTACCTCGGCCATACTTGACCAGCCGCTCCAACTGGACCACATTCATCTCAGACCACGGATTTAGATATTTCTGTATCCGACAAACCACGGTCGTTTTCAGTGGGTTTGCAATTTGTGAGACAGACCGTTTTTCCGTTGCGCGTTATATAGCAGAACCAGTTGTCCTTCTGTAGTTGCTACTCGGTCCTACCTAGCTTTCATTTCGCCGCTGGACATTTTAATGCGATTGCGGATAAACTCATGAAGCTCGTACAGCTCTTCTTGTATCTGAGGAACATTTTTATTATCGTCGTATGCACGAATCTATTTAACGCCAAATTCTAAGTCGGCTGGTAGTTTTAGCTCTGTCCAAACACGATCTTGGCTGGACTGCATGATGTCGAATCGTAGATAGCTGATCGGTATGCCAGAAGAAACTTAGGTACATGCTCGTCCCAATTCTTTTGGTGTGTACTAACCACTTTTCTGAAATATTCTTCCAGGGTGCGGTTGAATCTTTCTACCCTGCCATCAGACTGTGGATGCAGTGATGGCGTTTTCGTCTTCCTGATCCCATAGATGTCGCACATTTCCTGGGATGTGGCCGACTCAAAATTTCGTCCCTGATCGGAGTGAAGATCTGTTAGAACACCATATCGACGTATCCAATTGTTCACAAATTCAACTACCACCGTTTTGGAGTTGTGGTTCGGAATGGGACACGCTTCCGGCCATTTGCTGAAATAATCCATTACTACTAGCAGATACCGATTTCCAGCGTTACTGACGGGGAATGGACCTGCGATATCCATTGCGTTGTGCTGTTGTAATTTGCCGTGACTTTTCCTTTTTGGCACTTTCCCAATTTCGATATAGGGAGCCATTTACTAGTTTAAAGATATTCCACTGAGTCCAGTACGATTTTGCCAGCGGGGTTTCTGCCGATATTTCGTTATCGTCCGGTCTTCTGTTCTCTAGTTTGGCCCATATAATTTCTGACAAAATGGGATCCTCTTTTTGGGCCTTACACCAGTCTTCTCGTGAGCCAATTCGGATGCGCCAATCAATCAATGATTGACTCCTTTTCCTCAACTTATGTGCAGTGCGTTGTACGTTGCATGGTCTTCTTGTAAGGTACACAATGCTGAAATCGTAGCGCTGCAGGCGTTCAACTCAGCACGCACGCTGCCCTTCGCGGTTTTTAAACTCCAGCACCAACCATAATGCGGAGTGATCCGTCCTTTATTTGTGACAATGTTTAACGGCTATAAGCTCCAATGGTGTTACACATTAATTTCTTCGGACTTGGACAATACTCTACTATAGTAGCCGATAACCTTTTCCGTCCCATTAACCGCCTGAGAAAGCACTTCTCCTATGCAGCAGTCGTTTGCATTTGTATCCAACATAAATTCATGTCCAGCTATCGAGTAGGCGAGGACTGGTGCTGTACTCAAAAGCTCCTTTAGCCTATGAAAGGTCGCTTATGTTGACACACTCCACTGGTATGGTTGCGATTTTGTGGTCAACTCATGCAAGCTGGCAACCACTTGAGCAAAATTCGGCACGAATCGCCTGTGGTATGTGCAAAGCCCCAGGAACCTACTTAGCTCATGAAGATTATATGAAAGAGGCCAATTCTTTACTGCCAATACTTTATTCTCATCAGTTGATACGCCCTCTGCTGTTACACGATGGTCCAAGTATTTGACGTCTTTTTGAAGCAGCGTGTATTTCTTAACACTTATATAAGCGCTGCAGCCGCTATACGCTTAGGAACTTTACTGAGGTTTCTGAGGTGTTCATCAAATGTCTTTGCCATCACGTTTACGTCATCCACATGTATTAAACAAGTCTTCCAGTTAGGTCCCTTAAACACACGTTCTATTAAGCGCTCCAAAGTAGCTGGAGCCCAAATGGCATCACTTTAAACTGCCACAAACCATTGCTCGCGCTAAAGGCAGTTTTCTCCTTGTCTTTATCGGCTATCTACACTTGCCAGTAAACACTCTGCAAGTCCAAGGTAGAAAACCATTTCGTTTCGGACAACGTGTCTAAGGTGTCGCCAATTATTGGTAGCGGATAACTGTTTTTCTTGGTGACGTCATTGAGTTTTCTATAGTCGACAAAAAATCTGCTGCTGCCATTTTTCCTCTTTATTGGTACTATCGGCGAGCTCCATGGACTCGAAGATGGCTCAATTACTCCCTTCCGCGCCATTTCGTTAATCTGTTCCTTGACCTCGTTTCGTTTTGTACGGGAAACTCTCCTGGATGTTTGTTTTATAGACCTCGCTTCGCCAGTGTTTATTTTATGTTTCATCACTGCGGTTCTACCTTGGCTTTTGTTATTTAGGGCGAAGACGACGGTATGTTTTCTTAGCAACTGCTTCGCTTTATTTCTGTCGGGAGGTTTTAGTTCTGCTACCCATTTATCCACCTGCTCTACTAGTAAATCCCACGCTTTAGCTGTTATTTTGGAGCATACTGAATATGTCGCACAATTAATTACGGCTCCTGCCGGCTCACATCGACCGATTTCAGCATTTTCTCCAATCGCCTTTTTGCTGCTGGACAGATTTAGTGCTCTCACAGGGGCTTTCCAATTGTTTCAGTTTTTCACGAGAGCTTTAGTTGTTATGACATCGTTCCTTACGTCTTCTGGTTCTACCACCCAGAACCGGTTGTCCACACAATCTACCGCCACACGCGCCCAAACTATAGTTTCCGCCAGAGGTGGTAATTTGTTGCGTTCGCTGCAAGTAGTTTCCTTACTGCGCCCCTGCTCTCATATCCAGGATCTCCACGTTGCGCCCGAACATTATCTCTTGCCAGATTAATACCGTGAGCTATAATAATAACTTCATCCACTATATCAACGACAACAAACACGTAATCGGCGCTGATGCTTCCGATGGTCAATCGTACCCTGTCTCTTTCATAGACGATGGCTGCATCCCCAGTAGCGGTGCGTAGTTGTATATTACCTAACGACTCCACAGCCTCTTTAACGCAATCGGGCTTTATTAGGGACTGAGGTGCTCTTGTATCTATGGAAAGGACTTGCTTCTTTCCGGTGATCAACCCGCAGACAGTAAGGATGGAAAAGAACTAGCTCTTGCCCTTCAGTGCTGGCTCGTTTCAGTTTAACGGTGACTCGTGCGATTTGCTGTTGTCTGCCCTTTTGTTGTCAAGCATATCTTGAACTTTTCTTAACATATTTGCAGATCTAAAATGTCCGACCTTACTGCAGCTAAAGCATTATGTGCCCCACTTACTTCTTTCTTCCTTCGCCTCAAGACGTTGTACCTTGTAATCTTGTAGCTTTGAGATGTCTTTGGCATTTCTGCAGGCTCCTGGTAAGCTTTCGAGGATTTCAGCAGCTGTACCTTTTAAGGCCAAAATTAGCTCAATAGCTTTCTCTTCATTGTTCCATCTCTTTTTGCTACCCACTGGAACTGGAGCTAGGTGAGTTTATCTTGCTGGAGTGCACAGAGACGCCTCTCACTGATCCTTTGCGACTATTGAGGTCGTCCATTTTCGCTTTTAGCCATGCAGTTCTCGGACCACTTTCCTCTCTAGGCCAGACAATTTTTCGTCAAATGTCGCCAAGTTCGTATGACCTAATATCGCTGTAACGCTGCCTGCATAAATCAATCAACATTCGTTGAAATTCCGCCTTACTTCCCGTTGTTGGCAGATCCAACTTATTCAGCTCCTGCCTTAGCTGCTCAACTTTCAGTTCTTCCAACTTCATTGTAGGTAATGTTTTTTTCTTTTGCTTTGTTTTTTTTATATTTTTGTGCAATCCCACTTCTGACACCAGCTATTATGTTCATACCTTTTATACACGTTTTGTTGTTGCTGAGTTCTTTATTGTAAAATAAATAACACCAGATTTTAGAGTTTTCAAATTAATTACTAGTTTATTTTTTTAACTACACACAAAGTAATATTTTTACGTTGGCAGAATAATTTACTAAAAATACAAGTCTTTAGTTCACGAGGTTTATTTTTAACTAACTATCCATTCAGACGCTGTCTTTTATATTTGTCCACTAGACGCTAGAAAAACTAAGAACTTTGTACTCCCTTTTTATCACATTTTGTTGTTGTATTCATTCAATATATAGGCCCCTGTTGGTCTGTGTGTGATTTTGTTTTTGTGCTGATGAAGGTTATTCCTGGAATTTATTTTAAGATAGTTGTTGTTACTTCGTGTGCGTAAGTTTTCTTAGAAAACTACGCAGTTAGTAAACAAAATATCCGATTGTTATTTTCCGTGTATACAATATCCACCTGGTTTGTAACTAAAAAGTTCTTGTTGTCTTGCGTGCATAAGTTTTCTTAGCAAATTACGCAGTTAGTAAACAGCAAACCCGATTGTTGCTTACGTTTTTACTTACTAAATTATTTTCTTTTAAAACTTAGGCAAGACGCATCCTTAACAATATATTAAACTATCTGATTAAATGAGTCTCCGTTGTTAATGTGCGACCTTTTAAGACGTCTGCACATGTTACTTCTTTAAGTTAGACATCTGCTTATAGTAAATATCTTGACACCACTATAACGAGAGGAACTGACTATTTGCCATTTGACATCTAGAGAAAACCAACTACGACGGACACTACTATCCACAACACCTCAAACCACCCTACCCAAATATAATAGCAGCGTTTAGACATATGTTACGCAGACTTAAGATAATTCCACTTATTCCAGATAAGTACAACAAAGAACTCGACCCAATTTACGCCATAGCTATAAAGAGCGACTACAAGGCCACTACCATCGATAAACTTCGTAGACAATACAACACTAAAAACCAGAAATAAAGACGACAAAGAGACAGCCGATACAGTACGACACACACCTTTACTTACACAGGACCAGAAATATACAGACTATTTAACCTTTTTCACAAAGAAGGAATACTCACAGCATTGAAAAGTGTCAACACCCTGATAAATAATCTCAGAACAATGTATACAGACTTACCTGCACCTGCAAACAAACTTATATAGGGCAATCTGGACGAACACTAAAAATAAGGTTTATAGAACGCATACGCTCATACAAACGGAAAAGAGAAGATTCCAACTTTGTATTACACCTTGACACTCACCGACACCCACCACGGAAAATAGATAAGTGTATAACATTACTACCTCCTAGCAAAAAAAGAACGAAGACTAGACATTCTTGAAAACGTGGAAATCTACAAAACAAGAACTTTCAACAATGACATTATAAACGAACAGGTAAACATGACCTTAGACGCAATTTTCACACCATTTAAACTACTCATGCAGATGGGCACACATACCTAAATAATAATAAAAGACGGAGATATCGATAAATTCACTTTGCATACAAATGCCAGGTGGCTGGCATTCTGCTTACCTGAACATATACGAACCTAACAACAGAACTGCCTGAACGCCAACACTGACTCACCAGTACAAACTACAACGCGGCTTGAGAATGATGCATTCGCATAGAAGGAAAGGAAATAGCAATATTATATTGGATTTTTTCAACAAGAAGTTGACAACATGATAGTTTTGACATTTAGTTTTTTGACGTATTCATAGTATATACATTGGCAATTGTTACAATGAATTCGATTTCGCATTAAAATAATTAAAATCCTTTATGAAAACGGTGGTTGTGTTAGTTACATTTCGTAAAATTTTCGAACAACATAATCGTCTTTCTGAGACCGCTGTGAAGAATTTGGTCGGTAAATTTGAGCCGACAGGCTCGATATAAAATGTGAGAAGACCAACGCGTGTTCGTTCGAATCGTTCACCTGAAAATGTTGCAACCGTGGGCCACAGTGTTAAAGCAGATCAACGACGTTCTCAACATTTGGGTTTGTCCAAAACCAAGGGTAAGGATTTGACTTCGAAGCCTTATAGGGTTCAATTGGTGCTGGAATTGAAGCCGAATGTTCACTCAATTCATTCGGGAATTTTTTCAGATGAAACCCATTTTCACTTGTCATGGTATGTCAACAAGCAAAATTGCTGTATATGGGTTTCTGAAAATCCCAGATTTCTTGTTGAAAAACCCTTACTTTGGGTATTTATATAAGCATACTCTTATTTTTTTACTCTTAAATTGTTTTCAGATGGTTTACTGTCTTAAATTTATTGAACGCGATATAGACTAGACCGTGACTGATTACCTCAATAATTTATATTAAATTATGGGAAACTCAAAAATGTATTCGTCAGTTTTCACAACACTCTCGTCAATTTTCCACAAAAAAACCGAAACATACTGAAAAACAACGATTCGACAATTTACAACTATGCTGTTCATATCGCAAAAAATTAAAGATAAAAATTTAATAAAATAAAAAGCCAATGTCTCTTCATTATGAATCGTCTGAGCAGCTAGCCTGCAATCGTTCTAATAAAGCATAATTGAAATTAAAAGACTAGTATGTTGTTCATTTTTACTTTCATCCACACATTGGTAAATTTTATTAAAAAAAATATTTCTGAAAAAACTTCATGTGAATCGGTTAGGGTTAAGAGTTGCGGAAAAACAAATAATCTAATTTATAAGTTCAGAACTATTAAATCAACAAAAAATTGTACGAGAAACTGTTGCTTATGAATAAACTCCGAATTGTGATATTTGTGAATGATTTTATTTTTATTGCAGCCAGAATACTTATTCCTACAATTCTTAACAACATTGAGTATCAAACTCCAATGATTTAACAACCGCTATATCATTATCATGCAAGCATAAACCAGCTGCCAGTTCTGAAGTAAAGATTTTTTCGCGCCGTTATTTTTATTTGTTGGGCTCACAAGATTTTCCATATACTATGAACAACGGGTTTTAAACAAATTTAAAGAATAGGAGAGATAATGATTTTCTTAAATACCTCAAGACTTTCTTCATCTAATTGATAATTTTTCTTCTATAAACTACATACATACGTCAAATATATGAAATACAAAGAGGCCTTTAGTTGGTTAGTTTATGTTTATACATTTTCGCTTTTATTTTGTAAACTATTAGAAAAGTTTTGTGTTTTATATTTTTCTTTTATATCAGTGAATCTATAAGGTATATATTTTCACGTCGGCACCAATTTCCATTAAACATTTTTTAGAATAAATTTTTACCAAAATTCACCAATTCGAGGGTGAGACTGCAAACTAAGGGTTTTTTTTAAGAGCAACCCTAATGTACATACGTATATACGCATTTTTTAAGCAAATTTCGCGTATTGATAATGCCGAAGAGGTAAAATCAATTTTTTTTTCATAAAATAAATTCAAAGATTTTAAAACGAATGTTACTCATGCCTGATCAAAAAATCTAGTCACAAAAGAGAATAATAACAGATTTTGCGAAATTCAAGGAGCTTTTCCCAAATTTGAGCACAATAAAATCGGCTTACAGGTTTTATATATAGTTTAGTTGTTATGTAAAGTTGTTTACGTAATTTGAAAAACATACATATATTTTTAATATTATTTGTAATAGATGTAAAAATTTAAACGTTGTCTAAATACAGATGCTATTACCTGCTAGAATTCTTTTTGCAGTTAACATAGGTTCCGAGTTCAGATGATTCAGAAATTTCTCCATAATATTCCGTTTCGAGAAAAGTTGGAACGTTATCGTTTATATCCAAAATGTGGACAATAATATTTTGGGTCGATGTGGCCGATGCCATATTTGTTGCTTTTACTGTTAGATTAAATTGCCTAAAAAATTAAATATTTTAATTTATTTCGTATTTTTAATACAACAGCAATTTACTTGTTTTTCTCATAATCAATTTTTGAGTTCACTAGCATAACCCCAGTAGATGGATTTACATAGAAAAATCCTTCATCGTTTCCATGCACGATATTATAAAAAACAGATGACGATGACCTAGTCTCTAACTTATTGACGAAAAATCCTATCGGAAGATTTTCGTACAACTCGATTGATGTTGGAGAATGAAATTTAGGGGGATCATTATCCGCCATCACGACAATAATGTGAACAGGTATCTGTGACGATAAAGGGGGATATCCGCAGTCTACAGCTTTAACTTGTAACATGTACTCTCGCATTTGCATTACTTCGAAGTTTTGCGATAGATATATAGTTCCGAGAAGACTATCAATCTCGAAAATACTTCCTACATTGCCACTCACAATATGGTATCTAATTTCACCATTTTTTCCACTATCACGATCAATTGCACTTAATTGGGCTACTGTTGATTTTACTGCTGCACTTTCTGGAACTTTTATCTGCAAAATCTTACTTGCAAATTCCGGATAATGGTCATTATGGTCATATACATTAACAATTATTTTTGCATAATTTCTTTTTGCTGGCGTTCCGTGATCCTTTGCAATCACTGTTAATACGTGACGTTTAATTCTTTCATAGTCTAAACGTTGAGTTACTATAACATTCCCAGTTACAGAATCAATTCGAAAAAATTGCAATGACGTTGGATCCTTAGAGCCATGTAGAGTATAAAAAATTTTTTTTTCTTCGTCCTTATCATTTGCGTGTAACTGAATTATTATTGATTCCTCTTTAACACTTTCAGAAATATTAACAACATATAAGTCTTTCGTAAATTGTGGTCTATTGTCATTGGTGTCAACAACAGACACATATAATCCAGTTTCCACAGCATTATACCCATCGGAGACACTTATGGTCAAATTATGCATTTTTTTAAATTCCCAATCTAATGATTTTGATAACAATACATTTCCGTTATCATGTCCTATACAGAACTCGTTGTTTTCGTTTCCACCTAAAAACAAAGATAAATAAATAAATGTTGAGGATCATTTTATAAATACTAAATCTTATTCATAAAACGTAACGTAAAACTTATGAAATGTATGTTAAATCTCTCATTATTAAATTTACTGGAACTTGAGTGACGCATATTTCTTTGTTATTTCAACAAGTAATTCAATTGTTAATGTCAGATCTGAGTCATTTTGTTTTTATTTTTTCATAAAAATTATACCTTTATTACTTTTTTGATACTTCGGAAAATGTAAGAGAATGTCTGCTATTTTCAACATTTTCTATTCATTCTTACAAAATGTATCCAATAAATCATTGTCAACATCGTCAGTGTAAGCAGGCTATCAGAAATATGTGTGATCTTAACATCTTTCATAATTTTTAATATATGTTCATATCTCATTTTTTAAGTGTGTGAAGATAGCTCCGTAAATTAGCTTCGTTTTTGCTAACCCTGTTATAGCTTACATTACATTATTACATTGAATTATTTTAACATTTTGGTGCGAAAATGAAATTAATAATATAAAAAGCAAATATATTTGTAAAAATTTTAACTAAATATGTATTAATCTTTTAAACAGTCTTTAATTAAATTTTAACGATTTATTTATTTTTTTTTTTTTTTAAAGAAATGAAAAAGGTCGAATAAAAATAAAAATTGTAACTTTATTTATTAATAACAAAAGATAAAATAAAATAATTTAAGAAAAACCGATTGAAAAAGAAAATATTTCTGTACAAATATTTCTAAAATGCCCAAAGTTGGGTCAAAATTTGAAAGGTGCGGTTTAGCGGACTACATGGCCTTCTAGATTACAGAACTGTACAGGTTATATTCAGAATTGTATAGCTTTTAAGTAATAGAATTCAGGAAATTGTTAAAATATGATTTTGCCATATGGACATTTCAAAAATACCCAAAAAACGGTCAAAATTGAAAGGGTGTGGCTTAGCGGACTACAGGAGGCGAAAGTCATGGCATTGTAGATTTCAGAACTGTACAGGTTATATTCAGAATTGTATAGCTTTTAAGTAATATAATTCAGAAAATTGTAAAAATCTGCATTTTCCCATGTGGGCATTTCAAAAATGCCCAAACATTTTTTTTGTTATATGTAACCAACATAGCTTTCATAAATGAACCACAATTTTTTAATAAAATTGATATAAACAATGCAATAATGATGTTTTACGACAGGAGAAGTAAATTACACAAACTTTAAATATTGCAATAAATAACCAAAAATTATTGTGTGCACATATTGTCGACATACAAATGACACCGAACAGAAGAAAACAAGAAAGTGGCGACAAATATACAATATTGTATATGTATTTTTTATGGTTAATGTAAAGATTTTTGTCAATTTTTGTTTCTAAAATAATCTCTGAAGATGACCAAAAAAATTGGTCGAAATTTCGAGTAAATTAATTAATAAAAAAAATTTTAATTTACCCAATTAATTTTACAATTAACATGAACAAATATTCAAAATAATACATTGAAAGTTTGAGAATTACATGGTGAACGAATACAACTAATTAAATAAAGTAAAAAAACAAGAACAATACCAAAAGTTTCGAATCTAAAAAACACAAAAATAATCACATAAGACCCCCCAAAAACATTTGCAATTTACAAACAAATTTAAGGCTTAGGCATGACTGCAATGAACAATTAGAATACAATAAAAGGGAAATATATTTTAAAATAAAACTTAAACAATAACATCAACAAAATGGTAACAGAACATAATCAAAGAGCAGCGACAGAGTGGACGTGTAAAAAAGAAGAAGCGAAAAAAGATAAAAGATAAAAAAAAATAGCGATGATGGCACAATGGGGCACTTCAAAAAAAATAATCAGGGCTTTTAAGGCTCTTGTGATATTTTTGCCTTTTTCCGTTCCTTTTTTACTTGAATTTAGTTATGCTTTACTGTTGCTATTGTATTGACTTTTTGTGATGAAGACCTAGCACTGGTCACTAAGTCGCAGTATAGCAGGTTGGATGGTCAGATTTGAAATTCTTTCATTGTCATGACGGAAAAATTCAAAATTGACTTCTGTAACACACGGGGGCTGACAGCGAACTTTTTCTCCTTATATGCTCACATTTGTCTCCATCGGCCGGATATCATAACCTTATGAGTGAATGTGTCTGAGGATACCAATCCGCAGAGTTTTCAGTTACTTGGGTATCATCTACTGTCGCTATTTAATTTTCACCGGGGCCTTGCAATTTATATTCGCAATGAAGTTGTGTACCATTGCCAGTAGTCATTGGGAATTTAGCTGTCTCTGGGTTAAATTCAGAATCAGGTCACACCTCTTGCATTTCGGGTTTCTCTATAGAAGTCCAAACACAGGAAAGGATAAAAGGAAGCCAGCTACGATTTTCTTTCCAACTCCGTATCGAAGATTCTCATCAGTTGCCCGAAGAGTGAAATTGTTGATACTGGAGATTTCAATGTTCACAACTATTATTAGTTTCGCCATTCAGACCATACAACTACAGAGGGCAGGGCAGGTATGTTGAGCTATTTGCCGCGCAAAATCACCTTGCGTCAACACGCATTCCATGTGTTGACAGGCACCATAGTAATACACTCGACTTTTTTCTAACTTCGCACCCCCAACAGTTTGTGCAACTCCGATTGTTGTACCATCTCCGCCTCCTTTTCATATTCGAAGCTTCTAGGGTTTGTTAAAAGAGTAAAGGATAATGCTAGTTGCTGAATTCTGACTCTTAAACAATGATCAGATATTCACTGACCCTGTTGATAAAACTAACCTTTTGGTTGGCATATTTGCAAATAATTCTAATTTGCAGGAAAGCAGTCAACCATTGCCAGATTTCGACAGAGAATCCGTTCCTATGCCGAAGATATTTTTTCGAGTTCGAGCGGCTAAAAGAGTTTTAGCTCATCTCAACATCAACAAGTCTCCCGGGTCGGATGGCACTGGTCTGGAAACAGTACTCTTCGACGGTAGCGAGTCCGTTAGCAACCCTTTTCAGCACATTGTACCATGTCGGACAATTTTCGATGTGCTGGAAGGTTGCTAATGTAACGCCGATCGTCAAAAAGGGGAAGACTAACAACCCTGAAAATTATGTGCACTAAAGTGTTTGAAAGTATGAACAATTTTCATCTTGTGAGGTACCTGGAGTCCAACAGCTTACTTAGCGATCGACAGTATTGTTTCCGTAAAGGGCGCTCTACGAGCGACTTGCTGGCCATTCTGTCTGAACAATGGTGTAACTCCATTCATCATTTCGGAGAAAGTAAAGTGGTGGCGCTAGATATATCCAAAGCATTCGATAGAGTGTGGCTTGATGTACTTCTATCAAAGCTTGCTGCTTTTGGTGTCGGTGATAACTTCTTCAGATTTATATCGAGTTTTCTCAGGAATCGCGAGTTGATATAGATGGGATTTCATCAGCCGTGTTCATGATGAATTCAGGGTTACCGCAGGGCTCCTGGGTTCTTGCTCTTACCGTATTTCTTATTTTTGTAAGTGACCTTCATTGTTGAACTTTCAACCCTATATATTTTTTTGCAGATGATAGCGCCATTTGTCATTCGTATTCATTTGGGAATAGATCAGGCCAGCTGGAGGTTAGTTCCAAAAGGCAAAACATGAATGATACGCTTAATTACGATCTCGCAACAATCTTGGAATGGGTCGTGTGAATAGAGTAGATTTTAATGCTCGTAAGACGCAATGTTGCATGCTTACGCATAGATCTAGGTTCGGTAATGGTGCTGCATCTATTACTATGGGTGATATAGGTATTACGGAATCGCTGTGATGTTCGATGGACGAAACAACTTTTCAGGTTTCTAAAGAAGCTTTCAAGAGCGTCGGTTTAATAAAACGGTGTAAAGGATACTTCACACCATCCGATCTCCGTACTATCTATACCACCTATATCCGTCCAAAAATGGAATATAACTCTCATGTATGGGCCGGCGTTCCAAAGTCTATTTTGGAGTTACTCGAACGCGTACAGGAAAGAGCCAAGAGACTCATTGGGGACGGTAAGGTGTCCAACTCACTGTTCTATTGTTACTTCCTCCCCGGGGGCACATTATATGGTCTTTATAGAACTTCAACTATCTAGACCTGTGCAACTGGGAAAAAAAAGGGAGTCCAGTCCCCTGAAGGCAGTAGGGGTCAACTGGGAACTCCACGTTATTTCCACGGGAATCAGTAGCCCGCAGAGTTTCCGCTATTTGTCTCTTTAGTCATTTAGCTGTTTTTCTGACTAATTATTGAGGTTGGCCCTTCGGGAGTATCATGGTGGTTGTGGTTTCGCGGCCCCATAACAGACAGGTCAGTTTTATATGGTGGCCAGGTTCATTTCACCTTTAATAACACCTACCTGGTGGAATGTTCCTAGATCCAGTGAGCATGCTAGACATGTGTTTTGGACAGGAGTTGAAAAGTCTTCAGCTCTTCAGTAAAGAGTGGTGGTTGCAGCCCTGCTCTGGAATCACTAAAGTTGAAACTAGGAAAGACCTGTTGCTAGAATTAGTCTTCGGCTTCCTAGGGCGTAAATGACGTTTGCTTTTCATTCCCAGTGGTATGACCACCATTTGATTAAGGCTCTATAGCCAGGCGCAGATGTAAATCTTATCACGTAATGTTCTATCGTTACTACAATGTTAAGGGCTCTAATGAAATTAGGGTACTTGTTCCCGATACTCGTACGTTTCCGCCTTTAACTCGATTTTCGTTAAGAGCGCATCCATTTGTGGTTGATTGGTCAGTGAATCGCACTACGCATTGCAGGGAAAATTCGTTTTTAGCAGGTCTTTTCTGTCACTTTCAATCTGGGGAAAGTTCAAATTGAATGTCCACAGAAACTACTCTCTCTTTCCTCCTTCGCTTAACCTATTTTCCTAGTTCTGGCACAGTGTATGTGTAGGAGTCACCCACCCTCAGAGTGCTGGTCCGAAAAAATATTAATTTTTTCTAGCAGACCAGAAGCGCGTCCTGACTGTTTAACCGATGTACGCCAAAATAATAGCAATTGGTTCAGTAGTACGACTTTAACAGCGGGATTTTCAGAAGTTTGTGATTGATTTTTATTATTATTCTTTACTGAAGTCAGTGAAAATAAGTTCGTGCTTAGTAACGCCCCGATGGCCTAACATTGTTAATTGCAATTAATTCGTAACGGTCGAACCAAACTCTCTGATATCCGTGCTGAGCATGGCTTGAAGTCTAGTAACACTTTTAACATTTCCAAAATTATCCTTAGAATCAGATATAAATAGTTGATTTATGAGAAAGTTAAAAGTTTTGACAATGAATAAAAGAAATAAAAAGAAAACTTAGCAAACAAGATAATATGCAAATAAATGGAATACCCTACTATGATAGTAAAAACTATCAACATTTTCCGTAAACTTTGCAATAGTCCAAAATTTTGCAATGCCTCATGTCGATTTTACTTAGGCTCAAAGAGTGTACAAAGACAGCAAAACAGACTTGCCAAATGGTAATGCAATTATTGTGAAAATGTCGCTTTACGAAAAGAACAAAGTAATGAGGCAGTGTTGTGTCTCAAGCATGCCAGTTTTGATACTCTCACGCAACACAAGTAAGCTCTAAAAATTAAGAAAAAATCAGTCTATACTTTTCGTGGTCCGGTCTACGTAAAAAACATGACTCTGATGAGCCGATTCATGTTGAAATCCAGAAGATCTTTTACAATAAAATATTAATACCCATGAAACATACCCTTTTTGTACTGTATTATACTTAAGATTATTTTATGTCTTGTTCTACCAATTAACTTTCCTTGCAAACTTTTGCCATCCTGTTACATAATTTTTCAAGTAAACACCCATTTTATAAGGATAAAAACAAGTTTATAATATAAGCGTAGAATTTATATTTATATATAGTAGATATTAGTACATATGTATATGTATGTACATATATGTATAGTACATATAACCTCAATAATTGACAGCAGGGAACTCCAGAGCCGCTACTGTAAATACGATAAAAGTTTCTTGCGCGAAAAGAAAGGATCTAGAAATTTGTCACATAAATGCGCAATGCTATTGGGAAAAATAGACTGTAGCGTGTATACACAATACAAACAAAATTCTTACATTTGTAGTTTTATTTTTAAGACTAAACTCTTACATTTGTACTTTTATTTTTAAGACTCACTGTACAAACACAATTCTCACATTTGTACTTTTATTTTTAAGACTCACTGTATAAACACAATTTAAGTATTTGTACTTTTATTTTAAGACACACTGTAAAGAAATATTTATTTCTTTACGCCAGCATAATTTTATTTGACCATGAACTTGGTAACAAATAATGCAAATTATTTTTATTATTCATGGGAAAATTAATTGAATGTAATTATGCTGAATAGACATAATTTTAGTATATAAGCTGTAAATATTTGTTCAATAAAATTAATGTTAAATCATAAGGTAAAGAGGATAGACCTTATTATTTCGGCAGCAGTGCTTAGCGAAATACTGACTATATGAAAATCGGCATTTTGATGCTGAACTAAAGCGGCAGCAGTGTTTTGTATAACACTTAACCGACACAACACCTCACACAACAATACATTGAGAATAGATCCTGCAGTTAGAGACCACACATTTCCATCCTTCCATCGGAAAATATACTTTGATGTAAATTAATCTCGAAAAATTTTATTAGTCCTGCCGTATAGGATCACAACACTCCGTACACCAAAAGTACTAATCTCATTGACCATAGCCTCGATCTTCTTTCACCACATGGCGATCCTGCAAATTCTATTAAATCAGATCCTGTCGAATTTTCATTAAGAATTATTATTGGCGAATTTTTTTAGAAGCTTTAATCCTGCCAAATTTCTGGAATTTTAATTTTATCATTTGAAGAAAGATCTTTGAAAAGAAAAAGAACAACATTTTTCCCAATGTCAAGTCAAGAGGAAATAGGCAGCATATTCAAAAAATGGGAACAACTAATCGAAGAAGAATATATTCCTGAATCAACAACCACATCAGAGGCACCAAAATATACACCGACTCCAGTCAATGCAGGACCAAAGGCGATTACCATAGAACAATATAGAGCCAGGCAGCAAATATACAAACATCAAACTCAGCAAAATACCGAATTACACCAACCAAAGAAAAGGGGCGAAAAAAAAAGAAAATTCCAGGCGGCCTGCAGAGACTTACAGAGAATAATAAATATAAGCAAGGGACAACAGAAGAAAAATTTAATCAAAGAACTAATAACTCTCAAGACGCAGGGTTGGAAATAAATTCAAGGCCATCAGAAGAGGGAACACCTAGATGATTTCACTACATGGCGCTACAAACATAAATCATAAAATTTTACATTTTTCCTAATCTTATTTTTAATAGTAATATAGAGTAAAACACAATAATTATTTACTACAAAAGCATGTCTATATGCATAAGAATAGTGCTTTTGTGTTAATTTATAAAAGATTTATTAAACACATTTTGTATGGAAGACTCTTTTATTTTATAAATAACAAATACTTGTTATGAATATGACCACTACTAATTAAGGATAATAAAAAGTCCAATAACAAACAAACAAGGAACTGAAAAAACGCTTTAAACATAAAACAGAGGAAAAATAGAAATGAACGATAACTTAACTTATTTGAATTTAATAGTAACTGTAAATATCCTTTGTAAATGGACTTTTATAATGGATAATCTTGAAATAGAATTGGAAAGACAACTCCAAAATTTGGAGAAATTATTTAACGCAGAGGAAGAACTTCAGGATAAAACGGAAGAGGAAATAAATCTTAGAATTAAACAGGAAGAGGATTTAATTAGAAAACTTAGGAACTTAGCTAAGAAGGAGGACAAGAAAACATTACCACTCATAAAGTATAGGAATAAAAATGACTTAAGATTAGTACCATATACGAAAGAAAAGAAAGCTTTTTTAGGAATTGAATAGGATTTTTAGGGAAAATTTCATAGATGAATACACCCTACTCGAAAATTAATGGATTGGAATACCATTATTCAAAAACTTAGATTAATACGGGAGAATTTTGATAAATCTTATAAGTGTCTAAACACTGATAGACCAACCAGAGATGACACTATAGATAAACGTATACAAAATTTACTGTATTGTTTCGAGGAAATTAGAGTTATATTAAACGTCCACTATAACCGGCTAACAGTCGCTCACAAAAGCGCGGCTGAAGCATTTTTTTTAGACCTTAGGGAAAAATTACTGACAGTCACAACAATAAAGAATTTAGAAATAGACATTCCCACTTCTCTGCATGAGAGAATATATTACAAAAAGAAATTACTATTAATACCGGAAGAATTAACCTCAACAGTAACGTCCAATACTATACAAGCCAAAATAAACGCCACAGAACTAGCTTCAATTTCAAAATTAGTCCCTATATACATGGGCAGAAAATAGGAACTCCATCAGTTCATTGCAAACCTAGAACTGATACAGGAAACTCTAGAGGAATCGAAGAGAACAAGTTTCTTCCAATTTTTGTTACGGACAAAATTAGACCAGAGAGTACAGAACAGAATAAGACAAAACACAATACCAACAGACCTAGGTCAATTAATCACAGAATTAATAAAATGCTACAAATCAAGGGAAACACCGAACAATATATTAAATAAACTAAATTACATTAAGCAGCAAGGTGACATCAGAAAGTTCGCAGATAAAATTAGTAGTCTAATATCAGAACTAAACGTACTTCAAATCTCCAGTATAGGTGAAGATAGCAGGAACACAATAATAAAATCAAACAATATCATTGCATTTAATGCTTTCAAAAACGGCCTAACAGACAAAGACGTCATTAAAACAATTGATTCTAGTAGGGTAAAATCCTTCTCAGAGGCAGTAGAAATTGCAGAAGAAGCCGACTGCACCCAAACTCAAACCAAAGTCATGTACCAGACAACCAGACAATATTACACCTGCGCATCAAAATTACATACAACTGAATATATTCAATACAGACCGAGAATTAACATTTTTGATTGACACAGGAGCGGAAGTATCCCTTTGCAAAGAACACGTTCTCAAAAATTATACTGAAGACTCAAATGACTTCTGCAACCTAAGTGGAATTTCTAAAGATGAAATAAAAACAAACGGTCTACCATAATAACAATAGACATAGACAACGAGACCATACATCATAAAATTCAACTGGTTCCTAATAACAAAAACAGACGGAATACTAGGTATGGATTTTTTTAATGCATAGAATTGCATCATTGACTACGAAAAGTATATCCTTTCCTTTATACATAAGGATAAAATATTCAATTTACCAATTCAAACTGGTTTTTTATGTGTAAACCACTTGAAAATACCCGCTAGAACAGAAACAATATTATCCTTTAACATAAATTTGGATGAGGATACAGTAATTTTAAATAGGGAAATAACTAAGGGAGTATACTTGGCAAATACTATTGTTCCAAAAAAGGGCAATAAACATAAAAATACTGAACGCGACAGAAAAAGATGTAACTATAGAAAACTTAAGGATTCAAACCGTACCATTAAATAGGTATGAAATACTGTATATGAATCACAATGAGGAACAGAATAAGGAACGCTTGAAAAAGATACTAGAAAATTATTCATGGGACAACATAGACAACAAGGACAAAAATTACATAATTTCAATAATTAAAAGATTTCAACATGTTTTTCATTTAGAAGAGGACGAATTAACCGCAAACAATTTCACTTCAGGACAGCAATCCAGTATACACAAAAAACTATCGTCTCCCCCATACACATACTGACGACATAAATTCAAAAGTCCAAGACATGCTTAAGGAAAAAATAATAGAACCATCCACAAGCCCCTACAATTCACCTCTCCTCTTAGTTCCAAAAAAGGGACACACGGACATATCAAAATGGAGGTTAGTAGTAGACTTTCGAAGACTAAACAAGAAAATTATGAATGACAAATTTTCATTAACTCGGCTAGATCACATTCTGGACAAATTAAGACGCGCCAAATACTTTTCAACACTCGATATGACTAACTCCTTCCACCAAATCAAACTACCTAAAGATTCCCGCCCTTGCACGGCATTTTCGAAACCAACGGGTCATTACCAATTTACAAGGCTACCATTCGGACTGAGCATATTACCTAACAGCTTTCAACGTATGCTCACTATAGCGTTATCAGGTCTCGAATCAGAAGCATTCCTGTATGTAGATGATATAATTGTTTTCGGCTATAATGCCAACCACCACAATAGAAATCTTACAAAAGTCTTAAGTAGATTAGAGAAAAAGAACCTAAAGCTAAATGCACAAAATGTCATTTTTTACAACATGAAATCACATACCTTGGACACCTAATCACTCAAGAAGGCGTTAAACCAGATCCTTAAAAGTTTGAAGCCATCAAAAATTACAAAGTACCACAAAACAAGGACGACGTACGACGTTTCGAAGCATTTTGCAATTATTACAGAAGATTCATTAGAAACTTCGCTAATATAGCAATGTGTCTCAATGCACTTCTAAAAAAGAATGCAAAATTCATTTGGTCTCAAGACTGCCAAACCGCCATTGACACACTAAAAGATAAATTAATAACACCACCAATACTTCAATACCCAAATTTCGAAAAACCTTTTATACTCACGACAGACGCATCAAACCAAGGTCTAGGCGCAGTTTTATCACAGAATATAATAGGAGAAGACTACCAGTATCCTATGCAAGCCGATCCTTGAACAAACATGAAAAGAATAAATCTGCCATTGAAAAAGAATAATTAGGCATTCACTGGGGCATACAATTCTTTAGACAATATCTTTTCGCACGAAGATTCACCGTTATAACAGACCATAGACCACTAGTCGCCCTATTTTCACATAAGAACCCATCCTCAAAACTGACTCGCATAAGACTAGAACTGTCAGACTATGATTTTGACATACAATACAAAAAGGGAGCTAATAACACAAATGCAGATGCACTATCACAACTAGATATCAACTCAGACATTTTGAAAACCATGATTCCAATCAGTATTTATGAAAAAGAAAAAAAAAAAAAACTCTGGCATTAACGCGTAGCATGCTAAATAAAAATAAAATAATTGATAGAAATAAAGAGAACGTTCAAAATAATGAAAAGGACGGCATTTCTCAACAGAAGTCTGATCAACTTCATATGTGGGAATGCACGTCAATAAATGATATAAAGAAGCTTCAAAGATTAGAACTTATATATGAATAAAAGGTGCAGCAAGAAAAAGAAAGAAATGAAAACATCACGCGTATAGTATGTAATAACAGCGAGAATCCTATGTTTTCAGAAACATTCTTGGAGAAACTTTTAACAAAAATAAAGAAATCAGAATTTAATACATACGTACTATATGACAATGATGAAATTTTCAAATATATAACGCCCGATAAATTAAAAGAAAAATATAATAATCTGCAGAATAATGATATCAATATAATTATATACAAAATGCCAAAAAGAGTAACGGAAAACATAAAAAAATACAGATTGATTGAAGAATTTCATGGATTACCACATAACGGACACTTCGGAACCAGAAAAACACTAGCCAAGCTTAAGCAAAGATACATATGGAAAAATATGAATAAAATGGTTGAAAATTACATAAGAACTTGTTCATCTTGTCAAAAGAAAAAACAGATTAAGCATACAAGAGAACCCCTGACCATAACAGATACACCATCGAAAAGTTTCGACACAGTCGTAGTCGACACAGTCGGTCGTTTACGGCCATCTACAAACTTTAGATATATACTAACTGCTCAATGTGAACTGACAAAATACGTAGTAGCTTATCCTTTAGAATCCAAAGATGCGAAATCAGTAGCCAAAACTTTAGTAGAACACATCATCCTGAAATATGGTTTGTTCAATATTTTGAAGACAGACAAAGGTACAGAATTTAACAACGAACTAATGAAGGAGATTTGCGCATTATTAAAAATAGAACAGAAATTTTCTACTCCTTACCATCACGAAACGGTAGGAACAGTGGAACGGAACCATCGTGTATTAAACGAATATCTGTTAATCTTTATAGAATACGAGAACTGGCACGAATGGATACAATACTTTACGTTTGCTTTTAACACAACACCAAATGTCGACACTGACTATTCACCATTCGAACTAATATTTGGAAAACTCCCGCGACTCCCAAACGACGAACTGACAAAACCACGGGAAACCTACAATATTGATAATTACGCAAACGAATTGAAAGCTAGACTACATTTTTCACTACAAAAAGCACGTGAGTTCATTCTGGCATTAAAGGAAAGACGAAGTTTAGAATCAACAAAAAAACAAAATAGTATAGATATTAAAATAGGAGATCTAGTTTTAGTCAAAATAGAGAATAGAAAAAAGAATCAAAATCCATATAAGGGCCCATATAAGGTAGTAGATATAAATGACTTAAATGTAATAATAGCAATAGAAAATTCAAAATTGAAAACACTACATAAGAACATATTAAACAAATTTTTTAAATAAAAATTTATTATAAAACACTAATTTTTAAACATGCCCATGGTGTAGTGTGTATACTCTATACAAACAAAATTCTTACATTTGTACTTTTATTTTTAAGACTCACTGTACAAACAAAGTTCTTACATTTGTACTTTTATTTTTTAAGATTCATTGTACAAACACAATTCTCACATTTGTACTTTTATTTTTAAGACTCACTGTATAAACACAATTTAAGTATTTGTGCTTTTATTTTAAGACACACTGTAAATAAATATTTATTTCTTTACGTCAGCATAATTTCATTTGACCATGAAAATAAAATTTGATACTGCAACATCAACATAACTTCATTTGACCATGAACTTGGTAACAAATAATGCAAATTATATTTATTATTCATGGGAAAATTAATTGAATGTAATTATGCTGAATAGACATAATTTTAGTATATAAGCTGTAAATATTTGTTCAATAAAATTAATGTTAAATCATAAGGTAAAAAGGATAGACCTTATTATTTCGGCAGCAGTGCTTAGCGAAATACTGACTTTATGAAAATCGGCATTTTGATGCTGGACTAAAGCGGCAGCAGTGCTTTGTATAATATTGAACCGACACAACACCTCACACAACAATACATTGAGAATAGATCCTGCAGTAAGAGACCACACATTTCCACCCTTCCATCGGAAAATATACTTTGATGTAAATTAATCTCGAAAAATTTAATTAGTCCTGCCGTATAAGATCACAACACTCCGTACACCAAAATCACTCCTCTCATTGACCATAGCCTCGATTTCTTTCACCACAAGACGAATTCCGTTACGTTTTAGAGAACTCCTACATATTATTTGCGCCTTTGAGGTGTGGTTTAGCGATTCCATAGCAAATCGCAGGGCATCGATGATTGGGTATAGACTAGGAAGAAATAAGAGGAACGTTGGATACGGTGGCACAAAATATGTAACACGTGATTAGACTTGTAGAATCAAGAACACAAATCATGGGAAAACTGGTAAGATGTTACAATATCTGGTTTCGGAGATTTGTTGGGTGCGTAGGAAGTTGTTAGTTTGTAGTGTTTTAGGCCAAATAAAAAAATTAGTTTATCTGGACTTTACAAAATTATGGAAGTGTTCACTCCGCTCTACATAGTCGTGAATTTAATTGGCGATTTTAATTGCAATCTTCTATTAGATTCAAATCTTACTGAAAACATGAAATTTTTCGGATTTAGCCCTACAAACATAAGAATGCCCACCTATTGCTCATCGACCGTCTGCACTCTACTTGATTTGTTTTTTATTTCCGGTGATTCCAACGTGTTAATATATGACCAGCTATCCGCAGTATGTGTTTTCAAACCTAACTTTATTTTTCTAACGTATAACATACCTTTCAACCTATAATAGTTATTCGCAATTTTTAAAGGACACGACGACGTCTGATAAAGGAGGAGATATATTAAAATTGATTGGAGTTGCGTGTATTTCCTACCAACAGTTGATGAACTGACGTACCTACAGAACCATAAAATGCTTTTGCTAAACATAAAATTTCCATTAGAAATAAAGAAATTTCCAAGTTTATAAAAACCTTAGGTTTGTTTTGCGCTTTAAACGTTTTAGCGTGTTATAGATCTTAGATGTTGGACGAAGTACAGAACTAACGACTTGTATAAAGCCAGGAAAACCGCAACTAAAGTAAACGTTCACTAAAGCACGGGAAAAATTACAAATTTAATGGATAAAAAAAGACCTGGCAAGTTTCAAGGGAAATTGGGGTAGTTCCACAAAACGCACTACTGGACTCTAATCTTAGATCCAAAGTTTTTATTGAAACGATAATTTTCTAACAGCACCCATACCATTCACGGATCAATCGTAATATCGCGTCTTATAACTTAACGAGTCGCCCGTAAAATCATTCATTTTTGACTGCGTTGGCGATTTTAATGTGCTGTCTTAACATTAAATCTAAAGCCGCTGGAGTTGACTTTTCTTTTCCTAAAAATAGTACTTCCATATTTACTGCCAATTATAACATATCTTTTGAATTCTATAATTACCCTATCCTAAAATCAACATCAGGATAGCGGCCTATCGCTACGCTACTTTGTCTCGAGAATCTTTGAAAAAAATCTTCAACAGATAACTAAACACCTGAAAATCTAGGGGGAGAATTGAAAGACGGATACATGGCAATATTAGTTTTACTGGATCCAAGGCATTCGATATTGTGACATCTGGCAAGCTGGCAGAAAACGGTACGTAGAGGTTAAGTCATCAACAATGTCAAATCTTCTCACCATTAGCAAAAACACACCACAAAGCTCAGTTCTCGGACCACTCTTTTTCTCTAAATACGCGAACGTTTTACTCAGGCAGCCAATGCACTGTTCTGTTAGGATGTATGCGGATGAGGTGCTATAATATATATAGCCAACAGAACGAGGTTCAAACCTAAACCCAAAAATTTCATTTCTATGTCATCACAATGCCAGTTCTGAATTCCCACTATACGTTTTTGGAATGCTATCCCATTAAACATCAATGCATTAGATTTTAAGAGGAAAAATTTTCAGTTTTAATCTCGATTTTAACATTTATTTTTTGCGGTGTGGTGTATATTACGTATAATTCATAAATTTTTTAATTTTTGTATAGTTCTACCATTTTAAAAACTGCAGAAGCAAACAAATAAAATAAAAATGATATAAAAAGTTGTATGTTCTTAAACAAAATATTAAAAATACTACATTGACTTTAAGTTTTGAATAAAATAGAAAACGCTCTGAGCACTGGATACAGCGCACAATTCACTTGAATGAAAAGTCTTGCCAACAACTATGACCGGTTTGTCGAAAAGCTTCTCCACATTTAAATTATATAAAATCTGCGCAATTTATTCTTCTTCTCGAAAAAACGGGTTCGTTTTTATGACGTAATGACATTTGCATGAACAATGGCTAGCATATTTTTGCTCAGTATGCTGATAATACTACAAAATTTAAATCACCGCTTAAAAATTTAAATTCGGAACAATTGCTGAGTTGTTAACGTAGTTGTGTAGACTTCTAATGTCTAATTATAATAAGAATCAGCTGGTGGGTGTATTGACTCTTTTAAATAGAATTTATAAGTCTTACTTCAAAAAATGTTTAACGGTTAGCACTTAGTTTTGTACGAATTATTGTATCCATTAACTAAAAGTAATAAAAATTATGTTTGTCACTTTCCCTTAAGTCCTCAACATTTAATTATTAGGCTGCTGTATCTTATCTGTTCGCGTACTGTTATTGCCTTACTTGCATCTCTTGTGTCTTTGTTCTTAGCGTATCAAACTTTAGCTTATTGACTTATTTTATTACCACATTTACTTCACTTTATACTTATTTATAAAGTTACCATGTATAGGACCATGATAGGAGAGTTTTTGGCGCTACGAAAGAAATCGTAAATTATGACTATTAACGTGTTAAGCTTCACTACACCCTGAATAGGCTTCTTATGCAGAAATCAATTTTGAAAATATTTAATATAATCTAACAGGTTCCATCAGGACATTTTTTTGTAGTCTTCCACATTACACGAACAGTTAGCTTCGTTTTTGCCAACTCTGTTGTATCTTACATACCTCAAAAATGTTAAGTTAACCTTTCAGTGCGTAAGTCAAAAAACTGATATAAAAGGCAATATGTTTATAAAATTATTTATTATAACAAAACATAGACAGTCAAAATAAAACAAATTAAAAAAAATATATAGAAAAAAATTTAGAAATTTTTAAAATGCCCAAACATGGGTCAAAATTGCAAAGTTGCGCCTTTGCGCCCTACAGTGGGTCGAAGCCATGGCATTGTAACAGTAAAAATTATTTTCGATTTTGTGCGGGTTTTTAGTACAGAACTAAGGAAATGTGAAAATATGCCTTTTCCTATATGAACATATCTAAAATGCTCAAAACTGGGTCAAAATTGGAAAGGTGCGGCTAAGCGGACTATAAAGTGCGAAAGCCATGATATTGTAAATTTGATTTCAGAACTGTAGAGCTTCTTTTGTTAAAATAATTCAATACTGTTAATATAACATATTTTGAGTGAGAGGTATGTAAACTATATCAGGGTTAGCAAACACGAAGCTAACTGACGGTGTTATTTCCACACATTTCATGAAAATTATGCCTTACGAGAGTCGTTTTTAAAATAGTCAAATCCTGCACAAAATTGTTAATAGATAAAGACAACGGTTGATATTTCTAAAAAGAAAAAAATAGAAATATGTTTACCTAAAAAAATAAATATAAAACAAATCATTTCTGTACGTGCACACACAGTCGTTTAAAAACATTTTTTGGAAATTCGGTAGCTCATAAACCACTTAGGATATCGTAATAAAATTGCGCAGACGCCAAACAGAATTACTTCTGAGTGAAGCTACGGACAATGGGCCCCCAAGGATATATAAGATACTTCTGGGTATGCCTCCAAATTTGGATACTTTGGGGATAACAGTTTTTATATCTATATATATATAAAAGAGGATGTGTGTATGTATGTAAGAAATGGACTCGAAAACGGCTGGGCCGATTTTAATGAAATTTTCAGAGAATCTTCAGAATATTCAGGCGGGTGACACTGTGAAGTCCGATTTTTGATTTTCGGTCTGTGGGCGGAGGGGCGTGGCAAAACCCACCAATGACATATACATATTTATTATTTTTTTTCTTTTTTATTTTATTTTTTAAAGCCATTGTTATGCTTTTCAAAACGAGATATGAATCTCTTAAATCGGTTATGTAGTTCCGAAGATATTTACAAAAAAAAACTCACTAATATATAATAAAATATCAAAATTTTAAAACTTCCGAAATGTTGCATTCAAAAATCCGAGTTTTCGGTTTATTTATATTTACAACATATTTACATTACTATATAATACAACATATTCCCCGCTACGCTGGTAAAAAATAACGGTACAATCCAACAAACTTTGCTGTTTTGTGTTCATAAGTGAGAAACCTATAAGTGAAATCAGTTTAGTAAATAACAAGTGTTTTTAAATTTACAATAGTGAAATAACTTCACAAATTATTTTTAATGCCAATTCATCAAATAGGTAATATGATTACTGTCGTTCCAACAACCAATAATAAAATGTTATAAAAGTAAAAAAACAAAACACATCATTGTTCCTTTTGCACTATTCCAGTTTACTAAAATGCCACCTAAAAAAACAGCCCTTGCTAAAAAAACCATCGCAACGCGGCAGCAGAGGACAAGAAAAGCCGCTGAATCAGCTGAGGAACACGAATCACGTCTTCAGGAAAATCGTGAAAGGGTATCTACGTCTAGAGCCGCAGAAACGGAGAGACAACGCGAATCACGGCTTCAGCAAATGCGTGACAGTACATCTTCATTTAGAGCTGCTGATAGAACGGCTGGGCCGATTTGGCTCAAATTTTTTTTCAGTTGTTCGTAATTGCCAGGCCAATGTTAGTACGAAAGAAAATTTTGGAAAAACTGTACGGAAAAGCCGGGAAATTGCAAAAATC
Organism: Trichopoda pennipes; assembly: GCA_030448955.1. Lineage (NCBI taxonomy): Eukaryota > Metazoa > Arthropoda > Insecta > Diptera > Tachinidae > Trichopoda > Trichopoda pennipes. Next base: position 938,324 of record JASKUP010000062.1, on the reverse strand, counting down.
GAAAATTAATTTTTAGTATGGAATTTTGTGTGCAATTGTTCCGTTGTAGCTTTTCGAATTGCAAAATAGAAAACTCTTAGTGGAAAACTCGGAAAATTCCTGAAAAACGTGATTCGGCAGAATTGCATTGAAATTACGATTTTTCCACAAATCAATTCAACAACATTTATGGCATATTTCAATCTGGAAACATTTAACTTCTATTACAAGCCGAACTATAACATAACATAGCACTTTTAAGGTATTCTCTACACGAAAGATTAATTAAAATTAAGTAAATCCAATTTTTTCGTTATTACTATTGCAAAACAACGTTTGCCGGGTCAGCTAGTATATTATAAAAAGATTATTAATTATGTAAGATATAATTTTACGATTGACAACACTTGTAATGTTTGCTGCAGGTGGCATTATGTTGATCAGCCAGTGAGCATGAAGCTTCTAAATAATAGCTTAACGAACTTTCGTTATGTTATCGTTGAGTTGCCATCGACCAATCAACATCGAGCTTCTATAATTACGGCGGCACTTTTTAAATTTTTATAAGAAAGGTATAAGAAAAAATAAAGTCTAACAAAGCAAACAGAAGTCACGAAATTAATTGTTAAGCTTTTCTAAAACCTTTGCCAAAGTTTATAGTTCCGCAAAAACTCTTACAAGATAAACAATTTAAACAAATACCATTATAATTGAGGTGTTTTAACAACTATTGTAAAGTTAAATAAGTAAGTTTATTATCTTAAAATCATAAGAAAAATAGATCATAAAAGCTCAGGTGTGGGGTCTATTAAATGGCTGTTCGGTTATCAAAACAACAGCTCCTGGAAGAGCTAAAAACTACCGGGGTAGAAGTTCCCACCAGTACTACCTCTGCTCGCCTCCGTGAGTTATACGAGTCTGCCCTTGCAGGCAAGAAAGTCTCCGCCGCAACTGATGCTACTGCTGCTTTAAGCCTGGAGGACGCTGCTGTTAATATGCAAATAGAAGCCACCGATGCTACCCGAGAACCACGCGCCAAACCTAACGCTGGTGCAAAGTCTGACGTTGACTCCGAGGAAAATTCCGCAGTTAAGCCTGACGTTAAGGTTAGTTCCGTAAGTGCTATTCATGACACTGCCGCGGTCCAAGATGCTATCAGTGAGTCTGCTGAGTTGGATTACCAGTTAGAAACTCTAAAAAAAAGACATGAGATATTGAAGCTTCAGCAGGCCATTGCTGCCTTGGAAAATAGGGAATCATCCCAGCACGAAATTGAGCAAGCAACTACAACATGCACAATGCCCAGCCGACTAACCTTTCGTGACATTGAACACGCCATTATTAAGTTCGACGGTGAGAACCGCTCATATAGTGTATATGATTTTCTACGAAATTTTGAACGCGTAATGCATATGGTCGCCGCTGAAGAGCTATTTAAATACACATCATTATGCAACTCGTTGTCAGGCACTACTAGATTAGTGCTGAACAAAGCAGATATTCTGAATTATGCTCAGCTCAAGACTGCCCTGATTACAGAATTTGGTCGCGCCATTAATCGGAGTGAAATTTATAAAATTTTAGCCAATTATAAATGGAATAAAAAGGACAGCATTCGTCGCTACGTTCTAGAGATGAAAAACGTCGCCTTCCGCTGCGGTGATATTGATGAATTCGAACTCATTGAATTTATAATTGACGGTATGCAGGACAATATTACTGACACGTACTTGGTATTGAATGCTCGCACCATGATTCAATTCAAGGAATCTTTGAACTTATATAAGAGCAACGCCGGACGCATCGGTTGTTTGTCAACCGAGAGGCAGCATCACAAAAAATAAAAAATACGTCAGCAAAGTCAACTGAAGCCGATGCTACATCATCTGACAACATTAAAATACGTTGCTACATTTTTACTCAGACAGGTCATTATCAGAGCAAATGCCCATATGATAAACGGCCTGATGGAAGTTGTTTTCCCTGCTGGCAAATGGGGCATGACCACCGAAGCTGCACCAACCCGAAGAAATCTTTGATGCTACGAAAGAAAGAAATTGCCGCTGTAAATTATGATTAAAATTATATAAAAGAAGATTTTTATGGAGATTTTATAAACGCTGTTAATAATGTCAGTATTGCCTTTTGTATTAATAAGACTAAGGTAGTAGATTTATGAATTGTTCTTCTCTTTTTGATACCTGCAGTCCGACTAGCTTTGTCAGAAAGTCTTTCGTTCAATGTATCGCGGTCTTGGTAGCTGTAATTTATCGACATATGGAACAATTGAAGCAAAACTTAAATTTCGGAAAATATGCGAGAAAATTTCATTAAACGTTGTGCCGGACACAACTATGTCAATCCCATTTATATTGGGACGTGATTTCTTAAAAAAACCAAACAAAAATGTTCTAATAAAATGTACTGAAGAACAAGTCAAGTTTTAGTGCACTTTGTCTTAGTGGGAAAGAAAAAACGGGGAATCAATCAGCTGTTAGTAGTAATATGGAAGAATATTTTGTCCACGAAACGGATAATTTAAAAAATGATTTTAGTACTTGTAGTAGTTTCATAAATATTGGCTACATAAACAAATCTACTCCTCTAGTTAAACTAGAAAGACAATTTAGAAATTAACAGTTTATACGAAAATTGTAAATTAAAAAATCAAGTTTTATGCAAAGCTAACTGTGGCGCTGCTGAATTTTGTAATTTAGGAAGTTTGTTAACTGATATTTGCAACGTTGATCGTATCTTGTCAGGTGTTGATGTCAATCCGAATCTCAGTCAGAAGAATTTTAAAGAGCTGCATGAAGCCGTGGAGAGAATTTATCAAGAAGGAAACGGTATTAAAGTAACGCCTTATGATTATAAAATGAATATTAGATTAACCAGCGATGTTCCATTTCACTCTTTGCACGTCGTTTATCTTGCTATGAAAAAAATGAATTGAAGAAAATTACGGATGAATTATTGGCGAACAATATTATTAGGCCCAGTGAATCTGCTTCTGCTGTAGCCTTAGTGAAGAAAAAGAATGCAAATATACGCAACTGTGTAGACTATCGTGCTTTAAACAAATTAACTGTAAGGGATAATTTTCCACTTCCGCTTTTTGAAGATTGCATTGAATACTTAGAAGGAAAGCAATATTTTACGACACTTGATTTACGCAATGGGTTTTTCCATGTCAAAATTGCCCATGACTCAATCAAATATACATCCTTTGTAACGCCGTATGGTCAGTTTGAGTATCTGTGCATGCCCTTTGGCCTGAAAAATGCGCCAGCAGTTTTCCAACGGTACATTTATAATATATTTAGGGACTTCGTTGATGAAGGTTTAATAATTATTTACATGGATGATATTATCATTGCCACTGTGGATTTTAATACACATTTGGAATTAGTTTCTAAAGCATTACGAAGGATAAGAGAAAAAGCACTGAAGTTGCGAATTGCAAAGTGTAAATTTGATTACACTGAAATAGACTACCTAGGGTACTGTGTAAGTCCAGAGGGAATACGCCCAGGTGATTCACATTTAGCCGCGATTAAGTCTTACCCGTTTCCTCGAAATCAAGCGGAAATGAAAACATGTTTGGGTTTATTCTCTTATTTTAGATAATTTGTACGGGATCACGCTAGGATCACGAAAGTTTTGAGACAGCTTACGCAAGAGGGAAAGTATGCACCAACAGACGAATGTTATAAGGCTTTTAATACATTAAAAGAGATATTGTCATCAGGTCCTGTTCTTGCTATTTACGATCCACGTAAACAGACCGAACTGCATTGCGATGCAAGTGCATGCGGCAAGTTCCATCCTGTCATGTTTTATTCTAGATCGACCACAGCTGCTGAAATGCGTTATCATAGTTTCGAGTTAGAGACATTACCCATTATTTATGCCTTACGACGCTTTAGAGTTTATCTGCAGGGCATTGCTTTTAAAATTGTTACCGATCTTAACTCACTGGCTCTAACTTTAAACAAGAAACAATTGAACGCCAGAATTGCGCGCTGGGCGGTAGAGTTAGAAGACTACAATTATACTATACAACATAGAGGTGGTGTCAGTATGGGACATGTTGACGCTCTTAGCCGCTGCCGAACTGCTGAAAATAGTTATGATGTTGATGTCTGCGCCGCTGCTGTAGAAAGTAGGTCTAAGCAGGAAAAATGTGAATTGGTTGCCACTGTGGACTCCCAAGAAATAGATTTTTATGTTCAAGTTGCTCAGAATCGCGATGAAATAATTTCTCAATTAAAGAAAAGGTTGGAAAAGGAGGACGCTAAAGATTTTGTGTTGCGAGATGGATTAGTTTTTAGAAAGGGCAAAAGTGAAGGTCTACAATTATTCGTGCCATCTGAAATGGAACATAATATTATCAGACTAATACATGAAAAAATAAGACATTTAGGGCTAGAAAAAACTATAAAGAAAAGAAAAACTACGGGTTTCCAAGAATGAAGGAAAAAGTGGATAAATTTATTCAGAACTGTATTCGTTGTATCATGTGTTCGGCACCTGCTCGCATTAATGAGCGCAATCTTTATAGCATTCCTAAAACACCGACTTCTTTTGACACGATACATTTAGATCATTTCGGTCCTTTGCCTTCTATTGCACATCCTGGTTGTTATCGATGCTTTTACTAAATATGTTCGCCTTTATCCAGTCATATCTACCAACACAAAAGAAGTTATTTCATGTTTAGACAAATATATTTAGTTATTATTAGTAGACTGCTCTTCGGTGTTGAGCAAAGGGGTGAAGAAGTAGACGAATTTACTGAATATCTCGAAGAAACGTATGATCCCAGTGTAAGATGCAATCTGAATGAGATTCGGTCATCCGCCTCAGATGCTATAGTGTAGTGTACACATGTCGTCATGCGACATGTAAGTGTGAGCAGACCAACTTCAACATTGTAGCGCAACCACTACTTGAATTACACTTGTTGAAGTGTGGCAAAGACCACCAAAGTAAATTAGAACAAAAGGTATCAGATTCTGTAACACTTATAATTTACTTTGTGGCTGTCCGCTTGCATGTTGATGACACATGTTAATGTAAATTGAGGATTAAAATAGTTATAGTAAAAATTGAGTGAAAATGGAAAGTCACTCAATTCTAGCTAATAAGTTAGATTCTCATAAGTAGTATATAAGCAATGAAAAATCTAATAAAATCAGACTTTGAATAATAGACTTTAGACGGCAACTTTGCCTTGTTTCACTTATTTAAAGTTTCATTTCTTTTGGCAGTTCCTTTGAACGCCAAATTAATAGCTGATACCCTTTACAGCTAATTAATATAGAAAGGGCTATAGGGAGCCATCATAATCTTTCAACATCCTTTACAACAGAGAAGTCACAAAAGTACTCAAAGAAATATTTTCAGCAGCGTAGCAAGTCGGCAAAGAAATATCGTCAGGGCGAATTTGTCGTTATTCGTAACGTAGATACCGCTATCGGGAAAAATAAAAAATTAATTCAAAAATATCGCGGCCCGTATGTTATTCATAAGGTTTTACCGAATGACCGATACGTGATAAGAGACGTAGAGAACTGTCAACTTACACAACTACCATATGATGGTGTTTTAGAATCTTCAAGAATAAGGAGATGGTTAACAGATGAATGCACAGTTGAATGATTTTCCATAATTTCCTAGGCAAATAGCAATACATGTAGCATAAGTACTTAGTTTAAGTAATTTAATATTATAAAGTGTACAATCGAGGTCGATTTAATTGTCAGGTCGGCCGAAGCTGTAAGATATAATTTTACGATTGACAACACTTGTAATGTTTGCTGCAGGTGGCATTTTGTTGATCAGCCAATGAGCATGAAGCTTCTAAATAAAAGCTTAACGAACTTTCGTTATGTTATCGTTGAGTTGCCATCGGCCAATCAACATCAAGCTTCTATATTTACGGCGGCACTTTTTAAATTTTTATATAGGTATCAGATCATCACAAGCCGAACAGTGTAGAAGCAAGGTATAAGAAAAAATAAAGTCTAACAAAGCAAACAGAAGTCACGAAATTAATTGTTAAGCTTTTCTAAAACCTTTGCGAAACTTTATAGTTCCGCAAAAACTCTTACAACATAAACAATTTAAACAAATACTATTATAATTAAGGTGTTTTCACAACTATTGTAAAGTTAAATAAGTAAGTTTATTATCTTAAAATCATAAGAAAAATAGATCATAAAAATAACTTTATTTATCTGCTTGCAGTCTAGGTTACCTTTTTTAGTTTAAGAGAATCTCGGGCTCGAATTCATTTTTTTTAAGCCGACCTTCACTTTCTGACGTGGTATACTTATTTATGCTCGGATTATTATTCTAAGATATTGCCTATATTCATCACAAAATTTATTTAACAGTGGTAAATTTGGTTCTGATAGCATGTTTGATTCAAAAGTTACAAGCCGCTGAATTGGGAAAATCGTAAAAACTACCTTTTTTTAGGATTTTCGCCAAGGAGATGGTATGGTTTTTTTCCTTATAAAATTAAAACTTACTTTAATACTAGTAAATTTTTCACTATTTGAAAGGTGACCTATAGCAAATGCGAATAACAGAAAAATTGCGTTAAAAATTATAACGGTTCACCCTCCAGCCCTTTCCGTTGTTGTCGACCTAATTTACATTAAAGTAATAATGTAATGTAAATGCGTTGTCTCATTTGTGGGTATGAAAGTTACTTCTGATGGCGATCAATCACAGTACATAAAACACAATACATAAATTCATTTATAGTAAATTACACTGGTATATAAAATTTTCAAGTTTTTAAGATTTTCACCAATTTTTTAAAAATTTAGAAGCCATTTTTGCAACAAACAATAAAAAAACTTTAATTTTCATTTGGTTTCAAAAATTGTAAGATATTTTCCTATATTTATTGCACTGAAATAAATATTCATATAGCAACGCTGCCCTTTCATTTGCATTATAAATTTAACTGCAGATTTAATGGTATATTGGAAAATCACTCCTTAGAAGAATTCAGAAAGCATGGAAAATGATTCAACACATGTGAAAGTTAAAAAATAAAATCTAAAATAATTTTTTAAAATTAGAAATTATATCAAAGATTTTTTATAATTTTATTATTTTATCATCATTAAAACCAAAGTATAAAAAATTACTTATATTTACATTATAATATTACTTATATTTACTTATAGAAAATATTGCAATAAATATTATCACATTTTTTAGTTAATAATCACTTACTTATAAAAATATATGCATTTATAAGGAAAAGATAGAAAAAACCTTTTTTCATTCATTTATGAAGCTAATAAGTACTGTAACGATACAGATTTCTTAATTTAATAGAATTTGAAGATCCATTTCGCACCTCAAATCCTTACCCATTTCACTCATTACCGTTGAGAGCATATCTCTTTGGACATTTCTGTGTACATTTTGCGTTGAACAGGTTTTAGCTATGAAATTGACAATTCTTTTTACGGCAAAAAGAGTATTGCTCATATTTTTAACCCTAATTGGTTTGATCTCATCAGTTCTCGGGGCTTTAGAGATTTTCAAAAAATGTACAAAGTAGTTTACGTCATCAATTGTTGTTAAAAACTTTTGCAATAATATATAAAATATATAATAAGCACTCTTAGCCATTCGGAGTATTTCTAACTTCAGTATTCATAGTTAAATCAAACTGAGTGTAGTTATAAGTATTTTCAACAATTTCGTCAATAAAAATATCTTCTCTTTTCACCTCTATTTTACTACCAGTTAGCAACCTTCGTATAAATTGATACCAGCAGTTATTTCTATCATTGTCAACGTGTTTTTTTTTAAGTTGCAGCTAAACAATTTAATTATGCCGATAATTAAGTTTCTTGCTGTGTTATTAAACCTCTAAATTTTTGCCTATACTGGTTTCTTGACCCAATAAGGAATAAAGTTTGATGAAAAAGTCTTTTTGCCACAAGTGCGTATTTTTTACTGAAATTTGCCTTAAAGCTTTCTGTATAATGTAAGTTATTTTGGATATGTTCAACATTTGCCTCTCGCGAAAACTCTAAAAATAGCAGTTTCTTATCCTAACGTTAACACATTGTGCCGTTGTTTTGTCGAAATTGAATAACTGGTAACGGCTTTCAATTAAAAATATAATTTGAAGTTTGTAAATACTGGTCGGTTGACTGCAATGAATGAAAGTTCGCGGAGAAAATATACAATAGCTGCAATTATATAGCCTATTTTCAGCTGCATTATTTTGTTGGCAATTCCGGCAGATATGTTGTACAGTGAAGTTACCAAAGACAATCTAGTCTGAGTCGCTCTGGCAATAGTGTTAAAGTTCTCAGTGCATTTATCAATATATTTTGGACAACAAAATAAAAAAAAGTCTAATTGGTTTGTTGTTAATATTAGTACTGTTAGAAATAATTTTCACAACTGATGTTGCCAGTTTTGTGATACTTTCATACGGAATAGCAGCCTTGATGCTAATAAGTCCACCTTCACCATGTCCTCTATAAATTTTAAGTTTTTAGTTCTGAATTTATGATGAGATTTAAGAAAAGTTACATTTATAAAAAAAATAATCTTGATTTAACATATATTCCAATTGGATAATATAACCAGGGGTTGTTATGTCTTCCGCATTCCCGTACATAACATGAAGTCTTTATATTGGCTGATTATATATATCTAAGCCAATTTTCTATTACACTGAGCTTGTCGTACTTCGTTTTACCTTTTTCCAATTCCGCTATAATCTTGAAATATATGTCTAAAATTTCATTCGAAAAGTTTTTATTATGGTCTGAATTCTTGTTGATTTGACCTACAACTGCCGCCAATAACACCTGAACTTTATTGCGTAAATGGAAGCATTTTGTTATTTCCTGATTCTTACAGCATTTCATATGTTTTGATAACATTGAATACTACTTTGTCACCTCTGGCTTTGGGCTTAGTTTCTTTTTGCCATTCGCACGGTGATTGTGGTTTTTCAAATTGCTTTTAATGCTATTAAAATATTTGGATATAAGTGGACCCTCTTTTGGTGCTTTATTTAGTTGATTGCTTAAATAATCCCATAATTACCACAACCAAGCCAAACGTCCCTTTTAACGACGATAGAAGTTTTTCTATTACACAGATTCCAAGAATACATCTTATTTTTCTCACATCTCTTTTTATAACGTGGTCTCGAATAATTTACATATAAAGGGCACGATTATCATCTAACCGCGAGGTAACAATTTCTTTCAAATTGTTGAGTTTATTACAAGCTTCTTAATTGTTTAAAAAACTTTAATTTGTATATTTTTAGTTTTTTAACAATATCGAATTCCTTCGAGTTAGGAATAAATTTTGTTCCAATGCAAGTACGTGTTTATATACACGTTTCGCCCGGTAATTTGAATACTGATGTGAGTTCACGGTTCATATCCGCTATAAAAGGGCTTCCTTTTTGGTAGTATCGTTATATATATTCATCACCTTGATCAGACAAGATGTGAAACCGTGTATACCATGTTCATACGGCATAATGAACCACTTATTTCGCTATCTGAACCACAATAGCGAACCGTGGTGTTCATACGACTTGTTTCGTTTCCATGTTTAACTATTGTAATTATTATATGCACACACATAAATATTTCGCGCGAATATTGATAGTTTAAAATAAATAAAAAAAGGTAAATTAGTTATTACTGTGATTTTTTCATTCTTTACAGTTTTTGAAAAATAGTGCAAATAAACAAACGATAACTTGTTTTTAAAACTAGCGAAGACAGTATTTAATCGTGGTTCTCAACAAGATTCAAAATGGACCTGCAAGATTCGGTCTCATATTTTTGTATGGCGAACCATGTTGTTTCAATCAAGATTGGGATAGAAAACCTCGATATTTGCTGCCCGTGTGAACCTATATTCACACATTATTCGGCTTCGATTTGTTGAATCTAGGGTAATTTCTCCAGAACTTCTATATTTTTAAAGGCATTTTCGATAGTTTCCACTAATTTGAGAATTTAATTTGTTTGCTAACGAAACATCTGATTTTAATAACAAGTCTGAATAGAGCAAGTACTAAACAACGATCGAATTATAAAATGTAAAATCCATCATTTGTTAAAAGCATTAAATTATTTTATACCATTTTGTCCTGTTTAAACTACTGACATTAAAGAGAATACTTTTTACTTGTTTTATTTCATAAAATAATTCGTTTGAAAGCTTTGAAATATAACTTATTAAGAACTTCAACAACAAACGCTGACCTTTAATTCACATAAGCAACAAAATTAAGCCCAGACGCTATATTATACCCTATATACTTTATTTTTTAATTTTTTAATATAAAAAAAAAACCATTAACAAAATTAGAAACAACATAATACATGTATCTCAATTTATAGATAAATAATAAATTTATATTACCACTGATGTTATACCATAAATGCTCACTGTCTGCATCTGTAGCTTGTACAAGTGTAACAAGAAATCCTGGTTTATCACTTTCTGTAACTTCAACAATATTGTTCACAGTCTTAATATTTGGAGGGAAAATTGTTTTTTTAGATATTGGCATAACAACTACATTTAATCTAGCCGTCTGACTTTTCCTCTGTAAGCCGTTATCTTCTGCTTTAATGATCAATTCATATTCACCCTCGGGATCCAATTGCTTATTAACATAAATTGAGCCAGTTTCAGGATTTATCCGAAATTTATTTTTTCCTTTGCCAGATTTTATAGAATATGTTATTTTACCGTTACTTCCGATATCACTATCTCTTGCCTGTATCTAAAAGTAGGTAAAAGGAAGAAGTTAAAACAGAACCATAAATTAATTATTCAACTCAAAAAAGTTGATTAGTTATAACATATATGGATACAAGTTTGCCTTGTCAACGTAAAGGTGTTTTTTTAACTGATATAATTTTCTTTATTGAATCTATTATTTATACTTAAAATCAATTACCATATACAATACAATACAAAATAAAATAAAGGAAATAATTGAAATTATACCCCAGAAATCGTTCCTTCCCGTGTAAAAATCCCTAATGTGTGAATTTAGCCCAATAACAATTATGCCAAAATAATAATTCCACGTGTTGACCAATATAAAAACAAAATTAGTTATCGTGTTACCAGGCGGTAATTTTTTGGTTCAAGCGTACGAATTGATTTTTCAGCACAATTGTCTAAGGATTTTTATTACAAAAGTTGTATCAAACATTATTTTCCGATGTTCTTTATTCCCACAAAGATAATTTTACACACGCGTTGACCAAAAACAAAATTAGCTATCATTTTACCAGACAGTAATTTTGGTTAAAGCGATCGAGTTGGTTACTAAGCACAATTCTCTGAGGATTTTTATTACAGAAGTTGCGTTAAATATTATTTGCCTATGTTTTTTAATTCTCACAAAGATTGATCTAAGTTTTTAAACGAAGACAATCATAAGAAGTAACATATTGCGACCCCGCAGAAAGTTTTATCATGAATAGAACTAAGGAACGATCTCTGGTAAAATGTCAGTGCTATTGGATCCAAAGGACTATCCCAGTTTGATCTTGGTTGCGGTAGTGGTGGTTGCAAAAATTGCATAATATTGGATCTTCGTTTTAATATTTGTCTGATAGACAGGTAGATTATTATGGTTGAAATTAGAGCAAGTCCTCTATATAGCCAACAGCTAGGCTGTGCATCCCTTAGATTCGTTACAGGCACGAAGTATAGTTGTCATTAAACCGAAAATATTCATCCCTGTGAGCGTTGATAGCCATCATGTTGGTTGTTGGCATAACTGCGACGAATGAATTATTTATTAGCTGTGGAACGGGTGTTATGTAAAATAGTTCATAATAGTGAGTTAGTGGGATAGATAGATAAGTAATATCAGTGACTGATAGTGTTAGGTCAGATAGAAGAATTGCCCTTATTTTATCAACTTCAGTTGCCAGTTGCTGTGGAGTTAGAGTTAGTAGCGTAGAACTGATTCTACCGTGATAACAACAAATTCACCATCGATGTAAGCATTTTTTGTAAATTATATGAAATGACGTGACAGAATTAGCTGGGACCGATGATTATTGCCGTTTGTGAAGTTTTCCAGGACCTGGAGTCTCAGATGGATTTTTTTTTAAATTATTTTGCACACGGGTTTTAGTTTACTTCATAATGTTTAAAACGGAGTCAAGGAATGACGTTTGGTTCCGCAGGTGCTGGCTCTAGTGAACCTCATTATTTTTTAGATTGTTTATAGTTTCAGCCTTTTTTTCAGCGTATTGTGAGTCGAGATCACCAAATAATGAATTCGCCAAATTTCCAATGATGTCAATTGCTCCCCGTTTTTTCCTTCTTGCAAGATTGGCTAAACTGGACCCATTTCGTTTTGGATTTTTCTGAAATAGGTAGCAAGTTCATATTTTAGTTGGTTAAAGTTTTGATTATTGCAGGATTTCTTAAATGTGTCAGTGCCAGTTGTTAGAAACTGTAATTTCTTGTAAAAAGATCCTAGCTCAAAATATATAAGAAGGTTCAATTCTGAGACAATAGGTTTAACTCTGTTTCCAATCTGTTCAAAGTGTAGGCCTGAGTTGCATAGATCTTCCTATACGTGACTTGTTGACACAACACTAATGGAAAAAGTATTGCGAAGAGCACCAGGAGACTTGTCGTGGTTGTGCTGTGGTTTTATTGTTGGATAGGCATCTTCTTTTAATTCGGGAATTATTATCTTGTTGTTCGTTGGCAACTGTAGTGCCGAGTTCGTCTAAACGAAGAGGAGTTAGTGAATAAATTGCCCACTTAACGATGCTGACAATGGTGTTTTTCAATTACCTTGCCACGATATGACTGGGGAATTTTCTTTAATTATGACAATGCTGTCTATCTTCAAGTTTTAAGAAGCGTTTTGCAATATGATATTCCTGAGGTCAGCGTTTACAGAATAAATTCTTAATTCTGCTCACTAATTCTCATCGTTCTGCCATTGGTGCGTTGACGTCAACTTGTGCCGTAAGAGGCTCCCTAATCAAGAAATGTCCGGTGGGTAAGTCATTTTATCAGTAGGGTCATTTGACAAGGGCGTAATTGGTCTTGAGTTGTGAATGGCTTCAACTCCTATGACCACAGTTTCCAATTCTTCATATGTAAGGGATGCGTTTGCTAGCTATTTAACTAACAGTTTTTGCACAGTCCTCCGAAATGAGAGGCTCGGGATGGAATAAAATGGAACGAAATGTTTTTATTTGAGCGAAATTTGTTGCATTATCACAATATAGATTCAGGCAGGCAGTGACCCCTACGACTGATAAATCGTTTAAGTGCCCGATGAAGGCTTTTGTCGTCAGATCTGGTACCAGTTCTAGATGAACTGCTTGCGTAACAAAGTAACAAAAAACTGCTATATATGTACGACTTTTGGGGTCTTTTTCCTCTTGTTTTGAAACGAACCCATATTGGAGCGCAAAAATTAAACAACGGCGTTGATGGTAGATTGAACATTATTTGCTGAAAAAGCTTTGGTTTCGATCTTGCGTAGAAGATACACTTATGGATAGTTTCCTGTGCCAAATGCATTCCTTAATTAGGCCAGAATCGTTGCCGAACGCTTGCCAACAGCGCTTGCACTCCACAATGTTTATTTTCCTTGTGTATTGATTCAAAAATTAGTCTGCTGATGATGTCGTTATACGGAAGTAGCATTAGGTGTTTGGCATCAAACGATAATCGGGAAGCGCCAATCCTTTTGCCCAAAATTTGGTTTTCGTTTTGGTGCAAGGCTTTTGAGCGGGTTAGATTCTTCGAGTTTCTTCCGTTGCTTCAATTGTTGAAGCTTTCTAAAGAAGTACAAAATTGAGTTGTTCTAACAATAATGAGAAGTGCATCGTGAAGTTTGAAAGGCGTAAGACTTCTTCGAACTTGTCGCTCTGTTCTGATAGTTCTAGCATTTTTCATAAACCTAAAGACATATCCTACAATCCGTTTGAGTATTTTGAACGAGTTTCTGTGATTTTTGGTGTGCAAAGGATTTTCACTTCTAGTTGATACAAGCAAATTGTGAAAGTTCTGCCTTTGCTCTGGGATGTTTGCATCAGCGCTTAAGGTAAAGGTGGGTGGCCAATAGTTTTCACTTCCATGAAGAAAAAATGTGGGTTTTGCTGCAACTGTAATGGGTCTAATCCTCGGGATATAATGTCTGCTAGATTATTTTGGGAAGTTATATGTCGGCATTGTTCGACCGTTGTGGTTTCATGAATTGAAGCTATTCGATTTGCGACGAATGTATGGAGAGAGGTCGACCTTGAGTTTATCCAAGTTAGGACTATCTTTGAGCCGGACCAGTAGAAGGTTAGCGCTGTGCCAAAGTTTAAATTAGTTTTAACCCTTGCAGCCAAGTTTGTTATTTAAGTGGAGCTATTCGAGATTTTGCACACAGGAGATAAACCATGTAAGTTTCATTTAATCGGTATGCTCTAACGTATATTGCTGCACCATAAGCCTTTTCTGAAGCATCAGTAAAAACGTGTAGTTGGGTTTAGTGATGAGTCTCGCCTCTAAAAAAATGTCGAGACATTTGAAATTTTTCGAGCTCGCTAAGGTTTGTTCGAAAGCGTCGCCTTCGGGTGTCAAGTTCCGAAGGCACTGTTTCATCCCAGAACAAGTTTAATGACTATAATTCCTGGATGAACATTTTTGCCTTTACGACTACTGGAGATAACAAACCCAACGGGTCAAAATGCGTGCCAAATCTGAAGTGATTGTTTTTTTTTTCACGGTCTTGATTTCTTGAAGTCGTCTTTGATAGACCATGCCAACCCTAATGATAGTTCTCATCTTCTTTTGGTAAGTCTAAACTGACTTCTTGGTCGTGATCTAGTATGCCGGTGAGTAGCTGGGGATGTTTGGCACACCATTTCCGTAGTATAAACCCGTATCTCCTCATGACGTGTAGAAGCTACCGCTGATTATCTAGTGCTGTGGTTAAGCTGTCAGCTCCACCCAAGCCATCATCAACATAAAAGTTGTTCGTCAAAAATAAAGCACCTAAGGAGAATCGTGTCAACGTCATGGCTGAATTCCCGTAAGCATCTCCATGCTAGGTATGGCGTTGATCTGGTACCGAATGAAATAGCTGATAGACTCGGCAGTATTGTTTCGCCAAAGGATTATCTGGTATTGTAGGTTTTGAGGATGGACCAGAATTCGGCGGTACATTTTTTCTATATCCGTGGTAAACACGAAACATGGCAGTCGAAAGCAAAGCAAAATAGTGAATAGCTCAGTCTGTAGAGGTGGATCAGTGTGCAGGATATCATTTAAGGCCCTTCCTGATGATGGTTTTGCTGAGGCATCAGACACTACTTGAATAGAGGTGAGAAATAAAATATTTAGAACCTACGACTTCGAATATGTTAATTACCGTCATGTGCCCCCATTCTTCATATTCGTTTACAAATTGGACGTATTTCTGTTTTATCAGAGTCTTTTGCTAGGAGGCGTTCTACACAGAGGAATCGGTTGAAAGCTATGTTATGCAAATCTCCTAAAAATGTTTTTTCATCACGAAAAGGAAAAGTATTTTGTAAAATTGGTAGACATTGGTTAGTTTTATTTGCCCTATTTTAACTACTTGATGATAGTATTCTGCACCTAGCAGAATACCAATTTTTTCGGGTCGATTAAAGGTGGATCTGCTAGCGTCACATTGTTAGGAATAAACCAATTTTCGATGTTAATGAATTGAGTGGGCTGTGGAGCAATAATTTGTGGTAGAACAAATGCCTCTAGACGTGTTGAGAAGTTGTTGAGTCGCGACTGAAGTTCGATGCTGACTCGATGCTGCAATTTGGTTTTGTTTTTTCCACTGCCATTAATGGAAATGGATGGCACCTTTGCCCATCGTGCAACTAGTCTTTCCGTAATTGACTTGTGATCCTGAATCAAGAATTGCCTTGCATAGGACTTCTAAACTATTTGTTTTAACTTTAACCAATGCTGTTCCTAGTAGAACATAGTGATTTTGATTTGTATGAATACTGCCCTTCCTTTGAGTTCAACCCTTGGTGTTGCCACCAGAGCTGTTGCTTGCCTTATGAACGGAGAATTTATCGATGTTGATTTTGTTAAACATTTGCGTTCTTCCGTGAGCGCAGGTGAGCCTTTATTAGAAGATCTGTTTTCCTTTGGCCAATATATTTTAGCATGTGAGATGGGCTCTAAATGCCAATTTCGACAGCGGCCCAAAATGGTACACTGCTTAGTGGGGTGATTTCGATTGAAACAGTTCATATATAACTTGTGCTTCTGTACAAGGTTGAGTCGATTTGCCGGTTTTAGTTGTAGGAATTCATGGCATCGATAGAGAGGACGAAATTCTCGATTGCAGATTTTTTATTTGCTGATCTCATGATGGGGTTGTGCTGTTCGAACACAGGTTTTGTTGCTAGAGGAGGTTTACCCTTTATAACCCATAGCTTCAAGTATGTGAAAATAATTTTCAAGAAAGACGAAAAGGTTGCTGAGTGTTTGCAGCTCCTTTGGATTAGGAATCGATTGACCATATTGAGTATGAACAGTTTTGTCAACCTTCTTAATGAGAAGATGGACTAGAAGTGGATCCCATGACGATACTTGGAGACGACTACTAACAACTCCTTTGTAGTGTCGTGTAATCGCTTGATTGAATTCACGCTACAGGCGCCTACTGGTTGGTCGAGCAGTCTGTGGATTGCTATTGCCACCATCGCTCTTTTGTTGTTATAACGGTCTTGTAGTAGTTGCAAAGCTGCTTCCTAGTTTTTCTCTGTGGCGGGGAGTTGGCTTATTAAACTTGCTGCTTCTCCAGTAACGCTGGTATTTAGGTACCATAGTTTGTGAGCATGGGACATCCATCCTCTGTTGTTTGAAGAGATCAGAAAAGGATGTCCACTTCATGTATCCGCCATCAAATTTGGTAATGTTAATTGTGGGTAATTGAAGCGCAGTTGGTCCGACATGGGTGAAGCAGAAAGGCGATCATTTCTATTAGCACTTGTTAGCCGGATGATCGCTGACTGAGCGTCTTCTTCGAGATAAATATACCGGCTCGTGTCGTAGCCAACTGATTCCGGATCTTGAAATCTCTCCAGGACTTCGTCGTTCAACATTTCTAGTTGTTGCCAAAGTTAGCAAACTGTAGATTTTTTACCAACGTAATGGAAAGGTTCCTGACCTGGTTGCACCTGAAGTCCTTTCAGTTGCCGATTGCGCGCCGCCATTTTCCCACTGGCTCGACTGATGAGTCCATTATGGCCACATGCTGACGGTGGGTTTATCCCTAGTGCATGTGGTCGAGGTTACTCTTTAAGGGTTTTCCTTTTGTAGGTGCAGGATCGTAAGTTACTTCAGCAGCTGCTCCGTCGCCCTGCTTGTTGAGCTCACTTTCCATAATTATGATATATTTGGTTGCCATAGTCTGGATCCGATCATAGTAGGAGTATGTATAAAACTCGTGATTGGTTTCTACATCCTTTAAGGTCCTCAATTGGGTGTCTGCATTATCGAAGATTGTCCAAGCAGTGCTTAGCGCGGACAGCCGTTCCTAACAGTATTTTGAGACTTTTCCTTGGTGAAATTTATCTCCAACTACTTGCAAGCGGTCGAGAAATTGTTCTGCCGATTCCATCATGGTGCAAAAAATTTTGAAACTTAGGCTCGTTTGCCTTGTCAATGTAAAAGTGCTTTTTGTTAACTGATATAATTTTCTTTATCGAATCTATTATTTATACATAAAATAATAACCATAATAATAATAAAAAAAAAAAAACAAAAAATACAAAATAAAAAAAGTTGTGTCAAATATTATTTGCTCATGTTCTTTAATTCCCACAAAGATAATAATTCCCACGCGTTCACCAAAAACAAAATTAGCTATCATGTTACCAAATATTAATTTTGGTTCAAGCGTGCGAATTGGTTTCTCAGTACAATTGTCTAGGATTTTTATTACAAAAGTTGTGTTAAATATTATTTGCCTATGTTTTTTAATTCTCACAAAGATTGGTTTCAGTTTGTAAAAGAAGGCATAAGAATTACAGGATTGAAATAATGATCAAAAGCTACGTTTTGATACCTATTTAAGGGTAAATAGGTAAGTCCACGATCAAACATGGATAAGCATTACCCCAAATTTTGTATATAAAACTTAAGTGTCTTATATCGTAAGCTAAATTGAATAAATGAAAATTCTTATTTAAACAACGCAGCAAACAACATATCGAAAACAAAAATACGTTTTATTTTCAATCTTTTTACATAAGGGTTTCCCTTGGAAGCCATTCATATGTAATATTTAACGAAAACAAAAAATATTTGGAAAGAATTTTACAAAAACGCAACGTGCACATGCAATAGAAAAAAATTAAATTGTTTATAATTGTTTATAATTTTATTTTATTTTTTTTTTTTGATAATTTTTAATTTAATCGACGTGCTAAATTCCTTTAATAAATATTTTATGGGAATATCATGAAATATTTATTATTAAGAAAAAAACAAAAATATTTGAAATGTATTACTACTGTTCATATGTTCAGTGTATTTTACCCCAAATTTTGTATAGAAAATGCAAGTGTGTTATATCGTAAATATATATAAATTATGTGCTTAAAAATTATTTATTTTAAAAAAAATATCAACTTTATTACTACAGACAATTTAACCAGACGTATGATGAACTGCAATTGGGTCATCAAAAGTTTTTTATTGCAAATCAAATGTTTTTTATATTAACACCTCCCCACTTAAAACTGAGCGTCTTAGTTCGGTCAGAAATAAGGAATGTGTGCGATTATTGTTACTCTTTTGGATTCATTTCCTGCGAGTTCCAAAAATTCAGGCATATTACTGCGATTACAATTGTTAAAGTTAGTCCAAGATTGATACCTAAATTCTGCTCATTTTTGGGTTGAGTGAATCTATGGCTTCTGTGTTATTTACCATCTCTAATAACAGTTCTTCTTCTTTGAATTTTGGGGTTGCAAAATAGCAAGTAAGGCTTTCATCTGTGTAGTGTCAAAGGATTTATAAATTTGATCTGATAAGGAAATTAATTAATTACGGAATTGTATTAAAAATGTAAGGTTCCGAAGTTCCTTATTTATAAATATTGTTCCATCGAAGTTATTTAAAAGAATTGTTCCGGGTGAAATTTCTTCTACGGTGGGTATATTACGGTTATCTATTAAACTGCAGTTTGCTGGTTTACTTTTGATCAGCTAGCTAGGCAAATATCATTGTCAAAGTTTTCTAAATTTGTCCTATTGCATATGGTAAGGTTGTTGTAATTTCTGCATGCATTTCTTATTCCAAATATTACATTATCGTATATTAGGATCTTAAATGATGCTGATTACATATTTTTCATACATTGTAGGTTTAATTAATATTTCTTTGCAAAAATTTACACTTGTTGTTATACTAATGATATAAATAATAGAATCATGACTTGATGCGATCTTAACTTCGGCGTATTCAAATGGCTATTCTAAATTTACAAATTGTATTAAATCTTTATTTATTATATCTTTGACAATATTTATCTCCGTATGGGATAATATAAATGAATTAATTATTCCGGCTTTGGCCCAATGCAAGGCATATTGAATATTTATTATTTCTTCTTTTATTATATTTAATTTATATTTTAAGACCGTTATGGTCTGCTCCTTTTCTGAGTTAGTGTTACTGTTGTTTAATTTTCTTAATATTTCGTTAGTAACTTTGGTTATTTCTTTAAGTTTTCCAATTGATAGTCTGTTTATAACTACTTGCTTATTATTGTTTTTCAACAGTTTGTTTTTTTCTCTAAAATTTCAAAGTTTTTGTGCTCAGGCGTCCCAGCGATCCATTTCCATGCAGATCCTAAAAAACTCAAGGATCTTTTAGATTTTGGTTTCAGCCTATCTAAGTACTCCTGAAGTTCTTGCGACTCATGTTTTAAAAATGTATAGAGAAAGTTGGATTGGTTAAGGGTTTGAAGTAACGTTTTTTCTAAGTTGTCAAGTAAGTCTTGATATTCGTCTATATTAATAGTGTGAATCAGTTTAAAGGTTCCAGTTTGTAGCTTTGCTTGTCCAGAGTTCATGGTCAATATTAGTGAATTCATGTAGTCCATTATTTTAATGTCAGCCCAAGCGACAGTAAAGCGTACTCTGAAATTTAAATCATTCGAATTCCTTATATTATTCTTATGAATTGTTTTTCCTGATTCGGTTACAATTGTAGTGTTCCTATTTTCTCTATTTCCTTTCTATATCTTTTACTGAGTTTTGTCCCTAGTCTCCTGTTTTCCTTCACGTAAATAATTTGTCCAGGTTCATAAGTTTTAGGTGCGGTCTTTGTCTTGTTATGTCCTCTAGTTGTTTTTCCTTGAGTTTCTTGGCTGTATCTTTCCTAACTTTTTCTATATCAAGGGGGTTAGTAGTAACTCTTCCCAAAAAGAAGGTTTCTATGGGTTTCTTTTTTATTGTTGAATGTACTGAGTTGCTGTATACATATATTGCCCTGTATAATAATTCTGAAAAGGTATGTATAATGTCCATTTTCGATTTTCTAACAACGCATAACCCCCGAAAGTGTAGAATGAAATTTTTCAATATGTGCATTGACACTACTGCTATAGGGTGGATCCTAAATACCTTAATATTATATCGGTTTTCTAAAATGAACACTATAGATGTGGAATTGAAGGATTTCTCATTGTCGATCACAATTATCTCTGGCATACCGAATGAAAGTATCATTGTTCGCAGGGGTTCCCTAACATCTACAACAGACCTAGGTTTTAGAATTCTGGCTTGTGCAAATTTGGAAAATTTATCTATAACGGTTAATATTGCATTTTTCCCTGTCATGAAAATATCTATATGAACAATTTGTCTGGGGAATTGTGATATGGGTGTCTGTCTCCTGTATCGCGATTTTATTGGGGTGCCTTTCATATTTGTTTTCTTTACATCTTTACAAGAACTAATGAGTTTTTTATCTTCGAATGCATATGCGGGAAGTAAAATTTTGTTAAGAGTTGTACTTTATTTTCACTGTTCTTGTAGGCTCTACTATGTTCTTTAAGAATTTCAATTTCCTGTTTCTCGTTTTTCATATCCGCCTCTTATTCCTAGAGTATTTTTCCCTGTATTGGGAGTAAATTTCCTGCAACACTTTTAATATTTCGTCCGATGTATGCAGTTGGATACTGAGGGATTTAAATATCTGAGAAAGGAATTCTAATGTAATATCAGGTTCATTAATTTGATATCTATGGAAGGTAGGGAAAGGAATTTCAAAGTCATTAGACGTTTGAAAGGAATATTTGATTCAATAATGTATATTGTATTACATTTTGGAATTACTCTCATTACTGTTCAGTGTTGGAGTTAGGGAGTTTATAAGCGTATTCTCTTGCGAAGGCCTGGATAAGACGTCTGCAACTACATTGAAGGTACCTGGTTTGTATTGCAATTCGTAACTAAAATCTTCGAGAAATGCTTTCCACCTTTTAAGTTTGAAATTCGTATTTTTCTTGAATCAGAGAAAGAGCAAGATGGTCTATAAATATCTTTAACTTTGCGGACCCATATAGGTAATTTCTTAACGACCTTAATGCCCATACGATAACTCCCTTTCGTTTGTGGCGCGATGCTCTTCTGCTTTGCTAAGGGTTCTTGATAGAAACGTAATAGGTCTATTATTTTGGGATATTACTGCTCCCAGTGCGTAATTTGATGCGTCCGTTTTGAGGTTAAATTCTTTGTTAAAGTCTGGATACGCTAACATAACATCGACAGAAGTCAGTATTTTCTTTAGTTTTATAAATATATCCGTTGCTTCTTGGTTTAAATCAATTTTTATTTTTTTTGACAAGTATTTAGAAGCATTGTCAGGGCTTCGCGATTTTAGCATAGTCCCTGATAAGGCGCCTATAATAGTTTGACAATCCTAGAAAAGATCTAAGATCTTCCAGTGTTATCGGCGTTGAAAAATTTAGAATTGCTTCTACCTTTTTGGGGTTGGGTTTTGTTCCTGCATCGGAAATAATGAATCCCAAAAATTCTACTTCTCTTTTTAGAAACTCACATTTATTTAACTTTCACATTTGAAAGTCTGAGAGTTTCGAAAATAGTGTCAATGTTCTTATAATGATCTTTTTCGGTTTTGGAGAATATTATAATATCATCCATGTACACAAAACAAATATAAATATAGGAGGAGCATTGTTTACCATTATTGACCATAAATGCTGTCTTCTGTCTATCGGCTTCCCTTAGCGAGTTTCATCAAAGGTCTAGCACTAAAAAAAATTCGTTTTGTCCCAGTTGTGGGAAAACGTCATTGATTTCTGGAATGGGACATCTGTCCTGTAACGTCTTTTCATTTAACTTCCTATAGTCGATTACCATTCTGTATTTTTTCTGTCCCGAGGCGTCGGTTTTTTTTTTTTGGTACGATCCAGATGGGTTAATTATATGGAGATCTAGAAGGTCTTATGATACCCTGCTTCAAAAGGTCTTATTTTTCCTTTTCAATCTCTTCCTTTAGTTGTACGGGAAATGAATAATATCTAGAATATATGGGTTCCGTGGTTTTTGTTTGAATATCAGCAACTACGGCCGTGGTATATGTCAAGTTTTCATTTGGCTCACTAAATAAAAATTTATGATGTTCTATGACTTCTTGTAGTTTGTCCTTTTGTTTCTGTTAAATGATCTGATTGATCCGGATATTAATGTTATTTAGCGATTGGGAAATCTTTTGTTTAATTCGAACTTTGAGATTCATATTGATTACCATGTAATTATCTGCCAAGTAGATAATTGCTCTTAACGACTTTAAGATATCATTTTCCAAAATGTCATTAAAAGTATTTAATGTTGGTATTTTGCCAGTGTCTTTTCCAAAAAAAATAATGGAGTTATTTTTTTATTTCCGCCAACTGAGTTTGCAAAAAAGCATTTTTGGTTTGGCACGGGATTTAGCACTAGGCTGGGTGTAATACAATTCTTGTTCAAACCGGTATCAATAAAAAAAGTTTAGGATTTGGCCTGTATTCTAGTATCTGACTAATTGCTATTCGATATTGTTGTGCGCAAATTCTAGCTATCTTTTCCTCTATGTTTCTATTACCGTCATTTCTAGGAGCTGGATTTGGAATGTTTAGGACCGCGGGCCTGACTATGTTATTAGGATTAGACATTATTTGCTTTCTTAAAACTTTGTATATATGTATGTAAAACTGTGTTTTAAAATAATATATTTGTTTAATATAAATAAAATATTCGAAGATTTGATTCGCTTCTTCAGCAAAATTTCTATTAAATTTACTTGTTTTCACTTTATGATAATATTTAGAATATATTTTTTTTCAATTTCCAATTTGATTGATTAATTTTTTTAGAACAAATTTTACAAATTATGATTATTTAAATTACATTCACTTTTGTTTTTACTTTTTGTAAGACTTAAAAGAAAAATTTGTTTTCAATGTTTTAAATTTATTTTATAAATCCTAATTAATTACTAAACAAATTGTTAACGTTTTCACTTCTTCGTATGATTAAGTATTTCAATCTTTAAATTGTTTCGCTGTTTGGCAGGAGTTTCTCAAATTTATTTCTCGAAAACTAAATTTACACTTAATTTTTTCACTTGTTATAAGATTTATAATTTGAATCTTCTTGATGTTGTTAGCGATATTCCGCCAGCCGAGCCTGCATCAGGCGAATCTTTTGCTGTCAAGAACAACAAAGCTAAAGCGACATTGGTTAGTTTGATTGCTGATGACTATTTGGAATCTGTTTAAGATAAAAATACAGCTAAAGCAATGTGGTTGGCTCTGCAGGAAACATTTGCAAAGAAGTCAATTACAAGTCAGACGTTGCTAAGGAAACAGCTAGCCTTATAACAAATGAAGTCCGACGATGACCTACGCAAACATCTTTTAATTTTCGATGACATTATAAGAAAATTAAAAACCTCGGGTGCACAGTTATCTGAAAATGATGCTGTGGTTCAACTATTTGTCACACTAACAGACAGCTTTGATTCGGTAGTGGCTGCGTTGGAAAATATGAAGAAATTGGATTTAACTATTGAAATAGTGAAGCAGCGATTACTTGCGGAAGATGCAAAGAAGCAAGATCGTTTTGATGTCGAAGTAAACAAAACTACTGCGTTTAGTAGTGAAAAGTAATTTAAAAAGCTTTTTGGCTTTTGTTTTCGTTGTAAGAAAAAGGGTCATAAACAGGTGGATTGTCGTGTTCGTTTTGGAGCAATTAATAGAAAAGAAAATTCTTTATCATCTTTACAATCAATTTGTTTAATTTGAAGAAGAATTCTTCAAATTCGGAAAAATTTTTAGTTTTTAAAATAGACTCTGGCGCAACGGATCATATGTGTAAATTTGCTTAGTGCTATGATCGTTTAGAAACACTAAGGAATCCTTGCTTTTTTTATTGGCACACAATAACAAACATAAAATATATTTGGAAAAACAACTTTTTGTTGTGGTTACAATTTATAAATGAGCTTAACAAACTCTCCAACTAGAGAGAGAGAGAAGGTTCAGTGTAAATAACAGAAATGCACACATTGTGTTGAATTCTGAATTTAACAAAAAAACTGATGAAAAAAAATATTGATGATCTATGTTAAATAAACAGTATTTAAGTGCAAGAACAACAAACATAAGTTTGGGTACCAGCACAAGTGCAACACAACTTAACGAATTTATGTTTAACGGAAGAAGTAATAAAATTGCTTCACCAACGGTAAGCAAAAAAACAGAAAACGATATGGGCAATACACCAAAGCCAACAACAACAAAATCAACTAACAGGGTGCTAACAGGTATGGATCGCTGCATAACGATTACGAAACGCAAGTCCAGTCCTCGATCGGCAAAATTTGAGCCAAGCTCTAAGCAACCTAAGAATTCCGTGGCATCCCAAACAGAAATAAAATTCTTCAACCTATGTTTAGAGTTGAAATTACATTAACCTCCTCACATATGAAAAAAAGGGCGACCCTCACCCAATTTATAACTTAAGGTACCTTCTTAATCGCAAAGTTGTAGTCGAAGAGCCTACTAAACGCAAAGGTCCACTACAGTGCCAAAACTGCCAAGAATTTGGCACACTAAAACAAGTTGAGATGCTAAAGTTCTCAAATGCAGGAATTGCGGTAGTAAACACACAGCAAATTATCGCGGTTGTGAAGTTTATTTGTGACTTAAGTAAAAACCTGTTAAAAGGCCAGTATATATTCAGTATCGTAATACTGTATTTCCTAATCTCCCATCTATGTCGCAGCAACAAAACGTTGGTGACACAAATGCCAATCGGCAGCAACAAAACAGTGGTCTTACGCACAAACATTAAAAAAAGGTACAGCCTAACATAAGAATGAAATTCAACAATTCCTGCACACAAATCAAATAGATGTTTTGCTTGTTTCCGGAACCCATTTTTCGGCCAAAAATTGTTTTCGAATAAATGGGTATTTAAAAATTGTTTTCGAATAAATGAGTATTATACTTATGATACAAAACGCCGAAGTGGAAGGAAGGGCTTGTGGTGGCGCAGCAATTCTTATTCATAAGGATGTCGATCATTTTCCAATGAGAGTACAGAACTGACCACATACAGGCCGCAACTATTAACATACCCGCCATGGGGATCGCTATATCAGCAGTGTACTGCCCTTCGAGGCACAATATTAAAAGGAGCAGTTTTTTAACTATTTTTAAACGTTAGGTCCAAAATTTTTAGCAACAGGGGACTTTAACGCTAAACACAATTTCCGGGGCTCTCGTCTGATCACCCCAAGAGGTAGACAACTACTGGATGTTGTTTTATTCAACAAATGGGATGCAATATCCACAGGATACCCTACATACTGGCCTACAGACTTAAAGAAAATTCCCAATGTGATTGACTTTGCGGTATTTAAAAACATACAACGCGAGCGTATTTCCTTGATTCCTTCCCTGGATCTTTCATCGGATGACTCCACAACTTTGTGAACGCTATTCAACCATCAGCAAAACTTGGATCGAAACCATAAACACTTTCCAAATAGTAGGTCAAACTAGCTTAAGTATAAAATGTACGTAAGCGCACACCTGTAGCAAAATACTTCACTGAAAACCGAAGATGAAATAAAGTCGGTCGTGAACCATCTATCGAATATACTGACTATCGCTGCTAAGCTATCAACGCCTACTACCTTCTTATGTAAAAAAAGGTATACTAATACTCCAAGTCACGTTCAATATCTAATAAGAGAAAAAGAGACGATTAAGGTGCCAATGGAAAGAGTCCCGTTCCCCCTTAAAAACACAATTAAACCAATGTCAGAAAATGTTGCGCGATACCCTTCAAAAGGAACAAGAGATAAATTTAAATAAATTTTTGCAGAATTTAGATGCCACCGAGAAGACGGACTACAGCTTGTGGAGGGCAGTCCGGAAAATGAAAAGCCCCATCGTTTATGAAGCACCAATTCGATTGCAAAATGGAAATTGAGCACAAAATTCCAACGACAAAGTTGAAAAGTTTGCCAATCACCTGAAGGTGGTTTTTATCTCTTGTTTAACAATAACGACTGCTCAAGAACGCATTTTTTTCCCCGCTGAAAATTCGCCTGCCTGCGCTGAAAGCAGTTATCAGTGAAATGAAGCCAAAAAAATCACCCGGTAGCGACAAAATCACCAACACAATGATTATCAACCTGCCAAATTCGGCTCTGAGAACTGTTATGTTTATTTATAATTCTATGCTAAGGACTGGTTACTTTCCATCGTCCTGGAAACAGTCGGAAATAGTTAAGACGTTACGCAAGTATTATCTAATCGTCCAATCAGCTTATTGCCTGTTCTCTCCATAGTATTTGAAAGGCTACTTCTGAAATCTTTAGTACCATATATTGATTCAATAAACTTAATCCCCAATCACCAACTTGGGTTTGGTGCTGTGACCATCGAACAAGTGCATAAAATTACGAATTTAGTTCGTGGGGCTTTTGACAAAGTCTGGCACGGAGGATTCGTGTATAAAATTACAACACTGCTTCCCGAAAACGTTCACAAACTGCTCACAAGCTATTTGGCAAATAGATCATTCGTGGCAAGATCAGAAAGTACATATTCATCAATCAAAAGAATTTCAGCTGGTGTCCCGCAGGGGAGTATACTCGGGCCATTCCTATACATATTGTATACCGTGGATTTGTCCACAAGTCCACTCACACATATATCCACATTTGCCGATGACACAGCATTTTTAAGTAACGATAAACGCCCAGAAGTAGCATCTCAACAACTTCAAACCCACACTGCTGATTTGGAGAAATGGCTGCTCAAGTGGAAAATAAAGGTCAACGCCTAGAAAAGCGTTGACATAACATTTACGTTAAGACAGAAAAATTGTCCACCCATCTCAATAAATGGAGTAAAAATTCCAAGGAGGCGAAGATGGTATAATGATCGGAGTTGCCGAGAGGTGCACAAACACTAACTTCATACTTTTGGGGATATCAAGTTAGAAAAAATACTCTGCTACCCTTCAGCACAAGGAATGTTTATTGGCGCATTCACTAATTGCGCAAGGTGATTGTGCGCGGCAAATAACTAAACATACTGGCCCTCTGTAGTTTTATGGCCTACATGGCGAAGCCAAAAACAATTGTGAACGTTAAAATCATCAGCAAAAACAATTTCACTGTTCGGGCAACTTCGAGAATCTTCGATATGGAATCAGAACGAAATTCGAAGGTTTCATTCATTCCCGTGTTTGGACTTTTATAGAGAAACCCGAAATGCAAAAAATGTGACCCAATTCTAAATTTAACCCAAAGACGGTTAAATGCAGGACCATATGTGCCTAGTAATTGCTGGCACTCATTGCATATATTAAGGTCAAGGCTACGATAAAAATTAAAAAGCGATAGTAAATATTACCCAGGTAAGTGAAAACCCTGTGGATCAGCATTTTCAGACACCTGGGGCTCAGATAAGGCTAAAATGTCCGGCCTTTTATTTATTGCTATTTATATCTCTTATAGGTTTTGTCAGCTGCCAAAAATTTTTACCACGAGTTATTTCTGTCATCAACATGTTTTTTTATTACAGTTGTCAGCTGTTTAATCATAGAGATGATATAGTTTCCCTCTGCGAGATTATTACCCCTGAAGTTTTTGCCTGTACCGGTTTCTTTGCCCAATAACGAATAGAGTTTGCTGAAAAAGTCTTCTTTGCCACAACTGTGCATTTCGCACTGGAATTTGCCTTGAAGCATCATGTATACTGTAAGTTATTTTGGATAGAGCATGTTTAACATTAGCCTCTGTTGCAAAATCATTCAAAAAATTCCAGTTTCTTGTCCTAACGCCAACACATTTTGCTATTTCTTTCCAGTTGGTTGCGTTATTCTATCGTTTATTGATGTATATAACTGGAATAGGTTTCAATTTCTAAAATATATAAATTGGAGTTTATAAGAAAATAATTAAGCAATAAAGTGAACTGCTGGGTATGTTGTTTACCAACTGCGCGGCTTGCCAACAAAACTTATGCACGCAAAAACAAATTTCTAGTTACAAACTGAGTAGAAATTTTATACACGCAAAACAACAACAAATTTCTGTTTCTAACTGCGTAGAAATTTGTTATACGCAAGACAACAACAAAACAGTATGCTGTTAACTAACTGCATAGTTTTCTAAGAAAACTTATCTACACAAGGACAACAAGAAATATCTTAAAATAAACAAACAGCAAACAAATTTCTGTTTACTAACAACAAAACAGTATGCTGTTTACTAACTACATAAAAAAAACTTATCTACGCAAGACAACAACAAATATCTTAAAATAAATTCCAAGAAGAAACTTTATCAGTATAAAAACAAAAAAAAAAAACACAGACATAGAGGCGTACCAGTCACATTTGGATCACTGAATAGAATCCTTTTTACGACGATACGGGTTTCTCCATTGAACAACGATTCTAAGAATTCATGAATCTCTTTTTATAACGTCGCACACTGGGGATTTTTGTATGGAGGTGAGGAAAAAAATTTATTTGTCAAAAAATGTAGTGATTTCATCACAAATTTAGTTTTATTTATATAGTAATATACAAAAGTAATCAAAATAAAGAAAGTTAGAGAAATGTCGATCGCTACCTGCAATATAAAAAGCTATAACTAACAAAAAAATTTAAATGATTTTTTTTTTAATTTTTTATTTATTATTCTAAAAGAGCCTTAGTTTCATCGCTTATAACACTATGCTTTTTCTAGCTAAATGAAGACGTCATATGTGAAATCATGGGATCTGATGTTACCATCGTTCTGTGCATAATATCTTCGTTCGTTGCAATTCGTCTGCATTTTCTGGAGTGTCTAAGGTAATATTTTTTATAGTCTTTATTACGACTTTCCTAAGCCTCTTCGGATAGTAGGCCTACAGGAAAAATACACTTTTCAATTATATCCTTGCAATGAGCCAGAATTTTGTGAAGTGTAGGTGGGGGATATTGCACCACTCGTACAGTGCATCAATCTTTTTTGCCGTCTCCAAACAAAAATCACCAAATTGTCTTGGATCTACTACCTCGGCTATTGTTATAGTTTCGAGAATCATTGAAAACCTCTCGATTATGATTATGTTTTCATCTGCACCCGTGATTTCGGAATTCAATGCAAGATTCGTAAAGAATCTTCATGACGTATTTCCTGAATTCGTCGTACCAGAGCCTTACTTAACAGGTTGATAACCTGTTTTTCAATTTTCTCTCTAAGTTTACGCTTTTTCAAACATTTTTGGGCTTCTTTTGAGTGGATTGTCCCACGTTTAAATTCAATATTATAAGCCACATGCAAAAGACACTCCATCAGCTTATAACGCGCACGAAGTGGTAACATACCAAATTGCTTGTTCATTTACGGGAATAGCTTGAACTATTTCGATTTTATTCATCTTGGATGTTGTGGCTCCACAAATGAGACAAGCAGATGCAGCTGGTGTCTCTGTTAGTGATTATGATGCTGTCTTGCCGTCAATCATTGTAAAATATAATTCATGTTTTACTCTAAAGTTACGATTATTCACTGTTAACTCAAAAGCTTTTAGTTGAGATATCTCATCGACTCTTCTCTTTTCTTCTGGTATAACTTGAGGTGTCTCTTTAACGTATACAAACTGTAGTGTTCTACAATACTGTATGGAAGAAGGTAAAGCTAAAATTGCAGGTCCAAATGTTTGGAGAAAAAAGGGATTTTTTTTATATGTTCATAAAAATAAACAAATAAAAAAAACTTAAGTCTATGCAGAGTTTTTTTTTCAATTTTAGTATACTGAAATATCCTACTTTAAATAGAAAATAAAAAAAACGTTAGCTCACATAATAAAATAATATTCGTTTTTAAATTCTTAGGTTTAAATTAAGTTGGTTCAGTAAAACATACAAGTACTGAGCTTGAGACGGCTATAGCAGTATGTGGAACATATTTAAAATTTGTGTAGGAGATATTTAACGTATCTATCTTCACACCCTTTACATTTTATTAAAAATTCTTTCGTAATTACGCAATTATTTCAAACTTATAGCTCGTCAGGAGAATTCTTTTAAGAAACTATATTTGCAAAGTAATATAAATTGAATAATTCCGTATTCTGAATAAAAAACGTTATGGTCACCTTACATTTACGCCAAATCTATTTTTATGTACAGGATAAATTAATCGCTTATACGACATACATGCAGTAGGAACTGTAGTTCAAAACAATTTTTGCGATCGTCCTAAGGCTTAAGGTTCGTATTGATTCTTTCGCACCATATTCTATGGATTCTCAAGCACAGATTCGTATGGTACGCGGTGGACACCCAACCAATGGCAGTAAAAAGATATATCAAAATTAGAAAATTTTGGCGTGAGTGTGTGTATGTGGATAAATGAAATACAGCTAAAAAGCTTTAAATCAGCAGAAGCATTTAGCGTAGTAACGCTTATATTTTTAAGTCTAGGCTATAAAATCGCTAAAATATTCCCGGTTTTGATCGTTGCAGTGCCATTCCAATTAAGAAAACACAATATTGCCTCCACCCTCATTTGAGGTAATGTGTTTGGTAAAAAATATTAGGTACAATTTTTGAAATAATGCCCAAAACTTAGAAAATACTGAACTAGTCTTAAAAGAATTTATAATTATCGAAAAACCTGTTAACTACAGATTATAGCTTATATTATGTTTGTTTTAAAGGCTTTGCCAAGATCTTTTAATAAAATGTAAAAATTTTTTTTAATCTGATAAAACGCAAAAAAGAGCCGTTCCTGAAACATTTAGAAAACTCAACTCCAAAAAATATGAATACTTCTCTGCTATCAACAAGAGTTCTTTTTTGCCTTCTCTTTTCTTGTTAAATTTAAACTGATACATTTGCTTTTCTTTTTCTTACGCACAGCAAACAAAATCGATCGTAAAATATCTTTGTATCGATTTTGCTTGATTTTGTTTTGTTTTACACAAACATGCGTTTATTTTTTCTGTTTTAACTCTCGTTGTCGTTTTTTATAACAGAAATAAATAGAATATATATTTTGTCAACAGAAACGAAAAAGGAATAAAATTTCAGAAAACCAGATAAATCATAAGTATGCATTTCGCAATTTGGACCAAAGACATTTTTGTAGATGTATATAATCAGTTATTATGCATGCATTAAATTAATTCCAATGTCCTTATTTGATTTAACCATGATTATGATAATATCAACAAGGGTTGTGGAATAACATAAGTAATTCGCTTTAAACTTAATTTCAATCAATCTACTTGTTGATGTTTTACCGTATATTTTTTAAATAATTCAATTAGAATCTAACAACCATAATTTTTATATTTGATCTTTTTTAAGAATAGAATCGTACTGTGTCTAAAAAAATAAAAATATATAGCTAAGCTTGTCATCTCCCTTTAGTTGTTTTGTAAATACAGTGTCAAAGTATCCTAAGCGAAAAGTTGTTTTCGCACAGAAAATTGCTTTCTTCCTTCGTATGTATAAAAGTCCCCTTTTAATATTTAAACCGCGTTATATACAACGCAACTATTAGATTTGTTATATGTTCGTGTTAAGAAATTATATTTTACCTGTGTAACTGAAACATTAATTGAAATGGAAGAGGGGACTTGTACTTTGTAAAAGCGCTGATCGAATTGGGGAGTATTGTCATTAATATCCTCGACTAACACCACAATTCTAGTTGTTGAATATAAAGTCGGCTGACCGTTGTCCGAAATTAAAATCTGTAAACAAAAGAAAAATTAATTGTTAAAAGTTTTTATAGTTTTGTTGGTAGCAGGTAAACTGTTAAATTGTTTTTGCAAAAAATACATTCTTTAATTATACACTTCTTCTTTGTTTCAGTTATATTTGTGTTTATTATAGAGTTCTTTGATTCATTGACTAATTTTCCGGAAAATTTCAACAATTGTTAACACTTTTTTGAAAATTCCATGAAAGTTAATTTTGATCTAATACAACAATTCAGACAATTTAAAAGAAAGTACCTAGCATTCGTTGGAAAATTTAGCAGCTATTTTAACGAGGTATAGGTGTGTAACACAAATATATCATTATCTGGACAATGACCGAAATAAAAAAAAAAATTGGTTTTTCTAAACATTTAAAACATAAACCATTCTTAGGTTATAATGACCCTTGATGAGTAAAGCAGATACACGTCTGCAGTTATTCCTATAAATTCCTTAGAAGTTTAATTCTATATTTCTTTTTTTACAAATTAGATTTTATTTCTCAGTGTTCTCTACTTTGTTAGTTCATATAACAATTTTTGAAACACATTTTTTATTTTCTGGTTCTTTCCCAAGTTAGTCTTGTAGCATTAATCAGATTTTGTATCGCATTTTGTAATTAATAGCAAATACAATTACACAAGAATATTCCAGTTGCAATTACATTCCGCTAATTTCTCCGCGTTGTAGGAACCTTTTTTCGTATATTTTTCTTCTATTATACACTGTTAAAATTTAAAAGAAAATAAAAAAATTTTTATTTTTTTTAAATTAATTCATTAATTAAAAAAATAAGAATTCATTTATTTAAACAACATAAAACAAAGGAAAATACAATCTGGAAAAACAAAATAAAAACGTAATTTCAAATATATTTAACATTAATTACACAGGAATTCAAGTTGCAGCCTTCTACAAATCTGCCTCCTCGTCCTCGTTTATTATAATTTGTTTCAAACGTTTTGCTCGTAATCGTCCTAATTCAAAATCCGGCCTGATCCACATTCAGACTGATCCTATTCAGCTATTATTACTGGTCTTAAAA
Source organism: Trichopoda pennipes (assembly GCA_030448955.1). Lineage (NCBI taxonomy): Eukaryota > Metazoa > Arthropoda > Insecta > Diptera > Tachinidae > Trichopoda > Trichopoda pennipes. Next base: position 904,929 of record JASKUP010000062.1, on the reverse strand, counting down.
AATCTTTTCTTGAAGTCTGTTTTGTCTTTCTTCGTAAACTTTTATAGATTTCCTGGTAGGCAGATAAATCATGTTCAAGATTTCTTTAGAAAATTTCTGCTCTATCCTTAAGAGGGTCGTTTTCCAAAACATACTCTTCCAACTTCTTCGCCAGATTTAAAATTTTCTCCTCACTTTTTAGTGAAAAGTTTTTTATTTCGGAATCAGAGAGATAATCAGAGCCTTCTTCAATCGATAATGCTTCACTTGTCTTTGTCACTAAATAATATCATCCAGAATATCATCCAGAGTAATTTCGTCAATATCCATCGCCTCTTATTACGTTCGACAGTCGCACTTTGTTTTCATATTCAGTCTCTACGGGATTAGCAACAATGTCCTGAACTGCTACTTTCGGCAAAAGTGCTTTCCAGCAAGCTCTAAGTGTTCATTGACGAATTTCTTTAAGTGATATGTTGACGATTTTACAACAATCTAAAATTGAGCATACTTCTTTGACCGTTTTATTTAATGATTCCATCTTCTCTATTATTAATTCAAATGATTTGCGTATGTAGTATGCTTTAAAATTTGCTATTATTTCTTGATCTAAAGGTTGTAATATTGATGTGGTATTGGACGGTAAAAATTCAACTTGAATATTTGTATGACGTAAATCAGTTGCATGAGATGGGGCGTTGTCTAAAAGTAGCAAATTTTTAAATGCCAAGTTCTTTTTGTTTAGATAATTTGCTACGTCGGGAACAAAGCAATAATGAAACCAATCATCCATGCTTTTTTATTCGCTCTCCAGTACAATGGAAGATTGTTTTTATTCTATCGTTTCATACAGCGTGGACTTAATGATTTGTTAATACACATTGACGTGGTCATAAAATCACCAGATACATTACTATAAAGTAAGAGTGTTAATCGGTCCTTAGAAACCTTAAAACCAAGAGCTCTTTTTTCGTTTTTCGAAATAAAAGTTCTTGACGGCATTTTTTTCCACCACAAGCCCGTCACATCATCGTTAAATATTTTATCTGGTAAATAATCATGTTCTTCAGTGATTTTTATGATATTTATTCGCTGCATCAGCATCTGTGGATGCTCATTCGCCCTGAATTTTGAAATTGTGTAATGTATGTCGTTTTTTGCACTTTTAAAACCAACCTTTGCTAGCCACGAATTGATGGTTGTCTTCGTCGGTTAATGATTGTCCTATTTTCTTTAAGTAATTGAATATTTTTAATGCTTTCTGCTTAATTACATTTCCATCTAAAGCAATCGCTTTTGCGTCATATCTTCTATCCATGTTTCGTGAAGAGACACGACTTTCTTCACGGTGAATGACTAAGACAAAAGGTACAAGCATCTTCTTATCTTTAAATATTTTTACACAAACTTTTTAACTATAATATATAATACGAAAAATAGTTTCACAAACGTTTTAAAACCTGTTTCAACTTGTCTCTTCACGACTTTCTTCACTGTGAATGACTAGACAAACATAAATTAGGTGCCCCTGTAGGCTAGTAGGTAGTGTAATAGCTTGTAAATATGGGGGTTGTGGGTTCGATTCCCAACGAAGACCTTGGTTTTTTTCACTACAAAAATAAAAATTGATTGTCGGTGGGGCTGCTCAGCGATGAAGGCATAGTCACTGGTCGCTGTGCTGTCTTATATACGGCAGTTAATTTCCGACTATCCTTCTACTTTCACCACCTGTTTCATCTATTCTCTATCCCTATCCTAAAGAATGTAGCACGGTACTTGACTAAATAGGCATTGTTGCCTGAAGTGCTACTTCTCTTTAAAAAAAAACTTTCTTAAGATTTAATTTTCGGGGAAAACCCTTGTTTTAACTAAAAATGTATGTGTAAGTGTTTGAAAAAATTGCGTTTTGCAAAACCGGCTTATGTGTAAAAAAAGGCCTGTGCTATAATATTGCACATTTCTACTATATACTTGATTTTTATAGGGAACATCTTTCAAATCTGAGATTGGCATCAGATAATATTAATTTTACCCCCTGTTTGTAGTTTTTAGTATTCATGTTTAATAAAATGCTTTAAAATCGCGTTGTAGGAGCTGCGTACCGTTTTGTAGGAGGGTTAGCTGCATATCAATTCAATTTTATTTAACATAATTGAACATTGTTATTTATTGTCAAAAACAGTATTTAATTCAAACAATTACCAATTATCTTCTCATACTACACACGTAAAAAGATAGTAAAAATCGTATTTAAATAAATGTGTTATATTTAAAAACAAAAATAAAAAGAATATAATAAAAAGACGGAAAAGGAATTAATTTCAATTAATTGTAAATAACATATGGTTACATAACATGTTGTTGTTTATAACTTTTATAAACGTTTTGTTGTTACTGAGTTCTTTATTGCAAAATAAATAACACCAGATCTTAGAGTTTTCAAATTAATTACAAGTTTATTTACTTTAACTACAGACAAATAAAATTTGTAGGTTGGCACAATGGAACAATTTACAATAGATGCAAGTCTTTACTTTACAAGGTTTATGTTTCAACTAACGAACTATCCACTCAGACGCTGTCTGCTCATTCAATGTATAGGCGCGTATGTATGTTGCGTATTTTTGTTTTTATGCGTAAAATTTATTTGAAGATAGTTGTTGTTGTCTTGTGTGCATAAGTTTTTTTTAAAAAACTACGCAGCCGTCATGCGTGCAAAAGATTTCTACGCAGTTCGTAACTAAAAAGTAACTAATAAGTTTTCTTAGAAAACTACTCAGTTAGTAAACAGCATACCCAGTTGTTTCCTTTATAACTTAATTATTTTCTGTTCAAACTTATACAAAACGCATCCGTAACCATATATGCACGATGTACTGTGTAGTGTGTTTGCCACTTGTCATATGTTTATATATATATACAGGTTCCCCTGTAGGCTAGTAGGAAGTGTACTAGCTTGTAAATATGGGGGTTGTGGGTTCGATTCCCAACGAAGACCGTGGTTTTTTTCACTACAAAAATAAAAATTGATTGTCGGTGGGGCTGCTCAGCGATGAAGGCATAGTCACTGGTCGCTGTGCTGTCTTATATACGGCAGTTAATTTCCGACTATCCTTCTACTTTCACCACCTGTTTCATCTATTCTCTATCCCTATCCTAAAAAATGTAGCACGGTACTTGACTAAATAGGCATTGTTGCCTGAAGTGCTACTTCTCTTTAAAAAAAAAAAAAAAAAAAAAAAAAAAAAAAAAAAAAAAAAAACACATTCTATGCGATATAACGTTTTTTTTCAACTAGTGCTTATTTCGCGAATGGTAACACGTAACTCATATTTCATTTGACAGATAATTAGTTTTATCCTTCCGCTGAATGAATATGGTTGTGTATACGTTTGAACAACGCTGGGAAATATTGCGATATTACTTTGAAAATCATGGTAATGTTGCAGAATGTGTGCGAAAATTGCGTACGGATTTTGGAAGAAGTGAAACACCGTCAGCTCAGTATGTTCGTTATCTTGTAAAAAGTGAATGAAACTGGCATCCTCATCGATAAACCAAAGCGTGAAAAGCCAAAAACAGTGAGTGCACCCGAAAATATTGCTTCTGTGGCAGAAAGTGTGCGTGAAGCGCCATCAACATCAATTCACCTTCGTTCTCAACAATTGAGCATTTCAGAGACATCATTGAGACGAATTTTGCATAAAGACCTTGACCTTGACGCCATACAAAGTCCGATTGGTTCAGGAGTTGAAGCCAAGTGACCATCCAATGCGTTTTCACTTCGCGAAGTGGGCGATCGACTTACAGAAGATGCCGATTTTGCAAAAAATATATCTTTTCAGATGAAGCTTATTTTAATCTTGGCGGGTATGTAAACAAGCAAAATTGTCGCATTTGGGGCACAGAAAACCCGCACGCATACATTGAAAAGCCGACGCACCCAAAACGAGTCACTGTTTGGTGCGGATATTGGTTCAGAGGCATAATTAGGCCATTTTTCTTCGAAAATCGGGCCATGTTGAACGAATTTTTGTTAACAAAAATTGAATAGGAGGATGTTGGCAACATTTGGTTTCAACGGACGGCGCTACGTGCCACACAGCCGAAGCTACACTCGATGTTTTGCGCCATATTTTTGAGGATCGCATTACCAGCCGCAGAGCTGATGTCGTTTGGCCTCCTCGGAGCTGCGATTTGACACCGTTTGACTATTATTTGTAGGGTGCCGTCAAGGATAAGTGTTACGCTGACAAGCCAGAGACAACTGACGCTTTAAAGGATAATATTCGTGAAGCCATTGGTGAAATACAGCTGCACACAATCGATAATGTGCTTAAAAATTGGACCGTAGGCTACTGCATGGCCAGCCGAGGCAGCCATTTGAATGAAATTATTTTCCATTATTAACCGGAATGATTGTATTTTCAAATAAAACAATAAATTTGAGAAAATATTCGGTAGTTTTGTTTATAGCATTTAAAACAAAAATTATTTGCCGGACGCTTTAGCATGTTTTTGAATAACCGGAAATAAATTCTACAAAATTAACAATGGGACACATTGTCCCATTGTTAATCCCATTGTTATCCCCATGGGATAAAATCAAAGTGAACATTATTAAAATTATATGTCATTAATAAGAAATACACAAAATTACATGAAACATATGTTTAAATATTAGAATTGGAATTGAGAATAAATAATTGTAAAACTTGTAAATAAAAACCAAAATACTTTAGCCATCCGAGCAAATTTTTTTCTCATTTACTGTTCTCTCGGAGCCCTTTAGATATATAAAAACGTGCAGCTAAGCACATCATATAAAAACATAGCACAATTGTGTTTGTTAATCAAGATATGTATTCTTACCCTGTCAGAAACTGAGTTAGCTTTTAATTACCTTTAAGCTCACTGTTTTGCAGCCAGTGTTGACTGACACTTAGATTACTTTTGAATGAAAACAACTAACTATTTTAACAATGTGATGTCCAAGGCGGTAGTCAATTGTCCGACTCTGCATTACTTTGCAACTTACTTAAAGTTAACTTTAAGAACTTCATTATTATGTTCATATTTACATATATATCGCATCCTAAATACAAAAGCGTCACAACTCAAAAATTTCCCAAACTGACTTTACTTCCATAAATTAATTCAAAGTGCACATCTCTAAGTACTGCAAAAATTTCTTTCATCACTATCATTTTTGACTGGAAAAATACAGTTATGTCTATTTTTGTGTTAACTGTGTTGCTTCTGCACGATGAACGAAACAGTTTTTTGTCTCTCCTAAAAATTTTAGTATTTTGAATTGTGACCCTTTTGTATTTAGGGTGCGATATAAAAAAATATATCATTTTTAATTGTACATAAAAAATTAAAGGATAGTTTTCGAAAAGATTAAAATTATTTAAATATAAAATATTCAATTCAGTTAATTCATTGTTGGTTTTAATTTTTTAATTTAATGTTTTTATTTTAACGCACTGCGGGTGAAAAAGAAAGAAAACCTCAAAGTCGTTTAACCTGGCTTTGCTCAGCCAGAACCTTCATTACGACGGTGTTTTGGTTCGAAATTATTTCTGTTAATGGATTATGAAGATAATTATTTATAAAATAATGAAGAATAATCTATTTAAACAATAATACCTTGGAGATTTTGTATTCTATCTGAAAGTTTGAAATATAGTTAATTTAAAGTTTGGTAATTTTTTATTAATCGGATCTTACTGTTTATTTGTTTAAAATTTTCTTCAAAATTGTTTGAACAACTTGCGCATGGCTCTGGATTCCTCTGATCTGTAATATTATAGTGCCATCCCTAAATATTTTACTGGCAGCACAAGAACTTCATTATTATGTTCATATTTACATATATATCGCATCCTAAATACAAAAGCGTCACAACTCAAAAATTTCCCAAACTGACTTTACTTCCATAAATTAATTCAAAGTGCACATCTCTAAGTACTGCAAAAATTTCTTTCATCACTATCATTTTTGACTGGAAAAATACAGTTATGTCTATTTTTGTGTTAACTGTGTTGCTTCTGCACGATGAACGAAACAGTTTTTTGTCTCTCCTAAAAATTTTAGTATTTTGAATTGTGACCCTTTTGTATTTAGGGTGCGATATAAAAAAATATATCATTTTTAATTGTACATAAAAAATTAAAGGATAGTTTTCGAAAAGATTAAAATTATTTAAATATAAAATATTCAATTCAGTTAATTCATTGTTGGTTTTAATTTTTTAATTTAATGTTTTTATTTTAACGCACTGCGGGTGAAAAAGAAAGAAAACCTCAAAGTCGTTTAACCTGGCTTTGCTCAGCCAGAACCTTCATTACGACGGTGTTTTGGTTCGAAATTATTTCTGTTAATGGATTATGAAGATAATTATTTATAAAATAATGAAGAATAATCTATTTAAACAATAATACCTTGGAGATTTTGTATTCTATCTGAAAGTTTGAAATATAGTTAATTTAAAGTTTGGTAATTTTTTATTAATCGGATCTTACTGTTTATTTGTTTAAAATTTTCTTCAAAATTGTTTGAACAACTTGCGCATGGCTCTGGATTCCTCTGATCTGTAATATTATAGTGCCATCCCTAAATATTTTACTGGCAGCACTGCCAGTAAAATAAGAAGGGACTCAATAAAGTAGTGATGCGACAAACATTAAAATAGACGGTTGTCGGGTGACATCACGGTTATCGGGTGACATCACATGGCGACCGTGACAATGATCAACTAATTTCTAAATGTTAAAGTGTTACTGATTTAAAAACAACAAAAACGTGAAAGCAAACGTTAAAAGAAGTAAAAAAAAAACTATATAAATATTTAAATGCTATTTATTCATTCGTTCATTCATTCATTTATTTACCCATAATATTTACATTTTCGTTTAAATATATAAATTACATGTATAAGTGTTCAAGAGATTTCTTTTTCAACTTTATAATAATTTTATATTTACAAGAATTTTATATACATACATACATATATACATATTGACATCATTTTTGGAGGAGAAAAATTGGCAAAAAACTAAAACAGAAAATCATAATTTACAGTCAATTAAAACACTTAAAGTTTTTAGGGTACCGTTAATAACCAACAACACAGGATCATTCGTATGGTGACTTTTATTTGCAAAAAAATTTAAAAAAAAAAAAAAATCATTATACTGTTGACAACAACAATAACAAACAAACTACACAGACACGACGTCCGACGATCTGTTTGTTCAGTTATTTATTTTTTTAATATAGTACTATATGAATGTGCTAAATAAAGAGTTAAAAATAAAAAAAAAAGAGAAACAAAAATTATTTGCGTGTTAAAATTTTATGGTTACTAACATTTTAATAACAAATATGAATGTTATAAAAGAAATAAATCAAGTGCAAAATTACCAACAACTAGAAAAAACCTATTTAAATCAATTAATTATGTATGAAAATACATATAGTTAAAAAGAAAACGATAAAACATAATTAATTTTATAATAAAAAAATATGTGGTAATCGAATTTTAATAACTTTAAAAACGATAGCGAATAAAATTTGCTAATTAGTGGCATAAACATATAAGTACGTGTATGCTGTACATATTGCTTTGCCTTTAAATATGGAAAAAAATTTAACTGTTTTGAAAAATTCTTTCAAAAAAGCAACCTCGTATACGCTAGCAGGCCGTTTATTTGATTAAAAACACACAACAAAAGGAAAAAAGCATCATTTTGGACTCTACTGTACTAAATACTGTATGATAACAACAACTTTACTTTTTAAGAAGCAAAGCATCAAAGCAAAGCATTGAAAAAGGTAGAATAATTTGCAATTAGAACGAGAACCAAAAACTTATGGGCGTGAACAACATTACCAGGAATAATATTAGTTCGCCACATCATTGGATGGATTAGAGAGATGTAAAACCATTTTTATACATCACATCACCCAATTGTGGGAAACTATATCAAGACTTTGTAGATAAAAAAAAATTGTTTTAAATGTTTTTCTTAATTTTCTATTTTTTATTGGGAATTAATATTTTATTAGATTTTTTATATTATTATACTATTCCGGTATTAAATATTTTTCCTTTGTTTTAAATAAAATCAAATTATTTAATATTGTAGTTTTAAATAAACAAATAACCCTAACTATTATTAAAAACATTTATGTGATTTTTTCATTAATGTTTTGATCTGATTTTAACAAATATTTAAAAAAAAATATATACAAATAAATAAATGTAAATATCTTTATAAAACAAGGAGAAAACAAAAAAAGAAAATAAAATATCATAAAATGAAATAATAATAATTTTGTAATATTATACAATTTTAACACATAATTTCAAGTGGGCAAAATAGAAATTATCATAGAAAGTCATATATGTAAGTAATAGAAAATATGTAAATGTCGGATTTTAACAACAACATATACAACAAACTAATTTCAGATTATAACAAAGTCGTCAAAAGGGTTTTGCAAAAACGACCTGTTTCTAGCAATGAATCGAAAATAAATGAGTATATTGAACTCTTAACAACAAATTACAGTTTGATTATATCTTACGCCGAAACTGCTTCAAGGGGTGTACCTCAAGCTGTTCAACTGTCACTTGTTGCATTAAACGCTGTAGATTGCAATTAAAACAGTGTTTTGATAAACTTGAACATAAGACAATTATACCCGGGATTATTAGTGCGACTATCAGTTTAGACAATACAAAACCGACGGACAACATGGCCAGCATAGAACAGAAAAGGTCATACGTGAGTATGTGCGCGTCCATAATCCGAGAGAACTATGACGGAAATCCGTCAACTTTAGCTTCATTCCTAGATAAAATAGCATTGATTGAGGAACTTACTGATTTAAATTTGCAAACAACTTTTCTCAACTTTATAAAATCAAAATTAGAGGGCAAAGCCCGAGAGGCACTACCTGACAATGTTAGCTCTATAAAAGATGTTAAATCAGCACTAAAAAATGCAATTAAGCCAGAAAATTCGAAAATTATAGCCAGCAGATTAGCAGCACCTAATGTCAAAGACAGTGACTATAGGGAATTTGCCAAACAAGCTGAGGAGCTTGCCGATGCTCTGAAGCGCTCATTGGTCACCGAAGGAGTAACGAGAAACAAAGCACAGGAATTGGCGATAGAACAAACCATTGCAGTTTGTCGCTTAAATTCCAGGTCGGATTTAATCAAATCCATTTTAGCGTCGTCTACCTTTTCCGAGCCAAAAGAAGCAGTAGCAAAGCTTGTAGTCGAACAATCGAATGAGGCAAAGGAAAAACAGGTTTTGGCAATTCGAAACAATACAAGGGTAAATAGTACCAATTTTCAGCAACGAAACAACAGCAATAACAACAATTATTCGCGTAACAATTTTTATAGGGGAAACAATCAACGTAATTTTCGTGGTAGAAATTGGCGAGGCCGCACTTTTAACAGCTATCGAGGTCAGACAAATCACACCAATAACGGCAGAAATGGTTTTGATCGCAACTTCGGTAACCAAAGGACTTCTGTTAGATTTTTAAACTCAGAAGTCCCTCAACAAAGTATGTTGTTGAGGGAGGAAGAAGAGGAACCAAACACAATACAGTAAAGCAGCAAACATGTGAGAAATTAGTTTATAGTTTCAACCTCAATTTTGCAGATTTCGTCCGGATAGGTTGCGTTGACACTTTTAAAACATGCACTTTTCTAGTCGACTCACAAGCGGACGTATCATTAATAAGAATTTCTTCCTTAAACCCAAATACAATTTTAAACAGAAACGAAGTTATCAATATCTCTGGTATAACATCTAACACTATATCCACGTTAGGATCTGTATGCACACAATTAACAATTTCGAACCATTTAGTCAATCAATTTCTCCATGTTGTGACGGATGAATTTAATATTCCAACTAACGGAATATTGGGCAAAGACTTCCTAAAGGATAATAAATGTGAACTCAATTATGAGAATATGACTCTTTCAATTAATAGTTCTAACTCTGTTTCGAAAAGTCCAATTCAGCAAGGTACACGTAATTTTACTTGTGTAGTGCCACCAAGATGCGAAGTTTTTCGTACTTTTCGGCTACCGAATATTTTCGAGCCTATGTTTGTTGATTCCCAAGAACTATGCACAGGTGTTTTGGTAGCAAAAGGGGTTATTCACTGCAATAATCCAGATAGTAAATACAACGGATGAGATTATGTGTATTCGAAATGACAAAATAAAAATGGAAAAACTGTCTAATTACAGTGCTTATTCAATAAATAAAACAGAAACGAACAGCAACCGAGTCAAAAAACTAAGAGATATTCTCAAATGGAAAAGTCCAGACCAGGTACAAGATTGTTTATTACCATTATGCGAAAAATATGCCGACATATTTGCTCTAGAGGATGATAGGATGACTTTGAATAACTTCTACGACCAAAAACTTAGACTGACTGACAATGCTCCTGTTTATATAAAAAACTATAGGTTAGCTCATACACAGAAGGACGAAATCAATAGACAAGTAGAAAAGTTATTGCACAATGATCTTATTGAACTCAGTAGCTCAAATTTCAATAGCCCTTTAATTTTGGTCCCGAAAAAAAGCTCCAATAATGGAAAAGCCTATGTTGATTACCGGTCGGTTAACAAAAAGTTAATAGCGGATAAATATTCTCTACAACGCATTGACGATATATTGGACAACCTAGGTCGAGCAAAATATTTTTCCATAATTGACTTGTTTTCAGGTTTTCACCAGATACCACTACACCCAGATTCTCGTGATATCACCGCCTTTAGTACTGAAAAAGGTTCATTTAGATGGAAGGTTTTGCCATTTGGTCTAAATGTCGCACCAAATTCATTCTCAAGAATGATGGCAATTGCATTTGCTGGGCTGGCACCAAACAGGGCCTTTCAATATGTCGATGACATAATTATTATCGGCTGTGCCAAACAGCATCACCTCCATAACTTTGAAAACGTGTTTCAAATACTGCGATCGCGTAATCTAAAAATAAACCCCCATAAGTGCAATTTCTTTCTACCAGAAGTAACGTTTCTTGGACACAAATGCACAGACAAAGGACTTTTACCAGATGATACAAAGATATCTGCAATTAAGAATTATACAACACCCGCCGATAAGGACGCAGTTAGACGTTTTGTGGCTTTTGCGAATTATTATCGCCGTTTTATCCCAAAAAGAAAAAAAATCAGTTTCAGTTGGAATGACATATGTCAAAACTCATTCGAAAAATTTAAAACCGCACTGATGTCACCTAATATCTTACAATACTCTGATTTTAAACGCCAATTCATAATTACAGTTGACGCATCTAAAATCGGATGCGGAGCTATATTAAGTCAGAACTTTAATGGCAATGATCTACCAATATATTATGCATCAAAATCATTTAGTAATGCCGAACAGAAAAAACCAATAATCGAATTAGAGCTTCTTGCAATTCATTTTGCAATAACGCATGTCTGCCCATATATTTATGGCACCAACTTTATCGTTAGATCCGACCATCGACCGCTTGTTTACCTTTTCAATATTAAAGATCCTACTTCAAAATTAACACGCATAAGGCTTGAACTGTCAGAATATAACTTCACCGTCGAATACATAAAAGGAAAATCAAATGTAGGAGCAGACGCCCTCTCGCGTATTTCGATACACGATTTGAAAGACAAACATAATCAAGTGATGGTTGTAACCACTCGATCGAAATCAAAATTGAAACCCAACAATAATATTTCCGTAAAGGACTTGACCAGTAACGTGAGCAACTTAAAAATTTATGATAAATTCTCATACGATTTTAGCAAAAACAACGCAAGGATAAGAACACAAATAATTGATTACAATGATAACCGTAAAGAATTACTTATAAATATATATATGAAATTTAAAAAACTGCTTTCTATTAAATTTGAAATTGTTAACGAAACGATTAATTTAGATTTCTTGCTTTCGAGGCTAGAAAAAGAAGCCAACAATATCAAGATTTTTAGAGCAGAATGGCCTAAAGATGATGTATTTTTCACAATATGTACAGTTCAGAAATTGAAAGATTACGGTATGAAAGTATTGAAAATTTTTGAAATTATTCTTACGGAACCGATCGAAAGAGTAACAGGCAACGACAAAAAACAAAAAATTATGGAAATTTATCACCATGATCTAATTCTGGAAGCACATTGTGGTCAGAAAAAGCTTTACGCTAAAATTCGTACAAAATATTATTGGAGACGGATGACAAGAGATATAGTAAAATTTGTTACAAATTGTTCTAAATGTAGTTTAAATAAGGTTAAACATTCGAACGTTGAGAAACTCGTGCTGACACCAACACCCACTAAAACTTTCGATATTGTTGTAATGAACACTATAGGTCCACTAGCACTATCCAATTTCGGCAATAAATATGTTTTATAATTTGTGACTTATCGAAGTACCTGGTAACAATTGCTATTCCTGACAAATCAGCTCAAACCGTCGCTCGTGCAATATTTGAGCAATTCATTCTTGTCTACGGAAAAATGAATATTTTAACATCAGATCTAGGGACAGAATTTAAAAACGAAATCGTCACTGAACTTTGTAAATTACTCAAAACAAATATTAAATTTTCGACTAGTTACCATCATCAAACCTTAGGGACAGTAGAACGTAATCATAGAGTGTTTAATGAATATATTCGTGCATATCTGAGTGAGAACTTATCTGACTGGGACACTTATTTAAAATACTTCACGTTTTATCACAACACAGCACCAAGTACTGTTTTTGATAGCAGGATGACACCTTTTGAACTAGTTTTTGGTAGGAAGACAACATTGCTTAATGAAAACAACACAAATCTAGATCCGATTTACAACGTTGAAAACTATAGTAAGGAAAGTAGGCACAGATTGCAAAAAACCCATTTATTAGCGAGAACACTTATTGACAAACACAAAGAAAGAAACAAAAACTTATATGATAAACATGCTAAGCCCATAACATTATGTATTAATGATAAGGTATTATTAAAAAAAGAACCATATGAAAAATTTAAAAGCATTTACAATGGGCCTTATATTGTAAAAAAGATACAAGGAGCTAACGTAACAATATATAATCAAGAGTCGAAGGAAGAAAAAACAGTTCATAAGAACAGGTTAAGAAAAACAAATCTTTGAAAATTTGTAAAACAAAAAAAAAAAATATATAAGTATATGTTAAATGAAAAATTTAATTGAATTATTTTTAATAATTTTAATAATTGAAAAGTAGCGAAAATAATTTTTTTTGTAAAATTAAATGAAAATGAATAATTTAATTGAATTATTTTTAATAATTGAAAAATATTTAAAATATATATACATATTTTTTTGTAAAATGAGGGAGGTATAGTGCCATCCCTAAATATTATACTGGCAGCACAGCAATTGAATTCGCTGTATATTAAGTTATATGTATGTAGCTCTTATTAAAATAAGAAGGGACTCAATAAAGTAGTGATGCGATAAACATTAAAATAGACGGTTGTTCATAATTATTATCGGGTGACAATATAATTTATAAATACAATAATTATTTAACAAGTTATAAAAGTTAAAAACTAAATATAATGAATATTAATTTGATTTTTATTACTTACATGCTGAAATTAAATTTAAGCCAATCTTACAACGGGTAATTTGAGGTAGTGGCATCTAGATGTTTTAACGTATATTATAAGTTACTACATTATTATGTGATTGTTTATTATTTGCAACCATGCAAGAGTGGCACTAAAAGTAATCTATTACCAATTGGAAATCCTGCAAATTCAACTTTAATATTTGTATATTGATTTCGATTAATATGATTTAAACCAAACACTTAAATATGGTCTGTATTAATCCTTTTGTTTGTCCCTTTAAGCACTTGAAACTTAAAGGGTGATAAGCACAATAATTAATACAAAAGAATCAAAATGTAGGAATTCGATTAATATGATTCAAACCAAACACATAAATTTGGTCTGTATTAATCCTTTTCCCTCCTAATTGAATTGCTCAGCTAGGAGCAGTTTTATTCAGAGATAGCTCAACTGGGAGCTTTGAAGGTAAAGAACAGATTCTTGCTTAACTACTGTCTCAAATTTTAGTTTTCTTTCTTCTTAGGTACTACTTTAAAAGAACACTTAAGCTAAAATTTGTTAATAATAATTTTATTGCAATTTGATATGTCAACCAAAAAAAAAAGTGAAACGCTACTTTAATTCATAAACAAAAAATTATTTAATAAGAAATTAAGCAAAAAGAAAACGGTTAGTGAACTAACATAGTTAATTGTAAGCAAAATTATATTTTTTTTGTTTAATGAGGTTAAGAAATTAAAAATGCTATTGATAGTTTTTTTATATATTTTTTTTGTATGTTTAGTATGTTTGTTTGTATATGCGTATGTGTGTGTGTTTAAACATTCTCCCCCGCGTTGAACAGCCGTTCAACAAGAGTGTATGTCCTAAATATCAACATTGAATTCAGGCCTTTTCCTAGGCGTTGGTACAGGTGTAGGATTTGTATGAAGTCTGGTCCATCAGAATTTCCCAACGTGGATGTTTTCACTCCTCGAAGTTTTATTACTGCTATGATCAATGTGATGATACTCAGGACGAATGCAAGATACCCGATTGTATAAGAGTGTGTTTGATGACTATTAAATTTGTTAGGGAGCTCCATAATCTTATTCTATTGTAGAGTTTTCTGTAAGGACTCCAATTGGTGCAAATTCGTTTCAAATAACGCTTCAACATTGCTGGAATTTGATTGGGTATTAGACGGCAAGGAAATAAGAGGTTGTATCAGTGACATGTTAGTATCAAGGCTTGTGTATGAAGATCGTACTACAGCCGATAAGGTCTGTTTACCGTTTATGGTGACAGAATCATGTCGCAGTATGCATTCTTTTCTTTTATTTCGATTGGTATTATTTCCCTATTAGATACTGCGGTGGCCTGTGAAGGAGATAAGTGGCATAGATCCATTGATTCTTTTTGTTTAGTGAAATCCATTCGGAGTTGACCTTTTCAATGTTGCATGTGAGTGCAGTTTTGTTGTTAAATAACTGAATTTCGCATGAACACATCTCAGATTCGTAGGTATAACGAATTTGAATGTTTGTGCAAAGGAAAATATCTGAAGTCATTACCTCACATGTGCTCAATTTAAGAGCCGACAGAAGTATGAATTGTTTTCGATCAGTGTTGATTCTTAGATTGTTGGTGCATGGTTTAATTGATACCAGCGTATTGTTGACAGCATTTGGAACAGGAGTTATATAAAATAGTTTAAATTCTTCATGATCAATTAGTGGAAGCGTGACTTTGAAGATATTATGTTGACGAGTTAGACTGCCCTTTAGTTTCATAAGCTTATATAGAGTGAGCAGATCATTCCCAGATGTGACTGAAAGTCTAAGTGATAGAGGCAAATGATCCTTTTTTTGACTGAGTGCATTTTCTAGCTGCTGTGGAGATAGAAGTAGTGCATTGATTTTCCCGTGGTGAGTGTCAAGAATTGACGATTGTATATTTAATAAGTTGGTTGCCATTAAGATCAATTCAAAAATTGGAGATGTAAACAATTGCGAGAGTTGTAATTAAACTATTGTATTGTGTATTTGGTTTATTGAATCTGCGTAAATATATATCTCCCTTTTTATATGGTCAAATTTGTCCATTGTTACGAGTTGGTTTTGCTTTATGATCTTAATAGTTGAGTCCACAACTGATGTTTGGTTTTTTAGTAATTTTAGTAAATATGACTCATTTTCTTGAACCTTGATTACTGTATTTGACATCTGTTTAGCGTATTCAGAGTCCAATACACCAAATAACGAACGATGTCTACAGCTCCTCTTTTGCTTCTTATAAGTCGATTTTCTACCTGTAGGTCAATTTCCATATGTCTAAAATGGCTAAACATCTTAAAACATAATGTACTTGGTCTCATTAATTGACAAAGGGATTGCAAGTCTTTTGTGTTTTTGATGAATATAGATGTTTCATCCCAGTACGGGGTTAAGTCATAATAAACGACGATATCCCATTCAGAGTTTGAAGAAAGTGGAGGTGAGGTTTTATACATTTTGGTCGATTGATTTTGGGTTCATCATCGGCCTCTGGAACGTCTTCTTCAGTTACTTCAGGCTTACTACTAGTAGTTTCGGATGATTCGGGATCCACAGATAGGAGTGCCAATCTGTGCATTGGACGTTTGAACAGACCAATGGATGTTTTAACTTCTGCAACCCTCACGATTCCATCTTCACCAGGATACGTTTGAGTTATTCTGGCTAGTGGCCATTTCATTACAGGTACATTATCTTCTTTTACTATTACGATGTCACCGATTCTTACATTAGTGCATGATTTGTTGCATTTATGTCGTTTCTGCAATTCATTTAAATACTCGGACGACCATCGTTTCCAGATTTTTGCCAGATTTTAAACGTTGCTGGTTGTTGCCTTACTATCTATCTGGGAGGTAAGAGCTTCCCCTATAAGAAAGGGGTCAGGAGTCAATGCTTGAAGGTCGTTTGGGTTTTCAGACATTGGAGTGAGTGGGCGAGAGTTAAGTATCGCTTCTATTTCAATTATTATTGTGTTTAATTCTTCGTGCGTTACACATGCTACGAAGTAGTAAGCGTTTTGCTGATTTTACTGCAGCTTCTTAAAGTCCTCCAAAATGAGGTGCTCCCGGTGGGATGAAATGAAAATGTATTCCCTTTTTACTAGCAGTAGAGGCAATTAATTCTTGTCCTTTTTTTGAATATAGGGTATCCTTTAGTTCTGATAGCTGATTTTTAGACCCTATAAAATTGGTTGCATTATCCGAATAAATATTTTGGCAGTGACCGCGGCGACTGACGAAACGCTTTAATGCACCAATACACGCTTTAGCGGTAAGATCGGAAGCTAATTCCAGGTTTACCGCCTTTGTGGAAAAGCAACAAAATATGGCTATACAGGCCTGTTGGTTTTTTACCACGGATCTTGTAATGGATTGAAAATGGCCCGCAATAATCAACTCCAGTATTGATGAACGGACGGACTGGAGTGAGACGAGCTTGTGGCAAATTTCCCATTAGCTGTTTGCATAACTTCGGTCGCATCTTAGCACATCTCATGCAATGTTAAACGATGGATCGTGCCAACATTTTTCCTTTGATAGGCCAAAATCTTTGTCGTATTATATTTAATAATGCTTGTGGCCCACAATGATTATCTGCTATGTGATGCATTTCAAACAGCAGCTTAATGAGGTGATCATTGTAGCAACATCGAATGTTTGGCGTCGTATGAAAGGTTGGAGGCTTATAATCGTCCGTCAACTTAAGGGATGCCTTCCTTGTCGAGAAAGGGTGTAAGACTAATAATGGCACTCTTTTTATCAATTTCAACATACTTTTTAAGTTGTTTAATTTCTGAGAAAAAATCAATGCCTTGAATAAATTTAATGATTATAAATAATGAGTCAAGCTCAACTGGAGTCAATGTTCTCTGTATTGGTTGTTCATTTTTCTTTAGTTTTGCGTTTTTTGTGAATCTAAGGATATAACCCAGATTTCTCTGCAATCTCCTGAAGGAATTTTAATGTTGAATTTTATATACAAAATCCTCAGAATGCACGGTACTAATTACAAGCGACTTATTTTTCTTCTGTTCGATGTCACATATTATACGTCGAGTAAATTTAACTGGCCACTTTTCTTCTTTTCCATGTAAAAATAGTGGCCCATGGAACCATAAGATGCTGTCCCGAAGTTTTTTGGCTGATGTACCTCTGGAAATTATGCCGACTGGATTATTCTGTGATGGAACGTGCCGCCATTGATCGGTTATCGTGAGTGACTGAATTGTGGCTACAGGGTTGGCAACAAAGGTGTTGTATAGAGTTGATTGCGTGTTTATCCAAGACAATACAATTTCGGAGTCAGTCCATAAGTAAATTGACTGATTAGTGATCTGTAAATCTGTCTTAATTCTTTGTGTTAATGGGGCAGCTATGACTGCTGCGCATAGCTCAAGACGAAGAAAAGTTTGTTGTTTCAATGGAGCCACTCTGCTTTTTGCAGAGAGCAACTGTACAATAATTCGGCCAGCCTTCAGCGTGGCACGAAGGTACGCCGCTGCGCCAAATGCCTTTTCGGAAGCATCCGCAAAGTTGAGAGGGGGTTGTGAGTTCTCCCTTGTAAATGTGGCGTGGGATTTCCAGATTATTTAAATTATCACAGTCAGTTCTGAATGAGTTCCAAACATCTTTGAGATTTTCTGGAAGAGGATCGTCCCACTCCATCTTTTGGTGCCATAAATGTTGAATAAAGATGATTGCTCTGACAACAAATGGTGCCAATAGTCCAATAGGATCGAATACCCTTGCGAGGTCCGAAGTCGCAGTGCGTTTTTTAATTGCCTGATTTTAAGTTAACTTAGCTTTAATCCTCAGATGATCTGATTTCGGATGCCATGAAAGGCCCAATGTTTTTATTATTTCACAGTTATTGTTGGTGAAATCAAGGTTTACCTCCTGATCACCTAATGGAATCTTCTTTAGCAACAGTGGATGGTTTGCACACCATTTTTTCAACTGAAGACCGTGAGTTTTTAGTATTGTTATGAGCTCATCCTGAATTTTAATAGCAGTACTAAGATGGTCGTCAACATAAAAATTATCTTTTAGAAACTGTGCTCCGTATGGATAGTTGACCGTGTTTTTACCTTCAATTCTTTGCAAGCACCTTGTTGCGAGGTATGGTGCTGCTCTTGTCCCATACGTTACTGTATTTAATTTGAAGTAACTTATGGAAAGTTTTGGGTCATCTCTCCAAATAATTAGTTGGTATTGATGATCATCAGAGTTCACTAAAATCTGTTTGTACATTTTCTCGATGTCGGTTGTAAAGACAAATCTTCTCAGTCGAAAACAAAGCAATATGGATAATAGCTCACTCTGCACCGTTGGGCCAGCGTTCATTAAATCGTTCAAGGAGAAACCTGACGATGTTTTTGCCAATGCGTCGAATACAACTCTTCATTTCGTTGTAGTACTATCGGGTTTTAAGACACAGTGATGTGGAATGAAATATCTAGGATGTTCGATGGCATCAATGTTTACTTTTTGCATGTGCCCAAGTTCCTCATATTCTGTCATAAACTGTGCATATTGGGACTGGGTCTGTTTGTTCTTTGAGAGTCGCCGCTCCAGTGCCAAAAATCTGTTGTAAGCGGCTGTGTGCGAGTTCCCTAATACTGAATGGTTTTCTCTAAATGGAATGCGGACTACAAAGCGACCTTCCTGATTAATATGTACATGCTGATTAAAATATAGCTCACACAGCTTGTCTGCAGGTGAAAGTAATTTTTTACCAGTTTGACCTTCATCTAACTTCCAGAGTTGTTCTATGGTCTCTTCCAACGAAGCGGTGCGGTTGAATATTGCGCACGTTTCTTTTAAAGACTTGGAGAGTTTTATATTGTACCATCCACAATCCAAGAATTATATTCTTTAATAAGGGTAGATTGTTCCTTAACCGTATGGTTTCACCTTGCATAATTCTATAAAAGAATTCTGCTCCCAGAACATCTATATTTCCCTGTTTGTGAAATTGTAGATCTGCCAATGGGATATTGTTTGGAATATTCCATGTAGATATCTCAATATGTTGATCTGGTTGTGGAGGTACAATGCTTGGAAGAACATATGCTTCAAAGTTTTTTAAGATTTACACGATAATGAGATCTTTTTTGTGTTTTACCAATACCATCAATGCAGAGTGACGCTTCTATTGAAGAAATTGATAGGTTTTGAATAACACGTTTCGAGACCAGATTTACTTGTGATCCGGAATCAAGTATGGCTCTAAATTCGCCTGATGAGCTATTAGGAACATTAATAATTACTTTTTCTCTTACCAAAAGTACATAGTCCTGGCGCCCGCCTGATGGATTAGTAGCTGCTGATGATATTGCCGCTGTATTACTCAAGGAGGTAGATAGCGATTTCGGATATACCTTATTCGTTGTGGTATTGCCAGAACTTTTCTTTTCTAAGTAAAGTGTTGTGTTTTTTCTCACATTTTCTGCAGCTACTTGCAGTGCAGGTTTTCGAACCGTGATCAATTCCGCAGCAATTCACACATAAACCTTGACGTTGTACCCAGCGTAATCGTTCTACTTCTGATAGTTGCAAGAAGTTGCTGCAGTGATATAGTTTGTGGTCACTGTTATTGCACAATCTGCATGTGCTATTGTTTGTTTTATTGGAAGTTATAACTGTTGATACCCCTATATGTGTCGGTTTTTCCCTTGGAACAACTGCCTCTAAGAATTGGAATTGAAATTCCGAGAATGATAAAATTTCAGTGATGACTGGCGCATTCCTTGGATTAGTCAATGACTGCATATATCTGACGTGAATGTTCTTGTCGAGTTTTCTAATCAGTAACTGTATTAGAATTGCATCCCAAGATGATATCGAAATTCCCAAATTACTAAGTGCAAGCAAGCACTCCTTTGTAGTATCATGAAACAGCTTGATCGATGATGCCGTTGACGTTACTGAAGGCTGGTTTAGCATTTTGTCTTTTGATGTTCAGCTTCTCCTAACAAATTGTTCTTTAAGTACCACATCTTCTGAACGGCGGAAATTGGTTGCTTATCCACCATTTCAGAAAATAAGTCATGAAACTGTCCCCATTTGAGGTAGTTGCCATCGAATTTGGGTATAGTCAATTTTGGTAGATGTACAGTGCCAGTATTTATTGCGACAGGCATTATGTCTCTATGTTGGTTATGGGCAATATTTTGTTTTAATTTGTCAGCTTCAACGGAAAGATTGATTAAACTTATATTTGTTGTATTTTACCTTTGGTGGTTAGAAACGTTCTTCTAGAAAAACACGTTATCACTTTGCGTATTAATTATGAACCGAAAAGAAGTCTTTATTCTATCAAGCCACGCTGCGAAGTGCCGCGCAGTATGTTTACAAAATGTCACTCTTGACATTACAATCCATTAGCGGGCGAGCTTACACTACATCTCCCCTTTTTTCTCTTTGTTTTTGTTTTTTTTGCTTATCCTTACTATACATATTTAATTGTTTTTCAATACTATTTTTTTTTTTTTTTATAAATTTGTAATTCTTACGATACTACGCAATTTGTTTTTTTTTTCAATTCATGTTTGTTTTTTTTTTGTATTTTAAATTTACTATACAATTTTTTTTTTTTTAATTTCTTACGATACTATAAAATTTTTTTTTTGTTTAAATTCATTTTTGTTTTTTTTTCTTGTATTTTAAATTTACTATACAATTTTTTTTTTTAATTTCTTACGATACTATAAATTTTTTTTTTTTATTTAAATTCATTTTTGTTTTTTGTATTTTAAATTTACTTACGAATCTATACAATTTTTTTTTTTTTAATTTCTTACGATACTATACAATTTTTTTTGTTTAAATTCATTTTTGTTTTTGTATTTTAAGTTTACTATACATTTTTAATTTTGTTTCGATACTATACAATTTTTTTAATTTCTTACGATACTATACAATTTTTTTTTGTTTAAATTCATTTTTGTTTTTTTTTTGTGGTTTAGTAAATGACATAATCTTTTAACCAAGGCGGTTTATTTCTCTGCCTACCTACTCGTGTTGAGGAACCAGCTTCGGGACTTTCTCCAGAAGACGATAACTCTGTAGGTGGATTGGTTGGATCATTTGTTAAGTCTCTATCCGAATTAGTTTCGACTATATAATCCTCAGTTGGATTATAGATCTCCTCAGAATCATACAAATGATCTGTACCTCTATTTTGCACTGTAATTAGGTACCACCTATTTCTTCTATACGTTACTCTATCCGCCTCAACCAAATATGATCGTGGTTCGTTCAGTTTTTTCACCACCCTACCATATTTTCGTAAATCTACGATCCATACTCTATCCCCTTTTCTTAGCTCCGACAGATCTTTAGTTCTGTGTCTTTTATTGTAATTTGCTATTTGTTTTTTCTTAACTTTAAGTTCATTCTCTATTACTTTCCTATTATTCTCTAGTTCTAATAAACTTGGTAAAATTGGAACTAATGATTTTATTTTTCGACCTAACATTAATTCCATTTGCCAAAGGGGTTACACGGTAGTTGAGAAGACCTTCATGAATGTCTTTGCACTTCTTTATTAACACTTTTGCAACTTTCACCGCTGCTTCGGCAGCACCATTCGACTGGCTGTAGTAAGGGCTACTTGTGACGTGCCTAAAATGGTATTTCATAGCGAACTGTCTGAATTTTGATTAAAATTGTGGACCGTTGTCAGTCCTGCATGTAGAACAAATACCAAACCGTGAAAAAATTCTTTAACTTTTTCTATTATAATGTCCTCATTCGTGGACGTTAATGGGAAGAACTCGAAGTAGCGTGAATTTTCTCCATTGGTGGAGTTGGTAAGTGATCATTTCTGAATGTTTCTTTTCTGTTGTGCCGTTCTTCGATACAGTTAGGACAGTTCTGTGGTGAGCTTTATTTGTGAACCTTATAGTTTTTATCTTATATGTTGTAGGAAAAGGGTTTGAGTATTATCTTAGCACTCCTGCCGCTTTTTGCCAGCGTTTTCACGCCGATTTTGGAATCAAAGAAAAACAATTGCCTGTCAATATGATTCTGATTTTATTTAACTTATTCTCTAGCTTATATACTAAACTTATGTCTATTCAGCCAAATTCGATTTGGCCTTGACTTTGTATTTTGATATTGCTTAATGGAATATGTGTGGGAAAACAATTAGTCTTTAATGTGTAAGTATGTAAACTTTATATGAAAACAAAATTTATTCTAAATATAAAAAACATAATTGCAACGTGAGTGGTTTCATGTTCATGGTCAGAAAAATGTGTGAGAAATTTATTTTAGGCTAGTTTTTGCTGACAACAGTGAAAAATAAAAGAAATGAACAAATGAATGAAGTGTGTAATAATTGTTTACATTTTGTGTTAAAAGGGTGGTACATAATTATGTGTATACCACACCCTTATCCTTTTTAATTTGGGAATTATTAAAAATAAGTAGGTGGTATGTTTATATATATTAAACTTATATTAATTGTAAAAATAATTATCGATTTATACTAAAGTATATATATATTAAAAAATTTTTACTTAAAGTATTTTTTTAACATATTCTTATGAATTGTTTTCAATTTTAGGTTTTCTGTTCCTATAACTACATTTACATTATCTATGTCTATTACTTTGTATGGACCCTTATATGGTCTTTCAGATTTCCTCCTATTTCCGATCTTAACCAGAACCAAGTCTCCTATTGCAAGGTCTATTTTGTTCTGCTTAATTTTTGATTCTAATTGTCTTTTTGTTTTTGCCCTTAAAATCAATTCACGTGCTTTTTCTAGTGAAAAACGCAGTCTAGCTGTCAGTTCATTGGTGTAGTTGTCAAAATCATAGATTTTCCGTGGTTTCTTCAATTCGTCACTTGGCAGTCTGGGTAGTTTACCAAATAGTAGTTCAAATGGTGAATAGTCAGTGTCAACGTTTGGTGTCGTATTAAAAGCAAATAAAAAATATGGTATCCACTCATGCCAATTTGCATCTTCCACGAAATTCAGAAAGTACTCGTTTAGAACGCGGTGATTACGTTCCACTGTGCCCAGTGTCTCGTGATGGTATGGGGTTGAGAAAGATTGGTTTATTTTTAGTAATTCACAAATCTCCTTCATTAGCTCATTTGTAAATTCAGTACCTCTGTCTGTTTTAAGAACGTTGAATAAGCCGTACTTCAAAATTACCTGTTCCACTAGAGTTCTGGCTACCGTCTTTGCGTCCTTGGACTCAATAGGATGAGCAACTACATACATAGTCAATTCACACTGCATCGTCAGTATATATCGAAAATTTTTAGATGGTCGCAAAGGTCCGACTGTATCGACCGTAACAATGTCGAAACTATCTGTTGGCGTGTCTGTTATGTTTAAAGGTTCTTTGGTATGTTTATGTTGTTTACTCTTTTGACATGGATTGCATGTCCTTACATAGTTTTTGACCATTTTACTCATATTCTTCCATATATATCTTTGTTTTAATTTAGATAATGTCTTTTTGACTCCGAAATGTCCGCTGTGTGGCGCATTATGAAATTCTTCGATCAATCTATATTGTCTTATACTTTCAGTTATTCTTTTTGGCATCTTATAAATTATTATTTTAATGTTGTTATTCTTCAGATTGTTATATTTTTCTTTTAATTTCTCGGCCGTTATATATTTAAATATTTCATCGTCATCATATAGTACGTACTCTTTTATTTTCAAATTTTTTAACTTCAACAAAAGTTTCTCCATAAATGTTTCGGAAAACATAGGATTTTCGCTTTCGCCACATATTATATTCGTAATATTGGTATTTGATGCATCTATCTTTCCATATTTTATATTTTTTACTTCTTCGTGCTGCAGCTTATCACTATATATAAATTTTATTCTCTGAAGCTTCTTAATATCATTAATTGACGTGCATTCCCACATATGGAGGTGATCAGTCTCTTGCGGAGATATGCCGTTCTTTTTTCTTTTCTGTTCTATTATTCCGTTGATATCTCGGTTAACCTTTCCGCGCGTTATTGCCAATGTTCTTTTTTCTTTTTCATCAATACAGATTAGAATCATGTCCTTTAAAATTTGCGAATTTATTTCAATTCTTGATAATGCGTCTGCGTTTACATTATTTGAACCTTTTCTATATACAATATCAAAGTTATAGTCTGATAATTCCAGTCTAATTCTAGTTAACTTTGAGGATGGATTTTTATGGGAAAACAGTGCAATGAGGGGTCTATGGTCTGTTATTACAGTAAATTTTCTTCCATATAAATATGGTCTAAAAAATTGTATTCCCCAATAAATTCCCAGTAGTTCCTTTTCAATAACCGATTTGTTCCTCTCATGCTTATTCAATGACTTGCTTGCGTAGGATATAGGTAAGTCGTAACCTATTTCACCTTGTGATAGTATTGCTCCTAAAGCCACGCTTGAAGCATCTGTAGTCAGTATGAATGGTTCGTCAAAATTTGGATATTGTAGTATAGGTGGGTTCTTCAGTTTGTATCTTAATGCGTCAAATGCCCTTTGACAATCTTCTGTCCATTCAAATTTTACTTTTTTCCTCAGCAGATTGTTTAGACAACTGGCCGTTTTGGCAAAGTCCGGTATAAATCGTCTATAATAATTACAAAATGCCACAAATCTTCTTACGTCATCTGCATTCTGTGGGACTGGGTATTGGTCGATTACCTTGTATTTTGATGGATCAGTTTTAATGCCGTTCCTTGTAATCAAATGACCCAAATATATTACCTCGGGTTTCAAAAAGCAACATTTTTCAGCATTCAGTTTCAGATTATATTGTTCAAGTCTTTTAAATACTTTTATAAGATTCTCATTGTGGTGTTTCAAACTACATCCAAAAACGATAATGTCATCGACATATAGAAATGCTTCTGATTCCATGCCAGCCAACGCTATCGTCAACATTCTCTGAAAGCTGTTTGAAGATATTTTTAGGCCAAAAGGAAGTCTATTATATTGGTAATGACCATCGGCAGTGGAAAATGCCGTCATTGGTCGTGAATCTATATCCAATGCGATTTGATGGAACGAACTTGTCATATCAAGAGTCGAAAAATACCTTGCACGTCCTAGTCTGTCCAAAATATCCTCAAGTCTTGTTAATGGGAATTTGTCATTTACTATCTTATCATTCAAACGTCTGTAATCCACAACTAAGCGCCATTTTGTTATCTCATCTTGTCCCTTTTTAGGCACTAATAGTAATGGTGAATTGTATGGGCTCACTGACGGTTCAATGATATTTTGTTTTAGAAGTCCTTGCACTTGTCTGTTTATTTCCGTTGTTTGTGTTTGGGGTAGGCGGTAATTCTTTATATATACTGGTGTGTTATCTTTAAGCTCGATATTTTGTGTGTAAAAATTATTTGTCGTCAGGGGTTCACCCTCGAGATGGAATATTTTCTGGTATTGTTTTAATATATTGTACATAGTTTGTTTGTTATTTTTATCAAAATCGTGAAAATTTACAGCGTTCAGTATTTTCTGAAATCTTGGTTTGGAGTACTCTGTGCTTTCCTGTGGGCAAGTCTTAAAAATATTATAATGTCTTAATGGAGTTAAAGAGAGTTCTAGGTCTGATAGAGCTGCTGGTTGTTCTGTTGTATTTAAAATTTTCACATGTCGATATCCCTTTCCTGGTATTATTGTGTTTGCTACAAAAATTCCATTCTTTAGTTCCCTATTGCATATAACACTATCTTCATCTATTTCGATATTGATTGGTACTATCTTTTCGCTTCTTGGTGGTATTATTACTCTGTGTAATTGTCCCATATTTACTTCTATTGGAATTGTTATATTGTCTTCATTTATGTAGGCGTTCATGGTGTGTCTGTCGTAATCTATTATACAGTTGTATTTGTAAAAAAAATCCATTCCTAAAATCCCATCCGTCTCTATTGGAAAGTCATCCTCGACCAAACAAAATTTATGCTTTATGTTCTGTTCCCCTACCATTAATTCTAGTTCGGCTGAACCAATAGCATTTATATGGTCTTTTGTTATACCTTTTAATTTGTATGTGTTTTCTCTTATTATATCATAATTATATATAACATGTTCCTTACATAAAGAGATGTCGGAACCTGTGTCCACTAAGAAAGTTAATTTATAAGGAATGTGCCTAATGGATATATAAACGAAATTTGAAGTATTTGTGTTAATTGTATGAATTTCTAATTTTCCCTTTTCGGAGATTCTTGTTGAGTCTCCGGGGTTTCTCCATTTCCCTGGATTATGCGAACGTTTGGAAAGTTACGTCTCTGATTGCTATGGTTAAAGTTCCTGTTGTTTCTATTAAACGAAGTATTATGGTTGCAGTCAACATGTGGGCTTCTATTGTAATTAGTATTATTTCCGTTCCTATTGTTATTGTTGTTATGATTATAGTTTCTATTGTATCTGTTCTGAGATGGGTTAAAATTTTGCCTTCTTGTAACATTGTGTGTATTTTGTTTGTAGTTTCTGTTTCTAATATTGCCATAGTCATTATTGTTACGTTTTCTGTCGCTTATGTGGAAAATTTTCAAAGAGTTTGTTGCCTGTATTAGTCTTTCTTGTGTACTGGCAACCTCGTATGCCTGTGCTAGTGTTTTAGGTTGGGCTGCGACTACTGCTGTTCTAATATTTTCTTGTAAACCCTCTTGAAATGTCTCTAGTGCCAATCTTTCATTCATCATTCTAATAGTAGATTGTGCTATTTCATTTGAATTTTCACCTAAATCTGTGAATTGTACAAGTGTTAATTCTGTTATTAGTGTATTTATCTTGTCCCTATATCCTGACACGGTACCTTTCTGTCGGGTATTTCTGATTTCCGAATGGAGACAACCGGCTGTTTTTGTTGGTTTAAAATTTGTGGATAACGATTTTTTTAATTCGCTTAAGGTTTTTGGTATACCTTGTGTCAATAATAGGTTCCTAACTCTGTCATTTAATTTGATGGCTGTTACGTATTTTATGAGGTTGATTTTACCTTGTTCGGTTAAGTCATTATGAACCATTTCCACCATTGAAAGAAATATGTCAAGATGTGTCGGTTTTCCGTCAAATGTCGGAATAGTGTCTGAAGCTTTTTTACTATCAAAGTCGGACATGTTTGGGCTTGTAGATGATAAGGTGGAATGTTCCTGTAGAAGTTCAATTGCAGTTATCTTTAATATTTCGTATTCCTTGATTTTCTTTTCCCTTAATTGTGTTGGTAAATATCCTACTAGTTTTCCGAATTCTTTATTGAGGTGGTTAATTAAATTATATTTTTCTTTTATAGTCTCCTTTGTGTATTTTCTAACTCTTGATTTCTTTGCATTTGTTATTAGTGTTTGAATTTCATTAAAAATTTTGTCCATAAGTAATGGAAATTTATATCTATTTATTTGTATTTATTATGCATTTTACAAAATTTAAATTCTTATGTTCTAATTGTTGTTAGTACTATTTCTGATTGCTTGTTTCTTTATATAATTTTTTAAAAATAGCCAAGCTCCTAGCAATATTATTATAACTAAAAATATAACTATTATGTCTACACTTAGTGCTACCTTATTATCATTTATGGCATACGCGCTGGATTGTTGGTTTACGTGGGTGTCAGCCAGTCCCATTGCTTCGATATTTGTTAGAACTTGTTCCAGTCGGTCTTCTTGGGTAATTTTAAATGTTGTAAGCATTAAGCTTTTTTCCAACCAGTCTTGTTTAATTCCTGGAGTTTCTTTATTAACTTTCTCTTTTGGCGCCCTTTTGAAATGTTAATAACTTGTTGTAATTCTATGCAACTTCTCTCGTGGCGTTTTTTGTTGCCTCCTCTCTTTTTTTTTTGGCTTCTCCGGCTGTTGTTCTTCTCTAAATTGTTTTATATTATCCCTGTACACCTTTTGTCGTTCTCTATATTGCCGTAATGTGATGGGTTTAGGACCCGCTTCTTTGGGTGTAGGGATGTATTGTGGTGGTTGTTCGGTGCTATTCCCTATAGATTTGGGGATGTATTCATTTGCCAGATCTTCCCACTTTTGAAATATTTGGTCAATCTCTTCCTTGGAAGTCATCAGAAATTGGACTATTAAAAAAATTTTGCAGGATCACGAAAAATTTAGCAGGATCACGAAAAATTTCGCAGGATCGCCATGTGGTGAGCTTTATTTGTGAACCTTATAGTTTTTATCTTATATGTTGTAGGAAAAGGGTTTGAGTATTATCTTAGCACTCCTGCCGCTTTTTGCCAGCGTTTTCACGCCGATTTTGGAATCAAAGAAAAACAATTGCCTGTCAATATGATTCTGATTTTATTTAACTTATTCTCTAGCTTATATACTAAACTTATGTCTATTCAGCCAAATTCGATTTGGCCTTGACTTTGTATTTTGATATTGCTTAATGGAATATGTGTGGGAAAACAATTAGTCTTTAATGTGTAAGTATGTAAACTTTATATGAAAACAAAATTTATTCTAAATATAAAAAACATAATTGCAACGTGAGTGGTTTCATGTTCATGGTCAGAAAAATGTGTGAGAAATTTATTTTAGGCTAGTTTTTGCTGACAACAGTGAAAAATAAAAGAAATGAACAAATGAATGAAGTGTGTAATAATTGTTTACATTTTGTGTTAAAAGGGTGGTACATAATTATGTGTATACCACACCCTTATCCTTTTTAATTTGGGAATTATTAAAAATAAGTAGGTGGTATGTTTATATATATTAAACTTATATTAATTGTAAAAATAATTATCGATTTATACTAAAGTATATATATATTAAAAAATTTTTACTTAAAGTATTTTTTTAACATATTCTTATGAATTGTTTTCAATTTTAGGTTTTCTGTTCCTATAACTACATTTACATTATCTATGTCTATTACTTTGTATGGACCCTTATATGGTCTTTCAGATTTCCTCCTATTTCCGATCTTAACCAGAACCAAGTCTCCTATTGCAAGGTCTATTTTGTTCTGCTTAATTTTTGATTCTAATTGTCTTTTTGTTTTTGCCCTTAAAATCAATTCACGTGCTTTTTCTAGTGAAAAACGCAGTCTAGCTGTCAGTTCATTGGTGTAGTTGTCAAAATCATAGATTTTCCGTGGTTTCTTCAATTCGTCACTTGGCAGTCTGGGTAGTTTACCAAATAGTAGTTCAAATGGTGAATAGTCAGTGTCAACGTTTGGTGTCGTATTAAAAGCAAATAAAAAATATGGTATCCACTCATGCCAATTTGCATCTTCCACGAAATTCAGAAAGTACTCGTTTAGAACGCGGTGATTACGTTCCACTGTGCCCAGTGTCTCGTGATGGTATGGGGTTGAGAAAGATTGGTTTATTTTTAGTAATTCACAAATCTCCTTCATTAGCTCATTTGTAAATTCAGTACCTCTGTCTGTTTTAAGAACGTTGAATAAGCCGTACTTCAAAATTACCTGTTCCACTAGAGTTCTGGCTACCGTCTTTGCGTCCTTGGACTCAATAGGATGAGCAACTACATACTTAGTCAATTCACACTGCATCGTCAGTATATATCGAAAATTTTTAGATGGTCGCAAAGGTCCGACTGTATCGACCGTAACAATGTCGAAACTATCTGTTGGCGTGTCTGTTATGTTTAAAGGTTCTTTGGTATGTTTATGTTGTTTACTCTTTTGACATGGATTGCATGTCCTTACATAGTTTTTGACCATTTTACTCATATTCTTCCATATATATCTTTGTTTTAATTTAGATAATGTCTTTTTGACTCCGAAATGTCCGCTGTGTGGCGCATTATGAAATTCTTCGATCAATCTATATTGTCTTATACTTTCAGTTATTCTTTTTGGCATCTTATAAATTATTATTTTAATGTTGTTATTCTTCAGATTGTTATATTTTTCTTTTAATTTCTCGGCCGTTATATATTTAAATATTTCATCGTCATCATATAGTACGTACTCTTTTATTTTCAAATTTTTTAACTTCAACAAAAGTTTCTCCATAAATGTTTCGGAAAACATAGGATTTTCGCTTTCGCCACATATTATATTCGTAATATTGGTATTTGATGCATCTATCTTTCCATATTTTATATTTTTTACTTCTTCGTGCTGCAGCTTATCACTATATATAAATTTTATTCTCTGAAGCTTCTTAATATCATTAATTGACGTGCATTCCCACATATGGAGGTGATCAGTCTCTTGCGGAGATATGCCGTTCTTTTTTCTTTTCTGTTCTATTATTCCGTTGATATCTCGGTTAACCTTTCCGCGCGTTATTGCCAATGTTCTTTTTTCTTTTTCATCAATACAGATTGGAATCATGTCCTTTAAAATTTGCGAATTTATTTCAATTCTTGATAATGCGTCTGCGTTTACATTATTTGAACCTTTTCTATATACAATATCAAAGTTATAGTCTGATAATTCCAGTCTAATTCTAGTTAACTTTGAGGATGGATTTTTATGGGAAAACAGTGCAATGAGGGGTCTATGGTCTGTTATTACAGTAAATTTTCTTCCATATAAATATGGTCTAAAAAATTGTATTCCCCAATAAATTCCCAGTAGTTCCTTTTCAATAACCGATTTGTTCCTCTCATGCTTATTCAATGACTTGCTTGCGTAGGATATAGGTAAGTCGTAACCTATTTCACCTTGTGATAGTATTGCTCCTAAAGCCACGCTTGAAGCATCTGTAGTCAGTATGAATGGTTCGTCAAAATTTGGATATTGTAGTATAGGTGGGTTCTTCAGTTTGTATCTTAATGCGTCAAATGCCCTTTGACAATCTTCTGTCCATTCAAATTTTACTTTTTTCCTCAGCAGATTGTTTAGACAACTGGCCGTTTTGGCAAAGTCCGGTATAAATCGTCTATAATAATTACAAAATGCCACAAATCTTCTTACGTCATCTGCATTCTGTGGGACTGGGTATTGGTCGATTACCTTGTATTTTGATGGATCAGTTTTAATGCCGTTCCTTGTAATCAAATGACCCAAATATATTACCTCGGGTTTCAAAAAGCAACATTTTTCAGCATTCAGTTTCAGATTATATTGTTCAAGTCTTTTAAATACTTTTATAAGATTCTCATTGTGGTGTTTCAAACTACATCCAAAAACGATAATGTCATCGACATATAGAAATGCTTCTGATTCCATGCCAGCCAACGCTATCGTCAACATTCTCTGAAAGCTGTTTGAAGATATTTTTAGGCCAAAAGGAAGTCTATTATATTGGTAATGACCATCGGCAGTGGAAAATGCCGTCATTGGTCGTGAATCTATATCCAATGCGATTTGATGGAACGAACTTGTCATATCAAGAGTCGAAAAATACCTTGCACGTCCTAGTCTGTCCAAAATATCCTCAAGTCTTGTTAATGGGAATTTGTCATTTACTATCTTATCATTCAAACGTCTGTAATCCACAACTAAGCGCCATTTTGTTATCTCATCTTGTCCCTTTTTAGGCACTAATAGTAATGGTGAATTGTATGGGCTCACTGACGGTTCAATGATATTTTGTTTTAGAAGTCCTTGCACTTGTCTGTTTATTTCCGTTGTTTGTGTTTGGGGTAGGCGGTAATTCTTTATATATACTGGTGTGTTATCTTTAAGCTCGATATTTTGTGTGTAAAAATTATTTGTCGTCAGGGGTTCACCCTCGAGATGGAATATTTTCTGGTATTGTTTTAATATATTGTACATAGTTTGTTTGTTATTTTTATCAAAATCGTGAAAATTTACAGCGTTCAGTATTTTCTGAAATCTTGGTTTGGAGTACTCTGTGCTTTCCTGTGGGCAAGTCTTAAAAATATTATAATGTCTTAATGGAGTTAAAGAGAGTTCTAGGTCTGATAGAGCTGCTGGTTGTTCTGTTGTATTTAAAATTTTCACATGTCGATATCCCTTTCCTGGTATTATTGTGTTTGCTACAAAAATTCCATTCTTTAGTTCCCTATTGCATATAACACTATCTTCATCTATTTCGATATTGATTGGTACTATCTTTTCGCTTCTTGGTGGTATTATTACTCTGTGTAATTGTCCCATATTTACTTCTATTGGAATTGTTATATTGTCTTCATTTATGTAGGCGTTCATGGTGTGTCTGTCGTAATCTATTATACAGTTGTATTTGTAAAAAAAATCCATTCCTAAAATCCCATCCGTCTCTATTGGAAAGTCATCCTCGACCAAACAAAATTTATGCTTTATGTTCTGTTCCCCTACCATTAATTCTAGTTCGGCTGAACCAATAGCATTTATATGGTCTTTTGTTATACCTTTTAATTTGTATGTGTTTTCTCTTATTATATCATAATTATATATAACATGTTCCTTACATAAAGAGATGTCGGAACCTGTGTCCACTAAGAAAGTTAATTTATAAGGAATGTGCCTAATGGATATATAAACGAAATTTGAAGTATTTGTGTTAATTGTATGAATTTCTAATTTTCCCTTTTCGGAGATTCTTGTTGAGTCTCCGGGGTTTCTCCATTTCCCTGGATTATGCGAACGTTTGGAAAGTTACGTCTCTGATTGCTATGGTTAAAGTTCCTGTTGTTTCTATTAAACGAAGTATTATGGTTGCAGTCAACATGTGGGCTTCTATTGTAATTAGTATTATTTCCGTTCCTATTGTTATTGTTGTTATGATTATAGTTTCTATTGTATCTGTTCTGAGATGGGTTAAAATTTTGCCTTCTTGTAACATTGTGTGTATTTTGTTTGTAGTTTCTGTTTCTAATATTGCCATAGTCATTATTGTTACGTTTTCTGTCGCTTATGTGGAAAATTTTCAAAGAGTTTGTTGCCTGTATTAGTCTTTCTTGTGTACTGGCAACCTCGTATGCCTGTGCTAGTGTTTTAGGTTGGGCTGCGACTACTGCTGTTCTAATATTTTCTTGTAAACCCTCTTGAAATGTCTCTAGTGCCAATCTTTCATTCATCATTCTAATAGTAGATTGTGCTATTTCATTTGAATTTTCACCTAAATCTGTGAATTGTACAAGTGTTAATTCTGTTATTAGTGTATTTATCTTGTCCCTATATCCTGACACGGTACCTTTCTGTCGGGTATTTCTGATTTCCGAATGGAGACAACCGGCTGTTTTTGTTGGTTTAAAATTTGTGGATAACGATTTTTTTAATTCGCTTAAGGTTTTTGGTATACCTTGTGTCAATAATAGGTTCCTAACTCTGTCATTTAATTTGATGGCTGTTACGTATTTTATGAGGTTGATTTTACCTTGTTCGGTTAAGTCATTATGAACCATTTCCACCATTGAAAGAAATATGTCAAGATGTGTCGGTTTTCCGTCAAATGTCGGAATAGTGTCTGAAGCTTTTTTACTATCAAAGTCGGACATGTTTGGGCTTGTAGATGATAAGGTGGAATGTTCCTGTAGAAGTTCAATTGCAGTTATCTTTAATATTTCGTATTCCTTGATTTTCTTTTCCCTTAATTGTGTTGGTAAATATCCTACTAGTTTTCCGAATTCTTTATTGAGGTGGTTAATTAAATTATATTTTTCTTTTATAGTCTCCTTTGTGTATTTTCTAACTCTTGATTTCTTTGCATTTGTTATTAGTGTTTGAATTTCATTAAAAATTTTGTCCATAAGTAATGGAAATTTATATCTATTTATTTGTATTTATTATGCATTTTACAAAATTTAAATTCTTATGTTCTAATTGTTGTTAGTACTATTTCTGATTGCTTGTTTCTTTATATAATTTTTTAAAAATAGCCAAGCTCCTAGCAATATTATTATAACTAAAAATATAACTATTATGTCTACACTTAGTGCTACCTTATTATCATTTATGGCATACGCGCTGGATTGTTGGTTTACGTGGGTGTCAGCCAGTCCCATTGCTTCGATATTTGTTAGAACTTGTTCCAGTCGGTCTTCTTGGGTAATTTTAAATGTTGTAAGCATTAAGCTTTTTTCCAACCAGTCTTGTTTAATTCCTGGAGTTTCTTTATTAACTTTCTCTTTTGGCGCCCTTTTGAAATGTTAATAACTTGTTGTAATTCTATGCAACTTCTCTCGTGGCGTTTTTTGTTGCCTCCTCTCTTTTTTTTTTGGCTTCTCCGGCTGTTGTTCTTCTCTAAATTGTTTTATATTATCCCTGTACACCTTTTGTCGTTCTCTATATTGCCGTAATGTGATGGGTTTAGGACCCGCTTCTTTGGGTGTAGGGATGTATTGTGGTGGTTGTTCGGTGCTATTCCCTATAGATTTGGGGATGTATTCATTTGCCAGATCTTCCCACTTTTGAAATATTTGGTCAATCTCTTCCTTGGAAGTCATCAGAAATTGGACTATTAAAAAAATTTTGCAGGATCACGAAAAATTTAGCAGGATCACGAAAAATTTCGCAGGATCGCCATGTGGTGAGCTTTATTTGTGAACCTTATAGTTTTTATCTTATATGTTGTAGGAAAAGGGTTTGAGTATTATCTTAGCACTCCTGCCGCTTTTTGCCAGCGTTTTCACGCCGATTTTGGAATCAAAGAAAAACAATTGCCTGTCAATATGATTCTGATTTTATTTAACTTATTCTCTAGCTTATATACTAAACTTATGTCTATTCAGCCAAATTCGATTTGGCCTTGACTTTGTATTTTGATATTGCTTAATGGAATATGTGTGGGAAAACAATTAGTCTTTAATGTGTAAGTATGTAAACTTTATATGAAAACAAAATTTATTCTAAATATAAAAAACATAATTGCAACGTGAGTGGTTTCATGTTCATGGTCAGAAAAATGTGTGAGAAATTTATTTTAGGCTAGTTTTTGCTGACAACAGTGAAAAATAAAAGAAATGAACAAATGAATGAAGTGTGTAATAATTGTTTACATTTTGTGTTAAAAGGGTGGTACATAATTATGTGTATACCACAGTTCCTTACCAGATCCTCTAACTGAGAACTAATACCCAACCACCAAACCGAAGTCTGTGCTAGCCTACGACTCTTAGTAATTCCCTGATGTCCTGAGTGAATAAAACCAATCACCTCGTTCTGTAAGTCGGGAACCAAACCAAAAGTTTACAAATTAAATCCTGTTTTTGAGATTTTATTATCTTTTCCATGTAGTAGTCTTTCACTGGTAGATGACTTACTACAAAACGTACAAAAGCATCAGTTTCCATTGCTAGCTCCTGGGGCTCATCTGCCCGGCAAGGAAGAGGACTACGGGATAGAGCGTCAGCTATTTTCAAGTCTTTACCTGGAACGTATACTACTGAGTAATCGTAGCGCATTAGGCGCATTCTGAATCGCTGAAGTCTCGGTGTCAAAGTATCTAAGTGTTTTGTCTGCAAAATTTGCACTAATGGCTTATGGTCAGTTTCAAATATGACGTGAATACCCGTTATAAACTCTTCCATTTTCTCAGCTGCCCATGTTATACCTAAAGCTTCTCGTTCAATTTGAGCATAATGCTTTTCCGTTTCCGTCATGGTTCTCGAAATGTACGAAACCACTTGTTTCTCCCCCCGCTTATCTACTTGACAAAGACAGGCTCCTATGCCATAACAAGATGCGTCCGAACTGATAATAATTTGTCTTGAAGGGTCATAAAAAGCTAAAGTAGGCGATTGTGTCAGTCTATCCTTGATCTCAGAAAAAGCTTTCTCCTGAACTTTATCCCAAACAAATTCTCCCTTTCCAGTTAACACATTTATTGGTCCTAATAGTACAGAGCGGTTAGGAATAAACCGTGCCACGAAGTTCACCATTCCGAGAAAACGTTGGACCTCAGTTTTACTTTCGGGTTTGGGAAAGTCAACCATTGCCCTTATTCTTTCTGGATCAATAGAAATGCCATTTTCTGAGAGAACGTGACCTAAATAAGTTACTTGATTAACCCCAAAACACGACTTCTCCCTGTTGATAGTAATACCTTCATTATCCAGTCGAACTAAAACTTTCTTGAGTGTAGCGTCATGTTCGATTTGATCTCTCCCAAAAATCAAAATATCGTCCACATGTGATATGCAGTTACTTATTCCCTCTAGGACCTTATTAAATTTAGAGACAAAATATTTAGGTGCACAAGAAATACCAAAGGGTAACCTTTTGAAAACGAACCGTCCGAACGGGCATATAAAGCAAGTCAGTAATTGTTTTTCCCGATCCAGTTTAATTTGATAAAATCCTTTATTCGCGTCTATTTTCGAAAATATTTTCGCTTCCTTTATTCTAGCTAAGGAAAACTCAATTTTTGGCATAGGGTAATATGGCCTCATAACGGCCTTATTAAGCTGGGTATAGTCTACACACAGTCTTATTTGGTCTTTTTGCTTTGGAACAACTACGATGGGGCTTACCCATTCCGTAATCTCATCCATGCGTTCTATTATGTGCAATTCAAGTAATCTATCGATCTCCGTTTTAAGTTTGGGCAATAAGGGAATTGGTACCTTTCTTGGTATTGTTTGCACAAAAGGAGTCACATTGTCCTTTAACTTTATTTTTATTTCGCCCCTAAACTCCCTAATTTCACGGAAAAGTCTGGGAAAATTTTCCACTAACCTCAATGACGTATTCTCACTTTCATTCTGTGAGACACAAAAATTCTTCAAAATCGGAGACTCAAAAATATTTAGTTCTACTATCGCATCCCGCCCTAGAATAGGAATGCTAAGCCCTTCAACAATATAAACGTTAACTTTACATTGTCTGTTATCATAAATCAAAGTTGCCCTGGCCATACCTAAAACTTTCAAAGATTTACCATCCGGCCCTTTCAAAGTAGTGCGAGTGTGCAAGATGGTCAGCCTATGATCCCCTGGAACTAAACTTCTAGGGATGCAGACACAGTCTGCACCAGTATCTATAAGAAACTTAATTTCGTTCCCCAATTCAGCTATTTTACACTGTACGTACCACGATTCAATATTTGATCTACGAATATTTCCTGCGAAAAACTCATTTACTGTTCCGACCATGTAATCAACATTTGTATGATTCTGGGAGCTCGCTTCGTGATTTTCTATTGCAATTGAATTTAACTTTCTATTTGGCATTGTTTTAATTTCATTTTTTTTCTTACATACACTTGCAAAATGACCTCTCAATTTACAAATATTACAATTTTTTTCCGTGGCTGGACAATCTTTTCTGTTACGTGACTTGAAACCGCAATAACTACATCTATCGCATCTATTGTTTTTAATATAATTTTTAATATAATTATAGCTACCTTTACCACTAAACGTTGAGTCATTTTTACCACCCTGGTCTCTCTGTTGAACACTGCCTCTAGTTTTAACATATTTCTGCACTTTGAACACGTTCCTGTCATCCTTAATGACTTTTGTTTGCAACATCTGAACCTCTGCTTGTCGAGCCGTGTCTATTGCAATTTTCAACGTTAGATCTGTTTTCATCTGCATCTGCTCACTGACTTTCGTATTTTGCATCCCAACGACAATCCTGTCTCGAATTAATTCATCTTTCAGATTTCCATAACTGCATTTTTCAGCAAGAGCGTGTAAATCTGTGATAAATTCATCAACTGGTTCTCCGTGTCTTTGAACCCGTGAATTAAATCTGAAGCGTTCAAATATTGTATTTTTCCTTGGATTGAAATAGCTGTCAAATTTCGTTAGTGCTTCTGCTACAGTTGTTGGTGCAGAACCAAGTTGTAATAAAACCTCTTCGCTTTTCTCTCCCATTATGTAAAATAGTAAATCAATTTGTTCCTTCGCATCCTTAGTTGATTGTCCAGAAACGTTTATATACCGCTCGAACCTTTTCCGCCATTTGGGCCAATTTTCTGGAAGCGAAAAATTAAATGGTTCTGGAGGAGCGATGTTTGCCACAAAAATGCTTTCCATTTTTTGTTGTTTCTCCTTAGACATTACCTAACCACGTAAATTAAATTATTATGTAATTGTATGCAATTGAAAACACTATTAGTCGATCGCTATTTGCATTAAAAGTCGTGATTTATTTATTTTTCCTTCTTAAGTGTTCTTTTGTGTTTGGGGCTCTTTCGATTACAAATTTATTTGTTGTATTTTAATTTGTTTGGTTTATGGGTTTAATGTTGAAAAATTCTTTCTCTTATTATAATTTAGTTAATTTTTTTTTTTTTGTTGTCGAAAAATTTTTATTATAATTTAGTTAATTTTGTAATTTAAGTTTTACCGCTGCCACCATGTTGTATTTTACCTTTTGTGGTTAGAAACGTTCTTCTAGAAAAACACGTTATCACTTTGCTTATTAATTATCAACCGAAAAGAAGTCTTTATTCTATCAAGCCACGCTGCGAAGTGCCGCGCAGTATGTTTACAAAATGTCACTCTTGACATTACAATCCATTAGCGGGCGAGCTTACACTACAATATTCATCAAATCCTGTACTTTGTCATATTTTTCCTGTTTTAGGCCGACTGCAACTGGGTTGTCTAATTGCTCATGAGCCTCATCGTGTAGTGTCTCAATCTTAGCCCATAGCCTGTTGACTGTGGTAATATTTAACTCATAATATTATCGTCTGTCCTAGTTAATCTCCCTAAGAACCGTCTTAGAGCTGATAAACGGGCGTCTAACCTTCTTATGATACAGCTTGAGGATTCAACATTTTTGCTGCATTATGCTGTGGATTTAATTGTTCGGATATGAAAACTTCAGGATTATCGGCGGTTGGTTCTGATGTCTGTCTTTTGCTTGCTGGTAATGGCTTGATGCTGAGCTTGCTGATCTGAGACGTAAGATACTCAATTGTCTCATTGTACCTTTTGCCTATGGACCTGTGCAAGTCTTGGACAATATATGGATCGTTGGCTGATAGAGTATTGTCTCTTCTAATCGAGTTTTCTGTTCTGTCAAAGGCTTGCCACAATTCTACAAGTTCTTCATTTTTACCTTTGTGGAAGTCTAGCGTTCGTCGATCATATGGGGCCTTCTTGATGTTTGAAATAAGTCTTTCTATCTCAGTTGCCCTCCCTTGCTGCTGAGACATGAGACTTTCTAAGTTCGCCATGTTAGATTGTCCTTTTATGGGTTGCCGATTAAAGAAAATCAGACAAGGGGTGTTTCTCTACTAGGCGTCCTGCGATATTTTGAAGAGATTGCAAAATATTTGACTACAACTGCTGTGGTTTATGGCCTTTAGCTCCAGTACACTGGTAACACCCTCGCCGAGTGTTGAATTGTTGTCTAAAGACTGGCTGTCCTTAACATTTTCTGCGTGTTTTCTTTATTCTCCTATTTTTTTTTAAAGCTCCTTACCACTGGTGGGGGGAGGCTTTGTGTACGGTTGACGAGTAATAAAAAAGGTACGAATAAAGGACTATAGTAATTTTAGTTCAAACAGTGAGTCAGAACTAAATACTATTTTTATTTTCCTTTAATGTCTTTTTAATACTTGTAACTAAAAGACCTTATTTGAGTAATAGAGAATTGAATTCAATATCTTTGTGTATGGGTGCCGAATAATAATATTCGACGAATAAAAAATGTAAAAGGACTGTTGTCCTTGTTGATTGTTGGTGTATATATAGCCTATAAGGACTGTTGTCCTTACCGATGCGTGGTCACCAAAATTTGTATTGATTTCGATTAATATGATTCAAACCACACATAAATTTGGTCTGTATTAATCTTTTTCCCTCCTAATTGGTTTGCTCAGCTAGGAGTAGTTTTATTCAGAGATAGCTCAACTAGGAGCTTTGAAGGTAAAGAATAGATTCTTGTTTAACTACTGTGTCAATTTTTATTTTTCAGAACACTTAAGCTAAAATTTGTTAATAATAATTTTATTTCACTTTGATATGTCAACCAAAAAAAAAGTGCAACGCTACTATAATTCATAAACAAAAAATTATTTAATAAGAAATTAAGCAAAAAGAAAACGGTTAATGAGGTTAAGAAATTAAAAATGCTATTGATAGTTGTTTTTATATATTTTTTTTGTATGTTTAGTATGTTTGCTTGTGTATGTGTGTCTGTGTGTTTAAACAATATTTTCTATGTTGAAAGCTTCTTTATCGTCTAAATCATTCCGATCCACTACGCAAGTACCGAAAACATTAACGGAATTCAATGGCTTTTGAAAAAAATTCGTAATACTTCGGAATCGGCGACCTAATTTTCACACATTCACTTATATGCAGAATACTATGAGCATTATAAGACATACTGCCTCCTCCAAAAATTAGAAAGTTCTCTACAAATAGTTCTAACAGGACTGCACAGTTTCGACATTTCTTTCGCATGTTCTCGGCCAACATAGCAAACGGGTTACACAGTGAAGTAGAAGAAATTCATAGTAAAAACCTGTGTACAATAAAAATTGGCGGAATTCAGTAGCTTTCCAGTTACATATTTCTTCCAACTCTCTCGGATATCGCGAGAATTCCCGCGGAATGTATTTTTTCAAGGCCGATGACTTTGACCAAAATCGGCCATAACTGTTCGCTGGAGCTTTGAAACAAAGGTAAGCCATCAATATCAATATTATATTGTTGCAACCACTTATAATGCTTGAAACTCTGACAAGTTGTTTTTTACGCCGAAATGGAAATATGAGCCGGAGAAAATATTTCTTAAACATAATGTCTCACGTTTTTAATAAATGCGTTTGCACTTAAAGGTACTTCTATATTTTCTTAAACTGAAATTTTTAATAATTCCTCAAAGCAAGCACGGGACGGTCTGTTGTTAAAATACAAATTGCCAATTTTTTCTTTCAATGGTTTTCTTTCTACACATTTTTCATGAGAATCAATATCAATCCTATCCTCAATATGAATCCTATCTTCATTTGCGCTTGATACACTAGCACTGTAGGAGTTTATTGGAATACACAATTCTTTCTTTTTTAAAAAGCCTCCTCAAATGACTTTTACTTACATCTCTCATGTTTGAAAATTTAAATCACACTGTGTTTTTCTTATTTTACATAAATAAGAAAAATATATATTGTTAATTTAATTTAAAAAGACCGTAAAAAAGAATAAGAGATATTTAGTAAAGATAAGTAATAGACTTTAAACCACTTAATATCTTTTAAATTAAGAAAATTGTATTAAAAAAGTCCCGACATCACCCGCGATAATGTCTACTAATAAAAACTCTAAGCTGTTAACTAAAGTCGACGGCATCAACAGCTAGTCGACTTTAGCAAACAAAATACTTTCCAATAGTAAGATTACATACTTAAATATTGGACCTTATTGTTGATTAAAAAATATTTTCAGTATTTTATTTATTTATTAAATGTTACTAATTATATTTTAACTTGGTTTATCTAAATAACACTTTCACCCGCTGTAGTCAAACAACCATGTCTTTGTTGGGAATCGAACCCACAATTGATAAGCTAGCACACTACCTACTAGCCCACCGGGACACACTATAAAAATATGTAATTCTTTAGTTGTAATATAAAAATTAAATATGTACGCAAGCGCACTTTACCTTGATGGCTTAGCCGACGTTGGAGCTACTTTGCTGCTAAATAACTTTGACTTCTTTCAAAAGAAAAATAGGAAGCAAAATGGGACATACCAAATAAAAACAAACGCGAACGACTAAAAAAAAATTACTATTCAGAATACACACTGTAGATAACGAAAATTTTGCATTGCTTAGTAGATGGCTTAAAATTAGTCCAGAAAAGTTCACTTAAAGTTGGCTATTTTTGTAGTCACTTACTCATTGACCGACAGGGTATATTCTGATTGACTTATTAATTTATATTAATTGGACAACACGATGTTTCCATTAAAGTCTATTTAATGATTAAAAAAGATTACGATTTAATTAATATTTCAAATGTTTCTTTGATCAAATTCAACACACCTGCTCAAACTGTATTTGCTTTAGCTTCTAAGCCCATTACATTAGCAATGTTTATTTTTAGGAACTGGTTTCGTAAGGTAATAGGGAGGCATTTCGTTTGTTGAAATATATTGGATATCTACAATTTGCTTTTCTACAGCTTCTCTAATAAAATTATATTTATAATCAATATGTTTTTTTCTTGAATGGTGTGGCCGACAACCATCCCTCGTAGATATTATATCATAATCATGTAAGTAAATTGCAGTTGATTTAACTACTTTCCT
Organism: Trichopoda pennipes; assembly: GCA_030448955.1. Classification (NCBI taxonomy): domain Eukaryota; kingdom Metazoa; phylum Arthropoda; class Insecta; order Diptera; family Tachinidae; genus Trichopoda; species Trichopoda pennipes. The sequence goes on along the minus strand of JASKUP010000062.1, from coordinate 862,175 downwards.
ATATACCTCAACAAAAATATCTTTAGCCTAAAATGCCAAATGATTTCTCTGGTTTTCTGAAATTTGATTTCTTTTTCGTTTCTGTTGACTAACAACAAAAAATATATCTTTATTTTTGTTGTAGAAAACGGCAATGAGATTTAAAAGAAAAAAAATTCGTGTAAAACTTGTCATTGTAGCAAAATCAATTGTAATACAAATTATAAATATTCGCACCTACCTCAAATTTTTCAAATGCAATGCACTAGCAGTGCTTACATGTTTACCAGTGTCCAAAATTTTTCATTTATGAACATTCAAAAATCAACATTCATGATATTTTTCATAAATGAGAAATCTAAAATTTTATATTTATTTTTTACGCTTATAAACGAACAACAAAAAATGTTCTGCTTATGTTCATACATGAATGCGAACAACAAGAATTATTAGTCTTATTCATATGTGATGAATGATAAATTAGCTTCTTCTCATTAATGTTCTTTTTCATAAATGTATATGTTCATTTATGAACGTTGAAATTTTATAAAATTTCTCATAATCACAGTTTACCGTAAAATGTAGTAAAAAACACATGGGTACATATTAACTCAAATTACAATTTTGCAATATATTCTAAAATAAATAAAAAAAAACATTTTTTTTTCTACATATTGCACATTACCAAATAAGTGCGTTTATGTACGCAAATACTTAACGCACATATTTTTACGATCTTTTCATTTCTGAAAAATTATCAAAATCGTAAATATTCAAAAATCAACACTTGTGTGTTTCTCATTTTTCTCGTCGCATTCATAAATGAGAAAACACAAAATATTTTGTAGTCTCTCATGTATGAGAAGAAGCGGCTAAAAAATGAAATGTACATATTCACACATGTATGAACAGTGAGTGAACACTTTGCTACTCTGATGTTTACTATTGTTATGCATACGGCGATTAAACGGTCTTCAACTATTATAGGCTTTGCTTGTGTTGTTGTTGTACCGATCGGTGCGTTTCAAGTGACACATTTATTTTGTGGGAAAACAATCCCAAAATAAATGCAATAACAGTTAGATCACATTGCACTTTTCGCAAGAACTATAATACTAATACTACTTTAAAATATTAGTATTTATAGTATTTTTACATAATTATTTTAATATATTGGAGAACCACGCAATCACTAATTTTGGGATACTATCTAAATTTATTATTGCCTGGTTAAACCAATACTAATTATATAGTAAATAAAGTTAAGGATAGATAGCTTTTAAGTATGAGTAATGCCCCTATTACGGTTTACAACTCAACTCTATTTTAGTTGTAATTGTAGTATTTAGTTGTAATATGGCATTACCGAAAACAACTCAACCTGCCAAAAATATTTGAGTTGTAATTATAAAGTATTACAACTTTTTTGTGGTATTACCGTTTACAACTATGTGTTAGTTAGTTGTCAAAAGTATCAAAAAATTACAACCGTTAACAAGCAGTTGTTTTAAATGAATCATTAGCAAACAAAATGGAGAACGGGTAAGTAAAATTTTTAATTTGTCTTAAAGTAATTTATTTATTAGCATTTTTAAATTAATTTACAGAAAAAATAAACTTACAACAAAGAAACAATTTGAAAAACTTGTGGAGCTTATGGAGCAACATCCCGAAACTGGAAGAGGGAAGCCGCAATTTGGAAGCAGCAAAACTAAGAATAAAGAATTGTGGGAAAAGTTTGCGGTAGAGCTTAATGGTATCGGACCGCCATCAAGAACTGCGCAGGAGTGGGGACGTGTAAGTAGTCATAATGATTAAACCAATAATTAAATATTATAAAATAACCAATACAATGAAATTGTAATAATATTTTATGTATTTCTCTTGTAGGTTTGGATACACTATAAGGCAAATTTAAAAAGAAAGCTTGCCAACAACCGAAAAAATTACGTTGCTACTGGTGGCGGTCCATCGCAAGAGGTATCGCTAACTCCAATTGAAGAGGGTGTAGCGAACCTCATACAAATAAGGGAGCAAGTTGCACCCAGTGGCTATACTTTTGGGGCGGATGTGTTAGAAACAATAGACAACAATGAAGTAGAAGACACCATTGCAGCCTCGCCTGCGCCGAGTGAAGCGCATACGGCATATATAGAGGACCGCCCCACTTCATCAGCAATGGCAGTTCAAAATCGGCGCCGAAGCAAAAATATTGAAAATGACCGTTTGGAACTTCTAAAAATGCAGTCTCAAACTCAAAAAGAGTTATTGGAAAAAATTGAGCACTTAGAAAAAAGTGTTTATAAAAATTATATAATAAAAAAAAACTACTTGAAATAAAAAAAAAAAATTTAAAATATACCAAAACGAAGCAAAGGAGAAATCTGAACTGCATTTAAAAGTTCAAAAATTAAAAATAGAAAAAATGAGAGGTAATAATAATAGATAGATAGTTCTTAAGTATTTAAATGTTTTTATTATTATTATTTTTCTTTTTTTTAAATATACTTATATTTTTCTATTTTTAGTTTTAAGTGTCCTTTTTTTATTTAATAAAGTGATGATTTTGTTAAAATTAGTTACATATGTATATCTATTGCATACCTATTTAAAATAAAAACAACATATGAAGTACAAATACATAAATGAAATAGAAATCTTTAATGGGATATATTAAAGGGATAACATGATATTGTTACGAATTCTTCTTGCAGCATCCTCGTCTTCTCTTTCAATGTTTACGTTTTCATTAATTACTTCCGGAGTTGAATCTGGTACCATTTCCTCAGAAATTTCCACTCGAAAGTGTTGGCAAATATTGTGCAAAGCGCAGCAAGCGTTCACAATTTGTGTAGCTTTTTCTGGCGAGTAATGTAAGGCACGCGCAGATAAAAGGCAACGAAATCTGCTCTTTAAAATTCCAATCGTCCGCCCTACAATATTTCGGGCCTTCGAATGTATGGTATTGTAGCGAGCTTGCGGTGAACCAGCTTCTGCCATGCGGAAAGGAGTCATCAAAAATGTTTGAAGGGGGTAACCAGCGTCGCCTTTAAGAAATGTTTCAAACAATTTATTTTTGTAGTAAATACAAATACCAATGTTACCTAAGATCCACGAATTGCTCGGTACGTTCCTCTGCAAATATGACTTCAAATCACTTGTATTAAACACAAAAGAATCATGATTTGCGCCCGCGTGCCTCGCATCCACATACCGGATAGTCATTTTGTAATCGCAAAGCTGAAATTCAAAAAAGTCATGTGCAATATAATAATAACTTATATTTTTTGGTATTTGGAAGTTCTAAGGGATTCGAGTGATCACGGAGGCTTTTCCGAATGCGCAGCACATTACTTTCAGGATCAACACTATTATCGTTGTAAAATAAGTCTACACTTATATCCATATTAATGTAATTAAAATAAAACACAATTTCACAAAGATTAATTCAAATTTTTAATTGCTCGCCACAATAGCATCAGCTGTTTAAAAATCTGTCAAATCCTCACTTTTTAAGCTGGCAACATCAAAACGATTTCAACCAGAATTAGTTGTAATTCGTAGTACCAAAACAGAGTTGAGTTGTTTTAAAGTTGAGTTGTTTCAATTTCAATTCAACTGAGTTGGGTTGTAAACCGTAATAGGGGCATAAGTTTTATTCTCACTAACTCTAGATTAGTTACAACCTTCTCATAGTCGGTATATAACCGACGGATATGTAAAACAATCATTCATTATTATTTCCTCCAAGCTCCCAGTTGAGCTTTTTAACTTTTAACTGCTCCAACCTGAGCACAAAAAAAACTAATAAAAACTTCAATAAAAACAAAAGGAAATTAGCTTTTATTAAATAATACTAGATCAGGTTTTATTTATTAAACAATACTACATGGCGATTATGCCACATTCTGCGAGTGCATAATTGCACCCAGAATAAAATAAAAGAAGAATAAAATTTTACTAACTGCCATCCTTACGAGTGCTTCTTCAATAAGAGCACCCAAGGAAACTAATATATTTTGTTTCCTGACTGACAGCTTAGTTTCCGTCAGAAGAAGAGGTGTCTGGCCAAAAGACAAATACGGAAAATACACACCAGCCCCATTAAATGAAGGAAGGTCCCCCAAAGGCTAACCCTAAAAGAATATAGGGCCCGGCAGAAAAGCAACCAAAGAAGGATTTGACAACAATACCTGTAACCAAACCCCCGAAGACGTGGAGGCTATCTGGTTAAGAAGAGAAGGGAGCTGGCTCTGCTCCACAGAACGTTGGAAACATCACCCTGGGAAATCTTAATCAACATATGGAGGAAAATTGTACAGATAGAGGAGGCCATACAGGCCTATAAATTAAGTAAAATTTGAATTTTAAATTTAGCTATTAAAGGAGTGCGCTTTAACTACGCACCCTTAGGGAACGGCGTTAATTTGCTCATGTTCGAGTAGTATAAAAAATAATATTAAAATGATTAGAAACTAAATTACATTAAAATTAAATTAAATATACAAAAAAAAAATTTATACATATATATATATATATATATATATGTATATATATATATGTATATATACATATATATATATATATATATATATATATATATATATATATATATATATATATATATATATATGTATATATATATATGTATATATACATATATATATATATATATATATATATATATATATATATATATATATATATATATATATATATATATGTATAAATTTTTTTTTGTATATTTAATTTAATTTTAATGTAATTTAGTTTCTAATCATTTTAATATTATTTTTTATACTACTCGAACATGAGCAAATTAACGCCGTTCCCTAAGGGTGCGTAGTTAAAGCGCACTCCTTTAATAGCTAAATTTAAAATTCAAATTTTACTTAATTTATAGGCCTGTATGGCCTCCTCTATCTGTACAATTTTCCTCCATATGTTGTTTAAGATTTCCCAGGGTGATGTTTCCAACGTTCTGTGGAGCAGAGCCAGCTACCTTCTCTTCTTAACCAGATAGCCAGATATATATATATATATATATATATATATATATACTTATGCACAGCGTATACTTTGACGACTGAAAAAAAGTTTACTTTTTTTAATCAATTATTATAAATTATGGAAAAATAATCATAAATAGCCAGATTTCTCCTTAGAGTTCCTTAAAAAATCGGAGCTATATCATTTATAATATGCTCCGTATACATTGCCGACAGTGTTCTAAATAACGTTTACTTTGCCGACATGTCGTGATTATATACTGTACATCGAGAAAAATTAATGTTGCCAGATAGTTCTTTATATTTTCAAGTTTTATCTTGACGACGTTATGTTTTTAATATTGGCAATGTAGTATCATATTGCATATTACGAGCGCCACCTACTGAATGGTGATACCATCTAGCCAAAAATCAACTACAAATACTTTTTTAAATATGTAAAATGCATCTTTGGCAACCAAGGTTCATTTGCAAAGTATCTGCATTAGGACAATAATGGATTTTTTATGCCGCACTGATTTTGATACAAATTTAAAATTAATGTATTAAAATTAAATATTGCGGTAAGTTATATGTTCTCAATATGTTTATAGACTAATTCTCTACAATTTTGATTTTCACATAGATTTTAAATAAATTTAGTAAATTATACATTGCCGTAAAAAGTAAATTCTGAAGATGTTGACAAATTAATCTTTAATAATGTTAGCAAAAATCTATTTTCCGTAAAAAAAAAACCTATTTGCTATGAAACTCTGCATTTGAGACAGATCAAAATTTTAATAAATATTGTAGTAGTTGTGTTTAAATTTTAGCAATGCAATAAAATGCATATGTATTTTCCCATCATTGATTTAAGATAGCTCCTAATGTTAAGAAATATTATTAATAAGTTTGGCAACTTCGAAATCCATGTAGAATACACCTATAATATTGCCTCAATTTTTAATATAAAACAGATGAAGTGAAATGCGACTTTTTATTTTGCAAATTATAAAATATCTTTACATTTTTTGGAAACACTATGCAATATTCTTTGCAACAAAATGTGCTAATATACTAGTAAACACATACAGTGAGTTGAATTACCGCATATGAATCGTATTGAAATTTTGAACTATATATCCTTTATATCCATTACCACAAATAGAAAAAGGGTATATTTAAACTTGTCATTCCACTTGTAATATCTAGATTATCCATGTCCGACTCCATAAAGTATATACATTTTGAATTCTTATGCATAGCGAAGATTGAGTAATGTCCGTCCATGTTAGTGTTGAAATCAACTCTGCCAAAGCACTCGATGAGCTAGAGAAAATTTAAATGCGCCAATCTATCAGGCATAGTTTCGAAAATGTTATTATTAAAAATTAGCAACGTCGGTCTGTGTCCATCAAAGCAGGGGGCAAAACACCACACAAGCCTCTGATTTTTCCATATCATTTGGAACAATCAAGTAACTCCAATCAAAAAAATATATGAAAGGATAGAGAATTCAAAACTAAGAAGAAAAAACTTCAAGTGATCAAATTGGCATTCGCCCATATTTTTTTCCGAGTTATGGGCCTTTGAACTTTTTACAAAAAAGTACGATTGTACACTATATATAGATTTCAAAATGGATATCATTTAAAAGCCTTTGAAGAGAACTTTCACGAAATACTAAAGTTCTTTAAAAATGCTTAACTAATTAAGAACCGACGACATTTTTATGTAGAATTATATATACTACTTAAATATTTTTTTTTCTTATTTTTTAATTCTCTGTCACCCCATTATTTGTTTTTCTGTCAATACACCAAAGTATATTTACACATATGGAGAACGGTATATAAGATAAGGCATAGCCAAATATAGTACTCTTACTTGTTTTTTTTATTTTAAGTAATAAGAATGAGCAAAAAAATTGGACGTTTAAGTGGAAATGATTTTTTATTTCATATAACTTTAAAAAGGCATCTGGCAACACTAAAATGAAGTGAATTCGCCTTGCGGCCACCTGGATCTTTTATGGTGCTGCCATCATAATTTAAGCGTTTCATGCTTCCACTAAATGTAAAGTAAGACGATGTAGCCAAAATATTTTTTTTTTGTTTTAAGATTAAATAAGTAAGAATGCGATATTCGACTATGCCGAATCACGTATACCTTTCAGTATATCCAGTTAACTGAGGTAACTCCAATAAAAAAAAAAAACAAATATTTCGATGACAGAGAAGTACTATATATAATTTTACATAAAAATGTCATCGGCTCTTCATGCGCTTAACATTTTTAAAAAACTGTAGTATTTCCTGAAAGACCTCTTCAAAAGCTTTTAAATGGTATTCATACTAATATCTTAAAAAATATGGTGTAAAATCGTTCGGAGGTCCATAACTTGGAAAATATGGCGTACGCCAATTTTTTCACTTGCTGTTTTTTTCTTATTTTTCTATTCTCTATCGCCCCATATATTTGTTTTTTTTTAGATTAGAGTTACTTTATTGTTCCAAATGATATGAAAAAATCAGAGGGAGGCGTGATGTTTTGCCCACTGCCTTGAACGAAATGGACCGATCTTGCTGATTTCCAACAGCAAAATTTTGAAACTATTTGTGATCGATTATTTAAATTTTCTCTAGCTCATCTAGTGCCATTGCGAAGTTGATTTCAACACTAATTTCCCTACGCGTAAGAACTCAGGGTCGGAAATCGATATTGTGGGAATTACACCTTCACCTAATGTGAAGGGTACCTAAATTTATAATTTTGTAATAAAAATGTGGTTGCTTATAAAAAAACCTTTTTTTTTCAAAATTAATATTTATAATGAAAATCAATAGGCTTCCATTTTTCAAATAACCGGTTAATCTTTTTTCATCTGAGAGTATTTAATATTTTGCTTTTTAAAAAATTTGCTTTCTTAAATTATTATTTCTTCCAAAAGTAATCGTCTCTCTGTTCTCACCATAAAAGTATGGGTTTTGTTCCACGTATCCCCATTTTCGGATATTTGACCACCTGTGGCCAGAGCACAAGGGGCCATTTTGTTCAATTCAAAAGTATTTGTCATAATATAAAATGTTTACTTATATGATGCTCTAACAAAACACACATCCATATTTTTATATAACTCTGCCATTCGTTTTTTAAAAACAAGCAAAACAAAATAGCCAAATTATTAACGACAGCACTTTTATTAGTTATATCATGAACAAATCGTAAAGCATATGAATCCCAAAAAGTTAATTCTTTTCTGGCATTTTCAAAAATGATGGCAGCACGGAATTATTCGCCTTTTACTCAATTTGCATTTACTGAAAAGTGGTAACGCTAAAAGATAACGGTAATGTGATCTAGCGTCGCTTCATTCGTAAAAAGCCTTCAAAGAGTGAAGTTGGTACGCGGTGTGGGCACCACGTATATTGTTTGACATTAAAGAGTAAGTATTATTTTTTTTTCTATTTTAATGTAAAATCATTTAATCGGCATATCATTTTTTAATAACAGGCGGAGAACTGGAGCATTAAATTACTTAGTATTTCTACGTTTTTATATTGGAGCAAGGGTAAGTTGTAATTTCCAAGTTGTTAGTGGCACACGAAAATTTTTCGTACTCGGGCTTTTACATGTTGTAATTAATTATTAAATTAATTGCATATATGTACATATATATTTACAGCTTAAAATGTTTTCCCTGGTAGAATATGAAAACGGGGAATATTCTGTTACACCATCATCCACCGTCAGGAAAAATTGTGGCCTTGCTAGTGTGATGTATAAAGGGGCAAGATATGCTGCGAGAATAGTCCTTGAAAGTGGTAAGTGAAGAAGGTTAAAATTAGTTTGAAATTAATTTATTGAAAATTTTTTGTACGTAAAATAATAATTTACTATGTATTATATATTATATATTACGTAGTTTGTAGTATATACAGTTGAATACTACTATAAGAAAGTCTGAAAACGTACAGATATTGTTTCTTATATGCGAGCTTTCTTATAAAGAGAACACGCATATAAGAAAGATATTTCTTATATATGTAACACGCATATAGGAAAGATATTCTCTTATATGCGCCAGAAACAATATTTAAAAAATAAAATTAATACACATTATTTTGTACGACATATCTTTTATTTATCCTACAAATATACTTACATTGTACAAATCTATATGTACATAAAAACATTGCAAAAACAAAACAGGTGATTGCACTTCACTTAAAATCACATTTGGTATATACAATAAATTTGGTAAAAAAATATTAATCCATAGTTTTAAAATAACATTTGCTGAGAAATCAGTTAGAAGTAAATATGTAGTAGCTAATGTAAAGTTGATATTATAATCAAATTAAGAAGGGAAATCACCAATTTTTTTTCAAAATAACATTCACACTCTGCACCCATACATGCGTATCGTATATGCATAGAAAAAACACAAAAAAAAACATGGATGCAATAGTGGTGTCTCAAAAGACGTCTAAAAAAATTTAAATTTAAAAATCGCATAAATATATATATGTTGTATATAAAATATGTATTATATATTATGTGATATATATAATATAATATAATTATATTATACATATTATTTATTATATATTGCATATTAGGCATTATGTATTATACGTTAAGTAATATAAATTGTTTTATTTGGTACAGTTTTTCAATATTTTATTAAATTAAATTATATTCATTTTTTTTCATTTCATTCAATTATTAACTAATTACATTACTTATAGAAAACTATTTTAGATTGAGTTCATCAATGTTTTAATTTAAAATTATTTCCTTATTTATAACGCTTTCTTTAAAAATGATTTTTATTTCTTCACTTCTGTGATGTCAAATAACAAGTGATCTGTTTTATGAAATGTAAATTGGCTTAAACACTTCTACTATATAAAATTTAAAGCTTCGCTTTTTTTACATTCCATGAACTTACGGTACTTTTCGTTATTATTTAATCTACTGTGGCCCGGTAACAATTTCTTCGTTTTGTTTCTTATTTTTTTTTTTAGCTTACTAAAATAGCTATTTTGACAAAAAGCAGTGAGAAAAAATCTTATATCGGGCCAAAAGAGATAAATGTTCATTCGAAATGTTTATGATCAGTTGCCTTAACTACTCTCCCTATTCAAAACCAGTCGTCCTCGACTGACGAAAAACAATACTAATAACTAATTTTCATTATTAATTATAATTTAATTAAAAAAATAATAATATAGGTATAATTTAATAAAGTAATTCAAAAGGGGATAATAAAAGAAAAATAATGTCATACAGTAGTTCAAACCAAGGGATAATAACAATACAAAAATAATTTGTTTCAGTAGCTCAAAAAGAAATAAAAATAATAACACAAAGGTATTGGATTCAAGCCCATCATGTTTGAAAGTTAATGTTTAAATTAATTTGTATTACAAAATTGTTAGTTAAAGTGAAGATTTAAGCTACATTCAAACACAAGCTACGAAATTTACTTAGAAAACTGTAAATTTAGCGGATATTATCTTTATGTACAATTTTATTCTCAATTTGCACTGTGGATCCTAGATCCTTTTGAACTGTTTTCTCAATGTAAACTTTACTAAATTTGTTTTCTAGCCGTTTTTTCACCTTAACGAAAACTTTTTGCCCTGTTTTAAAAGTGCATATGCATCTAGTTTTATTATGAATTCCCAAGTCTTGTTTTTGTTTACTAATAAGTTGATTCTTTAGAAAGATTTTGAGTTTATATGGTACTGAGTGAAATATATCTATGGGTCTGAGATTAACAACAGTGTGTATGGTTGGATTATACGTTAAAACTGCTATAAGAATGACATTTTTGGTATCATCTATAGAGTATTCTAGCTTCATGCATCCTGCTATTTCTGAAAGTGTGCCGTGAAATTTTTCAATCTGTCCGTTTGACGTGCTATGTAAAGGAGGCAACAATTTTGGCTCCATAAAAGTTTTGTACTAGAGTCTTGATAGATTCAGAGTTCAAGGATTTTTCATTATCCCAAACAATAGTTTTTGTATTATTAAATGTACTTAAAATTTCCTGTAAAGCATTATGACGGAATCGATTTTTTAAAACAATTTCTGTTTATTCTTTGCGTTCTAATCCTTGCATAAGAATAAAGTGATTTCGAAAATTTTTATGTGAATTTTCTACTGTAGGTAGAACTTCGGTATAAGATTGTTCACTATTTATTTTAAACATCTAAAAATGAGCTTGAAAAAAAATTTAAAAGTCATATTATTGTATTGCCTAAAAAGTTCGTTAGCAACCACGTAATCTTTACCGGGCTGGTAATAAAAAGTTGGCGCATATTCCTAAATAAATGCCTTCCATACTTTTAATTTCGAATTTGTTTTTTTTTTCCGAAATTGTAAATATGAGCGACTGATGATACGTGAATATGTTGAGTCTATTTACACCGTAAAGATAGTTTCAGAGATTTTTTAAGACGCAAACAATAGCTAGTAACTCTCTTTCATTTACTGCGTAACTTTCCTTAGCAGATGCTAAAGTTTTAGAAATCATAGTGATCGGGCGACATCCCTGTGACAATACAGCGTAAAGAGGCGTCAGTGGTAAGGTCATCAAAAGGCTTGTCAAAATCAGAGTAAAGCAACCAAACTTCCTCTGAAGCAAGAGTTTTCTTAAGTTTATCAAAGGCCTCATTATCTAAGATAATTTTTACCTTTTTATATTTTCCTGCCCCTATATGGCCATCTAAGGTATTTCGTCAACGGATTTGCAATACTTGCTCAATCTTTCACGAACGTCCTATAATACTCTGCCAATCCAAGAAGGGACTGCAATCCACGTAGAGATGATGATATGGGGTAATTGACTGTTGTGGCTATCTTATCAGGGGAAGTTCTAATTCCCGCTGTTGAAACTACAAAACCTAAGAGTTCTACAGATTTCTTACAAAATTTTTTTTTAGCTTTATAAAAGTGTCTTTAGTACTCTCTCAATATCATCGATATGTTTCTGCTCCGAAGCAGAAAATATGATGATATCATCAATATAAACGTGGCACCATTTACCAATTTCATCACGCAGTATATCATCTGTAGTGCGCTGAAAAATACTGGGCGCGTTTTTCAACCCAAATGACAGCCTACATAACTCGAACTTTCCATTGTTCATACTGAAAGAAGTTTTCTCCCTGTTATGTTCCCTTAAACAAATTTGATGAAAGCCTGATTTTAAATCCAAAGTGGTTAAAACCTTGGCTCTACCAACATTTGCTAAAATAACAGATGTTTTGGGTATTGGATATTTGTCGCTCACTGTTTTTGCATTTAATTTTCGTAAATAAACAATCAATCGTCTTCTTGGTTTTCTGTTCGCATCTAAACCCTTTTTTTCAACCATCCAAATGGGATTGTTATATGATGATCACGACGGTTATACAGTTTTGTTTGCTAATAAGTCCTCTACTTCCCGGTTCACAAATTCCATCATTGCCATATGATAATTATAGTATCTTGAATAGACCGGTTCATTGCCTCTAGTTCTAATATTGGCTATAACTGTCGTGTTATAGGCGAAAGCTTCATTTGGAGTGGAAAAGACACCTCTATACTTTTCCAATAACTTATACCGAATTCATTTGAATATATTTTAATATAGTGGCAGAATAGTTTTATTTCCCTGAGTAAGGGTGGAAAGCTCTGGTTCAAGAGTAGAAATTGATCTTTTGTCTTCATAAGCAAAATCTAATCCGGCTAAAATCGCATAGAAATTAAGAACTGTATTATAAGAACTCGAAACTGTGTCCGCATTTCCGACTACTTTATTTCGCAATATGGCTACAGCCTGGTAATATTTTGAGCTTCCAATGAATCTCTCATAGAACTTGTGAACAGTAATTGCAACTTGACGCCATGAAAGATATTGAACTGCATCACCCTTAAATTCTATGTAATACTATGTAAAATTAAGAATAGAAATAGTTATACATTTTTCACCTTAAGAATACAGGAGAGCTGGTACTCCACTACTTCAAGTGATATTTCCTGTTTCCTGTTTATTTAAATACAACTGCTTCAAAAACTGATGGATAAATGTTTTCCTTTTTTCACTATGAGGCTTAGTTTTACCACCGAGTAGAATTTGATTTTAAATTGTTTATTTTGGGTTAAAAAAATCTTTTTTTACAAGTTTTTTTCAATTACATGTGGAATTGTTTTTAAATTCTAATTTTAATTATTTGTTTTTTATTTTTGTCAATTAATCTTTTTTTTTAGAAATTATTCAGAAAATAGTAATTTTTTTACTCCGTAGAACGTATATTTAAAATATTTTTGTTGTTAATTATTTTCACAATCACAAATATGTCAACTTTGGAAATTTTTAGCAAACGAAAAGTTGTAAATTGCTGTTTAATAGTAGAAAGAGGGTTAATTTAGTTGGGCGCCAATGATTTTTATTTGGTATTTTTTTCAATGTTTTATTATAGTAAATTATTTTATTTCGTACGGGTTTTCAATATTTTATTAATTTTTTTTATTTTGCTTACTAAAAAATATTTTGCCAAAAAGCAAAGAGAAAGAATTTTTTACAGTGAGCCAAAAGAAATAAATGATCACTTAAAATGTTTATAATCAGTTGGCTTAACTTAAATATGATTTATCAAATACTACATTTTATTTATTTATATACCATATAATATACATTACGTATTATATGCTATGTTTAGTATACTATGTTATTATATAATTGTATTATTGTACTATTTTATATTATGTTCTATTATATCTAGTCTATTCTATTACTCGTATATTATATTATATTGTATTAAAATATATTATATATCACATTATATTAAATATTTTATAGTGGTGCGATTAACAAAAACGACTATTAACGTGTATGTATTATGTATAATATATAATAAATATAGGTTTGCATCCTAAACGAAGTTTATAGTCAAGAATATTTCACCAGTTTTTTTAATCAAATGCTTTACTTTACAAATCAAAAGGATTCGATATTATAACAAATTACGTCTTTAACTTTCTAGATGATAAAGATTATCTTATGCAATGTCAAAACAAATATACTCTCGAACATACTGCGTACCAACTCAGTGCAAATTCGCCCTCTTCCCCAATACTACCTGTTTCATCTGCCCAAAAAGCACCACGAAAAAAAAGAATGAATTTAAATCAATCGTCATCGAATATTAAACTAAGTTCTAAAAAAGCTACATGTCCATCACATAACTCCTCCGCTAAAAAAAAGCTCAGAGTCCGAACACGCAGCCAAAATTTACACAAGAATTCAAAATCACCAACATCTAACATCACTTTATTTTCCAAAAACATTACGCGCCAAGCAAATTGTAAGCAAACACCCCAATCGACGATTACAATCGATGGTTTTGCTCCAAATGTCTCTTTTAAAAATGATTCTTCTAAATCTAATTTAATTATTTTTCCTGCGGATTCTACTTCATTTGAAGCATCGCCCCTAAAACAAGTTTTACAAACAACAACAAGCAAACAAAAGTTTAAAACTTACTCAGCAGTATCGCAAACTGACAACGCTTCTACTCTCCAAAACCGTCCATGCGAAGAAATCTACACTGAAACAGCCCGTTCAAATTCAGTGCCACTATTAGCTTCCGAGCGTATACTTTTTTCTACTAATGCTTTAACAAAAAATCCTAGAAGTGAAGCTTTAAAAGATGATTTTTGTGCTATTAATTCAACGTTAAGTTCATCGTCTGTCGCAGTGGTACCTCATTCAACTTCTATACAGCAAATTTCAACAGCAAAAATAAAACGAAAATTACAAATCAGTTTTTTTTTTAATCCTGAAGGGGCTAGTTTTCAAAAAAGTAGTCACCAAGTACTCCAGTCGTATTCACCGTCATTACTTCAAGAATTTGTATCTGCTCAAAAATTTTATACTTCAGCCGCAACAACAAAAACTTATTTAACTTCTGAAAGTTTTACATGTCAAGAATATATCCACCAAATACCTCGATCATATTCACTGCCATTATATTCAGATTATATATCCTATCGCAAAAATTCTTCTTCAGCCGTAACGGCAACGTCAGTGAATAATTTTTCTCCTACAGGCTCTTTTAAATGCGATTCTATTATAGGAAAGATCGATTTAAATTCTTCCTCTTCGGACTCTATTTTATTTAAAGCACCACCTATAACACAAGTTCCAGAAGCAATTCAACAAAATTTAAAAACTTTTTTAGCGACGAATAAATTAATTTTAGCATCTTCTTTAAAAAATTTTATTGATAGTACCGAAAATACAGATCCTTCTGTTTTTAGTAACACAAAATTACAAATCAGTCCTATCTGTAATCCTGAAGGGGCTACTTTTCGAAAAAATAACCACCAAGTTCTCCGGTCGTATTCACCGTCATTATGTCACGAATTTGTATCTGCTCAAAATTATTATACTTCTGCCGCAACAACAACCGCAACCGATAATCTTATTTCAAAATTTTCTACCAAAAATTATTCTTCTATCAGCAGCTCCAATTTAAATACTCTCTTTACTTCGGACGCAGCTTCATTTAAAGCACCGCATGTAAAGCAAGTTCCAGAAGAAAACGTCGAGAAAAATTTACAAACTTATTCAACATCATTGTAATCTTACAACGCTTTTACCCTCCAAAAGCGTCCATGTGAAGAATTCTATGGTGAAACAGCTAGTTTAAATTCAGTGCCACAATTATGGTCCGAACATATACCGTCTTACAATAGATCAAGCGCACCTGTAATTTTAAAAGATGATCCCTGTGCAATAAATTTAACTCAGAGTTCCTCATCCAGTGAAACAGCACTCCATTCAACCCCTAAACAGATATCAACAGCAAATAAAAAAGAAAGTTTACAAATTATTTCACAACAAGTATTTATTCCTAAAAGTTCTTTTACTTCTGAAAGCTTTATATGTCAAGAATATACCCACCAAATACCTCGATCATATTCACCGCCATTACATTCAGATTATATATCCTATAGCAAAAATTCTTCTTCAACCGTAACGGCAACGTCAGTCAATAATTTTTCTCCTACAGGCTCTTTCAAATACGATTCTAGTATAGGTAAGACCGATTTAAATTCTTCCTCTTCGGACTCTATTTTATATAAAGCACCACCTATAACACAAGTTCCAGAAGCAATTCAACAAAATTTAAAAACTTCTTCAGCGACGAATAAATCAATTTTAGCATCTTCTTTAAACAATTTTCTTGATAGTACCGAAAATACAGATCCTTCTGTTCTTAGTAACACTACAATGTCGGAGTATTTTCCAGAAACGACAATAGAAACAACGGATGGCAATTTAAATTCTACAGAAGATAGTTCGATGGAACTTAATGTGACTACAGAGTTGATAGACAAACCTTTGAAAATATCTAAAGTAACAGTGCCTCATAAAAATCGTGAGTCAAAAAAGCACTTCTGTATATTTTGCAAAACTTTACAAACCCAGTTACCTAGACATTTTTTCTCCAAACATTGTTCGGAACACCAAATTAAAGATGCACTAAACTATCCGAAAAAATCAAAAGAGCGGTTACAAATAATAGAAGCTTTAAGAAAGAAAGGTGATTTTATTCATAATACTTCTGAAAATCATAACAGTGGTATTCTAATTGTTAGCAGACGCCAGCAAGCTAAAATGCAAAACAGTGCTGACGGGTATGTTTGTTGCAGAAATTGCAAAGCATTTTTCTCTAAAAGTACCCTACGGATTCATTTAAAAAGGTGTGGAATGAAAAAAAATGCTAGAGATAATTTAATATGTGGTCGCAAATTAACTCAGTACTTTCACGAGGAAGCAAATTTAGTACTTCGAAGCAAAATTCTTCCAGTTTTAAGAGATGACGACATAACAAAGGCTGTTGCATATGATGAATTAATTATAAAATACGGTAATAAATTGTCAGAGAAATACACACTTGGTCACCAGCATGATATGATTCGGTCTCAGTTGCGGCTATTAGGCAGATTTTTAATCGAAATGAAGACACTTAGAAGTGACATTACTCAATTAAAGGATATTTTCAAACCCAACCTTTTTGACACTTGCGTGAGCGCTCTAAGGAAGGTTGCAAGATGGGATGACACTCTAATGTGGTTTGGAGCTCCTGCAGTTGCACAGCAACTAACGTCTTTAATTAAAAAATGCGGTTCGAAGCAAAGAACCGAATTTATTAAAACTCAATCAGAAGAGCCAAAAAAAAATCTCGAAAATTTTTTGCTTCTGTGGGAGGAAGAGGTTCCTATTATAATAAATAAAAAAGCTGCGGATGACCAAAGTAATAAAAAACGTGAAAAAAAAGTTATCTTGCCTTCAAAGGCTGACATAAAGAAGTTATATGTGTTTTTAAAAAATAAAATGTTGGAGAGTATTTACAAGTTGGAGAGTGAATTTAATGCTGAATATTGGAATGAATTGGTAAAGTCATCACTGATTTTTATTCAACTTTTCAACAGAAGGCGCGCGGGGGAAATAGAACGTTTAACCATAAACAGTTACATAAATAAAGAGGAGATTACAGAAAACGTAGAAAATGAAATTATTAAAAACATGTCCAAGGATTCGGTGACATTTGCGAAGCAGTTTGTTCGCTTGGTGTTACGGGGAAAACTGGGCAGAACTGTAAGTGTTCTCTTAAGCCCCTTATGTATAAGAGCAATTGACTTAATTCTAAAATATAGGACCAATGCAGGTATAGAAAAAAATAATGAATATATTTTTTCCAAAAGAGTGTCTTCAAAGTTTGCAAAGCCGTATTATAGAGCCTGTCCGCTTTTAAAGGAGTTTTCGTTCGAGTGTGGAGCAGAAATGCCAGAGAGTCTAAGAGGAACAGAGCTAAGAAAACATATTGCGACATATATATCTTTGCTAAATATTGAAGAAGCTACGGTTGACAGATTAGCAAATTTCATGGGCCATCATAAGGATGTACATAAAAATATTTATAGAGTTCCAATACCCGTGGCCGAAATAACATGCGTGTCAAGACTCCTGATGTCTGCGGTTGGGGATGAAGATGGCGAAGTAGAAGAGGATGAGGAAGTGGCGGAAGAGGGTGAAGAAGGAATGAGCGCAGCGGAGAATAACGTAGAGGCTATTGATGACTCAGATGGAAAGGAAAGCAGGAAAAGAAGAAGTAGTAAGTATATAAAGCTCTCTAGTTCATATTTTACCATAATTACAAAAGACTGAAACTACACGGTTAATAATCTATTAAGGGCCATTTTTACAGCTTACTAATAGCCAGTTAGGAATATTACTGTCGGATACCTAGTTTTTGTTTATTAATTAAAGTTAAAAGTCAGCGATACACATATAGTTTACGCATTTGATGTTTCCATGTTCGGTATAGAAAGATATTTTGATCTTTTTTTATAAAGTACCAAAACTAAACATTATTACTTAACATAAACAAGCTTCTTGTGTTTACAAAAAATATTTGCTCAATGGTTGCGCTTTTTGTAAAAAAGATTTTTAATTCTGTTCTCTTTACCCTTTGTTGGTTGAGCTCAGTTCTCATTCAATCAACCTTGAGATGTAAGGGCCTTGAATGTTTTTAAACAAAACTTCCATAGCATCCACTGATATATGAGCAGCATTAAAACGACCATATGAATATTCTTCCCAAGACAATTAATATTAACGTATTTGAATATTAACTTTATTTTAAAAGCAAGTTGCATTAATGAAAAATAGCAAATATTATCTCTGTACTTCACCTTAAAGTTATTTTCCTAACAGAAATTTTAAAGGCAAGCTGTAATAGTGGGCCAAATAAAGACATCGTTTAATAGAATTATTTAAAAAATTCAAGAAATAGGTCTACATCCTGTGTAAATATATTACCCTTTTCGATTTAAAACCGAGCAAATAATACTGGTCTCTGTTACCATTAGTTCCTACAAGATAGATAGATCTCATTTCTTGGGGCACAATATAAAACGGTCCTGGCTTAAGTAAACACTTACTGCCCATTTACGTATGTGCGACTGCAGGTTTCGTTCGGATAATTCTATTAAAGCATGAATGACAATGAAATTTGTTTTTGTTTTCAATACATTCATTTGAACAAAACCTGTCGTTCGTATGTGTGTTTATGAGCAGCTAATTTAAAAAACTCGCAATAATATAGAATTTACTTATCGTTTATATTTGTATAAAACCCACACCTTCAAATCTTTACTTTTTTAATACAATTTTCCACAACAGCATCTCCTTACGGCAAAACAAAAAGAATCAAATGGTCTCAAAATGAAAGAGATGCTATCTTTTCGACTTTTGGAGACTTAAAAAGTTTAGAAAAACTTCCAAGCGGAATGCAGTGTTTAGAGGCAATTAAGCAAAATCCCGCATTAAAAAACAGGACTCCGCAACAACTGAAGTCATGGATAGATAACCAACGAAGATACAAATAAAAGGTAAGAGTGAAAAACCAAACTTCAGGTTTTTACGTTAGTGTTAATTAAACAGACAGAAGATTCATAGGAATCTTTTAACATTTTCAATCATTGCACATTAATAAAACAATAAAAAAGGGAATTTATAGTTTTCTTAATTTAAATTACGTTTACCAAATTAATGATAGATGTCCATTTTTACTAACACTAATTAATTAATACAATAAAACTGCAGATATTTGTACTAATTTTTTTTTTTTTGTTTTATTTAGGCGATTTGGAACTAAAGGCCTGGAAAGTCCTTGTTGATCAAAAGAAGCATCACGACGATAACAGAAGTTAGCAGCACAGTTGAACCAATAAACAAACAATTTTCTTATTTCTATTAGTACTATATTATATATCCAGTTTAACTACAATTTGCATCACCAGTTTCTATATAGAAAACCTTTAACTTCAAGCTTTAAAGCTAAAAATAACTGATTGATTTTTTTACACACATTTAATTTTATTATTAAATAATTTCAGAGTTCATTTACAAAGAAAAACAAAATTAACTTTTTTTGTGTCCAAAGCATAATCGGACAAAGAAAAGAAGCAATGCTTAAGATGCTGTTACTTTACAAATATGCACTTCCAATTTTTTTTTACATTTAGTCGTAAATTGGATATATTTTCATTAAGTTCTAGTTCAGAATAAAAATCTATTTGAAGTGGCCTCAAACGGAAAACAAACTTCTTTTGAAATAAGGCAATTAATAGTAAAATTGAAATCGCTGCGTTAATAGGAAAAAGCAAATCAACTGTTCAAAACGTTATCAAGAGGTTCCGTGATGAGGGTAGATTAGCCAATAAAAGTAGAGAATGTCAAAGGAAAATATTAACTGAGCGAGAAGAGCGCTCTTTGCTTAAATACTGTTCGCAATACACTGCATGAATATCATAGTAAAATTTCTAGAAAAAAACCATTTATAAGGTTTTTTATTTATTTATAAAAAAAGCATGGAACTTCATAGAACCTGATTGCTGATTTCCTTTGTCCGATTATGCTTTGGGCACAAAATATAGAGTTCATTTTGTTTTTCGTTGCAAGTTTACCCTTATCTGGGTATGATTTTACGTTAAGTTTTTTATTATTTTGTGATATTACATTATAGAGTGTAAATTAAACTGAAAAAAATAAATATTTGGAATGCTTTTTTTAGATTTAGAGTACATACTAATCAAATAAACACTTATCCGAGTTTGCAATGTACATGTACTATTATATAACTATTATTTTGTGTATTAAATCTGTAATTTTCGTTTTTGTAGTTGAATTATTTAATTCAAATTCTTAACATTTGTATTAACACAGTTTTCAAAGAGGGTGGTGACCGATTAAAATAAATCAACAAGATTCAAAAGAACACTATGTGTTCCGATTGTAATTTTTAAAATAATTATTTTGGGCAACATAGACAAAAAGGGAAAGTTTTTAATTCGCCTGAATTTGTTTATATTTGTGTTCGTAGAACTCAATCATTTCTGAACCGATTTTAATAAATTCGATTTTGGTTAAAACGATGCTCGGTTCCATAATAAAACTTTTAAAATTTTAATTCAAAGCTTATGTAATTTGATGTATACGGCGTTATCTTTTGAACCGTTATAGATTTACAATTAAACACTGAACAAAGTGTATATTACAAGTTTTACTTCATATTCGATGATCCTCTGTGTGCATCATTGTTTAAAGTCGGCATTTTTTTTAAGAATCATTATAAAACCTGGTTTTAAAGCATTAATGGAGCAAATAAGCGTGGCGACCAATTGGGAAATTGTGTTGAATACACAATTTTTTTTTCCCAATTCGAGTTTTTTAATCTATTTAAAGATTATTTTTGTACCATCAACATCTGTTATTGTTTTAAAGTCATTTGCTCATTATTTTTAAGCTGTTCTCTGCGTAACAATATCATTTTTCTATTTTGTAATTCATAAAAATTTAATATTTTTAAAAAATCCCCATTTGTTCAAAACCAATATGATAGCGAATAATATAAGAGAAAATCCATATTACATACCTATACCAAAGCTCTTAGCTCATTAGTACTCTGATTGGCTCATTGTGGCGGTTGAATAAAATATAGAAAATTCACCAATTCATACAACTACATTGCGATTGGAACATACAACAACTACTTATTACTTCGTTACTCTTTTATAAGTTCTAGCCTATTAATCAACATCTAAAACGAGCTGCTAACTTTTTGTTATGCATAAAGCTGTATATGCATATCAACTCTAAATATAATGCAAAATTCTATAAAATGTTTTATATAAATACATCTAAATACATCCATTAATTTTAGATAAATTAGTATTTATTATTAAAAATCAAAATATTAGGAATTTGAATCTAGTAAAATCAACGTAAATTAAGTTTAGATCAAACGCACAATAAAAATAATACAACACCAAATCATACTTATATCAGGTTTTTTTCTTTAAATGCAAGGAACATAATATAATGTAATGGGAGCCATACACTTTGCATATTGTTGTACTACTTTTACATTTAAAATGACATTCCGCATTAAAGCTAAACAAAACCATGTTGCAATTTGATGCATTAAGTTCACAATAAAAAAATTTAATTGTTTTTCATCCAACCATTAACCATCTACCTTTCAATGTGTTAACTGCACCAATTTGCAAAGCTACTGGCAGCTTTATTTGTAATTTATTCCACCTCAGTGGCAACACTTATTTTATAGGACCAGACCCAAGCGAATTTATAAATTTGTAAAAAATTCAAGACGAATATAAGATCATCAGGCGAATTAGTTGCAGGGATCCCAGATTATTTCCGAGAATTATTCCTAAATTGAAAGATTTTATACCCTCGTGCCCTCGTGCTATTACCTGAAACTTTATTCGCCATTATTCACATAGAGTTTACATTTTTGTTAGTAAAGCTACCATAATTTTCATATAGCTTTGGACAACATTAAAAGCATATTAAAATTTTCGAAATAACAAATTAAATAAAGTGCGATCGAATACCATTTTTAGGTGTAAGGTAGTTTTTATTAATTATTATTAGAACTTACTTAATTAAAACTATTACAGTAGTCGCGTATCATCACTGAATCTGTGTCCACAAGCAGTTAAAGCTTAGGCAGAGTTAAGAAAACGTTAAATTAGTGCTATTATTGTACTAGGAGTACAAATGGGTAGTGCTCTCAAAATTTAATTTTTTTAACTTTTGATGAGCATTTTTACCTAGAAATCTATACACTTAAGGTTGATATTACCTGTTTCAAACCAAGGGCATTAAATTTAAAATTGTTGTTCAAAATGTTCAGAAAGGGAGTCCTAATATGTTACACGACTACTACGAGACTATATGTATATACGTATGTATATATTTATGAACAACTGTGATGACCGAAACCTGGTAGCATGCACTGTTCATATCTATGTACTCATTTTTTTCGCAACTTAATTTTATCACTTTACTTTAGCCTAAATGCTTTTTATTATGCTACTATTTTTTGTTTTATATGTGATTTTATTTATGTTCAAGTTTTAATTCCAGGATATTGAAATATAAGAATGAATGTACTGCATTTTGGAACATTAAAATGAAAAATTAGAAAAATCAGGTACAAGGTGAATCCTATGCAGGTGTTCTTAAAACCTCCAGTGACAATTTTTTGTGCTGATGTACCTATATGATCTTTTTTAAATGCCAAAAGTTAGAGATCTAGTTTGTTTTTGACAATTGAAACCATTTATACATAAACAAAACGTACAATTTATACAAAAACAAAATGTACATATTTCTTTTGCTGTGTTGTATACATTTACGTCGCGAGTTTATCTGTTGAGAGTTCGCTTTGATCAAATACAACTCCAAATTAGGAACATGTCGGTAAACTATGCGCAAGATGAACCTGTGAAATTTTTGGCACGAAATTGGACAATTGGCGAAATCACTAGAAACCGCTTACATATCGGATTGATTACCCACCGATATAGCAAGTAAATATTCCACACAAGTTGCTGTAAAGGCACTCACAAAGAACTGGACCATAGATAAAGTAAAGCTTGTCATGAAAGCAGGACAGTATAATAGCATGAACGAAGCTATAGGTAAATTTGTCAACAGTTACACAGAAGCAACTGGACAACAAAATTCTATCCTACAATATAGGCAAGGACACAATACTTGGAATAATAATTTCCGAGGTAAGCACTTGTTTGTTGGCACGGAAGAAACAACTTCCCAAGGAATAATAGAAACAACGGTAACATTAACAATAACTACAACAACCACACTAACAGTAATAATAATAATAATTTCAACAATACCCAGAGACGAAACATCAATCATAATTTCAGAACGCAAAATTATGTTCGAGCAACTGACTCATTCCAGTCGGAAAACTCAGAGGAACCCCTAAGATTAAGCCAATAGAGAACAAAATATACAATCTTAATCTCAACTTATGTTACTTCATTTCAATTAATATACACAACACTAATCACACAGCCACAGTTCTAGTAGATACAGGCGCAGACATTTCTATGATAAATACAAAATTTCCAAAATACACAAAACAACTAAACTACACTCAGTGGAAAAATATATTTGGATTTGCATTTTCAAAAATGGCTAATAACACACGACTTTCAAACAGTTCAACATGACTTTCCAATACCATTTGATGGAATCATTAGAATCGACTTCATCAGAAGGCATAACTGTTTACTAAATTTTACTCAAAAAAAATGAAAACCTCGTCTTGAGACCACACTCACACATTAAAAATACCACTAACAAATAATATTGAAGATATTACTTTAACACCTAGATCAGAAGTAATACGCCAATAAAAACTAAATAACTTAAATCACGACATATTAATTCCAAATCAATAAATACAAATCAGGTGTTCTAATTCCAAACATATTAGTAAAATCTAACAACGCCTTTATACGTATCTTAAACACAAATAACACAATAATAACAACCAAAAAGCACAACTATAAAAACTGAAAACCTTTCTGATTACATTATTAACAAAAAAACCAATCAAAAATACACAACGAAAAGAAGAAATAATTATCATATTGAAGAAAAGCTTTCCAGAACAATTTAAAAGTAAACTCAGAATTATGCAGAGTACATAGTGATATTTTCTGGTTGGAATCTGAACCAATAACCAGTAAAAATTTCTATGAACAAAAGTTAAGGTTAAATGATACACAACCTGTGTATATAAAGAACTATTGCGAACCACACGCTCATAAAGAAGAGATTGATAAACAAATTGAAAAATTAAAACAAGACAAGATAGTATAACTTTCATATTCTGAATATAACAATCTAGTCTTACTTGTACCAAAGAAATCACTATCAAACTCGGAAGAAAAAAGATGGAGACTCGTGATCGATTATCGACAAATAAATAAAAACCTTATAGCAGACAAATTTCCCTTGCCTAGAATTGATGACATATTAGACCAACTTGGAAGAGCCAAGTATTTTTCTTGCCTGGATTTAATGTCAGGTTTTCACCAAATTTCATTGGAAGATAATTCTAGAGACTACACGTCATTTTCAATCAATAGTGGCTCATACAGATTCACCGCCTTATGGTCTAAAGGTAGCAACAAATTCTTTTCAAAGAATGATGACAATTGCTCTCAGTGGCCTAAAGCCAAATCAAGCTTTCTTATACATGGAGGACTTAGTTGTGTTAAGATATTCCGAAAAACACATGCTTTCAAATTTACAAGACAAACATAATCTAAAACTAAACCCTGAAAAATGTTACTTTTCATAAGAGAAGCCACTTACCTAGGACATAAATGCACGGACAATAGAATATTACCAGACGATTCCAAATATTCAATAATAGAAAAATGCCCTCCACCTACGGAAGCTGACAGTGCAAAAAGATTTGTAGCCTTTAGTAACTACTACATAAAATTTATAAAAAACTTCTCAGAATATTCCAGACATTTAACAAGATTATCTAAGAAAGGAACCCCTTTTGAATAGACTAGACTGTGACAACGCATTTAAATACCTAAACAAAGCACTAATGAGTCCTACTTTGCTTCAATACCCTGACTTTGATAAAGAATTCTGTATAACAGACTCAAGAAAACACGCTTGCGGTGCAGTCCTTACACAGGAATACCAAGGCAAACATCTTCCAGTAGCATATGCTTCAAGAACATTCACAACACAGGGTGAAAGTAATAATTCAACAATAGAACAAGAACTAGCTGCAATACACTGGGCAGTTACTTATTTTCGACCATACATATACGGAAAACACTTTGTTGTCCGTACAGACCACTATTCTATCTATTTTCTATGAAAGATCCGAGTTCTAAATTAACCAAAATGAGACCGGGCTTAGAGGAATATGATTTTACTGTTGAATATCTTAGGGGGAAGGATAATTATGTGGCGGACGCATTATTCCGCATTAATATAGGAGAACTTGAGGAATTAAATAATAACTTATTAAACATAACTACAAGATCAATGACTAAAATGGCACGGGACACGGCAAATAACAATATAAATAAGGAGTATCGAAAAGAGGAAAATGAAAAGCACAACATATACATACCACTGAACAACTCTGGCGTCAGAAAACATCATAAATTAAGATTAAGCCCATATAAATGCTATATAAAGCGAGGAAAAGTGGTACTAACATAAATAAATGTTAATGACTTATTTACTAATGGGAAGTTTGACTTAGGACAATTTTTCACTAGGCTAGAAAAAGTTGCCGGTAAATTGAACTTAAGGAAATTACAAGTAGCACCTAGTGAGAACATTTTCGAATTTGGCTCAATAAATGAATTTAAAGAAAAGGGCAATAAACATTTAAATAATTGAATAGTAGCGCTACTACATGAGGTGACCTATATTAGAAAAAATACTAAAAAGGATACTAAAACCATAGAGAAAATAATGAAACAATACCATGATGACCCAGCAGAAGGTGAACATTCAGGTGTTTCTAGAACTGTAAATAAGATGAAAAGATATTATTATTGGAAAAATATCGCTAAAGATGTAACCAAATATATTAAATCATGCCAAACATGTCAAAAATCGAAGATAACAAAACACTTAAAAGGTCCAATGATAATTACACCTACGCCGGCACAAGCATTTGATACAGTAATTATCGACACTATAGGTCCTCTTCCTAGATCCTACAGTGACAATGAATACGCAATCACTATTATATGTGATTTGACAATATATCTAGTAACTATACCAATCAAGGACAAAAGTGCAAAAACAGTATCCAAAGGGATTTTCGAAAACTTTATACTTACCTATGGACCAACGAAGACGTTCATTTCGGACATGGGTACTGAATACAAAAATTCAATACTTGCAGAACTATGTGAACTATTGAGAATAAACAAATTAACAGCCTATCATCATCAGACGCTAGGTACAATAGAAAGAAGTCACAGAACTTTTAACGAATACATTCGCTCTTACATTTCAGTCGACAAAACTGACTGGGACGAATGGATGAAATACTTCACATATTGTTTCAACACTACTCCATCAACAACACACAACTACTGTCCTTATGAATTAATATTTGGTAAAATTGCAAATAACTTTACACAATTTAACAGTGGAAAAGATATTACACCACTCTATAATTTAGATGAGTACGTTAAGGAATTAAAATATAGACTAGAAACAGCACTTAGTAGAGCTAGAATACTATTAGATAGAAATAAAATTAAGCAAAAATTAAATTATGACAAGTCCATAATAGACTATGACTTTAATGTAGGAGACTTAGTTTTACTTAGAACTGAGACCGGACACAAACTGGAAATTCAATATAAAGGTCCATATAAAATTAAGAAAATAGACTTAAGAAATAATATAAGCATAGAAGATAAGAAAACAAAGAAAGCACAAGTAGTAAATAAAAATAGACTTAAGTTATACAATATATAATTTTAATTCAATACCCCGGGGGAATATTCAATTATAATTACAATCACTAATATAAATTAAATATGAACTAATCTTTTAACGGTCTTTTAAATAATTTAACGATTTTAAATAAAATAAAACTCACTCATAATTAAAAGCTATCTTGAACTATATTTACTATATAATTAGTATTGGTTTGACCAGGCAATCATAAATTTAAATAGTATCCCAAAATTAGTGATTGCGTGGTTCTCCAATATATTAAATACAGAAATAAAATGAAAATTAAATAAATAAATTAATACAGAATACAATAATTGTAAAAGAATGTCCATAAAACTATGGTTATATGAACATTCTTGCGAAAAGTGGAGATGTAGTTGAACCACCCTAATACAAATTATAAATATTCACACCTAACTCAAATTTCTCAATCGCAATGCACTAGCAGTGCATACATTTTTACTATTGTTATGCATACGGCGATTAAACGGCCTTCAACTAATATACATTTAATCATTTATATTAATTGGCCATTCCAGAAATTTTGTGTTGTTGATTTCATAAGCTTTAGCTAATCAGGCCTAATATATTTGTGTCAATAAAAAAACAGTTTTTCTATCTCACTTTTGCCCGACGTTTCGTCAATTTTTTGTTGACTTCCTCAAGGGCTTCGTCTATTTAAAAATTAAAATCTTAATTTATTACAATTTTTAATACACCAAAAAAATAATTACTTACAATATACCATTAATCACATATATATATTATTTTTTTGACAATTAACAAAACAAAACAATTAAATTTAAATAAAACAAACACAACTTAAATTTATTATAAACGTTTAGTTGTTGGCCATTGCAACACTGTAATTTGTGTTTATGTTGTCTGTGTCCTCTTTTAGATTTATAGTATTGTCAATATTTTGTTGAATGCGTAGACTTTCTATTGTGTACCTTTTCCTTTCCCTGGATTCTATATCTAAAATCTTGACTGTTTCAAAATCAGCTTCATGTCCAGTCTTAAGTATGTGTTGCGATAATGCTGTTGTCTCTTTCCGTTTTGTAATATCATTTTTGTGTTCCTTCATTCTTGTCTCCAATGTTCGTTTCGTTGTTCCAATGTATGTTAGATTACAGCTTTCGTTTTCACAACCTTTGCACTTGATTTCATACACTACATTGCATTGTTTTTGTTTTTCTATTTGATCTTTCATGTTCGTGAATATTCTGTTCAAAGTGCTGTTTGGTTTGTATGAAAATTGTATTTTATCAGTTTTTATTATTGACTTCAAGCTTTTGCTGTCAGTCAAACCTGGTATGTATTTTACACCGTAAAAAGCTCTCTGTTGATTGTCCTGTTCAGAAATGTTAATTTGAGGATAATTTGCCTTAAGTTTAATTCCTGCCTCTTTTATCAAATTGTTTATAAGTTTAATCGGAAAACTGTTGCGTCTTAGTATTGTCGTTATTATATTTATGTTCTTGGTGTAAAATTGATCGTCGCTAATGTTTAAAACTCTAAAGATGAAGCTTCTTGCAGTGTTAATTATTTGTGCCATGGGTTGCGTGGTATTGAAATTCATCAATCTCCCAGATGCTATATCCTTTGCGTGCCAATCGAAAATTATTCCGTCATTATTTCGTATCAATGTTGTGTCCAAATATGAAAGTTTGCCGTTTTTCTCTATCTCCACAGTGAATTGTATTTTCGGGTGATAACTATTAAGGGATTTTAGAACTTCATCTTTATCGTCAAGTTTAATTATAGCTAAAACGTCATCTACATACTTAGTTATGTATTTTAGGTTGATGTTCTTATTCTCAAGTTCAGCTAATGCCTCGTCTAATAAGTTGTCTAGTATAATGTCAGCTATAGTGGGCGAGAGAGGGTTACCCATTGGCATTCCAAACGTTTGGTTATAAATTTTACCATCATACAAAAAATAGTTATTATCAGTCAGACAAAAGTTGCGTATCTTCAAGAATTTAGATTTCGGTAGCTTAGTGAAAGTTTGAATAGTGTTCCAATTCTTCATTATGTTTTTAATTGCAATGTGTACTGGAATATTCGTTTTTTTATTGACACAAATATATTAGGCCTGATTAGCTAAAGCTTATGAAATCAACAACACATAATATACATTTATTTTGTGGGAAAATAACCCCAAAATAAATGCAATAACAGTTAGATCACATTACACTTTTCGCAAGAATTATAATACTAATACTACTTTAAAATATTAGTGTTAATAGTATTTTAACATCATTATTTTAAGTTTTATTTTAAGTTTTATTCTCACTAACTCTAGATTAGTTACAACCTTCTCATAGTCGGTATATAACCGACTGATATGTAAAACAGTTATTCATTCTTATTTCCTCCAAGCTCCCAGTTGAGCTTTTTAACTTTCAACTGCTCCAAGCTGAGCACAAAAAAACCAAAAAAACAAAAGGAAATCAGCTTTTATTAAATAATACTACATCAGCTTTTATTTATTACACAATAATATACAATGTATAATATGAACAAAATTATGCAAAAGCGATACAAAGATATTTTACCATCGAAAAAGAAAAGCAAATGTATCGATTTAAATCTAACAACTCAAAAGAGAATTATTAGAACTTTTCTGGAGTTGAATTTTCTAAATAATTCCGGAACGCACTTTTTGCTTTTTATCAGATTGAAAAAAATTTTTTCATTTTAAAAGTTCCTGATAGAGGCTTCAAAACAAGCATAACATAAAAGATTTTTTAGCACTTAGCACTTTTTTTTATAATTGTGAATTCTTTTAAAACCAGTTCAGTTTTTCTAAGTTTTGGACATTATTTAAAAAATTTTGCACAATTTTTTTCACCACACATAGATTTAGATATTAATACTTATTGTAAATGTCATTCGGGCAGATTCAATATTAAAAAAAAAGCGAAATATCGAAAAGAAAAAAATATATATTGTTTATTTAATTTAAGAAGACCATAAAACTGAACTGGTTTAATTAAAATCTTTAAAATATTTATTGAAAAAAAAAAGAAAACGGCGCATACTTTAAACCGAGTTAAATTTTTGGCGCTATTACCAGAGCTTTTTGGTGAGGCAAAGGTATTACATACTTTCATACCACTTATTGATAAAATAATCCCCTATTATTATAATATGATGAACCGTACTTATCACCTTCTATTTCTGGTTTTGATTAAAAATTAAATTAAAGGTACAGTCAAAGTTAAAGAGACGGCGGCACCCGATCGTAGCCGAAATTAAAAATAGTTTTGGTAAATAATTTTGGGTAGAATCGAAGTGTAGAAGAGCTGTTTGACCAGCTTCGTTCTGCAATTTTCAGAACGAATGCACTCGATTTTTATAATGCTTCAGATTTCGGAATGGAAATGGAAAGCGAAATGGAAAGCTACTCTGGATATTTCACAACAAAAAATTTCCGAACTAATGAAAACCATACACAAAAACCATAGTATGTAGGATTCCTAAAACTCTTGAGAGTGCAATGAGATATGCTAACTAAAGAAGTATTGGAAAGGAAAATGCTTTTAATAATAGAATTAAAAATTATTTTGATATAGATAATAATAATATAATTAGATTTCAAGATCACAGCAATTAAAACAGATATAACAGTAAGCCGTTTGTAAGCCAGTCAGTTTAATTCTAATAAATCTTGTAGTAACAGTAAGTATTAACAGAATAAAAATCATTTTAAAAATAATACAAAATTATAATCGTAATATGGAGAATTACTGTTATAATTTTAACTTAAATTATTTTGCAAGGATATGTATGGACCAATGGATATCAATATTATTCAAAATTTAAGTAAAATACCAGGTTCTGAAGACATGTTACAAAATAATTCTTCTTTTGAACTATTAGCCAAAGTTGCTAATTTCCTAATTTCATTTTCAAGCTTCTCCACAGATTTACCGTATATAATAATACAGGAAAAGCTTAAATTTATAGTGGATACTGGTGGAACTCATTCAAAATGAAGAACTAATTTAGTCAAAATAATATTGAAAACCGTTTAGAATCCGATATTTTCAGACAGACGTACCTACGTTTTCTGAGTAAAGTGATAAAAATAACTATATTAAGTTAGTACAATATAAATTCCATAATTATTATGATGGAATCCTTGGAAATTATGTATTAAAAAGCTAGCGCAGATTTTAATAGTAATCAATTTAGGATCGATAATGAACCCGCTTTATTATTTCCAAAATTACGGAAAGTTAGGTTGATTACTAATGTTAAATTTGGATTATTCTACATCAAACATTTTAATCACTTGGGCGAAATAATTTTTGGTAAAGGGGTATATGACGAAGAAAATTTCAAGGTTGAAGTTAAAACAGTTGCTAAAGGTTCAAATATAATGCATATTAGTGAAAAAATGCGTGCCCGGCTATTACCAAAAATTACAATTTGTTTAGTGATATTTTATTGGAAGTAAATAATTGGGAAATTTTCTTATTTGATAAAACAATAGAATAATGGATTAGAATGGATCATTTAAATAAAGAAAAAAATAATCTGAACCCTATTTTAAGCGAATATTTTGGTTTACAATCAAACACAAAATTATTACAAAAGCCGACGTTTTAAAAACATACAAATATCAATACATATATAAAAATAAATTGAGAAAGCAAGTTTTAAGAAATATTTAATAGTAAGATAGTTAGACCGTCCACATCGTTATATTCTGCTCTTGTATCGATCATCCCGAAGTATGTTTATGTATTTAACTATTTTGGATTTAGCAAAAGGGTTTCACCAAGTTAAAATAGACGAAAAGGATGTTTATAAGACGGCATTCTCGGTTGAAGGCGATCACTATGAAATTCTTAGAGTGCCTTTTGGCCTCAAAACAGCACCGGCTACATTTCAAAGGCTTATGAACAACATTTTACGTGAGTTAGTTAACAAAATTTGATTAGTATATATAGGTGATATAATAAACTATTCTCTCTACTACTCTCTTCAGGATCATATAAATTCAACCCGACTCGTATTTAAAAAATTAAGGAATGTAAATTTTAAAATGCAAGCATACAAGTCCAAATTTTTAAAAAGGGCCACAGAGTTTTTAGGTCAAGTAGTAACACAAATAACTATAAAACCTAATCCAAGAAAAGTTCAATGTGTAATAAATTATCCGTTATTAATACTAGTTCAGATGCAAATTAAACACCTTTTAGTGCTAAGTTGATATTACCGTAAATTTATAAAAGATAGAATAGAAGACTGCAAGGCCGATAACAAAATATCTCAAATAAAATTATAAAATAAATATAAATAACCCTGAGTGTATAAACAGTTTCAAAGTATTAAAAGTGCTTCTTACCAATAATCAAATTTGAATTTATACCTATTTTGATAAAAAAGTTTGTTTTAAATACAAATTTAATTCACCTACCTCTTGTAGTGGTTTATGATTGTATAGTCCCTGTAGCCCTTTCTATATTTCAACAGCTGTAAAGGGTGTCAGCTAGTTAATAGGCGTTCAAAAGAAGTGCCAGAATTTAAAACTTTAAAAATAAGAACTAGGCAGAAGTTGCCGGTTTAAGTTATTCAGTTAAAGTCTGCTTTATTTACTTATTCTTATAGCTTATATACTATTTATGAAAATCTAACTTACAATCTAGAATGGAGTGATTTTTAAAGTTGCTCAATTTTATGATTAAAAACATATTGTAAGTGTGTCAACAACATGCAAGCGTTCAACAGCACCACACTTGCCAAACACATTGTATCGATGAATTTGATACCCGGAAATGTGTCAGCATATTTACAATCAAATTATTGTAAGCACCCTACATGAGTTGTGCTGGCTTGCATACAGTATACATGTTGTGTGACTACTGCAATGCATACTGCAATAGGTATTATATCGAAAAGCAGTGCTCCAACTAATGTTTCCAAAAATCAGCTTTTTACAGAAAAACCAAATTCTGCATCTGTTAAAGCAATAACTCAATCGATATTTAAAAATAATAACGACGAATAGCATCAATGAAACTGATATACGTAATAGATATTCACCCTTATTGTGTACGGCGTTGGCGTATGAAAAACTTGGCGTTTTAAAAAAAGCGTACGGTCGATGTCGTTAACACCGTGTGAGGCCTTAACGTCATTAAGATTTGCCATAAAGTGTCGTTAGATTTTTTGAGCACGCCAAACAATAAAATTTTATTTTAATGAATGCAAAACAAAATGTAAGTAATAATTATAGTATGTTATTATTTATATAGGATACTAATTAAAAAAAATTAGAATTAAAATTACTACTCCAAAGCAGTTCGAAGGACTGGTCGAATTAATGGAAAAAAATCATTTTTATTTGGATACGGTTTTCCGTCGACCCTTGTCTAAAATCTAAGCACATATCGAAAAAATCATCACTTGGCCACAGGATTTTCAAAAGGCATATACAAATATAACATTAAAGATGAGTGGAATGCAATTGCAGATAAAATCTAGGACCCCCGAGTCGACCAGGTGAGTACGGGAGGACTTTAAATTTAAATTAAAAAATATTAATTCATAACAAAGCGGAATGCTCAGCTACAGGTGGAGGAACTTTTAAGCAATTCGTCTTGTCTGCAAATGACGAAGCAGCTGCAAATTTGTTACAACTACAGTCATTGATAAGTCCCGGTGAGTCAGTCGGCGTGAAAAAAAAATACTTTGGACGGACAAGAAATAAAAAACCATATTCCTGTTAATCCAAAAAAGAAGAAGTCAATTCATGAAGATGATGATGATGTTCTAAAAGAAATTTAAATGTCATCCACATCTAAGTTTGCAAAAAAAAGCACAAAAATCAAAACCCGACCTTCTTACGGAGCAAAGTACAAACAGACTTATAAAAAGGAGTTATGGAATCTTTAAAAGAAATAGAAAGATACAGTAGAAAAAATTTCTAATTAAAAGAAGAAAAGTTAAAGTTGTTGTTAGAGCTAAGGCTCGTTTGCCTTGCCAACGAAGAAATAGAAATTGGTTGGAGGTTAACTTGGTAGTTCACCATGTTATTGTTCAGTTGTTGTGGGTTAACTTAACCAAGTGTTGGCACAAGGATAAGTTAGGACACGTATGCAGCAAGAGAACGCAAGTTGATCAGAATTTGTACTTAACTTAACCAAGTGGCTGCACAAGGATAAATTCGGGCAAGTATTCAGAGCAAGAGAGCGCAAATTGATCAGAAATTGTACTGACATGTTTATTTAAAAATGAATTGCTTATTTATACTTAAAATTAATAACACATTAATAATCATAAAAAAAGGAAAAAAATACAAAATAAAATAAACGGAAATTGTATTCCAGCAATCTTTCTTTCCCATCCCTATGGTAACAAAAAATTATGCGTTTAATCTTTTAATAATAATTATGCCAAAATAACAATTCCGACGGATTGTCAAAATTAACTATCAAAATTAGCTCTCATGTTACCAGACAGCAAATTTGATATACGCGTGCGAATTGATTTCCCAACACAATTGTTTGAGGATTTCCATTACAAAATTTGTGTTAAATAAACCAAATTAGCTATCGTGTTACCAGACAGCAATTCTGGTTTAAGCGTGCACAATTTAATTTCTCACAAATATTGACTTGTGTTAAATTAAATAAAATTAGCTATCATGTTTCCAGACGGCAATTCCGGTTTAAGCGTGCGAATTAATGTTTCAGCACAATTTAATTTCTCACAAATATTGGCTTGTGTTAAATAAAACAAAATTAGCGATCATGTTACCAGACAGCAATTTTGGTTTAAGCGTGCGAAATAATGTTTGAGCACAATTTGTAAAGGAAGTCAATCATAAGAATTAACAGTTGTATAAAAACGAATTAAAAAAGAAAGAAGAGCATCGAAGACTTTTATATCTCTTAAGAAAAGAGGAAATAGAAAGTAAGAAAAGAAAAATTGAATTGGAATAAATGCAAAAACTTTTTTAAATATTTTCTATGTAGTATGTATGTACATATATATATATATATATGAATTTTGAATACGAAAAGGAGTTTTTTTAAGTTAACGTAGTTGAATGTTTTTATTTTAAAAATAAATAAATATTTTAGTTAAAGAAAATGTTAATTTGTAAATGGTTCCATTATTTTTCTTCGTATATTTAAAGCCGTCATGTCATCAGCGGATTTTATAATATGGGTTTCAGCACATTCATGTTGTAAATTAGGTTCAGGTATTGCTATTTTGTACTCAATGCAAATATTGTGCAATGCAGCACAGACTGCTGTTGTTTTCCCTGCAAACTTCGGGCTATAATGCAATTGTCGTGGAACGTACGTTCCACTACGTTGCTGGTTTTGAATGCACTTAATTAAAATGACCCGCTGGAGAAGCGTCCGCTGCCATTCGAAAGGGGGTAATTAAATAGGGCTCAAGTGGATAACCAGCATCTCCTACAATAAACAGTTTAAAAAAAATAACTGAAACAGTTAAAACAAGATATTTTTACCCAGTAACCAAGTATTTTTTCTCCAGTTTCATAATTTCGTTTTAGCATTTGCCTCAAATCACTCGTTTTCAACACAAATGAGTCATGTGACCAAGGGTTAAAGGGAGAAATACATCTTATCCTTAGCTTATAATCACACACCCATAAGCAAGTTTACTTAAAATTGTGTCCTTTTTATTGTCTTACTTCAACTCAATACTCGGGCATTAAGGCCATAAAAACCTTTCCTGTTGTAGTATTTAAACTTCTCTTCATTATTCGGAGTTACAATTTTGATGTGGGTACCATCAATACATCCTATAACTCCATGAAAGCTATTTTTTTCGTAAAAGTATTTTTTTATTTTAAGTTTCTCTGGTTCGTCCATTTCCATTGAAATTCATTTAGGAAAAATCTCGCTATACATAGCGTCTATGCAATCTTTAAAGTATCTGCTTACTGACGTCTGACATAAATTTACATTAAAATCGTTGCCAGCACCCTTTTGCTAACATCCTTCTGCTAATATTCTCATTGCTGCTGCGAGTTTTAAAATATTTGGAACACCTGTTGACCGTCGTGGGTTTCCAAGTTTATGATCAATTTCACTAAGTACATATTTAAAAGCTTCCTTGTTCAGTCTAAAGTACTTAATGAAACTAAAACATTTATGTTAACATG
Organism: Trichopoda pennipes; assembly: GCA_030448955.1. Lineage (NCBI taxonomy): Eukaryota > Metazoa > Arthropoda > Insecta > Diptera > Tachinidae > Trichopoda > Trichopoda pennipes. The sequence continues at coordinate 825,616 of JASKUP010000062.1, read as the reverse complement.
GTGCATACCTATATTCAACTAACCTGGTATTTGGAAGAGAAAAAATATTCGATTTTGTTCGTAGCTGTCTCCTGTTAAACACTAGTTCTTTGATAGTGTTATTTTCTTCGTCTTCAGATGATGACGAAAATTGAGAAACACTTAACATTTTATAAATAACTTTATTTCTCCTAAAATCTATAAATTTATTTTGAGCGATCAAAAACAGTTTTTCATACAAAATCAAACAGGGTATTTCATAAACATTTAAAATTTTGAATCAGCTTGTGACTAATCGGTGTTTTTTTTAGACGGTACCAAAAACAAAAAAAAAACGCCCACGACTATTCCAGATGTATTTTTACGTCACCGCCTTACAACAATAAGATTCAGCCTTATTGTTGTAAGGCGGTGACGTAAGTATAAGAATAATTTTCATCCAAAAAAAAGTTAACGCATTTTTAGTCAGAAAAAATTTAATATATGATGTGTTTAAAGAAACAGTTGTAAAGTATTTTCCAGAAAGTTCTAATCTAAAAAAAATGAAAAAAAAATATATATCATACAAATTAAAATTCAGAATTCAACAATCTGCAAACAATTGTCATATTTTTAATATAGAAAAATATAACCGCAAACCGATAAAACAAATGTTTAAGTTAACACGCAGATATTTTTATAGCCTTAGGGAAACATTATTTTTTACAGTAATAGATAATAATAGCAATTAAAAACAGATCATGGGTATAATTTAAAAGAGATCTAATTCAATATTTGGTTTTAAGGCAATACCATTAATGGAAATTTAAAGATAGGACCAAATTGAAATACATTTTACTTTAAATAATAATAACAATAATTCGATTGCAGTACTTTAGTACATTAAACGTCTACTCAGGCACGACCCTGAAAGAGGTCGCTATATCAATTGACGAGAAAATTTATAAAATAATTATGTTTTATAACAACACAATTCACTCTACCACAAAACGTAAACCCACTGATTTAGCGGTGTAACAAATACTGAAGATTACCCTAAAATTAAGGAAATAATGTTGAAAATAAAGGAAAAATCAATAACAAGTCTAAATCACAATCGGGAAAACTGTGAGATTCACTCTAGAGAGGTGTATTTAAAAAGTAATCGAGGTGAAAAAATCATACTAAATTGCGTTAAATTAAAGTAAAAAGAGTTTGAGAGTGACCATGTTATAACTCAACCAGGCCACAAATATTATAAGTCGGGTATTAAAAGAAAAAAAATGTTTAAAAGAGAAGAAGAACTTCAGGCAACAATGCCTATTTAGTACCGTGCTACATTCTTTAGGAAAGGAATAGAGAAGAGATAAAACAGACGGTAAAAGTAGAAGGATTGTCGGAAATTAACTGCCGTATAAGACAGTACAGCGACCAGTGACTATGCCTTTATCGCTGAGCAGCCCCACCGGCAGTCAATTTTTATTTTTGTAGTGAAAAAAAAACCAAGGTCTTCGTTGGGAATCGAACCCACAACCCCCATACCGACAAGCTAGTACACTACCTACTTGCCTACAGGGGTAATGTATAATTAAAAATTATATTTATGTCTCTATGTATTCCTTTTACTGTTTTTGAATATCTGTACCTATAAACACAATATCGGCAAGCATTATTAGATTAATACGTTTTGTTTTTTTTTTTTTTTTTTTTTTTAACTCTCAATAATTGTTTATTGGATCTTCACGAAAAGAACTAGCAAAATTTCTAGGATGTATCGTCTGTAGCATTGAGGATTAAAGCTGCGGTATCCCTTTTTTTTAATCGGCTATGTCCACTATAATCCACGATATTGCGAGCAAGGGAGTTAGGATGGTCTTCAAGCTTCACCAAGTATTGGCCTGCGTATTTGATGATTTCTGTAGTCACCAGCGGTATTTCTAAATCACAATGTATGTTTGAATTTCTGATGTACCATGGGGTGGAAGTTATCAACCGTAAAATTTTATTCCGCATACTTTGAATTCTATCCACGTTTGAAGCTGAGGCAGTGCCCCAAAGTTTGATTCCGTAAGACCATATCGGTTTTAAAATAGTCTTGTAAATTAGAAGCTTACAATCTAGGCTAAGTTTTGAGTTCCTGCCAATGAGCCAATGTTGTTGTGTTAGCTTAAGTTTCATTTGTGTTAGCTTTGAGTCAATATTATGTTTCCATGTAAGGCGACGGTCAAGATGTATACCAAGATATCTCACATAAGTATGGTGTGGAACATTTTGATTATTGATTCGAACGGGTGAACAATTATCTCTTCGCAGAGTGAAGGTCACATGAATGCACTTTTGAACGTTCACTTTAATTCTCCATAATTTTAACCACAACTCTAACTGAGTTATATGTTACTGAAGATTTATGGATGCTTGATGGGAGTTTTCATGCGAACTTAGACACGCTGTATCATCAGCAAAAGTAGAAGTGTGGACAGTTTCACTTACAGGCATATCGGAGGTATATATCAAGTATAAAACTGGTCCAAGAATGCTACCTTGTGGTACGCCTGAGGAAATTGGTTTGGATACACTAACGAAGTGTCCCTTAACAACAGATAATTTCCGTCCAATTATGTAGCTTTTTAAAAGGTTGCTTATATTACAAGGCAAGTGAGCGGTCAGTTTCAGAAATAGACCTTCATGCCAAACTTTGTCAAAAGCCTGAGAAACATCAATAAAAATAGCTGAACAATACTTCCTCTCTTCAAACGTCCTTCTTATCACCTGAACCAATCTATGGGTTTGTTCAATTGTGCCATGTCTACCTCTAAAACCAAATTGATGGTTTGGGATACACCCACTATCCCTTAGCATAGGAGACAATTTATCCATAAGCAACTTTTCGAAGACCTTTAAAATAGTTGGTAATAGACTTATGGGCCTATATGATTCGGTTTTGGTTAGGTCTTTACCCGGTTTTGGAATCATTTTAACTTTAGAAATCTTCCAGTGGTCAGGATAGTATTCAAGCCGTAAAATGCATCTGCAGGGGCGCTCTGTGTTGTTGCCAACCTCTCCTAGCTGTTCGTTTTTCCGCTAGAGACGTTCAATGTCTGAAGAATAGATGTGACCTAAAGTAGTCTGCGGATGTTTAGTTGTTGCAAGCTGTGCTGCTTGTTTATTATTTTCACTAAAAGTTGCAAGGCTATACTCCACGTCCTCCTGTGTTTCTAGCAAAATATTCTCCGAACAATGGCTGCTGAGATATTTTTTAAAACTCAACCAGTTGATGCGACTGATCATATTTGTATCAGGAAAAAATAAATGTCTTCTAATCGGGCTGCAAATAGTTACAATGGTTGGAGAATGATCCGAAGATAAATCCATGGAAGATTCTACTGTAACTAAATTTCTTGAAATATTTTTTTTGACAGCAAAATCTATTACATGCGGAATTTTTTGTCTGTCAGTAGGCCAGTATGTAGGCTGACCACTCGAAGCAACATCTAAATCATTACTGCTAATAGCGTTGTACAATGCTCGGCCCCCAGGTGTAATTAAGCGCGAACCCCAGTAATTGTGTTTCGCATTATAATCGCCAGCTGACAGAAAACATGGTCCAAGACCTTTAAAAAATTGTTCATACTGCTCCTCGGTTATTGAAAACCTGGGAGGAGAGTAGACTAATGATATTAGTATATCATTGAAAAGATTTTCAACACAAATAGTTGTGGATTGCAAATAGTCTTCATGCTTGCTGCCCAAAAAATGGTGTTTCAGTCTTGACTTTATTAAAATTGCTGAGCCGCCGCATGCTCTTCCTCTCGGATCCTTTGTATCATAAAATGTGAATCCATTAATTTTAAAAATACCTCTTGTAGTCAAATGCGTGAGGAAGTGTTCGAGTTCGTTTTTATGTTGGCGATTGCCATTTGCATTCCAGAAACATACTTTCAACGAATTCATTTTTTATTTACGATTGCTTAAAGCAAAGTAGTCTGCATTTGCAGCATTTGTTGCATCATGCTAGTCATACTAGTTGTGAAGTTGTTTATTGATTGCACAAGGTTGTCAATAGTAGCTTCAAGACGAGTAAAATTTTTTGGTGGAGAGTGTCGATTTTTACGGCGTCGGCATTCGATACATGAGTATAAATTGGTCGGACCACTTGGGGATACGAAGTAGATAAAATATGATGTTTTTGGGCTGATGTAACTTTAGGTGACGGGGTTGCACCCTGTCTTACGAAAGAATAAACGGGGCAGCCTCTGTAGTTTGCAGTGTGATTACCGCCACAATTACTGCATTTTTTAAGGTTTGTTTCCCCTTTAGGTTTATTGCAACTAGCAGTAGCATGCAATTCTCCGCATATAACGCAAACAGATGGCAGTTTGCAGTATGTTTTTGTGTGCCCAAACTCTTGACAGTTGTGACACTGTACGGGCCCTGAACGTTTGCGTGGTTCTTCTACCGCGATTTTTCTATGCAGAAGATATTGCAAATTGTAAATTGGGAGCGTCGTTAGGCTCCAATTCTACTCGGAACAGTGGTTGTAGTATTTTCTCCCTATTAATTATGTTTACGTCATTTTTAATTTTCAAACCTTGATCAATGAGGGCACCTTTGATTTCGTCTGGTTCAACACTTGGATCTACACCGTTTACTACAACTTGCAAACCTTTTGCACTTTTAAGCTGATATGTATAAAAGCTTAATTTACTATTTTCAAGTTCATTAACCACTTTACGGAAATTCGCCTCTTCGTGAACCTGTATTTTGGTTTCATCAATTTTGCCACGTTTTGAATTTGAATTTTGAATTTTTTTCCCTCAAATAGATCGGTGGAGGTTTAGGTTTAGGGTTAGGATCGGTGGAGGTCGTGCAGACAGATTTCTCGTTGTTTTCTTGTAACAAAGAAAATCGATTTTGAGAAATTACTGAAGCGGCATCACTATTTCTCGATAACTTTCGAACTGATGCGACCTAGGACGATTTGGGACTTCGCCCACGTGTGGTAACCGTTAGCTATCTGTCCATTCCCACTTGGATCTTATGTTTTTCGATGTCGATAGCAGTTGTAGCAGCTTCGTTAACTGAAGAGTAGGAACCCGACGCGGATGAAGTTGAAGTTGGCACTGGAACCGATAATAATTCACTAGTTTGCGGTAGTGAACTTGTACGAACGCGAAAGTGTTGCTTTGCTGTTATATATAGACTGTGATCAATTTTTTTCGCTGTGTTGCTTTCGTTTACGTTTTCAGCGCTAAGGGTTAAATAAACATTTCTGCCGTTAGTGCTTACTTGACAGTTTTTTGCTTTTGAGGTACTCATAAAAGTATCTCTCAGTTTTCCTTGTTTATTTGAATATTTTTGTTTAACAAGTTTTCTAGTACAAAAAGTTTTTTTGTATTCTTTTTTAAATAAAAAAATTTTTTTTTTGCTGCTTTTATTTTAAATTTCACATCAGCTTTGGCCTTTGGCCGGAAATACCAAAATTTTATGTTAACACAATGTCTTCACAAAATCTATATCAGCCACACTCGTCTCAACACAATTGGTCCACTTTCAGCTTTATACTTTGGTCGCCCACAACACACCGCCGTCAAAAAAAAGCACAGCGCAGAAGTCAGGGATTATATATTACAAATTATCTTTATAATCTGCTGTTTTCTAAGCGATGCGCGGACCGATCGCTTTCTTTTAATGCCAAAATCTAGTCACTACGGCAAAAGTGAGTGTCATTAATCGCACTACAAAATCACTGCCAAAAAAAAAACCGCACAACAGTGTGTATATCAGTACGACAATAAAAGAAAAAATTTAAAACACTGATAATTCAGTCAATACCGCACCGATTTCAATAAATTCTATATTCACTTAATTGGCACAATTTGCCCGTCTGATTAAAAGTACTTTTAGAATTATTCACAAAAAAAAATGTGCACAAAATCAGTAGTATTCTTCACCACCAATATTACCACAACGAGAACTGAACAGTGTTGCTGAATGACGAGGAATGAATATGTAAATTAAAATCTTTTTTGTCAATTTATTAAATTTTCTTCGAGGCGTCAATCTAAGTATATTGTCAATCTGTTATATTGTTATATCGTCATTTAGCTTCCTTTTAGTAAACGTTTTGTTATTTTCTTTTATGGCAAAATAATAACACATTACTTAGAGTTCTTAATTAAACGTTTTTTCACTTTCAAAACAAGATAGTAACTTCACCAATGCAACGCCTTCAAAATGCTTTAATATTTTGTTGTCTATTCTCAATGATGTCTCAACTTGAGTTTACTCATTTGCCCAGCAAGTGTTGCTTATATAGTTGGTTAAAGCAGTTCTCGTATATACAAGAATATTTTACTTTAACATCACCCCATATTGTGTTGTTATCATCATCTATTGTGGCGGCAGCTTACAATGTGCTTACATTTGGGAATCAAATTTAAAAGAACAACAATACACATCCCTTCATCCATTTTCGACCTCGGAATATGATATCTCTGGGTCCGGTAAACCACATCATGTAATTTCTTGATCACCTTATATGTAACTCCCAGCGGAATTGCAATTTATGGGACAGTTCTTTCTTACGTTGTGGTTTAAACAGTAAAAACATTTGCCCTTCTGTAAATCCTTCCGCGTTTGCTGGTCGATCATACTTAGCTTTAATTTTATGACCAGACATTGTAATGAGACTGCGGACAAGCTCATGCAGGTCTTCTTGTGTCTGAAGAACATTTACATCATCGTCGTGCGCAGGGCTCGGTTTAACGTCATATTGTAAGTCTGCTGGCAGTTATAGTTCTGTCCCAATCACTTTCTGTCCCAATCCTTTTGGTATGTACTGACCACTTTGCTGATGCCATCAGACTGTGGATGCAATGGTGTCGTTCCCGTCTGCTTGATGCCATATACATCACAAATCTCTTTGAATATGGCCATATTGATATTTCATCACTGTTCAAAATGCAGTTCAATTAGAACACCGTATCGGCACACCTAATTGTTCATAAATGCATGCACCACCTATCTGGATTTGGAATGGGATACACCTGGGGACATTTTCTAAAATAATTCATTACCACTAGACATTTCGGTTTCCAGCGTTACCCACAAGGAATGAGCCTGCGATATTCATAGCTATCCGCTCAAAATGGGTACCTGCATTGTACTGCTGCAGCTTACCAAGACTTTTCCTTATTGGACCCTTTTGGGCAATGCACTGTTCGCAATTGGCTATCCAATCGGCTATAGATTGAGAGCAGCCTAGCCAGTAAAATCGCTGTTTTATCTATTCTAGAGATTGTTTTACACACAGATAACTGCCGCTAGAACCATTATGAAACTCCTTTATTACAACTTTTATTCCTTTTCCCAGACTTTTATGCAGTGCCTGCAATCTACCCAGCATGGCCGTTCTGAATGTTGAAGTCATAGCTCGGCAGACATTCCCGAGTATTTCAAAAGCGGAATGGTCCGTTATTAAAATAAAGTGTTGACCATATACATAGGTGTTTGTAGTACTGCGTTACACTAGCTCTATAGCTAGTGTAACGCAATAATTTTTTTCGGGTTTGGACAGTAACCTGCTGTAGTAGTCAATGTTTTATTCAGTCCCAATAAAGCACTCCTCCTATTGCATGCGTGACGAATACAAATACATATCCAGCTATTGCATAAGCGAGGACTAGTGCCGTACACAAAAGCCCCGTAAGCCTTTGGAAGGCTTCTTCTGCTGTGTAGTGTGTATACACTATATAAACACAATTTTAATAATTGCACTTTCATATATAAACACAATTTATATATTTGTACTATTATTTTTAAGACACACTGTTAAACACAACTTTTATGCTTTTATTTTTAAGACACACTGTAAATATATTTTTTTCTTTACATCAGCATAATTTCATTTGACCATGAAAATAAAATTGTATGCTGAATAGACATAATATTTATAATAACATTTGTATATAATTAACATTAATAAATTAAGTACTAGACTATTAAAATTCTTCTCACAGTCAGTATATAAACGACTGCAATTAGGAAGATAAAAATAATCTTGGTTTGTACGTTCTAGCTCCTAGTTGAGCTTTTAATATTCTACTGCTCCCCGCTGAGCAATTAAACAGAAACCTAAAAGGACTAAAAATAAAAAATCAAAATATACCAAGTAAAGATACAGCATTTTCATTACATGGCGATCCTGCCAGGAGTGAGAGTGCTCCTATTGTAAGAGCACCCAGGCAAATTTGATTTTGGTTCCTGACGGCAGCCGAGACCCGTCAGAGAAGGAAAGCGTTTCATTCCTTACAAGCAGAACAAAACGAATTTGAAATGTCTGCCGATACTTTAAATGATTCCGCAAAAACAACAGTTTGCACGAACATAGCACCACTTTAAATAAGGACTCCAAAGAAGAGAAGCTGAACTTGATGAAAAGAAAACATTGGAAAAATCATCCACAAAGTCTTTAGAACCTTCAATATGTTTCAACAACCCTACAATAATAGTAACAACAACAACAACATATCATAATGCAACAGGAGGCTTCCAATATCAACAACTTCTGCAATAACACAATCAACAGCAACAACAATTGCAACACATCATAATACAACAAGAGGCTTGCAACAACAAAATTAATTTTAACAACAACAGCATGATCAGCTGCAACATTTACAACATATATATATTTTAATATTTAGCTTGTAAAAGGAGTGCGATTTAATTACGCACCCTTAGGGAATGGAGGCGACTTCGCCCATGTTCAACAATTTTTTTATAATTAATTTAACATACTTTAAATTTTTTTATAAACATTTCGAAATAGAAATGAAAAAATATTTTAATTTAATAATAACAAAAAAATGAACATTTAAAAATCATTTTAAAGAATATTACACTTTAAAAAAAAAATAATAAAAAATCCTTTTATAATTTTTAAATAATAAAAATTCTTTTAAATTTATAAATAAATTTAATAATGAACATTTCAAAATAGAAACGTAATTTAATTGAAAAATTCCTTTGTAAATGGCTTCTTATAATGGAAAATTTTGAAATAGAATTGGAGAAACAACTCCAAAATTTGGAAAGATTATTTAATTCGGGAGAAGATTCCCAAGATATTACAGAAGATAAAATGAATCTTAGAATTAAACAAGAAAAGGAGAACAAGAAAACATTAACACTCATAAAGTATAGGAATTGAATAGGTTTTTTAGGGAAAATTTCATAGATGAATACACCCTACTCGAAAATTAATGGATTGGAATACCATTATTCAGAAACTTAGATTAATACGGGAGAATTTTGATAAATCTTATAAGTGTCTAAACACTGATAAACCAACCAGAGACGATACTATAGATAAACATATACAAAATCTGTTGTATTGTTTTGAGGAAATTAGAGTTATATTAAACGTCCACTATAACCGGTTAAAGCGCGGCTGAAGCATTTTAGACCTTAGAGAAAAATTACTGAGAGTCACAACAAGAAAGAATTTAGAAATAGACATCCCCACTTCTCTGCATGAGAGAATTTATTACAAAAAGAAATTACTATTACTACCGGAAGAATCAACCTCAACAGTAATGTCCAAAACTGTACAAGCCAATACTGAACGCGACAGAAAAAGATGTAACTATAGAAAACTTAAGGATTCAAACTGTACCATTAAATAGGTATAAAATACTGTATATGACTCACAATGAGGAACAAACTAAGGAACGCTTAGAAAAGATACTGGAAAATTATTCATGGGACAACATAAGCGACAAGGACAAAAATGACATAATTTCAATAATTAAAAGATTTCAATACGTTTTTCATTTAGAAAAGGACGAATTAACCGCAAACAATTTCTATACACAAAGAATTTCACTTCAGGACAGCAATCCAGTATACACAAAAAACTATCGTCACCCCCATACACATACTGACGAAATAAATTCAAAAGTCCAAGAGATGCTTAAGGAAAAAATAATAGAACCATCCACAAGTCCCTACAATTTACCTCTCCTCTTAGTTCCAAAAAAGGGACACACGGACATGTCAAAATGGAGGTTAGTAGTAGACTTTCGAACACTAAACAAGAAAATTATTAGCGACAAATTTCCATTAACTCGGCTAGATGACATTCTGGACAAATTAGGGCGCGCCAAATACTTTTCAACACTTGATATGACCAACTCCTTCCACCAAATTAAACTAGCCAAAGATTCTCGCCCTTGCACAGCATTTTCGACACCAACGGGTCATTACCAATTTACAAGGTTACCATTCGGACTGAGCATATCTTCTAACAGCTTTCAACGTATGCTCACTATAGCATTATCAGGTCTCGAATCAGAAGCATTCCTGTATGTAGATGACATAATTGTTTTCGACTGTAATGCCAACCACCACAATAGAAATCTTACAAAAGTCTTAAGTAGATTAGAGAAAAAGAACCTAAAGCTTAATGCACAAAATGTCATTTTTTACAACATGAAATCACATACCTTGGACACCTAATCACTCAAGAAGGCGTTAAACCAAATCCTCAAAAGTTTGAAGCCATTAAAAATTACAAAGTACCACAAAACGACGTACGACGTTTCGAAGCATTTTGCAATTATTACAGAAGATTCATTAGAAACTTCGCTAATATAGCAATGTGTCTCAATGCACTTCTAAAAAAGAATGCAAAATTCTTTTGGTCTCAAGACTGCCAAACCGCCTTTGACACACTAAAAGATAAATTAATAACACCACCAATACTTCAATACCCAAATTTCGAAAAACCTTTTATACTCACGACAGACGCATCAAACCAAGGTCTAGGCGCAGTTTTATCACAGAATATAATAGGAGAAGACTACCAGTATCCTATGCAAGCCGATCCTTGAACAAACATGAAAAGAATAAATCTGTCATTGAAAAAGAATTATTAGGCATTCACTGGGGCATACAATTCTTTAGACAATATCTTTTCGGACGAAGATTCACCGTTATAACAGACCATAGACCACTAGTCGCCCTATTTTCAAATAAGAACCCATCCTCAAAACTGACTCGCATAAGACTAGAACTGTCAGACTATGATTTTGACATACAATACAAAAAGGGAGCTAATAACACAAATGCAGATGCACTATCACAACTAGATATCAACTCAGACATTTTGAAAACCATGATTCCAATCAGTATTGATGAAAAAGAAAAAAAAAAAACTCTGGCATTAACGCGTAGCATGCTAAATAAAAATAAAATAATTGATAGAAATAAAGAGAACGTTCAAAATAATGAAAAGGACGGCATTTCTCAACAGAAGTCTGATCAACTTCATATGTGGGAATGCACGTCAATAAATGATATAAAGAAGCTTCAAAGATTAGAACTTATATATGAATAAAAGGTGCAGCAAGAAAAAGAAAGAAATGAAAACATCACGCGTATAGTATGTAATAACAGCGAGAATCCTATGTTTTCAGAAACATTCTTGGAGAAACTTTTAACAAAAATAAAGAAATCAGAATTTAATACATACGTACTATATGACAATGATGAAATTTTCAAATATATAACGCCCGATAAATTAAAAGAAAAATATAATAATCTGCAGAATAATGATATCAATATAATTATATACAAAATGCCAAAAAGAGTAACGGAAAACATAAAAAAATACAGATTGATTGAAGAATTTCATGGATTACCACATAACGGACACTTCGGAACCAGAAAAACACTAGCCAAGCTTAAGCAAAGATACATATGGAAAAATATGAATAAAATGGTTAAAAATTACATAAGAACTTGTTCATCTTGCCAAAAGAAAAAACAGATTAAGCATACAAGAGAACCCCTGACCATAACAGATACACCATCGAAAAGTTTCGACACAGTCGGTCGTTTACGGCCATCTACAAACTTTAGATATATACTAACTGCTCAATGTGAACTGAAAAAGTACGTAGTAGCTTATCCTTTAGAATCCAAAGATGCGAAATCAGTAGCCAAAACTTTAGTAGAACACATCATCCTGAAATATGGTTTGTTCAATATTTTGAAGACAGACAAAGGTACAGAATTTAACAACGAACTAATGAAGGAGATTTGCGCATTATTAAAAATAGAACAGAAATTTTCTACTCCTTACCATCACGAAACGGTAGGAACAGTGGAACGGAACCATCGTGTATTAAACGAATATCTGTTAAGCTTTGTAGAAGACGAGAACTGGCACGAATGGATACAATACTTTACGTTTGCTTTTAACACAACACCAAATGTCGACACTGACTATTCACCATTCGAACTAATATTTGGAAAACTCCCGCGACTCCCAAACGACGAACTGACAAAACCACGGGAAACCTACAATATTGATAATTACGCAAACGAATTGAAAGCTAGACTACATTTTTCACTACAAAAAGCACGTGAGTTCATTCTGGCATTAAAGGAAAGACGAAGTTTAGAATCAACAAAGAAACAAAATAGTATAGATATTAAAATAGGAGATCTAGTTTTAGTCAAAATAGAGAATAGAAAAAAGAATCAAAATCCATATAAGGGCCCATATAAGGTAGTAGATATAAATGACTTAAATGTAATAATAGCAATAGAAAATTCAAAATTGAAAACACTACATAAGAACATATTAAACAAATTTTTTAAATAAAAATTTATTATAAAACACTAATTTTTAAACATGCCCATGGTGTAGTGTGTATACACTATACAAACAAAATTCTTACATTTGTACTTTTAGTTTTAAGATTCATTGTACAAACACAATTCTCACATTTGTACTTTTATTTTTAAGACTCACTGTATAAACACAATTTAAGTATTTGTACTTTTATTTTAAGACACACTGTAAATAAATATTTATTTCTTTACGTCAGCATAATTTCATTTGACCATGAAAATAAAATTTGATACTGCAACATCAACATACATAACTTCATTTGACCATGAACTTGGTAACAAATAATGCAAATTATATTTATTATTCATGGGAAAATTAATTGAATGTAATTATGCTGAATAGACATAATTTTAGTATATAAGCTGTAAATAATTGTTCAATAAAATTAATGTTAAATCATAAGGTAAAAAGGATAGACCTTATTATTTCGGCAGCAGTGCTTAGCGAAATACTGACTATATGAAAATCGGCATTTTGATGCTGGACTAAAGCGGCAGCAGTGCTTTGTATAATATTGAACCGACACAACACCTCACACAACAATACATTGAGAATAGATCCTGCAGTAAGAGACCACACATTTCCACCCTTCCATCGGAAAATATACTTTGATGTAAATTAATCTCGAAAAATTTAATTAGTCCTGCCGTATAAGATCACAACACTCCGTACACCAAAATCACTCCTCTCATTGACCATAGCCTCGATCTCTTTCACCACAAGACGAATTCCGTTACGTTTTTGAGAACTCCTACATATTATTTGCGCCTTTGAGATGTGGTTTAGCGATTCCATAGCAAATCGCAGGGCATCGATGATTGGGTATAGACTAGGAAGAAATAAGAGGAACGTTGGATACGGTGGCACAAAATATGTAACACGTGATTAGACTTGTAGAATCAAGAACACAAATCATGGGAAAACTGGTAAGATGTTACAATATCTGGTTTTGGAGATTTGTTGGGTGCGTAGGAAGTTGTTAGTTTGTAGTGTTTTAGGCCAAATAAAAAAATTAGTTTATCTGGACTTTACAAAATTATGGAAGTGTTCACTCCGCTCTACATAGTCGTGAATTTAATTGGCGATTTTAATTGCAATCTTCTATTAGATTTAAATTTTACTGAAAACATGAAATTTTTCGGATTTAGCCCTACAAACATAAGAATGCCCACCTATTGCTCATCGACCGTCTGCACTCTACTTGATTTGTTTTTTATTTCCGGTGATTCCAACGTGTTAATATATGACCAGCTATCCGCAGTATGTGTTTTCAAACCTAACTTTATTTTTCTAACGTATAACATACCTTTTCAACCTATAATAGTTATTCGCAATTTTTAAAGAACACGACGACGTCTGATAAAGAAGGAGATATATTAAAATTGATTGGAGTTGCGTGTATTTCCTACCAACAGTTGATGAACTGACGTACCTACAGAACCATAAAATGCTTTTGCCAAACATAAAATTTCCATTAGAAATAAAGAAATTTCCAAGTTTATAAAAACCTTAGGTTTGTTTTGCGCTTTAAACGTTTTAGCGTGTTATAGATCTTAGATGTTGGACGAAGTACAGAACTAACGACTTGTATAAAGCCAGGAAAACCGCAACTAAAGTAAACGTTCACTAAAGCACGGGAAAAATTACAAATTTAATGGATAAAAAAAGACCTGGCAAGTTTCAAGGGAAATTGGGGTAGTTCTACAAAACGCACTACTGGACTCTAATCTTAGATCCAAAGTTTTTACTTAAAACGATAATTTTCTAACAGCACCCATACCATTCACGGATCAATCGTAATATCGCGTCTTATAACTTGACGAGTCGCCCGTAAAATCATTCATTTTTGACTGCGTTGGCAATTTTAATGTGCTGTCTTAACATTTAATCTAAAGCCGCTGGAGTCGACTTTTCTTTTCCTAAAAATAGTACTTCCATATTTACTGCCAATTATAACATATCTTTTGAATTCTATAATTACCCTATCCTAAAATCAACATCAGGATAGCGGCCTATCGCTACGCTACTTTGTCATTCTTGTCGAGAATCTTTGAAAAAAATCTTCAACAGATAACTAAACACCTGAAAATCTAGGGGGAGAATTGAACGACGGATACATGGCAATACTAGTTTTACTGGATCCAAGGCATTCGATATTGTGACATCTGGCAAGCTGGCAGAAAACGGTACGTAGAGGTTAAGTCATCAACAATGTCAAATCTTCTCACCGTTAGCAAAAACACACCACAAAGCTCAGTTCTCGGAACGTTTTACTCAGGCAGCCAATGCACTGTTCTGTTAGGATGTATGCAGATGACGTGCTATAATATATATAGCCAACAGAACGAGGTTCAAACCTAAACCCAAAAATTTCATTTCTATGTCATCACAATGCCAGTTCTGAATTCCCACTATACGTTTTTGCAATGCTATCCCATTAAACATCAATGCATTAGATTTTAAGAGGAAAAATTTTCAGTTTTAATCTCGATTTTAACATTTATTTTTTGCGGTGTGGTGTATATTACGTATAATTCATAAATTTTTAATTTTTGTATAGTTCTACCATTTTAAAAACTGCAGAAGCAAACAAATAAAATAAAAATGATATAAAAAGTTGTATGTTCTTAAACAAAATATTAAAAATACTACATTGACTTTAAGTTTTGAATAAAATAGAAAACGCTCTGAGCACTAGATACAGCGCACAATTCACTTGAATGAAAAGTCTTGCCAACAACTATGACCGGTTTGTCGAAAAGCTTCTCCACATTTAAATTATATAAAATCTGCGCAATTTATTCTTCTTCTCGAAAAAACGGGTTCGTTTTTATGACGTAATGACATTTGCATGAACAATGGCTAGCATATTTTTGCTCAGTATGCTGATAATACTACAAAATTTAAATCACCGCTTAAAAATTTAAATTCGGAACAATTGCTGAGTTGTTAACGTAGTTGTGTAGACTTCTAATGTCTAATTATAATAAGAATCAGCTGGTGGGTGTATTGACTCTTTTAAATAGAATTTATAAGTCTTACTTCAAAAAATGTTTAACGGTTAGCACTTAGTTTTGTACGAATTATTGTATCCATTAACTAAAAGTAATAAAAATTATGTTTGTCACTTTCCCTTAAGTCCTCAACATTTAATTATTAGGCTGCTGTATCTTATCTGTTCGCGTACTGTTATTGCCTTACTTGCATCTCTTGTGTCTTTGTTCTTAGCGTATCAAACTTTAGCATATTGACTTATTTTATTACCACATTTACTTCACTTTATACTTATTTATAAAGTTACCATGTATATGACCATATTATGATGCTTTAATTGACTTAAAGACCATGATAGGAGAGTTTTTGGCGCTACGAAAGAAATCGTAAATTATGACTATTAACGTGTTAAGCTTCACTACACCCTGAATAGGCTTCTTATGCAGAAATCAATTTTGAAAATATTAAATATAATCTAACAGGTTCCATCAGGACATTTTTTTGTAGTCTTCCACATTACACGAACAGTTAGCTTCGTTTTTGCCAACTCTGTTGTATCTTACATACCTCAAAAATGTTAAGTTAACCTTTCAGTGCGTAAGTCAAAAAACTGATATAAAAGGCAATATGTTTATAAAATTATTTATTATAACAAAACATAGACAGTCAAGATAAAACAAATTAAAAAAAATATATAGAAAAAAATTTAGAAATTTTTAAAATGCCCAAACATGGGTCAAAATTGCAAAGTTGCGCCTTTGCGCCCTACAGTGGGTGGAAGCCATGGCATTGTAACAGTAAAAATTATTTTCGATTTTGTGCGGGTTTTTAGTACAGAACTAAGGAAATGTGAAAATATGCCTTTTCCTATATGAACATATCTAAAATGCTCAAAACTGGGTCAAAATTGGAAAGGTGCGGCTAAGCGGACTATAAAGTGCGAAAGCCATGGTATTGTAGATTTGATTTCAGAACTGTAGAGCTTCTTTTGTTAAAATAATTCAATACTGTTAATATAACATATTTGGAGTGAGAGGTATGTAAACTATAACAGGGTTAGCAAACACGAAGCTAACTGACGGTGTTATTTCCACACATTTCATGAAAATTATGCCTTATGAGATTCGTTTTTAAAATAGTCAAATCCTGCACAAAATTGTTAATAGGTGAAGACAACTGTTGATATTTCTAAAAAGAAAAAAATAGAAATATGTTTACCTAAAAAAATAAATATAAAACAAATCATTTCTGTACGTGCACACACAGTCGTTTAAAAACATTTTTTGGAAATTCGGTAGCTCATAAACCACTTAGGATATCGTAATGAAATTGCGCAGACGCCAAACAGAATTACTTCTGAGTGAAGCTACGGACAATGGGCCCCCAAGGATATATAAGATACTTCTGGGTATGCCTCCAAATTTGGATACTTTGGGGATAACATTTTTTATATCTATATATATAAAAGAGGATGTGTGTATGTATGTAAGAAATGGACTCGAAAACGGCTGAGCCGATTTTAATGAAATTTTCAGAGAATCTTCAGAATATTCAGGCGGGTGACACTGTGAAGTCCGATTTTCGGTCTGTGGGCGGAGGGGCGTGGCAAAACCCACCAATGACATATACATATACATATTTATTATTTTTTTTCTTTTTTATTTTATTTTTTAAAGCCATTGTTATGCTTTTCAAAACGAGATATCAATCTCTTGGAATCACTAAAGTTGCAACTAGGAAAGACCTGTTGCTAGAATTAGTCTTCGGCTTCCTAGGGCGTGAATGACGTTTGCTTTTCATTCCCAGTGGTATGACCACCATTTGATTAAGGCTCCATAGCCAGGCGCAGATGTAAATCTTATCACGTAATGTTCAATCATTACTACAATGTTAAGCGCTCTAATGAAATTAGGGTACTTGTTCCCGATACTCGTACGTTTCCGCCTTTAACTCGATTTTCGTTAAGAGCGCATCCATTTGTGGTTGATTGGTCAGTGAATCGCACTACGCATTGCAGGGAAAATTCGTTTTTTAGCAGGTCTTTTCTGTCACTTTCAATCTGGGGAAAGTTCAAATTGAATGTCCACAGAAACTACTCTCTCTTTCCTCCTTCGCTTAACCTATTTTCCTAGTTCTGGCACAGTGCATGTGCAGGAGTCACCCACCCTCAGAGTGCTGGTCCGAAAAAATATTAATTTTTTCTAGCAGACCAGAAGCGCGTCCTGACTGTTTTACCGATGTACGCCAAAATAATAGCAATTGGTTCAGTAGTACGACTTTAACAGCGGGATTTTCAGAAGTTTGTGATTGATTTTTATTATTATTCTTTACTGTAGTCAGTGAAAATAAGCTCGTGCTTAGTAACGCCCCGATGGCCTAAAATTGTTAATTGCAATTAATTCGTAACGGTCGAACCAAACTCTCTGATATCCGTGCTGAGCATGGCTTGAAGTCTAGTAACACTTTTAACATTTCCAAAATTATCCTTAGAATCAGATATAAATAGTTGATTTATGAGAAAGTTAAAAGTTTTGACAATGAATAAAAGAAATAAAAAGAAAACTTAGCAAACAAGATAATATGCAAATAAATGGAATACCCTACTATGATAGTAAAAACTATCAACATTTTCAGTAAACTTTGCAATAGTCCAAAATTTTGCAATGCCTCATGTCGATTTTACTTAGGCTCAAAGGTGTACAAAGACAGCAAAACAGACTTGCCAAATGGTAATGCAATTATTGTGAAAATGTCGCTTTACGAAAAGAACAAAGTAATGAGGCAGTGTTGTGTCTCAAGCATGCCAGTTTTGATACTCTCACGCAACACAAGTAAGCTCTAAAAATTAAGAAAAAATCAGTCCATACTTTTCGTGGTCCGGTCTATGTAAAAAACATGACTCTGATGAGCCGATTCATGTTGAAATCCAGAAGATCTTTTACAATAAAATATTAATACCCATGAAACATACCCTTTTTGTACTGTATTATACTTAAGATTATTTTATGTCTTGTTCTACCAATTAACTTTCCTTGCAAACTTTTGCCATCCTGTTACATAATTTTTCAAGTAAACACCCATTTTATAAGGATAAAAACAAGTTTATAATATTAGCGTAGAATTTATATTTATATATAGTAGATATTAGTGCATATATGTATGTACATATATGTATAGTACATATAACCTCAATAATTGACAGCAGGGAACTCTAGAGCCGCTACTGTAAATACGATAAAAGTTTCTTGCGCGAAAAGAAAGGATCTAGAAATTTGTCACCTAAATGCGCAATGCTATTGGGAAAAATAGACTGTAGCGTGTATACACAATACAAACAAAATTCTTACATTTGTAGTTTTATTTTTAAGACTAAACTCTTACATTTGTACTTTTATTTTTAAGACTCACTGTACAAACACAATTCTCACATTTGTACTTTTATTTTTAAGACTCACTGTATAAACACAATTTAAGTATTTGTACTTTTATTTTAAGACACACTGTAAAGAAATATTTATTTCTTTACGCCAGCATAATTTTATTTGACCATGAACTTGGTAACAAATAATGCAAATTATTTTTATAATTCATGGAAAAATTAATTGAATGTAATTATGCTGAATAGACATAATTTTAGTATATAAGCTGTAAATATTTGTTCAATAACATTAATGTTAAATCATAAGGTAAAGAGGATAGACCTTATTATTTCGGCAGCAGTGCTTAGCGAAATACTGACTATATGAAAATCGGCATTTTGATGCTGAACTAAAGCGGCAGCAGTGTTTTGTATAACACCTAACCGACACAACACCTCACACAACAATACATTGAGAATAGATCCTGCAGTTAGAGACCACACATTTCCATCCTTTCATCGGAAAATATACTTTGATGTAAATTAATCTCGAAAAATTTTATTAGTCCTGCCGTATAGGATCACAACACTCCGTACACCAAAAGTACTAATCTCATTGACCATAGCCTCGATCTTCTTTCACCACATGGCGATCCTGCAAATTCTATTAAATCAGATCCTGTCGAATTTTCATTAAGAATTATTATTGGCGAATTTTTTTAGAAGCCTTAATCCTGCCAAATTTCTGGAATTTTAATTTTATCATTTGAAGAAAGATCCTTGAAAAGAAAAAGAACAACATTTTTCCCAATGTCAAGTCAAGAGGAAATAGGCAGCATATTCAAAAAATGGGAACAACTAATCGAAGAAGAATATATTCCTGAATCAACAACCACATCAGAGGCACCAAAATATACACCGACTCCAGTCAATGCAGGACCAAAGGCGATTACCATAGAACAATATAGAGCCAGGCAGCAAATATGCAAACATCAAACTCAGCAAAAAAACCGAATTACACCAACCGAAGAAAAGGGGCGAAAAAAAAAGAAAATTCCAGGCGGCCTGCAGAGACTTACAGAGAATAATAAATATAAGCAAGGGACAACAGAAGAAAAATTTAATCAAAGAACTAATAACTCTCAAGACGCAGGGTTGGAAATAAATTCAAGGCCATCAGAAGAGGGAACACCTAGATGATTTCACTACATGGCGCTACAAACATAAATCATAAAATTTTACATTTTTCCTAATCTTATTTTTAATAGTAATATAGAGTAAAACACAATAATTATTTACTACAAAAGCATGTCTATATGCATAAGAATAGTGCTTTTGTGTTAATTTATAAAAGATTTATTAAACACATTTTGTATGGAAGACTCTTTTATTTTATAAATAACAAATACTTGTTATGAATATGACCACTACTAATTAAGGATAATAAAAAGTCCAATAACAAACAAACAAGGAACTGAAAAAACGCTTTAAACATAAAACAGAGGAAAAATAGAAATGAACGATAACTTAACTTATTTGAATTTAATAGTAACTGTAAATATCCTTTGTAAATGGACTTTTATAATGGATAATCTTGAAATAGAATTCGGAAGACAACTCCAAAATTTGGAGAAATTATTTAACGCAGAGGAAAAACTTCAGGATAAAACGGAAGAGGAAATAAATCTTAGAATTAAACAGGAAGAGGATTTAATTAGAAAACTTAGGAACTTAGCTAAGAAGGAGGACAAGAAAACATTACCACTCATAAAGTATAGGAATAAAAATGACTTAAGATTAGTACCATATACGAAAGAAGAGAAAGCTTTTTTAGGAATTGAATAGGATTTTTAGGGAAAATTTCATAGATTAATACATCCTACTCGAAAATTAATGGATTGGAATACCATTATTCAAAAACTTAGATTAATACGGGAGAATTTTGATAAATCTTATAAGTGTCTAAACACTGATAGACCAACCAGAGATGACACTATAGATAAACGTATACAAAATTTACTGTATTGTTTCGAGGAAATTAGAGTTATATTAAACGTCCACTATAACCGGCTAACAGTCGCTCACAAAAGCGCGGCTGAAGCATTTTTTTTAGACCTTAGGGAAAAATTACTGACAGTCACAACAATAAAGAATTTAGAAATAGACATTCCCACTTCTCTGCATGAGAGAATATATTACAAAAAGAAATTACTATTAATACCGGAAGAATTAACCTCAACAGTAACGTCCAATACTATACAAGCCAAAATAAACGCCACAGAACTAGCTTCAATTTCAAAATTAGTCCCTATATACATGGGCAGAAAATAGGAACTCCATCAGTTCATTGCAAACCTAGAACTGATACAGGAAACTCTAGAGGAATCGAAGAGAACAAGTTTCTTCCAATTTTTGTTACGGACAAAATTAGACCAGAGAGTACAGAACAGAATAAGACAAAACACAATACCAACAGACCTAGGTCAATTAATCACAGAATTAATAAAATGCTACAAATCAAGGGAAACACCGAACAATATATTAAATAAACTAAATTACATTAAGCAGCAAGGTGACATCAGAAAGTTCGCAGATAAAATTAGTAGTCTAATATCAGAACTAAACGAACTTCAAATCTCCAGTATAGGTGAAGATAGCAGGAACACAATAATAAAATCAAACAATATCATTGCATTTAATGCTTTCAAAAACGGCCTAACAGACAAAGACGTCATTAAAACAATTGATTCTAGTAGGGTAAAATCCTTCTCAGAGGCAGTAGAAATTGCAGAAGAAGCCGACTGCACCCAAACTCAAACCAAAGTCATGTACCAGACAACCAGACAATATTACACCTGCCCATCAAAATTACATACAACTGAATATATTCAATACAGACCGAGAATTAACATTTTTGATTGACACATTTTGATTCTCAAAAATTATACTGAAGACTCAAATGACTTCTGCAACCTAAGTGGAATTTCTAAAGATGAAATAAAAACAAACGGTCTACCATAATAACAATAGACAACGAGACCATACATCATAAAATTCAACTGGTTCCTAATAACAAAAACAGACGGAATACTAGGTATGGATTTTTTTAATGCATACAATTGCATCATTGACTACGAAAAGTATATCCTTTCCTTTATACATAAGGATAAAATATTCAATTTACCAATTCAAACTGGTTCTTTATGTGTAAACCACTTGAAAATACCCGCTAGAACAGAAACAATATTACCCTTTAACATAAATTTGGATGAGGATACAGTAATTTTAAATAGGGAAATAGCTAAGGGAGTATACTTGGCAAATACTATTGTTCCAAAAAAGGGCAATAAACATAAAAATACTGAACGCGACAGAAAAAGATGTAACTATAGAAAACTTAAGGATTCAAACCGTACCATTAAATGGGTATGAAATACTGTATATGAATCACAATGAGGAACAGAATAAGGAACGCTTGAAAAAGATACTAGAAAATTATTCATGGGACAACATAGACAACAAGGACAAAAATGACATAATTTCAATAATTAAAAGATTTCAACTTGTTTTTCATTTAGAAGAGGACGAATTAACCGCAAACAATTTCACTTCAGGACAGCAATCCAGTATACACAAAAAACTATCGTCTCCCCCATTCACATACTGACGACATAAATTCAAAAGTCCAAGACATGCTTAAGGAAAAAATAATAGAACCATCCACAAGCCCCTACAATTCACCTCTCCTCTTAGTTCCAAAAAAGGGACACACGGACATTTCAAAATGGAGGTTAGTAGTAGACTTTCGAAGACTAAACAAGAAAATTATGAATGACAAATTTCAATTAACTCGGCTAGATCACATTCTGGACAAATTAAGACGCGCCAAATACTTTTCAACACACGATATGACTAACTCCTTCCACCAAATCAAACTACCTAAAGATTCCTGCCCTTGCACGGCATTTTCGACACCAACGGGTCATTACCAATTTACAAGGCTACCATTCGGACTGAGCATATTTCCTAACAGCTTTCAACGTATGCTCACTATAGCGTTATCAGGTCTCGAATCAGAAGCATTTCTGTATGTAGATGATATAATTGTTTTCGGCTATAATGCCAACCACCACAATAGAAATCTTACAAAAGTCTTAAGTAGATTAGAGAAAAAGAACCTAAAGCTAAATGCACAAAATGTCATTTTTTACAACATGAAATCACATACCTTGGACACCTAATCACTCAAGAAGGCATTAAACCAGATTCTCAAAAGTTTGAAGCCATCAAAAATTACAAAGTACCACAAAACAAGGACGACGTACGACGTTTCGTAGCATTTTGCAATTATTACAGAAGATTCATTAGAAACTTCGCTAATATAGCAATGTGCCTCAATGCACTTCTAAAAAAGAATGCAAAATTCATTTGGTCTCAAGACTGCCAAACCGCCTTCGACACACTAAGAAATAAATTAATAACACCACCAATATTTCAATAACCAAATTTCGAAAAACCTTTTATACTCACGACAGCCGCATCAAACCAAGGTCTAGGCGCAGTTTTATCACAGAATATGATGGGAGAAGACTTACCAATATCCTATGCAAGCCGATCCTTGAACAAACATGAAAAGAATAAATCTGTCATTGAAAAAGAATTATTAGGCATTCACTGGGGCATACAATTCTTTAGACCATATCTTTTCGGACGAAAATTCACTGTTATAACAGACCATAGACCACTAGTCGCCCTATTTTCACATAAGAACCCATCCTCAAAACTGACTCGAATAAGACTAGAACTGTCAGACTATGATTTTGACATAAAATACAAAAAGGGAGCTAATAATACAAATGCAGATGCACTATCACGACTAGATATTAACTCAGACATTTTAAAAACCATGATTCCAATCAGTATTGATGAAAAAGAAAAGAAAACTCTGGCAATAACGCGTAGCATGCTAAATAAGGATAAAATAATTGATAAAAATAAAGGGAACGTTCAAAATAATGAAAAGGACGGCATATTTTAACAGAAGCCTGATCAACTTCATATGTGGGAATGCACGTCAATAAATGATATAAAGAAGCTTCAAAGATTAGAACTTATATATGAAAAAAAGCTGCAGCAAGAAAAAGAAAGAAATGAAAACATCACATCACGCGTATAGTATGTAATAAAAGCGAAAATCCTATGTTTTCAGAAACATTCTTGGAGAAACTTTTAATAAAATTAAAGAAATTTAAATTTAATACATACGTACTATATGCCAATGAAGAAATTTTCAAATATATAACGGCCGATAAATTAAAAGAAAAATATAATAATCTGCAGAATAATGATATCAATATAATTATATACAAAATGCCAAAAAGAGTAACAGAAAATATAAAACAAAACAGATTGATTGAAGAATTTCATGGATTACCACATAACGGACATTTCGGAATCAGAAAAACACTGGCTTAAGCAGAGATACATATGGAAAAATATGAACAAAATGGTTATAAATTACATTAGAACTTGTTCATCTTGCCAAAAGAAAAAACAGATTAAACATACAAAAGAACCCCTGACCATAACAGACACACCATCAGAAAGTTTCGACACAGTCGTAGTCGACACACTCGGTCCTTTACGGCCATCTGCAAACTTTAGATATATACTAACTGCTCAATGTGAACTGACAAAGTACGTAGTAGCCTATCCTTTAGAATCCAAAGATGCGAAATCAGTAGCCAAAACTTTAGTAGATCACATCATCCTAAAATATGGTTTGTTCAAAATTTTGAAGACAGACAAAGGCACAGAATTTAACAACGAACTAATGAAAGAGATTTGCGCTTTATTAAAAATAGAACAGAAATTTTCTACTCCTTACCATCACGAAACGGTAGGAACAGTTGAGCGGAACCACCGTGTATTGAACGAATATCTGTTGAACTTTGTAGAAGACGAGAACTGGCACGAATGGATACAATACTTTACGTTTGCTTTTAATACAACACCAAATGTCGACACTGACTATTCACTATTCGAACTCATATTTGGAAAACTCCCACGACTCCCAAACGACGAACTGACAAAACCACAAAAAACCTACAATATTGACAACAATTATGCAAACGAACTGAAAACCAGACTAAATTTTTCACTACAAAAAGCACGTTAGTTCATTCTGGTAGTAAAGGAGAGACGAAGTTTAGAATCAACAAAGAAACAAAATAGTATAGATATTAAAATAGGAGATCTAGTTTTAGTCAAAATAGAGAATAGAAAAAAGAATCAAAATCCATATAAGGGCCCATATAAGGTAGTAGATATAAATGACTTAAATGTGGTGTGACGCCAAAAGTCCCAGGGTCGTTTTTGGCACGACAAACCTACATATTATTGCTGTATTGAATTTCCAACGTCTATTTGGATAATATTTCCTCCATTGTATCTGAATTCCTATTGTGTTATATGAATTTACCAGTCGTGGTAATTTTGTTTAAAACAATGTATAAGCATATATATTTTGTGATTTGTGCAATAATAAATGATATTTTATCTATTTTATCTGAATTCCCATTTTGTTATATGAATTTATCCATCTTGCTTATTTTACGAAAATAATGTCTTTATTTTTTTAATTAAGTTAATATTAAGTTAATAATTATGTTTAGTTTAAGTAATTTTAATTTATAATTTTGTATTTAACGGCAGCTCGTTTGGCAACGCCATCTGAAAGTATGGTTGGTGGTGAATACAGCCAACAGCTGTTTTAAGCAGCATCTGATGGTTGGTGGTGAATACAGCCATCGGCTATGGTATACAAAGACTGCCATTATGGTGTATGTGTGTTTGTGTATAGCTGTGTTTTGGCAGCATAAGTATAAAAGGGCAAACACCATGAATAAAAATTCAATTTGTGTGCAGCCGGCGGCGGGACAACAGGTAATATTTTATCATATTTTAGACTGTTAGTTAAGACAGTCAGGTTATAAACAAAGCAGAGGTTTTGACCCAGCCGAGTTTATACCCTGAGATACGAACTGTGGTTCGGTCACAAACGAAGCCGAGGTTTTGACCCAGCGGAGTTTGTGTCTACCGTCACCATAGTGGGTGACCAGAGCATTGGACAATTGAGCGGAGGTTTTGACCCAGCCCAACCTACAGTGTTTTGGTTATTTCCCTTGGACACACGGCATATTGTACTGTGGCTCGGTCACAAACGAAGCCGAGGTTTTGACCCAGCGGAGTTTGTGTCTACCGTCACCATAGTGGGTGACCAGAGCATTGGACAGTTGAGCGGAGGTTTTGACCCAGCCCAGCCTACAGTGTTTTTGGTTATTTCCCATCAAGAAAAGAAATAGTGGCAAAATAAAAATTAAGTAAACCTGAGCAACCGCGGGTTTTTGTATTTTGTCCCCACGACACAACGCGACCCTGGACGCCGCTGAGTATACCCCAGCAGCCAGGTAAAGCGTGTCGAAGAAGCAAGAGAGGTCAAGTGATTCATCCCCTCCAAGACGTTAAGATGTTAAGGACATTATGGGCGTATACCTTACACAAAGACGAATTGGTAAAATACCTAAGAGTCTTTGCCCAGGACTCCTCAGGCAACGTGGAAGAATTAAGGAAGCGTTTCGCCAAGTTCTTAACAGCGAAACACAGCGAGAAGCGAAGACAGGAACTGTTGGAGTTGCAAACCAGGCACGAGCACTCGCATAGTACCACGCAACTAACACTAACAGTACCAAACGAGACGATTACCACCACACCAGACACCCCCGTGAAAGATGAGACGCCCCAGGTACCGAATAGCAATGCTAGGACCACCAGCCAGTCGCTTGTCAGGCCGACATCGCAAACGACGGCAGCAGCCATAGATGCCATGGGTGTGACAGGTAGCACACCATCACCACGCAACGATGACCAAATCATTATAGTGGAATTGGTCAGAAAATGGGGACTGAAATATGCTGGCGGGAAAGATCCCCTGGAATTTGTGGAACGAGCGGAAGAGCTCGCCGAAATGGACAATGTGGACATCAATCGGCTACCACGTGTGATGCCCGAAGTTTTAAAGGAAAATGCGTTGATTTGGTTCCGAAACAATAATCGACACTGGAACCAATGGCACCAATTTAAGAGGGATTTGTGTGATTTTTTTCTTCCTCCCAATTATTTTGAGAAATTGAAAGATGAGATCCGTAAAAGAACGCAGCGGCCCAAGGAACCATTTAAGGAATATGTTCTTGCCCTGCAACAATTAATGAGACATAGCAGCCTATCGGAACAGCAAAAAACAGATAGAATCTTCAGAAACGCGAGGTCAGACTACCAGTGGTATATTCGGCGAAAGGATTTTGCTTCTCTGAGTGAACCCCTCCAGCTTGCCGATGACTTGGATAGTATACCAATTGCTCCGCAAAACCGGGGTGAGTACCACCGTATGATGACGGAGCTTCAACTGAGCAACCACAAGCACCAAATACCACAAACCACCCTGCTCTGGGAAGAAGATCAGCTAAGAGCAATCCTTCTGGTCGAGGGACAGGCTGTGGATGCAATCCTCGATACTGGCGCCACTAGAAGTTTTATTACCACCAGTATGCTGAGACGTTTTGGTGAAGCACCCCAGAATTCTGTTGGCATTAACATGCTTCTGGCTGATGGGTCAAGAAGAAGAATCAGCCAATCTGTGCGTTTGAAAGTGATGTTGGGGAAGAAGACCGCTAGAACAGAATTCCTTATCTTAGATGACGCCACTGAAGACATCGTAATTGGTTTAGATTTTTTGCGAGAATTCGACACTATCATCTGCTGTGCAGGTCTGAGTGCGAGTAGCAGGCGTAGAATGCCACCAATAATTACACCGAAGACTAACCGTGTAATTCCGAATAAAGAGGTAAGTGGCGTTGTCTGGACACGAAAAACAAAAAGGGTGTAGAAGAACAATGTTCCCCCGGAAAACAGCAATGGACCCTATTCAATTGGTCCATACCAGTCAGCAGGCCCCAAGTCCACGGGTAACACACCGTATGAGGGAAGTGAGAAAACAACCCGAGGAGATTTCAAATTTTTCAACTCAAAATAATAAACTGTACAAACATTCAACCCCGAATTGGAACGATGAAGACTGTACACCGAGGAAGTTTTACGTGCCAACACCATTGTGGGAACAAGTCATAAAAGCAAACGATGATACTACAGCTGGAGGACAGTTGGGAATGAAGAAAACATTCAGTAAGGGCGCCAACCGATACTTCTAGCCAGGTATGTCACAAGCCATCAGTCGATATATGCGAAGCTGTGGATCTTGCCAACAGCACAAGGCAATGCAACAGATACCTGCAGGAGAAATGCTGATAAAAATTCCAACCGAGTCCAACAACTCAAATTTGGCCAGTATGACCCCAACTTGCATAACGCCACGAAGGAGTGAGAAAGAATGGAGCTCACTAACGGAACCCTTTGGTCTGCTAGAGGTAGCCTTGGACCAGACGCCCCCCGTAATCCAAAGGAAGGTGGCCAGGATCTTAGAGGGTAGAAGCGGTCAACAGAGGCTACGCTTCCAGGAGGAGGTGGACGGGCGACAATATAGAGTGTCAGCCGGAAAGGGGTGGCACGCATCCAAGTGTCTGAAACTAGCCCCTCATAAGGGGAGAGGGCAGTGTGACGCCAAAAGTCCCAGGGTCGTTTTTGGCACGACAAACCTACATATTATTGCTGTATTGAATTTCCAACGTCTATTTGGATAATATTTCCTCCATTGTATCTGAATTCCTATTGTGTTATATGAAGTTACCAATCGTGCTAATTTTGTTTAAAACAATGTATTTTAATTTATAAGCATATATATTTTGTGATTTGTGCAATCATAAATGATATTTCATCTATTTTATCTGAATTCCTATTTTGTTATATGAATTTATCCATCTTGCTTATTTTACGAAAATAATGTCTTTATTTTTTTAATTAAGTTAATATTAAGTTAATGAATTATGTTTAGTTTAAGTAATTTTAATTTATAATTTTGTATTTAACGGCAGCTCGTTTGGCAACGCCATCTGAAAGTATGGTTGGTGGTGAATACAGCCAACAGCTGTTTTAAGCAGCATCTGATGGTTGGTGGTGAATACAGCCATCGGCTATGGTATACAAAGACTGCCATTATGGTGTATGTGTGTTTGTGTATAGCTGTGTTTTGGCAGCATAAGTATAAAAGGGCAAACACCATGAATAAAAATTCAATTTGTGTGCAGCCGGCGGCGGGACAACAGGTAATATTTTATCATATTTTAGACTGTTAGGTAAGACAGTCAGGTTATAAACAAAGCAGAGGTTTTGACCCAGCCGAGTTTATACCCTGAGATACGAACTGTGGTTCGGTCACAAACGAAGCCGAGGTTTTGACCCAGTGGAGTTTGTGTCTACCGTCACCATAGTGGGTGACCAGAGCATTGGACAGTTGAGCGGAGGTTTTGACCCAGCCCAACCTACAGTGTTTTGGTTATTTCCCGTGGACACACGTCATACTGAACTATGGCCCGGTCACAAACGAAGCCGAGGTTTCGACCCAGTGGAGTTTGTGTCTACCGTCACCATAGTGGGTGACCAGAGCATTGGACAGTTGAGCGGAGGTTTTGACCCAGCCCAACCTACAGTGTTTTGGTTATTTCCATTGGACACACGTCATACTAAACTGAACTGTGGCTCGGTCACAAACGAAGCCGAGGTTTTGACCCAGCGGAGTTTGTGTCTACCGTCACCATAGTGGGTGACCAGAGCATTGGACAGTTGAGCGGAGGTTTTGACCCAGCCCAACCTACAGTGTTTTGGTTATTTCCCTTGGACACACGGCATATTGAACTGTGGCTCGGTATATGTCGGACCCAGACTACGGACACTGCCGCACTCATACACCCACACCAGTGTAAAGTAGACGAAGCCGACAACAAGCTGCCATCAAGAAGAGAAATAGTGGCAAAATAAAAATTAAGTAAACCTGAGCAACCGCGGGTTTTTGTATTTTGTCCCCAC
Organism: Trichopoda pennipes; assembly: GCA_030448955.1. Taxonomy (NCBI): domain Eukaryota; kingdom Metazoa; phylum Arthropoda; class Insecta; order Diptera; family Tachinidae; genus Trichopoda; species Trichopoda pennipes. The sequence goes on along the minus strand of JASKUP010000062.1, from coordinate 795,569 downwards.
GACACAACACGACCCTGGACGCCGCTGAGTATACCCCAGCAGCCAGGTAAAGCGTGTCGTTACAGTGGTAATAGAGATAGAAAATTCAAAATTGAAAACACTACATAAGAACATATTAAAAAAATTTTTTAAGTAAAAAATAAAAGTTTGTTATAAAACACTAATTTTTAAACACGCCCAAATCTAAAAGAGTGAGGGTGTAGTGTGTATACACTATATAAACACAATTTTAATAATTGCACTTTCATATGTAAACACAATTTAAATATTTGTACTATTATTTTTAAGACACACTGTTAAACACAACTTTTATACTTTTATTTTTAAGACACACTGTAAATATATTTTTTTTCTTTACATCAGCATAATTTCATTTGATCATGAAAATTAAATTGAATGCAATTATGCTGAATAGACATAATATTTATAATAACATTTGTATATAATTAACATTAATAAATTAAGTACTAGACTATTAAAATTCTTCTCAGTCAGTATATAAACGACTGCAATTGGGAAGATAAAAATAATCTTGGTTTGTACGTTCTAGCTCCTAGTTGAGCTTTTAATATTCTACTGCTCCCCGCTGAGCAATTAAACAGAAACCTAAAAGGACTAAAAGTAAAAAATCAAAATATACCAAGTAAAGATACAGCATTTTCATTACAGCTGCCTCACTCCACTGGTATGGTTGCGACTTTCTGCTCAACTCATGCAGCTTGAGTGGCATGTACGAATCTCATGAAGATTTTGTGAGCGGCCAATTCTTTACTGCTAGTACTTTATCTTCGTCAGTTGATATGATCTCTGCTGTTACTCGGTGCCCTAAGTATTTGACCCCATTTTTAAACAACGCCCATTTCTTCGCACTAATTTCAGTCCTGCAGCCGCTGGTCGCTTGAATACTTCATCGAAGTTGATGTGTTCATCAAAAGTCTTTCCCATCTCTACTAAGTCATCCAGGTACACCCCCCTTTAGCACCAGTTCCATTAAATGCTCAAAAGTACCGCGACCGTTGCAGATCCCAAATAGCATCAGTTTGAACCGTCACAAACCATCGCTCGCGCTAGATACAGTTTTCTCCTCGTACTTATAGGCTATTTCTACATGCCAAGTCTGCAAGTACACGGTAGGAAACCATTTCGCTTCGACTAATGTGTGAAAAGTATCATCAATCTGGGAAGCGGATAACTGCCTTTCTTGGTGACGTCATTTAGCTTCCCGTAGTCTACGCAAAATGTCATGCTGCCGTCTTCCTTACTAAAGCTATCGGCGAGCTCAATGCACTCGCAGATTGCTCAATGACTTCGTTCCGCTCTATTTCGGTGACCAGTTCTTTGATTTCTTTTCGCTTTGCAAGGGGAGCACTTCTGGCTGCTTCTTTTATAGGCCTCAGTTCGCCAGTATTTAGTTCGTCTTAGACCAGAGCCGTTCTACCTCAGATTTTATTATTTATGGCGCAAAAGACGGATGCATGTTTTCTTAACAACTGCTTCGCTTTGTTTCTATCAGGACACGTTAGTTCTACCACCCCTTTAACGATATGTTCTGCTAATATTCCTGACCTTTATCTGTTATTTTGGGACTTACTGAATTCGCCGCACAATTAGTTATGGCGCCTGCTGGCTCACACTGAACGACTTCAAAATTTCGGTTAATGGTCTCGCTGCTGGATAGATTAAGTAACCTCACATGGACTTTCATACCGTCGCAGATTTTCACGAGGGCTTTAACTGTTATGATATCGTGTTTTACGTCCTTTCGTTCTACCACCCACAAACGGTTATCCACACAATCTCCCTCAACAGTAACACTATGGTTCCGCCTGTGGTGGTAATTTTTGGCATTCAAAGGCAAGTAGCTTCCGCACTGTGGTCCTGCTCTCATATCCCAAGAATATCTCGGGCCATATTATGGATCTCTTTTATTTCCATTGATTAGCCCCTTTTATTAAATCGGGCCTTACTATGGACTGGGACGTTCGGTTTTCTGTTGTATAATTGATGATCATCTTTTCCTCTCGCTCCGTAAGACGTCGTGCCTTGTAGACTTATGGCTTTGAGATGACTTTTGCAATCTCCAGGGCCGTCGCGTACCAGATGGTTAATGTGAAGGATGATTTCTGCGCTGCACAAACCGCATATTTAACATGTGGATCCCTTATGTCATTCACGAAGGTTTCAACTTTAAACTGATCCAGGAATGGATGTTGTTCACCTGGGTAGTTCAGCTGCACTAAACGTGCAATATACATGGCGAAGTCTCCATTTTAAAGAGTTCTCGTTTATGCTCGTCACCGTATTTGCGTTGTAAAGCCATCATTATGTACTCGTAGTTATTACCAGCTAGAAAGCTGGTAAGTTTTCGAGGGTTTCGGCTGCTGCGCCCTTTAAAGCCAGAATTAGCTCTATAGCTTTCAAATAATAATAATTCAATTTCCTCTTTTTTCCGAAATCGTCGAAATGTCCAATATTACGCCGCTTGAATTTATCAATAAACTCTTTATCAATTCATCCTTATCGCTCGTTGTCCACAGATCCAACTGATTCAGCTCCTTTTTTAGCTGTCCAAATTTTAGTTCGTCGAACTTTATTGTAATTTTACTTCTGACACCAGTTGTTACGTTTTAATAAACGTTTTGTTATTTTAAGTTCTTTTATTGCAAAATAGTAACATAGAGTTTTCAATTAAAGTTAACGACTGATTTACTTTAAATGCACACAAAATAATAACGACGCATAGCGGCTCAGAATCGTATTTCATTGGCCAAACCTCTGCAAATTTTTAGCTAACAAAGATTTTTTAGAAGTTCCTTTTTTTAGTTAATAGATAACATCTTAAGCTTTTATCGAGTTTAAGTTTTATTAAGATCGGTACAGCGCGCTGCACTTAACTTTATGGTCAACAATGTTTACATATTTCCCAGTTTTTGGTCAATTTTAAAATAAAATATTGTAACTTAATTTTTCTTTAATTATATATTTATTTAGAGTCATAAACAGATTGTAGATACATAAAATAACATTTAATGTTAATATTTGTATACTTTATTTCATTCAAATATTAAATGCAAATTACAATTATTCTTCATTTGGCTAGAATATTTCCTGTAAATATTCTATATTTTGCTCTGTATTACTTCTGTCCTGTAGCAATGCCTTAGCTTCGACATTTAGGTCCGAATGATACACTTGCCATTGACGAATGCTAGATATCAAAGGATCTGACTTTGCCAATACTATATGAAATATTTCTCTGTAATATATGTAATCCTTATTTCTTTTTTACTTAATGATATCTTCTTCATTATAAACAGCTTTGTGCAATGTTGCTTCCATATTTCTACAACTGTTTTTGGATGTATATATAGCTACGGTTTCCTTGGCATAATCACCAAATTTTCTAGCATTAATTCAGTAAGTGAAGTAGCAAGTACTTCAGTAATTGTTTTAAATCTTGAAATAACATCTATATCAACACCTGTTATATCAGTTTTAGTTTCGGGATCCAAAAAGAATCTTCTTGCGGCATTGCCATCGTTTGTATTGCCTGATCCTTGTTTTGGTTGACCTATAATTAACCCGTGTTTGAGAAATACATCTTTTCAATTTTCTTTTCTCTTTGTTGGTGTCATTATTTCTTACTGATCCTGAAGATCCGAAGTTCAAATCATAGCTAATTTTCAGTATGTGTTTCATAAACCTAAGTACATAAATAGCGGTGATAACCCAAATTCAAATGCATCAATGCTATCTACTGACTTTTTCGGTTCTTGGTTTAACCGACTTGATGTTGCTTTACATATAATACAGCTGGTTGAAAACCTGGGCAGTTTTTGCGTCTATCGTTGAAAATATTAATTGGTGATTCAATTTAATAGCCTGGTCATCTACCTCTAACTCTAATGCCTTTAGTGTTGAAATTTGAGCTCTAATGTCACTTACTTCATTCTTAATGGCATCATGTGTTTCCTTTTTAAACTCAAATTTCATTAGTCGTCAATATTTCTTAGACGATGGAGTATGGTTTTCCCAAATACAATTTGTTTGCATTGTGCTGGACAAAGGTTCCGAGTCTTCTAAGTTCTTTATTAATCGCAATGGCACAAATGACACCATGAACATATCTGTGTCAAAAATATCATTAGATAAAAATTTTTTATACTGTTTTTGTCCGGAAGACCGCACCCCCATTTACAAAATATAATAAAATTGCAGTTTACATGTTTCTTCAACTCACTTCCTTTAAGTGATTGTAGCAACCTTTCGACTGTATGGTCAAGTAGAGTTTGCAGTTGTAACTGTGTCAAAATTGGTGCGATTTTGATAGATTCCTTTGAAGGATAACACGCCTTTTTAGCTGCAGTTATGTGATGATATGATGGGTATAAATTTGAGCCTTTTTCGATCGTTCGGATTGAGTTGAGTATTCTGCTTTGTTAGCTTTAAATCCAGAAATAATCAAGCGCTTCCTAATTTGTGAACTGTTCTTCCTCGTTTGGTGTTAGAATGCTTTTAAGGACCCGTATTGTTCTCTTCGGACTAGCAGAGAGGACTTTTTGAATGATATCCACTTTCGTTAATTGTATTTGTGATCGCAGTTTGTGAAGAAAACTATCTTTAATGTTTCCATATCCGACTTCATTTATATTCTTTAGTTCTCCTCTCTTAGATCTATCGCTATAGTTATCTGGCGATTTTTGTAATCTTCCACACTCTCCTCATATGTGGTTTCTGAAATCACCTGGATACGAAATTCACCTTGTAACCAATTCGCAATGCTCTTGTAAAATTTGCTTTTACTAAAGTCAACTTCCTTATAGCGTGTTTTCAATATTTTGACGAAATCTGGTACTTTGTTTTTTATTTCCAATTGTGTTTCAATGTTGATAGCATTTATGTTCAATTTTCTTTTAATATGGCTTTGAACATCTTCCTTATTTTTAAAATACTATTCGGCCAATTTGTTATACCTGAAAGTCTCCATATTTTAATTTAGTTGAAAATAATGTATTTGTTGAAGAGCTATAAAATAAAATTCCAAAAATGTATCAAAGTTTTTAAGTCGAATACTTGTACGAAACTAAAATTATTTCCAAATTTTTGTTATTCAAAAATAAACGATTAATTATTGAACTGTACATAGGTAGCATTCCATAAACGGAAAATTTTACCTGTTAAAATTCATTCCGTAATTTACTGAAAGAAATTTTAAACATTTTTTTCCTATATTTTTTAACAGGTAATTGAAACATTTGCGCACAAATGCATAGAATATTCTAGAAAGTTTTTTAAAAGTAGTCAACCATTTGAAGAAATATTTATACACTAATAACTTTCCTCTCTTTCTCCCTACGTTTTGCTATCTGCAATTTATATTTATGGCAGTGAATGGTTTATAAACTACATTTACTATCAATTTTGATAGAATTTTGCTTGTATAAATTTTGAGGATTTTCATTTAAATAAAAAAATTATCTACGGGCAGGTCCGGGCTGGTGCAAAAGTATATATAAGGCTTAGAAAACATTTTTGCCTTTCTTTGGATGGTTTCGATTTTTGTCCTTTAAAAGTTATACACTATTAAACAACATATTTTACGAATATATGGTGGTTTCAAATTTATTACATAACACCCATAACTACAAATTATACAGGGTGCTCAAATACCATTTGTGAAAAACAACAGCCTACCCAACATAAAGATCAAATATTACATTTTTTTATTTCTAAATTAACTCAAATTCTTTGCTTTTAGCAGCATGCCACGCCTACAGCTGCGAATATTTTAACAAAATTTGTCGGCTACCTAAGTTCTGATCTGTTTTCTTTCTGATGGCATAAAAATTTTAAGAATCTATGTCAAGAAATAATATAGGTTTTCGTCAATGAAAATTGATTCTGAACCACCGTGCGACGCACAGTGGACCATTTTACAAGAAGGCGGTCAAAAATATATAATTTTGATACCCGTTTTTTATTGTCTACTAGGTGAGATCATAGGCTTTCATTTAAAATTGAAAATCGACTGGTTAAACAAATAGTTGTGATATATTTAAAAATACTGATTTTTTAGCTGATTTTTGGTACGAAAGAAAAGTATTAAAACTTGTTCAAAGAGTTTCTTTTACATAAAGTCTAATTTCTTGATTCACGTTTAGAACTTATATAGTCAGATAGGGCCAAGCTTTGGCCGCCGTGAAATTTTCAGTACGAAGGCCAAAGGTTGGTTTTTTGAAACAATTTGAGTTAAATTTAGCTCTTTAAGTAGCAAACATAAAAAAGGTATTCATTGGTTCAAATCTACTTTAAATAAAGAGGTATTTAAGTCCAAATTTTTTTTTTATATACAATTATTTATGTATTGAATCTTCATTTATATGAACTAACAATAAGTGTACAAATCTTAATACTAAAAAATTTATCTGAAGCTAGCCAATGCTAGACAACAAAGTAATGTTGCAACAGGTGTAAAATCTGCATAGATGACTATGCTCGAATGATAGCAAGGGTATCCCTCCTTTTCAACCGAGCATGGCCGCCAAAATTAAGGATGTTACGTGCGAGTGGGTTAGGGTGTGTTCCCAGTTTCTCGATATACTTAGTCGCGAACCTAGCGAATTCTGCTCTTACCAAGGGCACCCCTAGGTCTTCGTGGATACGGGAGTTTTTAATATACCATGGAGCTGCTGTAATCATACGGAGAATTTTGTTCTGTTGCTTCTGAATTTTTAAAATATTTGATGCTGAGGTTGTACCCCATAATTGAATTCCATAACACCAGATGGGTTTTAAAATCGCCTCGTACAACAAAAGTTTGCAATCCAATTTCAGGGTAGAGTTTCTACCGATAAGCCAATTCAGTTGCACTACTTTTAGTTTCATCTGAGTCAGTTTTGCATCAATATGAGACTTCCACGTAAGCCGACGATCAAGGTAAATGCCAAGGTACTTGACCTCATTGTGCTGCGGGATTACCTGATTGTTGATCTTGACTGACAAGCATGTTTTCCTGCATAATGTCAATGTTACATGAACACATTTCTCTTTATTTACCTTGATCCTCCAGAGTTTTAGCCATTTCTCCAAATTTATAATATGTTTCTGCAAATTTCGCGAGGCTAATCGATGATCCTAATGGACACTAAGAAATGCAGTATCATCTGCAAAAGTTGAAGTGTGGAGTTGGGATCCTATTGACATGTCAGACGCATAAATTAAATACAAGGTAGGACCCAGTATACTGCCTTGCGGGACTCCTGCTTTAATAGGCTGAGGGAGGCTTGTGAAGTCCCCTTCTCTAATGATAAATTGGCGACCACATAAGTAATTTTTCAAAAGTTTGTGGGTGTTGGTAGACAAGTTAAGCTTTATTTTGTGAAGTAAGCCATCGTGCCACACTTTGCCGAAAGCTTTAGAAACGTCAATGAAGAGAGCTGAGCAAAAGACTTTCTTATGACATTCACTAATCTGTGTGTTTGTTCAATGGTGCTGTGCTTAGCCTTAAAACCGAATTGATGGTGGGGGATACATCCTATAGCATTTAGTACGGGAGTCAAATTGATCATGAGTAATTTTTCGAACAATTTGGAAATCGTCGACAGCAAACTTGTTGGCCTATAGGATTCTACTTTAGTCAGGTCCTTCCCGGGTTTAGTTATCATTGTAATCATAGACAACTTCCATTCTGCCGGAAAATACTCCAGGCGTAAAATAGCTTTGAAAATAAAAAGCATAAACCTTCTAGCTACTCTAGGTAACTGAACAAGCATTCTGTTACTAATTTTATCAATTCCCGGAGCTTTTGTGAGTTTTAGGTTACAAATAGCATTTTCGATATCTCGAAAGGTAAAATTTAGAGGCACAGGGGATCTACTGACAAATGGTGGCGTTTCAGCTTCCTCATCAGATGTGTTCAAAGCAAAAACATCTCTTAAATGGGTAAGAAATTAGTTCCCCTTTTCGGAATCGCTTCTAGCCCAGTTACCAGTTGGATCGCGCAAAGGCGGCTTTGCTCTAAGTGGTCGTTTTAAACCTCTTGTCGCGCGCCATAAAGAGTAATCGGACTGAAGAGTACCATCCAGACTTTCCAAACAGGTTTTAAGGGTTCGTTGAACTTCAAGTAGATTTTAAAGTCGATTTGTGCATTTTTGTAGCTTACTTTTTAACTGAGGAGACCTGCAAAGTTGCCACTCTCTTCTGGCTCTTCTTTTTTCTGACACAAGTTGTTCTATTTCTATGGAATAAGTCCTGCTGTTTGCATTTCGGGGCATTGTATGACTAGTATTGGCATTTGCACGGCTTGATTAAGGCTAAGGGTAAAATTAACAGTAGCCATATCAATACCTTCAGGCGTCCCTAAAGCAATATCTTCGGTGCAGTGAGTACTTAAATACTTTTTATATTTTAGCCAATTAACACGTGTGACTCTTAGAGCCAAATCATTTGGCAGCGACTTAATTTCTTGCGGGAAGCATATGGAAATGATTTTGGGTGAGTGATCAGAAGACAAATCGAATTAAGGCTCCACTTCCATCAAGTCTAGAGGGATGTTTTTTACAACTCCAAAATCAATAAGATCTGGAATCTTTCGCCTATGTGTGGGCCAATATGTGGGAGATGCCCGCTTGAAATTGTATTTAAACTCATTCGGGAAATAGTGTCAAACAGCATGCGACCTTTGGGGGAACTTAGCCGTGAACCCCAATAAGTGTGTTTAGCGTTGTAGTCGCCAGCAGCGAGAAAGCGAGGACCAAGCGAATTGAAAAAATTTGAATATTGATTTTTCTGTTACAGCAAATCGAGGCGGTGAATAAATCGATGAAATAACTAGTTTATTACAGAGCTTGTCTATGCAAATACTTGTAGCTTGAAGATAATCCTCGCATATGTAATTACACAGATAGTGTTTGATTCTAGATTTTATCAGAATTGCAGAGCCCCCGCAAGCTCTTCCACGGGGATCTTTAGTATCGTATAAAACGTAACCATTTATTTTTTTTAAAGCAGCTAGTCGACGCCAAGTGGGTTTCAGCAATCATCATTACATCGATTTGTTTTTCCTTAAGGAAGTAATAAAGTTCATTTTTGTGTTTGGCGGATGCCGTTCGCGTTCCAGAAACAAATTCTTAGACCAATCATTTATTGGAAGATAAAATTACTTGCAACATTGTTGATTGCATTTTCAGCATTTCTTGCATCATGGAGGTCGTAGAGGCTGTAAAAGTATTTATCGACTGAACAAGAGTCTGTAAGGTTGCCTCAAGGTTGCCAAAATTTGGCTCAGAAGTTTGATATTTGGGTTCTACATTATGGTTTGCTGTATTAGATTTTAATACATTAGCATAAGAAATATGTCCAGGAGTTTGGACGTTAATAAGGTTGGTTGGCATATTTGTTTTGTTACTGGAAACAACATGTAACCCATGGGGTTGCTGAGGAGCTGATGATTTTTTAGTCACTAAGTGCTTAAAATAGGTGTATACAGGACACCCTCTTTAATTTGTAGTATAGTTTCCGCCACAGTTACTACATTTTTTTGCATCGGAGTTAGCTTTTGGCTTGTTACATTGTGCCATGCCGTGGAGTTCAAAACACACGACGCAGACAGTGGGCAACTTGCAGTAGGCCCTAGAGTGTCCGAATTCCTGGCAGTTCATGCAATGAACTGGTCCCAAGCGTTTGTGTGATTGTAGAAGGAGTTTTAAATTATGGAATGGGTGTGTCTCGTTCTTTTTTAAAACAACGTCCCCAGGTTATAACTCTACCCCAAACATGGATTGGGGTTTTTTTCTCTGTTTCTAATGTTCAAAACATTTTTTACTTTGAAACCTTTATCCAGCAATCCAGTTTTAACTTCTTCAGGTTCTACGCAAGGGTCAATATCCTTAATAACAACCTGAAGTCCTTTAGTACTTTTAAGCTGGTATGTATATATAGTCCAAAATAAACATAAATACTACTCGTTTATGCAAACTTTTATTGTAAATTGATTAATACTTTATTAATGTACAAAAAATTTTAAATGGATGAAATACATACAGATAACTCTTGTGTTTGGAAAAATGATTATTTATTAAACAACTTTAGTAAGTATTTCTTCTAAATAGCCTTGATTTTCAGTTTAGCTTCTACGTCTAGTTCAATAGAAGTAGTTTTCCATTTTTGCCGGATATTGGACATATAGTACAATATCTAGAAATTTTTCTTGTGTTATGCCCACGAAAGAGTATATAGTATTTGTTTCGTTTTTTTGCGTTTCTTCAGATAGATCAGATTGGTACCAATTGAATTGTTGAATTATTTGTTCCCCATGGTACAAAATATTATGAACTTTTTTTTACTAAAGTATAGCTGTTTTTTGGCTTTCTCCCCAATTTTTTTTTTTCATTTATTTTTCTACTGCATGCTAGAACTTGTAAAATAATACTGAATCTCCTTAATAGTTCTTGCAGTGTTTCCATTATTTGTGTTCCCTTCTCCTTGCTTTGGCTGATCGATAGATAATTAGCCCTTTTCCTAAATATTTTTCTTCAATTTGTTTTTTTTTTTTTTGTGTCTTTTTTCGTAATTTTCCGTCTGTTTTCTTACTGTTTCACCGAACGGACCAAAATTCAAATCATAACCTAATTTAAGAATATGCTCCAAGCAATTTAACGATTTGAAAAAAAAAACTATTTTACAATCAGTGCAAATCAATTTACGTTATTTTAAGCACGCAAAATATATGTTTGACCAACTGTACATGACTTTGAAATCGACTAAAAATTTTTATTTTCTTTCTAAAAATACGCATATTCATCTAAACAACGTCTGTCGTAAATGCGATTTAAAAAATAAATAAAATGCTTACAAAATAGCAAAACAGAAAAAAAATTTTTAATTCCATTTTCTAATTCTATTTTGCAAAAAATGTTCGTCCTTGTGTCAAAAAAATTGTTCTGGTGCTCACGGTCGGATCGTGCCGGGTATGCAATGGGGTATAGGCGTGTAGGGGTCATTTAGGGCTATGACACAATGCTAATGCTTTTACCTTTCCTAACGAACTTTAGAAGTTATGCTCTGTTAAGTAAGAGAATTTAGAAAAAATTTGGACCTCAAAAAAATTAATTTCTAAAAATCAAAAATGAATCAAAAACAATTAAGTTTTCTTATACGGATAGCTAAAAAATTACAGTATTATAAAGCAAAAATTTACTAAGAAGTTTCTCTTTTTAGCAAAATACTGAAAATGCTCATCTTGAATCACCCTGTTCAATGTGATATAGTTAAAATAAAGTTTTAATTTTTTTGGCTCCCGAGGTACACCAGTATCTACTTTCGAATGAACTTTAAAATGTTACAATTGGGGACCATAAAAAAAGGACTTTTGACCGCCTTCTCGTAAAACGGTCCATTGTGCGACGGTAATTTCACCACTGTAATGCCTTAAAAGATGTTTTATTATTTCGTTGTTATGTTATACAGTGTAGGCGTCTGCTTGGCTGTGTGTGTTTATTTTTTTGTTCTAAGTTAGTTGTTTTTTTTTCCTGTTCTTAAGCTTATTTCGTGGAACTTCTTGAAAACTGCATTATACCCTCCTAATTATTTTATAAAAAATCATTAACATTAAATAAAATTCTTAATAAATTATGTATTATATATATAGAGCTACGTTTATTGCAAATAATTAAAAGCAAAACTTTTCATTCTTAAATAAGGTCGAAATTTAACTCAACAAAATGAGCAAACAGTGTGAAAACCACAATAAGTACAACTATTATTAAAAAATAGAATTAAAAGATCAAGCAACAACAAAATAATATGAAAATAAAATTGATCTAATATTTCAACAAAATATATCAAAAATATTAACTATTAAAAACATTTTTTTTTTGTTCTTTAACTGAACAGTAATAAAAAAGGGTGAAGAGCAAAGTATAAAGATGAAAAATGTATAGGCATATGAATACTCTCCAAATATATTTCTAAAAATATCTTTTCAAGGTTGTTAACTTATATATAAATAAAGATCCTCCAAGTTTAGGTAAGATGGCAGACCAATTACTATTACTTGCTCTCTCAATAACCTAAATCTTTTTTGTTTTCGGGTTCAAATTTTCTGCTGTTATTAAGTGATTTTCCCAAGTGTTCTTTAATCTCAGCTAATTGCGAAATAACACTATTTTTAATAATGCTTTTCAAGGGCCGTGTTTAACCCTAGTATATTTATCAAACGTAAAGAAAAACTTGTTATTGTTGCAGTGTTCAACTGATTGATTCATACACACATGCACATTATTATTTATTATCAACATATTCAACAAAGTTATCTAAATTACTATAACGAACTAGGCATCTTAACTCGCCGATAAGTAGGAATCCCGAGATGCAATCAATAAATTATATTAAACAAGACGTTGAACATAGAAAATATTTTAACAGTGTTGTAAAGTAAAATAAAAACTTGACATATATTATTTTCTCGATTATATTTTTCTTGCCATGGCAGCAGTAATAAAAATAATCCATCCCCCACACTCAACTGTAAACAAAGCAACATTTGTATTTCAAATGTATAACTCACATTTGATTGCTCACATATTTAAAATATGCCTAACTTTTTTCTCCTTTTTTGAATAAAGAAATTTTAACCAATTCTCTGTTTTTGAATTCTAAATAATAAAATATTTTGAAAATAATTATCGATAAAGACTTATCCTACACTATTCTTATAACAATCTTCCGGATACCGCAAAGCATGCAATTTTTTCTTTTAATCTTACCTCCAATATGTGTTCTTCTTGATTTTCTCTGTCCAATTTGCGCTCTGTTGTAAAAAGTTCTCCTAAAAGCAATACGAATATAAGAGAATGAAAGGTAAAATTAATTTTTATTGCAAATAAATTTAGAAAGTTCTTTTTATATATTATATTTGTCATAAAATTACCTGTTCCCAGAATCACGTGTGTCGTACACACAAATGCATTTTTAAGGTTCAATTCAAAAACAAAAACTAATATTCTCCACGCAGGAAATCTAATTTAAGAATATTGTGAATTTAAATACAAATAAACAAAAAATTTTTAATTCATTTACAACTATTTTGCTAATAACTTTAAAATAAAAATTTATTTTTTATCTAGTCAAGCCAACTTCACACTTTGCCTACTAAACAACATAGAAACTTTCACTGTGTTCATAGACGAGCTATTTATATTTACTACTGCTTAAAACAAAATATAAGATATAGGTTTTCGGATTATTGTATAAGAGTACTTAATCTGTCCAGAAGAACAGAAATTTAGAAATCGGTTGATGTGAGCCAGCAGGAGAAATAAGTAGTTGTGCGGCGATTTCAGTATGCCCCAAAATAACAGCTAAGGAGCGAGATTTATTAGCAGAACGGGTGGAGAAATTTGTGGCAGAACAGACATCTCCTAACAGAAACAAAGCAATAGTTGTTGAGAAATCATGCCTCCGTATTCGCCTTAAATAAAAAGAGTTAAGGTAGAATGGTAATGGAGAAACATGAAATAAATACTATAAAACAAACACTGTAAAAATATCACCCTGGAACACTTCCCACGCTAAACACAACGAGGTCAAAAAATGGACGATAGATCTAGTAAAGAACTAAGACGGCAGGACCAGATTTTGCGTGAACTGCGGAAAACTCAATGTCGTCGGCAAGACAGTTAGCCGCTACCCAGTATTGACGATACCTATACATGTTGACCGAAGCGAAATGGTTTTCTACCTTGGACGTGCAAAGTGGTCACTAACACGACGGAAAACCGTACCCAAATAAAATTGGTTACTAACAAGTAGAGATAACCAATAAGGACAAGGAAAAAATTGCCTTTAGTGCGACCGATGGTTTGTTGCAGTTCAAGGTGATGCCATTTGGGCTCTGCAACGGTCCCGATAATTTTGCGCGTTTAATGGAACGCGTGCTTAAAGGGTTCAATTGGAAGACGTGTTTGGTATATCTGGATAGCATAATCGTGATGGGAAAAACTTTTGACGAACAGAACTGGATAAAAAATCTAAATGACTGCACGACTAAAATTAAGTGTAAAGAAAGATGCTTTGTTTCAAATCGAGGTTCAATACTCGGGGTATCGCATAACGGCAGAGGGCGGATCAAATGATGAAGATAAAGTACTGGAAGTGTGTGAAGATGGCTCCGCCAGTTAGCTTCGTTTTTGCCAACCCTGTTATAGCTTACATACCTCTCAATCAACATATGTAAAGTTAGACTTAAAAAATTTTAACATTTTGGTGCGAAAATGAAAAATATAATATAAAAAACAGATATATTTCCAATTTTAGCCCATTTTTCGACATTTTAGAAATGTCCATATGGGAAAATGCATATTTTCATATTTTTCTGAATTATACTACTGAAAACCTATACAAAATCTGAATATAGCCTCTACGGTTCGGAAATCTACAGTGTCATAGCTTTCGACGCCTGTAGTCCGCTAAGCCGCACTTTTCCAATTTTGACCGATTTTTGGGCATTTTAGAAAGTCTGTACAGAAATAGAAAAAAATGCATGCTTTTTTCAATCTCTTTTCTTTTATTTTAAATTGTTATGTTTTGTTATGAATAAATAAAGTTAAAATTTCTATAAGATTTTTATAAATAAAGGACTTTTTAACAAGAAATTTGTTTTCTAAAACAAAAAATTTTGATTAAGATGATTAAAATTTTTATTGTATTACGAAGGGAAAAGTTCGGCAATTATGAATGACAAACGATATCTGCCAAATGACAGATTCGACATTTGTCAGCGAAATGGAATTTATTAAAAAGGCATCATCATGGATAAGGCATCATCCCTCATCTATCCAATAGATTTTACGCATTACGGTGATTGCTGCAATTTAAAAACCCCGAATGGCAGCTAGCTCATTTTAGCAAAAATTATATTGCCTAAACGGGAGAACAAAAGACCGGACAGTAATGAAATATCAGCAGAAAGCCCACTGGCAAAATCATGCTGGACACGGTGAAATAACCTTAAGGTGGTAGATGGCTGTTTATATCGCACAAGACAACAACATGCTTATAAAAAAATACACGCATTAATTTAAAAAACAGAAAACAAATAGCACAGAAGAAAAAACGCGCAGCCTGAATGATGATAACAACAACATGTGATGATGTAAAAGTGGAGTTTTCTTGTATATGCGAAAACCACTCAAAGCAGATATGCACATAAGCAGCATCTGCTGAGCAATAAAGTTAGTTGTTAGTTTTTTTTTGATAGTTTCTATCATTGAGAGCCAACTTTGTTAAAATATTATAAGGTATCCGTTAAGATTCAATAAGCATTTGAAAATTATGTGTTGTATGGTGATACAGAGCAATTTTAAAAATTCTTAAAATTAAAACTGTCAGATTTCTTCTACTTTTTGTGTATAAAAAACACTTAGGACCTGAAAGGTTACGGAGGCCAAGGGTCATTTTGCGATAATCTTTAATTTAAGAAATTTTAATAGGCACAAGTACCATTCGATTTTCTTTGGTAGAAAGGTGAAAATAAAAAAATTGTTTCTTAATGGTTAATGTATTTTTGTATTAAAGCTTTTTGATTTTTTTCTCTATGAGCAAAAGTGAAAGGGCCATATAAACATAATTTCTCCGCGGTAATTCATTTCAGTTTTTGAATAATACATGTTTTATGACAATATTATTAAATATTTATGTTTAAGAAAATCTAGCACAATTAACTTAAAAATGATTCTAAATAATCAATTTTTTATAATAACACATTAAATATTACTACTAATAAAATTTTCATTATTATAAATTACTTATTGCCTTTACACTTGTGTATATATTTCTTTATTTCTTTTTATTATTTTCAGTTTTATTCGACCTTTTTTATTTTTATTACCTGTTGTTTTATTTATTTCAAAAAAGCCTTCCGGATTTCCAGATATTATTTTATAGGTTATATATGTTGTATCATCATCATCCTCATCTGTTGCATTTAGTATCATAACTCGTGTTTTTGGAGGATTTCCTTCTATTGCTGATGGATAGTATACGGGTTTATCAGTCATTGGAATATTATCATTAACATTTTCAACTTCTATATAGACCTATTACAAAATTTAAAAGTCTAATAAATAGGAGTAGGATACGTTTTTCCAATAATTTGTTCAATTTACCTGTACACAGTTTACTAAAGGGACAATTGCACAATCTCTAGCACATAGCGTTAGCCAGTAAAAATTTTTCGATTCTGCATCAAGATGTAATAAAGTCCTTATGGAGCCTAAAGAAATGTAAACAGAAATTAACCATTTTAAAATTTATTAAGCAGACATCAGTAATATATAGGAAATTCGTTGTTAATAACAAGCATGAATACTTGAAATAAGACATAATTTTTATTATTATCTCTAAATATATCATTAAAATAATAATAATAACTAAAATACCTTTAAGTGGATTTAAAAAACACTAATACTAATCATAGAAAAAATACTAATAGTAATACTAATAACATAAAAGAAGCTGAATTCAATAGGACCAGCTACACTCAATTTAAATCTTACTCGAAAATTATTATAATGTCGATTTTTGTTCGTCAATTTCTCGATATTTTATCTGAGGTCTAAAATTTCGTAGTGTATGTTTAGCTACCTACCCGAAGAAACACGCAGATTAATATGCATACAATTTCTATAGGTAATTTCGGGAATATGTATAGTTAAGGCAGAAAGTCAACTGTCTAATAAATATATATTAAATTTGAAATTACATTGAATCCCAATCTAATATTATTTGTTTTTATTTTTGACTGCCACCAGAAACCGTTTTGTGCACTTTTTGGGGAAAATTGTTGTTAAAATTCAGGAACATTGTTGTTAAAATTGCATAATATTTGAACTTCTCATAATGCAGTTTTAAATTTTAAATAACCCAAAACGTTTAGTGTTAAAAATTAAGGAGAGGTGGATGATGTCACGACCTAAATCCGTTTCATTCAATTTAAGATAAGAGAATTACAAATTAGTACTATATAATTATATTTAAATATAAACATAGTTTTATTCCAATTAAATTTTAGTCGAGGGGATCCTTAAAACCCCAAAATTATTCAAAAATTATTTACTATCATTAATACGTAATAAATAAGTCTTTATATAGGTCTTTTTAATTAAATTTAATACATATAAATTCAATATTTCGTTTTCCTTTGGAAAGCTTCTTCAGGAAATTAATTTTTATAAAAAAATTGCATTTTATAATAATTATAGTTATTTGACATGTTTAATATTTTATTAGTAGTTTATTACAAAGCAGTAGATCTTCATTTTATAAAAAAATTTCTTAGTAAATTTTTGATTTTGAAACATCTATAACTCTTTTGTTGTACAAGGTTTTTAAACGAAACAAACTTTGTATAATATTGATTGATTTTTAGATGTGATGGATCCTCTGGTCAGAGGCAATACAAGCAATGTAATGCCAAAAGTTCATCAGACGCTGAATTATTTATGATATCATTCGGTCCATTGCGATTAATAAAAAGTTATACCGAGTTAGAGCCGTCAACTAGTACAGCAACAGAAATTGATATATGGAAAAATGAAATACCCTCGTCAACAAAATATTGCAGACCAATAAAATTTGTTTTCAAAAAAGAAACAAAAAATGTCATAACTGAAGAAGTCCGAAAAATAAAAGATGAAATTCAACCTGTAATATTTACTGTTGATGAACAGGAAATCGATGTAAATTTTAAAATGTATCTCACAATGATTGATGGAAAAGTTGCACAACCTTTAACTGATACAAAAGCATCATCAAACTGCATTATATACAAAAATACATCCAGTTCCAGAAGATGAGACTTTTAAGGCAGCATACCAATTTGGATTGTCCCCTTTTCATACTAGAATACGTTTTATGGAGCATATTAATAAATTGGGTTATGATTTGGATTTTTGGATTTTTTTTTAAGAAAAAATAAGCCAAAAAAAAAACAAGTTCGAGAAAGCAAGGGGAAGGGAACACAAATGACGGAAACACTGCAAGAAGATTTTTTTCAGATCCAGAAAGTGCAGCATCTATCACAGAAGTAGATTTGGAACTAATAAGGAGATTCAGTATTATTTTACAAGTTCTAGCATGCAGCAAAAATATAAATGCAAAAAAATTTTGAGAGTACGCCAAAAAACCAACTATACTCTACAACGAAAAATATTTTTGGAGATATATACCAACCACAGTTCATAAAATTTTGAACCATAGGGAATAGATAATTCAACACAATATTCTTCCAATAGGAGATCTATCTAAAGAGGCGCAAGAAAAACGAAACAACAACTATAGATTCTTTCGCGAGCACAACACAAGAAAAATTTATGGATATTGTACTAATAAAGACTTGATTGTTATTTTATTATGCACATTAGATCCCTATATCTCCAATGTCCGGCAAAAATGGAAAATTACTTCTATTTAACTAGACGTAGAAGCTAAACTACTTCTAGAAGGTGAAAATCAAGGCTATTTAGAAGAAATATTTACTAAAATTGTTTAATTATTAGTCATTCTTTTAAACACAAGAGTTATCTGTATGTATTTCATCCTTTTAAAATTTTTTGTACATTAATAAAGTATTAATCAATTTACAATAAAAGTTTACATAGAGTAGTATTTATGTTTATTTTGGACTTAAATACTTCCTTATCTAAAGTAAATTTGAAGCAATGATTATATTTTTTAAGTTTTTGGAACTTAACCAGCTAATTGTTAACTCAAATTGTTTAAAAAAGCCAACCTTCGGCCTTCATACTAAAAATTTCACGGGGGCCAAAACTTGGCCCTACCTGACTAAATTTAAGATTTTAATAAGTATAAATTCTAAACGTGACTCAAATTTTAAGACTTTATGTTAAACAAACTCTTTGAACAAGTTGTAATACTTTACTTTCGTACCAAAAATTAGCTAAAACTTAGAATGTATTT
This sequence comes from Trichopoda pennipes, assembly GCA_030448955.1. Classification (NCBI taxonomy): domain Eukaryota; kingdom Metazoa; phylum Arthropoda; class Insecta; order Diptera; family Tachinidae; genus Trichopoda; species Trichopoda pennipes. Next base: position 776,594 of record JASKUP010000062.1, on the reverse strand, counting down.
TTGAACATATCACAACTATTTTTCTAACCGGTCGATTTTAAATACCTTAAACGAAAGCCTAAACGTTCAAAAGTTATATATTTTTACCGCCTTCTCGTAAAATGCTTCCACAGTGCGGCGTAGTTTCTAGGAAATCTTGTACATACAAACATTCGTGAGGTTGAGACGTTCTGTATCTTGTTGTGCTAATAATATCATTTATATAGCGAAATCAGTCTTTAAAAAAACAGTTCTTTTTCTCATGTGCACATCTGTGCATGTTAAAAAATATAAAAAATAAAGAGAACAAAAATATACTGCAAAAAAAAGAAGGAAACAATAACAGAGAAAGTAATAGTCAACGGGAAAATAAGTTCCTACAAAATTTTAAACAATAAAATAATAAGAACGAAAACAATTGCGGTGGCAGTGCATACTTTTTTTGTCATAATTATTATTATTTTACTAGCGTGCCCGTGATTGCTTTGCAAGTCATTTGTGGTTTGTTTTTATTCTGCAGTTTTTTTTAATATTTTATCTTTTTCACAATTCAATATTTTTGTGTGCTTATATAATACGACTTATTCTATTGCAATGCTTTTACATATACGGCATTCTTCGATCGATTTTGGTCCGCGGTATATACAAACAAAGCAATTGGTTTATTAAGACGTTAACATGATACATTGCAACACGTATGGGGAACTGAAGCCGTTTAAAATCAAATGGTAAATCTGGAGGAATCATAGGAATGCGTGGTATCAGCACATTCTCGCCCTTATAGTTTCCTTTTAAAACATTTGCTTCATGACTTTTTTGGCTACTAAACGTGTCCCATTGCAAAGTGTGGCTGGCAGATATTTCTAAGCAAAATAATTGGTACAACAACTTTCACTTTACAACATCGTCTTGATTTTTAGGTAAAAATTTCCCCGGGAATGTCATTCAAAATTTTCACATTAGTATCCGAATTTGCATTTTTTGCAGCCTATACCGGGAAATACGTTTGTGACCAATTCTTGTTTTGATTGTGCAAAGTGGCAAAAATTATATGGAAGCGTAATCATTTTTGTGGTGGGGTCAATTGGAATTGCGCCATTCCCAATATCTAACAATTACTTTGAAAAACGTTCGGCTAATGGATCATTTTGCAATTACACACGCAAATTACACACGCACAAAATGCAACAGAATATGGAAAACAAAATTTTCTATTTGTTTGCACATCCAATTGCTATAAACATGAGCATATTTCGATTTGTATTGCTGTCGCATTCTGTGCAAGCAGCCACGCACAAATGAAAACGCACATTTCATTTGATACAAAACATTGAGTCGAGTATGCAATGGAAAAAAATTTAGATTTTTTGAAAAATTTGTCGTGTTTCAAACACGCACTGTGGACGCATTATTGTGCGTAAACAAAAATACAAACCAGCGAACGACCATTACGAAGGTACTGTGAAAATTCGGTGGAAATCCGACGACACATCTAGTCAAACACTGGCAACCTACTGACACCTATTTTGGGCTTAATTTTTATACATATACATATAATAATCTATATTATTGCTTGCAGTGCAGCGGATAAAAGAAATTGAAATAAGCGACTTTTTTTGGTATATACATATTTTCTTTGAATAGAAATTAAATTGCGTGAGTGTGTCCAACAGAAGTAACTCTGAGAAGCAGCTAGGCGGCGGTAAAAATATATGGATTTCAGAGGAAGAATCCGTACAAAAATCGTTAGAAAATCTTTTTTCTGATAGAAGTAAAAAGGAGAAAAATCGCCCAAGTTCCTGTTCACTAAACATCATCCTCACCGTAAATGTCAAAACGTCCGCAGTAATTCTTACTAAGGACAAGCCATTAGCACAAGTAGGCGTGGATAGGTATATATCAGTTGTTAAATTAGAACAACCTCCAATAAGCTTATCACTGAAATAATTAATTTTATTGGTGATAACTCGTATAATGTTAGGTTAGTTAAACATGGCAATATTAATGAGGCAAAAGTACAAGCAAAAACCGAGAGTGACTACCGAAAACTAACGAGTGAGCTCGAGAAGGGAAAGAGAGCCTGTTTACACTTACCAGTTGAAAAGTGCTAAAAGCTTTCAAGTGGTGATAAAAGGGATAGACCAGCGTGCTAATCCAGAAGAAATCAAAACAGGATTGGTAGAAATGGGGTTTAAAAAAAGAGCGTGCAGAATATTAGAAATCGAGAAAAGATCCCGATGGAACCCGGGGGTATTATTTTAAAGAAAAACGAGGTGCATCCAATTTATAACCTCAAATATCTTCTTTATCGGAGAGTTAATATAGAAGAACCACATAAACGCGTAGGACCAGTTCAGTGGTTAAATTGCCAAGAATTTGGCGACACTAAATCTTATTGCAAATTGCCTACAGTCTGTGTTGTATGTGACTGAAAAAATTCAATAATTGCGCAGGTAACCATACGGCAAACTATAGAGGTTGTCCGGTTTATGCTCATTTCAAACACTCAGTAACAAGTAAACCGCCAGTTTCTAATAGGCAACCACAGCAGTCTCAACATTTCATTACCTATAAGAATTTTCCTTCGTCGGGCAAGACACTCTGTAACATTAATGCAACATAAATGTTAAAATCTAACACAGCAAACTTGGACCAGTGCCCTCAATCTCAACACTCCGATACAAATTGAGGTTATACTACAAACTATTGTTCAAACTATTAACACTTTTACAGCCTCTATGACCAACCTGATGCAGGAAATGCTGAAAATGCAATCCAATCTTACAAGCAATTTAAAAAAAAATAATTTTTTAATAATATGTTACTGGAACGCGAACGGCATCCGCCAGAATAAAAATGAATTGAAGTACTTCCTAAAGGGAAATCAGATCGATGTTATGCTCATTGCAGACACTGATTTGACGTCATTAAGCTACTTTAAAATAAGTGGCTATGCACTACACGACATGAAAAATCCCCGTCGTAGAGCGTGTGGAGGTTCAGCAATTCTGATTAAACACAGAATTAAGCATCATGTTCTGAGCGGTATAAGTGAGAACCACCTTCAAGCAACAAATATTTGCTTAGAACATTTTCAAAGTAAATTCATTATTTCATCGATTTACTCACCACCTCAATTTTTAATAACTAAAAATCTTCGATTTTTGGCAGCTGGTGACTATAATGCTTAACACACATTTCGGGGATCACGTTTGATATCGCCGGAGGGTCGTGTACTTTTTAACGCCATATTCAAAATGGGATTGGATATAATTTCTTGCGGACATCATAATTACTGGCCGACAGACCGACGCAAAATTCCAGATGTCATTGAGTTAGAGTTTCGAAAAATTTCCTGCAGAGTGAATGAAAGTGGAGCCTTTCTTGAATTTGTGTTCGGATCACTCTCCTACTATTGTTTCTGTCGGTTTAGCTTACGGCGCTGGACCCCTTTTGGATGACTTAGCACTGACTGTCAGCCGTGTTAATTGGTTAAAATATAAAAAATATCTTAGTACTCATTGTACGGAGGATATTGGCTTAAAGACTTCTGAAGATATTGATAAGGCTATTGAAAACTTAAAGGGGAATATTAGCCTGGCAGTACAGCATGCTACATCGAATCACGCAGTACACAGGTATACGAACAACACCACTTGTTCCGCTCTACTCTAATTTGGCTGTTGGCTGAAAAAAGAAGAGTTAGGAGAGAGAGGCAGTCTCGCAGGTTTCCCCAACTTAAAGCTAGGCTACGGGAATGCAAACAAACTGTGACTAGTAAAAAACGCCAAGATTCTCCTTCCAAAATGGAAACTCTAAAGAAAAAATAGTGATAAAGAAGGCAAAGGATGTGCAAAATATCGTTCGGATTCGACAATCTATTAAGAAAGAACAATTTCGTTCGATCCTATGGAACTGGAATGTCGCTTGGATTTTTTGAAAACTAATATTCATAAAGCAATGAGGTTTCAGTCTGACGTGGATAATTTATATCTCGAGTATGACGAAAGACCTGAGCTTGAAGAAATTTGTGCGACCAAACAAGCACTTGAGCCTTTTGGCTAAAAATAGACAAGCAAATATGCCTGAAACTTCATTTTGTGCTCAAACCCATCAGTCAAAACTCTCAAATATGAGGCTTCCCAAATTTAGAGGAAAACATTCCAAGTATAAGAATTTTATGAGCTTATTTGAGAACTTGGTTCACAATGATGCGACGTTGACAGGTATAGAAAAATTTATTGACTTAAAATTTTTTTATTCAGTTTAAAATTTATTCACTTAATATCAATACAACGAGGCATTTAAGTTAAACGAGCTTTTCAACAGTTGCCAGATCCGCAATCAACTACTCAAACAACGAAAACATAAATAAAAGTCACCGGATTCCACACTTAACATCACTGGCGTAACATCCGCAGAACAAAAAAAAAATAATAAGCACTATTACAACAACAACAAAAATTTTACCAAGAAACACGTCAAGACGTACCATAAATAAACTAAAGAATCGGGCAAAAAGGTAAAAACAGCAAAAGAAAACCAAGGGAGTGATTGAACGGGTAACAATCCCCACGAAGAATAAGTTTTAATTTATATTTTATACTTATATACTTTATTTTATACAACAACAATTATAACAAACTGCTAATACAAATTAAAAAATACAAACCTCAAATAATAACTCTACAAGAAACACATATTAGCAGCCATACAAATTTTATCACTCCTATCTCATACAAAATCTACCACTCGTATCAAAGCATTAATATAGCTATAATGATTCAGCCATTTTAATACATAATTGCGTCCCTTATAAAAGACTTTTTCAGAATTTCCGAAAAAGTACTGCTTTCCAAATAGTTCTGAGCACCTTCGTTGTCATTTTCACTGCTTTCTCCATGAATCTTTTTGAACTTAATATTTTCTCTTTTCTACCGCCTCTAAAACCAACCTTTGTTCGGCGCAAAATCAGAATTAACCTTGATTGCAAACTCCTTTGCTTTACTAAGTACCATTTGATTATAAATAACCGCATTCCCTATACTACATATTTGGTCAAATTCCATCTCCAGGGACTTTTCAACATTAGTATGATTGAATTTACGACAACGCCTTATTTCTAAGTTTTTGTTCGACTCGGCAATGGCACAAATCTTGTGCTCAATTCGATTAACCGTAGAAAAGTCACATTTGAATTCTTTCGCCAATTGATGCTTCGATTTTTCCTTCTTTTTTAATAGTGATATAAGCTGTAGCTTTTGTTTAATTGACAAAGTTGTGCCATTTCCCCAAAACGTTGAACTATTACAATGCAATATTAAACACAACAAAGATTTATCTTTCTAGGAATTTTGTTTTTGACAAGTGCCACTTGGAATTGATTGCAGTTGCCAGATTTGTAAAAATTTGGTTCGGGTAAATATGAGGGGAAAATTTAAAGGCAATTTTATTTTGACAATAAAATAAAACGGGTAAATAGACGAAATGAGTAATTACCGTGGTATTTTGTTTTGAAAAGTGTGCATAATATATGAGGGATAAATAAGCAAGGCGCACTGTAGAAAACATTACAAAACATATAACCATCGAGCAAGACATTAAAGTAAGTTCATTAGAGTTAGAGATTTTCTTCTGAAAATATTCTCTCCACCAAACCAGAAACGTTGTAAACGAGCTTGCTACCACAAGCATGATCGCTCCTGACTGACAATTCTTTTGGCAATTGTTCCACACAAAGGGGAGAAGGAATTAGCGAAGCCCTAACAACGAATCCACTAATATAGCCACCAAAATTTAATAGCTGCATTAGCTATTAATCATAATAATACATTTTAATAAATAATAAAAATCCCAAGGAAATTGAATTGAACTAAGCATTTTTGTTTGATTTAAAGGAAATGGGGTTTAAAAAAAGAGCGTGCAGAATATTAGAAATCGAGAAAAGATCCCGATGGAACCCGGGGGTATTATTTTAAAGAAAAACGAGGTGCATCCAATTTATAACCTCAAATATCTTCTTTATCGGAGAGTTAATATAGAAGAACCACATAAACGCGTAGGACCAGTTCAGTGGTTAAATTGCCAAGAATTTGGCGACACTAAATCTTATTGCAAATTGCCTACAGTCTGTGTTGTATGTGACTGAAAAAATTCAATAATTGCGCAGGTAACCATACGGCAAACTATAGAGGTTGTCCGGTTTATGCTCATTTCAAACACTCAGTAACAAGTAAACCGCCAGTTTCTAATAGGCAACCACAGCAGTCTCAACATTTCATTACCTATAAGAATTTTCCTTCGTCGGGCAAGACACTCTGTAACATTAATGCAACATAAATGTTAAAATCTAACACAGCAAACTTGGACCAGTGCCCTCAATCTCAACACTCCGATACAAATTGAGGTTATACTACAAACTATTGTTCAAACTATTAACACTTTTACAGCCTCTATGACCAACCTGATGCAGGAAATGCTGAAAATGCAATCCAATCTTACAAGCAATTTAAAAAAAAATAATTTTTTAATAATATGTTACTGGAACGCGAACGGCATCCGCCAGAATAAAAATGAATTGAAGTACTTCCTAAAGGGAAATCAGATCGATGTTATGCTCATTGCAGACACTGATTTGACGTCATTAAGCTACTTTAAAATAAGTGGCTATGCACTACACGACATGAAAAATCCCCGTCGTAGAGCGTGTGGAGGTTCAGCAATTCTGATTAAACACAGAATTAAGCATCATGTTCTGAGCGGTATAAGTGAGAACCACCTTCAAGCAACAAATATTTGCTTAGAACATTTTCAAAGTAAATTCATTATTTCATCGATTTACTCACCACCTCAATTTTTAATAACTAAAAATCTTCGATTTTTGGCAGCTGGTGACTATAATGCTTAACACACATTTCGGGGATCACGTTTGATATCGCCGGAGGGTCGTGTACTTTTTAACGCCATATTCAAAATGGGATTGGATATAATTTCTTGCGGACATCATAATTACTGGCCGACAGACCGACGCAAAATTCCAGATGTCATTGAGTTAGAGTTTCGAAAAATTTCCTGCAGAGTGAATGAAAGTGGAGCCTTTCTTGAATTTGTGTTCGGATCACTCTCCTACTATTGTTTCTGTCGGTTTAGCTTACGGCGCTGGACCCCTTTTGGATGACTTAGCACTGACTGTCAGCCGTGTTAATTGGTTAAAATATAAAAAATATCTTAGTACTCATTGTACGGAGGATATTGGCTTAAAGACTTCTAAAGATATTGATAAGGCTATTGAAAACTTAAAGGGGAATATTAGCCTGGCAGTACAGCATGCTACATCGAATCACGCAGTACACAGGTATACGAACAACACCACTTGTTCCGCTCTACTCTAATTTGGCTGTTGGCTGAAAAAAGAAGAGTTAGGAGAGAGAGGCAGTCTCGCAGGTTTCCCCAACTTAAAGCTAGGCTACGGGAATGCAAACAAACTGTGACTAGTAAAAAACGCCAAGATTCTCCTTCCAAAATGGAAACTCTAAAGAAAAAATAGTGATAAAGAAGGCAAAGGATGTGCAAAATATCGTTCGGATTCGACAATCTATTAAGAAAGAACAATTTCGTTCGATCCTATGGAACTGGAATGTCGCTTGGATTTTTTGAAAACTAATATTCATAAAGCAATGAGGTTTCAGTCTGACGTAGATAATTTATATCTCGAGTATGACGAAAGACCTGAGCTTGAAGAAATTTGTGCGACCAAACAAGCACTTGAGCCTTTTGGCTAAAAATAGACAAGCAAATATGCCTGAAACTTCATTTTGTGCTCAAACCCATCAGTCAAAACTCTCAAATATGAGGCTTCCCAAATTTAGAGGAAAACATTCCAAGTATAAGAATTTTATGAGCTTATTTGAGAACTTGGTTCACAATGATGCGACGTTGACAGGTATAGAAAAATTTATTGACTTAAAATTTTTTTATTCAGTTTAAAATTTATTCACTTAATATCAATACAACGAGGCATTTAAGTTAAACGAGCTTTTCAACAGTTGCCAGATCCGCAATCAACTACTCAAACAACGAAAACATAAATAAAAGTCACCGGATTCCACACTTAACTTCACTGGCGTAACATCCGCAGAACAAAAAAAAAAATAATAAGCACTATTACAACAACAACAAAAATTTTACCAAGAAACACGTCAAGACGTACCATAAATAAACTAAAGAATCGGGCAAAAAGGTAAAAACAGCAAAAGAAAACCAAGGGAGTGATTGAACGGGTAACAATCCCCACGAAGAATAAGTTTTAATTTATATTTTATACTTATATACTTTATTTTATACAACAACAATTATAACGAACTGCTAATACAAATTAAAAAATACAAACCTCAAATAATAACTCTACAAGAAACACATATTAGCAGCCATACAAATTTTATCACTCCTATCTCATACAAAATCTACCACTCGTATCAAAGCATTAATATAGCTATAATGATTCAGCCATTTTAATACATAATTGCGTCCCTTATAAAAGACTTTTTCAGAATTTCCGAAAAAGTACTGCTTTCCAAATAGTTCTGAGCACCTTCGTTGTCATTTTCACTGCTTTCTCCATGAATCTTTTTGAACTTAATATTTTCTCTTTTCTACCGCCTCTAAAACCAACCTTTGTTCGGCGCAAAATCAGAATTAACCTTGATTGCAAACTCCTTTGCTTTACTAAGTACCATTTGATTATAAATAACCGCATTCCCTATACTACATATTTGGTCAAATTCCATCTCCAGGGACTTTTCAACATTAGTATGATTGAATTTACGACAACGCCTTATTTCTAAGTTTTTGTTCGACTCGGCAATGGCACAAATCTTGTGCTCAATTCGATTAACCGTAGAAAAGTCACATTTGAATTCTTTCGCCAATTGATGCTTCGATTTTTCCTTCTTTTTTAATAGTGATATAAGCTGTAGCTTTTGTTTAATTGACAAAGTTGTGCCATTTCCCCAAAACGTTGAACTATTACAATGCAATATTAAACACAACAAAGATTTATCTTTCTAGGAATTTTGTTTTTGACAAGTGCCACTTGGAATTGATTGCAGTTGCCAGATTTGTAAAAATTTGGTTCGGGTAAATATGAGGGGAAAATTTAAAGGCAATTTTATTTTGACAATAAAATAAAACGGGTAAATAGACGAAATGAGTAATTACCGTGGTATTTTGTTTTGAAAAGTGTGCATAATATATGAGGGATAAATAAGCAAGGCGCACTGTAGAAAACATTACAAAACATATAACCATCGAGCAAGACATTAAAGTAAGTTCATTAGAGTTAGAGATTTTCTTCTGAAAATATTCTCTCCACCAAACCAGAAACGTTGTAAACGAGCTTGCTACCACAAGCATGATCGCTCCTGACTGACAATTCTTTTGGCAATTGTTCCACACAAAGGGGAGAAGGAATTAGCGAAGCCCTAACAACGAATCCACTAATATAGCCACCAAAATTTAATAGCTGCATTAGCTATTAATCATAATAATACATTTTAATAAATAATAAAAATCCCAAGGAAATTGAATTGAACTAAGCATTTTTGTTTGATTTAAAGGAAATGGGGTTTAAAAAAAGAGCGTGCAGAATATTAGAAATCGAGAAAAGATCCCGATGGAACCCGGGGGTATTATTTTAAAGAAAAACGAGGTGCATCCAATTTATAACCTCAAATATCTTCTTTATCGGAGAGTTAATATAGAAGAACCACATAAACGCGTAGGACCAGTTCAGTGGTTAAATTGCCAAGAATTTGGCGACACTAAATCTTATTGCAAATTGCCTACAGTCTGTGTTGTATGTGACTGAAAAAATTCAATAATTGCGCAGGTAACCATACGGCAAACTATAGAGGTTGTCCGGTTTATGCTCATTTCAAACACTCAGTAACAAGTAAACCGCCAGTTTCTAATAGGCAACCACAGCAGTCTCAACATTTCATTACCTATAAGAATTTTCCTTCGTCGGGCAAGACACTCTGTAACATTAATGCAACATAAATGTTAAAATCTAACACAGCAAACTTGGACCAGTGCCCTCAATCTCAACACTCCGATACAAATTGAGGTTATACTACAAACTATTGTTCAAACTATTAACACTTTTACAGCCTCTATGACCAACCTGATGCAGGAAATGCTGAAAATGCAATCCAATCTTACAAGCAATTTAAAAAAAAATAATTTTTTAATAATATGTTACTGGAACGCGAACGGCATCCGCCAGAATAAAAATGAATTGAAGTACTTCCTAAAGGGAAATCAGATCGATGTTATGCTCATTGCAGACACTGATTTGACGTCATTAAGCTACTTTAAAATAAGTGGCTATGCACTACACGACATGAAAAATCCCCGTCGTAGAGCGTGTGGAGGTTCAGCAATTCTGATTAAACACAGAATTAAGCATCATGTTCTGAGCGGTATAAGTGAGAACCACCTTCAAGCAACAAATATTTGCTTAGAACATTTTCAAAGTAAATTCATTATTTCATCGATTTACTCACCACCTCAATTTTTAATAACTAAAAATCTTCGATTTTTGGCAGCTGGTGACTATAATGCTTAACACACATTTCGGGGATCACGTTTGATATCGCCGGAGGGTCGTGTACTTTTTAACGCCATATTCAAAATGGGATTGGATATAATTTCTTGCGGACATCATAATTACTGGCCGACAGACCGACGCAAAATTCCAGATGTCATTGAGTTAGAGTTTCGAAAAATTTCCTGCAGAGTGAATGAAAGTGGAGCCTTTCTTGAATTTGTGTTCGGATCACTCTCCTACTATTGTTTCTGTCGGTTTAGCTCACGGCGCTGGACCCCTTTTGGATGACTTAGCACTGACTGTCAGCCGTGTTAATTGGTTAAAATATAAAAAATATCTTAGTACTCATTGTACGGAGGATATTGGCTTAAAGACTTCTGAAGATATTGATAAGGCTATTGAAAACTTAAAGGGGAATATTAGCCTGGCAGTACAGCATGCTACATCGAATCACGCAGTACACAGGTATACGAACAACACCACTTGTTCCGCTCTACTCTAATTTGGCTGTTGGCTGAAAAAAGAAGAGTTAGGAGAGAGAGGCAGTCTCGCAGGTTTCCCCAACTTAAAGCTAGGCTACGGGAATGCAAACAAACTGTGACTAGTAAAAAACGCCAAGATTCTCCTTCCAAAATGGAAACTCTAAAGAAAAAATAGTGATAAAGAAGGCAAAGGATGTGCAAAATATCGTTCGGATTCGACAATCTATTAAGAAAGAACAATTTCGTTCGATCCTATGGAACTGGAATGTCGCTTGGATTTTTTGAAAACTAATATTCATAAAGCAATGAGGTTTCAGTCTGACGTGGATAATTTATATCTCGAGTATGACGAAAGACCTGAGCTTGAAGAAATTTGTGCGACCAAACAAGCACTTGAGCCTTTTGGCTAAAAATAGACAAGCAAATATGCCTGAAACTTCATTTTGTGCTCAAACCCATCAGTCAAAACTCTCAAATATGAGGCTTCCCAAATTTAGAGGAAAACATTCCAAGTATAAGAATTTTATGAGCTTATTTGAGAACTTGGTTCACAATGATGCGACGTTGACAGGTATAGAAAAATTTATTGACTTAAAATTTTTTTATTCAGTTTAAAATTTATTCACTTAATATCAATACAACGAGGCATTTAAGTTAAACGAGCTTTTCAACAGTTGCCAGATCCGCAATCAACTACTCAAACAACGAAAACATAAATAAAAGTCACCGGATTCCACACTTAACATCACTGGCGTAACATCCGCAGAACAAAAAAAAAATAATAAGCACTATTACAACAACAACAAAAATTTTACCAAGAAACACGTCAAGACGTACCATAAATAAACTAAAGAATCGGGCAAAAAGGTAAAAACAGCAAAAGAAAACCAAGGGAGTGATTGAACGGGTAACAATCCCCACGAAGAATAAGTTTTAATTTATATTTTATACTTATATACTTTATTTTATACAACAACAATTATAACGAACTGCTAATACAAATTAAAAAATACAAACCTCAAATAATAACTCTACAAGAAACACATATTAGCAGCCATACAAATTTTATCACTCCTATCTCATACAAAATCTACCACTCGTATCAAAGCATTAATATAGCTATAATGATTCAGCCATTTTAATACATAATTGCGTCCCTTATAAAAGACTTTTTCAGAATTTCCGAAAAAGTACTGCTTTCCAAATAGTTCTGAGCACCTTCGTTGTCATTTTCACTGCTTTCTCCATGAATCTTTTTGAACTTAATATTTTCTCTTTTCTACCGCCTCTAAAACCAACCTTTGTTCGGCGCAAAATCAGAATTAACCTTGATTGCAAACTCCTTTGCTTTACTAAGTACCATTTGATTATAAATAACCGCATTCCCTATACTACATATTTGGTCAAATTCCATCTCCAGGGACTTTTCAACATTAGTATGATTGAATTTACGACAACGCCTTATTTCTAAGTTTTTGTTCGACTCGGCAATGGCACAAATCTTGTGCTCAATTCGATTAACCGTAGAAAAGTCACATTTGAATTCTTTCGCCAATTGATGCTTCGATTTTTCCTTCTTTTTTAATAGTGATATAAGCTGTAGCTTTTGTTTAATTGACAAAGTTGTGCCATTTCCCCAAAACGTTGAACTATTACAATGCAATATTAAACACAACAAAGATTTATCTTTCTAGGAATTTTGTTTTTGACAAGTGCCACTTGGAATTGATTGCAGTTGCCAGATTTGTAAAAATTTGGTTCGGGTAAATATGAGGGGAAAATTTAAAGGCAATTTTATTTTGACAATAAAATAAAACGGGTAAATAGACGAAATGAGTAATTACCGTGGTATTTTGTTTTGAAAAGTGTGCATAATATATGAGGGATAAATAAGCAAGGCGCACTGTAGAAAACATTACAAAACATATAACCATCGAGCAAGACATTAAAGTAAGTTCATTAGAGTTAGAGATTTTCTTCTGAAAATATTCTCTCCACCAAACCAGAAACGTTGTAAACGAGCTTGCTACCACAAGCATGATCGCTCCTGACTGACAATTCTTTTGGCAATTGTTCCACACAAAGGGGAGAAGGAATTAGCGAAGCCCTAACAACGAATCCACTAATATAGCCACCAAAATTTAATAGCTGCATTAGCTATTAATCATAATAATACATTTTAATAAATAATAAAAATCCCAAGGAAATTGAATTGAACTAAGCATTTTTGTTTGATTTAAAGGAAAAGAATAATTCAATCAATCATAAAGTAAATGTAAGAAGTTTTATTTATTTTAATAGTGCATTTAATACTTAAGACAATTCACGCACAAAATTACCATTTTCAGGAACAAATTCCCCGATTTCATCAGAGCACATTCCGTTGTGGTGATACAGCACCATTTTCAAATACAGATCTAAGCTTGTAACATTGCGTCTTACGGGCGTTAAAATCGACTCTATTCACACAACCGCATTCGGACATCATTATTTAGTGTATCATTCACGTTCCGCCTTTTGAAAGTCATCTCTAACTGGTTCGGTCTATTACCAATGAATGACAAAGAGTTGAAAGTTTGACAAAGAAGTTAATTTAAAAAAATAATAAATAGAGTAGGAGAAAGAACAGCGTCTTTCGGTACCTCTGCATTAATCCTATCTATAGCAACTCGCGCGATTTCTGAGAAAACTCGATATAAACAAGTTTTGACAAAAGTACATAATGCCACACTCTATCAAACGCCTTGGAAATATCTAAAGCCATCACCCTGCTTTCTCCGAAATGATGTATGGAGTTGCACCACATTTCCGACATTAAGCGAGCAAATCAGCCGTAGAGCGTCCCCTACGAAACCATACTGTCGGTCGCAAAGCAAGCCATTAGACTCCAGGTACCCTAAAAAATGGAAATAAATGATACTTTTCATCACTTTAGAAAGTGAAGAACAAATTGCGGTAATTTTCAGGGTTGTTAGCCTCAGCCTTTTTAGGTTATGCTAACAACCTTTCAACTCTTTCAAAATTCAACGGCATGATACAACTTGTTAAAATGGATAGCTAGCGGACGCGCTAGCGTCGAATATCACTGCTGGTGTGCCAACCGGCCCAGGAGGCTTGTTAACATTGAGATCTGCTAAACCCTTTTAACCGCTCGAACTCGAGAGAATATCTTCGACTCAGTAACGGGTACTCTGTCGAGCTCGGGCGGTGGTTGACTACTTTCTAGGTGCCCCTGTAGGCTAGTAGGTAGTGTACTAGCTTATCAGTATTGGGGTTGTGGGTTCGATTTCCAACGAAGACCTTGATTTTTTTTGTAGTACAAAAATAAAAAATGACTGTCGGTGGGGCTGCTCAGCGGTGAAGGCATAGTCACTGGTCGCTGTGCTGTCTTATACGGCAGTTAATTTCCGACTATCCTTTAACTTTCACCACCGTTTCATCTCTTCTCTATCCCTTTCCTAAAGAATGTAGCACGGTACTTGACTAAATAGGCATTGTTGCCTGAAGTGCTACTTCTCTTTAAAAAAAAAATAAGAATTATTTGCAAATATACCAGTCAAAATGTTGGCATTATCAACCGGGGTAGTGAATATTTGATCATTTTTTTAATAGAACTAGAATTACACAAATGACCAAAAGTTTTTGCTTCCTCTAGGAGTACCCTAGCTACCCCTTAGCACAAAGGCGCTCCTCGTATAGATTTGTTTTGCGCCGTAGTACTTTGGACACGAAGATCTCGCCCTTTTGCGTAGCGAATCAGTTTCTGCGTTTTCGTTTCTACGCCAGATACTGAATGTTTTCTCTCTTGTGATCTGACTGCGTTGTTGCACATCGATCCCCAACACAAGGAATGCATGTTGGCTCATTCACTAATTGCGCAAGGTGAATACTAGCCCGAATGGCAAAGCCAAGATCAGTTGTTAAAATTGAAATCACCAGCAACAAGAATTTGACTGTTTGGCAACTGTCGAGAATCTTCGATATGGAGTCGGAAAGAAAATCGAAGCCAAGTAAGGCTAAGCGAAACCCGAAATGCAAGAAGTGTGACCTGATTCTGAATTTAACCCAAAGACAACTAAATTCAGGATCAAATGTGCCCAGTGGTACGTAACTTCATTGCGTATATATAGTGCAAGGCCCCAATGGAAATTAAAAAGCTATAGGTAAGTAAAAACCATGGGGATCAGCATTTTCAGACACCTGAGTGTCACATAAGGCAAATGTCAGCATAAACAGAGAAAAATTTCGCACTCAACCAGCGTATATTGTAGAAGTCGATTCTGAATCGCCCAGTCATAACAACAAGCAAAATTTAAATTCGACTATTCATTTTACAATACTGAGACCAGTGTAATAACTTCCGCTTGAACTACTCAGTGACCAGTGTCAGGCCTTCATCACAGATAGTCTAATAATACTTAAACAGTGGCAGCAGTAAATTCCAAAAGAAAAGGAAAAAGGAAAAGGTGCTAAATCTTCACCAAAAAAGAGCCATAAAAGTGCTGATCTGGTCTTCTCCTTTGTTAAGCGGCCCGTTACGTCGTCACCGACCACTAAACCACACTTGTTTGTTTTTTCTTTTTCTTCTTTTTTTTCCCTTGAGGTTCTTCCTTCTAACCTCTTCCGTTGTGTGTTTCCCCCTCTTCGATATTAATAGAACCCTGTTATGATTGTTTTTTTTTTTTCGACTGTGACTTTTATTTTCGCGATTTTACCTAAAATTGTTAAGCGGCCCGTTGTTTCGTCACTGTTTCATAACCCGACATTGTATTGCATTGTTCTCCATTGGGATTTTTTCCTCTCTTTTTTTATTTTTTCAAGGTTTTTGTTCAAAACTATTATTTATTTTGCACATTAAACATTTTTGCTTATTTAGTTTTATCTTGTTATTTCTATAGTCTAATTTGTATTTTAATCCCGGCATTAGTTTTTGCTTCACTCTTTAAATCAAATTTTCAAAACAACAAAAACATTTAAAAAGCGTCGTTAATCTAGTAAGTTAATGTAAAATAAGGTAGAAGAAAAGTTGGAACCCAGAGTATCTAAAGCATGTTTTATGAGGGTACTCTTATTACAACTCAAATAAAGCTTTCGCCCAAATGAAAGTGTTATATATTGCAATTGCATCTAATCAACCTAGTATCTGGCAACCCTATTAATAAACACTTTGGATAAACGTGTTTTAATACGAATTTCAATAATGGCGACGAGTAAAAGTGAAATTAAAACTCCTGGGGTGCAATTCAATTTCGAGGCATTTGACCCGCACATTACATCTTGGAAGCATTGGATCCAGATATTAGACGCAATGAAATTGTAGGCTGCGGGAGTGTGGATAAAAAATATCTGTTGCACTACGTGGGCGAAAAGGTATATAACACATCATGTGATAAGGTGCTACCAAAATTGCCAGAAGAAATGTCATGCGAGGAAATCACAGCAGTACTGGAAGAGCATTTTTTTTTTGTTTTTAAAGAGAAGTAGCACTTCAGGCAACATGTACTCAAGTACCGTGCTACATTCTTTGAAAAGGGATGGAGAAGAGATGGCACACGTAGTAAAAGTAGAAGGATAGTTATGGAAATTAACTGTTGTATAAAGACAGCACAGTGACTATGCCTTCATCACTGAGCAGCCCCACCGACAGTCAATTTTTATTTTTAGTGAAAACACCAAGGCCTTTGTTGGGAATCGAACCCACAACCCCCAGCCTTATAAAGTAGTACACTACTTACTAGCCTATAGTAGCATCCAAAACCGATTGAAATCCTGTAAGTCTATCGTCTTGCTCAAAATATGTGATAGTATTGAAACCTTTGGACGCAACGGTAATTTTGCCGGGTACTTGGATTAAGGAGTTGCGAAATCAATTTGTATTTGGGCTGAAAAACCAATTGATTCAGAGCAGACTGTTGGGAGGAATAGAGATAAACAGCAACACACACAACGCGCTTAATACAGTAAAGCTGCTTGAAAAGAAAACTGCGATACAAGAAAAGACAAAAGGAGAAAAAACACAAAGAAGTTGTTATAGATGTGGTAGCACCACTCACATTACGCATTAATGCATGCACAAAGAAAAAAATTTGCAGTTTTTGCGGCGTCAAAGGGCATTTAAAACGTGTGTGTATGAAAGAAAGAGGACAATTACACAGATTAAATACAAACGGCAGCGAGGAAAACGAAGAAATGGAGGATTCGTACGACAACGTAGAATTTATTAATAACATGCACGACTGGAATGTTGGTTCCAAAATATTTAATTCATTATTACTAAATAATAGACGGTTTAAATTTGAAATCGATACAGGGACGGCTGTGTCGGTTGTTGGTTTGGCAAATGTAAGGAAAATATTGAGCAAGATTAAATAAAATATGCAATACGGACACTAAATTGTATAGCTATTGTAAGCAGCAAGTAGTAGGCTATGCTTGGGTACGGGTGTCGGATGGTAAGGTTGTTAGGCACATGAAATTGTATATAGTTCGCGGGAATCCGTCAGCATTACTGGGGCGAGATTGGTTGAGGTTAATTTAGCTGAATTGGGCAGAAATTATACAAAGATATCTTTCAGTGGATAAGGTGAAGGTCATGTTGAATAGGGAAACAGAACAAAAATACACAGCGTGGTGAATAAATATCCAATGCTGTTTGCGATTCAATGGGAAAAACCACTGATTTTCAGGCGTGACTTCATGTTTGTCCACAAACAACCCCACGTTTTATAAAGGCACGTAGAGTACCATTCGCACTAACCGAATCATTGGAAAAAGAGTTACAGCGACAAATGTATGAGGGGATTTTAGAGAAAGTCGATAGCAATGAGTGGGCAACACCGATAGCGGTGGTAAACAAGAAAAGTAACTTTATAGTCGCCGTACGTGCGGCGACTATAAAGTTACGCTCAATCCAGTGCTGCAGATAGATGAGCATCTATTGCCCATAGTGCATGATCTATTTGCAGTAATGGCGGCGGCACAAAATTTACAAAAATCGATCTGTCACAATCCTATCTTTAGGTCGAAAAACATCCATACGATAGGAAATATCTGACGCTAAATACACATAAGTGCTTATACAACCGACGTGGTTGATGTTCGGTGTAGCAAGTGCGCCTGCCATATGACAACGTTTTATAGAGCAATTGCTTGCAAATATGCCAGGAGTAACTGTTTTCCTGGATGACATAAAAATTACAGCAGAGAACGACGAGGACTACCTACGCATGCACAATATGCGGATCAACTTACAAAAATCTGTTTTTATGATATTTATATCTAAGGTAAAAGATATACAAGATCTTAGTAAACTATTAAGGCAGACTTTTTAAGAACGGTACTATACCCAATTAATCGGTTGCTACAAAAAAATGAGTAGTTTGTATGGAGCCGGGAAAGCGAAAAGTCCTTAGAGGATGTAAAAAAAATATATGCAGTCGGACGTAGTTCTGACTCACTTTACCGAAAGATTGCCACTAGTGCTGGCGGTAGACGCTAGTCCTTACGGGGTGGGTGCCGCGCTTAGTCATCCAATGCAAGATAGCACAGAAAGGCCAATTCAATTTGCTTTTCAGACTCCATCAAAAGTACAGCAGAAATATAGTCAAATTGTCAGAGAAGCACTCACAATTGTAGTTGGAGTTCGTCGTTTTTATCAATATCTATTCAGCACAAAATTTATACTGATAACGGATAATAAAACGGTTGCTCAAATATTTTCACTAAAAAGAGGCTGCCCCTACTGTCCTCTCGCATGCAGCATTATCCTGCGTCAAAGCTTGTAAGTAGGCCGTCAATGTGATCGCACCATTGGTTCAATATTGAGCAAACAGAGTTTGGATTATAGCAGGAATTCGGGTTCACATCCCTGTTGAACTTCGGCAGCGAGTCTAATCGGAAATACATGCCGCACATTTTGGTATTACAAAAATGAAAGCGTTAGCCAGAGCTTATTGCTTGGGGGCCATCACTGGACCAAGATATTGCAAGGCTGGTGTCAAACAGTGCAGAATGCCATTCAGCACAACCTTCAACGCCAAAAGTTATACCAACTCATATGTGGAACTTACCACCAAGTCTGCGAAAGAGTACACGCGGGTTTTGCTGGACCGTTCAAGGGAGACTAGCTTTTTATTTTGGTGGACGCTTTAAGCAAATGGTGTGAGGTTCACATAATGCCAGATATTATCTCAAAGTCCACAATTAACATATTTTTGCTTTTTTGGGCTACCGCACATCATGGTAACGGACCACGGTACGCAATTCACCGCAGAAGAGTTCGAGAGTTTTCTACAATCGAATGGCATCTTGCTTAAAGCGCCATATCACAAACGGACAAGCCGAAAGGTTCGCACGAACTATAAAGAACAAACTAAATGCCGTGAATTGTAAGTCGTCAGAAATGAAAAAACAAATTGCCAATATTTTACTTGCCTATCGACGAGCAATTTATCCCGTTACAAGAAAATTCCCTTAAATTAGAAAAAAATTAGATCTCATCCTACCTAGTGAAGAAGTTATTACGCCAACTATACAGAAAATACCTAGAACATTTTACATGAGTGAGAGAATTGCTGCTCGTTGCGCCGAATCGGGAATCACTTAGGAGCTGATATAATAATAGCACGCTCCGACATAAAATCGTCGAACAAACAAGCGTCGCGGAAACCTCTGTTATCGAACCAACAACATACCTTATGGGAAGTACCACTCACACGAAATCACTTTCAGTTACGAATACACCTCTGAACAAACAAACATGAATATGCAAGAGAATTATGAACAACTTCAATCTGACGACTTATCGCCGAGACCTGCACGAACGAGAAGAGACCCAGTGTGGTTGAACGACTATTTTAGAGAATAAGAATTTGCGGTAGAGGGGAAGAGCTGTTATATATTGCAATTGCATCTAGTCAACCTAGTATATGGCAACCCTATTACGGTTTTTTTTCAGGTAAAAGGTAACAATGCCTATTTAGTCAAGTACCGTGCTACATTCAGGTGGTGAAAGTAGAAGGATAGTCGGAAATTAACTGCCGTATAAAAACCAGTGACTATGCCTTCATCGCTAAGCAGCCCTTACCTACTGTCAATTTTAAATTTTTGGTTGTGAACCATAAAAACAGTGAAATTGTTAGTTTGACAACGCAATAGAGTTGTAAATCAGAGGCATAAATCGAACGATTTTTGGTGCCAGCTAACTTACTTGTTACATTTTGTACTAAAGCTATAGCGATAGAAAACAACTAAGTACGAGTTCACTTCCACACGAAGGATCACTTACCATTAAATGGCAGCCCTTTAATTTAAAATTTTTGTTTTTCCTCCATCTGTTTATCCACTTTACACAAATTTTAATTTTAATTTTTATAATTTGAAAATATGAAGTGTACCTGCTACGGTTAATTTTTAATTTTATTTTCATAGACGGCACACAGGAAATCATTTAATATTTAAATTAATTTTTAAGACTTGTCATTTTAATGGTCGCATGACATACAAATACAAAGTTTCTACTGTTACGATTAAAAGATTCACGTGAAGAAACCTATTTGTGGGGACACCTGTTAGTATTAAATTTAATTTTAGCATTTGTTGTGTAGTGGTCGTAATAGTAAAGTAATAACAAACGATTGACATATTTTTTAATGGTATTTTTTTTTAGTTATTTTATTCTTACCTCTTTCGTTTACAGAAAACACTCCAATTCCATCACCACTATAAATGAAGTAATCAATTTCTGAATTAGGACCTTTTTCATCTAAGTCTTTTGCAGATATATTCATAACAACAGTGCCCTTGGAGCTGTTTTCCTTAATTTTTCCAGTATAAACGTAATCATCAAATTCAGGAGCATGCCGATTTTCATTAACGTCAATTACTTCAACAACAACTGCTATAGTGGTGGTAAGAGCTGGAGTTCCGCGATCTATTGCACTTACTAATAAATTATGTACTTGTTGTTTTTCATAGTCTAAATAATGTTCAGTTCGGATAACACCAGTCTGTTGATCAATTTGAAATAATGTTTTTTTATTTAGCGTTTCTTCTTTTAAAAAAAAATCTATTTCGCCATTTTCTCCGGAATCAAAGTCGTTTGCTTCAACCTGAGCTACCATAGTTCCTTTCGGAAGATCCTCCCAAATTTTTAATATAATTTCTTCAATCCCAAAACTGGGAGCATTATCATTTACATCGTCGACAAAAATCGTTATAAACGATTTTGCTGAGAGAGAGGGATAACCTTTGTCTTTAGCAATTATTTCAAGTTTATGTTGTTTCCTTTGCTCTCTATCAAGTTTTCCATTAACAAATAAGCAGCCAGTGCTAGAATTGATGGCAAAACCGAGCGATTCTGTTTGCATTTGGAATGTAACTAAAGCATTATCACCATAGTCAGCATCATTTGCTTCAAAGCAAAATATTTGTGTTAAATTATTTACGTCTTCTTTAAGATGAAATTTAGCAACTGATTTCTGAAAAACAGGTGGGTTGTCATTAACATCAATAACAACGACTGGTAACATTTTAGAGGCACATTTACATGGCTCCCCTAAATCACAAACTGTTATATTCAAAACATACTCGTCTTGTCTTTCTCGATCCAAATATCCTATAAGCAGCAACTCTCCACTTTCAGGGTCAACACGAAACACGGAATCAGAGTCTCCTTCTGATATTCCAAATATTAACTTGCCGTTATAACCCAAATCCCTATCTTTTGCTTTAAACCATATAATTGTTTCACCCAACGTAAGACTTTCATTTATTGTTAATTCTAAAGGAAAATTGATAAATTCTGGTTTGTGTAAATTTTGGCCATATCTACTTGGCATCAGAGCGTATTCCTGATCTTTTATCTCCTTATCAAAACTCATATTATTTCGACCAGATCCTGCTAAAATATCCGCAAGTTTTTTAGCAACTCCCGTTTCATGACATTCGAAGCTACTAAATCTACTTTCATGAATGTCTTTAAGTATTTCGTATTGCTCATTACTTAAAATATTTATTTTAATAGTCATTTCATCCGAAAAGTGTGTTCCATCAGTAGATGATACGTTTAAGAAAAGATGTGATAGCAGCATATCCTCTAGATTGCAAGCAATTGATATAATGCCTGTCACTGGATCTAGACTAAAACAACCATTTTCATTTCCAGACATTAAGCGATAAGTAATGTAGTCTCCCACATCAAAATCAATAGCTGATAATGTAAAAACGTCTGTTCCAACAGGAGCATTGCGAAATATTTTACCAATACAATTAACACGTTCAAACTGAGGTCTATTATCATTAATATTATTAATTTTTATTAATATTTCCTTTTCAGTTTGCCTTCGAAAAGGCAGCCCCCAATCAGAAGCTCTTATTCTTAGTTTATATGACCGAGGCATAACTTCATAATCTATTACGGAACTTGTCCTTATGATACCACTAAAATGGTCTATGTCAAAAGGTAAGTCGTTGAGGTTTGAAATACTATACGATATATAGGAATTCTCTCCAGAATCATTATCTCTGGCTGATACTTTTGTAACAAATGTTCCAATCAATTTGTTCTCATCTAGATTAATTGTTGATACGATGTCGTCAAATTTTGGATCATTATCATTAACGTCCAATATATTAATCTTGACTTTCGCAGAAGACTGCTTTCGAACACCTAAATTTTCCTGGTCAATAGCACTCACAGTAAGAGTATAAAATGATGTTTTTTCAGCATCTAATAACTTATGCGTATACAACATTCCCGTATCTTGGTTTATTCTAAAGTCTCCACCTTCATTACCACCAACAATTTCAAGGGTTACTAGGGCGTTTTTACCGAAATCGGGATCAGTTACTTTTAACCGTATTACTGGCATATTTGGTGGCGAAGATTCTGGTATTGATACTTCATAAAATTGCTTTGTAAAGACTGGAGCGTTATTTTTTTCGACATAAACAGTAATTAGTACAACTTTAGAGGTATACTTAAAAGGAGTTCCACCATCTTCAACTCTAATTGTTAAGTTAAAAACATTTTTTGAGTTCTTTAACGATGACTGTTTATTCAAATATATATAGTATTTTCCATATGTTTCAGTTTCGGTTAGATTAAAGTTACCATTTGGATCACCTGAAGTAATTTTAATATTGTTTATTTCGCCATTGCGACCATCGTCTCTATCAGAAACTTCCACAATACCATATATTTTGTTCCCTGTAAATGAACTCCCATTGACAGTTGTACTAGCGAGAGTAGTTATATGTAAATCAGGAGCAAATAAATTGGTCTGGAAAAAAATATTAACATAGAATTCAAATAAAAAGTTATCGGGAAAACCAAATAAAAAATATAAACATCAATTATTACGTCTTATTACTTCCCTTCATTTTTATAACTTAGACCTAAGTCCATAGTTGATTAGAAATTTCTAAAATTGCGATTACTATTCGCAAAACCCACAGTTATAGAAATTGTTATGTTAAATAATATTACAATTTAATTGAAAGATAAGAGTACGTTCGTGAAGATAATATGCCGACTTGTATGTACAGTGGTGGCTACGAATTTAAGACACAATATGTAACGAGTTTATTTATAATTAGTTTTACATTCTAGAAGATTTAAGAATCTTCTACTCCCCTCTGTATCGCATTTTGTTGTTGTATGTTTATTCGTTGTATAGGCGCCTGTATGTCTGTGTGTATAGTTGTTTTTATGCTGATAAGGTTTCTGCTTGAGATTTATTTCAATACATTTGTTGTTGCTTTTGTAAAAAAGTGTTTCTTAGAAAACTACGCAGATGGTAAGCAACATGTATATTTGTTGTTGTAAAATTAGTTTTTGTCTTGCGCGTTTAGATGATAAACAGCACACTTGTATTTTTTTTTCTTGCATGCTAGGCAGTTAGTAAACAGCATATCAAATTGTAGTTGTGTGTGTGTATAAACTTCTACGCAGTTTGTAACCAGTAGCTTGCTTTATTGCTTAATTATTTTATTTCAAATCTTAAGCAAGACACATTCGTAACACTGCCGCCACTTAAGCCTTTTCGTCCCGAATAGGCTCAGTATTCCCTCGGCCTTACTTGGCCAATCGCTCATCTTAGACCTCGGACTTTGATATTTCTGTACCCGATAAACCACGTCATTCAATTTCTTGATCACCTTGTATGGTCCTTCCCAGTGGATTTGCAGTTTGGGAGACAGTCTTTTTCTTGCTGCTCGATCATACTTGGCTTATTTTGGCGGTGGAAATGTTGATGCTATTGCGGACAAACTCATGAAGCTCGTGCAGGTCTTCTTGTATATGTGGAACATTTTCATTATCGTCATGTGCAAGAATCGGTTTAACGCCAAATTCTAAGTTGGCTGGTAGTTTTAGCTCTGTTCCAAACACGACTTTTGCTGGACTACATGATGTTGAATCGTGGATAGCTGATCGGTATGCCAGAAGAAACTTTCGTACATGCTCGTCCCAATCCTTTTGGTGTATAGCGACCACTTTTCTGAGATATTCTTCCAGGGTGGGCCTAAATCTTTCTACCATGCCATCTGACTGCGGATGCAGTGGTGTTGTTCTCGTCTTCTTGATCCCACAAATATCGCACATTTCCTTGAATATGGTCGACTTAAAATTTTGTCCCTGATCGGAGTGAAGTTCTGTTGGAACACCATATCGACACAACCAATTGTTCACAAATTCCTCTACAACTGTCTTGGACTCTTGATTCGGAATTAGATACGCTTCGGGCCATTTACTGAAATAATCCATTACTACTAGCAGATACCGATTTCCAGCATTACTGACAGGGAATGGGCCTGCGATATCCATTGCTATCCGCTCAAAAGGGGCGCCGGCGTTGTACTGTTGTAGCTTCCTTGTTGGACCCTTGGCCGCAATGCACTGCTCGCAATTAGATACCCATTCGGCTACAGATTGTGGGCAGCCTACCCAGTAAAATCGCTGTTTTATCTTTTCCAATGTTTTTGTTACACCCAGATGGCCGCCGCTGGGAACATTATGAAACTGCTGCATTACATTTTTTATTCGGGAACTTGGCACGTCCATTGTAGTTTTTCCATCTGCGTTTTCTTAATATATAGGCAACCATTTACCACTTTAAGGCTATTCCACTGAGCCTAATATGATTTTGCCAGCGGGCTTTGTGCCGATATTTCGTTACGGTCCGGTGTTATTTTCTCTAGCTTGGCTGATATAATTTTTGACAAAATGGGATCCTCCTTTTGAGCCTCAGACCAGTTTTCTCCTGTGTCAATTTGGATACGCCTCACATCAATGATGGACTCCTTTTCCTCGACTTTTGTGCACTTCCTGCATTCTACGTTGCATGGGCGTCATGAAAGGGCATCTGCATTATTAAGTTTTCCGCCTTTTTCTGTGCACAATGCTGAAGTCATAGCTCTGCAGACGTTCAATCCAGCGTGCAAGCTGCCCTTTGGGGTTTTTAAATTGCAGCAACCTCCGTAATGCGGAGTGATCCGTCCTTATGGTAAAGTGTAGGCCATATAAGTACTTGTGGTAATGTTTAACACACTCCAGTACGGCTAAAAGATCTCGTCGTATTACGTAATAATTTTTTTCGGGCTTGGACAATACTCTGCTATAGTAACTTATAACTTTTTCTTCCCATTAATGGCCTGAGAAAGCACTCCTCCAATTCCGTAGCCGCGTGCGTCTGTATCCAATATAAATTCATGTCCAGCTATCGGATAGGCTGTACACAAAAGCTCTTTTAGCCTCTGAAACGCCTCTTCTGCTGCCCCACTCCAGTGGTATGGTTGCGATTTTCTGGTCAACTCATGCAAGCTGGCAGCCACTTGAGCAAAGTTCGGCACGAATCGCCTGTAGTATGTGCAAAGCCCTAGGAAACTAAGTAACTCATGAAGATTTTGTGGGCGAGACCAACGCTTTACTGCCAATATTTTATCCTCGTCAGTTGAAATGCCCTCTGCTGTTACACGATGCCCCAAATAGTTGACGTCTTTTTGAAACAGCGCACATTTCTTAACACTTAATTTAAGTCCTGCACACGCTATACGCTTGAGAACTTCATTCAGGTTTTTGAGGTGTTCATCAAAAGTCTTTCCCATCACGATTATATCATCCAGATACACTAAACAGGTCTTCCAGTTAAGCCCCTTACGCACACGTTCCATTAAGCGCTTGAAAGTTGCTGGAGCGTTGCAGAACACAAATGGCATCACTTTAAACTGCCACAAACTATTGCACTCGCTGAAGGCAGTTTTCTCCTTGTCTTTATCGGCTATCTCCACTTGTGAGTAACCACTCTGCAAGTCTAAGGTAGAGAACCATTTCGTTTCGGACAACGTGTCTAAGGTGTCGTCAATTCTTGGTAGCCATTTTTCTTCTTTGCTAGGACTATCGGCGAGCTGCATGGATTCAAAGATGGCTCAATCACTTCGTTAATCAGTTCTTGAACCTTCTTTCGGTTTGCTAGGGAAACACTTCTGGGTACTTGTTTTATGGGCCTCGCTTCGCCTGTATTTATTTAATGTTTGAAAATTGCTGTTCTACCTTGGCTTTTGTTATTTAGGGCGAAGACGGCGGTATGTTTTCTCAGTAACTGCTTAACTTTATTCCTGTCGGGTGCTTTTAGTTCTGCTACCCATTTATTCACCCGGTCTTTAGCTGTCATTTTGGGGCATTCTTGATATGTCGCACGATTAATTACGGCTCACATCGACCAATTTCAGCATTTTCGCCAATTGTCTCTTCGCTGCTGGACAGATTTAGTAGTCTCACAGGAACTTTCCCATTGTTGCAGCCTTTCACAAGAGTTTTAGCTGTTATCACATTATTCCTTACGTCTTCTGGTTCTACCACCCACAACCGGTTGTCCACACAATCTGCCTCCACACGTGCCCCAACTATAGTTTCCGCCAGAGGTGGTAGTTTTCGGCGTTCGATTGCAAATAGTTTCCTTACTGCATCCCTGCTCTGATATACAACATTTAAGGGGATTTCCACGTTGCGCGAGATCATTATCTGCTGCCCCATATCCAGAATAATGCCGTAAGCTGTCATGAAGTCCGCACCTATAATAACTACATCCACTATATCAGCGACAACAAACACGTGATATAGTGGATGGTCAATCGTACCCTGCCTTTTCCATAGACGATGGCTGAATCCCCAGTTGCCGTGCGAAGTTGCACATTCTTTAACGGTTCCACTGCCCCTTTAACTAAATCAGGCCTTATTACGGACTGAGATCCTCCTGTGTCTATGGTAAGGACTTGCTTCTTTCCATTGATCAACCCGCAGACAGTAAGGTTTTTATTTTTCTGTTGCATGATGGAAATGTAGATTGCGAGCCATCGGTTGTGGGAGCTAGCTCTTGCCCCTCAGTACTAGCTCGTTTTAGTTTAACGGTGACTCGTGCGATTTGGTGTTTTTTGCCCGTTTGCTTTCGTTTGGAGTTGAAGCAGATCTTGATCTTTTTTTAACAGATCTTCAGTTGCGCTGAAAATGTCCGACCTTACCGCAGTTGAAGCATTTTGCACGCGATTTACTTCTTTCTTCCTGTAGCTGCTCAAGCATTTCTTTCATCTCGCTTCTTTTGTCTCCGTAGCTTTTCGTATCAGCCTCAAAACATCGTAAGCTTTAGCGGTCTCCTGAGCCAGCGCGTACGAGATTGTTTCGGTGAAGGATGCTTTCTGTGCTGCACAAACTGCGTATTTAATATCTGGATCTCTTATGCCATTCACAAAGCTTCTATTTTAAACTGATCCAGGAATGGATGATGTTCACCTGGATAAGTAAGCTACACCAAACGTTCAAGCTCCATGGCAAAATCTTGCAGCGTTTCATTTACCTTCTGCACCCTGCCTCGTAACTCAATTCTGTATAGTTCTCTCGCCGCCGTACTTGCGTTGTAAGGCCACCATTATGTCCTCATAGTTATTCCTGCAGGCTCCTGGTAAGCTTTCGAGGATTTCGGCAGCTGCACATTTTAAGACCAGAATTAGCACAATAGCTTTTTCTTCATTGTTCCAACAATTTTTGCTGGCCACAGTTTCGAACTGGAACTTAAAAACATTAAACAGCGCGCTACCGTCATAGCTCGGGGTGTTTATTTTGCTGGAGTGCTCAGAGACGACTCTCACCGGTCCTTCTCGAATATGGAGGTCGTCCATTTTCGTTTTTAGTTCATGCAATTCTCCGTCCACTTTTCTCTCCAGGCCTGACAATTTTTGGTCAAATTCGCTGACTTTCTGTTCCACAGCTTCCACTCGTTTGCCAAATATTTCTGAAATTTCTTGTTTACCTCACTAACAAGTTTTTCTCCGTTGCCTTTAGAGCTTTCTTGAATTGCATCAATTTTTGCTCTGCTGATTTTAGAGTCTTCTGGGATGACACCTAGAAGTTTGTCATTCGTGGCATCAGTTTTCGCACTGTTGGCTCTAGTGCTTTCTTAAATTGCATCACTTTTCGCACTGCTGATTCTAGAGCTTTCTTGAATTGCCGCAAGTATTGCATCCAAGCTTACATTGGTGTTTGCTGATGGATTACATACCTCCACCTATATCTATGTTTCGCTGCTTGAATTCATCAATCAACCTCCGTTGCAATTCCGCTTTACTTCCCGTTGTTGGCAGATTCAACTTATTCAGCTCCTTCTTTAGCTGCTCAACTTTCAGCTCTTCCAACTTCATTGTAGTTAATTTATTTTATTTTTTTTTTGTGTAATCCCACTTCTGACACCAGTTGTTACGTTTACACCTTTTATAAACGTTTTGTTGTGAGTTCTTTATTGCAAAATGATTAACACCAGTTTTAAGAGTTTTCAAATAATAACAATTTTATTTACTTTAACTACACAAAGTTGACGCGATGAGGTTTAATTTTACACTGACTGATTATCAACTCAGACGCTTCCCCTATTTATACTTGTCCAATTAGAATCTAGAAGATTTAATAATTTTTTACTCCCTTTGTATGGCATTTTGTTGTTGTATGCTGTTTATTCGTTGTATAGGCGCCTGTATGTTTGTGTGTATAGTTGTTTTTGTTTTTATGTTGATAAGGTTTCTGCTTGGGATTTATTTCAATACATTTGTTGTTGCTTTTGTGACAAAGCGTTTCTTTGAAAACTACGCAGATGGTAAACAACATGTATATTTGTTGTTGTAAAATTAGTTTTTGTCTTGCTCGTTTAGATGATAAACAGCATACTTGTAATTTTTTTCTTGCATGCCAGGCAGTTAGTAAACAGCATATCAAATTGTAGTTGTGTGTGTATAAACTTCTACGCAGTTTGTAACCAGTAGTTTGCTTTATTGCTTAATTATTTTATTTTAAATCTTAAGCAAGACACATTCGTAACAATATAAATAATATCCAGCTTTTAAGTGATTTTTGATATTATCTGAAGGTATATTTATATTTATTCCATTTTATTGTGGGCTACATCAAAATATTTACTTAGAGAAAACTCATCCAACTATTGAATAGTGATGGAAAAACAACAATGGAGATTTCCAAGCCACTAACGCCCTGGAGCACATCAGGAAGCATATAACCACCAAAAATGTTAAACAACAGCCTGAGGCCAGAAAAACGACTCCCAGGGAGAACATTTCAATTTATAAAATAGCTGCTAAATATCCTTTCAAAAGCTCTAATAAAGTTAAAAGGGAAATTTCAGAGGATTTTGGTATAAATATATCTTCCAATAAGAAGGCGTCTCAATGAGAAAAATTTACGTTGGTGCATTTCACAACGTAAACCACTTGTGTCAATCCCGGCTAGAGTTTGCAAAAGAACATATAAATAAAGCTATGACATTTTGGAAAAACATTCTTTGGAGCGACGGATCGAAATTCTGCCGTTTCGGTTCTGACGGAAAACGATATTTATGGCGTCCTCCAAACCAGGAACATCAACCAACGTACACCTTTAAAAATGTTAAGCATGGCGCTGGGAATGCTAGCATTTTCCTGGCATGGTGTAGATGCCATTTATAAGATTGCCACTAAAATGGAACAGCACATATACAAACACATATTAACAAGTATTCGCTGATGATAACATGTCGCTAATGTGGAAATTTATGCATGATAATTACCCTAACCACACTTCACGCCTAGTGAAGAGTTGCTTAGAGGAAAATGGTATTACTGTTCTAAAGTGGCCAGCTCTGTCCCCGGATCTCAATCTAATTGAGAACCTATGGAATGATGGGCATGTGCGATCGGTAAAGCCAACAAATTTAGGCGATTTATGGGAAATAAATCCAAAAAGCTTGGTTTTTTGTTTCTTTTTATAGGACCAGCACTCAGGGGATGACCCCTACCTATGCAATGCAGAACTAGGAAATTAGGTTACGGGAAGGAGGAAAGAGGGAGTAGTGTCTGTGGAGATTCGATTTGAACTTTCTCAGAATGAAAGTGACAGGAAAGACCTCCGGAGGGATCTTATTCCACATACGGACTGTTCTGCTGAAAAACGAATTTTCCCTGTAATGCGTAGTGCGATTCACTGGCCAATCAACCACAAAAGGATGTGCTCTCATCGAAAATGGAGTTAAACGTGCAAACGTGCGAGTGTCAGGCACAAGTTCCCTAATATCATTAGAGCACTTACCATTGTAGTAACCATAGAACAGTGAAATGCACCCCACATTGCGTCGATGCTCTAGAGAATCAATAGAGTGGGATACCCTACTGTCAGCAATGAGCCTCTTGGCCCTCTCCTGTACGCGGTCGAGTAACCCCAAAATAGACTTAGGAACTCCGGCCCATACATGAAACTTGTATTCCATTTTCGGACGGATATAGGTGGTGTAGATAGTACGGAGATCGGATGGGGTGAAGTATCTTCTACACCGCTTTAGAAAACCGCGGCACTTGAAAGCTTCTTTAGAAACCTGAAAAATATGTTTAGTCCATCGAACATCACACTGAATTTTCACACCAGGAACATAAGGAGCTTCCGATTCCGTAATACCTATTTCACCCATAGTAACAGATGCAGCACCACTACCAAACGAAGATCTATGCGTAAGCATGCAACATTGCGTCTTACGAGCATTTAATTCTACTCTATTCACACGACCCCATTGCAAGATTGTCGTAAGATCGTGATTAAGCGTATCATTCATGTTTTGCCTTTTGGAACTAACCTCCAAATGGCCTGGTCTATTACCAAATGAATATGAGTGACAAATGGCGCTGTCATCTGCAAAAGAATATATAGGGTTGAAAGTTCGACAAAGAAGGTCATTTAGAAAAATAAGGAATACGGTAGGAGAAAGAACGGAGCCTTGCGGTAACCCTGAATTCATCATGAACTCGTCCGATGAAATCCCATCTTTAACAACTCGTATAGTGCGATTTCTGAGAAAACTCGATAGAAATCTGGAAAAATTATCACCGACACCAAAAGCAACAAGTTTTGACAGAAGTGCATCATGCCACACTCTATCAAATGCTTTGGAAATATCTAGAACCACCACCTTGCTTTCTCCAAAATGATGTATGGAGTTACACCATTGTTCCGACAAGTAGGCTAGCAAGTCACCCGTAGAACGCCCTCTACGAAAACCATACTGGCGGTCACTAAGCAAGCTGTTGGACTCCAGGTATCCCACTAGATGGAAATTAATCATACTTTCAAATACTTTAAAAAGTCCAGAACAAATTGCGATCGGGCTGTAATTTTCAGGGTTGTTAGCCTCCCCTTTTTGGGGATCGGCGTTACATTAGCAACTTTCCAGCACTTCGGAAATTCTCCGACATGGTACAATGTGCTGAAAAGGGCTGCTGATGGACGCGCTAGCGTCGACGAGCACTGCTTCAAGACCAGTACTGGTATCCCATCAGACCCAGGAAACTTGTTTATGTTGAGATCTGTAAGACCCCTTTTAACCGCTTGAGCTCGAAAAAATATCTTCTGCATAGTAACTAATACTCTGTCGAGATCTGGCGGTTGTTGACTGCTTTCCGGCAAATAAGAATTATTTGCAAATATACCAGCTAAAAGGTTAGCTTTATCAACCGGGTCAGTGAATATTTGATCATTCTTTAAAAGAGTCGGAATTGAAGAACTAGCATTAGCCCGTACTCTTTTAACAAATGACCAAAAGCTCTTACTACCCCTAGAAGCAGCAATAACCTTAGCATGAAGGCGCTCTTCCTACAGATGCTTTTCGCGCCTTAGTACTTTGGCACACGAAGATCTCTCCCTTTTGCGTAGCAAATCAGTATCTGCGTTTTTGTTTCTACGCCAGTATTAAATGCTTCCTCTCTTGATCTGACTGCATTTTTGCACGTCTGATTAAACCAAGTCTTTTATCTAGTTTTAATCGAAATTGTTTTGGATGGAATAAAGGTTTTCATTCCAAACAAAATTATGTTTACAACCATTTCCGGCATGGCATTGACATTATTATCTAGGAAACATTGTTTCCAATTAAATTGCCTAAAAAATTCGTTAAGCTCAGCCCAACGAGCCTTCTCATAAATATATTTTAGACGTTTGGTAACTGTTTTCGAAACATCGTAAAGCTGCGAATATGAAAAGGAGGCGTAGATGGTACAGTGATCGGACTTGCCGAGAGGTTCACAAACATTAACTTCATACTTTTGGGGGTGTGAAGTTAGAAAAAGGTCGAGTGTATTACTATGGTGCCCATCAACACAAGGAATGTGTGTTGGTTCATTCACTAATTGCGCAAGGTGATTGTGCGCGGCAAATAGCTCAACATGCAGGCCCTCTGTAGTTGTATGGTCTGAATGGCGAAGCCACGAACACATGTGAACATCAAAATCATCAGCAACAACAATTTCACTGTTCGGGCAACTGTCGAGAATCTTCGATATGGAGTCGTAAAGAAAATCGAAGCCAGCTAAGGTTTTATCCTTTGGTATTTGGACTTCTGTAGAAAAACCCGAAATGCAAGGGGTGTGACCTGGCTCTTAATTTAACCTAGAGACAGCTAAATTCAGGATCATTCGTGCCCAATGATTGCTGGCACTGGTACACAACTTCATTGCGAATATAAATTGCAAGACCCCGGTGAAAATTAAATAGCGACAGTAGGTGATACCCAGGTAACTGAAAACTCTGTGGATCAGCGTCCTCAGACACCTGAGTCTCACAAACGGCTAAAACATCCGGCCGATGGAGACAAATTTTAGCATATACAGAGAAAAAATTCGCTCTCAGCCCGCGTATGTTGCAGAAGTCAACTCTGAATTTTCCCGCCATGACAATGCAAGAATTTCAAATCTGTTTCTTCTAACTACTATAGTGTGACCTTCACTTATTAGACTACTTAGTGATCAGTGCTAGGCCTTCATCACAAATACTCCAGCAAAAGTAAATACAATGGCAACAGTAAAGCATTAGTAATCTCAGGTAAAAAGAGGGACGGAAAAAGGCACAAATGTCATCATAGGAGCCATAAAAGCCCCGATCTGGTTTCCTTTGCCTTTAAAATGGCCACTGTTTTTTTAATTTCTTGTTTTTTTTATTCTATAATTTTTTTTCACTTTTCCCTTTTATTTTGTTTTTACACTCTGTCGTTAAGCCTTTGTTGCCGTTTTTGTTCCTTTACTTTAATTTTGTTTTTTGTTTTCTTTGTAATTTTGTTTGTTCGATTTGGTCACTTTGTAATTGTATCATTTATTGCTTTTTGTAATTGTATCACTTTTTGCTTTTTGTAATTGTATCACTTTTTACTTTTTTTTCTTCTATTAATTATCTCTATTTGTTGCTATTTTGCCATTTATTTGATTTGTTATTTATTTATCAGACTTTCAAAAACGGATTTTTTAACTATATATTTTATTTATGGCTTCTGTTTTTCATATTTAAACAAAAAAAAAATTTAATACACTAAAAACAAACATTCAAAAACAACAATTTATGAAAACATCAATTAAAACGAAAACAACGACCGAACGTGATGAGAGACAAAACACTCACTCACTTAGTATGACATTCAAAGGCATTAGCTGAAAGTTTGCCGAGGAGATGCGCTGCTGTGCTCTAAAACAAAGGATTCCCCACCACCTAAGATTTGTTATAAACTCAAGCTTTAGTTAGGTGAATTCAATTTTATTTTTCCTATCTTTTAAATTTATGACCAGGCTAAAGCTTGCAATATATGTATAATATGTTAAAAAAAGTTCCTAACCAAATATAAGTAGCAAATAATAGTTAATTTTTTTCATAGCATATCACAGTAATGTTATGAAAAAAATTAACTATTTTGAGAAAATAAAATGGATTTAAAAAAATTTTTTTTGCAAAAATATCAGGAATACATCAGTGAAAAGTCGGTCTTAAATTCGCGGCCACCACTGTATATGTTATTGACGTAACGACTTGTGAACGAATTATATTTAAAATACATTTTACTTTTAGACAACAACATTCAAACGATTTCAAAACCATTTGAATAATTATATGTGCATAAATTCAGCCTCTTCAGCAAATTTTTTTTTAAATATTGTTACGGATGTATCTTGCTTAAGTTTTAAAATAAAATAATTAAGCAATAAAGCGAACTACCGGGTATGTTGTTTACGAACTGCGTGTGCTTATTGTACAACAACAAAATTTCTAGTTACAAACTGCGTATAACTTTGTACACGCAAACAACAACATGCGTGACATGCAAGACAAAAACAAATTTCTGTTTACTAACTGCGTAGAAATTGTATAGGCGCAAGACAACAACAAACATGTATGCTG
The DNA here is from genome assembly GCA_030448955.1 of Trichopoda pennipes. Classification (NCBI taxonomy): domain Eukaryota; kingdom Metazoa; phylum Arthropoda; class Insecta; order Diptera; family Tachinidae; genus Trichopoda; species Trichopoda pennipes. Next base: position 741,790 of record JASKUP010000062.1, on the reverse strand, counting down.
TTTACCATCTGCGTAGTTTTCTAAGAAACCTTTTCTGCAAAAGACAACAACAAATATCTTAAAATAAATTCCAAGAAGAAACTTTATCAGTATAAAAACAAAAACAAAAATACACACAGACATACTGGCTAAACAACTAATAAACAACATACAACAAAATGTGACACAAAGGAAGTAGAAAACTCTTAAATTTGCTAGACTTTTAATAGACAAGTATAAAAAGGCAGCGTCTGAGTCGATAGTCAGTCAGTGTAAAATTAAATATTGAAGTAAAGACGTGCGTCTTAAGTAAATTATTCTGTAGTGTCAACTTTGTGTAGTTAAAATTAATAAAATTGTTATTAATTTAAAAACTCTAAAAACTGTTTTTATTTATTTTGCGATAAAGAACTCACAACAAAAACGTTTATAAAAGGTATAAACGTAACAATGCGTTGACCAAAGCGGAACAGTGAAGAGAAGACATGCCAAAAAACACCTTTTCCAATCTGACTAGTAAAAATATGTAATTTAGGCCATATGGAGCTTTGGTAAATGATATGGATCAAAGTTGAGAGAGTTAGTACGAGTTTCAATACTCCTTTCTATATAAACACTTTTTTCAAATTGAGTTTGTGAATGGTGAACAAATTATGATAATTAAATTTTGGACAGATGTGATTTCTATGAACGATTTTCGACAAATTGACCAAGTGCTTGCAATACCAACATACTTAGAGTGTGCGCTGTGTTGTGCAAAAAAATCGTATGAAAAATTAAAAATAAAATTGAATTCGTGGCTAAATCGACGGTTGGCAAAGTGCAAAAATAAATATATGTGAGCATTTATAAAAAGAACACCGAAAATACCTTTTGTATATGGACCTCATCTAAGCAAATTAATATTATTCATTAAATTAAAAAGTTTATATTTTTTCTTGCTTCCTTTCAAAATAAACACAAAAACTTGTAAGTCAAACTTTCTTAATAAATTTGGAAATTAAAACATACACGTACAAACCGAACAAAGTATATTTATTTGTTGTAATTAAAGATATTGGATTTGTCTTGTGTGTCTTGGTTAAGTTTTAAAATAAAATAATTAAGGAATAAAGCGAACTACTGGGTATATTGTACAACAACAAAACTAGAAATAGTTACAAACTGCGTACAAATTTTATAATCGCAGACAACAACAATTTGTTATGCTGCGTGGCATGCAAGCCAAAAACATGTATGCTGTTTACCATCTGCGTAGTTTTCTACAGAAGGCAACAACAAATATTTTGAAATAAATCCTAAGCAGAAACCTTATCAGCATAAAAACTAAAATACACCCAGACATATAAGCGCATATACATCGAATAAACAACATACAACAACAAAATGTGATACAAAGGGAGTAGAATTTCTAGACTTTAAATGGACAAATATAAATAGGGTAGCATCTGAGTGGATAGTCAATCAATGTAAAATTAAACCTCTTGAAGAAAAGACGTACATCTTAATTAAATTGTTCTGTAGTGTCAGCTTTGTGTAATTAAAGTAATAAACTTGTTAATTTTAAAACTCTAAAAACTGGTGTTATTTATTTTGCAATAAAGAACTCACAACAAACGTTTATAAACGTAACAATATTAATTATTGGAAAATAAATACAAACTTTTTTTAACCAAACTTTTCTATCTCGGTTCAACCAATTTATTCAAATTAACTTTAAAAACAATTTGCAAACGCGAAGAATTGAATTAGGGCAAATTTATCATATGTAACGAGTTCTGTGAATAATTCTGTTACTGCATTAAAACCCTTCATTATCGGATAGTGAAACTTCTATTGCGAAATCGAGATATCAGAGAGTGCTATTAAACTGTAAACGCAGTTTATTAAAATTAAATTAAAGAAATGTTTCATCAGACGCAAAAAACGGACTCTCTGAGAGCAAAGAGTTTGAACACAGCAACTGAATCCTTCGCAGAGCGCATGATAGTATATCTAGGAATATAATTTTTTTTTTTAATAAATAAAAAAATGGATAATACTATTTACCTTGTTTATAATAACATTTACTTTTGCCTGGCTGGACTGATGATTATAATAGTTAGAAGGTGAGCCTCGATCAACAGCTAAAACAATAATTTGAAGTGTCTTATTTCCTAAGTTTTCCAGTCGTCTAACATTTGATATAAGACCTGTGGAAGGGTGAATAACAAAGAAAGGATTGTCGTCCAAGAAACTGTAATAAATTTCTCCATTTAAACCAAGATCAGCATCTTCTGCGAAAACGCGTACAATACCGCTATGAATTGGAGTATCATCTGGTATAGTAACAAAATATTCAGTTGGGTAAAAAAGTGGACTTAGATCATTACGATCAAGAACTTGAAGATATATTATGCACTCATCCTCATAGGAATACTTTTGTTTTTGTTCCGGACATGATACAAATGCTTTTATACTTAATGTATATTCTTCATTTTTTTCTCGGTTTAGAACTACGCTACTGGTTCTTTTTCGAATAGCTAAAAACGCGAAATTTCCAACTATTTTCTCCTCAGCTTTAAAGAGTTTATCTTTATCTCCCGAAATAATTCGAAACATTACATTGCATCTTTTTTGATTTTCTATACCAATTCTATAATCATATAACTTGAGCTTCGCATAGGTTTTGCCAACACTATTTTCTGGAATAGTAACGTTGTAGGTTTTAGATGTAAATTTAAAATGATTATTTTGTAGCGCACTCTCCAATTTCAGATCGTTGTTACAGGAAGTATAAGTGACATACAAAAAAAGAAGAAGTATTTGCGATACTATTGAAATAACTTGCTTGTACTTAGGGTAATGTTGAATCATCATATTACAGTGTTATAAGATTTGCTCATTATTAGCTGAAATTAAAAAAACAAAAATGTTGATATAAGATATGTTTATTAAAACAATATAAGTTTTAAAAGCCTACTTGCTACCACAAGCTTTGTAGGTAAGCACGAAACGTAAACTCCTTTTACATTATAAGAACTGCACCCCATTCAATTACAAAAACAATTCATAATGCAAATAAAAAATTAAAAGACTTCTTTAGAGCGAAAAATTCATGATTTTTTTGATATTTTTCCTAGCATAGATGCTTTTATTACAGTGTGTATATACGTAGCTCATTAGGGGTTTTGGCAAACAAACCTTTTCAAGAATCTTATGCCTTGTTTCCACGGCACCTGCTTCGCTCTCTATTCTTGCTTCACACCCCAATCATAAGCGAATCAACCTGCTTCGCCATACAAAATTTTGAGAGCGAAGCTGGTAGATTCATATTGAAGCTAGTTGCGAAGCAAGGAAAAATCCTCTCTTCTCTAATTTTTATCGTAAGTTTATCTGCACTAGTTATCAAAATTAAACGCTTTTGTAAACAAAGAAAAATTACAAACAAAACAAAGTTAAAAGGAAAACTTAAAAAATATAATTGTTTTGTGGGTGTGTTTTAATTTAATTTAATTTTAATTTTATAAAATTAAAAAAAATGGATAGGAAAAAAATTATACTTAATGCTATCGCGTTGTTTTTCAACTGTTGTTGTTTTTCAACTTATGTTTTTCCGTTTAATAACAACTGCCAAATCGAAGCAGATAAATGAGTCGTGTAAACAGCATGATTCACAAACTTGCTTCAGAGAGCGAAGCACGAGATTCAAACTGTCGTGGAAACAGGCTATTAATGTTTGTTTGAGTGGTGGGAATAATGTTTTTATTATTTACTAGCGGCCCGCCCCGGCTTTGCACGGGTAATTAACAAACACACCTTTCTTTTTGCGTCTGGTTACTAAAGAAAATTTAGATATTATTTTAATGGATTTTTCCTGTTGATTTTTTTCTTGTTTTTCAGTATACATATAAATTTTTTATTTTTATTTTCAATATTTATAAGAATAAGCTTTTTCATATGATTTTTTAATATTTGATTAATTTATTTCATTTACATAGTAATACATACATATGTACATAGCTTCCCTATAGACGATGTTGGATATTGCTTTATTTTGTGGCAGCAGAAAGAATTAATTTTCAGGAGATCCCACCCTCAAAGGCCAACATGCAAATGTCCATGTGGAAAGCATTTTTTTCGTAGGTCGATCTCTACTAATTCGAAGGTTTGGTCTTGGGACTTGCTAATAGTTAACGCGAAAGATACTTTTACTGGAAATTGAAGCCTTTTAAATGGGTTTGGAAGATCAGTTGGGATCATCGGTATCCTTGGTATATAAGCAAGTTGACCAGCTGTTGGGCCGGTGATAATGGTCGCTACAATTAAATTGTGCTTCAGGTCCTTGTTAAGCAGTCTCGTCCCATTGCTCATAGCGGTTGGGCTTTAATTTCTCAAAAGCCTTATTGGAACTCCAATTTTTAAAGTTAACTCATGTGGTGGCAGTCCAGAAAGGTTTAGTGAATTTAAAAATTCTTGTGGGTAACAGATTGCGTCTTCGATACTAGTCAGGGTGTCGATCGATTTGTAATTTTTTATTTGGCCGGGGACTTTTTGAATAATCAGATTATTTCATTGACAGAATCATTCCTAGGTGACACTATTGCGATAGAGCACAACCAGTGGAGGTCCTTACCGTGAAAATTCTTGATGTCAAGGTATACTGCATCTATTAATGTTTCTAAATTGTGGACTATTTGGCCTAGAGACTCATCCAGAATAATGTAATGGTTTCTACTAAAATTTTGAGTGGAGAAAAGTCCTTCTCCAAGTTTAAGATACTATCTGTAATTCAATTCGTCCGAAATTTTTAATGTTCGATTGAGGTCCATAAGAGAGACGATTTCAAGCATGCTTTGAAGACATCTGCTCGCGTACCTCTGTTAATGACAGGAAGAGTCGGTCGGAAATCTCCAACAAATACAAAAGTAATCCCGCCCATGAGAGCAGAGGAGTTTCTAAAATCTTTCAACGTTCTGTCAACGGCTTCTATATGTGCTCTATGGCTCATGGTGCGCTCATTATATATAATTAATGAGGCGTCTTGCAATAATGTACCAAGAGGTTGCTATTATAGACTTACAGGCAGTGGAAGTTTAAAAGTGGTATGAGGAGTTTTCCCATCTTTTAAGAGAGTTGCAGTAACTGCTATCGCTATCTTCCCTGATTGTCTTATCTTAAGAAGTATTAAATTTGCAAGATACGTGTTTCCAGGGGAAGAACTGGAGAAGTTGATCCAAAATCAGTTAGAATTTTATCATATAATAGTAATAACTTATTTTTTAATTGTATCAAACCTTCGTTATATATTTCTTCATTATGTAACAAGGCGAAGTTTTGATTTTGCTCTCTGATTCTATGTTTGATAACTTCTTTTGTTTGGGTATGGTTTTCCGTCGACCCTCCTGAAATTTGGTTTGTGACCAACCGGTTTCGGCTGTTTGCCATCTTTTTTGTACAAAGAGAACACTGAAGATGGCAAGCAGCCGAAACCGGTTTGTTCACAAACCAAATTTGACGTGGATCGACAAAAATCGTACCCAAATGAAAATAAATTAAATCCCGTCGGAAAAAAAATTTACCCACATATCTGTTAATCTTTGAAAATGTCCCATAATTTTAATGGTTCCGATGCACATTGGGGTATTTGATCATCAAAGCGGAGATTAATTGAAGAATGAAAATTGGGATATCCGATTAATGTTTTATACCCGATTATTGTAGACAAAATTCTCCATCACTAGGCAAAAGAATCGATAACATATGTTGTTTTATTCAATTTTTGCTTTGTCTCAAAGTTCGTAATTTTTTTCGATTTTTTCGCGTGTTTACAAAAAGTGAATTTTTTGTATTTTCAAGTGCCAGTTTTTCTATTTTTGCCATTAAAAAAGCGTAATATTATTATGGATCCTTCAAGTTCAGGTAATTTCTAACAAAAAAGCAGTTGCCGGTCGACATTAACCTGTTAGAACTAATTTTAATCATTTATAGAAAAAAGGTCTTAATTTTAGCCATTCTTGAGAAGTATGTAGAGTTTTAAAGTGGTACCGGTTAGCTTCGTGTTCTGAAATTTATATATTTTTAAAGCTTAGAAAATGTACTAATATAATAAACAAAAACATTTTGCGCGTTTTTGCGCCAATTCGATTTTTAACAAAGTTTGTAAAACAAACCCCTGTCGTCGAAAGTGAGAGAAGAACCGTGGCTTTAGTTTCTGTTTTGTTTTTGTTTTCGCTTTCGTTATCATCATCATATATTGTTGTTATTGTTATTTAAATTTGTTTATTGCAATATTAGTATGCACTCTACCCAAAAATAATATGTGTGTTCTGTTCATTGTGTTGTTTGGTTTATTTAAAGTGTAGGGTAAGTTTATTTTGTCTTCGCGCTCGTGTTCTTAGACAATTTTGTATAACTTAATTTAAATAACAGCTAATATGTATAAAATAAGTGTGTAGTGTTACTTTACATTAACTATTATATCTATTTTATATGAATACAATTCGATGTGAGTGGTCGTGGTGGTATATTTCGGGTTAGAACAATAACAACGTCAATGACGTGCTGCTATTTTTTTGTTAAGTGTTAATATATAGAATGTGTTGTTCCTGCTCGTTATTTTGGTAATTGATACAAGAAATTTCACGCGAAGATTCTGAATACAGTGTTTATATTTTAGGAATAAACTCAAAAAGATTCATTTCTCGGCGAACACTTTACAGTATTATTAAAAATGCTGAGGCTTCGCAATTAATGGAGAAGTTGAATATATTGAAGCAAGAATTGATAAGACAAACGAATCCAGAGGATATGGAAGACTTTAATTTGAATTTTTCTCGTTTTGTCTGCGATTTTAAGGATCGATGGGCAAAATCAAGTAGACATGAGGAGCGATTTTTGAGAAAAAATCAAAATTGGTTAGATTCTTCAATAGGCTTTGTGACTGCAACAACTAAAAGAGGTCGCAAAGAAATTGATTTCGAGGAGTGTTCCGAAAAAACAAAAGTGAAAAAATGTAAGAATTTAAGACAAAATGTTCCCTTGCCTGTTTTGAATTATGCTACCCAAATAAGTCTGCGAGCAAGTGGTAAATGTAACCGTGAGAAATCAAATGAAGACATTTTAAACAGGTTGCTACTGAGCTCCGATCCGATCATTAGCAGCAAAATTAAGTTACCAAAAAAAAAATTTCAAGCCCTACCAAAATCAGTAGTAGAATTGCTTATTCCGCCAACTATTTCAGTAAGTGCTGTTCGATCTGATGATAGTGATGATGAAACTGGAGATGCACTTGTTGAGGAACTAGAGGATTGTAGCTCCGATTACAGTGACTAAACTAAATAACACTTGAATGGAAAATCAGGTCATAATATTTTATATGGGTTTTAAAAATATATATAACAATGTCAATTTTTTTTCAGATGATACAACCATTTACTTTTGGTGAAATTGTTTATAAATATAAATGAAGAATCAAAATTTCAAAGTTTTATTTAAATTTTTTTATTGTTTTCATTAGGTAAATTTGTTTGTAACAAAGGGGGCGTGGCACCGCCCTAATCCACCTCGGCTGTAATTCATACAGTACGATCAACATATATACCAAATCTCATCTTCCTACCTCTGATAGTTCATGAGATATAACCATTTTAATTTTTAGGTTATATGGGTGGTGCCACGCCCTTTATCCAGTCACAACCAAGTATAGCCAAGTACTATTACACGGTCAACAGTACCACATTGGGAATGTTTCATGACAATCGGTCTATTATTATGGTCTGCAGAGCGATTTTTAATAAGGGGGAGTGGCACCGCCCACTTTTCCAAAAAAATTTTATCATATGTCACTCAGGGATAACGTATCATTCTTATAGTGAAAGAATTTTTCAAATCGGATAAGTAGTTTAATTGATCTCCGTTTTGGGGGTCCAATACCCCACTGTGCGATGGCTGACAAAATAAAAGTATTACCGTAAACAACTATGTAAGTTGTTCTGGGTATTACGAAAGAGATGCTTCTCTCAGAGTATGTTCCCCAATGGTCATCGTTTTGTAGTAGGCTTCTGGCACGGCAAGCTGCTTGATAGGTATCTTTGAGAACTCCATCAACAGTTCTTAAGTGCTCGAATGAGGTTGAACCGCGTACGCGATGAAGCAACAGTGTAAGATAAAAACACTCTGAAAAGGATGGACACCATAGACTCTTTTTAAAGCGGCATCTTTTTTATGCCTGGGTGGCCAACTACGTTCTCACCATGCCTCCTTCTTATGAATTTGTTATTGGACCATACGTAGTATTGCGGGACTTGGTGATATAGGAGTGTGTTGGCGAATTCATCTTCATTGCAGAGCTCAAGCAAAGTAGTCTTGTCGTACGTGGCTTTTGGCACCTTGTTCGGCCGTTTTTGCGGTAAAATACACCCTTTGGCCATTTTCTAAGTGGACAGCCAACTGCAAGAGTGTAGGATGTCGCTCATGGATCGGCAGTTGTAATATTCACCAGACAGCTTCGGATGTACTTATATACCTTCCATTCACGTAATTTTCCACTTCATCATTTGGATTTCTGATGGTGAAAGTAGCTTGGTCAGATCCTTTGTTAATGTATTTACAAATGTATTTGATGGTCTGCACTGAGTGGCAGTACTCTACATTTATGTGAGCGTTAAACGTCCTACACAATAATGGATAATAAGAGACAATTCGTCTATTATCTACATTGAGACTTTTGTCTCTGATATTTAATGTAGTACTCTGTCCTCTATGCATGCCATCACGGCGGCGATAAACTGGATATGCGTCCTCTCCGGTTTGCGTTTCATGGATAAAACGTCGGGGATATTTTTTTGTACATATACCATTTTTCATACATGGTGCTATTAGGTTTTTCTCTCCGTAAGGTCCTGTAGTGTAACCGACCATTTAGTTTAGTAGACACATAAGTAGAGAAACAAAGTCTTAATTGCAAGGCGTTTAATTACCAAATTATTTGGGTTAGCAATTTATTAAACGTCAACAAAATTTCTCCACTTCAATATGCTTTTATTGTTGTTACTTTATTATACATGAACACTGACGGGTGCACTGCACTTTTGGCCTATTTTTAATTGTTTTGAATTTTTTTATATATTTATATATATGTTTATAAATATTATATTTACTTTCAATACATTTATATTATTGGTCTATATTTTTTGATAGCCTAACAATTGTAATAATAATATATTTTGTAATTATAGAAATAAGAATTGAGTGATGTCACTCAAACCCGAAATCTAGGTTATTTTTGTTGTTAGCATATAAGCCGTAGAAATTAAGAAATAAATAAAAATAAATTTAATAAAACAAAAAGACCTATAAGCTCTAATTAAAGGAGCTCTAGGGATATTCAATTAAAACAAATTAATAAAAAGCCTCAATAATTAAAATAACATTACATGGCGATCCTGCCAAACTGGATGTAAAGAGTGCTACAAGTTTTAAAGCACCTTTCCAGGGCCTAAAGGGAGTGCTAGAATATAAGAAGCACCCCTAAGGAAGGATAACTTTTAAAGGAAAAATGGTCCGCCTAACCAAGAGGCACCCCAACAGTATTTAAGAAAGCAAAGGAGAAGATCCGCCATGCCAGAGGATTTATTTATTTATTTATTCATATACTTGTAATAATAATTAAGATTTAAATTAGCAGTGTAGTTATATATGCACGCTTAGGGCCTGTAGGTGTTACCCGCTCGAGGGAAAATGTTCTTTCTTATTTCAAATATTAAAACGGGGCAATAGAGAAAAAATTAAAAATTAAAAGAAGTGGCTCATACTATGGATATGATTCATAAATCAACTGGTGGTAAAACCCCTCGCGGGCAATTAGCCACCACAGCTTCCATAAATCGGTACGTTCCACCAGTGGTGTTAAAAAACCTCACCGTTACTGCAAAATACCAATGCAACGCTCAGTGTGTGAAACTACGCTGTCCATGCCAATCGTGTTAATATTACCCTTAAGGATATTCAATTGACTCGCTGCAGTCGTGATGAACGAATTACTTAAGGATATTTATACATGCAACAAAATATTTTGACACGCAAAATAAAATATATAAATGAAAGAATTTATTTAAGCTTTATTTTAAATAAATTTTAGCCATATGTAAAAGAAAAATTATAAATTGTTTTAAGTTATACAAGACAAAAATTATTAGTCTTTCTAATATAATGAGAAAATTACGAAATTATTAATAATTAAATTTCTACAATAGTTACTATATATATAATCATAGAAATACAAGCCTAAACAAAATAATTTTTAATGGAATGGCAAGAAAATTTAGAAATATAAAAGAAGATTGATGATAAATAAATATAAGAGTTTAAATATAGAAACTTTAAATAAACATATACAGACACTTTGAATTGTTTTGAGGAAATAAAAGTAGTACTAAATGTAAATTATAATAGACTAATAGCGGCGCAAAAAGTAGCAGCAGACGCATTTTTCTCTGACATTAGAGACAGGATAACTAAAATCACAGATAGGAAACGAAAAAAATTAAGTTTGCCGATTTCACTGCATGAATCAATTTCCTGCAGCAGGTGCCATAATATTAACTCGGAGCAAATATCATTGAAAATGCCTCAGACGGCCATAGAATTCCTAGCAACAGCCTCAAAATTAGTATGTGATTTTGACGGCAAAGCCGAAAATCTTCGATCCTTTATAGATTCACTCCAAGTATTGGAGTCAATAAAGGACTCTCATGAGCAAATGGCCATAACTCTCATTAAGACGAAACTAAAAGGTGCTGCAAGGAATTTAATGAGTAATGAGCAAACAATAGCAAGTATTATTGACAAATTGATAAGTACCGTGAAGGGTGAATCAGTTGACGTACTGTCAGCAAAAATAATGAAGATAAGGCAAGGAAATAAGACCGCTAATGCTTATGGTAACGAAATAGAACAAAGTACAAAATCCTTAGAAAATGAGGACAGTTTATCATGCGAACTCGCCAACAAATATGCGACTCAAGTCGCTGTAAAGGCGATTAGAAAGAACTGCACCATTGAGAGGGTAAAACTCGTTATGGAGGCAGGGCAATTTAACACCATGAATGAGGTTACTGGCAAATTTGTTAACAGTTGCACTGAAGCAACTGGACAACAGAATACTGTACTCTATTATCGACCTAGACAGAATTTTTATACTTTCCTACGGACTAAAAGAAATTTTAGTAAGGAAAATTCGTTTCAAGGGAACAACAGAACTATAAATAACTACGGTTACAATAATAACAGAAATCGCAATAATTTAAATGACAATCGTAATTCCAACAGGAATAGACCATTTTATGGTAACAATAACAGGAATAGGAACTACGTTAGAGCAACTGATTCATATCATAAGATCCATTCAGTAGATAATAAAGTGTATAATCTAAATCTCAACTTTTGTTTTTTCATAAACATCCAAACTCAAATCAACAATAACATACAAACACTACTAGTAGACAAGGGTGCCTACTATTTCAATAATAAAATTTAAACATATAAAAATTAATCATATTAATATTTACAAAACAACAACCCTAAGTGGAATAGGACAAGGTAAAATCAAATCAATAGGAAACACATTTTTAGATTTAAAATTCGAACATTTACTAATACCACACAATTTTTAAGTAGTACATAATAATTTTCCAATACCATGCGATGGAATCTTTAAATTGGATTTTATTAAAAAATACAACTGCATATTAGATTTTAACGAATATTATAATTACCTTATCCTACACCCTTATAATTTGCCACAGCCAATAAAAATACAAATTGCGCAAACCTGTTCCGATATAACCTTACCTCCCAGATACAGATACAGAACTTTTAATTCCTAACCAGGAAATTGTGAAAGCTGTTTTTATTGCAAACACGTTGGTGAGAGCGAACAAAGCATTTATTCGTATTCTAAACACTACCAGTAATATCACAACAATTAAACAAAATAAAATCAAAACCGAAAGTATCTCTGATTATTATTATTAAACAAGTAAGGAAACTAATTGATGATCAAATAGTTGAACAATCACAATCGGAATACAATAGTCCAATTTTATTACTACCGAAAAAATCACTGCCAAACTCGGAAAACAAAAGGTAGTAGACTAAAGACAAATTAATAAGAAATTAATGGCAGATAAATTTTCCTTGCCAAGAATAGATGATATTCTAGACCAACTAGGTCGTGCGAAATATTTCTCATGTTTCGATTTAATGTCCGGATTCCACCAAATTAGTTTAGAAGAAAATTCACGAGATATAACATCATTTTCCACTAACATTGGTTCGTATAGATTCACTAGATTATCCGACGGTTTAAAAATAACTCCAAACTCTTTTCAAAGAATGATGACACTTGCTTTTAGTTGTTTAAAACCAAACCAAGCTTTTATATATATGCATGATTTGGTTGTGTTGGGATGTTCAGAGGGACATATGCTTCCAAATCTCCAAGAAGTCTTTGACTTATGTAGAAAGTACAATCTAAAATTACATCCTGAAAAATGTTCATTTTTTATGAGAGAGGTTACCTACCTGTGTCATAAATGTACGGATAAAGGAATATTACCTGATAGTAAATACTCGGTAATCGAAAATTACCCAACACTGAAAGATGGTGAATGCGTAAGACGATTTGTTGCATTCTGTAACTATTACCGCAGAATTATTAAGAACTTTTTAGAATATTCCAGACATCTGACAAGATTGTCCAAAAAGTACAATTTGAATGGAGTAAAGATTTTGATCATGCATTTAGATATCTAAAAAAGGCACTTATGAACACTGCTTCAATATCCAGATTTCACAAAAGAATTTTGTATAACAACCGATGCAAGTAAATATGCTTGTGGGGCAGTACTAATACAAGAATATAGTGGAAAGCGGCCATACATTGGGCTATTACACATTTCCCACCGTACATATACTGATCATAGATAATTTTCTTACTTGTTTTCTAAATTAACTAGAATGCGACTAGATTTAGAAGAATACGATTTTACTGTAGAATATCTTAGGGGAAAAGACAATTACATCGCAGACGCATTGTCACGAATTACAATTACTGAATTAAGGGGCATAAATCGGAAATTAAATAATGTTCTTCAGGTCACGACTCGATCGATGACAAATGATAAAAAAAAAACCACAGTAGTGAAATTAATAATCAGCATAAAGGCAGAAGAAATAAAGAGCCCAATATATATATACCTTTGAATAAGTGTGTGAAGTTAGCTCCGAAAGTTAGCTTCGTTTTGTCAACGCTGTTATAGTTTACATAGCACTCACTCATGAAATGTTAAGTTAACAGAGTTGAATTATTTTAACATTTTGGTACGAAAATGAAATAAATAATATAAAAAGCAAATATATTTGTAAAAATTTTAACTTTATTTATTAATAACAAAGGAAAAAAGTCAAAATAAAACAATAAGAAAAGGAGAGTGAAAAATGCTTGCATTTCTGTACAGTAATTGTACGGACATTTCAAAAGTGCCCAAAAATGGGTCAAAATTGGAAAGGTGCTCCTTAGCGGACTATAGCGGGTGAAAGCCTTGGCATTGTAGATTTCAGAACTGTACAGGTTATATTCGGAATTTGTATAGGTTTTTAGTAATAGAATTCAGAAAAATGTGAAAATACGCATTGTGGCATATGGGCATTTCAAAAATGCCCAAAAATGGGTCAAAATTGGAAAGGTGCTCCTTAGCGGACTATACGGGATGAAAGCCATGGCGTTGTAGATTTCAGAACTATAGAGGTTATATTCAGAATTTGTATAGGTTTTTAGTAATAGAATTCAGAAAAATGTGAAAATATGCATTTTGGCATATGGGCATTTCAAAAATGCCCAAAAATGGGTCAAAATTGGAAAGGTGCTCCTTAGGGGACTATAGGGAATGAAAGCCATGGCATTGTAGATTTCAGAACTATAGAGGTTATATTCAGAATTTGTATAGGTTTTTAGTAATAGAATATAGAAAAATGTGAAGATATGCATTTTGGCATATGGGCATTTCAAAAATGCCCAAAAATGGGTCAAAATTGGAAAGGTGCTCCTTAGCGGACTATAGGGGATGAAAGCCATGGCATTGTAGATTTCAGAACTATAGAGGTTATATTCAGAATTTGTATAGGTTTTTAGTAATAGAATTCAGAAAAATGTGAAAATATGCATTTTGGCATATGGGCATTTCAAAAATGCCCAAAAATGGGTCAAAATTGGAGAGGTGCTCCTTAGCGGACTATATGGGGTGAAAGCCTTGACATTGTAGATTTCAGAACTGTACAGGTTATTTTCGGAATTTGTATAGGTTTTTAGTAATAGAATTCAGAAAAATGTGAAAATATGCATTTTGGCATATGGGCATTTCAAAAAAGCCGAAAAATGGGTCAAAATTGGAAAGGTGCTCCTTAGCGGACTATAGGGGATGAAAGCCATGGCATTGTAGATTTCAGAACTATAGAGGTTATATTCAGAATTTGTATAGGTTTTTAGTAATAGAATACAGAAAAATGTGAAAATATGCATTTTGGCATATGGGCATTTCAAAAATGCCCAAAAATGGGTAAAAATTGAAAAGGTGCTCCTTAGCGGACTATATGGGGTGAAAGCCTTGACATTGTAGATTTCAGAACTGTACAGGTTATTTTCGGAAATTGTATAGGTTTTTAGTAATAGAGTCCAAAAAAATGTGAAAATATGCATTTTGGCATATGGGCATTTCAAAAATGCCCAAAAATGGGTCAAAATTGGAAAGGTGCTCCTTAGCGGAGTATAGGGGATGAAAGCCATGGCATTGTAGATTTTAGAACTATAGAGGTTATATTCAGAATTTGTATAGGTTTTTAGTAATAGAATACAGAAAAATGTGAAAATATGCCTAAAATGACAAAAATGCCTAAAAATGGGTCAAAATTGAAAAGGTGCTCCTTAGCGGACTATATGGGGTGAAAGCCTTGACATTGTAGATTTCAGAACTGTACAGGTTATTTTCGGAATTTGTATAGGTTTTTAGTAATAGAGTCCAAAAAAATGTGAAAATATGCATTTTGGCATATGGGCATTTCAAAAATGCCCAAAAATGGGTCAAAATTGAAAAGATGCTCCTTAGCGGACTATATGGGGTGAAAGCCTTGATATTGTAGATTTTAGAACTGTACAGGTTATTTTAGGAATTTGTGTAGGTTTTTAGTAATAGAGTCCAAAAAATGGGAAAATATGCATTTTGGCATATGGGCATTTCAAAAATGCCCAAAAATGGGTCAAAATTGAAAAGGTGCTCCTTAGCGGACTATATGGGGTAAAAGCCTTGACATTGTAGATTTCAGAACTGTGCAGGTTATTTTCGGAATTTGTATAGGTTTTTAGTAATAGAGTCCAAAAACATGTGAAAATATGCATTTTGGCATATGGGCATTTCAAAAATGCCCAAAAATGGGTCAATATTGAAAAGGTGCTCCTTAGCGGACTATATGGGGTGAAAGCCTTGACATTGTAGATTTCAGAACTGTACAGGTTATTTTAGAAATTTGTATAGGTTTTTAGTAATAGAGTCAAAAAAAATGTGAAAATATGCATTTTGGCATATGGGCATTTCAAAAATGCCCAAAAATGGGTCAAAATTGAAAAGGTGCTTCTTAGCGGACTATATGGGGTGAAAGCCTTGACATTGTAGATTTCAGAACTGTACAGGTTATTTTCGGAACTTGTATAGGTTTTTAGTAATAGAGTCCAAAATAATGGGAAAATATGAATTTTGGCATATGGGCATTTCAAAAATGCTCAAAAATGGGTCAAAATTGAAAAGGTGCTCCTTAGCGGACTATATGGGGTGAAAGCCTTGACATTGTAGATTTCAGAACTGTACAGGTTATTTTCGGAATTTGTATAGGTTTTTAGTAATAGAGTCCAAAAACATGTGAAAATATGCATTTTGGCATATGGGCATTTCAAAAATGCCCAAAAATGGGTCAAAATTGAAAAGGTGCTTCTTAGCGGACTATATGGGGTGAAAGCCTTGACATTGTAGATTTCAGAACTGTACAGGTTATTTTCGGAATTTGTATAGGTTTGTAGTAATAGAGTCCAAAAAAATGTGAAAATATGCATTTTGGCATATGGGCATTTCAAAAATGCCCAAAAATGGGTCAAAATTGAAAAGGTGCTCCTTAGCGGACTATATGGGGTGAAAGCCTTGACATTGTAGATTTCAGAACTGTACAGGTTATTTTCGGAATTTGTATAGGTTTTTAGTAATAGAGTCCAAAAACATGTGAAAATATGCATTTTGGCATATGGGCATTTAAAAAATGCCCAAAAATGGGTCAAAATTGAAAAGGTGCTCCTTAGCGGACTATAGGGGGTGAGAGCCTTGGCATTGTAGATTTCAGAACTGTACAGGTTATATTCGGAATTTGTATAGGTTTTTAGTAATAGAATTCCGAAAAATGTGAAAATATGTATTTTGGCATATGGGCATTTCAAAAATGCCCAAAAAAAAATTGGAAAGGTGCTCCTTAGCGGACTATATGGGGAGAAAGCCTTGTTATTGTAGAGTAACAATATGAAAATAATTTCTAAATTCCTCCATTCTTGAATGTAAACAATTTAGTTTCCCATACCTGGCGGAAATCAGAATACAATCATAAACAAATGCAAGATGGCTTCTTTTCTCTGAGTGAGCTACATGATTTACTTGTTAATCGTATGTTGTATGCACATATATATGTACAACTTATATTGAACATATTCTCAACAAGGTGAATGCATGCTGTTTTATACAGGGTAGATAATATTATAAATATTATTCTACGCACAAGTTTTGTCAACTTAATTTTAGCTATTTAAATGCAAAGCATTAAGGTTTTATTAGAATACCTCCATCTCTGACTTAATACTTTAGTTAGCTGGTCACTCTAAAAAGCGTGATCTGCTTAAACTATCTTGCTTACAATTATGTAGGGACTTCCCGCTTATAATATTTTTGTTAAGTGTTGCCACTTTGTTTTCTTAATATATTAAATGTTTTTGCACAAATTTATTTTTCAGCAATAAGCACCTTATATATTAAATAATTAGATTATTGAAATATTAGTTACTTATTGAAAAAACACATCTTATTTTGAATGACTTTTAAATTGAAAAAAAAAATTAAGTATTGAAATAACAACAATATAGGTATGTATGTATGTAAAAAACCTGAAACATAGCATCTATTTCATATTATTTTTAATAAAGAATTCGTTTTTTAATATAATTTGCAAAAAAATTGCTACACAATAGTAATTTAATTGAATTTTTCATGCCTGACATATATACACATGTCGCAAAACTATTTATATATGTATGTAGATATGTACGTTGTATTCTTATTAATAATTGTGTGGAAAAAAATTCAAAATTCCCTTAACTTTGTATGCAAAAAAAAAAAAAAAAAAATATATATATATATATATATACATAATTTGTATATATATATATATATATATATATATATATATATACATAATTTGTAGATATATATATATACAAATTATGTATATATATATATATATATATACAAATTATGTATATATATTTATATATATATATATACAAATTATGTATGTATATATACATATATATATATATATGTATATATATTTATATATATATATATATATACAAATTATGTATATATATATACATATATATATATATATATATATATATATATATATATATAAATATAAATATATATACATATATATATATGTATATATATATACATAATTTGTATATATATATATATATATATATATATATATATATATATATATATATATATGTATATATATATACATAATCTGTATATATATATATAAATATAAATATATATACATATATATATATGTATATATATAAACATAATTTGTATATATATATATATATAAATATAAATATATATACATATATATATATATATATATATATATATATATATATACATAATTTGTATATATATATATATATATATATATATATATATATAATTATGTATGTATATAATTTGTATATATGCATATAGTTATATCTATAATTTGTATATATGCATAACTGTAGGAATAGCCGTTTTTAAAATGGCTTATAACCAATTCCCTTTGTCCTACAGTAGTGCGACGTTCTATTATAAAAAAAATGCGCCCCTGGTTCACTTAACTACCAAAATCACTCTAAAACCTTATTTAAATAATTGAAAACATAACTATAAAAAAATGCTTGGAAATTTACCGTTACTCGCCAAATGATGTCTATTTAACAGATAATAGAAGTGGCTGGTTGAAATAAGCTGTGACTACTTATGTACCTTTATTTTTAGTTTTTATTTTGTAAGTTTTAAAAAAATGAACTTAAAGACTAAATAAAACTTTTTTCCTTAAATTTAGAAATTAATCTATAAGCCCCAATTAATTATTTTTCAATATCTTGCTTCGTTTCGAAATTATATGGGTTATATTTTTTTAAAAGAGGCTGGTTGAAATAAGCTGTGAGCCACTGTACAACATAATATAAACCTCGTTCACTTAAGAAATAATCTTACTCCTAACAAGTTATACATACATATAATGTATTTAGATAATGAAAATTGATAAAACTGCTTTAAAAAAACAATCCTTCTTTTCTTTCTACCAGACATAAAAATTAAATAATGGATTTTTTGCGTACAAGGTTAAGGGAATTTTGAATTTTTTTCCACACTATTATTAATAAGAATACAACGTACATATCTACATACATATATAAATAGTTTTGCGACATGTGTATATATGTCAGGCATGAAAAATTTAATTAAATTACTATTGTGTAGCAATTTTTTTGCAAATTATATTAAAAAACGAATTCTTTATTAAAAAAAATATGAAATAGATGCTATGTTTCAGGTTTTTTTTACATACATACATACCTATATTGTTGTTATTTCAATGTTTAATTTTTTTTTCAATTTAAAAGTCATTCAAAATAAGATGTGTTTTTTCAATAAGTAACTAATATTTCAATAATCTAATTATTCAATATATAAGGTGCTTATTGCTTAAAAATAAATTTGTGCAAAAACATTTAAATATTAAGAAAACAAAGTGGCAACACTTAACAAAAATATTATAAGCGGGAAGTCCCTACCTAATTGTAAGCAAGATAGTTTAAGCAGATCACGCTTTTTAGAGTGACCAGCTAATAGCCTGTTTCCACGACAGTTTGAATCTCGTGCTTCGCTCTCTGAAGCAAGTTTGTGAATCATGCTGTTTACACGACTCATTTATCTGCTTCGATTTGGCTGTTGTTATTAAACAGAAAAACATAAGTTGAAAAACAACAACAACAGTTGAAAAACAACAGAAGATATCCTTCTTGCCGCGATAGCATTAAGTATAATTTTTTTTCCTATCCATTTTTTTTTTAATTTTATAAAATTAAAATTAATTAATTAAGTTTTAACTTTATTTTGTTTGTAAATTTTCTTTGTTTACAAAAACGTTTACTTTTGATAACTAGTGCAGATAAACTTACGATAAAAATTAGGGAAGAGAGGATTTTTACTTGCTTCGCAACTAGCTTCAATATGAATCTACCAGCTTCGCTCTCAAAATTTTGTATGGCGAAGCAGGTTGATTCGCTTATGATTGGGGTGTGAAGCAAGAATAGAGAGCGAAGCAGGTGCCGTGGAAACACCATATAACTAAAGTATTAAGTCAGAGATGGAGGTATTCTAATAAAACCTTAATGCTTTGCATTTAAATAGCTAAAATTAAGTTGACAAAACTTGTGCGTAGAAAAATATTTATAATATTATCTACCCTGTATAAAACAACATGCATTCACCTTGTTGAGAATATGTTCAATATAAGTTGTACATATATATGTGCATACAATATACGATTAACAAGTAAATCATGTAGCTCACTCAGAGAAAAGAAGCCATCTTGCATTTGTTTATGATTGTATTCTGATTTCCGCCAGGTATGGGAAACTAAATTGTTTACATTCAAGAATGGAGGAATTTAGATATTATTTTCATATTGTTACTCTACAATAACAAGGCTTTCTCCCCATATAGTCCGCTAAGGAGCACCTTTCCAATTTTTTTTGGGCATTTTTGAAATGCCCATATGCCAAAATACATATTTTCACATTTTTTGGAATTCTATTACTAAAAACCTATACAAATTCCGAATATAACCTGTACAGTTCTGAAATCTACAATGCCAAGGCTTTCACCCCCTATAGTCCGCTAAGGAGCACCTTTCCAATGTTGACCCATTTTTGGGCATTTTTGAAATGCCCATATGCCAAAATGCATATTTTCACATTTTTTTTGGACTCTATTACTAAAAACCTATAAAAATTCCGAAAATAACCTGTACAGTTCTGAAATCTACAATGTCAAGGCTTTCACCCCATATAGTCCGCTAAGGAGCACCTTTTCAATTTTGACCCATTTTTGGGCATTTTTGAAATGCCCATATGCCAAAATGCATATTTTTACATTTTTTTGGACTCTATTACTAAAAACCTATACAAATTCCGAAAATAACCTGTACAGTTCTGACAGCTTTCACCCCATATAGTCCGCTAAGGAGCACCTTTTCAATTTTGACCCATTTTTGGGCATTTTTGAAATGCCCATATGCCAAATTGCATATTTTTACATTTTTTTGGACTCTATTACTAAAAACCTATACAAATTCCAAAAATAACCTGTACAGTTCTGAAATCTACAATGTCAAGGCTTTCACCCCATATAGTCCGCTAAGGAGCACCTTTTCAATTTTGACCCATTTTTGGGCATTTTTGAAATGCCCATATGTTAAAATGCATATTTTCACATTTTTTTGGACTCTATTACTAAAAACCTATACAAATTCCGAAAATAACCTGTACAGTTCTGAAATCTACAATGTCAAGGCTTTCACCCCATATAGTCCGCTAAGGAGCACCTTTTCAATTTTGACCCATTTTTGGGCATTTTTAAAATGCCCATATGCCAAATTACATATTTTCACATTTTTTTGGACTCTATTACTAAAAACCTATACGAATTCCGAAAATAACCTGTACAGTTCTGAAATCTACAATGTCAAGGCTTTCACCCCATATAGTCCGCTAAGGAGCACCTTTTCAATTTTGACCCATTTTTTGGCATTTTTGAAATGCCCATATGCCAAAATGCATATTTTCATATTTTTTGGACTCTATTACTAAAAGCCTATACAAATTCCGAAAATAACCTCTACAGTCCTGAAATCTACAATGTCAAGGCTTTCACCTCATATAGTCCGCTAAGGAGCACCTTTTCAATTTTGACCCATTTTTGGGCATTTTTGAAATGCCCATATGCCAATATGCATATTTTCACATTTTTTTGGACTCTATTACTAAAAACCTATATAAATTCCGAAAATAACCTGTACAGTTCTGAAATCTACAATGTCAAGGCTTTCACCCCATATAGTCCGCTAAGGAGCACCTTTTCAATTTTGACCCATTTTTGGGAATTTTTGAAATGCCCATATGCCAAAATGCATATTTTCACATTTTTTTGGACTCTATTACTAAAAACCTATACAAATTCCGAAAATAACCTGTACAGTTCTGAAATCTACAATGTCAAGGCTTTCACCCCATATAGTCCCTTTTCAATTTTGACCCATTTTTGGGCACTTTTGAAATGTCCGTACAATTACTGTACAGAAATAAAAAATGCAAGCATTTTTCACTCTCTTTTTCTTAAATTGTTTTATTTTGACTTTTTTCTTTTGTTATGAATAAATAAAGTTAAAATTTTTACAAATATATTTGCTTTTTATATTATATATTTCATTTTCGTACCAAAATGTTAAAATAATTCAACTCTGTTAACTTAACATTTCATGAGTGAGAGCTATGTAAACTATAACAGCGTTGGCAAAACGAAGCTAACTTTCGGAGCTAACTTCACACACTTCAAAAGTGAAGGCAAAATCAGTGATGTAAATGACTAATAACTAACTGACATGTACATAGTTCACTACACTACAGTAACCATTGCAACCCGCTTGCTATTATTTTACTAGATGATAGCGAGGAAGTACATAGGCTAAAAAGGCGTCATGTGCTTGACTTTCCGTTCAGAAAGTAAGGATGTAATATTAAAAATAGTCATTGTAAATATGTAAATATAAAAACTAAATTTGTGTACATATAAACAATTGAATACTTATAATTGTACTCGATTAAAAAGCACTAATGTAATATGTCTTTAGCCTGAATGTGTGTCGACTCGTGAATATTTACCTTTTTTAAATTATTTGCTTATTATTAAAAAATAGATTGCAAATAAAAACATGAGAAAAAATTATATTCCTGTTTTTGTTTTCTTTTCTTCAAGTGGTCACCTGAGCAGTGCATCAATTTGGTTAACAACGTTTCTATTATTCCGGTCAATAGCAAGTTCATGTATTTCTACTCTATTGCTGTTTACTTCATAATTAGGTAAAATTTTAAAAATGCGAAAAACTAGTTTTCAACATTAAAAGCTGGCTTCAATCTAGTAAGAGGGCAATGCTTCAAATAAAAAATATCTAGTACGTGTAAAAGCTAAAGATTTTATGTAAACAAATTGGAGCAAATCTTAGTTTCGGAGTTATGCGGCATCATGATTGCTGAATTTAAATGATCAAGGAAATGAGTTTAGAAATATACTATTAAAAGCTGTGAATAAAAATGTTGAAGAAAAGCGAGTACAAATCTATAATAATGATAAAAGACGGCATAATAGTGACATTAATGGTATAAAGGTTGTAAACGGCAATCTAAGAAAGAAACCGCAGCTAACCAGAAGTGTAGTGTGACTGATCGGGTAGTGTGATCGTCACATAAGTACTGTAATAAACAGCTTAATTGCCGACACACTTGCATTTAATAACAATGAACTCATATTACATTGCAAAATAATGTAACGATCAGCACAAATTTTATTTTTACCAAAATTAATATATATTTTAATATAGTTACTATTTACATTCAGAATAATGCAACGATCAGCATTTATTAATAATATTTTAATATATTTAATATTCACACTCAAAATAATGCAACAATCAGCATATATTTTGTTTTAACCAAATAGTATATAAGACAAACAATTTGTAAAAATCAACACAGACATCTTATTGAAAAGCTTGGCTTAAGTAGCTCTAATTGCGGAGCACTAAGCAGAAAATAAAGATAACATAAAAACGTCTAAACTCCCTATTGTTTTTTTAATACATGGCGATCCTGCCAGCTCCTCAGAGTGCTCAAGTATAAGCACCGGGATTTCGAGTGGATAAGCCAACTCCACCAAAGGATGATCCTGCCGGTCCTGTATAGCTAAATACTAGGAGAGGGTCCGCCTCAAAATTCCGCCTGGGCAAAAGGCATAAAAGTGCAAGACGGATGCCTGGGAGGATGACCTAGCCATAACGGCAACAACAACAACAAACAAGAGAGGAAAAGGGAAATTTATATATATTCCTAATATATTTAAGATAATTTTAATGAAAAGTGCGCCACACTATAACGCACTTTAGTGCCTGTAAGCGTTAACCGCTCGAGGCAAAATGTTCTTTCTAATTCCAAATATTAAAACGAACAGTAGTGAAAAAAAGGATATTGTTCACAAACCAACTGGTGGTGAAACCCCTCGTGGGCAATTAGCCACCACAGCCTCCCGTAAATCGGTGCGTTCTACCGATGGTGTTAAAAAGCCTCACCGTTACCGCAAATTACTCTTGCAACGTTTAGCGCATGAAATTGCGCACGATTTGAAAAAAATTTACGTTTACAATCTGCTACTGTTGGCGCTTTAATGGAGCTCTGTGAAGCTTCTTTAGGAATGGTCGAGGATAGCAGCTTGTGCACCATCTGGCCCAAGCGTGTTGCTATTATGCCTAGGGACATTCAATTGACTCGCTGCAGCCGTAATGTACGTGCTTAAGTTCTGATTATTTATGGATATTTTTACATACAAACCAAAATTTTATTTAAGCGGCAACAAAATATTTAGACATCCAAAATAAAATAAATTAATGAAAGATTTTTTTACGTTTTATTTCCACCATATATAGAGCAAAATTATAAACTATTCAATCAAGTTTTACATAACGGAAAATTATTAACCTTTCTATTATAATAATAAACAAATAATCACAAAATTAATAATGAATAAATATCTACAATAGTTATAGTATACATTATGTATAACCATAGAAATACAAGTCTAAGGGAAAAGGCAAATGTGTTTAAAGCATTTAGTCTGAGATCGTTTGTGAAAGTCATTAGTATATAAGAACTGCTAAAACTGAAAATTCTATAAATTCATTATTAAAATGCTAAGTTAAGCATTAAGTTTGTAGTTACAAAGTTAACAAAACTTAACAGGAGTTAACAAAAATAATCATAAAAATAGAATTGAAAAACAGAATTATTAAGTATAGAGAAAAGAATAAATAAAAATTTGTTGCTAATCAATTGAAAGGAACGTTAAAATAATATGATTTTACTGTAGAATATTTTAGGGAAAAGATAACTATGTCGCAGACGCGTTATCAAGGGTAACAATAGGAGACTTAAAGGACATTAACATAAAAAGCAATACTATACTTAAAGTGACAACAAGGTCTACAACACATAGGCGTGATGTGAAAAGTAATACGGCAATAAATCAGCATACGGACCATAATAATAAAAAGCCCAATATATACGTACCAATTAATAATATTGACGTCAGGAAATTTTATAAGCTAAAGATTACTCCAGTACGTTGCTACATTAAACGCGGAAAATCTATACTGACAAATATAAAAATATATGATCTGTTTACTAATGGGAACTTTAATTTATCACAGTTTTTCCCAAGGCTCGAAGAAGTGGCCGGTAAACATAATATTGAAAATTTACAAGTGGCACCTTATGAGAAAATTTTCGAATTTATCTCAATAAATGATTTTAAAAAAATGGGCAATAAAAAATTAAATAAGATAAAAGAAGCGCTACTAAATGAGGTGACCCAAATTAATAATAAGAATGCCAAGGCAATTCTTGATATAATGCTGAAGTATCACAATGATCCTATAGAAGGAGGACATTGTGGAATATATAGAACCATTCAAAAGATAAAAAAGTATTACTATTGGAAAAACATGACAAAAGACATAAAAAGGTACGTTAAATCGTGTCAAAACTGTCAAAGGTCGAAAATCTTCAAACATAATAAAGTTCCAATGACTATCACGCCTACACCATATAAAGTATTTGATACAGTATATGTAGACACAATGGGACCATTTCCAATGTCTCTCACTGGTAACGAATATGCAATTACAATTATATGTGACCTAACTAAGTATTTAGTCGCAATACCAATTAAAGACAAAAGCGCTAAAACAGTCGCTAAATCAATATTTGAGAATTTTGTTCCTACCTATGGCCCAATGAAGACGTTCATTTCGGATATGGGAACGGAATATAAAAACTCCATATTGGAGGAGTTTTGCAATCTCCTGAGAATTGAAAAACTAACTTCAACGGCCTACCATCATCAAAGCCTAGGAACAATAGAATGAAGCCACAGAACTTTCAATGAATACGTGCGTTCCTACATATCAATAGATAAAACAGATTGGGATGAAAGGTTGAAGTATTTTACGTATTGTTTCAATACTACTCCATCAACCGTACATAATTACTGCCCTTATGAATTAGTTTTTTCAAAAAATCCAAATACATTTTCAGAATTCACAGAGGTGGATAAAATTACCAATTGGCATAGTTATCCACCACAGAGGTGGATAACTATGCCAAAGAGGCAAAATATAGATTAGAAATAGCATTTAAAAGAGCTCGAATATTATTAGATAGAAATAAAGTAGAACAAAAACAAAATTATGATAGGAATACAGAAGATTATAATTTTAAACTAGGAGATTTAGTTTTACTTAGAAATGAAGTAGGTCGTAAATTGGATATTCAATATAAAGGACCATTTAAAATTAAGAAAATAGATTTAAGAAATAATGTAACCATAGTTGATAATAAAACTAATAAAAAGCAAATAGTTCATAAAAATAGACTTAAGATATATAATGAAAATCAATAATTAGCTAAGAAAAGTAACATTAAAAAGTAACAAAAAATTAAATAGAAAAATAATATACCTTCCGGATTCACTACATAAGAAGTATTTTTGTAATAGAATGTCCATTAGACTTACGTTAAATGAACATTCCTAAGAAAAACGGAGGTGTAGTGTGACTGATCGGTTAGTGTGATCGTCACATAAATACTGTAATAAACAGTCTTAATTGCCGACACACTTGCATTTAATAACAATGGACTCATATTACAATGCAAAATAATGTAACGATCAGCACAAATTTTATTTTTACCAAAATTAATATATATTTTAATATAGTTAATATTTACATTCAGAAAAATGCAACGATCAGCATTTATTAATAATATTTTAATATATTTAATATTCACACTCAAAATAATGCAACAATCAGCATATATTTTGTTTTAACCAAATTATTATTATTATTATTATTATTATTATTATTATTATTATTATTATTATTTATTAGTAGTATTTTTTTAATACTTTCATATAGCAATATACATTCTTTCGCAAGTTACATCAAATCTGCTCCAAATTAAATATTTTTTACAAAGGTTACAATTTTTCTTCTAAATACATTCGGATTAATTTCATTCTTAATATTATTTGGCACCATGTTGTATAGCTTCAATCCTTTGTATAACAGTGATCTTCGCATTGTATTATTATCTGGTCGTTGTAGTCTAAAATCTGTAGCATTCCTCAAGTTGTATGGTTGAATATCACCAATGTATCTGAGTTGTTCCACTAAATAATCAGGCGCCTCTCCCGTTTTTATTTTCTGAATAAAATGAATTGTGTTCAATTCTAATCTTTGTCTTATATTAAGCCATTTGAGCGTATTCAACATATGTCCCACTGAGGTAAATCGATTGCATTTGATTATTGCGCGCATTGCCTTATTTTGTAGTTTCTGCATCCTTGATATCTGCTGTTCTGTACAGCATGTATATAACACAGTAGATCCAAATTCAAAATGTGGTTTTATGGTTGTATTGTATATGTTTATTGCCGTTATAGTTGATATTTTGTTCCTTATACGTTTAAAAAACCCGATTTTTCTACCAATTTTTTTGCATATGTATTCTATATGTTCTTTGAATTTTAAGTCCTTGTCTATCAGAAAACCTAGATATTTTATATTATTAACTTTCTCTATTATTATATCATTAATTTTAAATATTATATTAGTATTCATATTTATTTCCATTATTTTAGTTTTGTTCTCGTTTAACTTTAGTTTATTCATTCTTAACCATTTCATAATGTTATCCATATCATCAGATAAATTAGCGTGACATATCTCCTCCGTTGCCGCTTCAGTAAAAATCATCGTATCGTCTGCATATAAAACAATTTCACATTTTTTCAAAACTTTTTCCATATCATTTATGTATATAATAAACAGCAGCGCTCCTAAAATTGAGCCTTGTGGTACTCCGAAGTCATTTCTCGTAGTATTTGATAATGTGCCATTCACCTTCGTAAATTGTCTGCGATATGTTAAATATGACTCAAACCATTTCAATTCAGTATCCTGAATTCCATATTTATAAAGTTTCCGTAATAAAATATCTCTATCAATCGTCTCAAATGCTCTTTTAAAATCTAAGAAAATTGCTATTATTCTGTTAGTCCTCTTCATAAATTTCCACCTGTTTATGACATAGTTGACTGCTGTTTCACAAGAGTACTTTTTTCTGAAACCCGACTGATACTTTGAAAGCAACTTGTGTTGTTCAATATAACATTCTAATTGAATTTTAACACTCATTTCAATTATTTTCTCAAACGTTTTTAACATGTTTATTGGACGGTATTCCTCACATTTGTTAGTATTTTTTACTTTTTCAATAGGTGTAATCATAGATTCTTTCCAATTATTTGGAAATATTCCAGTTTCCAGTGATTTGTTTATAATATTAAGCATAATGTTTCCTATTGTGTTCCAGTTATCCAAAATCATATTGATTGATACTCTATTGTAGTCAGGTTTTTTCTTAATATTCTTACATATTATTTTAAGTTCCTGCAAAGATATTGCACGGAATTTCAATTTTAAATTTATTGCAGGTATTATATTTTTATATTGCACATATTCAATGGAGTTTCTAATTTCCTTAATGCTATTGATGAAATAGTTATTAAAAATTTTCGGCTATTTGAAAGTTATCCTTATATTCTATTTGTCTAAATATCACAGTTTCTATCATATTTCTGGGTCTTTTTAATACTAGATCTTTTATTTTTCTCCACATTTCCTTCTGGTCTTGAGCATTATTTATCTGATGATTTATGTACTTATTTTTCTCATTTTCGATCTTACCCTTGTACTCATTTCTAATTATTTTATAGTTATTCCATGCTTCGCTGGTGTTTTCAACAATTGCAGTTTGATATTTAAAGATCTTTTCCCTCTTCAACATTCTGAGGTCGTTGTTAAACCATTTATTCTCCCCGTTCTCATTTATCCTTGTTCTAACACTAAATCTTCGTATAGTATTTTCAAAGACATTATCAAAGTTATAAACATTATCGTTAAGGTCTTTCTGTTCATCATATTGTAACAGTGCACCTATTTCATTAAAAAATCTGGCTCTATTGTATTTAAAAATATTTATTTCCCTAAAATGTCTTCCGTGCTCTATATTTTTGCATCCGATACAAATGTCTATAGATTCATGATCTGATATTTTGTTATTTATATTATTTTCCGCTGTGATCCATTCATTATTTGTTATTATATAGTCTATTAACGTTCTTGATCTTCGTGTTATTCTAGTATATTCATTCATTATATGTTTAAGGCCATTATCATTAAGTATACTCTCTAATTTACTTGTATAAAAATCCTGATTCCAGTCAATATTAAAGTCTCCAGCTATTAAAACATCAAAATTCGTATCACATATTTCTTCCATAAATTCTTGAAAAATATCACAGAATTCTGCTTTCGAGGCACTTGGTGATCTATATACTATTACCATTATAATGGAAGTTTTTCCATATTTTGCCATATATGCACTAATCCAGTATTCTGAGTCTTTAACATTGTCTTTAACTTTATTGACCCTCCAATGTTTTTTAAAATATATTATTACTCCACCGGATCTTGATGAATTTGACAATGTGCTATAATGGTTATATTGTTCCATTCGAATTTCAGTTTCATCTATTTCGCTAGTTTGATGTGTTTCCGTCAGTATTATGAACTCGGGTTTTTCAGTTTCTACTATTATTTCCAGTTGGTTAAAGTTATTAATTAATCCTTGAATGTTGGTATATATTCCACGTATTTTAGTTGACTGTTAGGCTAGTAATCCCATCCTTCTCTTTTTTAAATTTAACTTATTCCGATACACTGGACATTCACGGTTGTTGGTGACGTGATTTTCATCAAGTCCTAAATGTAATCTGGTGTTTTCCTTCATGCAGTTGACACACTTCATTACTATTTCCTTATTACATTCTCTACTCTTATGGTTTCCATGACATTTGTAGCATACATCCTCATTCCTGCATTCCACCGATTTATGGTTATATCCCTGACATTTATAGCATTGTATTACATTCGTACCATCGTATACCCTGCATCTATCCCATCCAACATTAAGTCTTTGAGCTGCTATTACTTTCGGATACGATTCATTGTCTATGTTCATTTTTGCATTAAATATTGTTTTATTATTCCTCTTTGTTTCAAATATTTTAACTACTCTTAATTCACTATTTTTTAATATTTCATTCTGTTTTTTCAGTTTTTCAATTATTTCTTTATCAGGCCATTTAAAGTTTAAATCAGTAATTATAATTTGCATATTAATTTCTTTTGGTACTTTTACTTCATAGTCTGTACTTATTTCGCTTTGTATGGCTTCTTTAATTTTTTCACGTTCCTTGATATTTTCACTCTGGATCACTAATGTACCATTTTTTCTGTTCTCCACATTTGTAATTTTAAAGTTGACTGGATCAACTTTTCTGTTCAGTTCAGCTTTGGTTTTTTCCACACTTTGTTTTTCCTTTGGTTTAATAATTAAGGGTACATTTTTTGATAGTTCTGGCATCATCATATTATTAGCCAAAGTTTGTGCATATGACATTTTCGTTGTTTTTGTATTTGTTTCCTTTATAACCTTTTTTATTTCGTTGCATATTTTTACATTGTTTTTTTCGATCGTATCTTTGTTTTTGTTTTCAACTTCCGTTATATTTCCATACACTTTTTTTATTTCTTGGACATTTTTTTCACATAGTTTTTGTATATTATCTATTTTCTTAAATCTATCATCATACCGTCTTTCTATTGCTTCCAGCAATGCCTTAATTTCATATTCATTTTTCTTCAGTGCACTTTCAAAATCATTTTTATATTCTAATAATGTTTGTCTGTTTTTCTCGACACTATCCTGAATTTCCTTTATAACAAAGTCTACATTCTGAACATATTGCATGCAATCATCGCACACATATCTTACAAAGCCTCCCTCAGCAAATATTTTTTCCGAATAGTGATCTATGCCGGCACATTTTTTTGTATAATGGTACACTTTTTTACATATTCCATCACATCTAATACCACTTTCACCTCTTATTCCTAGTTTGCATTTGCTACACTCAGCCATTGCATTTGCACACAAACTAAGAGAAGAAAAAATTGAAAAATGTATTGTATTTCACCTTTTTGATGAGAGAATACACTTTATTTATTACTTTGAAATATTTCGGACTTTTTTAAACCACTTTATTAATTTTAAATATTTTTTTTTTACGAGCGATCACCAAAATATGTTTATCTTGCGTTCAGTGTTGCCAATATTACAATAATAGTATATAAGACAAACAATTTGTAAAAATCAACACAGACATCTTATTGAAAAGCTTGGCTTAAGTAGCTCTAATTGCGGAGCACTAAGCAGAAAATAAAGATAAAATAAAAACGTCTGAACTCCCTTTTGTTTTTTTAATACAGAAGTATAGTGGATTGGCACCTGTACAATGTGGGTAGAAACAAATAAAAACGTGATACGAAAAGCTAAAAGATATAGAATATCAGAATAGAATATTACGGTGAAGATATTAAGGATGTAATATTTAACAACAGACACTGCGATTATAGCAAACAGATTTAACATGTTTTAATAGATAGTGTCCAGTTAATACACAATACAATTGCTTTAGTGCCATATACAAATATAATAACAGAAACTGCACTTAATTTTGAGTTTAAGCATATAACCGTAAATGATTGAAAAATCGCGCTGTGCAAACTGAAAAATAAACAAGACTCTAACTTCATCAGTCCGAACTTGATAATAGACTGCTTCAATGTAATAGGTAACAGTTTATTGACAATAATAAACAACTCATTCTAAACAGGTATCGTACCAGACAGTTGGAAGTATTCGATAGTTAACCAATACAAAAACTAAAAAATTTTGAAAAAAATGTGAAGATTTTAGGCCAATTAACACGTAGCCGGTACATAAGAATCTGTTGGAGGGGATGGCGCACGATCAAATAGAAGCATACTTTGAAGGAAACATTTTACTATATGAGAATCAGTCTAGGTTTAGAAAAGGTGTTGGGCAGAATGCTGCAAAGTGGTTTACGAGCTACCTTTGCGGAAGGACACAAAAAACAAAAATACAAAATGTTTTTTCACCGTTGAAGTCAGTTGATCTTGGTTTTACTCATGGTTCAATATTGGGACCTTTACTTTTTGCAATATATATTAATGATATGTGTAAAGTAGTCAAGAATGGAAAGCCGGCTATATTTGCTGACGATACGTAGCTATTTGTGGAAGCTGGCACGGCGGATGAGTGCAGAAGACTGATTCAGAGTGAGTTAGAAAGAGTTGATAGATGGTTTAAAGAAAATAAAATAAAATTAAATGTGAACAAAACAAAATGTATGTTTATAAATGGCAATACTAGTGATAGCATAATGTTCGAAAATGAGTTGAATAGAGAATGTATGTGAAATAAAATATTTGTGTATTACCACAAAAACTAAGTTTTGATAAACATGTTCAATATGTTGCAAGAAAAGTGGGATTTTTTTAAAGGAATTAGGAAGTATATTAGTTATGGTACAACGATAAAATGTAATGATTAAGCCGCATTTTGAATATTGTTCCACAATTTTGTTTTTAGTTAGGGATCTTACAAAAAATACAAAATAGAGCGATGCTTTATTTAATGAATTACCAAATAATACAAAAGGGAAACTGAATTTTAATCGATTTAAACAATTAACTACAGCATATGTTACAGATAAATTTTATTACCAATTTAATTTATTCAAATAGTTAAATATTGACTAAATAAACTTGAAAATAAAAAAATAAAAATGAAATGATTTTTGAATATTATTTATTTTGACATACAGTCAACAAAAAAAAACTTGTACAGTTACCAACTTCGAATAAAAAAAATCAAATTAGTAAAAATATGGGAAGAAAGAAAGATTTATTAAACACAAATTAAAGCTTAAGATCCATATTATAAATGTATATCAAAATTGGTTTTGTAATGCTTATATATTTGGCTCAATCTGCTCAAAAAATAGGTTTGGGTGATAGCTTTGCATTCGTCCAAGGTAACGATCCAAAGCACTCAGCCCTTGTAGTAAAGGAATGACCGCTTTATAATAGGAAAAAAGTATTGCCTCTTTCTCCACAAAGCCCAGATTTAAACCAGATAAAGCATTTGTGGTCATATATGAGAACTAAACAATAGGATTACCGAATTTCTAGCAAATAAACCCTAAAAATCGCCATAAAGGATATACCTATGGAGTTCTATTCCTGGAGATGTTACAAAAAATCTAGTCCATTCAATGACGAAAAGATTCTTTTATTCTTACTGTACAAGTTTTTTTTTTTTGGCCAAGAAAATTGACATATTTTTGTTGTTGTTGTTTTTCTCGTTATGTGTAAGCATTACAAAAATAATTTCAATGTACGTTTATAATATGGATCTCAAGCTTTAATTTAATAAATCTTTCTTTCTTAGCATATTTTTATTAATTTGTTTTTTTTTTTATTCTGTGTTGGTAAGTAAAAGTTTTTTTTTTTTTGTTGACTGTATGTAGAGAATTTTATGATGGAATGAGGTAATAAAGATTTTGATAGTTTAATTTTTGAAGTGATATAGCATTCCTGGTTTTTGTATAGTAAGTAATTTAACGGTTAAAGAAATACAAATTATTGATATTCTTTAAATGTGTTGTGTTTTTGTACCTTGTTGGTTTTGGTTATATTTACTTGAGATTTCTAATGTAGGAAATATTTTATAAACGAAACCTACCTAGTATTTGTCACACCACAAATGGAACAATTTATTATGTGGTTAAAGAAACTAAAGTTGGTTAATTTTTCTATATCTATACTGAATAGGCTATAATAATAACCAAATTGTCCCATTCAGATTTAAAATATTTTTTACTTTAAATTTATTGCTTAAAATTACAATTTACACCTCTAATTTTCTTATATTATTTAGAGCTTTGCACTAAATTAAATGTGTTCATGAAGGATTGGTAAAATATGCATAAAACGACGCTAACTGAAGAGCACTTTCCGAGTTTTGTACAATTTATAAAATAAGACGGACAAGTTTTCTAAAGGATAGAAATTGCATCTTAAAATAACAAGTAACTAACCTGGAGCATTACAGGAATTTGTTTATAATGAAAATTGGGATTGCTATGGTTTTCTTAGGTTTTTTTTATTGTATGATTTTCAGTGGGCCTAGTGAATGCATATGCATGCATGTACAATGGAGCAAAACATTAACACCAATATATTATATTTATTATAGTTTACATTACAATATTGGTAAACACATCTTTATTATATTATATTATTTCGTATATTTGCTTCAATTTAGTTCGGCACAGAGAGAAGTTTATTAATTTATATGTACATAAAGTTGAGAGAAATGGAACCTCTTTTCTTAAAAAAGTATTACTTATAAAAATGTTGATGAAAGTTTTATCACATTTTTTTAATGCACATATTTATTTATCTAAATACTTTTTATACTCATACTTAGTTCATATTCATTATATTGTTACACACATATTTATGTTGAATTTTCGGCCACGATTAAGACTGGTTTTATATGTACACAAGCTTAAGCACCTTATTTGAAAAACCAACCTCTTCTAAACGCGTGGCATACTTGAAGTTGAACAAGAACTTTGACAAAAAAGTATTATTCAAAGCCAAAAACTACTTCCTTCAACACCGAATAGAATGTCCGACAACAAGTTCTTAACCCGAAAACAACTGTAAAACTAACTTATTACTTTTGCTTTGATTGAGTATTACGGAGTTGCAATCCACCCCAATGCTGCTAACTACTAACATTTTTTGAGTGTTTTTTGAATTTTTATATTAAAGGCCTTAATATATTCTCAGATGATGTGTGTCTAAATTATTTCCTTCTACTTCGAACTAACAGTTTAAACGTAAAAACTATTTTAACATGTTGAAGCTGCACTTATTACGGAGCACATTTCATCATAATTTTCTTGTTAGATTTTTTTTTTAATATGGATTTGCTAAATCGGAATTTTTAAAGATTTTAAATCAAATATTACTCTGACTACATCTTCAAATATGAAATAAGCATGTTTATTATGAACGTCATTGTAGGCATCGTCGTCAATTGGTAGTCAACATCATATTATACGAAACGAAAGTTGCGCGATATTTTTATGCATGTAACTGAACGTTAATATTAGAACAAGACATATGAATATTACAGTTGCTACTGTAATTCAGAGAGTGAAATAACTAGTTCGTTTTGCAGTCGGAACATGGTATTAAATACAGTTCTGTTCAAATAAAAAAATTAATCAAACGAAATATATTTGTCCTCCCTAATTTCAAATTCGCATTAATATACATCACTAATTTAATGAAAAATCATGATTTAATGGTAACATTTCCTAAAATAATTCTCTTCTACTTATTAAAACTTGCTAATAGACTATTATACTATCGTCATTCGACAAAAGTTTTTGAAAAGTGTGGAATTATGGTTTGTCGATCGAAAGCATTATAATTCACATATAAAAAAATAATCACTTGTCGACGTGTGTTCCGGCCAATAGAGTAAATGTGAGTATAGATTCTTTTTACGTTGCAAGTATTTGACAACTGCTCTAAATTTTGAAGCTGTAGATTACCGAACCTTTTATCCGGATAGTTAGATCCATCAAAAATGTTTTAATTGTTTTCAGCAAAATCATCATATTTTTTTTTGTTTTTTTTATTAATCTTTTTGATAAAAAGCAAAGAACCCAAAAAAAGTCAATTTGCAAGACTTACGAAGAACTTACAAAGAATTTGTTCAAATTAAAAAACCAAGTATTCGGATAACGAGCTTTGTTTTGATTATATGTACATCAATATAACTTTTGTTTTAAATAATTAATTATAATTATATTTTTGTAAAATATAAAATAAAAATATAAAAATGGTTTGCATCGAATGGCATGTTATGCTTTAGTTTTTATAATTATTTGTATACTACAATTTGTTTTTAATAAACATTTTTAAAAATTTTTGGATTAACAAAGTACAACTGTCAATTGAGCCGTTTTAATTGAAAGTGGCATAAGTCAAAACTGAACAGTTTTTTTTTTCATTTTTAATAAATCTGAAATTAATAAGTTGAGAATTATTGAGATTTGTTTGAGAGGAATGTTGATAATTAACGGTATAACAAAAATGTTTATTTTGAAAGTGGCGCTAGTCGCTGTGCTCAGGAAATTAATTACGGAGCTTAGTGTGGACTTATTTTTATTAGTACGAAAGAATAGTGCAGTTTACTGAACTATGTTATAGTGATATCTAATATACTACACAAAATTAGCATTATTTTGTTATTCTCAGGAGGCTTCTTCGTGTTGTATAAAATATCTAAGAATGCCACAACTCAAAACCATATTATTGCACATTGTGACTTATGTAAACGACAAAATAGTAACAGTAGCCCCCTGTCGAAAAAATTCTTCACAGTACACAACATGGAGAAAAAAGATTTTATTTCAACACAATCATTAAAAAAATTCGTTTCAGAAAGAAAAGTAAATACAGACTAGTTGAAATGGCTAAGAAAACCAAAGGATTCAATTTTACCATGATATTCCCTATAAAGAGTTTTACAAACTAATTTAAAAAAAATAAGATGACAAAAACAAAGTGACTTATGCCACTTTTTAAATAAACGGCTCAGTTTATTGTAAACAAAATTTGTTTTGTTTTTAAACTTTCAATAATAAAATTGAACTGCTAATTTATTGTAGGTTTAAAGTAGGTTTTTCCTACTTTAAAGTTAACAAAGGTATTTTAAGGTAAAAGCGTTTTTTTTAATACAACTTTAGGAAATTGTGCTTAACAACGGCAGTTAAACCAGCTTTAAGTTTTTATGCATACGGCTGTAAGTATACCATGCCCATCGAGTCAAAGAGTTTCAACTCAGCAGCAGCTTTACCAACCAAAAGTTTTTTTGTTTGTATTGTTGGGATTCTTTTTTATAATTACTTGACAACACTGTTCAACTTTTATATTCAGCAACAGTAGTGACAACATTTTGATTATAAGTTTTGAAAATGTGAACAGAAACTCAGCAATTCTCACAATGCATCTTTGGTTTCTTTTTACAAATATATATATATATATATATATATATATATATATATATATATATATATATATATATATATATATATACTAATTCCTATATTTACTAATTCCTTGAAAAAAAGACAAAATGTTAGGTTATTTAAAATTTTTGTTTTATTATGCTTAAGTACGTACCAGAAGGGGGGTGGCATATAGAAAACTTAAATTCATCGAGGAGAAGATAACAAACTTTTTAGCAAACTATTTCTTTGTTTTGGCAAACTTTTTTCAGAGTTGCACAAAAGGTACATGTACAACAACGTGCTTTCATGTATTACAATAACAAAAAGTAAACAAATTATGACAAAAATATACCATTTTTAAAATAGATTTTAAATAGTTAATTTTAATTGTATTTAAAAAAAAACATGAATTGAAAAGCCTGTAGACCACAGAATCAGATTTTTCAGTTGTCATTTTTTTTAGTGAAAAAACGAAAGCACTGGAGCTTAAATTATTTGGAGTTATTTTGAACATTCATGATTTCAGTTTTCCATCAATAACTCTATAACCATTCCGCGTGCACAAATAGCACTATATAAGATCGATAGACGATACTAATCGATAGAGATATATCTTGTTTCTAAAAAGACTTTACGGAAAAAGTTATAAGGCAGCAAACTTCTAAAATTGTTAAAAAATCGTCAGATTTGTTTGGTTTTTCATTAATAACTCAAAAACTATTCCGCGTGCACATATAACGCTATATACGATCGATAGAGGATAAAAATACGAATCGATAGTGATATGGCTTGTTTCCTCAAAGACGATACGAAAAAAGTTATAAAGCAGCAAACTTTTAAAAATTTTAAAGAATCGTCAAATTTTTTTAGTTTTTCAATAATAACTCAAAAACTATTCCGCGTGCACATATACGACTATATATGTTAGATAGAGAATAAATATGCAAATCGATAGTAATATGGTTTGTTTCCGCAAAGACTGTACGGAAAAAGTTATAAAGCAGCAAACTTGTAAAATTTTTAAAAAATCGCCAATTTTTTTTTGGTTTTTCATTAATAGCTTAAAAACTTTTCCGCGTGCACATATAGCGCTATATACGTTCGATAGAGGATAAAAATACGAATCGATAGTGATATAGTTTTTTTCTGCAAAGACTGTACGGATAAAGTTATAAAGATCAATCTATACTTTCCAGATGACATTGATAATCACGCAATAACACATCTACTCCTATGTACATATGTACATACTTTGTAGATATGTAAGTATGTTTTCAGTTTTTTCTTCATTGGTTAAAGGTACATATAAATAAAAATAATTATTTAGTACACTTTATTCGGAAATCTTAAGAGTTTCTCAGAAAATGTTATTTACTAGTTACAGTAAGTATTATTTTCATTATCTCTTATTTGCCGAATGCGCTAGAATTTTGTCTTACAGAAGGTATAGAGCTTTTAAATCGAATAAAACAAAGACCAACCAAACAGTCAGTTTGGCGTGTTTAACATCGGTTTTTCGGGATGTAATGGTGGCTTAACATACATTTGAGGATTACATCACACCAAATTATGCACTTTTGTTTATTGATATATCCGTTCAAACAAAAGTGTCTTCATCACCAAAAAATTCGCTTATGAATTCGTCAACCATTCTTTGGTCCCAATTTGCTCAATTTGCAAACCAAACTAAGCATAATTCATTTGAAGACTGACAAAATGGGCACCAGTTAAAAGTGTTGCCAATTCAAAGTTTTGCGCTTCTGTAAAAACCACCCGAAATAAATTTCTTTATACTATGTTCACACGGGCAGCAAATATCTAGGTTTGCTCTACCATTCGTGATTCGCGATCGAATCTTATTGAAACAGCATGGTACGCCAGACAAATATATAAGAGCGAACCTAGTAGGTTCATTTTGAATCTTGTAGTGAACGTTGAAAAAATAAAATATTCAATATTTAATATATGAAATATATTTTTTAATAACCAACTTAACTTTTTTTATTAATTTTAAACAATCAAAATTCGCACGAAATATATGTATATGTGTCTGCATGTAATAGCTACAATAGTTAAACGTCAAAACGAAACGGGAAAAACGTCATGTAAACACCTCGGTTCGCTATTGTGGTTCAGAGAGGGAAACAACTGCTTTATTTTGTCGTTTGAACATGGTATTACATAGTTAACATGCTTCTTACTATCTGATACTTATTACTTGCTTGCTAAACCTTTTACAATATTATTTGGCTGCACAATAACGAATATTTAGGTAAATCAGTTCCCATTCTTCTTAAAAGTACATGAAATTCATTATTATTTTGCTATGTATGTAAACCTGCTCCGCAAATTTTCTTTCTAATAGTTTCATTTCTTTATAGTTGTAAGTTAATATTGGTTAGTGAATACATATATATAGTGCTGTTTTAATAATTTCGAGTATGTAGTAAAGGGCGTATTGTAAGGGATAATGTTCCGCAGATTTCGATATCTTGATTTTCTAATATAGCTAAGAATCTTTGAATGGAATCTAAAGATACGATAAGAAGAATTTCCATTGATTGAATTAGGTCTTGCATCTATATACATACATTCAGATGTTCATTGGTAAGGTTGTAACCGTTCTCAAGAACTCTGAGTGGTGCAAATTTTCTTGCGTGACTTCACATTTGAGCAGCACTTATTGACTATGCTAATTACACAAATATCGTTTCCTAAATAACTTTCATAGCTTGTTTCCACGGCACCTGCTTCGCTCTCTATTCTTGCTTCACACCCCAATCATAAACGAATCAACCTGCTTCGCCATACAAAATTTTGAGAACGAAGCTGGTAGATTTATATTAAATCTAGCTGCGAATCAAAGAAAAATCCCCTCTTCTCTAATTTTTATCGTAAGTTTACCTGCACTAGTTATCAAAATTAAACATTTTTGTAAACAAAGAAAAATTACAAACAAAACAAAGTTAAAACTTTAAAAATGTAATTGTTTTGTGGGTGTGTTAATTAATTTTAATTTTATAAAATTAAAAAAAAGATGGATAGGAAAAAAATTATACTTAATGCTATTGCGGCAAGAAGGAAATCTTCTGTTGTTTTTCAACTGTTGTTGTTGTTTTTCAACTTATGTTTTTCTATTTAATAACAACTGTCAAATCGAAGCAGATAAATGAGTCGTGTAACAGCATGATTCATAAACTTGCTTCAGAGAGCGAAACACGAGATTCAAATTGTCGTGGAAACAGGCTATTACAATTGTTCGCCCTCATTATGAACGACGATATCGACGGGCATTGCTATGCCCGTGTTGACACTGTTATCGACAATGTGAAGAACATAAATACCTTCGCTATACATTTTGACGTTAGCGTGATTTGTTTCGTTTGTTTATTTTTAAAATTTTATTGCAACTTAAGATATAAGTATATGTTTTTGATGTTGTTTTCAAGAGTTGTGATGAAGAAAATAATCAAAATCTAAAACTTCGAAGAAATGTTATAAGAGAAAGGTCGAATATTTTTAATTTGCAGGTGCCAGGTAAGTGAACAAAAAAAGTTAGATCTTGAGAAATTGAAAGCAGTTTAAGTGCAATATTTTGCTTGATTGCAGATTTGTGGATTGTTTTCATATAAGTAAGTACTGAGGTAAAGTTAGCGACAACACTATGGTTTTTGGCACAAGGTTCTTATCAATTAAGTGTCGGGATTGACTTTATACCCTGTTCAGACATGTTTTTTTAATTGAAACAATTAAATCTTAGTTGAGCAATTTTAATTAGT
The DNA here is from genome assembly GCA_030448955.1 of Trichopoda pennipes. Lineage (NCBI taxonomy): Eukaryota > Metazoa > Arthropoda > Insecta > Diptera > Tachinidae > Trichopoda > Trichopoda pennipes. Next base: position 701,160 of record JASKUP010000062.1, on the reverse strand, counting down.
GTTCACACATGTCAATTAAGCGTACTGAATTAGTATTTGGCAGCATAAATATTGTACTTTAAAAAAAATTGTGCTGTTTTATAATAGAAATATTGAGCTCTTAAAGTTAGCGCGATCGACTTTTGATTCTAGAGTAGCTGTGCTTCAGAAAAGAAAAAAGAAGAACTTATTTTTTCTGAAAAGTTTAGCAGAAAACACAAACAACAGGGCAAACAACAGATTGTAATAATTTCGTTTCAATTAATATCTTTTTTTAATTTACAGAATCGCCAATATGTATTTTGGGAAGTCAGCTGATTCCCAAATTTATAATTCTTCCCGTTTAAAGAAATTATTGGCAGAAAATGAAGTATTGGCGGCAAATAAGAAAGACAATTGTGGTATCCAGATGCCAAGATGCATCTGCATTAAATTTCTCTGCATTTAAATTTTACACTACTCTAATGAAGCCCTACGCTTTCTCTACAGCCTTGTCAGGCAACCAAAAATTATTTAATTAATTATTTATTTAATTACTATCAAAATGCAGAAGGGTAGTGGAGAATGCCCATTAAAGGCACGTTTCCGTCGCATTGGTAAGGGTATCGAAAACAGAATTGGGAACGCGCCGATAATTATTCGAGCTTGTTGTGTTTTGCTCACTTTTCTAAATGAAATAAATGATACCTTTAATCAGAAGTGGCTAGAAGATATTCAAGATTTGGAAAGAAATCGAAAAAGTCCCACATATAATGTTATGTATGGTGATTACAACCCAACTACTGAAGTCATAAGACAAGCCCTGTGTTGTTATTTTAGTAAGTATTAACAAAGCAATTTTTTTTATTTTATAAAAAAAAATTTATTTTTAATTTTCATTTAAATACGAAATAATACCATTTTTTAAATCCTCGTTATCCTTTGATATTTTATCAAGGGTATCGGCATTCTTTTTCTTAATTTCAATTAATTGTTTTTCATTTTCCTCGCTTTTGTTTAAATTATCAGCAATGCTGTCGGATAATTTTTCCATATTTTCCATGACCATTTTTTTTCCTTCCAGATTCTGAGCTAGTGCAAATGAACTTGCTTCAAGCAGTGGTGAAACCGGAAAAAGTGGCGTGGAGGATCCAGCCAGCAGTGTACCCGGTGACGGCAGCAACGGTGTTACAGAACAATTTGTAGAATTAAAAAATAGTTTTTAAGAATTGTTAACATTCGGTTTTTTAATTTTTTAAAACTGTTAATAAATATTCTAAAGTAATTTTTCTCTCTAAACAAAATTTATTTATATTTGCAAAGAGGTGGAGAGGATATATTTCTAGCGTGAGATGAGTAAACAAGTCTGCCTTAAAGCCTCCAATTGTTTGGTGAACCCTTCTATAGTGGAACCATGTAGAAGGCGATCCACCTGAAATACTCACTGCCGCTTTTTCTTTTCTGCAAAAATTGTATTTAAAAAAAGTTTTTCTACATATTGCTGGGTGTTATTAGATTTTCGCCCTAGTAAAGAAGAGCAAAACCTTTATTACAACCGAAAAGGATTTGTTAGCCTTAATGCAATGGTTGTAAGTGTACTTTAAAAAATACGTTTGCTTTCTATTCAGTCGTATCTGAGTAAAAGCATACATTTCTTAATTTAATTTTAGGTTTGTGATAACATAATGAAAATTAGATAGATATAGAACGCTACAATGTTGGTGAAAGAAATTGTTGGCTTTTAGGTAATACAGCAAAGTACTAAAATTCTTGTGAAAAATTAAAAAAATATATTCGTATAGGTGATGCTAGTTATCCCTTGAACCTTTTTTAACGACACCTTACAGGCCTACTATAGAAGAAAGTCCTAAAGCAATATTCAATAGCAGGCACGCAAAAGCGATAAATATCGAACGATTGGAGTGCTTAAAAATCGTTTCCATTGCCTCCTGGGTGCCCGTCCACTTCATTATAAACCGGCCAAAGAAACCAAAATTGTGAATGTTTGTACTGTTTTACACAACATTTACACAAGTTTTTTGTAGTTGCAATTCATTTTTATATATTCATATTCATTGAAATGCACATATATGTTTTTTATATACATACATATGCTTTATATACATTTTCAAAAAAAAAAATTAAAATCATTTGTTTAAATCAATTAAATTAACAGTAAAGGTACAAGTAAATTAAAAATGTTATTTACTCAACTAATATTTGTTCTTAAGAGCTTCCAATTTTTTTTTTCTTTATTTCCAACTTTATATTTTTTATTTTGATTTCTCTTTCATTGTCTCCGTTTCTGTTTCTAAATCAATTTCTTTTTTTTTTTTTTCTTCTACTTCTTATAGTTTTTTGCGGTACCGGCTGTTTGTTTTAAATAGTCTTTGATTTCGTTCATTGTTTTAGAAATTGCATTCAAAATCTCCTTTTGCATATACATAATTGTGCTTTTTAAAAACGTTCCTTTCGTTGGTCATTTGATATTCTTTTGTTTGAAGTAGGCTGTTCTAATATTTCTTTGGCATATGCGGAAGTTGATGGCACTTTCACTGCGCTAGGTATATTTTCATATGAAGTTTCATTATTTGATTGTTATATACCTTGGACACGTATACCTTTAGGATTAAAATGTTTCTCAAATTGAAGCAAGTTAGAAGCAGCTTCTTCCAACGGTGAGAGTGGTAATAATTTGCGCAGGCCTCCACCTGTTGCATTGAGCTCAGCTTTATTGTTCATTTACTTTTTTTTAAATTTATATTTAAAATTTTTCCAAACCTAAACATATGACTCATTTTAAATTTATGCTTTGAAGAACTTTTCACCCTTACCTTTCGCCAACTATCGCTGTATCTGATTGGTGGTCCAATAGATTTTAGCTTCATATTGCTTTCTTCCTATTCTTCTTTAAAATTATTACCACTTGGGCGCATATGATATCCTTTGGCTAAACTTGGTTTACTTTTAAGTTGTTGCATCAGCAATTCAAATTGTTTATTGGTAGTAATTTTAATTTTTTTTCATTTTAAATATTTTTTAAACACTTAACCGTGACAGTTGAAAATTTGCATTCAGTGGTTAAGAAAAAATTTTATCAACAAAATCAAAGCTAAACTAAAACAATGACGCCATTTTGTTACCTTTCATAATACCAAAACGTTATCGGTTTTTATCGAAAGTTGGCAATCTTGTCAACAGCAACGCCATGAGAGTGCCGCCGACATTCGCAATGATGATGATTAATTAGCTGTTTTCCCGTACTTTTAAAGTATTTAAAGTATTTTTAGCCCGAAATAAATTGTTAAAATTGTTTACTTGTTTTATGTCCATGGAAATATGTAGTTATCTATGTATGTATACATATATCTCATTAGTATGTTTTTTATACATAGATATATAAGTACATACATACATAAATAAAAAATTCAAGCATTTACCTGCATTTTTCAACATTCTTCAAAAAAGTTTTATTTCAACTCTAAAGAAAACTTGTTTGCTAACAATTTTTATTGTTTATTTTATGCAACAGCTGATTGATTTACAATCTTACCAAATCAGCCCGAAGAAAATGTGAGGGCTGCTTTGGGCAGAAAGAAGAAGAATATTATTCTCTCAAACTCTCTCTCACTTGCCCAAACTTTGTGTACGGGAACGCTTTTGGGCTCCCAAAGTAGAGTACGGGAACAAATCTATTGAAATATATGGGTTTTCAACAAGAAGTGTGTTTTTTAATTGTGGCAATACTAACAACATGATAGTTTTGACATTTACTTTTTTGACATATTCATAGTAGATACATTGGTAATTATTGCAATGAATCCAATTTCGTACAAAAATCGCATTAAAATAATTAAAATCCACTATAGTTCTGTTAAAGTTACAATTAGTCGTTAAATTTGAGTCGAAAGGCTCGATACAAAATGTGCGAACACTAACGTGTGTTCGATTGAGCCGTTCAACTGAAAACAAGCAGCCGTAAGCCATAGTGTTAAAGCAGATCCAAATTTGTTAATTCCTCGACGTTCTCAACAATTGCGGTTATTCTAATTGGGAATTGAAGCTGGTTTTTAATTTTTTCAAACGATGCTCTTTTTCACCTGTCAGGGTATTTTAATGAGCAAAATTGATGCATTTGGCCTTATTTTCAAAAATGCTGGAAAGGCGGCAACGGCGATTAGATCACGCTATCATGGGATTCTAACAATTCAATTTTGGCTCATTATTAACGACGCACACTGGGGATTTTTGTATGGAGGTGAGGAAAAAAATATATTTGCAAAAAAATATAGTGATTTTATCACAAATTTAGTTTTATTTATATAGTAATACACAAAAGTAATCAAAATAAAGACAGAGAAATGTCGATCGTTACTTGCAATGTAAAAAGCCATATCTAACAAAAAAATTTAAATGATTTTTTTTTAATTTTTAATTTATTATTTATTTTAAATCTATTTTTAATTTATTATTCTAAAAGAGCCTTAACTTCATCGCTTATAACACTATGCTTTTTCTGGCTAAATGAAAGCGTCAAACGTGAAATGATGGGGTCTGATGTTACCATCATTCGGTGCATAATATCTTTGTTCGTGGCAATTCGACTGAATGGAGTGTCTAAGACGATATTTTTTATAGTCTTTGTTACGACTTTCCTGAGCCTCTTCGGATGGTAGGCCTACAGGAAAAATACACTTTTCAATTATATCTTTTCCATGAATCAGAATTTTGTGAAGTGTAGGTGGCATATTGTACCACTCGTACAGTGCAACAAACTCTTTTGCCGTCTCCAAACAAAAATCACCAAATTTTTTTGTATCTACTACATCCATGATTGTTATAGCTTTGATAATTATTAAAAACCTATGGATTATGTTTTCAACTAGACCCGTTATTTCAGAAATCAAAACAGGATTAGCAAAGAATCTTCGTGACGTATTTCCTGAATTTGTCGTACCACAGCCTTGCTTAACAGTATCAACCTGTATTCCTATTTTCTCTTTAAGTTCACGCTTTATCAAAAAAATTGAATTGAAAAAAAATTAGCTTTTTAGGCAAAAAATATTTTTTTTCTTCATTCATTTATTTGTAACTTCGAAACTGTTGCTTATGTACCGAAACGTTATATAAACAGATGAAAGTACTTGTAATTCTTGATTTTTCTAAACTTGTTTAAGTAAAATCCGACTAGTGGTTCTTGAGTTATGTTAAACAAAAGGTCCTTATCAGAATTGAGTCGCGAATCAATCAGCTGAAAAATGTTCTGCTGTGCAATGCAACAAATTGAGAGGTGGCACCTGGTGGCACTTGAAATTGATTAAAAAGATAAAAACAGATATGAGTGATTAGTAGTGATTTCCAACTGTGGGAAAGTATGGCTAAAATTGCAGGTCCAAATGTTTAGAGAAAAAAGGGATTTTTTTTATGTGTTCCTAAAAATAAACAAACAAAAAAATTTAAGTCTCTGCAGACTTTATTTTTTAAATTGTTTAGCTCACATAATAAAATAATATTCGCTTTGAAATTCTTAGGTTTAAATTAAGTTGGTTCAGTAAAACATACAAGTACTGAGCTTGAGAAGGCTTTAAAAAAACTAGCAGTCAGATCGGAGTAATTAATTTTTGATTGTACCATTTAGTCTAAAATTTCATCATTGCATGAAGAGTATGTTGACAATATGACTTTTTTCTACGAAATCCCCAGTGTGCGACGTGGGTATCACTGACATGTGATTTCTACAGGACAGTGGTCATACTGCATATCGACAACCCCAGAAGAAACTTTTACCATCATGGTTGCAAGACGTAACTCTTTGAATGGAATAATATTTGTACTAATAATTAAAGGGATGCCAATCCGGTACCACTACTTGTAGTATCAGAAGTTGGGCACAACTGATATCGCGAAAGTTCTTAACTCCTAGTTTCAGATACTTTGCCTCCATTACCATATGGAGGGAAAGTAAATATCAAAATAGGGAATAAAGCCTTGACTATGCGAAACTAAATGAAAAAAACTGTGGGCTTAGTGTATTTGGACCACTATTGGAATTAAATTCGTACATAAACCGTATCGGTAAAGATATTTTCCTCCACATACATAGATATCACTATAAAAAACTAGAACTTTAATATATATTTAAAACATGATAATATTTCTATTAACAATATTTTTCTTTATGTGGGCTGAAAACAGTAATATAGGACAAAGGAAAGAAAAATAAAATTTAATAAGCAAAATATTTCTCAATACACTCATGATTTAATTAATGGGCCAGTTCACATTGGATTAATATTTGTTTCGCACAACTTTAGTTCTTTCCAAAACACACTATACTAATTATTTTAGCACAAAATTCTTTACGTATACACATCTTTGTGTGTATTATGCCTTGTTTCCACGGCACCTGCTTCGCTCTCTATTCTTGCTTCACACCCCAATCATAAGCGAATCAACCTGCTTCGCCATACAAAATTTTGAGAGCGAAGCTGGTAGATTCATATTGAAGCTAGTTGCGAAGCAAGGAAAAATCCTCTCTTCTCTAATTTTTATCGTAAGTTTATCTGCACTAGTTATCAAAATTAAACGTTTTTGTAAACAAAGAAAAATTACAAACAAAACAAAGTTAACAGTGAAAACTTAAAAAATATAATTGTTTTGTGGGTGTGTTAATTAATTTTAATTTTATAAAATAAAAAAAAAAATGGATAGGAAAAAAATTATACTTAATGCTATCGCAGCAAGAGGATATCTTCTGTTGTTTTTCAACTGTTGTTGTTGTTTTTAAACTTATGTTTTTCTGTTTAATAACAACTGCCAAATCGAAGCAGATAAATGAGTCGTGTACACAGCATGATTCACAAACTTGCTTCAGAGAGCGAAACACGAGATTCAAATTGTCGTGGAAACAGGCTATTAGTGTTTTTTATTCATTTCATGTTTGTTTTTCGTTCGGTATACACCACAGCATTACAAAATAAATACGGCTGTAAGTGATGATGAAATGTTTGTTTCTAATTTTATTTTATGTAAAATTATTTTTATTCTTAATCGACCTTTTTTATTTTAATTAAATAAAAAAAAAAATTTCAATTTGTTAATAATTTTTATTATTAAAAATTAATTTTTCCTGAAGAATCTTTCCATAGGAAAGCGAAATATTGAAAAATATGTACATATATCGTTAAAATTTAATTAAAAAGACGTTTAAAAGATTAACACATATTTAATTTTCTGTAAAATATAAAAATATTATAACAAAGACTTGAATTCAATAATAAAAAAGATAAAATAGTAAAAAAGATAAAAATAAATAGCATAAAATCTATTTATCTACTTTTGAATTCATATTCATATTTACACCACAATAGCCAACTGAAGACTAAAAATCGCTCTGCAAAAAAAAAAAAACACACAAGACCTGTGTTTTCATAAATGCATGTGTATTAGTTTTGTTTTCGTTGTGCGGCGTTGAAGCTGGTAGAAAAATTGTGGCAACCAAAAACTACCCCCCTCACCGAAAATGCCAACAAACTGTCATGTTAGACAAGCACAACTAATCCAATGTGAACTGGCTCAATGAATTTTTCACGATAATTTTTCTAAACCTTAACAACAAGCTATTTTTTATATATGTATGTAGTGTCTCATCTTTTGTTTACATATGTTTCATTTAATAGCCTGTTTCCACGACAGTTTGAATCTCGTGCTTCGCTCTCTGAAGCAAGTTTGTGAATCATGCTGTTTACACGACTCATTTATCTGCTTCGATTTGGCTATTGTTATTAAACAGAAAAACATAAGTTGAAAAACAACAACAACAGTTGAAAAACAACAGAAGATATCATTCTTGCCGCGATAGCATTAAGTATAATTTTTTTTCCTATCCATTTTTTTTTTAATTTTATAAAATTAAAATTAATTAATTAAGTTTTAACTTTATTTTGTTTGTAAATTTTCTTTGTTTACAAAAACGTTTAATTTTGATAACTAGTGCAGATAAACTTACGATAAAAATTAGGGAAGAGAGGATTTTTACTTGGTTCGCAACTAGCTTCAATATGAATCTACCAGCTTCGCTCTCAAAATTTTGTATGGCGAAGCAGGTTGATTCGCTTATGATTGGGGTGTGAAGCAAGAATAGAGAGCGAAACAGGTGCCGTGGAAACACCATATAATTAACCACGAAAACACGTTTTTTCGTCTCAAATTAAAATTTGTGTGCCACATGTCACACAGCCAATGAAACGGTCAATTTATTGCAAACCAAATATTCCGATCGCGTAATTTCACGATACTCAGCAGTTAAGTGGCTAGCCATATCGTGTGATTTAACACCACTGGATTATTTTTTGTGGGGCTATGTTAAGGATAGAGACTATACGGTGCCAATCGAAGCGATTTCTGCCTTAAAACTCAAAATCTATTTTGCTAAAAAGTGATTAAAAATTTAGATGAGAGAGTCGAAATCTGTCAGCGTGGTCGTGGTGGATATTTGCGAGATATCATTTTTTATTCATAATTGCCGAACTTTTCTCTTCGTAATACAATAAAAATTAGAATCATATTATTCTAAATTTCTTGTTTTATTTTGCTTTAGAAACAAACTTCTTGTTAAAAAATCCTTTATAATTATATATCCTTTATAATTATTATATAAAAAAACAAACAAACAGCGATTTTGTATCTATTATTATTTTTCCATGTTTAAATGCTAGAAGATATACTTACGTGGCTCTACTGACGCTACCAGCTTCTCAAGTACTCACGTACATTTTTTGCTAACTCGGGAAAAGTGTTCACACATATTATTCTGTTAAGGATGCTTATATGGCAGCACTGTCCCTACCAACTTCTCGAGTGCTCCCTCATCTACAACTCTAAAAATAAGTATGTACTAATTTTATTGCCTGTTTCCACGACAGTTTGAATCTCGTGCTTCGCTCTCTGAAGCAAGTTTGTGAATCATGCTGTTTACACGACTCATTTATCTGCTTCGATTTGGCAGTTGTTATTAAACAGAAAAACATAAGATGAAAAACAACAACAACAGTTGAAAAACAACAAAAGATATCCTTCTTGCCGCGATAGCATTAAGTATAATTTTTTTTCCTATCCATTTTTTTTTTAATTTTATAAAATTTAAATTAATTAACACACCCACAAAACAATTATATTTTTTAAGTTTTCACTTTTAACTTTGTTTTGTTTGTAAATTTTCTTTGTTTACAAAAACGTTTAATTTTGATAACTAGTGCAGATAAACTTACGATAAAAATTAGAGAAGAGAAGTATTTTCCTTGCTTCGCAACTAGCTTCAATATGAATCTACCAGCTTCGCTCTCAAAATTTTGTATGGCGAAGCAGGTTGATTCGCTTATGATTGGGGTGTGAAGCAAGAATAGAGAGCGAAGCAGGTGCCGTGGAAACAAGCTATTATTCATGTTTTTTAATATACTTATACTAAGTTATCAAGCGGAAAGATTTGATTGTTTGTTTGTTTGTTTCGAAAAGTTTCCGACACTACTGCACAATTTGAAAAATTCTTTTGCCATTGGGAAGACACACTATATATATATATATATTATATTTTTTGACCACACCCACTTCCCCGCCCACTTTTATTATTTTATGTAAAATGAAGAACGTCTGAAACGATTTGTTTAATAGCCTATTGGGAAGCTACACTTCTCCCGGGTAACACAGGCTATATTTTTTTGACCATACCCACTTTCCCGTCCACCTTTTTTTAGTTTATGTAAAATGGAGAACGGCTGGAACGATTTGTTTAATTTTTATTTTAAGTGTTCGTCATAACCTGTATTAGATTTTTACGAATAGGAAAATCTATCCCGCCCACTTTTAAGCCCTTTTTCCAAGCTAACCAAAATGGAAAACAGGGTTAATTATTCAATTTGGATATTCCATTCAAATGATATCACAAGTAGCAGCGTACGGCAGTAAAATTTCCTTTTTGTGACTGCCCTTCCAGGCTCACATCATATTAAATTAATTTTTTATATCAGTACCTGTAAAATACTTTTTTTTTATTATTTTTTTTCTCAAATTCTTCACAAAAGTTGGAATGAGTGAATTAATTGTTAAGAAAATTTTTAAATAAAATTATTCAGTAATTTTACTTTTATTTTTATTCGACCTTTTTTTTAAATTTAATTAAATATGAAATAATCTTTTAACGGTCTTTTAAATAATTTAACGATTTTATTTTTCTCAATATTTCGCTTTCCTGTGGAAAGCTTCTTCAGGAAATTATTTTTTATATTTAACAAAAACAAAAAATTATAACAATTTGAAAAGAAAAAATTTTTGAAAACATTTGACAAAACATATAAAATAATTTTCTTCATACATACAAACATACAAAAATTAAAATTTCAAATATTTAAACATACAAAAACAAAGAAACGGAAATTAAATAACAAATTTTTCCTATGAAATAATTATAAGTTAAGCAAATAATTCAGTATAGAGGCGGTTTGGATTCCTTTATCGCTTTAAAATGCCCAAAAGATTAAGATTTCAACTTTCAAGAAATACTTCCCTGGCGAGGGGAATAAAGCTTCATTGTAACGGACAATCTTTATTAGAAACTGAAAATCGTCTTGCCAGTCAGAGACATCGCGCATCGCAGTCGCGTGCCATAGTATCAAGTATCAAACGTCCGCAGCGGGTTGTTGAGCAACATTTGAGAATCTCTCAAGCCCACGCGCGAGAGTCAAGGAAGGAGCGTTTGCAGCGGCTTGCAGAACAAAATTGGAGAACTTTTCAAATACGCGCCCGAGAGTCGAATATTCAAGGGTTGCAGCGCCTTGGTAAACAAAATTTCAGAACATATAATCTCCCACTATGGAATCAAGCTCTGATCGTTCCAAACGCCTTCAAGAACAGAGAGGAAGACAACAGAACTCAACGCTTAGAGTTCGTAATCAGGTTTACCTCATAGCAACAGATCGGATTTTAGATACGATCCACATATTGATTATACTCAACAGTCTTTCCTCCAAATCGGTGCCATGAATAAGATCTATTCTAAGTGTTCTGCCACGGCGCGCTGAACCTAATGGCATTGCTGTGGTTCTGGAAATGTTAGGCATTTACAGGAGCCACCGCAGCTAATAAAATATCTTTTGACAAACAAAAGTGCACTATCAAGACACTTCCTAACAAACATACGTAGGTACAATACCCTTTTCCAAATGACTTCGTTTGGCGCGAAAGAAATTTCATGCCAACTTTTAAAATAGAGGGGCAAGTATCTTATAGGTAGTATTTTACCACCACCGGGCAAAAATCCACAATACTTGCAGATATATTTTATTTCCGACGCAGATCTACTATCGTTGCGCACAAGCATGGCTCCAACGCTACAAATTGATTTAATTAACACACTGCAGACCGCACTGAATACCCGCAATGTATACATACAAAGTTTTAAACAAAACTTAGAACGTAATTATTCCGATAATTTAAAACTAATTATTCATTCCGATCGCACACAGCTCATCCAGGTAGCTCCAGCTGTAAACGAGGTTTACATACCTACATAGTTACAACAGGATTACGATGAGGAATAATTTTATTTATTTTATCAGAAGTTCTATTTTTTGTATCATTCTTTTGAGCATTTTTTCATAGAAGATTATCTCCTTCAATTGAACTAGGAACTATTTGACCACCAATAGGAATTACTCCTTGTTGTCGTTTTTGTTGACGAAGATAACGGTCCCAGGGATATAGTGCTGCACAGCAGAGACGGCCAACTTAAAAGGGTCTCTGAGTTACACCGATTATATGATCCACTACAGTATCCCTTAATGTTCGTAATGGGAAAAGACGGTTATTATTTGACCATTCCTCAGCAAGGCACAGCATATAACAAAACTGTGACATGTATGCAACTAACTGTTTTAATCTATTACATTATTAAAGAGATTTATTTAGTTAATATATTGTCGATATAATAGCAAAAATGATATCAGAATGATTACATTATATTTATCGTAATAAACAGAGACTGAGGGTTGATGAATACATTCGTCTGAGAGACGCTTTAAATCAAGATACCTATATTGATCCATCAAATATCGGCCAACCCGTAATCTTACCATCTTCGCTCACAGGTTCTTCGCGTTGTCTGCATAAAAAAACCGAAGATGGAATTACCTATATCCGCAACTATGACAGACCAGACTTATTTGCCACTTTTACGTATAACCCCAAATGGCCTGAAATTAAAGCGGAACTATTATCTGGACAGCAATGAAGAAATTCATAAAATTATTCATCAAAGATGAAATACATGGTTACATGGCAAGTGTGGAAATTCTACCAGACGAAATTGATAGCGTTATAGTTGCGGAGCTGCAGAAAAACGATCCGATATTATTTGATATTGTAACTAAAAATATGGACCATACGCAGAGAAAAACCTAACAGCACCATGTATGAAAAATGGTATATGTACAAAAACATACCCCCACCATTTCATCAATGATATCCATACCGAAGAGGACGGATATCCAGTTTATCGCCGCCGTGATCGCATGAATGGAGGACAGAGTGCTACACTAAATATCAGGGGCAAGAGTTTCAATATAGATGGATTGTCCCTTATTATCCACTATTGTGTAGGACGTTTAACGCTCACATAAATGTAGAGTACTGCCACTCAGTGCAGGCCATCAAATACATTTGTAAATACATCAACAAAGGATCTGACCAATTAGAAATCCAAATGATGAAGTGGAAAACTACGTGAATGGACGGTACAGAAGTACATCTGAACCTGTCTGGTGAATATTATAACTTCCGATCCATGAGCGACATCCTACAGTCTTGCAGTTAGCTGTCCACTTAGAAAATGGCCAAAGGGTGTATTTTACCGCAGAAACGGCCTAATAAGGTGCCAAAACCCACGTAAGACTACTTTGCTGGCTTTCTTTGAGCTCTGCAATGAAGATGAATTCACCAACATACTCCTATATCACGAAGTTCCGTAGTATTACATATGATCCACTAACAAATTTATAAGAAGGAGGCGTGGTGAGAACGTAGTTGGCCCCCCAGGCACAAAAAAGATGCCGTTTTAGAAAGAGTCTATGGTACATCCTTCTTAATCAGAGTGTTTTTATCTTACACTGTTGCTTCATCACGTACACGGTCCAACCTCATTCGAGCACTTAAAAACCGTTGATGGAGTTCTCAAAGAGACCTATCAAGCAGCTTGCCATCACAGAGGCGACGACCATTGCGAACATCTCTTTCGCAATACCCACAACTTAGATAGTTGTTTACGGTAATACTTTTATTTTGTCAGCCACCGGAACCATTAAAATTATGGGACATTTTCAAAGATAATTTATGTGAAGATATCGGACATAGAATCAGAGAGCAAAATGAAGACATAATGAAGAAATTTATAATGAAGGTTTGATACAAGTAGAAAATAAGTTATTGCTATTACATTATAAAAGTCTAACCGATTTCAGATTATTTTCTCCAATTCAGAGGGAAAACAGTGCTACAAATACAATGACACATTACTATAATGCAAATAGTACGACCCTTTATCTTAATGAAAACCTGCCAAAATTCTTCCCAGAAAAATTTTCTAGTTGTTTGTATTGGTTGACCAATTCAGAGTTTTATGTTGTTGATTTCATAAGCTTTAGCTAATCAGGCATAATGTATTTTGTGTCAATAAAAAAACATTTTTTATCTCACTTTTACCCAACGTCTCGTCAATTTTTTGCTGACTTCCTCAAGGGCTTCGTCTATTTAAAAATTAAAATCTTATATTATTACAATTAAATACACCAAAATAAATTGCTCACAATATACTATTAATCACATTTATATTCTGACAAACACAACTTAAATTAAATATGAACGTTTAATTGTTCGCTATTGCAACACTGTAGTTAGTGTTTATGTTGTCTGTGTCTTCTTTTAGGTTCATAGTGTTGTCGATGTTCTGTTGAATGCGTAGAAATATTTTCTTTTTGGATGCGTCAGGTGGCACTGGAAAGACGTTCCTTGCAAGTGAAGATATCGATAGCAGTTGCTGCCCATCTCTTAAAAGATGGGAAAACTGCTCATTCCACTTTTAAACTTCCACTATCTGTAAATCTAGAACAGCAATCTACATGCTCTATCCGCAAAAATGGGCCTCTTGGTACATTATTGCAAGACGCCTCATTAATTATATATAATGAGCGCACCATGAGCCATAGAGCACATATAGAAGCCGTTGATAGAACGCTGAAAGATTTTAGAAACTCCTCTGCTCTCGGGCGGGATTACTTTTATATTTGCTAGAGATTATCGACAGACTCTTCCCGTCATTAACAGAGGTACTTCAAAGCACGCTTGAAATCGTCTCTCTTATTGACCTCAATCGAAGATTTAAAATTACGGACGAATATGCGAACACATCTTTATGGAATTACAGATAGCATTTCCCACAACAACTGTTAAAACTTGGGGAAGGAATTTTGCCCACTCCAAATTTTAGTAGAAACCATGACATTATTCTGGATTTGTCTCTAAGCCAAATAGTCCACAATTTAGAAACCTTAATAGATGCAGTATACCCTGAAATCAAGAATTTGCACGAAAATGACTTTCGCTATTCGTGCTCTAGGGCAATAGTGTCAACTAGGATTCTGTCAATGAAATAAACAATCTTATTCAAAAAGTCTCCGGCCAAATAAAAAATTACAATTCGATCAACACCGTGAGTAACATCTAAGACGCAATTCACACACAAGAATTTTTCAATTCATTAAACCCTTCTGGACTGCCACCACATGAATTAACTTTGAAAAATTGAGTTGAGATAATGCTTTTGAGAAATTTAAGCCCTCCCAGCGTGTGCAATGGGATGAGAGTGCTTATCAATGACCTGATGCACAATTAAATTGTAGCGACCAGTATCACCGGCCCAGGAGCTGGTCAACTTGGTTATATACCAAGGATATCGATGATTCCAAGTGACCTCGCAATCCCATTTAAACGGCTTCAATTTCCGGTAAAAGTATCTTTCGCGTTAACTATTACCAAGTCCCAAGGCCAAATCTTCGAATTAGTAGGGATTAACCAACAAAAAAAATGCTTTACACATTGACAATTGTATGTTGGTCTTTCGAGAGTCGGATCTCCTGAAAATCAATTCATTTTGCAGACACAAAATAAAGCAACTTCCAACATCGTCTATAGCGAAACTCTGAGATAATACATTCAATGGCTTTTGCTTTTTAGATAACTTTTTACAAAAAAGATATTTACGTACATATATGTGCAAACATATGTACATATTTATGTATATACCATGTCAATAAAAATAAAATAATCGAATATTAAAAAAAATACGATTTTGTTTGTATTTGTTTGTATATGAAAAAGTATATTCTTACAAATAAAAATAAAAAATTTATATGTATACTGAAAACCAAGAAAAAAGAATCAACAGGAAAAATTCATTAAAATAATATCCAAATTTTCTTTAGTAACCAGTGTGTTGAAATTTAAAATTTTTAACATTTTTGTTAAATACCCGTGCAACGCCCAGCTTTGCCGCTAGTATATTATAAAGATATTTTGATTTGCTAAATAAATTATTATTTTTCATTTTTTTTATTAAAATATTTTTGTATTTTTATGTTTTTTAATATTTTCCTTTCAATTTGAAAATTAACAATAATTTGATTATTAAATATTTTAGTTTTAAGATTAGAATACTTTTCATACAATTGAGGTTTTACAGTAACCAAGAAAATTAAATAGATTTAAGATAAAAATGAAATATTGCTAACATATTACTTATACATAGATATTTGTGGTGAATGATAGTTGTAACTCGAGCTACTCAACTTTGGGGCCATACCCAGAATTGCTTCTTTACCCTAGGGGGCGATCACCCGCAACTTCACGCAGAAGTACCTCTGCTTGGCCTCTCTGAAGTTTCATTCATTTCATTTCTTGAGTAGTTCATGAGCTATTATGCTCTGAATCATTTCCAAAATAAAACGTTTTCAAACCACTGTGAAACGTAACAATATATAAAAATCGCCCACTGCTCAGTGAAAATCGTATTCTAGGGAACCATACCTCTAAAACGAATTCTGATGTTCCAAGTTTTGAGTCAAACTTTTATTTTGGGTCAAATTTTTAAAAATCCGTCTTTGACCCATATGGAGTGCCTCAATCGAGTCCAAATGTATGACCGACCCTCACTAACTTTGGAGTGCTGATCAACCCATGCCAGGGGCACACCCCCTGGAATTCCCCTGAGGAGGTTCCCCATTCAAACATTTAAATAAAATCAATGTTTTTTCTTTATTTTTATATGTTTATTTTTAATAATATTTATGTATATATTTTTAATAAGTCAGAACAAATATAAATGAAAAAATTAATTTAACTTAGTTATAGAAAAGAAACTAAAAAAAATTATTGTTTGAAGTCTTTTTTACTTTCAAGTCTGGGCAATTTCGCACCGCTCTCTAATGTGGTCGCCATTACAGCCTCTACATTTTCCGGAATCAGTCGTTTGGAAACGTTACCTAGCAATTGAACGTGTCGTTCCGTTCCTTGTATGTGATGGAATTTGTGGATCATTAAACGTTGGAGCATCTTTATTTAAATATTCTTTCAATGCATCGTACGGAATGCTTCGCGTGAATGGTGGTTCAAATACGTTATTGATGTCATTCATATTGATCATTTCCGTGTAACTTGTGCAATTAAAGTTTATATCCGGTTTTTTATAAGCTCTAAGTTGCGTTGGGTCGTCAACATCGGTTCGATAGCGTAGAATTATCTTGAAAGCACAGTCTCGCTTTTCTTTGCTATCATCAAACAACATTGATACCAATATATTTTCCGAATGCGCGTAATATGAATTATCTGTAATTACTTGATTGCCATTTTTGCGTAAACGAGGTTTTAGAAATCGTGAACAAGTAATGAACTTGAAAAATAATGCACTACCGTACACGACAGAGCTGTAGCACTTGATACTGAAGTACATTGGCACATAACATTTAATTATAAATTCAACCAGCATTCTTAAATTTGCGTCTGGATTTTCCGTTGTCATATATAATCGTAATAATCTAGCGGCCTTGGTGAGCCAGCGAGAATGTACAATTTTCCCTGGTTTGATGTTAGCCAGATCCAGCGAAACCACGCCGCTAGAAATTGCATGGGCCATATCGTATAGGTACTTCGAATCGAAGGAAAATTCAATTTTTTCTGCAGCAGGGGGCATGTTTTTCAACTCAATTTTCTGGAAGCTGTCCATCACCTGAAAATATATAATAATAAAATAATTAAAAACGGTTGACAATTATAATAAATGCGTGATAGCAATAACTTACCGGAAGAGTTTTACAAGTTTCGATTTGACGGCTCAGTTTTCCGGTTGCCAATCTTGGTCCAGTGCTGGTTGATTTATCCAAAGCTTCAAACAAATGCCGCAACGGTAGTTCGTTGAAGTGTAGAAGGCAAACGAACCAATGCAATAGTCTTTTTAACAGCAATTCGAATCGTCGTATAATTCCACCGTGTGTTGGCCCACCGTCAGTGAATATTCCAATTAATGCATCCAGTGATTTTTTTTATCGTTGAAAAAATCATTTAATTTGGTTGTTTTGTATTCGGCGGTTTCATGTTCCAGTCTTACGTAACCAATAAGTTCAGAATTGGGTTCTCTCAAAATAACAAGATGAGGTTCTTTTACCATCCAATATGATACATCTCATCAATTTTAGCTCTCGTTAAAGTATCATCCTTTCTGCCATCGAATGAAAACGCTAACAAATTGGTAGCATCTAACCGTTTGCGACACACTTTTTGTTTGCGTTTCTCTTTTTCTCTGCGAACTTTCGATGTATCCATGATGAGAGGTTTGTCTTTCTCTTCAAAATCCTGTAAAAGAGCTGTTGCCAATGCTGATGCTACTCTATCAGGCACACCAAATCTGTCACATATCAAGGCAAAGTTAAAGCAATAGTATCTTTCTGTGTATTGTGATCTTTTTGTGTATTGTGATCTTTAGCCTCTATCCATATCTTCTTGAACCGATGGCGGTGCGTATGTTGAGTCATCGGGATATTGGTTTGTTGGCATTGATGACATAGACGTTGCTCCCGGCTTCTTCTATTTCCATCAGAAATGCATCCACTGTAAGTCTTTTCTGATGTTGATATGATGACATGTTGGCATTGATGACATAGACGTTGCTCCTGGCTCTTCTATTTCTATCACAAATGCATCCACTGTAAGTCTTTTCTGATTATATTGATCGTGCAGAAAATCTTTGAGGCGTTCTGGAACCAAGTAGCATGCACATGGAGCTGCCTTCAAATCGCATTTGCATGTTCCAATGTAAAAAATTGTTGGGTTAGGTTTTTTCTCTTGGTTTGGTCTTGATACTTCTCAAGTAATCTATTCAATTTATTAAATACACTTTTTTTCTGCATTATTTCCATACCAAACTTTTCCCAAATTCCAACCAACTTATTTTGTACTTGAATAGTGAATGATGTATAGGAAAACTTTTTTTGTTCTGTTTTAGCACTTTCGCTTAAGTAAAAATAATATCTCAAGATATCCAGATGGGTTGCTAAATTAAGATCAGACACACCAAAAACAGTAATATCATGCCTGGGTATATGACTCATTGGGTTTTCGATAGTTCTTGATATTGGTGTTGCTTCATCTTGCTTTTGTAGAGGATGGTGGATTCATTGTAAACTTTCTGATTTGGAATGGTCACTTCTTATTTTTTTAAATTAATTTTTTATCTGAAATAAGCACACTTCGAGTTCTTCACAACGACTTAATCCATTCACAAAAACTGTTGCGTTATATATGGTCTACAAGACGAGGTAATAATAATAAAATGGTAATTTCAATTCTACCTGTAACCGATATTGTTGTCGAAACTGCATGTAAATTAAATGTTAGTGAGGGTCGGTCATACATTTGGACTCGATTTGGGCACTCTAAATGGGTCAAAGACGGATTTTTCAAAATTTGACCCAAAATAAAAGTTTGACTCAAGACTTGGAACATCAGAATTCGTTTTAGAGGTATGGTTCCTTGGGCAAACTTTCTTATTTTGATCCCTAGAATACGATTTTCACTGAGCAGTGGGCGATTTTTTTGCCTCCCCACAAATCGACGTGGCCTAATATATATATATATATATATATATATATATATATATATATATATATATATATATATATATTCTAAAACTAATTTAACTTTTGACTACCTCTCATGTGTTCCCTGGATTTTTTTATTTTCAGTCACCAATAATAATAACAACAATAAGATATTCCTTACAGTGGTTGGACTCTCATAATTGGTTGCTTTTATTTCTCTCTTTCTTTAAACGTCATTAGCACTTAATCAAAGTCTGTACTTGTAAGTCGAAAATTCATAACTATTTATTACATTCATATAGAAAAGTTGTTACATTTTCATAACATTCAAACACATTCGATGATCCTATTATATATATATATATATATATATATATATATATATATATATATATATATATATATATATATATATATATATATATATATTTATATTATATATATATATATATATATATTTATTTATATTTTATTTATTTTATAAAAGTGGTTTAAAAGAAGAGATAAAACCTAACTGGCTTCGATTCTCTTTCCGACTCCATATCGAAGATTTTCGTAAGCTGTCCGAACAGTGAAATTGTTTTTGCTGGTGATTTCAATGTCCATAACTGTTTTTGGCTTCGCCATTCGAGCTATACAATTACAGAAGGCTAATATGTCGAGTTATGTGTTGCGCACAACCACCTTATGCAATTAGTGAATGAATATTTCATAATAATAATCAGAATATAAATAAGTAAACCACGTCAAAAATACTAAGTTAAGGTCGGCCAAAAACTAAAAAGAAATTTTTTCTAGCCCGATTTTCTTCCTAACTAAAAGAGGTAACTTAGATATTCTCAAGGTCTACTTAAGTTCAAAAACTCATAATATACGAATAATAAATAAACTTTTTATGATATTTCCTAAAAAATTTTATGCCCGATAATCTTACCTCTACTTAGAACAAAGAGTGAATTATCCTGTTCCACTGGGCATGCTGGTTATGTGTTCTGGACCAGGAGTTGGATAGTCCAACAAGAAGGATTGGCGGCCCTGTTGCGAGATTGCAACTAGGAATCACCTGCAAGCATCATATCACTCAAGTGGTTTGATCCACCATCGGGTTATGGCATGCACAGCTAGGTACATCGTATCATGCATTTCGGAGAGAGCAAGGTGATGGCTCTACATATTTACAATGCGTTTGATAGAGTGTGGCATGATGCACTTCTGTCGAAACTTGTTTCATTTGGTGTCGGTGATAATTTCTCCAAATTTATATCGAGTTTTCTCACTATAAGAGTTGTTATAAATGGGATTTCATCACACGAGTTTAAGATTAATTCAGGGGTACCTTAGGACTGCGTTCTTTCTCCTACCCTAATTCTTACTGATCTAAATAACCTTCTTTGTAGAACTTTCAACCCTGTATACTCTTTCTCTGAAAACAGCACCATTTGTCATTCGTATTCATTTAGTGATAGACCGGACCAGTTGGACGCGGGTTCCAAAAGGCGGAACATAAATGATACGCTCAATGACGATCTCGCAACAATCTCGGAATGGGGTTATGTGAATCTTAATGCCCGTAAGATATAATGTTGCATGCTTAAGCATAGGTCTGTGCTCGGAAGTGGTGCAGCAGCTGCTACTATGTGTGATATAAATGTTACGTGTGATATTCGATGAACTAAACAGATTTTTCAGGTGTCGAAAGAAGCCTTCAAGGTCCTTGATTTTCTAAAACGTACTATTTATACCAACTATATCCGGAATACAACTCTCATGTATGGGCCGGCGCTCCAAAGTCTATTTTGTTGTTGCTGGACCGCGTACAGGAGAGGATTAAGAGGCTCATTGGAGATAGTAGGGCATCCAACTATGTTGTATTTTAGTATTTTATCACTACTAGAATGCTGTAACCAAATTAGGGAACTTGTACCCGAAACTCGTAAGGTTTTTGCGTTTAACTCAATTTTTGTTGAGAGCACTTGCGTTTGTGGTTGATTGGCCACTACGCATTACGGGGAATTCGTTTTTTAACATAACAGTCTATATGTGAATAAACTCTCTCCAGAAGTCTTTCCTGTCACTTTCAATGTAGGAAAGTTCAAATTGAATGTCCACAAACACTACTCCCTCTTTCCTTCTCATCACAACCTGATTTCCTAGTTCTGGCACAATGCATTGCTCGTGTAAGGGTCATCCCCTGAGTGCTGGTCCGAAACAAAAATATATATATAGTTTTCAAAATATTTCATAGTATTGTTAAAGATGTGTCTTGCTTAAGTTTTAAAAGAAAATAATTAAGAAATAAAGTAAACTTCTGTGTATGCTGTTTACTAACTGCGTGGCTTGCTAAAACATATGCACGCAAGACAACAAGAAATTTCTAGTTACAAACTGCGTGCAAAACAATAACAATTAAGCATACTGTTCGATAACTGCTTAGTTGGCTAAGAAAACTTATGCACGCAAGACAACAACAAATTTCTGTTTACTAACTGCGTATAAATTTTATACATGCAAGACAACAACAATTCGGTATGCTGTTTGCTAACTGCGTCGTTTTCTAAGAAAACTAATATACACAAGACAACAACAAGGAAGAAACTTTATCAGTATAAAAACAAAAATACACACAGCTATACAGGCGCCTATACATTGAATAAACAAAATATAACAACAAAATGTGATACAAAGGGAGTAGAAGATTCTTAATTTTTCTAGACTTTTACTGGAAAAATATAAAAGGCAGCGTGTGAGTGGATAGTGAGTTAGTTAAAAAATAAACCTCGTGAAGTAAAGACGTGTATCTTAAGTAAATTGTTCTGTTGTGTCAACTTTGGTTAGGTAAAGAAAATAAAAACTTTAATTAATTTAAAAACTCTAAAATCTGCTGTTATTTATTTTGCAATAAAGAACTTACAACAAAACGTTTATAAAAGGTATAAAGAACAGCATTTTTAACTACATATACCAGATACAAAATAAAATAACTTTATAGTTTAAATAGTTTGAATTACGTTTAATGTTAGCATGTTAGATTTTTCCTAAATGTGGCTACAATACTATGAGGAGTACAGTACACTAAAATAAGCTAATTCATAGACCTTAAGGTACATAAATTGAAACTTTGCAATCAATACGAGTCGTTCTGTAATTATGTTTATAAATATTTAGTACAAATGACTTTATAGTCCTGTATCATGTGCTAAAAGTTCCATGCTATAATGAAGATAAATATGACATGTATACACACACATTCCATTTAATTCCGAAAACTAAGCATAAATATAGAACCAGCTTAGATTCAAAATAAATTTACATATGCTTAGTTTAGCCTAGTTACTAAAACTGAATTGAATTTTACCTACGATATGCAGAATAAACTGAACGGAATTGTTCTACAAATTCAATATATTAAGACTTACATTCTCATATATTCAAATCAACTCGGTTTGATTTAAGGTATTCTCTTTTATCTATTTTCAACTGGAATAAGCTATTCACAAACCTTAAGCAATATAAATTGAACATTTTCAACCAATATTAGTCGTTCTGTAACTATTATCATAAATATTTAGTACAAACGACTTCAGTAGGCATTCAAACCTTTATAGTACTGTACCTTGTGTTATGAATTCTAAGTTTTCTAAAGATAAATCCAAGGCGAAGATGTACTTAATAAAACAAGTGTATACACATTCCATTTAATTTGGAAAACTAAGAATAAATAGGGAACCAGTTTAGCTTCCAAAAAAATTTAAATATGCTAAAATTAGTCTAATTACTAAAAGTGAAGAGCGAAATTAATTTTAACTACGATATGCAGAATAAATTGAATTGATCTGCAAATTTAAGACATTAAGAGTTATATTCTCATATATTTAGTAGAAGAGAACGAACGTGCATTAATTTATACGCAACAGATTTAAGCTATTTTATGTTTTTTTTTTTTAAATATATAAAGAAACTGTAAATAAAAATGAATTGTATGTATTTTCTACTTAAGTTTTGTATGATTCAGTAATCTACGTTAACTGTGCTAGATTCTTCTAAACATATTCAAAAAAATTAAATGTGTTATTATGTATCCATTGATGAGAATAAACTGCACGGAATTGTTCTACAAATTAAAAATATTAAGACTTACATTCTCATATAATTAAATCAACGCGGTTTTTACGCAACATATTTAAAGGTATTCGGCTGTATGCATAAAATACGCTTACTTGAGCTTTAAAGTGCACGTTAGCTAACAAACACTTTATATGGTGTTTCCACGGCACCTGCTTCGCTCTCTATTCTTGCTTCACACCTCAATCATAAGCGAATCAACCTGCTTCGCCATACAAAATTTTGAGAGCGAAGCTGGTAGATTCATATTGAAGCTAGTTGCGAAGCAAGTAAAAATCCTCTCTTCCCTAATTTTTATCGTAAGTTTATCTGCACTAGTTATCAAAATTAAACGTTTTTGTAAACAAAGAAAATTTACAAACAAAATAAAGTTAAAACTTAATTAATTAATTTTAATTTTATAAAATTAAAAAAAAAAAATGGATAGGAAAAAAAATTATACTTAATGCTATCGCGGCAAGAAGGATATCTTCTGTTGTTTTTCAACTGTTGTTGTTGTTTTTCAACTTATGTTTTTCTGTTTAATAACAACAGCCAAATCGAAGCAGATAAATGAGTCGTGTAAACAGCATGATTCACAAACTTGCTTCAGAGAGCGAAGCACGAGATTCAAACTGTCGTGGAAACAGGCTATTAAGGCTAACAGACGTTTGTTAAAAAATGGTATTCATAAACAGTACTTTAGCTAATGTATGCTTTAGTAAAATTAGTATTTTGATTCTGGCAATGCCACTATTTTCAGTTGTCATGTTGTAGTTAACGATGTATAAAAATGAATATATTTATCCGGATATTTAGATCCATAAAAAATGTTTTTATTGTTTTCAGCAAAATCAACATATTTTTTTTGTTTTTTTATCAATCTTTTTAATAAAAAGCAAAGAACCCAAAAAAGGTCAATTTGCAAGGCTTACGAAGAACTTCCAAAGAATTTGCTCATATTAAAAAAATAATTATTCGAATAACGAGCTTTGTTTTGATTATATGTACATCAATAAAACTTTTGTTTTAAATAATTCATTGTAATTATATTTTTTTAAAATATAAAATGAAGATGTGAAAATGTTTTATATTGAATGGCGTGTTATATTTTAGTTTTTAATATTATTTGTATACTACAATTTGTTTTTAATAAACATTTTTAAACATTTTTGGAATAACAAAGTAAAAGTGTCAATTGAGCCGTTTTTTTTTCATTTTTAATAATTTTAAAATTAATAAGTTGAGAAGTGTTGAGATTTGTTTGAGAGGAGTATTGAAAATTAACGGTATAACAAAAATGTTTATTTTGAAAGCGGCGTAAGTCGCTGTACTCAGGAAATTAATTACGGAGTATGAAGTATTGTTGTGATTATTGGGCTTATTTTTATTAGTACGAAAGAATAGTTCAGTTTACTGAACTATATTGTAGTGATACCTAATATACTAAACATAATTAGCATTATTTTTATTATTCTCAGGAAGTTGCTTCGTGTTATATAAAATATCTAAGAATGTCACAACTCAAAAGCGTATTATTGCACATAGTGACTTATGTAAAGGACAAAATAGTAATAGTAGTAATAGCCCCCTGTCGAAAAAATCCTACACAGTACATAACATGGGGAAAAAAGATTTTATTTCAACACAATCATTAGAAAAATCCGTTTCAGAAAGAAAACTAAATACAGACTAGTTGAAATGGCTAAAAATTAAAATGTTTTATAAACTAATTTAAAATAAAAAAGATGACGATAACAAAGTAACTTATGCCACTTTTAAAATAAACGCCTCAGTTTATTGTAAACACAATTTGTTTTGTTTTTGAACTTTCAATAATAAAATTGAACTGTCAATTTATTGTAGGTTTAACGTAGGTTTTTCCTACTTTAAAGTTAACAAAGGTATGTTAAGATAAAAACGTTTTATGAATACAACTATAGGAAATAGTGCTTAACAACGGCAGTTAAACCTACTTTAAGTTTTTATGCATACGGCTGATTATCTTTTACATATTTTTAATTGGAATAAGCTTATTCACAAACCTTAAGCAATATAAATTAAACATTGTTAACCAGTATTAATCGTTCTGCAATTATTATCACAAGTATTTAGTACAAACGACTTCAGTAGGTATTCAAACCTTTATAGTACTGTACCCTGTGTTTGAATTCTCAGTTTTCATGACGATAAATCCCACGCGAAGATGTACTTAATAAAACAAATGTATACACATTCAAATTAATTTGGAGAATTTTTTTTATTATTGTTTTATATGCAATCTATTTTACAATTAAAATAATAAGCAAATTTCATGACTTATAAATAACATGCATTGAGCTTTCCTTAAAACTCAAAAAAAAGGAAAGAAAATTTTCTTTTGTAATTTAAATAGGATTTGACAAATTAGGATTTATCTATTTTCGGAAGGGAAGGTCAAGAACATGAAGCCTTTTAAGTCTCTGCATTTTATTGATGTCATCTAACAGGTTTATTGCTAACACATTGGAATGATTACTAAGTCTATTAAGGTATCTTTTACTGAAGTTATTGATCTCATCTTTTACCATTAAAATTCGAAGATCTCGGTGTATGTTTTTGTTGCTGATAAACCATGGCGCATTTGTTAAAAGTCTAAGTGTTTTTGACTGGTACCTCTGTAATATCTCAACGTTCGAATTACTTGCCGTCCCCCAAAGTTGGATGCCGTATGTCCATATAGGTTTTAGTATTGTGTGGTATAAGAGAACCTTATTTTTCAAGCTTAAGCTTGATCTTAGGCCCAATAACCAGAACCTTTTTCTTGTTTTTAATTTAAGTTGCTCACGTTTCCTTTTGATATGCTCCTTCTAAGTAAGTCTTCGATGGAGATGGAGGCCTAAATATTTTACAGTGTTGCAACTCGGTATAGCTGTGCCATTTAAATAAACAGGAGAGCAATCATTTTTTCTTAGCGTAAATGTAACATGAACGGACTTTGTGTTATTAACTTTAATATTCCATTTTTGAAGCCAATCTTGAAGAAGATTCAATTGACTTTGTAGCATCTCGGAAGCTATTAACGGTGATTCGTTTGAGGCTAATAAAGCAGTATCGTCTGCATATGTAGCAGTAGTTATATTTTCAACTGTTGGCATATCTGCTGTAAAAATTGTGTATAATACTGGACCCAGGACACTACCCTGTGGAATACCCGCGTTAATACATCCAAAACTTTAATAATTATCATTTATGCTAACAAAGAATGATCTGCCTTGAATATATGCTTTTAGTATCAAATAAAATGGGGCTGGGATGAGGTTTTTCAATTTATACAGAAGGCCACTGTGCCAGACTCTGTGAAAAGCCTGTTGAACATCTAAAAATACAGCGGAACAATACAATTTTCTTTCTAAGGCGTATGAAATGTTGTTGACAATCCTGTGACACTGTTCTGGAGTTCCATGTTTATGCCTAAACCCGAACTGATAATCAGGTATAATATTCTGTTTTTCCAAGATTGGCATTAATCTCTTTTAAAAGAGCCTTTCGAAAATTTTTGAAAAACTTGACAACAAACTGATTGGTCTATAGGATGCAACATTATTTTCGGCTTTGCCAGGTTTTACTGCCATTATTATTTTCGCACATTTCCATTGCGATGGAAAATGGTTTAACCTTAATATAGAATTGTAAATTGTCGTGAGAAAAAGAATTCCTTTTCTTGGCAAAAATTTTAAAACCCTGGAATCGATATTATCGTAACCAGGAGTTTTGTTATTATTCAACTTATCAATTGCTTGTCCTACTTCGGCTGGGGATATTGGTTTAATAGGACGATCCATTTGACAAGGAACGTCTAAAAAGTTCTCAATATCAGCCCTTATAATTGGACTGTTTAAAATAAATGGATTAAATGTTATTTCTAAGTGTTCTTTAAAAGCATTGGCCTTGCTGATGTCTGATCTACACCAGTCACCGCTTAAATTTTTTATTGGGATGTTTCTTTTTATTGGACGTTTTAAATATTTAGTTGCATTTCACAGTTTATGCTTATTATCATTAGTTACCGCATCCAAATTTTTTAAATAATTGCTTAATAACTCGTTTTTATATTCTTTTATGCGCTTTTGTTGAGATGCTCTGTTAAAATTTGTTTTATCCAATATACTTCTAGTGCTTTGATATATTCTCCTTAGTCGTCTCCTATTTGCAATTAGCTCTCTAATTTCAGTCGATACACGAAAATTATTACCATTTATTTGCTGCTGCTGTGGAGTAGCTATAAATGCTGCTTCATGGATCAAATTGGTAAATGTTTCAATGGTATCCTCCAAGTAAAAGCCATCTTTAATTTGTAAGTTAAGATTTAAATGTTCTTCTATCCAGGATGCAAACTGTTGCATATCTGTTCTAGAAGTAAGTACTTTAAGATTCTTTGTTAAAGTTTGAATAATTAAGTTGAGTGTTAAAACTACCGGGCTGTGATCTGAGTTTAAGTCAGCACAGTCAATTATATCTATAGATGTCCTTGCTATACCTTTATAAACAAAGAAATCTAAAAGATCAGGCGTTGTAGATAATGCAGAATAATTATTTCTGCAAATGCATTTATATAATTCCCTTCCTTTAGGATTCATTAAACGAGATCCCCACCAGGGATGTTTTGCATTATAATCCCCTCCAACAATAAATTTTGCACCAAGCTGCTCAAAAAAGTTTTCATATTCTGCACATGTAATATTATGTCTTGGGGGGAAATAAATAGAAAAAATACTGATTTCATTACTATCGCATGTTATTTTTACACCAGCAGCTTGCAAAAAAGTTTCTTCAAGTGGAGAAAGTATTTCATATTTAATATTAGATTTTATCAAAATAGCGGCACCAGCATGAGCTCTATCATCGGGATGGTTAGCAACAACCAAATCGTAGTTTTTTATTTTGAAAAAAGTTCTACTCGTAAAATGAGTTTCTGAGATTAAAAAGATATCAATGTAATTAGTTTTAACGAAAATTTCTATTTCATTTGTGTGTCTATGCATTCCATTTGCATTCCATATTGCTATCTTTAAGTTCATTTGCATATTCTGCCCATTAACATTGACATCATATTCATTAAATTTTCCATCATTTTTTCAAGCCTGTCCAAACGACTGTTTTCGTTTACATTAGATGCTTTAACAACATCTGCATACGATAGGTTAATTCTATTATTGGGCTCAATGTTGGTTTGGTTGTTAAATTGCGGGTAGGCAATATGATTCGGGTTAACATAATTCTTTTGGCTACTTGTAGGTTGGGTTTTCTTATTATTTCTGTTAGAAACAAGGTCTTGGTAAATTCTACAACCTTTGTAATTGGCAGTATGGTTTAACATACAATGAACGCAACGAGGTGGAGTTTCAGCGGTTTTTTTACACTCCACGGTAGGGTGATCCATGCCGCACTTGACACATTTGTACGGTTTTTTACAGTACGCTTTCGTATGTCCAAATTGCTGACATCGATGACATTGAACCAGTTCATTGATTCTACGTGGTGGTTCTATTTTGACGAGAGCATGATTTATATATTTTATGTCGTAAATAGTCTTATTTTTGGGGTCTGGATCCAAGTCCAAAAAAAACATTGAAAGAGGCTCCTTCGTTACACGACTTCTAACATTCGTTACCGATCTAACCGAGTGACCTAGACAGATAAGTTCAGCTTTAATATCCTCAGTTGGGATTGTAGGATGGAGTCCTTTTATTACAACTCTGTACGATCTTTCCTGTTTTAATTGGTACGTATGAAAATAAATACTTGAACTTTCCAGATACTTAATGACTGTCTACAGATCTTATCATCAATCTAACGTTGCCTTCCCTTAAAGACTTATAACTAAAATCCGTACAGGATATTATTCCACTCAATTTATTAATCATAACATTAATATCTGCTACATCTGGAATGTAAATTGGTGGTGGTTTCGGTACTGTAAACTGTTCGTTGCTCTCCCCATCATCTTGAGTATCAAGCAAAGAATATTTGTTGCTGTATACTGATGTAGTTGGAGTATTATTTGAAATTATTCTTTTTGTTTTTTTGGTGACTCAATTCGTTTACGTTTATTTGCTGTAACACATTGCCAGATTAGTTCATCATTTTTGTTGTTTTCTTTGGCTTTATTGTTTTCTTCTGCAGCGCAGTCGCAATCATCACTTAGGTTTATCATAGTGATAAGGCAAAATTGTTATTTTACATAAGAATGCACTTTTTATGTGCATTCTTGCACTTAATTGTTTTTGAAATTTGTAAACTGTTTTTGTCTTATGTTTTTGTTTTTCTGTCACAAGATTAATTTTGTTTTTATTTGTAATATTGCAATATTCACGTATGCACGTATATTACCACAATATCAAAAATTTTCCAAAAAATTCAAAATTTTAATTTAAAAATGTCAATAATTTTCTTTTTAGTTTTTTATTTTTAAGCACAATTGTTCACTTTGAAAGTTATAACTCATTTGGAGAATTAAGAATAAATATGTAATCAGTTTAGAATCAAAAAAAAATTTTAATATGCTTCAATTAGTCTAATTACTAAAAGTAAAGAGTGAAATTAGTTTTAACTACGATATGCAGAATAAACTGAATTGCTCTACAAATTTAAGACATTAAGAGTTATATTCTCATATATTTAGTAGAAGAGAACTAACGTGCATTAATTTGTACGCAACACATTTAAAGTATTTTATGTTTTTTTTTTTTTTTAAATATATAAAGAAACTGTAAAAATGTATTGTTTTTCTGCTTAAATTTTGTTTGATTCAGTAGTCTACGTTAAATTTTAAATATGTTATTATGTATCCATTGATGAGCTATTGGAGCAGTAGTGAAATAGCCATATGGATAATTCATTTAAAAAATTTTTGAATAATAAATATTTTATGAGAATCATAACATACTTAATGAGAATATTATAAAATATTTATGTTGAAAGCAATATAGCACAAATCAGTAGATAAACTTAAAAATGATTCCAAATAATAAATTGTTTAATGCATGTGTACGTTGCATTTTTTTAAATTTCTTTACAAATTTCTTTTCTTTATTTACAATAAAGAAAATAATTTTTATTTTCTTTATTTTTCAAATTATATGTGAATGGCTCCCGAAAGAAATTCTTATATATATATAACAGTGCCGTTAATAGTACCGTTAAACGAGACAAAGTCTTCGAGTCGACTTGTACCAATATTTGGTCAAGAAATTAGATGGAAACTTGCATATAAATTCGAACAATGTCTTAAGCAACCAAAGGAACTACCGCCAGTTGAAAAATTTCTATCATTTTTAAAATTCCAATTTCAAAAAATCGATTCCGTCACTCAGAAGGAAATAGTGGCACATAGACTATATCATCACCAATCATTATTAATAAAACAGGTTCAAAATGCAATTTCTGTAATATTGGAAATCATGCGTTATACCATTGCAATAAATTCCTGCAGCTGTCAGATGCAGATAGGCTACGGTTTGTACAGTCGCAAAAATTATGCTTTAATCGCTTCAAAGGCAATCACATATGTACATCAAGGTCGTGTAAAAAATGCAGCAAGAAACAACACACATTACTTCATTTAGAATCAGATACGAAACTTGAGAGTAAGCAAACATCTAATCGGTAACAGCATGCTTGCAACAGCAAGAGTAAAGTGCAATACTTGACTCTGGTTCACAAGTGAATCTCGTAACTGAACATGTGATTAAGCATTTAGGTGTATCATCAGCAGCGTGTTTATGTATCGATGGAATGGGCAATGTCATAAAAACAATTTACAAAGAGAATAAACATAGAACTACAATCAAGAAATAATAAGTTAAGGACAAATACAGAAGCATTCGTGATTCCGTGAATCATACCTCATCAACCGACGCAAAAGGTTAACATTGCTTATTGGCGAATTCCAAATTTGGAGTTAGCAGATCCCTACTTCCATCAACTTGAAAGTGGACCTCCTACTAGGTGCCGAATATACAAAACGAAAAGATAGAACTATCCAAAGACCTACCAGTTCTGCTGAACACATCACTTGGGAAAGATATCTTGCGATCGAGAGGTAAATGATTCAGCAACATATGTAATCTCCTCCACCAAAACGAACGATTTTCTAAATGATGTCATTGAGCGATTGTGGAGTCTTCGTTGCCTCAACCAAGTCAACAAATCTTGACTTTAACAGCATTGATAAGGAATATATTAAAACTCTAGACCTAATATGGCATCAGGGCAAAGGTGGTACCAGTACAAGTCATTGCAAAACGCTTCGTCGGTTCAGACTTTGCAAAACAGAATTTGCAAAACTGTTTGATCCACTCGGTCTTCTGACTACAGTAGTGGTCAAAGCAAAATTATTCGTTTAAAATTTAAAGCATATAAAATTGTCGTGATATGAAACTCTTCCGGAAGATCTCAATACAACATGGGCGAACTTTTTTGAAGATTTTAATACATTAAATAATTTCAAAACAACTCGATTCATATATAAGGACTACATCCCATTAACTACACAATTACATGTCTTCTCGATCTACATTTGAAGATGGTAAAATAATAACACAACTATTATGTGCAAAATCCAGCGTATCCCCTTTCAAAAAGCAAACTTTACCACGATTAGAACTTTGTGCAGCACTTGCGGCCGCGAAATTATCCATACGTCTGAATAGATTATCAACAAAAATCGAGTTAAACGCGAAAACGTGCGAGTATCGGGAACAAGTTCCCTAATATCATTAGAGCACTTACCATTGTAGTAACGATAGAACAGTGAAATCATCCCACATAGCCCTAGAAAATAAATAGAGTTGGATACCCTACCGTCCCCAATGAGGATTTTGGCCCTCTGAGAACAAAATATTACGTTTTATTAGATTTTCATTTAAGGTATAATCAATACAATAGTATAGTATCGAGTAGGTCACCGCAGAACACAAAAAGAAGTTAGAGGAGGTATTCCTATTAATTGTATTTAAGATGAACATGGCATTAAGCATAGTTCTGCGACTTTCCAGAGATGGTAACTTGATAAGAGCAAGTCTAGATTTATAAGATGGTATGTTTACCATCTTATAAATCTAGACTTGCGGGTTCCATTGTAGTCTACGTAAACAATATATAAGAAATTGTTTCTGCACAGATTCAATTGCGTTACTGTAAGTTTTGTACTGTGGATCCCACATAATTTACCCATATTCCAAAACTGGACGAACTAGTGACATATATAAATTTTTCGTGATATAAGGATCTTCAAATTCCTTTGCTCAACGTTTAATGAAACAAAGCTGACATCTTGCCTTGCTCACAATTAGAGAAATATGTTGAATGTAATTTAGTTTATAATCAAGTATAATTCCAAGATCTGTGATCCTGCAAACATTTTCCAGCTCATTGCCACCCAAAAAATATCTAACGTTTAAATGGTTCCTTCGGAAGAAGCACATATATTTACATTTATCGAAGTTCAATTTCATTAGGTTCAATTCACACCAGGAGTATAAAGAATTTAAATCTGCTTGTAGCAGCATGTGATCATCATATTTATTATAAGTAAAAAATACTTTAACATCATCCGCATACATTAGTATAAAAGAATTTTTGATGACAACAGGTAGAGAAATAATGAAAAAAGAAGGGGTCCAAGATGGCTCCTTTGAGAAACACCAGATTGGCTTAGAAATCGCATTTTTGTATGCAACATTCTGTTTCCTGTTCCTAAGGTAAGAATTTATCCATTTTAAACAATTTTGTGTGAATCCCATATAATGAAGTTTCCTGAAGTTTCCTAAGTCCATGGTTAACCTTATCAAATACATTGCTAAAATCCGTATAAACAACGTCAGTTTACATTTTATTGACAAAACCATGATTAACCAACGTTGTGAGTTGTAAAAGATTAGTAACAGTAGAACATCCTCTACTAAAGCCATGTTGGCTAGACGATAATATTGAAGACACTTGATGGCACAAATGATCCGTAACTAATTTTTCAAATAGCTTAGGTATAACACTTAGTTTAGCAATTACTCTGTAATTTCTAATATCATTTTTTTTACCAGACTTAAACACCGGAATAATGAGAGAATTCTTCCATATTGCTGGAAATATACATAACATTGTAAGAGGAGTTACAAAAGTCTCTGCGCAGTTTATAAGAATGCAACTTGGAACATTGTCAGGTCCACTCTTATAAGAATATTTGAGTTTTTAAACCATGAAGTACAAATATTTCAACCAAATATGGCAGTAAAAAAGCCTGACTTCCCACATTGTGCATTGGTTGTCTATTAAAGTTAATAACCTGATCATCCGCATAGGTAGATAAAAAGAATTTTGCAAATAGGTTACTTATTTCAGTATTATCATCTGATTCATATTCATTTAATGTCATAGAAGGTGGAAAGGTAATAGATTTTCTATTTATATTCACAAAATTATAAAAAGACTTAGGATTCTTCTTAAAGTTGTTATTAATTTTTGTCAGGTAACAGTTATAACGTTCTTGATTTAATTTGTTGTATTCAGCACGGGCAACAGAGTATTTCACAAAGTCTGCAAGTGATCCAGAATTTTTATACTTTTTATACCTTTTATTCTTGCAATTCTTAATTTTGGAAATCAGCTTACAATGCCATGGAGTCCAGATAAAAGAGAAACAATTTGCTTTGGAATACACTGATTAAGAACCCAAGAGATTTTACCATAAAATTTTCCAATGATGTGCTCAATGACATCGGACTTATCTTCAGAGGAACCATATGTTAGAAAATTTTTCCAGTCGGTTTCGTACAGTAGTTCAGTAATTCTTTGATAATTTGCCCTTTTAAAACATAAACTGTAAGCTATTGAACTGCTATCAGAACACGGTATGTAATTACATGCATTCATTAAAATCGAAGGATGATATCCATCTTCTGGCACAGTTAATGGATCAATTCGAATAGCCGACGTTTCAATACAATCATTTATAAAAACTAAATCCCAAAGGTTATGGTGGTCATTATAGACGTCATTTATCTGATTGAGATTTAAATCCAACATGCAATCAATAAATTCGGTATATTTCATGCACAAGCCAGAACAATATGGTGTATAGTATCCATCATCATTAGAAAGTTTCCAAAAAATTAGGCATGTTAAAGTCCCCAATTGCAATAATAGTGTCATTTTGATGAGCCATTTGAGATTTAGGAGGCATATATAAACAGGTAATGAATATTTTGTTGTGTTTAAGTTTTACCAAAACAGCAATAGAAGAAGAAACCTGAACATGTGTTTAGTCCATCGAACATCACACTGAATTTTTATGCCAAAAACATCAAGAGCTTCCAATTCCATAATATCGATATCATCCGTAGTAACAGATGCAGCACCATTACCGAACGTAGATCTATGCGTGAGCATGCAACATTGCGACTTATGGGCGTTAAAATCTACTGTATTCACACGACCTCATTCCAAGATTGTTGCGAGTTCCTGATTAAGCGTATCATTCATATTTTGCCTTATGGAACTAACCTCCAAATGGCCTGGTCTGTTACTAAATGAATACGAATGACAAATGGCGCTATCATCTGCAAAAGAATATATAGGGTTAAAAGTTCATTTAAAAAAAGAAATAGGATAGGAGAAAGAACGGAGCCTTGCGGTACCCCTGAATTCATCATGAACTCGTCTGATGAAATCCCGTCTATAACAACTCGTATAGTGCGATTCCTGAGAAAACTCGATATAAATCTGGAGAAATTATCACCGACACCAAAAGTTTTGATAGAAGTGCATCATGCCAAACTCTATCGAATGCATTGGAAATATCTAGAGCCACCGCCTTACTTTCTCCGAAATACGTGATAAGATTTACATCTGCACCAAGCCATGTGGGCCAATATCAGATGGTGAATCATTACCACTGTGGATGACATGTAGCGTCATCCTCGCCCTAGAAGGCCTTCGGATACGTATATCATCCGGTCACTCTTAGTTGCAACTTCGAAAGCCCGGAGCAGGCCGCAGCCTTTACTCCTTGCTGAATAGTTGGAGACTATCCAACTCCTAGTCCAGAACGCATGAAGCTTTATATAATTAAGAACACGACGGCAATCATACCCATTTTGAGTAAATGGCATCGAAATACATATCGATATACATATCTAGAGCCTAGTTGTGTACTATGACCTATCAGCATATTGGACTGATGCAGCATGTTTTTTAAGTTAAACCAGTGTTCTGACAAAACTCTGTAACCAACTAAAGCCCAATACATCTTGAACTGACTTGGATCTAGACAATAAACTGTTAATCTTAAATAAGCCACGACAACGAAGAGGTGCTGTTGCAAATTCCTTATTTGGTGTACTTGATTCTGAGTATGCTAAAAAGATGTCATTAATCATCACAAATTTACAAGACAATGACTCATTTATGTTGAAACTCATAAACGATCAAACTTCTGTTATAAACTCAACATTAAACGTCATGAAGCCAGGCATGACAGCTATTAAATTTGATATTGATTCGGTACGATCAACACTAAATGAAATATCGAAGAATAAAGACGTTCTTGACCATAAATTATATCAACTTAAACTTGTAAGCCTGTTTTATGCAACTGTCTATCATTACTAACAATCTACAAAGGGTAGAAACATGTATTTTAGACATATTAACTGACACTCATCATTGATATTAACTCCAACTCAACTAGAAGTCGAAATTCAAAAAATTTAAACACACATACCTCAATCATTAGAATTACCAGTACCTGAATTTCAGTTAATAGAATTTTAGAAATTAATGAAAATAAAGTGTGGACTCACTCAGGCAGATGTTATGTGTAGTATACCATTGATAGATCAATATTCAAATTGTACAACTAAATTCCTATACACAAAACAATAAATAATACAATCTAAATGATAACTGCCTGCAGTCCAATTCTAGCCATAAACGAAAATCTACGGCACTACTTTCCAGTATCACCAGATCAACTCAAACTTTGGAACTTTGGTAAGGACATATTCATATGCCATAATATACAATTAAAATACAACTTTGATGCTGAGAGATGCATATGTAAAATCAAATTATTTAACAACATTACTGAACCAAACTGCATCCTGAAGAAGATTCCAACAAATGTTACTTAGACACCATTAATTCAGAAGAATCGCTAGATCTATTCATCCTCATCACCCACACAGGTTACAGCAGCACGGGTTTATTCAGAAGTCCGATCAAAAACTAATGTCAACTATAACTGGTGCATCTTACACAAGTTCTGGTACCTTCACAGAAATATCATACCAACACACTACAAAACTTGGGGATATCGTTAATAATTCCTCAATGACTGATCAAATGATGAAACAACTCAATCAAATAAAACCATTGGAGCAACAGTTGGAGATAATCCTC
The DNA here is from genome assembly GCA_030448955.1 of Trichopoda pennipes. Classification (NCBI taxonomy): domain Eukaryota; kingdom Metazoa; phylum Arthropoda; class Insecta; order Diptera; family Tachinidae; genus Trichopoda; species Trichopoda pennipes. The sequence goes on along the minus strand of JASKUP010000062.1, from coordinate 664,471 downwards.
TTTGTTGAATAAACAGGAGAAATAAAACTGAAACCCACTGTTGTCTCTTTGATGACTTAAAAATAGCTCAATCTTTATTTACAAACTATCTTCCTTAGATACTAACGTCTTACAGCTAATCCAAAAGTATTGTTACGTTTATACCTTTTTATAAACGTTTTGTTGTGAGTTCTTTATTGCAAAATAAATAACACCAGTTTTTAGAATTTTTAAATTTATAACAATTTTATTTACTTTAACTACACAAAGTTGACAATACAGAACAATTTACTTAAGATGCACGTCTTTACTTCACTAGGTTTATTTTTACACTAAACTAACTATCTACTCAGATGCTGCCCTTCTTATATTAGTTCACTAGAATTCTAGAAAAATAAAGAATCTTCTACTCCATTTGTATTATATTTTGTTGTTGTATGTTGTGCATTCAATGTATAGGCGCCTGTATGTCTTTAGAACAATTTACTTAAGAATGCACGTCTTTACTTGATGAGCTTTAATTTTACACTGATTGACCATCCACTCAGACGCTTCCCTATTTATATTTGTCCATTTAAAGTCTAGAAGATTTAAAAATCTTCTACTCCCTTTGTATCAAATTTTGTTGTTGTATGTTGTTTATTCGATGTATAGACGCCTGTATGTCTGTGTGTATAGTTGTTTTTGTTTCTATGCTGATAAGGTTTCTGCTTGAGATTTATTTCAATATATTTGTTGTTGTCTTTTGTAGAAAAGGGTTTCTTAGAAAACTACGCAGATGGTAAATAACATGTATGTTTGATGTTGTAAAATTAGTTATTGTCTTGCGCGTTTAGATGGTTAACAGCATACATGTATTTTTTTTTCTTGCATGCTAGGCAGTTAGTACACAGCATATCAAATTGTAGTTGTGTTTGTATAAACTTCTACGCAGTTTGTAACCAGTAGTTCTCTTTATTGCTTAATTATTTTGTTAAATATGAACTAATCTTTTAACGGTCTTTTAAATAATTTAACGATTTTATTTTTTCGATATTTCGCTTTCCTGTGGAAAGCTTCTTCAGGAAATTATTTTTTTATATTTTACAAAAACAAAAAATTATAAAAAATAAAAACTAATTTCCTGAAGAAGCTCTCCACAGGAAAGCGAAATATCGAAAAAATAAAATCGTTAAATTATTTAAAAGACCGGTAAAAGATTAGTTTTAAAACTTAAGCAGGACACATTCGTAACAGTATGTACATCATTGTTGTATTAAAATAAAGTAGATAAATTACTACCTATTGTTTACTTAGGATTGCTATCAGCAATTAAACATTGATTACTTATGCACCAGCAGACATTATTTACTTGTTTTCTTACACTATGTAAACATATCTGCTTAGTGAGTGCATGTCTGTACAAATTGTAATATACGTTAATACTTATTACACTAACAAAATAAGATACACAGAACATGATAATTTTTTTAACTTAGATAATAATACTCAATATTCTGCCGGCCTTGGAATATTGTGATCTTTCAGCAAATAAAGCGCAATGGCTGCACAATTTCCTTAGATGACTGCAGCTATTATCACCCAATAATGTGGAGGAGATGATGAATATCTAGTTGACTTGAAAAACCCAATAGTTTAGTAGGAGATGGAATATCTGAAATCTTGTAAACTTCCATTGCAGTATCAATTTCAAGGTGGTGGTATAAAATCTGAGATGTTAAGCTTTGAAAAAACTTAACTGACTTTAGAGGAAGACAACTGATGAGCCCAAAGATTAACCTCATATGTCTCCAAATGGCATCCAGACCTCAATTCTAAAATACCTGCACCTTTTATAATGACATCTTCAGTATTTGCTTGACATCTTACATCCGCTAGTGTATCCTCTTTCACAGAAAATAACCAAGTGTTTGGTGATCGCATTTGTTGCCAATTATTCTGAAACCTTTTTATTTCTATATCGCAACTTTCAGAAATATTCCATCTCCTTAAGAACAATTGCGCTTCGCAACCTGTTGCTCGTTCTGCATTGAACATTGGATGAATTTGGTGTCATAATGTTACCTCTTGTATTTATTGACAATGCCGAAACTCCTCCTTATTCAGATTGTAATATAAATTTCTTTTTTCACCTATCAGTAAATACATGGAGTTGCACCATTGTTTCGACAGGAAAGCTAGCTGGTCACCCGTAGAGTGCCCCCTACGAAAACCTTACTGACGGTCGCTAAGTAAGCTGTTGGATACCAGGTACCTTACAAGAGGAAAATTAATCTTATTTTCCATCACCTTAGAAAGTGGAGAACAAATTGTAATTAGGCGGTAATTTTCTGGCAACCTTCCAACACTTTGGAAATTCACCGGCATAATACAAGCTGAAAAGGGTTGCTAACGGACGCGCTATCGTCGAAGAGCACTGTTTCAGGGCCAGTGCTGGTATCCCATCCGTCCCAGGAGACTTGTTGACGTTAAGATCTGCTAAAACCGTTTTAACCGCTCGAGCTCGAAAGAATATCTTCGGCATAGTAGCGGGTACTCAGTCGAGCCTGGGCGGTGGTTTACTACTTTCCGGAAAGTAGGAATTATTTGCAAATATACCAGCCTAAAGATTAGCTTTATCAACCGGGTCAGTGAATATTTGATCATTCTTTAAAAGTGTCGAAATTGAAGAACCGAAATTCTTGCGATCCCTAGAGTTATATGTTATTATATTATATTATATTAATATTATATTAACATTATATTAACATTCCATTTAAACAAAAGCAAAATTTTGTAATTGGAAAGGGGCGGTAAATATTTTGCAAAAAGAAGGCTAAAAACTAAAAACAACAAGAAGACATCAGTAATTTATTCGAAAACCATCAGTAATAACAACAGAATTTTGATGAAGAAAGAACTTAAAAAAAGTTTATCGATATCGTTAAATGCATTTCAACTTTTGGAAGGAGTTCCAGATTACGATGGACAACCAGAAGACCTTCATATGTTCATGTCACATGTTGATGAACTTCGAAAACATGTTGCAGCAGCAAGTTTACTACCCTTATTTGATTTGAGGGTCAGAAATAAAATTGTTAGAAAGGCTTGCATAGCATTAATCAACAACAACCCTACAAAATTGGGAAAAGGTAAAAAAATTTTAAGAATCAATTTTGACATAGCTGATACTATAGAAAATATAATAAACAAAATTAAAACAGCAGATCTAAGGTATTCTATAAGTGATTTTTATGAGTATGTTTAAAAATTATTAACAAAGTTAAACGTAAAAACTAGTCTAGCAAAAGAAGTTTTGATTAAAACTGAATATTTTTATCAAAATATACAATATTTTTCATTAAAATTTTATAATAATAACGGTAAATTTCAGAATAAAATGTGCCCAAGTTTTAGTAATTCCTTTTCTCAACCTTTCTATGATGCAGGCAGATCTATTTCTAAACATTATAGTCAAAATGATTACCTGCATTATCAGACTAATAGGAACAACCAATACTTTAATTCCAATAAATATAACAATCACAAAAAGTTTTCAGAATAATTCTTTAAATGCAAATAAAAATAAAGATTTATTTAATGAGCCTAACATTAGTTTTAGTGGAGGTAACATCTCTAACACCATCTGTACACAGACGCGACACGACGCGCTATATACACTTTATATTACCCGTCTCTTTTTTGACAAGTAAAAGACACCAATTTTGTTTTTCTTTGCATTTCCTTTTTTTACGCGAACAAATTCGGGTAAGTTTTTTTGTAAACATTACAAATTTGTTGAAAAATAATTAAATATTTATTGATTTATTTGTAGTATTTATAAGGATGATATGGCGATGCTTCGATTCTTTTTTAATATTGTAAAAAAAAGTAGAAGAACACTGGCAAATAACATGTAAGTATGCAAACTGTAAAAATGTTTATTAATGAATTTATTAATATTATTAAAGGATTCTAAAAGGTGCGCTAATTATTTAAATTATTTGGATGTGTGTATGTTAAGATTATGTTTTTTTCATTTTATATTTATTTAAGAATTAATCTACGTTAATTTTGCTTGATACCTTTAAATATTAATATTTTATGATATTGTTACGAATGCGTCTTGCTTAGGTTTTAAAATAAAATAATTAAGCAATAAAGCGAACTACTGGTTACAAACTGCGTAGAAGTTTATACACACACAACTACAATTTGATATGCTGTTTACTAACTGCCTGGCATGCAAGAAAAAAAAAATACAAGTATGCTGTTTATCATCTAAACGCGCAAGACAAAAACTAATTTTACAACAACAAACATACATGTTGTTTACCATCTGCGTGGTTTTCTAAGAAACCCGTTTTTTACAAAAGCAACAACAAATGTATTGAAATAAATCCCAAGCAGAAACCTTATCAGCATAAAAACAAAAACAACTATACACACAGACATACAGGCGCCTATACATCAAACAAACAACATACAACAACAAAATGCAATACAAAGGGAGTAGAAGATTCTTAAATATTCTAGACTTTAAATGAACAAGTATAAATAGGGAAGCGTCTGAGTCGATAATCAGTCAGTGTAGAATTAAACACAATAAAGTAAACACGTGCATCTTAAGAAAATTGTAGAGTAGTGTCAACTTTGTGTAGTTAATTGGTGTTATTTATTTTGCAATAAAAAACTCTCAACAAAACGTTTATAAAAGGTATAAACGTAACAACTGCTGTCAGAAGTGGGATTGCAAAATATAAAAAATAAAATAAATTAACTAAAATGAAGTTGGAAGAACTGAAAGTTGGGCAGCTAAAGAAGGAGCTGAATAAGTTGGATCTGCCAACAACGGGAAGTAAAACAGAATTGCAACGGAAGTTGATTGATGGATTCAAACAGCGAGACATCGACATTGGGACCTACGAATTCGAAGACAAAGAAGAAATTGAGGTATTTAACCCACCAGCAAACACCAATGTATGCTTTGATTCAATACTTGCGGCTATGATGGCGAAAATGGATGCAATTCAAGAAAGCTCTACAACCAGCAGTGCGAAAATGGATGCAATTCAAGAAAGCTTTAGAGCCAACATTGCGAAAATCGCTGCCATTCAAGAAAGCGCTAGAGCAAACAGTGCGAAAATTGATGCCACAAATGACAAACTTCTGGGGGTCATTCAAGAAAGCCAAGGAGAACGAGTGGAAGCTGTGGAACAGAAAGTCAGCGAATTTGACGAAAAATTGTCTGGCATGGAGGGAAAAATGGATGGAGAATTGCATAAACTAAAAACGAAAATGGACGACCTCCAAAGTTATCTCAAAGCTACAAGTCTAGAAGGTACGACGTCTTGAGGCTGATACGGAAAGTTATAGATACAAAAGAAGCGAGATGAAAGAAATGCTGGAGCAGCTACTGGAAGAAAGAAGTAAATCGCGTGCAAAATGCTTTAGCTCCGGCAAGGTCGGATATTTTCAGCGCAACTAGAGATTTGTTAAGAAAGATATGCTTCACCTCCACCAAACGTGCAAACAACATCAAATCGCACGAGTCACCGTGAAACTAAAACGAGCTAGCACTGAGGGGCAAGAGCTAGCTTCCTCAACCAATGCCCGCACTCTACATTTCCATCATACAACAGAAAAATAATAACCTTACTGTCTACGGGTTGATCAATGGAAAGAAGCAAGTCCTCACCATAGACACAGGAGCATCTCAGTCGGTAATAAGGCCAGATTTAGTGATAGGGGCAGTGGAGCCGTTAAATAATGTACAACGGCGCACCGCTACTGCGGATTCAGCGATCGTCTATGGAAGAGCCAGGGTACGATTGACTATCGGAAACATCAATGCAGATCACGTGTTTGTTGTCGCTGATATAGTGGATGAAGTTATTATCGGTGCAGACTTCATGATAGCTCACGGTATTAATCTGGATATGGGGCAACTGATAATGATCTGGCGCAACGTGCAGATCCCCTTAAATGTTGGATATCAGAGCAGGGACGCAGTAAGAAAACTATTTGCGATCGAACGCCAAAAATAACCACCTCTGGCGGAAACTATAGTTGGGGCACGTGTGGAGGCAGATTCTGTGGACAACCAGTTGTGGGTGGTAGAAACAGAAGACGTAAAGAATGATGTAATAACAGCTAAAGCTCTAGTGAAAAGCTGCAACAATGGGAAAGTCCCTGTGAGAGTACTAAATTTGTCCAGCAGCGAAAAGACAATTGGCGAAAATGCTGAAATCGGTCGATGTGAACCGGCAGGAGCCGTAATTAATTGTGCGACATATTTAGAATGCCTCAAAATAACAGCTAAAGCGCGGGATTTGCTAACAGAGCAGGTGAATAAATGGGTAGCAGAACTAAAAGCACCCGACAGAAATAAAGCGAACATACTGCCGTCTTCGCTCTAAATAATAAAAGCAGTGGTGAAACATGAAATAAATACAGACGAAGCGGGGCCCATAAAACAACCACCCAGAAGTGATCCCCTAGCAAAACGAAACGATGTCAAAGAACTGATTAACGAAATGAAGCGGAACGGAGTGATTGAGCCATCTTCGAGTCCATGGAGCTCACCGATAGTCCTAGCAAAGAAGAAAGATGGCAGCAATAGATTTTGTGTCGACTATAGAAAATTCAATGCTGTCACTAAGAAAGACAATTATCCGCTACCAAGAATTGACGACACCTTAGACACGTTGTCCGAAACGAAATGGTTCTCTACCTTAGACTTGCAGAGTGGTTACTGGCAAGTGGAGACAGCCGATAAAGACAAGGAGAAAACTGCCTTCAGCGCGTGCAATAGTTTGTGGCAGTTTAAAGTGATGCCATTTGGGCTCTGCAACGCTCCAGCAACTTTCGAGCGCTTAATGGAACGTGTGCTTAAGGGGCTTAACTGGAAGACCTGTTTAGTGTATCTGGATGATATAATCGTTATGGGAAAGAATTTTGATGAACACCTCAAAATCCTGAATGAAGTTCTCAAGCGTGTAGCGGCTGCAGGACTTAAATTAAGTGTTAAGAAATGTGCGCTGTTTCAAAAAGAGGTCAACTATTTGGGGCATCGTGTAACAGCAGAGGGCGTTTCAACTGACGAGGATAAAATATTGGCAGTAAAGCATTGGTCTCGCCCACAAAATCTTCATGAGTTACGTAGTTTCCTAGGGCTTTGCACGTACTAGAGGCGATATGTGCCGAACTTTGCTCAAGTGGCTGCCAGCTTGCATGAGATGACCAGAAAATCGCAACCATACCACTGGAGTGGGGCAGCAGAAGAGACGTTTCAGATGCTAAAAGAGCTTTTGCGTACAGCACCAGTCCTCGTCCATCCGATAGCTGGACATGAATTTATATTGGATACAGACGCAAGCGGCTACGGAATAGGAGGAGTGCTTTCTCAGGCGATTAATGGGACGGAAAAAGTTATTGGTTACTGTAATGTATTTACAGAACTTCAAATAAAACACGCATGGTTTCTTCCAGTTTCAATTCATGACTGTCTTTTATTTTTCTGTTCAAGTTCAAGTTAAAGTATGAAGTTATGTGTATGTATATAAAGATGATGAAAAACGGTTTTTATATATTTCATTAAGAACAATCCAGAATGATGTGAATAATTGAGATTGTTGTGAGTATAATAATTAAGCTAGAGTAGGTATTAACATTAGGTGAGAACTACAAAGTTATGAGAAGTAAATCAAGGTGACCATAAGAAAAGAACACATACTTCACATGCCCCTCCTTATGATTCTTTTTTATATGATGACACAAATAAAATTCAAGTTTAATTTTATTTACTTTTGTAAACTACTCTACCTCCAGTGCGTGGTCTGAGTTCTCTTCCAATGTGCAATTCGCTCGATATACTTCTTCCCTCCGTTGTAGCTGATGTGACGCTGCTGGGCTTTTCTGGAACAGTAGTCTCGTTTTGTTGTTGTTGATGTGGAACTTCTTGTAAATTCTGTTCCATCTGAGATGAGATTCCCGTAAATTATTTTGAAATTGTATTTGTTGAAAGTTTTGTTGTTGTTGTTGTTGCTTTGAATATCTGCTTGTCTTTGTTGGGTATCGTGCGGATTGCTATGTGAATCTAATTGATGTTCCTTTCTCATAAGTAAACACCGTTGTTATTTCTTTTGTTTTGAGCACTTCTACAAATTTTGAAAATGAGTCAATGATAATGAAAAAATAATATCCATTTATTGGTCCTGCAAAGTCTAGATGAATGCGAGTCCACACTGCGTTACTGGGCGTCCACGGCACCAATTGCCTTTTTTCCGGACTTGATAACAATTCTTGACAAGGTTGACAATTACGTACCATATTTGCTATGTCTCTATCAATACACGGCCACCACACATAAGACCTTGCAAGTGCTTTTGTTTTCACTATTCCCATGTGGGAGCTATGGAGTTCATTTAAAATTTTTTGTCTAAGTTTTTCAGGCGCAACTACTTATAGCCCCTCATGATACAACCATATTCGACAGACAATTGTGTCTTTTTCTCACGCTATGGGGAAAACTCATTTGTTTTTAAATTGTCCATTTTGCCTTTAGAAATAGCTTCACATACTTAACATCTCTTTGTGTTTCACGTGCTATATCTTCGAAGCTCAGGCTTAAGCTATTTTCAGATTCAAAAAAATTAACATAAGAAGTTTCCATCTGGTCGGATATGAAATTGATCTAAGGTATACGCGAGATATTATCTGCTTCATTTGAACTTCCTTTTACATATTCGATCTTATAATCAAACCCCGAAAGTATTAACGCCCACCTCTGCATCCTTGCAGAAGCCATTAATGGTAGACCTTTGTTATTTCCAAAGATTGTAAGTAAAGGGCGATGGTCTGTTTTTAAAATAAAATTGTTTCCCAACAAATATTGTTTGAGCTTTGTAATGCAGAATACTATTGCTAGTGCCTCTTTTTCAAAAGTACTATAATTTCGCTCAGTTTTTGTTAGTGCTCTTGATACAAAAGCTATGGGTTTAACACCAGCTGGAAATTTATGGGATAAAATTCCACCTACGGCATTATTAGAGACGTCTGTTGTTAAGACTATTGGTATATCATCGTTAAAATGTACCAAAACTTGATCAGACGTGACAGATCTTTTCATAAGATCTTGACATTTTTTTGTCCAGACGAATTTCATATTTTTTTTAATAATTCATACAGGGGAACATTTTATCAGCAAAATTGTATATAAATTTGGAATAATAATTAACCATACCGATGAATGCCCTGAGTTCTGAGATGTTTTTGGGTACTGGAGCGGACAATACGCTAGAAATGCGTTCATTATTTTTACTCATTCCATATTTGTCAATATTAAAACCGATGTAAGATATTTTTTCTTGAAAAAATGAGCATTTCTTCATATTTAACTTTAATCCGGCCAATTTTAACTTTTCAAGTACTGACCTTAGTGTTTTTAAATGCTCTTCCATGCTTTTTCCCGTTATGGTAATATCATTTAACTTTAAGAGTTCCAATATGAGTACTCCAGGCACATAAAAGTTGTGATTTTTCATCTAACACCAGTAAGCGTTAGATAAATCTAACTTTGTAAATAATTGACCGCCCTCTAGCGACGCAAAAATTTTATCTATTCTCGGGAGAGGATATTTAAAATCAATCAAGGACTTATTTATTGTGACTTTGTAATCTCTACAGAGTCTCAATTCACCATTAGGTTTTAAAATTGGTACCAGTGCAGTGCCCCAATCGGAGTTATCAACTGGTTCTAGGACACCCTTTGTTATCAAATCACGTAGTTGCATTTCCACCTTTTGCTTCCAAGCCAGTGGCAAAGGCCTTGGTTTAAAAAAAATTGGTTTTGTGTCTTTCTCAATTTGTAGAGAAATTTTATTTAATTTATATTCACCCAATTTATTGTCGAAAACATCAGCAAATTGACTTATTACTGTACTCTTACAATCAGCTTCATTTATATTCACAACTTGAAAAAGTTCAAAGTTAAATGCTCTTAAAAATGTTCTTCCCAGAAGTGCTGGACTCTCAGAATTTGAAGAGACCACAACAACAACAAATTTATTTACACCTTTATATCTTATTAAAGCATTATATTCTCCCAAAACATTAATTGGCTGACCACTATAATCCACATATGGAACTTTGCATGGTCTTAAGGCCTTTTTTATGTTGGCTTCGAAAAACGATGCCGGTATTAGCGTACAAGGAGCCCCAGTGTCACAAACAGCCTTTAAATTCACACCATCAATCATAATCGAGAGTGAATACACATCATTAGAAGGCTTGTCAGCCACACTGAAAATAGAATAATTACACAAATCATCATCGTTTTCTTTGTTTGTTGATACATAATTTACTTGTTTTTTATTTTTCGCCCGACAGACTGAAGCTAAATGTCCAATTCGGCCACACGAATGACATTTACTATTTTTATATTTACAATGTTGGGAGATGTGATTGCGCCAACCACAGTGATGACAAGGACTATTTTGCTTCTTTTCTGTACTCCTCTTTCCACTATTAGCATCGTGACCATTGTTTCCAAGTTTTGTGCCTTTTTTGTGCGACCACATTTTTTTATTTACGAAATTTATACTAGAATCTTCTTTAGATTTGGTCACATTTTTAGTTTCGATAATAAGTGCCTTTCTTACCGCTTGTTCGATGGAAAGGTTTTCATCCTCCTCGCATATTCTCTCGTATATGTAACTTGGCAAACCCATAATAAATTGATTTAGTACAAAAGCGCTTAGATTGCTGCCAAATTTACAATCAAGGGCTAATGTTTTAACACGAGCGTACCACTCCGCTACAGTTTCGTTGTCATTTTTACTTGAATTGTGAAACTTTTTTCGTTCATGGAAAATTATTTTCGGTGGTGTGTAATGTGTTTCTACAATTTGACATAATTCTTTATAAGTGCTTTTGGCAGGTGATTCCGGACTGCATAAACTATGCAAAGCGTGATATGCCTTAGTGCACTTCAATAAAATTGATCGCTTTACATTGTCGTCCTCACAATTTATTTCACAAAGGTGTATATCCAACCGTTCCTTCCACATTGTCCATGTTTCTTGACTGGGACAAAATTCTGCAAAATTTGATGATTGTAGGAAAGTGACTGGACTAGTGGCCAAGGGTCCAACAAGGAAAAGTCGTGGCAAGCTACAACAGTAAAACGCAGGCGCCCCTTTTGAGATGATAGCAATGGATATCGCAGGCCCATTCCCTGTCAGTAATGCTGGAAATCGTTATCTGTTAGTAGTAATGGACTATTTCAGCAAATGGTCCGAAGCGTATCCCATTCCGAATCAAGAGTCCAAAACGGTTGTAGATGAATTTGCGAACAATTGCGTGTGTCGATACGGTGTTCCAACAGAACTTCACTCCGATCAGGGACGAAGTTTTGAGTCGACCATATTCAAGGAAATGTTTGACTGCATCCGCAGTCAGATGGCATGGTAGAAAGATTCAACCGCACCCTTTAAGAATATCTCAGAAAAGTAGTACACACCAAAAGGATTGGGACGAGCATATACCAAAGTTTCTTTTGGCATACTGATCAACATCATGTAGTCCAGCAAAAGTCGTGTGCGGGAGAGAGCTAAAACTACCAGCCGACTTAGAATTTGGCGTTAAACCGAATCCTGCACACGATGATAATGACAATGTTCCTCAGATACAAGAAGACCTGCACGAGCTTCATGAGTTTGTCCGCAATCGCATCAAAATATCCAGCGACAAAATGAAAGCTAGATATGATCGAGCAGCAAATACGGAAGGATTTACAGAAGGACAACTGGTTCTACTATATAACCCACAATGAAAAAAAGGTCTGTCTCCCAAGCTGCAAACCGACAGGAAGGACCATTCAAGGTGATCAGGAAATTGAATGACGTGGTTTATCGGATACAGAAATATCAAAGTCTAAATAAAGTTTTAAAATAAAATAATTAAGCAATAAAGCGAACTACTGGTTACAAACTGCGTAGAAGTTTATACACACACAACTACAATTTGATATGCTGTTTACTAACTGCCTGGCATGCAAGAAAAAAAATACATGTATGCTGATAAACAGCAAGAAAAAAACTAATTTTACAACAACAAACATACATGTTGTTTACCATCTGCGTGGTTTTCTAAGAAACTCTTTTTTTACAAAAGCAACAACAAATGTATTAAAATAAATCCCAAGCAACCTTATCAGCATAAAAACAAAAACAACTATACAAACAGATATGCGATACAAAGGGAGTAGAAGATTCTTAAATCTTCTAGACTTTAAATGGACAAGTATAAATAGGGAAGCGTCTGAGTGGATAATCAGTCAATGTAAAATTAAACCTCATAGAGTAGAGACGTGCATCTTAAGAAAATTGTACAGTAGTGTCAATAGTGTTATTAATTTAAAAACTCTAAAAACTGGTGTTATTTATTTTGCAATAAAGAACTCACAACAAAACGTTTATGAAAGGCATAAACGTAACAATATTCTCAAAAAATATTTATTATTCAAAAATTGCAACATGTTCCCGTGGGAAAAGCAAATGTACCACAATTAACGTAGTTTAAGTTATGATTCCAAATAATAACTTTTTTTTATTGGTAATTCTAAATTAAAGTAAAATCATGTTTTTCATTTTAGATGCATAGTGTAAACATTGAAGGTTTGCAAAAAGTTATTGTACATTTCATTTAATCTTTATTATATAAAAATAAAAAAAAAACATTAAATAAACATGTTGACTAAACTGCTATATGAAATCTTTTTACTGCTGGTATGTCATTTATGTTTCCATAAATGACTGCTGTTGGTAAATTTGGCAGTAGTACATCCATGATAAAAATTTGCTCCACTAACTTTTTTTCAGTAGATGAAGTTGTGGTTGAGGTGGTTATAGTTGCAACCAGATTAATCTTTTAGCAAAAGTAAATATGTATTGGAGAATATGTAGGAATAATTTCACGATTGCAGTAGCAAAGTTAACATTTTTACCAAATCTCTTCTAAAAATAAAAATCAGCAATTAATTAATTTTTTAATAAGTTTGAATTAGTTATTTACCTGTAATACTGTTTGTTATTTACTAATTCATAAGGACTAGTGGAACTTTTGGCATAACTGGTGTTAAGATTCGTGTTTTAGAAAAAGTAAATTTGCTTGCCCTTATCAGCAACATTTAACATGTTTCATTGATGCTTGGGCCATACAAGTGGGAAGCCCTCTTGCACACTTCGGTTTTTACTGATTGTTTTTTTACCCAAATAGAGGCTTTTCTAAACTTTAAAAGCAATTATTAGTGAATTATTTGATAATTTTAATTTAGTTTTGTACCGTGATGGTGTTTATGTTATTTACTAATTGGTAAAGACCCGTGAATGGATAGCCTGGTATGAAGATAGTTTGGTTTGGCACTATAAGATTTAATATTGGACATTCCCATAAATGGCGGTTGTTGGTTAATTTGACAGTATTATTTGTAAAGGATGCGGCTGCTTGGGTGGTTGTGGCTGCAAACTACCAATTGGAATCCGGTTTTGGGAAAAGTAAATTTGCTTGCATTCATCATTTGAAAGTTCTGTTTCAAATTCATAATTATTAGCTTCCGTAAGATCAGCCAACTTTGAGCAGCCAATGTAATAGCGACAAGAGCGAACAAACTTTATACTGGGGAATATTTAAGAATAATTTCACCAGATAAATACATTTTTTTTATTTTTGTTTTATGTTGTTTATTAGCACACAATGTATTTCCGCCACAATGCACCATTTCTGCGTTCATTAAATACTGCATATTGTTTTTACTTTTAACAGTTGTACTTCATTTATCAAACCAATAAAAATCATATTTTCACTTAATTTAATCATTTATTAATAACAATTTAAGAATTAAAATTACTTTTTTTAATCACTCTTGTTCTTCATGTTTTTGTTTTGTTTATTTTCCCATTTTCTTAAAAAAACACTTTATTGGTCCCTTTCTTGGTCTCTAATCGAACTCAAAGAAGTACTGCAAATAACCCAATGCAAATAGAGGTAGATAATATTGGAATTATAGTTGTTGCAACAAAAACTAAGCCTATTAATAGATACACGTTCTAGGACAAATTTGATTAGAAAAAGTTTCATAAATCTTTTAGAACTAAACTTGAACATCCAATTGTTTTAAATGTTTAGGTGCCCCTGTAGGCTAGTAGGTAGTGTACTAGCTTGTAAATACGGGGGTTGTGGGTTCGATTCCAACGAAGACCTTGGTTTTTTCACTACAAAAATAAAAATTGATTGTCGGTAGGGCTGCTCAGCGATGAAGGCGTAGTCACTGGTCGCTGTGCTATCTTATATAGGGCAGTTAATTTCCGACTATGCTTCTACTTTCACCACCTGCTTCATCTATTCTCAATCCCTTTCCTAAAGAATGTAGCACGGTACTTGACTAAATAGGCATTGTTGCCTGAAGTGCTACTTCTCTTTAAAAAAAAAAAAAAAATACAATTTGTTCAAAAACTGTTACAACGTCAAAAATAACTGTACCGCTTTATAAGAAATTCAAAAATAAAAATGGAATTACCGGTTATAATTTATTATAATCTCTAGAAGCCAAAATCGACTTTGAGAAAAACACATTAATAACTAATGATGCGATAATTTCTATTTTATTTAAAAACTCTTCGGAAGAAAATGTTAATTATGATCCATACTAAAATTCAATAATTGAAATAAATTTTGATGAATCTAAAATAGAATATCTAATATAAAATTGAAAAGCCAAAATTCAAACGAAGAGGAGGTTAATGTTTTGATTAAAATAATCAAAGAATTTAAACATGTTTTTTATATTGAAGGAGATAATTTGACTTCTGTTTGTAAATATCGATTATATCGATTATAGAAAACTAAATAATGTAACAAATGAAAATTAAAAAATTTTCACAGATTTAACAAAATTTTACTTTCACGAGAAATTTCCGTTTCCTATTTCCACTGGTCAGTACGAATTTATTACAATGCCATTTGGTCTAAAAAATTATCTAGCTTCATTCCAACGTATGATGAATGAAGAGCTTTATGACTATATTAATAACAAATGTGTAATATATTTAAATCACATTTTAGTATTTTCTATTTCTCTTGAAAAGCGTGTTTTATCATTAAGACACATTTGAGTACGATCTTAAAGTTCAGGTTGACAAGTGTATTTTTTTTGTCGTGAATCAGGAATAAAACCAAACCCAGATAAAATTACTGCCATTAAAAAAATTCCAGTTCCAAAAACTATTAAAGAAATTTTTGGGATTAGAAGGGTTTTATAGAAAATTTACAAAAGATTATAGTCATATAGCTTTACCCATGAATTTCAACCTTAAGAAAGGTACAAAAATCAACGTAAATGATCAAAAGTACATTGATTATTTTTAAAAATTAAAAACGATTTTATCTAGTGCACCGGTTTTAGCATATCCTCAATTTGACAAATTATTTGTATTGATAACCGATGCCTGCAACGAAGCATTAGGTGCGGTGTTATCCCAAAACGGTCAAATTGCTTTTAAATTGCGTACACTGAACAAGCATGAGCAATAATTTGATCAGTGAAATATTTTAGACCCTATTTATTCAGAAGAAAATTAAAACTTCAGACAGATCACAGACCACTTATATGGCTTACTCAATTAAAGAACCTTACTTGAAACTGCAGAGATGGAACATACAATTGAAAGAACATGACATTGAGTTAGAATACATTAAAGGAAAAAGAAACAAAGTTGCTGACTACCTAAATCGACTTAGTTTTAATGCAATAACTAAAGAAAAGGAATATATTCAATCCGATTTAGTCACAAACAATAATCAAATTATAAAAACTTTAGGAAGTAAATATAAAAACAAACATTATATGATAGAAAAGCAAGACATACTATAACAAGAAACGAATATTTGGAAGAACAAATAATCAAATTTTTAAATCCAACGTTGCCTCTTAAAGGGACTGTAGCAATATTTTGCGATAATTTTAACATTTTTACAAATTTCCAAGAAACTTTGGTATACTACTTTTCTAATTTAAGTAGTATTTTTATACTGTTCAAAATTTGTAAAAGATATTTTTAATAAAGAAAATCTTTTGGAAATCATAGAGAAATATCACAATGATAAAAATCACAATAAAAAAATATAATTTATTTATTTATTTAATTTCAATTTATCCACTTCTTGTACAACAAGATTGTGTCTTATATTTATATATTATATATATACAGGAATGTACAACATTATAATAGTATTCTTAAGATACGACATTACAAAATAAACTTATCAAAAGATTGTCAAATAAAAACAAAAAACAAAAAAAAAACAGAAAAAAAATTTTCTAAAATTGTTAGCATTGCTATTGATTTGCTGACTTAGTGGAAGACTATTCCAGAGACAAGCGGCATTAATATAAAATTGCCATTCGGATACAAGGCAGTGATGACGAGGCAAAATAATATTTTTGTGCCTTGGAGATTGGAAGAAACGTATTTTTTCGAACAAATATTTGGGCGTCCTTGTTACAATTATTTTATGTAAAAATAAGAGGGTATGAACCTTTATTAGTCCCTGAAAAGAGATTGCAAGAAGATTGTTGAAGACATGTGATATGATCAAATCTTCTGAGTCCATAGACATATCTTACGATATTATTGAACATAACATTAAGCTTGTTCCTACTGACTGAGTAACAACATCCAAACAATTCACATCCATAGGTTAAAGCGGGTATAAGATACATTTTAGCAAGCAAGATTCGTATCCTTAAAGGTGTAAAATATTGTGTTGACCACAGTGCTCGAAGCTTTATAAACAATTTGCCTACCAGCATATTCCCATGATCAGTCAATGTTAATTTATTATTAAATACTATACTGAGGTTTTTAGCAGATTTAACAATAACAATTTTCTCATTGTTCAATACAATATCATGTGACAGTACGCTGCAAACTTTTTTTACATATAACGATACATTTCGACTTAGATGAATTTAAGTAGAGCCCATTTGAATTTGCCCAAAGGTAAATTCTATTCAGATCATCGTTTAAGGAGGATATGCTGGAGTCACTATCCCGAACAGAGCTACTTAGTGTTAGCTGCACAGCATCTGCATATAAGTGTATACTGCAAATAAAGAGTTGTTTCGGCAGATCATTCACATAGAATCTTACCTCCTCTAGCAAGAGGTGAGATATCTGACCAAACATTATTCACCAACAGCGATTGCATACGGTTCGATAGATATGAGGAGACTAGTTTAACTGACAGGTCAGAAAAACCAAAAAAAAATTTAATTTTATTGCCATAATTTCTTGATTGACCGTGACAAATGCTTTAGAGTGGTCAAGGAGCACTAAGAAGTTTATATCTTCTCTATCTAACCCTTGTCGTAAATTCTCACTAACATATGCAAGTGCCGTAACACATCCATGACTCGCTCCAAAACCTGATTGCATGGGAGACAATAAATCGTTGTATAGTGTGTGCGGGTTCACGCCTTGTCACGTACCCATCACACATAGAAATAAAAAGGTTCTGCATTAAATGCAGAAATGTATAATATAATTTCAATTAATCTGTAATTTAAGTAAATTCATATCGTGGGAGAATGCTTATTCAGCAATCAACACAATTTAGTTTTAATTAGGCTTAAAACAATATTAGTAAATAAGAATAATTTTAAGTATAAATAAAGAATTCTGTGCCAAGAAGGGACAGATTTTAATTGACAGGGAAAGAATTTGCTTCGATAATGTCTTTAATTTGCGCACCTTTCGCTGAATAATAACAAGGTAAATTGGCGTATCTCTGCCGTATAAACATTGAGATATTGGGCGCTAGACGCCAAGTTGATTAGCGTATCCTTTCGTTCAATAATAAAAGGATATAAATTGACGTATCTTCGCCGTATAAACATAGAGATATTGGGTGCTAGACGCCAAGTTGATTAGCGTATCCTTTCGCTCCTTAATAAAAGGATATACCTTTTTTTGTTGCTCATATACACACGTATATATTTGAAATTAAATCAATAAAAATTACAATATCATTACATGGCGATCCTACCAGTATTACAATATCATTACATGGCGATTCTGCCAGTATTACAATATCATTACATGGCGACCCTGCCATGTAATGATATTATTGTCAAAATTCGATGAACAGACAACCAAAGAAGTCGTAGACAGGAAAACAAACCCCTCCGGTTAAGGCAGACGGTAGAGATGCAGCGGCTCCAAAAGAACGCAAACGTTCGAGAAATTCATCGCAGGAGTCTGTAACATCATCGGAAGCTCCAAAACAGCGTAAACATTCAAGAAACTCGCGGTCGCAGGATTCTAAAACTTCATCATCTAAAGCTGTAATTTCTATATCCATGACCATGGTTGACCAAGAGTTGTTTACGAATTTGGTTAACAACTCTAAGTGATTATGGAATATATCCAAAAATACTGAAGACAGTGATATGTTAGTAATGGATAGACCCTTTAGGACTTTTAAATTCCTAATGGCAATGGCCAGGGGTATACCAATAGTAACATCCGAATATCTTAGAAAATTAAATGAAACAAAATCAGCTAGAAAGTTGAATATAAGTGAAAATCTCTTTACGGATGAAGAGTTTCAGAAGACCCATAAATTCTCATTAGCAAAATCACTACAACATGCTAAAAGCAATAAAATTTTTAAAGGCTATGAATTTCTGATAACATCCAATATTTTGCCTAATCCTCAAGAAAGTAGAGCTATAATTGAAGCGTCTGGTGGCTATGTACATCATAAGAATCCGCCTGAACCTAAAGAAAATCAGAAGCTGCATTTAGTAACATCAAAAGAAGACAAAAAGGATTGGCACAAATATAGACGTTAAAACAAAAATGTTATAATCGCTTCCACGGAAGCCATAATGTCTGCGGTGATGTGTCAAAATTATGAGCGTATCATTGGCTCACGTTATTGGATAGTATTTAGTGTAGTTACTTAACTTCCTATATTTTGAAACCATTAGATAATATTTTTTAAATAACAAACGTTTGTATTTTTTTTTTTTTAACTATTTAAGTTCTTTAATTTTTTTGTATTTTTTGTAGAACGAGTTCTTTAATTTTTTGTTTAAGTTGAAACAAAAGCTTTTATTTTTTTATGTACCATGTTTATGTTTAATAAATCTCTTATTTTTATACTTATTGTTTAAGAAAAAAATGTATGTTTTAAAGAAAAATACTCGTACACTTTATATGTGAAATTACAAAAAACAAATGTTAAAGATATTCTTAATTGTTCTTGCAAAAAAAAAAATTAACTTGAACTTGAAAATAATAATAAGAACAATCTCGAATTAAACTAACTTCAAGTAAATTGAAAAGCTATATACCTAGCATAGCACCAATAACTAGGTGTGCAACTAAAAATTTTGTAAGTTCAAATAGAAAACCTACCCCCACAGAAAGGATTGGTTAACCATACATGTGGTAATGCATATCTATATCGGACGTAAGAAATTTGCCAATACTAAAATTTAGGCAAAGACGAGAAGATCGTTCATGCAAAAATCATGACACTCGATATAATTTTAACATTAATAAAAAATATGTTTTAGTTGTAACAAATAGCAAACCATTCTGTACAGGTCAAGTCTGGGAAAAAATGTTATCACTTTTACATAAGAACAACATTCGGAAATTATGTCTTTCAAAGAAAGACTCCATATTCAATACAATGCGTCTGATTGAAATAAAAAAATTGTTCGAACAAACACTTCGCAAGAAATTAAAATAGAAATAATATTATTCGAACCTCCCGAAGCAATACATGGCTTATTAAAGAGAATCGCGAAACTCTTCTTGCAGGGCATACCGGTATAAGTGGGACAATATCAAAGCTAAAGCAGCACTATGTCTGGAAAGGTATGAATAAAATGGTTAGAAAATTGTGTTAGACATAACACAGAAAACATGGTCATAACCGACACCCCCTCTTAATTCTTTCAAATTGTTTCAGTAGATACAATAGGCCCATTAAGACCATCCAATGGTTTCAGATATATTTTGACAATACAATGCGACTTAACAAAATATGTAGAGGCTTTTCCTATGATATCAAAGGAAGCGTCAGAAGTAACAAGAACATTGGTAGAAAAGTACATACTAAAATACGGCCATTTTCAAACGATGAAAACCGATATGGCTAAAGAATTCGTAAATCAAATACTATAAGAAATGTGCAAGTTATTAAATATCACTCATAGAACATCAACCCTATATCACCATGAATCTTTAGGTGGCATAGAAAGAAATCATAGGGTATTAAAGGAATACTTATTATGTTGTACCGAAAACGAGGAGTGGGATACAAATATACCCTATTACATATATTCTTATAATACCACACCTCACACAACTACAAAGTGCACCCCTTTATAGTTAATATTTGGAAAACTTCCAAACTTACCACATTGCAGCCATTTAACTAAACCATTTTATAATTCTGACAGTTACATAAATGAACTTAGGACGAGATTGAAAAACGCACACGAAAATGTCAGCAAACTATTAATAAAAGCAAAAACAACAAATAAAAAATATTACGATAAACCTTCAAAACCAACAAAATTTGTAATAGGTGACCTAGTTCTTTTAAGAAATCATAGCGGACAGAAGCTAGACTGTCAATATATATTTAAAATAATTTACAGACAAGGAGTAAATTCATTAATTTCATGTAAAAATATTGAAAAGCTTGTACATAATAATAACAATAAAACTATTCGACTAAAACTATAACTAATTAGATTACACTATATTATATATATACTTATAAAGATAAGCACATATGTACGTACATACTTAATTTTATAAACACAATAAAAATTACATGCGCGCTAAAACTAGATATTAAGTTTTTCTTAAAGGGTGAGGGTGTAGTGTGTGCGGGATCACGCCTTGTCACGTATCCATCACACATAGAAATAAAAAGGTTTAAAATTACACAATTATTTTAAGTTGCATTAAATGCAGAAATGTATAATATAATTTCAACTAATCTGTAATTTAAGTTAATTCATATCGTGGGAGAATGCTTATTCAGCAATCCACACAATTTAGTTTTAATTATATTACCAGTGCCATTTTCACGTATTCCAAGTCTGTTTAAAATCAATCGCAGAACTGAACCGTACAGCATAATACTCACTCTTAGCACATCTTATAGATTTATTAACATTTCTGCTGGCTATACAAAATTGATACTTTAACTCTGGTGTTTTAAACCTCTCCCACCTGGCCAGTGGCGTACCTAGGGGGGCGGAGGGTGCGGTCCGCACCGGGCGGCACTTACCTTGGGGCGACATTTATTATATTTACTTATAGTTGTAAAAAGCAACTTATTCATTTCATATTTATTTTCTTTCTTAAATAATAAATGATTATTATAATTATTATAAGTTTAATATTTGATTTGTATAAATTATGATTAACTATGTATGTATATGATTTCGAATATTATTCCTCGGTGTATAAGTTAACGAATGGAATAAATTCGTTAACTGTAAAAAAATTTATTAGGCAATCATTCATCTCCTCTGTGCAAAATTCTTTTTTGGTAACCTTGAGACTGTAACAAAATAAGAGCGTCACAAATTTTGTTGCTGACACAGGAGATGGTGATTGGTTGATTATGAAAAGTACCGTTGTTTATGGAATGTAAAAAATAGCTTTTTTCCAGTTGTTACATAGTAGAAAGAGCTTAAATCTTCTTTGCATTTCATGTCAGCGATCAGTTTTGTTTTAACTGCCGAACTATTAACATTAAAAAAATACTAAAATATAATACTAAAATATTTTTATACTTCGAAGTAAACATAAAAAGTAAATAAATAAACCAAAAAGATTAAAAATAAAAATTTTATTATTAAAAAGAAACAAATTAAATTGCTTTAATTAAAAACCTAGAACTTTAAAATAAATTTATTATTAATTTAACAATATATTATATTACTTATTAGAGATATAGATATTATTCTAAATGCTATTCAGAGTAGTAAAATGACTGCCGTTTCCTATACATACTATTTATTTCGAGAAGTTATATTTTTATTCTGTATCCCTAGGATGAAACGAGTAAAAGAAAGTGGTGCATCATTTAGAAAGGAAAGGAAGAGAAGGGAGGAAATACAAACTAAAAATACTGGAGCACTACTCAAATATATCTCCCATAAGTCAACTTCTAGTTCTTTTAGTATTGTTGCCTCAAATACGGGCGAAGAAGTAGCCCCCGAAGGCGAAAAAACATTTTCCAATGTTGCTCAAGAGGAAAGACCTGCTTCACATACTGGCGAAGAAGTAGAAAGTTCATCAAGTTCTGATGAAGAATCTGCTGCACAAATTACTCCGTCTATTTCTATGAAAGATATTGGATTATGGCCTAACAAAATTGACGACAATACAGGAGTATTTCTGGTACGTCAAGGTCCCTTTGCAATTCAAAATTTGGACGCCGACTTCAGCGAAGGAGTAAAACGTCCTAATAATACAATCAAAGCAAAAGGCGAAACAAGAAAACTGAGTCAGGACTGGTTTTTTCAAATTTTGCCTAATGGCGAAAAGCTCTTAAGATCGTGGATGGTATATTCACTATCGAAGAAGAGTTTTTATTGTTTCTGCTGCAAACTGTTTGATAATCTTTGTCAAGCAGGTTTTAATGCGGAACATGGTTTTAACAAATGGTGGAAACTTAATCCCGAAATTAGTCAACATGAGGTGAGTCCACTGCACATTCGATCATATTCTAAATGGAAGGAATTAAAAATAAAACTTGGACATAGCGCAACTATTGACAGGCTACAACAACAGAATATTGATAAAGAAATAAAAAAATGGAAGGAAATTCTAACAAGAATACTTGATATAATTAGATTCTTAGCAAAACAAAATTTGGCGTTTCGGGGACATCGTGAAAGTGTTCATAAGGAAAACATCGATTTAATGGAAAATAGAGGAAATTTTCTTGAGCTTGTTGACTTGTTGGCTATGTACGACCCAGTATTACGAGAACACGTAGTAAAAATTAAGATGGGTAATAAATATAGTATCTCTTATTTGTCGCCGAAGATTCAGAACGAATTCATAGAGCTATTGGGAGGCGCCGTCAGAAACACAATTATGGATCAAATAAAGCAGGCTAAATACTTTTGTATTATATTTGACAGCACTCCTGACATTTCACACAAAGATCAAACCAGTCAAATTATTAGATATGTAGTTATTGATGGTAGCGAAGTTAAAGTTGTAGAATCGTTTATTGACTTTATAGAAACTAAAGAAAAAACTGCTGGTAAAATCACAGATATGATTTTAACGAAATTAGAAAATGACGGGTTAGATATAAAAAATTGCAGAGGACAGGCTTACGATAATGCTGCCGTCATGGCAGGAAAGCACAGCGGTGTTCAAACTCGTATTAAAAAAATAAATCCAAATGCATTCTTTAAACCTGGCATGTTTACACACAGCTTCTACAGCTATCAATTCCATCACATTTTTTGGAACTATCGAACAGTTGTTTTCGTGGTTTTCTTCTTCCACTCATAGATGGAATGTTTTACTTTCTGTCACTGGTCAAGGTGTTAAACACAGTGTAGAAACTCGCTGGAGCGCTAGAGCTGCCGCGGTAACTATAGTAAAAAAACATTTTTTTTACATTTTAAGCGCTTTGGAAAAATTGACATCTGAAGAAGAAAATAGTAAAACGAGATCAGATGCTGGAATATTACTCAATTCTATACAATCTTTTTCCTTTCTATGTTACCTTCATTTATGGGAACCCGTCCTTTTGGAAATTAATGACGCTCAAAAATACCTGCAAATAAAAGGGTTAAATGTCCACCAATGCCATATAAAACTAAATTCTTTGCAAACACATTTCATGGAACAAAGAGATACGCTAGTACAAAACGCTGTTATAGCAGCCAAAATAATTTGTGAAGAGTTGGAGATATCGACTGAGCGTCGAGTTAGATGGAGAAAAAATATGAGTGAGGAAAATTCGCGAGACGTGGGGCTATCCTTAGAAGAAGAAGTACGAAGAGAAATGTTTTCATCTACGGACAGAATTATAAAGGAAATAAAAGAACGCTTCGATCAGTTGCATGGCCTTGTAAGAAAATATTCGTTTATAATACCGTGTAACCTACTTAATGAAGAATTTGTGGGTCAAATAAATGACTTGATTGACATTGATAAAGAACAGTTCCATATTGAAAGAAGAAGGGTGCAGGTTTTTATGGCTGTACCTACACTAAAAGAAGAGGTAAAACATTGGAAAAACGGAGAGAAGGGCCCTCTTGATCTGCTAAAGTTTATTCAGCAGTATAGGTTGGAAAATTCTGTTCCCAACATTGTAATTTTGTTAAGAATTTTTTTAACAATTGCAATCAGTGTCGCTAGTTGCGAAAGAAGCTTCTCAAAATTGAAGTTGATAAAAAATTATCTTCGTTCTACAATGAGTCAATTAAGACTAAAAAATTTTGCAATATTGTCAATGGAAAAAGAAATTACAAATAATATAAATTTTGAGAACATTATTCACGATTTTTCTAGTGTGAAAGCTAGAAGAGTAGATATTATATAAATATGTTTACGAGTGCATACAAATATGTCTAAAAAAATTTACTCTGTGTATTAATTGATATTGATTAAATAACTCAATAATTTACTTATGTGTATTTGATTATTATGTATATTCGATTGACTTATAATAGAAAGGGCGGCAAACTGGAGATCGCCCCGGGCGGCAAAAGTTCTAGGTACGCCACTGCACCTGGCGTAAGCAGGATCCGTTGCCTTAATTGCAACTCTAACAATATTCGAGAACCATGGTTTTTGGTTCAGATCAATTTTACAAGGTTTAAAATGCATTGTGTGATTAGATTTACATCCGCGCCTGGCCATGAAGCGTTAATCAGATGGTGGACCAAACCACTGCATTATTTGGAACGTCATGCTCATCCTAGGAAGCCGAAGCTATAATTCTATGCAACAGAACTTTCTAGTTGCAACTTCGATGATTCCAGAGCAGGGCTGCAAATCATCACTCCTTGCTTAAGAGTTGGAGACTTTCCAACTCCTGTCCAGAACACATGTCTAGCATGCTCACTGGATCTGGGAACATTTCACCAGGTAGGTGTTATTAAAGGTGAAATGAACCCGGCCACCATAGAACCATAGACTGATATGGGGCCGCGAAACCACAACCACCACGATACTCCCACATAGGGGCCAACCTCAATAATCAGTCAGAGAACAGTTAAATGTCTAAAGAGACAAATAACGAACTCCGCGGCTTACTGATTCCCGTGGAAATAAAGTGGAGTTTCCAGTTGTACCCCTGCTGACTTCAGTGGACTGGGCTCTCTTTTTCCCCCAGTTGCACAGGTCTACATAGTAGCTCTCCATTAAGACCATATATGTGCCCACGGGGGGTGTTTAAGATGCACTGTTAGATCATATAGATATTGAATATTACGTTCCAAAAAAAGCGATTGATCAGCAACAGAAGGAATCAAATAGATATCACTCCACGCCAGTCGCAAAGAGTGTTCCCTTAGGGCATCGTAGTCCAAGTGTTTGAAGTCGCGGTAATTGATGCACCATTCAATATATTCAACCTGAAAGTTATAATTCAAAAATATCAGGTCATGTTTAGACAAACAAAAGGCTGAGATCTGATCGTACAAAATAATATTTGCGGTGTTTGAGGCAAAGAAAAGGTCAAGCATTGTACTTGTTGAGGATGTGTGATGTGTCGGATTTGTCGTGTTAATGGGGAAAAGACCGAATGATAACACATCATCCGAAAGAGTTGAAATCACCCGCTATAACTATATTATTATATTCGGACACATGGGACTCAAAAACTGCATATAAACCAGATAATGGTATTCTCTTATTCGGACGATATACACAACCCACAAGCATTTTCTTCCCATAAGAGGACACCTCAACAAAAACAGATTCTACATTTTGCCCAGACGCACAATTTGCAGAAAAAGAATTTTTACATATTTTGCTACTGATGTTACTCTTCTCAAATATGGCAACGCCACCACCATGACTTCCCTATCAACTCTGAATACTTTATATCCGCTGGGACATATAGTCATAGATAATGACTATTTATTTGTGATATAGTATTATCATATGTTGATGCAAACAACCACGTATCCGAGACGCAGATAACTATTTTAAAACCATGTCCATAATTCGTAGCATACTCATTGTTATGTCTCTAGAGCTTCCATGTTCATTACTATTCAACGACATAATAGTTATTGATTATTAAAAAAGGGAATGCTGACACTATAAATAAACAATAGAAGTTACAATGTAGAATCATGTTTAAAGTTAATTTAAATTTATCACAAACATTATAAATAGCAATAAAAAAATAGTTAAAATTTGAATAAAATTCCAATAAAACAAGATCTAAGATCATTCGGAATTTTAACTGCAATTTATTAAATAATAACGTTATCTTCGTATTAATGACGTTGAAAAAAAAAATACAAAAGAACATTGCTAACAAAATAATAAAACAACTATTGTGTATTGTTAGTTGTTCCGGATACAATATTCTCAAAGATTCTTCATTTTCAGACGGTTTCACGTGTACAACACTTCTAAAGGTATAAACCGCCTTAAGTCCTATATCTTTTTTCAATTTCAGCGCTTGTTTAAACATACTATAATTATGTGGCATTAGATTTTGATTTATGGAAAGTTTCAATGCCGATTTATATTTGCAACGGTGAGCTGCTACAGTTTTAAAAAAATAGTTTTTCTCAAAAGGTGTAATAAACATTTAAAAAAGGAGATTGTGTAATATGTGTAAATATGATAGGCAACCATTTAAAACAAAATTATGTTACTGAAACTCCCTTAAAATCAAATGAAATACTTCACGTTGATATGCGGTTCTAAATAAAACAATAACATTTTTAAGATGCATTGATAAACTTACAAAACGTGTATCAATTCACTATTTGACCGACAAAAACTCAATAACTATAGTAGAAATGGTTAGAGATAGGTTCGTAATTTTAGGTAAACCAAAAAAAAATTGCTGATAATGAATTTAAAACAGCATAACTAAAATATTTTTTAAATTCTGAATATATAGATTTTCACTTCTCACAGGAAGTTCAGATGTAGAACGATTTCTTTTGACTTTAAATGAACATATACGACTATTTAAACTAGAGGAAGAAAATAAAGATACTAGTGATAAAACTTTGGTTTCAAGTCTGTTCAAATTTAAATGATACCAAAGATATCACAGGATCTGCTGTATAATAAAGAAGATAAATTTGTGTGGAAAAATTTGCATGGCATTGTTCATAATAAGAAAATAGAACTTATTAATTAAATTAATTAGCGATGCCATGAACGTAAGGAAAGGGAATTAGTAAAAAATCTCCATTTTCAAACTCTGAAACAAAAACCGAAATATATAATTAAAGAAGTAAAAGAAAAAAATAAAACAAATTTTCTTGATGAGAAAGGTTGTAAACGTGATAGACAACTAATAAAAAGAGTATTTAAAAATCAAAAAAAAATTTGCCCAATATAATGTTTGAATGAAAAGTAACTGGAAGATATTGTTCTAAATATAAGAAGTAATTATAGAGATTTTGACAAACTATAAAATTGTGTGGCTTACTAAGAAAACTTATGCACGCAAGACAACAACAAATTTCGAGTTTCAAAATGCGTAGAAATTTTATACACGCAAAACAACGACAATTAGATAAGCTGCTTACTAACTGCGTGGCTTGCTAAGAAAACTTATGCACGCAAGATAACAACAAATTTCTAATTATAAACTGCGTAGAAATTTTATACACACAGTTTACACCAATCGAATTTTTCCCGCTTTTCTTCCCAAATTTAGATGTGTATAAAAGCTGATTGTTGCAGTATTGCAGTATTTAGCAAGTTGTGCGAATGGATGGTATAGAAACTCCGCCAAGATATTGACTTGGCACGGCTGTTTCCGTTTTCGTTTAGATCTTTCTTTCTTGGTTTGATACCTGCGGTGTGAACAACCACAAACTTGCAGCAGTAGCAACCCAACGAAAAAAATATGCTCAAAGTGCAAATTGTGATGATGATTGAGGATTGGAGCCGTTTATAGAAAGTCAAAAGGCTGAATTGATTGCTGAAATTTAACTGCAAAAAAAAAACAAATCGAACAAATATTATAAATAAAATTGAACTGTAAATTGCACATAATAGGAAATTAATTTTAAAATTGAATTGTACCTTAACCATATCACTAAACCTAAAAGAACATTGGTCCAAGCGAGCCGAATTTCATTGGTGGAGGATTTTTTTGAATTTTTTGAAATATAATTGGAGTCCAGGCGATAATATACAGTGTTTCCATATATATATATATATATATATATATATATATATATATATATATATATACATATATATATATATATATATATATATATATATATATATATATATATATATTATATATATGACAATTCAATTGGAAATTATGTTACTTGGACAATAATGTCGAAGCCACAGCAGAAAGATTTTGAACAGCCTGGTTTAATCAGACATGCAAAAATGCAGTCAGATTAAGAGATGAAGCATTCAATAACTGGCGTAGAAACAAATACGCAATTACTAATTCGCTACATAGTGCAATTGTACTAAGGCACGAGAAAAATCTGTACGATGACTGCTCCTGCTACTTCTAGGAGCAGCAAGAGCTTTTGGTCATTTGTTAGAAGAATGAGTTCTTCTAGTTCTTCAATTCCTCTTACTTAAGTTAACAGAGTTGAATTATTTTAAAATTTTGGTGCGAAAATGAAAAAAATGCGAAAGGCATGGCATTGTAGGTTTCAAAACTGTACAGGTTATATTCTGAATTTCCCAATTTTCTGAATTTTATTATTAAAACCCTAAACAAATTCCTAATATACCTTAACTGTTCTGAAATTAACAATGCCATTGCTTTCGCCCCTGTAGTCCGCTAAGCCACACTTTTTCAATTTTCACCCAACTTTCGGCATTTAAGAAATGTCAATCAATCAATCTCTTTTTCTTAAATTGTTTTATTTTGACTTTTTATGTTGTGTTATGAATAAATGAAGTTAAAATTGTTATAAATATATTTGCTTTTTATACTCTTTATTTCATTTTCGCACCAAAATGTTAAAATAATTCAACTCTGTTAACATATCAAGAGTCAGAATTATGTAAGCTATAACAGGGTTGGTTGGCACATTTTATTTAGAATTCGGTTTACTGATTAATCAGCTAAAGCAAGGAGAAGGAAGCACAAACGATGCCAACACTGCAGAAACATTTTTTTCCGATTCTGAAATTGCTGCGTCTATTACATGCTGCATGAATTAATAAAACGCTATAAAATCATATTGCAGGTAATATCATGCAATAAGAAGCAAAATACAGTATGCTAATGAAAAGCAAATCTATACACTGGAAAATTTGATTGCAGAAATAGGCCATCGAGAGTACATAAAATACTATATCAGGGAGAAAACATTATTCAACAGATGTTACCAATTGGAGAATATGGATGGTTACTCTTCTTTCTTTGACAATATTGGGAGACAAACACATCCAATTTTTGACTCCATCAACAACACCTAATAAGTCTTCTAGCAAGAATAGAAACAATAAGATATGTTTCTACCAACTGCGCTTCAAGGAGAAAGCAAAACGATGCATTCGTCCATGTAACTATGATTCCCAGATTTACTCGGAAAATCTAGAAGCCGAGTGGTTTTAGAGCTGTTGTACTAAACCGTCGATTATTTATAAGGGATCCGTTTCAAAACTAAATTTTTTAACTGATTCAGGTTCTGACGTATCACTTTTACCTAACAATTACAAGAACGCATTTTCAGCTAAAACAGTTTTATATGCCGCAAATGATTCTATAATTAATACTTATTGTGAAAGGATTCAACAATTCACTTTGGATTTAAAGAGTTTTTAAATGGAAATTTATTATTGCGAATGTTGATGTCCCTATTCTGAGCAACACTTTTATTGAATGATATGGGCCTTTATAAATATAAGAAATCAAAAATTATTTGACCCCTGTAAAAATGTTTGTTATTTGTTTGCAATTCGCCCATTATATCTATCAGATCTTTTAACACTGAAGACAAATTCTTAGATCTTTTAAAAGGGTTTCCTGCTATAAGTAGAGATTTTAATACAAAGTTAGTAGAACACTTACCAGTTAAATATCATATCGGTACAAATTGTCATCCACTCAGTTGTAAAGTAAGACGATTAGAACCAGTAAACTTAAAACAAGCTAAAGATGAATTTGATCGTTTACGTGAACCAGGCATATTACATCGTCCGAGAAGTCCACGGGCAAGTGCTTCAAATATGATTTAAAAACCGGATAGAACGTGGCGCGCCTGTGGTGATTATAGGCGCTTTAATAAATATGCAATTCCAATTCCTAGTTTGTATTATAGATTTTCAAAATATATTACATAAACAATTTTTTTTCTAAAATAGATCTAGTTAAAAGTTTTCACCAAATTCCTTTAGCTGAAGCTGTTAAACTCCTTTAGTTTGTTTGAGTATTTGCGCGTGCCGTTTTGATTAAAAAATGCTGTTCGAACTTGCCAATGTTTTACACACCAAGTAGTTGAAGGATTTAATTTTGTTTTCCCTAACATAGACGATTTCGTAACAAGAACAAGAACATTTAGAGCATCTACGAATATTGTTTCACCGTTCGAATGAGTTATAAATCCAAGTATATAAATGCGAGTTTGAAAAGAAGGAAATAGTTTATCTTAGATACTTAATTACTTCAAATAGGATAAAACCTGCGAAAGTCGAAACAATTCTTAAGTATCCAAAACCAGATAATATTAGTATAATATGCTTACGAACATTTCTAGGAATTCGACCATCTATTCCTTATATTGTTGAATAACAGGCTTCTTTAAATGAGCTTCAAAAGGGTAAACCAAGAAAATAAAAAATTAATGTGGACATACGCCCAATCTGAATGCTTTAAAAAATTAAAAAATCCTTGGTTTGTACGCTACTTGTTCGTCGTTCCGGCACAACATTCCACATATGTCGAAACTTCTAATACATGCATTGGTGCAGTTTTTATTGAATGTTTGTGTTGAATGTGGATTAAAAAAACATTGCCGCTTTCATTCTTTTTTAAGAAACGTGCTATACCGCAAACAAAATGTTGTGATTATGATAGAGAGCTACTTTTTTTCTTTTAAGAGAAGTAGTACTTCAGGCAACAATGCCTATTTAGTCATTTAGTCAAGCTCGATAGAGGACAAAAAAAGCAGCAAACTTTTGAAATTTTTAAAAAATCGTCAAATTTTTTTGTTTTTCAGTAATAAAACAAAAACTATTTCGCGAGCATATATACGGCTATACACGATCGATAGAGGACAGAAATGTGAATCGATCGAGGTATACCTTGTTTCTGGAAAGCTTTAAGAAAAAAGTTATAAAGCAGCAAACTTTTGAAATTTAAAAAAATCGTCGAATTTTTGTGGTTTTTCATTAATAACTCAAAAACTATTCCGCGTGCACATTTACGGCTATATACGTTCGATACAGGATAAAAATACAAATCGATAGTGATATGGCTTGTTTCTACAAAGACTGTACGGAAAAATTTATAAAGCGGCAGATTTTTAAAATTTTCAAAAAATCGTCAATTCTTTTTGATTTTTCATTAATAACTAAAAAACTATGTCGCGTGCACTTATACGGCTATATACAATCGATAGAAAATAAAAATACGAATCGATCGCGGTATGGCTTGTTTCTACAAAGACTGTACGGAAAAATTTATAAAGCGGCAGATTTTTAAAATTTTCAAAAAATCGTCAAATTTTTTTTTGATTTTTCATTAATAACTAAAAAACTATGTCGCGTGCGCATATACGGCTATATACAATCGATAGAAAATAAAAATACGAATCGAACGCGGTATGGCTTGTTTCTACAAAGACTTTACGAAAAAAGTTATAAAGCAGCAAACTTTTAAAATTTAAAAAATATCAACAATATATTTTATTTGGTCGGTAATGAAGTTTCTTTGTAGATGTTTTGCAGTAAAAAAAAGTAAACAAAATATGTCAAAAATATACCATTTTTGAATTCGATTTTTAATAGTTAATTTTAATTTATTTTAATTAAAAGATATAACAAGCTTGTAGATAAAGCTTGTAGACCACAGAATCAGATTTTACAGTTGTCACTTTTTTTAGTGAAAAAACGAAAGCACTGGAGGTTAAATTATTTGGAGTTATTTTGAAAATTTTTTATTTCAGTTTTCCATTAATAACTCCACAACCATTCCGCGTGCACAAATAGCACTATATACGATCGATAGAGGATAAAAATACGAATCGATGGCGATGTATCCTATTTCTATAAAGACTTTACGAAAAAAGTTATAAGGTAGCAAACTTCTAAAATTTTTAAAAAATCGTCAATTTTTTTTGGTTTTTCATTAATAACTTCCAAACTGTTAGCGTGCACATATAAGGCTATATACGTTCGATAAAGGATACAAATACGAATCGATAGTGATATGGCTTGTGTCTACAAAGACTGCACGGAAAAAGTTATAAAGCGGCAAACTTTTAAAATTTTCAAAAAATCATCAATTCTTTTTGATTTTTCATTAATAACTAAAAAACTATGTCGTGTGCACATATACGGCTACATGCGATCGATAGAGGACAGATATGAATCGATCGTAGTATAGCTTGTTTCTGAAAAGACTGCAGCAAACTTTTGAAATTTTAAAAAAATCGTAAAATTTTTGTGATTTTTTATTAATAACTCAAAAACTATATCGCTTGCACGTATATATATGCGATCAATAGAGGATGAAAATACGAATCGATCAAATTATGGATTGTTTTTGCAAAGATTTTACGGAAAAAATTTATGCTTTTTAAGTTTCTTTTTACATATTCGTTTAATAATTTAAATTTTCCATTTTTCCATGTATTTACGATGTAAATATTGTAGAATTTTTGTTTTTTTTTAATGAATATTAATTTAATATCGTATTTTACAGTATTATTTTCAATAATTTAATAGATCAATAAAAATTTCCATTTGTTATTAACACCAAACAAACTGCTAAAACTATAATTCTGGTTTTTGTTTTACTTTTTCCCATCCTTGCTGATTACATTTGTTCGGTTCCGATCGTTAAATTATTAGTCTGGCAACACAGATTATTATTTAACCTGGTGTGCAGCATAGATAATTTATCTATGGTGTGCAGAATAAAAAGCATAGATAATGCCATATAAAGCAACAGAAACGAAAAATTATAGGAACAAATTTGAATTACTTAATGAAACATTATATCTTATTTTTTAGGAGCCGCAAACGTATAATGAACTGCCCAGAATTAAGGAAACTCCACCGGTTCCCGAAGAATCAGTAAGGTAAGTTTTTTTATGTTTTTTGTGTTGTTGAAAAATGTTCTCTTATAAAAAAGCAAGTGTATTTCCGTATGCGGTTCCATTTGTCATTTAAATAATGTCCAATTGGAATCGTCATCGCTATGCAGAATGTGCTTTTTTCTTCCTAAGCAACAAACTTAAATTATTTACATTTTATCTTGTTTTTAAGGAGCCGCCAGTATATTAAATAATTACAAACATTTGACTGTTTTGTTTTGTGCAATAATTTTTTGGCTCATCTTTTATTTTCCAAGCGCAGAAGTCAAACGCATAGAAGCGTTCAATAATCTAACTAAAGGTTTAGTGTACCATTTATTTTTGTGGTATATACTACTTTTTCATAAAATTTTCTTGTTCTGCGTCTAGTGTGGCGCAGGCATACATAAATGAGAAGCGTTTAGATGCGGAAGCGAAATAGTTGCATGTAGGAGCCACTAATTTTGCGAAAGAAATTCAACAACGGTTGCAATTAATAGATAACTTTTGTAGTGCTCCCAAAGTATTGGGTGACATGGAGAATTTGGCCCAAAATATAGAGTAAATAGAATAATAGACTGCACGGAAAAAGTTAAAAGGCAGTAATTTTTTTAAAAAATCGTCGTTTTCATTAATAACTAAAAATTTTGTTTTAATTATAATTTCTTCATGTTTATACTTTTGTAGCTTCTTTTTACATATTCGTTTAATAATTTAAATTTTCTACTTTTCCATCTTAATTACATAAAAAAGATGTGTTTACGATGTAAATATTGTAGATTTTTTGTTTTTTTTTTAATGAATATTAATTTAATACAGTATTTTCCATATTATTTTTAATAATATAATGAAATAAAAATAAATCAATAAAAATTTCCATTTGTTATTAAAATTAAAAAAATGAAGTAAAATTGTTAACAAACTGCTAAAACTATAATTCTTGTATTTTGTTCACTTTTTCCCATCCTTGGTGATTACATTTGTTCCGTTCCGAATGTTAAATTTAATGGGCCAGTTCACATTGGATTAATATTTGTTTTGCACAACTTTAGATCTTTCCAAAACACACTAGACTAATTATTTTAGCACAAAATTCTATACGTATACACATCTTTGTGGGTATTAGTGTTTTTTATTCATTTCATGTTTGTTTTTCGTTTGGTATACACCATAGTATACGCATTACAAAATAAATATGGCTGTAAGTGATGATGAAATGTTTGTTTCTAATTTTATTTTATGTAAAATTATTTTTATTCTTAATTGACCTTTTTTATTTTAATTAAATCAAAAAAAAAATTTTCAATTTGTTAATAATTTTTGTTATTAAAAATTAATTTTTCTTGAAGAATCTTTCCATAGGAAAGGGAAATATTGAAAAAATATGTATATCGTTAAAATTTAATTAAAAAGACGTTTAAAAGATTAACACATATTTAATTTTCTGTAAAATATAAAAATATTATAACAAAAACTTGAATTCAATAATAAAAAAGATAAAATAGTAAAAAAGATAAAAATAAATAGCATAAAATCTATTTATCTACTTTTGAATTCATATTCATAGTTACACTACAATAGCCAACTGAAGACTAAAAATCGCTCTGCAAAAAAAACACACAAGACCTGTGTTTTCATAAATGCATGTGTATTAGTTTTGTTTTCGTTGTGCGGCGTTGAAGATGATAGAAAAATTGTTTCAACCAAAAAAACCACCGAAAATGCCTACAAACTGCCAGCACAACTAAGCCAATGTGAACTGGCTCAATAATTTAATAATAAGACTAATGTCTGGCAACACAGATTATTCTTTAACCTAGTGTGCAGAATATAAAGCAACATAAACGAAAAATATCAGAGATGGTACTTCCAGGCTTCTTGAATTGTACTATAGTATGTAATTTGTGCAACATTTTAATTTTCAATTTAGGTTTTTAAAATTGTGTATATAATGTGTATATTTAAAATTTTTAAAAGCCTTTGTGAAGCTACACACATAAAGAATTAGTAGAATTAGAAGTAACCGACATAAAGAATTTGGCACATTACAAATAATCAACAAGTTTTCTCAAAATTCTTAATATGTACAAATATCGTGCTGTTTGTTTCAGAATTTATTTTTTTTGATA
The DNA here is from genome assembly GCA_030448955.1 of Trichopoda pennipes. Classification (NCBI taxonomy): domain Eukaryota; kingdom Metazoa; phylum Arthropoda; class Insecta; order Diptera; family Tachinidae; genus Trichopoda; species Trichopoda pennipes. The sequence goes on along the minus strand of JASKUP010000062.1, from coordinate 628,828 downwards.
TATTATCGTTATTTTTGGTTATATACCATTTATTCTTATTTTTCATTTATTGCCTGATTTACTAAATTTTTTGTCCACTTTTCTTGGTACCGAAATATTAAAAATAAAACTTTTTTATATAAAGAATGTGCCTTGAAAAAATATTTATATAATATTAAAAAGGAAAATTAACTACAATTATAATTTTTATAACATATAATATATAAATATATATGAAAATGTTAAACATCAGTTAAGAAGAAGGTAAATATCTATGTAAGTATATAAAAATGAAATGGTCCACGTACGAAAGCATGGTGGTGGTGGGGTAATGGTATGGGGATGTATGAACAGCAAGGGTGTCGGTAACTTAGAGATTATTTCATCAACAATGGATCATTTGGCCTATTTGCAATTTCTGAAAAAAAAATCTTTCAGAAAGTGTGGAAAAATTAGATATTGCTGACAATTATATCTTTCAACAGGATAATGATCCTAAGCATACCGCACATAATACAAGGCTTTGGCTATTATACAATATAAAAACTCAGCTGAAAACCCCACCGCAGTCCCCAGACTTGAACCCCATCGAGCATTTATGGGATTTATTGGAGCGAAAAATTAGAAACCACATAATATCTTCAAAAGAAATGCTCAAAGATGTGTTAGTCCACGAATGCAATAATATAAGTTCCGAATACACAAAAAAACTAGTTTAATCCATGCCCAAACGTTTAAACGCAGTTCTGAAGCTTTGGGGATACCCAACATAGTATTAAAATATTCAATCGTGTCTTATACAGTTAAAAAATTCGTAATCTTAATTTATGTACGCATACTTTTGCATACTAAAAATCTTTACTTTGTTTACTTTTTGAATTGCCATTTTTTTGTTATATAGTAAACATTATTATAAATAATAATTTTTAATCTTAACTATATTAGTGTTCTATAGGAAGAAGAATAAATTAAATATTTTTTGTTTTAAATAAAATATTACCGTTTATTTTTAACTAATACGGATATTTATGCGGTCAAGTGTATATTATTTTTTTTTAATGATTACGCCATAATCTGCCACAGCCGGTTGCGCGGCAACTGGTTGTGTAGAAGTTTGATGATTGGCAGCTGGTTCGTGGCCAGCCGGTTGATAACCAACTGGTTGGTAACCAACAGGTTGGTAACCAACCGGTTGATAACCAACCGATTGATAACCAACCGGATGAAAGCTAACCGGCGGGTACCCAGGGTGTTGACAACCGGGCGGTTGGTACCCAGGCGGGTACATAGCTGTTTGAAGGGCGGCTGAAACTTGGGGTGCAGGTAATGCGCCCCATGTTGCGGGTATGTCCCTGTGGGCTGCACCCCATATGTGGGGCATATCCCACATGTGGATGCCTTATATATCTCTGATTCCTATTTTTTTGCTGAAAAGTAAATAAAATATATAAGCATAAATAAGTAAATAAAAGGCAAAAACGTTTCTGAAAATACAGTTTGTAAAAAAAGCCTTAAAAAAGTTTCATTACAAACACAGAAACTACTTACTCATCCGCCTCTGGGTGCTTTTTTTGGCTTCTTCTTCTGAGCGCACTTCCCCAACATTTTAAATATATTCTGAAAACAAAATTTGATTATTATTTTTATTCGACCTTGATTTTCTTAAATAAATAAGTATTAATCTTAATAATGGTCTTTTTTAAATAAATCTAACACTATAACAATTTACAATTGTTTTCAAATTGTTATTAATTTTTGCTTTTATAAAAATTAATTTCCTGAAGAAGCTTTCCAAAGGAAAGCGAAATATTGAAAATATAGTGTTAAATTTATTTAAAAAAGACCATTCTTAAGATAATAATACTTATTTATTTAATTAAAAATTATAAAAAACATTTTACCAATACTTACCAACACGTGCTCTTCATTCATTGCTAAATATGAAAATGGCGATTCAAAAGAAAAAATGATCTACAGAAGTAAATAGAATGCTGAAACAATGGAATGGAATAAAATATATAACTGTAAACTGTTTTTTATGAAGAATGTAGTTTGAAAGAAAGATAAGAAAGTTCTTATTGTTTGTTTTATTTAAAAAGTGTAAAAAGAAAAAGATTAGTACCTTAAAGTGAATTTTTTTTATATATTCAATTATTTCAAATAAAAAATTATAATTTATTCACTTATTAAAATATTAACTAAAAACTCAAATTAAAGTTTGAAATAGAAATTGTTGTTTGCTATTTTGTTATATTATTTATTTGATTTAAAATCTCAAAATTGTAGAAATTGTATATACATACGTATTCTGGTAAGTACAGTGTTTAGCAAAAGTTAAGGTATAGAGATAAGCTTTTATATTTGAATAAAATAACCAAAGATAAAAAATTCAAACTAACCTAATAAAAAGAATTTCAATTAGTTCGCTGCTTAATATAAAATAAAAAAATTGTAATTTTAAATTAGAATATTTTACATTATTTATTTCACCTTGAGGCGAATAATAATAAATTTTTTTAAAGGAAAATGCGCGACTCTGGGAAATTAGGGCAAATTATTACAGACCTGGTTCAAAATGGCTTAGTCCCGAACAATATTAACAACCAAATATACAGAACTATAATGGAAAAATATTAATGAAAATAAGCCTGTATTTTGCAGAATTCGCGATAATCGTAAGAATAGGAAAATGATTATAAGCAATGTGGGTGATACGACTAAAATACATTTTGATTTTAGTAATAATCTTAAATATTTTAGATAAAGCGTTGCTGCCAACAGTTTCCAAAAAACCAACACCACGATAGCGATTGCCGACAATCTTACCAACAGTTCACAGGTAAAAAAGTTAATACTCATCGCCGCTTAATTTTCAGTTTAAATGCATTTCTTAATATTATTTTTTTAGATACCGTTAAAAAATATCGATTTACAATTTTTTAAAGAACTGTCACCAGTTGAAAATAAAGATGAAATGAGTGTTTTACACACCTTAGAAAATGAAGCCGTTGAAAAGTGTGATGCTATTAATAAAGACATGTTTCTTTTAGATTCATTTGCAAATTTTCAAGCGGAAAAATTTTTGATCCCAGAAAATGAATATTTAAGCACAGATGAAATGTGTGCTTTAGATGCATTGATAAGGGTTTGCGATCTTAATGAAATAATAGAGCGTGAATTGCTGCCGCAGAAAAATGAATATCTGAGCTCGGATGAGTTATGCGCCGTGGATTCATTAATAAGTCTGCGGGGTATAAATAATATAACAGAAAATGAAATTCTACTTCCACAAGGGGAAAATTTAAACACAGATGAACTATGTGTCTTAGGTGCATTGATCAGTCTACAAGGCATGCAAAACTCTAATGAATTAACGCCAAATGAAAAGAAGAATGGTATTTATAATAACTTTTAAATAATAACTTTTATAATAGCTTTTAATTCTTTATTTTTTTTTCTTTAATAGAGGAATATTTCAAAGCAGAAAGTGGTTATATATCTGTTATCTGAAAGTGGTTTCCTTTAAAATTAAAAATAAGACCCAAAAAGATTATTTAAATAATATAAATAATAGTGTAATATAACATACATATTATATTTTGCATCTCCACATACATACATATACATAACAAAAAGGTAAGCCCTTTGTTTTAAAATAAATGCACATACTTATATTCATATATGCTTGCATGGAAGTAGGTATACATATATACAATATAATATAAGAGAAAAAAAAACGAAGAAATTAGAACGTTAATATATATAAAAAGACATACATACATACTATATATATATGTATATTGCGTATACATGTTTGTATGTCAAAGTACATGTTAAATTCCTAGCGGTTTAAATCAAGAAGAAAAAATATGTAAGCAAAAATCATTCCATACGTACATACATATAATTGCAGCAGCAGCGCTAGCAGTTGCTCGTATTTATTTAAGCACTGTTAACTCTATTACATTGCTGTTAATCGTTGCAGTGTTTTTTAAACTAAAACATTTAAGCGAATGTAACATTGAAAGAACAAGTATTTTGACACAGTGGTATTGTAAACGAGAACTTTTATTTACGAAGGTGGTACTAAAATATCTTGTAATTTGCAAATCAGACAGACAATTGTCTGGTGAAATATAAAAATAAAATTACATAAACTTTATAATTTTTACGAAACTGATGCAACTTATGTAAAGCTCTGGCAGTGTTTGTTGCTGGTAATTAAATTTATTTTTTGCTGTATTATAAGTAAATTATTTGATTGTGCCTTGAGCGTGCACTTAATTTGTATGTTGAAGGACTCGCAATGTTATATACATAATTTTGACCCGATTACTTAGAAATTTTTATAACCCAACCCGTTTTTCTTGAGGGATAAAGTTTTCCCGAATTAACAAAAGCCATAAAGAAAAGGTTCTTATTCCTTTGGGTATACAAACATTTATTGCGTACCCAACTCTTGTTATTATTATTATTAATAATATATATATATATATATATATATATATATATATATATATATATATATATATATATATATATATATAATATAATATAATAATATATTATTAATAATAATATATATATATATAATATAATAATAAAAATAATTAGTAGTCACATTTAATAATTATTAAATTATTATTTTACCCGTGTGTTTTTAAATTTTACCCAATAAAATTTATCCGAAATCTTACTCTGAATCTTAAAAAATTATTATTTTACCCGTGTGTTTTTAAATTTTACCCACTAAAATTTACCCGAAATCTTACTCTGAATCTTAAAAAATTATTATTTTTACCCGCGTGTCTGGGAATTGTACCCAATAAACTTTAACCAAACTTACCGAGAATATTGAGATTATTATTTTACCCTTGCCCTTTTGACGTTTCTCAAAGCTTGTGCCGAAAATGTCAAAGATAAATGGTTTTATTAGGAGCTGTGACCGTTTAGCTGAATTTGAGGCCTTTGTTAATGTGATTCCACCAGCAGAGCATAGCATTGGGTCATTAAGTACTCATGAGAAGGAATTACATCGCTAATGGGAGGTGATAAGATTATTATATGATTCGTTGTTAGTTCTCGCTGAAGGTGATGAAAAAATACAGGTTGTTGAGGTGAAGCAAAAATACATGCGTTCATATAGTGCCTATGTTCGAGGTGTGTCCCTAATTACAGATCAATTAGAGCGGCTAAAAGAATCTAAGCAGAATGACAAAGCTAATGTTACCCCTTTTGCCCATTTACCCCCCTGCGAAATAGATCCTTTCTACGGTGACTATTTGAAGTGGCCTTCATTTCGCGAATCGTTCATGAATATTGTTGCGGACAACCCACGAATTGACTTAGCTTCGAAAATGTACTAACTTTTACAATATACGAAAGGGGAGCCACATAAAATGATTCGTACTTGTCCATTGACTAAGGATGGTTTTCCTATGGCGTGGAAAAATATGACGGATAGGTATGAGAACAAACGTGTTCTTATTAATGCTCAGTTAAAAATTCTCTTTAATATTCCTAATATTACCCGTGAAACTGGCCCTAATGTTAAAGAACTGCAAAGAACCATAACGGATTGCATTACAAATCTCACTTTGCTCAACGTAAGCACCGAGAATTGGGATGTAATTTTTGTCTATATTGCATCTACCAAGCTTCCTGAAATCACATTGGGTCTATGGGAACAAACAGAAAAAAATGATGCCGACATACCCAAATGGCAGGAAATGGACAGGTTTCTAACGTCTCGTTATAGAATCGGTTTATGATATTAAAGGGGTCGCATTCTAAGACTCCTCAAACCTCTATTAAAAATCAGACATTTTCCAATTCAAAGCAGCCTACTAATGATTTTCGAAAGGTTAAAGCATTTGCAATTAAAAGCAGCCCGATTCAGAGTAGGCATCAATGTGGTTTATGCACCGAAAACCATCCCATGCGATTATGCCCAGTATTTCTGAGACAAGGTGTCGATGAACGGTTATTAACGGTACGAAGACTTCATTTCTGCACTAACTGTTTGGCGGTATCCCACGACTATAAAACCTGTAAAAGCATTCGCGTGTGTTTCATATGTAAGCAAAAACACCACTCTCTACTACTTAAGGAGAACATGCCAAATGCAGTTACTCCTGTCACTCGAAACTTCACTCCCTCTGATAATTTTGTAGCCCAAACATACGTCCACCCAAACTTTAACGAATACAGGTCAGAGAAACCTGGAGCCCCCCGATTTACCCTACAGTCCACCCCAAATCGACAATAGTCAGAAACCCACTACTTCAGCCGCTGCCCGATCGCTGAAGACCTATACCTCACATGTTACCAACAACCCTAATTATACTGTATTGCTCGGTACGACTACTTCTGAGGTTTATGCTGGCGATAACAGTTATACGGTACGAGTATTGATTGACCCTGCTTCTCAGGCAAGCTTTATTTCACACAGATTGCAACAGAAGCTATGTTTGCGAACCTTTTCCGCGTCTATGACAAAAATTACTGGTCTTAATGACAGTTTAACAGCAAGCACTTCAAAGAAATGTGTTCTATCAATTAGTTCTAAAACAACTCCCGATTTTACGCTGCAATGTGAGACATATGTTGTGGAAAAGTTGACCGGCCGTTTACCAACTTGCTCATTCTCGAATATTGCGGCATCGACTTTTCCGAATATCACGACAACAGATGTTCAGTTCACCCGTATGGATCCTTTCCTAGGAAGAGACGTTTACACAAATATTTTATTACCCGGGGTTGCAAAACATCCGGTTGGATTGTTACTGGTAAGGTATCTCATGATAACCCCGTGGCCTCAGTTGAGCCCTATTTCAGTCACATTGAATTGAATGATCGGCTTGCTCGGTTTTGGGAGCTTGAGGAAGTTCTGCAGGCGACCGAATTTACCGATGCCGAAAAATTTTGTGAACAGCATTACCAGTCCACAACCTATAGAAACCCAGATGGTCGTTATGTAGTCTCCTTACCCTTTAAACAAGAATTTCCGTACGCCTTGGTTTTAGGAAATTCACGTAATAGAGCACTTTCACAATTTGAACGAAACGAAACTCGACTTTTAAAGGACCCGGAAGTAAAATTACATTACGATAAAGTAAAGTAAAGTAATCAATGAGTATGTTGAGTTGGGCCATATACATGAGGTCCACCCCTTTGATTCCTCTATAACCCCATATTATTTACCACACCACGCGGTGTTCAAACCCGATAGTACGACAACCAAACTTCGTGTCGTTTTCAACGCTTCGTGTCCGTCTTCAAATGAAGTAAGCCTTAATGATATATTGTACCCAGGACCCGTGTTACAGACAAACTTAATGATCTTAGTACTCCGTTGCGACTCTATCGTTTTGTATTTAACGCTGATATAGAAAAAATGTATCGGCAGATTTTAATCCACCCCACTAATACTCCATTTCAACGGATACTATTCCGAGAAACTTCCCAAGCTGAGATCAAGGATTATGAGCTACATACGGTCACATTCGGAGTCAATTGTGCACCGTACCTCGCGATTCGAACTCTAATCCAGTTGGCTGCTGATTGTGAGACTCAATATCCTGCGGTGTCCGAGATACTACGAACCCAAATGTATGTCGATGATGTCATCGCTGGCTGTCATGAGCTAAAGGATGCAGTCATACGGCGCAATGATCTAACCAACGTTCTCGGTTCTGCTGGGTTCGTCCTTCGAAAGTGGACTGCGAACCATGAACGTCTGTTAGAGGATTTACCCGATGAGAATCTGCTGGACGCAGATTTCTTAAAGTTCTCGGACACAAGTAACACGAAGACACTCGGCTTGCGATGGAATGCAAGATCAGATAGTTTCTACTTTAAGCCTACGACGCCGCTTAAGATAGATCTTGTTACAAAACGCGCTGTTTTATCCAAAATAGCAAAGTTATTTGACCCTGCTGGTTGGCTTTCTCCAAAAATTGTTGTAGCTAAGATAATAATGCAGCAAATTTGGAAGGACCAAACGGATTGGGACGAATGTTTGACCCCTTTAACTTTGAGCAAATGGCATGCTTTTTTAGAGGATTACCCTCAAATTGAGAAAATTAACATTCCAAGATGGGTTAATTTTCACCCCGATTTTGAGATAGAGATTTATGGGTTTTGTGATGCCTCTGAGAAGGCATACGCCGCTACCTTATATTTACGTGCTGTTACTCCGAGTAAGCAAATATTAAGTCATTTACTAGCGGCAAAGACAAAGGTTGCCCTAGTAAAAAGCGAGACATTACCCCGTCTAGAACTCTGCGGAGCAGCTTTATTAGCCAATATGACAGAATCTTTATGTGGTCAGTTGAACCTGGACAGAAGGAGAATTTATTTATGGACAGATTCAACAATAGTTTTATCTTGGCTTAAAAAACTCCCCTGCCACTGGCCTACATTTATTGCCAATAGGGTGGCATTGATTCTCAAAAAGGTGGGCACCGAAAATTGGTCTCATGTTGACTCGAAAAATAATCCCGCTGATCTGGCAAGTCGCGGCTCTCTAGCCCGAGATCCCATTGGTAATTCTTTATGGTGGCATGGGCCCCCTTGGTTATCTCAGCCAAGGGAAAGCTGGCCACAGGATGAGATTGTTTATTACACCGACCTCGAAACCAAAAATATCACATCTTATTTTATTGAAACGAACCAATCTGATGACCTACTTAAACGATTTTCTAGCTTTTCCCGGGCTCTCAGAGTCGTTGCATACATATTTCGATTTTATAATCATTTACGAGAAATCCACGATTTTTGGGACCCTCCGGAGCTAACCAGAGCGGAAATACTATTCGTCAAAACGCGACTCCTTCTGCTGAGTCAGCAGATCAATTTCCCTGAGTATTTCCCTCTATTGAGTGATGAAAAAATTGCACGTACGAGCAAACTACTTTCCTTGAATCCCTTTATAGACTCTAGCGGAATAATGCGTGTTAATGGTCGTCTTGCCCAAGCTGCAGGTTTAACGTACGACGAGCGTTTCCCAAAAATATTACCTTATGGTGCCCCTTTTACCCGTCTGTACTTAAAACATGTTCACACATACACGTTACATGGTGGGCACTCCCTGCTTATGGGTATCGTTAGGATTGAGTATTGGGTCCCGAAACTGCGGAATTTAGTGCGAACGATTACCAATAATTCTAAGGAGTGTGTCGTTCAGCGCAAACGAACCAGTTCTCAAATGATGGCTGCTTTGCCCCCAGAGAGAACGTGTATAGGAGTGCCTTTCCATCATACTGGTGTCGATTTTGCGGGGCCATTCGACCTAAAGTCCTACAGCGGAAGGGGCTGTCGATCTTCAAAGCGGTATGTAGTGGTATTTGTCTGCTTCGGTACAAAAGCAATTCACTTGGAAGTCACTGAAGATATGAGCTCAGAAGCCTTTATGGCTGCATTCACCCGCTATATCTCCCGCCGATCATCACCCCGTCATATGTACTCTGATAATGGGACAGCTTTCGTGGGGGCCGTCAAGTTGCTTGCTTCTGACTACAGAAAATTTCTTCAAGAATTACGGGCTAAAGTTATCACCCTTAACTATGAGGAGCTAATTGAATGGCACTTTATACCCCCTGGTGCTCCTCACATGGGTGGCTTATGGGAAGCTGGAGTCAAGAGCTTCAAAACCCACTTGAAAAGGGTTTCAAATTCGCAAAAATTCACGTACCCTGAGTTCGAAACCATGTTGACCCGTATTGAAGCGTGCTTGAACTCCAGACCCTTTTGTGCCATGAGTGATAACCCGACAGATTTAGTCCCTTTAACTCCAGGTCACTTTTTGGTCGGGCGCCCACTGTCAGGTCGTGCTGAACCAGACCAATCGAATATGTCTATAAGTCTGGCTAATAGGTGGCAGAAACTTAGGATTCTTCACCACCAGTTTGCAGTACGGTGGAAAGAAGAATATTTAAAAGAACTTCATAAACGCACCAAGTGGAAGTATCCCGAAAAGGACCTTGCAGTGGGAGACTTGGTTGTCATTCGCCAAGATAATCTACTTCCCAGTCAATGGAGATTAGGTCAAGTAGAGAAGGTTTACCACGGTCAGGATTCTAAAATTAGAGTAGCTGACGTGAGGACATCTTCAGGCACTATCACCCGGCCAATTGTGAAGCTTGTCCTCCTTCCTAATTCAAGCAAAAACTAATACAAGTGTTTTTATCCCTCTCTCCTTTCACCAGATTATAGTTTCCGTGATGTCTCGTAGTGCAGCCCGTCTTGAAGTCCATCGACCCACCAAAGAACCGAAAGAAAGGACCTCCGATACCAAACCCAAACGTGATGAGACCCTAAGGGATTGTCGAATCTGCAAGAGTGAGCATGCAATTCGAAAATGCCCTCATTTTCGGAAGATGACAGTCGGAGAGCGCTGGAAAGCGGTAACCAAGTATCGCTATTGCTTTAATTGCCTGGCACACTCTCATCTAAGGGACAAATGCGTTAGCAGAGAAAGGTGCATGGAATGCACGTCATGCCATCGTACACTCTTACACCGTTTTAGAAGCCAGAAGCGAAAACGACACGCCAGCAGGACGAGGACACCTGCAACTGAGACGCCGAAAGAGAACGAAACCTCAAAAAAATCCAAGCGAACCAACAGGGACAAGAGAAACCGTCATAAAGACTCTCAGCAAAGACAATTAATGCACCTCCAAATACAAGAACTAAGACAGCAAGTGGAGCAATTACAGCAACAGTCACCTGGCTCTCTTCATCAAGTCCAGCGACAACAACAAGCACAACCGAATGCTGATTCACGGAAGGCGGCTACTATAGTTATTAACGTCCAGAATGGAAGCATTGTATGAAATCAACGTAACTGTGAATAGTAAAAGGACGTATCCTTTTTTTTTTGCTGAATTATTTAATATTATACTATAATGAAATTTACAATGAATTTAATGAATCATACCTATACATTTACGTAGATTATAATTTATATTTTGATTTTTTTTTTGTTTGTTCGTAAATCTCTCCTAGCTTCCCTTGTTGCACCTGTGCAAGGGGGCGGGATGTTTACGTACGAAATACCCCTAGTACGCGTTCAGTCAATTTAACATTGACCTTATATTTCTTTTCTTTGTATTCTCTCTTGATTCAACTCGAGACATAAGCATAAGAATTTTGCTTTTTTTTGGTCTCTCGTTCACTAGCTGTCAACCCGAACGCACGCGTAAAGTGCCATTAAAATAAATATCAAAACTGAAAATCATTAAAAAGGAACCTAGTGTTTTATTTTAGAAAACGTTCCTTAATCGAAAAGGAGAATATTTCACAAGAACATTTACTTTTTTTATTTTTTCATATAGATACAGAACTGGTTTCTAAAGGCCATTCTCCTATTTATAATGGTAAGTTTTATATATGCATAACAAATTTTTAACTTTACTTTTTATATTACTTTTCAGTCTTTCGCCAAACCATTGTTTGGCATCTTCAGGATGCCAACATATTAAATTAATAATATATTAAATTAATCAAGAAATGAAAAAAATTGTTGACAAACAAATTCAAAATAATCAAAAAATAACATATATACAAAACAATATTATTTTACGCATATATATTCAAATATAGTGTAGTGGAACCACCCTAATGTAAATACCTAACACAACAAACTAAAAAGTTTAAATCAAATTTCTCAAGTGCAATGCACTAGCAATGCACTTATGTTTGTTGTTGTTGTACTTTACATACATGCAAATGATGAATGGCCTTCAACGGGCATTTACATAGCGTGTGTGTGTCGATCGGTGAGTTTCAGGTGACACATTTATTTTGTGGAAAGAAATCCCAAAATGAATGCAATAAGAACCAGGTCACATTTCACTTTTCATAATAACACTAATATTAGTAATATTTATAATAACATTTGTATATAAATAATATTAATAAATTAAGTTCTAGACTAATGATGATCTTCTCATAGTCGCTGAGCACAGACAAGATACAAATAAAAAGAATTTAAATTAAATGATCAGTCTTTTTATTTATCTCAAAAACTAAGTAATTATATTACATGGCGATCCTGCCAAATTCTGCGAGTGCATAACTGCACCCAGAATATAAACAAAAAAAAATACAACAAAGAGAAAAGAGAAGAAAAATTTAATTTTGGTTCCTGACGGCAGCCGAGTCCCGTCAGGGGAAGAAGAAGTGTCTGGCCAAAAGGCACAGAAAAGGCGAGGATAATAGCACCACTTTAAACAAGGACTCCAAAGAAGAGAAGCTGAACTTGATGAAAAGAAAACATTGGAAAAATCATCCTCAAAATCTTTAGATGTTCCAATAACCCTACAATAATAGCAACACCAGCATCAACATAATCAACAGTAACAATAACAGCAACAACACATCATAATGCAACAGGAGCTGGCAACAACAAAATCAATTTCAACAACAACAGCATGATCATCAGCAGCAACAACAACAACATTAACAACATCAAAGAATAAGTATAATTATAATTTTCAATAATTAGTTTGTAAAAGGAGTGCGATTTTATTACGCACCCTTAGGGAACGGAGGCGACTTCGCCCATGTTCACAATTTTTTTTATACCCTCTTGAACTTTCCAAAAAAAATTTATGATGAACATTTCGAAATAGAAATGAAAAAATAATTTAATTTAATTTAATTTAATAATAACAAAAAATGAACATCTAAAAATCATTTTAAAGAATATTACACTTTTTTAAAATTTAATAACAAAACCTTTTATAATTTTTAAATAATGACAATTCTTTTAAATTTATAAATAAATTTAATAATGAATGAATATAATTTTATTTAATTAAAAATTTCCTTTGTAAATGGACCTTTATAATGGACAATTTTGAATTAGAATTGGAGAAACAACTCCAAAATTTGGGAAGATTATTCGGGAAAAGAATTCCAGAATAGGACAGAAGAGGAGAAGACCTTAGAATTGGACAAGAATAGGATTTTTAGAAATATAGCGGGAAGGGAAAGAAAAACTTTTTCAGGACACAATGGGTAAGACAGAATCTAAACTTGAGAACCCGAACGCAAATGTGGTCAACAATGTTGAGATTGTTGACCACACGGACGACATAAAGTCAGTATGGTTGCTAATGCTTATATTAACAATCATTACCGCCGCTAATTTACTTTTGAAGATCTATCTACTACACAAGTGATCGCTGAGGAAGAAATATGCCAGTAGAGCGGACAATTTGGATAAAATTTAAATTGGACAGAACTAGTGGAACGGACAAATATAATAAGAACAATTTTATTTTTTTTACATTATTGTGTATTATATATATTATTTTTTATAATTAATACCAATACACTTATAAATTCGTTTTAAATGAATAAATATATTTAATACCTTTTTTTTACAATTTAAATAAATATTATGGAAATAACAAAAAGTAATATAAGTCGTTTAATAATAGCTTTTAAATTTAATCCTTTTATAATTTTAAATAATGAAAATTCTTTTAAATTTATAAATAAATTTAATAATAAACATTTTAAAATAGATATATAATTTAATTGGAAAATTTCCTTTGTAAATGGACTTTTATAATAGACAATTTTGAATTGATAATTGATTAATGACTGTCACAAAAATGTCAGCATACGGGGAAAGGAAAGGGATACTAATCCTTTTAATAAGTAGGATTAACATTTTTTATTTTTGTTAATTAAATTTAATAATTTTACAATTACATTTATTATTCCTAATTAATATTAAATTTTATTAAAAATTTAATAAATATGTTAATTTTTTTTATAGCTATGAATATTTTAATTTAACAAATCAAATTTTATAACATGGACAGGGATAAATCTAATAACTTATTACTACAGGATCATAAATAGGAAAGGCACGGCATATGGCAAATGAAGTTAATAATAGGAAGTATCAAGGAGAAGAACAGATAAGCCCAATATATATATTGACGTCAGGAAGCACAACAAATATAATTGTTAGTGACTTATTTACTAATGGGAAGATTGACTTAGGACAATTTATTCCCTAGGCTAGGAAAAATGGCCGGTAAATTTTTTTTATAAAAAAAGAGAAAATTTTAGAATTTGTCTCATTTAATGAATTTTAATAGAAAAGGGCAATGAATATTTTAGTAGTAGCGCTACTATTTAGAATGACCTATATATTGGAAAAGATACTAGGAAAGGATACTAGGACCATTGAGGATAATGAAACAATACCATGATGACCCTTCAGAAAGTGGACATTCAGGTGTTTCTATAACTCTGGAAAAGATCAGGGATTATTATTATTGCCATTATTACTAGGAGAACATCACTAGGGATGTAGCCAAATATGTTAGATCACGACAGACGTGTCAAAGATCAGGGATAACAGGATACTTAATTTATCCAATGATTATTAAACCTACGCCTGCGCAAGCGTTTGTTATATTAGTTGTCGACGATATAGGTCCGTTTCCCAAATCCTACAGTGAAAAAACATTTTGAAATATAGTACATTGGTTTGCTTAGAAATGATATCCAACACATTCCCAATTTCAATATAAAGGTCCATAATTAAATAATATTACATAATCCATAATCCATATTTAAGAATATATACTAAATAATTAACGTATCCATATAAAAATAAGAAAATATACTTAAGAAATAATGTAACCATAGAAGATAAGAGAACACATAAAACACAAATAGTAAATAAGAATAGACTTAAGGCATACACTATGTAATTTTAATCTAATATCCCGGGGACATATTCATTTATAATTTAAATTACTACATAATATATTAACTATAATTATAACTATTATAATTAGAAATTTAAACTTAATTCATTTCACAATTACTATTACATTTTATTATAAATAAAACTATATTTTAACAATAATTACGGAAATAAAATTAAGATTAAATAATTTAATACATAAAACAATATTTGTAAAAGAATGTCCATAAAACTACCGTTATATGAACATTCTTGCGAAAAGTGGAGATGTAGTGGAACCACCCTAATGTAAATACCTAACACAACAAACTAAAAAGTTTAAATCAAATTTCTCAAGTGCAATGCACTAGCAATGCACTTATGTTTGTTGTTGTTGTACTTTACATACATGCAAATGATGAATGGCCTTCAACGGGCATTTACATAGCGTGTGTGTGTCGATCGGTGAGTTTCAGGTGACACATTTATTTTGTGGAAAGAAATCCCAAAATGAATGCAATAAGAACCAGGTCACATTTCACTTTTCATAATAACACTAATATTAGTAATATTTATAATAACATTTGTATATAAATAATATTAATAAATTAAGTTCTAGACTAATGATGATCTTCTCACAGTCGCAATATAAACGGCTGAAATTGAGGGAAGAAAATCAATCTTTGTTCATTCATCCTAGCTCCCAGTTGAGCTGGATTTAACTGCTCCAAGCTGAGCACAGACAAGATACAAATAAAAAGAATTTAAATTAAATGATCAGTCTTTTTATTTATCTCAAAAACTAAGTAATTATATTACAATAGATTTAATGACCAAACATTACAAAAAATTAAAGTATGAATTATAATAATATTAAAATACTCTCTATTAAATAATTGCTCATGTTAATAATTTTTTTATTTTGTTTAAAATAATAATTAATAATTCTACCTGAAGCAGTTGGTTTTTGGTACCAATCTAAATATGGAAGTTTAGCGTCACATTCGTTTGCAATTGTGAATTTTATTGAAGTGTCAAATTCATTTAATATTTCTAACATTTTTTAATATAATTAATAATAATTTTGTTAACTATAATTATTATATATATGCATAAAATTTTTTTACGTTTTTTATTGTTACTTAACAAATAAAATTTTAGATATTAAAGGTGCAAAAGAATATAGCGTTGCAACTTTCCATATTTAAACTTTTTAACATTCTTTGTTTTTATAATTTTCTAATTATTACATTTTAATTTTATACTACAGGTAAACAATGCAAAAACCATGAAGAACCAAATACTCGAATAGAGAGTATTATGACCACTTTTTTTGACCAATTAAAGGGTATGTTTGAAAATTTTTTTGGAAAATTATCTGTTGGAAATAATAATAATAAACAAATAGAAAATAAGATTATATATACTAATAATAAATGTGATAACATAGATTATATATGCAATCAAAAAATATCTGACAGATTCACCTTTAATAAGAAATCTTAATTTAAGTGGCATTCCGCAAAATATTTCTAGAAGCGACAATGCAGACTTAGAATCTTCCGAAATCATTTTAATAAAAAACGAGGATAGTTTAAATAGAAGCTCGGAAGATCTTATTATTGATAGTAACGTAACGTTAGGACCTTTTAAAGTATTAGATACAAGTTTAAAAATTTCAAAATTAGAAAAATATAGAAAAATTCCTAATCAGAATGAAAAATTAAATACAGATGTCATACGTATTAAAGCAATGGCAACAAAACAATCGAGATTATTTAAAAAAAAATATGACTTCGAATATACAACATATTGCATCTCCGATAACAATATACTGTTGGGGAAAGGCAACTTTTATAACATTTGCTATTAAGCCGGATGTATATACACGGTGCATTTCGATGCATCTGGACAAAGTGTGCGACAAATTCAATGTGCCAAAAAACGAGTATTAATTTATAAAATGGTGATAAGAATTAAAAAACTAAAAATGATTATTCCTGTTGCGACTGCAATTCTTCCGCGTCATACGCTAAATGATATATCTGCTATTTTGAAAAAAATGAAGTCTTATTGCATTGAGAACAAAGTCAAATGGCCATTCTTTCAAAGGATTTGCACAGATGTTAGTTATAGTTTATTTGAAGCAATTTTGTAATCTTGTAACAACGAAAATATATCAGAGTATTTGATGAACTGCTATCGGCATTTGGATAATAGAGTCTTAATAAGAGACCAAAGGTCACAGTGCAATGGTGTAAAGCCCACTATATAAAAATTTTGTGCAAGAATTTAAACAATTAAATTGGCAAAAGGAATTTTTTATGCCATTTTATTAAGCATGTCTTGATAATGGCCTTTGATTTAAAGACATTGCAGGAGTGCAAATATTGGTTTAAGCATTTATTTGTTGTTCTGCTGTTTCCCAAAAAAATTATGTATTTAAAAATAGCCTGAATATTTTACGAAAAAATTTTTTGGAAGTCATCGAAACAGATTCAAAAGAACAAAATAATATAGACGATGATTCGAAACTAGGTGCGCTTCTTTGACGCCGTTGGTAGTGTAAATTTTTTTGAGTGGATAGCTTTCGGAAAATTCCCAAAGTGGAATCAAAAAATAGTGCAAATTGTTATGTAAGCGTGGACATATAAATTGTGAAGAACAGTGCGGTATATTGTAAGATATAGACGTTTTAAAATTTTTCAATATAACACACATAGAGTTGTGTTCCTTTTATAAGACTAATTTTGTCGAGAATTTTTTGGAGACTAATGTGTAGTGAATTGGGCAATATTGGTGTTAAACGAGAGAGTGGCGTCTTGGCTACAGATCGATACAAGTTTCGAGCAGATCGTGCAGAGGATTACTGAGAAACGGGCGGATTACGGAACGGAATAACAGCACCACTGCGCCGTACATTTTTGTTGGCGCCGGCGTGCTTGCCCGGCTAGGCTTATTATAAGGTTTTTACACCTGAAAATTCAGTAACTGTGTTCCAACCTGTGCGTTTGGCATTAATACAGTCTTGACAATTGTCTGGACATATATTTTTGCCATATTTCGGTAGGACGGACAGTTTAAGGTCACTGCACAATACTCTATATGAATACGTAGGAAATGGAAAAGACGAATTCCAACGGCAGAAATGCTTATTTTACAGTAAGCGCGGAAGATTTAAATGTGAATAATAAGAATAAAAAACGTGATGATGGCCTTTATCTAACGGCAAAGCCACTATTTCGCACGCAATCGACTTCTTTTTCTCCGGTTTCAACTGGTGACTCTTTGACGATTCCATTGCCTGTGAGTTCTACGAAAAAGCCAGCACCATCCTCCGCACCAGGTTCGTATTGCTCGACTAACCAGCTTACGACTAAAAATAGTCAAAACCCGAAGATCCAAGTCGGAATAGATAGATACATAACAGTGATTAAGCATGGCCGAAGCCCAAATTCGTCTAAGATATCATCGTGTCCGAAGATATCCAGGGATAACGACACCAACTCAAGAAATCGTTTAAATCGTTTTGCAATATTGCAAAACCAAAACGACCATCCTGATGAAGCATCGAAAAAGTTCTCCAAGCCACCACCAATTTACGTGAGAGAAAAGAACTCTAATTCCCTTATCAAGAAAATTATTTCAAATATTGGTGAGAATAAGTTTCACATCATCCCAATAAAACGTGGTTGCATTGATGAAACTAAAATACAAATTTATGATGAAAAAGATTTCAGAAAAATCATAGCAGAATTTTAAAAAACTAAAACAAATTTTTATACATACCGACTGAAGAGTGCTAAAGGCATGCAGGTAGTTTTAAAGGGCATTGACTCGTACGTAGAGGAAGAAGAAGTGAAAGGTGAACTAGTAAATCAGGGTTTCAAGGTGAAATATGTTGTGAATATAAGAAATAGGGCAACAGTCCCACAGCCACTTTTTAGGGTTGAACTGGAACCAAATGATATTACACTGAAAAAAATGAGACTCATCCTATATATAGCTTGATATATCTTTTACATCGAAAAATTGCAGTAGAAGAGCCACACAAGCGTGCAAGACCTGTACAGTGCCACAATTGTCAGGAATATGGTCACACAAAATCTTACTGCAAATTACCAACAGTTTGTGTCGTGTGCGGTGAATTGCACGGTACCGGAAATTGCACCAAGCCCAAAAACGATCAAAAACAGAAAAAGTGCAGTAATTGTAGAGGTAACCACACTGCTAATTACAGAGGCTGTCCCGTATACTTTTATGTGAAGGAGAATATGAGCCAAAAGACTAGGGTAACCCTGGCTCCAACGAAAAGTAATTATTTAGCCCCTAACCCGGTAATTAGCCAACCTATGAATACTGAGATATCATATGCCGACGCATTGAAGAACAATGCTGCTTCATTGTCAGGGGGGTTACGACAAAACAACTCATCGAATTCGAGTCCAAGCTTCAACTTCAGTCGCCTTGAAGCAACTATTGATTATTGATAACCTGGTGAAACCATAACCAATTTCACTGCCAATATGACGAACTTGATGCAGGAAATGTTACGAATGCAGAACACGTTGCTTCAGGCGATAATTAATAAACCATGAATACTTTAAAAGTATGCTTCTGGAACGCAAACGGCATTCGTCATCATAAGAATGAACTGGAGTACTTCCTTGCGGAAAAGAGTATTGATATAATGCTGGTCTCTGAGACTCACCTGACTACAAGAAGTTTGTTAAAAGTGGATGGTTATAAATTATATGATACAAAAGATCCTAGAGGTAGATCATGCGGTGGCTCAGCGATTTTAATAAAATCCAGAATAAAGCACTATTCTCTAGACGGCGTATGTGAAGAATATTTGCAAGCAACAAATATATGCGTTGAAAACTTCGGCTCGAACTTCGTTGTTTCATAAATTTATTCACCTCCCAGATTCTCAATTACCGAGGCGCAATATGAGGATTTCTACAAATCGCTCGGAGATAGATTTTTGGCAGCTGGCGATTATAATGCCAAACATACGTACTGGGGCTCCCGTCTTATTACACCTAGGGGTCGCGCACTGTTTAATACAGTTACAAAAATGTCTCTGGATGTTATTTCAAGTGGGAAGCCAACATATTGGTCTACTGACAGATATAAAATCCGTGATGTCATAGACTTTGGGGTCATGAAAAATTTCTCCTTGAATTTGATTAATATTGAAAACCCATTAGATCTATCGTCAGATCATTCTCCAACTATTGTTACAATTTGTAACCCGCATCCTTTAAAAAATATCTGGAGAGACTCGATGTTTTACCAACCTCTAATTACTTTTTGTGGCGAGCTGCTAAAAACCTTAAAAGACCAGTTGAATTGAAACCACCTTTGTGTACTTCAACTGGAGACTGGGCACGAAGTGATTCTGAAAAGGGTGATATATTTGTTGAGCATCTGAAATCCGTTTTCACCCCGAACGTGTTTACTGGGGAGACTGAATTGCCAGATGTAGTGGCTTTACCTCCTCTACCCATAAAATTCAAGTTGCGTGACGTTCAAGGACAAATTGATAGACTCAATCCGAAGAAAGCCCCAGACATAGATGGTATTAGCAACAGAATGTTAATGGAGTTGCCACGTATTTGTATTCGAATTTTGCTGTTTATATTTAATGCCATTTTAAGATTAAAGTATTATCCAAGCGTCTGGAAAATAGCCAAAGTTAGAATGATTCCGAAGCCGGGCAAGGATCTTACCAGGGCCGAATCATATAGGCCCATAAGCTTATTATCAACCTCATCAAAGCTTTTCGAGAAGTTGTTTATGACTAAGCTGTCACCAATTTTAAGTGTTAGGGGGTGCATTCCAGCATGGCACCATTGAGCAGATTCATAGATTGGTTCAAGTAGTGAGAAAGGCATTTGAGGAAAGGAAATATTGTTCTGCCTTGTTTCTAGATGTTTCGCAAGCATTTGACAAAGTATGGCATAAGGGACTATTACATAAGTTGATGACATATCTCCCAATCAATATGGTGAATTTTCTGGAAAGTTACATTGTGGGGAGAAGGTTTACAGTAGCCGAAGGAGACTTCATCCGTGAACCCGCATCGATAGCTTCCGTTGTGCCGCAGGGGAGTATACTGGGTCCAGTTTTATATCTGCTTTATACTTGTGATATGCCTGTGAGCGGTAGCATCCATACTTCAACATTTGCCGATGATACGGCCTGCCTTAGTTCTCACGAAGACCCCCGTATAGCATCTCAGGTTCTTCAGGAACATATTACGCATCTTGAATTGTGGTTGAATTTATGGAGAATAAAAATAAACGAGCGAAAGTGTGTCCACTGAACTTTTACTTTAAAAAGGGAAAATTGCTCCCCAATTCGTGTGAACGGCCAGATTATTCCTCACCACTTGCACGCTAAATATCTTGGCATAATCCTTGATCGTAGGCTTACATGGAAACACCACATCGACACAAAGCTAATCCAAATGAAAATCAAGTTATCTCAAATATACTGGCTAATTGGCAGAAACTCAACTCTTGGTCTGGACTGTAAACTTCTATTGTATAAGTCGATTCTGAAACCAATATGGTGCTGTGGAATTCAACTATGGGGCACTGCTTCAGCTTCAAATGTGGAAAAAATTCAACGCCGACAGAACAAAATACTACGATTAATTACATTAGCTCCATGGTACATGCGAAATTTAATTATACATCGTGATTTGGATATTCCACTCGTGACTGCTGAAATTGCTCAATACGCAGGCAAATATTTAACTAAGCTCGAGTGCCACCCGAATCCTCTTGCACGGAACATTTTGAATTTTAGAGGTCATATCCGCTTAAAAAGAGGGACACAGGGGCATTGATCAATAACCCTCCTAATGGAAATGGAATCTCTTGAAAATAGTTTGTATTTTATTTTTTTTATATTTATTTTTGATTGTGAGAATTTGTTAATATTATCTTTTAGCTGTCACTAGGATTATGTCTGACACTGGTCGGGCCTAATGACTATACATTTAGATTTAAGATTTGAAAAATTGTTGATAATTCATATATAAGGATACAATAAATAATTGTTGTTTTCATAACAAAAAAAAAAAAAAAACGATGATTCTATGAACAATTTAGAATCTATCGCTTCCCGAAGTCCTTTCAAAAAAATGTTTTTAGAGATTTATGATAGTATAATTGATGACATTAACAATTTAAATGTAAAAGATGAGAACACCGAATATAGAAATGACGAAATATGCAATTTTATAATCAATAAATACTGTCCGTTTCTTCCAATGTGGACAAATATAATCGGAATTCTAATAGATCCTTCGGGAGATTATATTCGTAATGCTTCAGTGGAATTTAGCTTTTTCCTGCAGAAGCACGTCATTTTAAAGCAAACGTCAATGCGGCCTGGAGATTTTATAAGAATTGAACGAAAAGACAACATAAGTTCTCTTAAGGATATGTGCTTGGCTTTTTCGACGGGGTTATAATCAATTTTATTTGGGTACGGTTTTCCGTCGACCCTCGTCAAATTTGGTGTGTGAACAAACCGGTTTCGGCTGTTTGCCATCTTCAGTGTTCTTTTCGTACTAGTTACGTTCTATTGTCAGTTGTGTTTATATAGTTCGTGTCTTCCTTCGTGTTATTGCGTTCGTCCCTTTCTGTCTTTTTTGCCTGCATCTCTCCTTTTTCGTTTGTCCCTTTTTACCTAATTTGTCGATCCCTTTTTCATTCGTCTTTTTTTTTTTTGTTCTAACTAAATCCTTTTACGGTCATGCTTGCTGTCCGTTTTTGTTTATGTGTGAACCTATTGGGTTCTTTTTTTTATGTGACATAATAATCTGTAATTGTACGTTTATGATGTTCTTTATTGCTTTGGTCTTGTGCACCTGCGTAACGTTTTTGTGTTGGTGTAGTGTTTGTTTTCCTGTAAAAATGTTTCAACGGTTCAAATATTGTGTCCGAAGCAGTGTTTATTTGTTCATTTATTATTCGTCCGTCAAATGTTTTTTGTTTGTATATTTCCATGTTTTCTAATACATTTAGTCTCCTTCCTTTGTGCTGGGTATGAAGCAGTTTAACCGTTGTCTTTATATGTCCTGGTGTACATTTGTTGTTAAATATATGGTTCGCAAAGTTTGATTCTGGAGATGATTTTGGTTCTCGTAGTTTTTTGTTATAGTCTCTAATGTGTTCCCTTAATCTGGTCTTAATTTTTCGTCCCGTTTGCCCGATGTAGCTATAATGGCATGTACAAGTTAATTTGTACACTCCTTGTTTGTCTAGTATATTTGCCTCGGTTGTTTTATTCCGTAGTATTCTGCCTAGGTTGTTTCTTGTTCTGAATGCGGTATTGATGTTGTGTTTTCCAAAGAATTTCGCCAGTTTGTACGTTGATTTTCCCATATATGTTAATGTAGCCCATTTTTTCTTTTCCTTCTCCTGTTCTTTGTTCGTTCTAAATTGTTTCTTGATGTTATCTACGAGGCGCTTTTTGTATCCGTTGTTTTCCGCTATGGTGTATATTGTTTCCATTTCCTTCATATACATTTGCCGTGTTAGTGGTGTTCTCTCGAGTCTTGTTATTAACTGCCTGATTGCTGCGTTTTTGTGTTGCTGGGGATGATTTGATGAGTTGTGTATTATTGTGTCCGTTGCTGTTGGTTTCCTGTATAGTTCATATTCGATTCTGTTCGAGATTATGTTCCTCTTGATCGTTAGGTCCAGATAATTAATTCTCCCCTCCTCTTCCTTTTCCATTGTAAATTTTATGTCCTTGTGTCTTCCATTCAAGTAATCTAGAATTTGCTCCTCGTTATTTCCTTCTAGTATACATATGATGTCGTCGACATATCTTGCGTAGAATATTACTCCGAAGTTGGAATTTAATTCCCTTCCGTATTCCTCTTCTAAGTCCTGCATAAATACTTCCATGAGGGTGGCAGATGTTGGATTTCCCATCCCTAGTCCTGTTATTTGTCTATATATATTATTGTTAAATTTAAAGTAATTCTGTTCTAGTGTCGCTTTTAGTGTGCCTATAAGTTGTATTGCTAGCTCCTTGTTTTCCGTTTTGTTCCCCACTGTCCTATGAAAAATGTCCAATGTATCCATCACCGGAATTGATGGATACAAGTCCCCTACGTCAAAAGAGACCAGTCCTGCCCTCCCCGTTATCCCCACATTCTCCAGTTTATCAATCAGTTCTGTAGTGTTGGCTATTGTATGCCTATATTCCAGGTCTAGGGTGTCTTTTAATATTGTTCCCATATATTCCGAAAGTCCGTAGCCTGGTGCCGATCTGTAATCAATCATGGGTCCCATTGGAGTGTTCGGCCTGTGTATCCCCGGTAGTGCTATCATAGATGGTGCGGATGGATTCACCATTGTCAATGTGTGCGATATGTCTGGTTTTATTATCCTTGTTGCCTTTTCTATACTCCCCTTAATTTTCGTTTGGTATTCTTCCGTAGGATCTTTACCAATTCCCCTGCACTCAGAGTCCCCCATCAACGACGACATCATATGTATACTAGAAGGAAATAACGATGAGCAAACTCTAGATTACTTGAATGAAAGACACAAGGACATAAAATTTACAATGGAAAAGGAGGGGAGAATTAATTATCTGGACCTAACGATCAAGAGGAACATAATCTCGAACAGAATCGAATATGAAATATACAGGAAACCAACAGCAACGGACACAATAATACACAACTCATCAAACCATCCCCAGCAACACAAAAACGCAGCAATCAGGCAGTTAATAACAAGACTCGAGAGAACACCACTAACACGGCAAATGTATATGAAGGAAATGGAAACAATATACACCATAGCGGAAAACAACGGATACAAAAAGCGCCTCGTAGATAACATCAAGAAACAATTTAGAACGAACAAAGAACAGGAGAAGGAAAAGAAAAAATGGGCTACATTAACATATATGGAAAAATCAACGTACAAACTGGCGAAATTCTTTGGAAAACACAACATCAATACCGCATTCAGAACAAGAAACAACCTAGGCAGAATACTACGGAAGAAAACAACCGAGGAAAATATACTAGACAAACAAGGAGTGTACAAATTAACTTGTACATGCCATTATAGCTACATCGGGCAAACAGGACGAAAAATTAAGACCAGATTTAGGGAACACATTAGAGACTATAACAAAAAACTACGAGAACCAAAATCAACTCCAGAATCAAACTTTGCGAACCATATATTTAACAACAAATGTACACCAGGACATATAAAGACAACGGTTAAACTGCTTCATACCCAGCACACAGGAAGGAGACTAAATGTATTAGAAAACATGGAAATATACAAACAAAAAAACATTTGACGGACGAATAATAAATGAACAAATAAACACTGCTTCGGACACAATATTTGAACCGTTGAAACATTTTTACAGGAAAACAAACACTACACCAACACAAAAACGTTACGCAGGTGCACAAGACCAAAGCAATAAAGAACATCAAAAAAGTACAATTACAGATTATTATGTTACATAAAAAAAACCCAATAGGTTCACACATAAACAAAAATTGACAGCAAGCATGACCGTAAAAGGATTTAGTTAGAACAAAAAAAAAAAAGACGAATGAAAAAGGGATCGACAAATTAGGTAAAAAGGGACAAACGTAAAAGGAGAGATGCAGGCAAAAAAGACAGAAAGGGACGAACGCAATAACACGAAGGAAGACACGAACTATATAAACACAACTGACAATAGAACGCAACTAGTACGAAAAGAACACTGAAGATGGCAAACAGCCGAAACCGGTTTGTTCACAAACCAAATTTGACGAGGGTCGACGGAAAACCGTACCCAAATAAAATTCTCTTAAGGACCTTAGATATCGATATAGCATGTTTGAAGATACACAGATTGAAGATTTAGAGCGTTCTAAAATAGAATTAAGTGAGCACGATGAAATAAGAACTTCTGCAATTGTTTCAGAAGACCATTGCTATTCGAAACTGGCAAAATATCAGGAAAATAGGCTAGTTCAAGATATACGACCCGAAGAAAAATGGAACAAAAAAGATCCAAGAAAAAGAAAAGCCATAAGCCCGAAACATTTAATAAACGCCAAAAGATGTACAAAATTTGCAAAAAAATCGGAAAATATTTAAGATATCATTCAGGTCGAAGCAGATAACCTTGCCAGTACATCACATTTAAAACAAGAAAATAATTACTGTCAGCCAAGTGTAAAGGATTAGCAGGATCGCCATGTAAACGTAAAAGGTTATAATGATGTTGGTATGTAGAGGTTAGCAGTTATGGTGGAGATTTGATTGTGGTGTAGTCCCTATAGCCCTTTCTATATTTTAATAGCTGTATAGGGTGTCAGCTAGTAGTTTAAGAGTTCAAAAGAACTGCCAGAAGATAGAAACTAACAAATGAAACAAGGCAAGTACTGCCAGCTAAAGTTATCAGATATTAGTCTTCTCTTTATTTAATTTTCTATGGCTTATATACTACTTATGCAAATCTAACTTATAATCTAGAATTGAGTGATTTCTAATTCCACTCAATTTGTAATATGAACATGAATTTGAATTTGAATATGAACAAATAGTATCGGTAACATGCAAGCGGTCAACAACACAACACATGTCAATAACATTGTATTTGATATCCCAAATGTGTCAGCGTATTTACAACTAGGTTATTGTAACACTCTACATGAGTTGTGTTGGCTTGCATACACTATACATGCCGTATGACTACTAGATGCACTACACCCTCACCGTCAAGAAAATCGTACCGTATTTATGAAAGAAGTATGGTAAGATTTCTGTGGAATACGGTGTGAAGTGCAGCGCTTTTTGTTTTCATGTTTTACAATGTAGTGTACTTATTGATAATTTTATTTTTATGCCAATTTAGTATAATATCATACAATAGATAAAACAATACATTATTTCCTTAGTCTACAATTTATTGTATGGTTTTAGGATATTATTATGGAATTCTTTTTCTTTCCCATTATAGTTTATTGTGGTATTTACATTATTTGTACTTATAATTTCATACGGGCCCTTATAACAACTTTGATGTTTTTTTCTATTTTCTACTTTTACTAAAACTAGATCTCCTATATTTAAATTAAGCTTATTTGTGTACTTGTTATTAGAAATTCTTTTTTCTTTAGTTTTTATTGTTAATTCTTTTGCTCTATTTAAAGCGTATTGTAGTCTAACTTTCAGTTCTTCTACGTAGTTATCGTAGTTGTAATATTTTCGGTCATTGCTTATGTTGTCATATGGTAAACATGGTAATCTTCCATATACCAATTCAAAAGGCGTGTAGCCAGTATCTACATGTGGTGAAGTGTTGTATGCGAAAGTGAAATATTGAATCCACTTGTCCCATTCGTAGTCATTTGCAGTGGTTAACAAAAATTCATTTAAAACTCTATGGTTTCTTTCAATTGAACCTAAGGTTTCGTGGTGGTAAGGTGTTGAAAATACTTGTCCGATCTTCAGTAATGAGCATATGTTACGCATTGTCTCATTTGTAAACTCTGTCCCATTGTCGGATTTGAGTACCTTAAATTGACCATATTTTAGTATGAAATGTTCAACTAATGTTTTCGCCGTCGTAATTGCATCCTTTGTTGGCATAGGGTGTGCAACAACAAATTTCGTTAACTCACATTGCATTGTCAAAATGTAGCGGTATTCATTTGAAATACGAAGAGGACCTACAGTGTCGATCGAAATCACTTCAAAGCTATTACTGTCGCAATATGATACAAATTTCTTTACCATTTTATTCATGTTTTTCCATATGTAACGTTGTTTTAGTTTGATAATTGTTTTTCTTATACCCAAGTGGCCGTTCATGTCAAATTCGTTAATTAGTTTATACTTAAGTACGTCATCTGTTATTCTTTTTGGAGGCTTGTATAATATAATTTTCAATTGAGGCTGTTTGTTGTCTATAAAAATCCTTTCATATGTTTCTTTTAAAATTTCTTTCGTATATACTTTAAATATTTTATCTTCTGTTGAGAGCGCTACTTTTTTTATATTTTCTTTATTCATCTTAGATATCAGCTTTCTCAGAATCGAATCTAGTTTCGCTGAGTTATCACTGAATCTTGCTAGCTTTTCATCTTCCTCGTTATTCTGGGTACGTAATTTCTTCATGGTCGGAACTGGTTCCGATGAATTATCATTACGACCTATGTGCACAATATTTTTCTTAATTATAATGTCGACATTCTTTATATCCTCAAATTTATCAAATTGCAATTTCTTTATATTTTTAATATCATTGATGGAGATGCATTCCCATATATAAAGTTGATCAGGCTTCTGAGAGGTACATTCTTCCATATTATCCCTTCTACGCGCGTATTATTATCTTCTTTATTTCTTCTATTAACTTCTTCTTTGTTTTTATATGCCTCATTATTATTATTTTTATTATTTTTATTTGCCTCTTTTCTTATGTTTCCGTTTTTATTTCTTTTATTTTCATTATATTCTCCTTGTTTTTTGCTTTTATTTGCCTCATTGTTTTCATATTTGTTATTCCAATTTTTCATTGCCATTGTCCTAATATTTTACTTAAAAAAATTGTTGACTCTAAATCTCCATTTTCTAGGTGACATATATTTTGGGCTTTCCTAAATGTGTTCGTTAACCCCGTTTTAGTATAATCGTCATTGTCTTCAATCTGTTAATTCTATGAAAACATTCTCTGTTGTTTTACTTTATTGTAGTTTAATATTTCATAAATTTTAGTGGGTCAGTTTGTAATTGAATATCTTCTAACGTTACTGTGTTGGTTATAGTGTTTAAAATTTTAATGTGTGTCATTCCGTATTTTGGTGCTATCGAATTACTAAAAAAAATTTCTTTGTTTTAATTCATTATTGAATATGACGCAATCTTCCCAAAGTTGTAGTTTTATTGCATGAATGATTATGATTATTTGTGAATTGCTTGCATTAATAATGTTATTGTATATGTTTTGTTTTAAAGGAGATTTAAACTAAATATAATTAAAAAATACTTGTTAAAATAATAACATTTAATGTGGATATTTTTATATAATAATATTAATAAACTTAGTTTCTAAGAAATCATTTCTTTTTTTGTATTATGTTGATTATTATATATATTACATTATTTGAATGGTTTTTCATTAAGATAATATTAGAGTGTATATCAATATATTTTTAAGTGTATATTAAAAATATCTAATTTATATTATATGGAGGTGAAAAATGTATTGTACTACATAATTTTAATAATTTTGTGGGATATTATACATATATTTATATGTATGATATATATATTTTTCTTTTCCTTTTCTTTTTTAGTTTTCTTAAACTTACTACGACTCTCCTTTTATTCTTATTCTCCATATTCTTTTTTTTTAGTACTAAAAAGAGTGGAGTATTGAAGGTTCTATTATGTCGTTGTTAGGCATTTTTTTTTGTTTTTATATGATTTTATTTTCATACTGCTGTTATAGCATTAATTGTATTTCTATTGTTATATTTTAATACATAATTCTTAAAATATCTGTTTATTTTATAAGCTATGAATATTATAATTATTACTATTAATAGGGTTAGTATGTGATCCGGTATCATTTTCTCATTTTTTGCTTCCCCATAGGTTACAATATTTTCTTGCAGTTCAATTTTACTTTGGGGCTTACCCATTTTGTCATTTATCTTGTTTCCCCAGATGGGACCTACCATAATAATTTTATATTAATATTGTTTGTTTTCCCTTTTTTTTATTTATTTCTTGAATTTGAATTTTCCATTTTTAGGTAAGGTATATAATTATTAAATTTGAATTTAGCTTCTGCTTATAAAATTTTAAATGTAAATTTGAATTAAATTATTTTATTTTTGTTTTGTGCTTATTTGTATTTATTCTACTGTCTTTATTTATGTGGTCCGTTATGAGCAGGATTTAGGTGACAGGAACTATTGGTCCGGTATGCATGATGGTAGACTGCAGGATCTTAAGTTTTGTTTATAGAAGTGCAGGATCGGTCCGCAGGATCGCCATGTAAAGGATTAGCAGGATCGCCATGTAAACGTATAAGGTTATAATGATGTTGGTATGTAGAGGTTAGCAGGTATGGTGGAGATTTGATTGTGGTGTAGTCCCTATAGTCCTTTCTATATTTTAATAGCTGTATAGGGTGTCAGCTAGTGGTTTAGGCGTTCAAAAGAACTGCCAGAAGATAGAAACTAACAAATGAAACAAGGCAAGTACTGCCAGCTAAAGTTATCAGGTATTGGTCTTCTCTTTATTTAATTTTCTATGGCTTATATACTACTTATGAAAATCTAACTTATAATCTAGAATTGAGTGATTTCTAATTCCACTCAATTTGTAATATGAACATGAATTTGAATATGAATTTGAATATGAATTTGAATATGAACAAATAGTATCGGTAACATGCAAGCGGTCAACAACACAACACATGTCAATAACATTGTATTTGATATCCCAAATGTGTCAGCGTATTTACAACTGGGTTATTGTAACACTCTACATGAGTTGTGTTGGCTTGCATACACTATACATGCCGTATGACTACTGGATGCACTACACAAGTTATTGCATACAATCAAAAATGCAACAAAAAGTCAATTACTATTTATTTAGATATAATGACTTATTTGCTAACATATATCCACAATTTAAACAAGCAGAAGTCGGGTTCTTCAACTTCCTGGACCGAGAAGATTTGGATTCGTTAAAAAAAAAGCCTTTTAACAAATTTAGTTTTAGATTGTGCGATTATGTCAGTCATAAAAGAACATTCTAAAAATGTTTTAAGTTTGCCATGTAAAATAGCAGAAGTTAATTTCAAGAAGGTTAAAAAACTAATTTCACTTAATCCTGAAATGCTTTTTGTACAAATCTCACGGAACAAACATTTTAATCTTTGCGTTTTGAAACCAGATATACGAGAATTTGTCTTTATCGACTCATTCAATGACTATAACGGTGAGCGCTTTTACAAGTATTTTGCAGCAAACGTTTTCAAAGACGAGGCTTGGAAATTTGTAAATATAACGCAAAGGACTAAACAGGATGACTACGAGAGTTGTGGCGTTTTCGTTGTTATGTATATAGCAAATATGTTAAAAGGAAAGCCAATGACAAACTTACCTCTATCTAATCAGTTTAGAAAGGAAATCAAATCAATGCTTTTTAAATATGCTGACGATTGTTCGAACTTTTGTTGCCATTGTGGGAATTCTAAAAAGAATAAATACAAATGTTCTAACTGTATTTATAATGTTTGCAAAGACTGAATAAAAGATATGTATAATAATTGCTTTACGGAATGTAAAATATGCAGTAATCAGATTTTAATATGTGCTTGGATTCTCGATATGTGCTTGGATTCTCCGACGGGGTAAAAACTTCTTTTGTTTGGGTACGGTTTTCCGTCGACCCTCGTCAAATTTGGTTTGTGAACAAACCGGTTTCGGCTGTTTGCCATCTTCAGTGTTCTTCTCGTACTAGTTGCGTTCTATTGTCAGTTGTGTTTATATAGTTCGTGTCTCCCTTTATGTTATTGCGTTCGTCACTCTCTGTCTTTTTTTTTTTTTTGCCTACATCTCTCTCTACCTGTTTTCTTCATTCGTCTCCTTTTACCTAATTTGCCGCTCCCTTTTTCATTCGTCTTCTTTCCTAACTAAATTCTTTTACGATCATGCTTCCTGTCCATTCCCGATTTTGCTTTAAGAAGTGTGTTACATATGCCGAAAAAGCCATCACAGAAAAAGTATGGATTTATTTATTTTTACGTATTTATTTGTTTACTTGATCTATATATTTTTAATTTATAATTAAGTTTATTTGTTGTTTAAATAAGTGAAAAAAATCACACTTCTAAGAACAACACTCATGAAATGATGGCTAATTATATGATTAAATGAAGCCATACTATATATGTATTTATGTATTTAAAGTAAATAATGGTTTAGGCCTACTGGGGAAGTCAACCATTAAAAAAATTGGCAACGCACTAAGTGTAGTACCTCGATGGTAGTGTGGAAATCTACACAATTTAATAACATAATTAGTTTTAAATGAAATTATTAATGCTTCCAACATTTTGTTAATTGACAACAAAATGTCCCATCAAAATATTTTATTTTCCATAAACAAGCTTTTTTCCATAAACAAGCTATACCGCGATCGATTCATATTTCTTTCCTCTATCGATCGCATATAGCCATATATGTGCACGTGCTATCGTTTTTAAGTTATTACTGAAAAACAAAAAAAAATTGACGATTTTTTAAAAATTTTAAAAGTTTGCTGCTTTATAACTTTTTTCGTACAGTCTTTGCGGAAACAAGCCATATCACTATCGTTTGGTATTTTTATCCTCTATCAAACGTATGTAGCCGTATATGTGCACGCGGAATAGTTTTTGAGTTATTAATGAAAAACCAAAACAAAATTGACGATTTTATAACAATTTTAGAAGTTTGCTGCCTTATCACTTTTTCCGTAAAGTTTTTTAGAAACAAGATATATCAATTTCAATTTGTATTTTTACCCTCT
This sequence comes from Trichopoda pennipes, assembly GCA_030448955.1. Lineage (NCBI taxonomy): Eukaryota > Metazoa > Arthropoda > Insecta > Diptera > Tachinidae > Trichopoda > Trichopoda pennipes. The sequence goes on along the minus strand of JASKUP010000062.1, from coordinate 596,536 downwards.
ATCGGTCGTATATAGTGCTATTTGTGCACGCGGAATGGTTATCGAGTTATTGATGGAAAACTGAAATCATAAATGTTCAAAATAACTCCAAATAATTTAAGCTCCAGTGCTTTCGTTTTTTCACTAAACAAAGTGACAACTAAAAAATCCGATTCTGTGGTGTACAGGCTTTTCAATTCATGTTTTTTTTATTAAAATACAATTTAAATTAACTATTAAAAATCGAATTCAAAAATGGTATATTTTTTACATAGTTTGTTTACATTGCACATGGCGTTTGTTTCCATTTTTCTTGGAAATAGTCCGTTCTGTGCAACTCTGCGAAAAAGTTTGCCATTTTCTCAGAGTTTGTATTCTTCTCCTACGTCTTTCTTTCACACACTTACACGCCATTGTTGCGAGTCACCCTCGCATAATTGATTAATTATTAATTGTCATCAAGTTTATGTAAGTTTATTATACTAATTATTGTTTTCTTTATTATATTAATTATTGGTCAGCAAGTTCATTTAAATACATTGTACTACTTATATTATTGTTTATATTATTTGTTATTGGTCAGCAAGTTCATTTAAATACATTGTACTACTTATATTATTGTTTATATTATTTATTATTGGTCAGCAAGTTCATTTAAATACATTGTACTACTTATATTATTGTTTATATTATTTATTATTGGTCAGCAAGTTCATTTAAATACATTGTACTACTTATATTATTGTTTATATTATTTATTATTGGTCAGCAAGTTCATTTAAATATATTGTACTATTTATATTATTATTGTTTATATTATTTATTATTGGTCAGCAAGTTTATTTAAGTTTATTGTACTACTTATATTATTATTGTTGTTTTAAGTTTATTTTGGTTTATTGTTAATAGTATAAATAGTAAATAAGTTTTAGATTAAGGATGATTTGTGAATTACAACTGACCATAGTAGTTCGAACCCACAGCTCAATAGGAACTGTGAGGCACTAGGTAGAAGTTAGGTTATAGGTAAATAAAGTAGCGGCCTGCGAATCCTACGGGACCCTCCAGGTTTGTTAGTAATTATAATTCTATAACCTTGCCTTTTATTTCTAACCCTGCGAATCCTACGGGACCCTCCAGGGTTGCTAAATAAAAAGGTAGAATTCACATTTCAACAAGTTGGTATCCCAAAAAGGATACACCAACATTTTTGGCGCAGCCGGTAGGATAGGTAGGATGTTTGTATATTGGTTTGTTATCTAAGAAATACTCCAACATTTTTGGCGCAGCCGGTTAGCGCGTATAAAATTAAATTTACGCGTATAGGATAATAGTTCTAATGCCTGACTGTATTTTTCTTTCGACAAAGTAGGAGCGAGTCAATAACGCCTAAATTCTAGCCACCTTTGACTTGCTGGAACTGTCGATTGGTGGAATACCGTCAGGACGGGACTTTCTTAGGGAATACCGCGTATAAAATTGAATTTACGCGTTTGAGATAACAGTTCTAACGTCTGACTTTATTTTTCTTTCGACAAAGTAGGAGCAAGTCAATAACGCCTAAATTCTAGCCACCTTTGACTTGCTGGAACTGTCGATTAGGGGAATAACGTTGAATACCGCGAGATTAAGTCAACATTTTGGCCCACCTTCAGTTTTTTGCGGAGTATTCTCTTACATGATGGACTAATATATAAACAAGAACTAAAGCATTACATTCATACATACATATGTATGTATGCTTATGCAAGCGTCAGTTTTCATAGTTTTCAAAGTAACATTAACAGGGAAAAATTGTTTTTTTTAAGTTTATTTAAATAATTGAAGAAGAAGGACGCAGCGATGTCCCTGAAACTTATGGTAAGAGAATATAATTTTTATTTTAATGAAGAATCCTCAGGCTAAATCGGACGAACTTATAGAAAAACTTAGTACATTTAGTAGACAGTTTACAAGTGCTCGCCTGGACAGAACTTAGACATTTGAATTCAGACAAAACATTTACAAAACATTCACAAGTCAAGATCACCAACTCCTTCATTAAGTGAAGAGATAAAAGGCGCTGGAGTACCCGCCATAACAGTACCAGATAGTCATCAACAAAATATAGAACTATCGGAAGACAAGGCTCAGCATTGGAATTGTTAAAAGAAGTCAAAACCGTGATTACTAACGCTAGAAAAGCAGGAAGCAGAGGCTACACGGCGGAAACAAAGGCTAAAAAGTTAGGCGATTTGGAACGCGTTGAAGAAAAATTCAGCGAGCTGGAAGGTATCAACGACAATTTAATAGCAGAATTTAACAGCCTGATACCTGTGGCAAAGGAAATTTTGGAAAGAACATCACCAACGCCCAGACAAGTCGAAAACACAGAAGCCAGAATGCCGGCCTTATCAGAAATTACGAAGATTGTAAACAACACGGTGCCCACATTCTTTGGCACCGAAGGACCGGATTTATCCTCTGAAGTTTGTAGATTCATACAAGGATGTAGGATGGTGGAAAGCGAACTACTGGTGCAGCCAAACGCTGACCTAGTGCAAAAGGTCATAGAATGTTTGAAATTACGTCTGTTGGGATCGGCATACTCCAGAATAGCAGAGCTCAAGTTCGGGTCGGTAGATGCTTTATGTAACCATATAAAGAAGCTCTATTTGAGGAAGAAAAATTTAGACCAGATCAGAGAGCAGATACTAAACTGTAGACAAAGCGCAAAAGAGTCCGCAAGCAAGTTCGGCAACCGCCTGCAAATCTTATTGAATGAAGCGATAAACGCAGCTGAAAGTGAGTGGCCGGAGGTAAACAGCAGAAATACTATAGTGAAGGATTTCAAACGAGTAGCTGTGAGATCTTTCATTAGAGGGCTAAGAGACCAAGCCCTCAAATCAAGATTTATGGACAGAGAAACGGAAGAACTGGAATCCCTATTAGAGGTTGTTGAAAATGCGGAAGATTTATTTGGGGAACCTCTATACAATCTCAATACAATAACAATGGACGTTCCATGTGGTTTCTGTAACATACAGGGCCACGAATGGAATAGTTGTAAGAAAAGATTGAACACCCCATACTGCTTTCAATGCGGGATATATGGGTATGAGGTCGGCCCACTATGCAAAAATAGCCCAAGCAAGAAACTTGTGGGTATTGTAAAAACAGGGGACATAACTTCGACAACTGTCGGAAACGACTAAGTTCAGTGTACTGTGGAATATGCAGGATAAGAGGGCATATGGAGAATTCATTCTGTCAACAACAAAGAATTAGAGCCACTCAAAGCCAATGGAATATCAGACCACTGGTAAACAATCTGAGGACACCAGATAGAAGTTACGGAAATAGCAACAACACAGAGAGTAGACGTAACGGAAATAATGGGACAACCACCAGAAACGTCACACCACCACTCTGCTTTAAGTGTAACCAGCTAGGACATTTTGCACGAGACTGCCAGAATAATCAGACCCCTCCAAGGAAGACAGAGAACTGCATCAACGGGCATACAAAGAATAATATCCAGAATACGGGGAGGTATCAAGGAAATAGCAACAGCAGCAGAATGCAAGGAAATAATCAGGGAAACGAAATACGGCCCAGTTACAGCCAATAACTGGGGAACCACAAATGGGAGAAGGACTAACTTGGCACAAACAATTTAAAAGCACGGAATATAGTAAACAACTGGGAATGGGAAACAAAAAGGAGTTTAATAAGAAAGAAACAGAGGCCACATACATAAGGAAAAAGAAAGAACAATTAAATACTGAGCGGAATAAAATCAATATGGTAAATGAAAAAGACTCAGAAGAAGAGTCAGAAGCTGAAGAAGCAACAGAAATAGTACACAAAGCGGTGGTGCACAGAAGAAAGCAGGAAAATTTATATAAGAATCAGAAATCAAAAGAATCAGGATAATCAAGAATTGAAGCTTAATAAAGAGCAACAAGATATGATGTGCAGTGACATTGACAATAGAGTCAAGAAGTCCCCAGGCAACGTAGATACAATTTTCACTAAACCGCTTTTTAAGAGAGCCAAGGAGAGAAAACCAAATGCGTTTGCAGAAACTGGAGCAGATTCTATACTAGAAGTTGAACAAGTCGTGAGTGCTCTTGAAAAAGGAGAAGCACAGAAAGAAAATTCTCTTGAACCTTACCGAGCATTTCATAGGCAAAATGTATCGGTAAACATGGATGATCCAGGGTTCAAGTCACAAGGACTTGGGAAAAAGTGGTCACAAAAAAGTTGCGAGGAAACCCCCTATCAGAATCCTAGTAATAAGTCTCATATGAAAGACAATACGGATTTTGGGGTAGTTCTGGGAACCATACCACTAAAAGTCAACACCAGTAGCGGAGATAACCGATCATCAGATAGGTTGGACGCAGTGTTCATCACGCTTAATTGCCACGAGGCTAAGACAGGTAAGCTGATCCTGCTCGTGGATACTGGGGCAGATTCCAGTATATTGAAGAAAGAAGCAATGAATTCATCTTCGATCAAGAGTACGGGGGAAAGAGGAAAATTATCAGGCGCTTTTGGAGGCTGTGCAGCAACATTGGGCACAGTAACAGTAAATATGGGAGAAAATTTTTTACCATGGACTTTTCATGTGGTAGGCGAAGGTAGCAGCCTACCCGCGGACGGAATTCTGGGAAGAAACAACATTTGGGGCAAAAGCATAATAAACTCCAATACACAGACCCTGAAAATTCTAGAAAACAGGCAAGTAGTAAAAACGTTCCCATTACACGCTGAGCGAGCGAGCGCGGAGGCAACAAACCGCAAAAATTACTTGATAAAAAAGAGAGCAATCACGATGACGCCAATATTTTTAAAAACGAGGGAAAACACAGTAGTGGTACACAAACAACAGCTGTACCCAGGTGTTTATATCGGGAATACTATAGTGGACACTCATAACGGAAGTGCGGTAGTACCCATATTAAACATAACCGAAGAGGAGGTATCGATGGAAACAGACCTCAAGGTACAATTTTCAAGGCTAGATGGCTATAAAGAAATTAAGAATACAGAAATAAAGGAAAACCCTGCTTCAAATAAGGAAGCAGGGAAGGAAATAATAATGAGAGGAAAAAATTGGAATGAAGAAGAACGGGCCTCATTGAGCAGAATGTGCGAACAATACCAGGATGTATTCATGCTACTAACTGACAAGCTACCTTATACAAAACTAATAAAACATAAAATACCAACAAAGTATAACCAACCACCTATTAATCAAAAACAGTACAGATTGCCACATGTACATAGGGACGAAATTAACAAGCAAGTATCGGAATTATTAAAAGAGGGCGTTATTAGCCCCAGCATATCGCCGTGGAATTCACCACTACTGTTGGTACCCAAAAAATCACAAGACGGCCAGAAAAAGTTTAGAATGGTAGTGGATTTCCGAAAACTGAACGAAGCTACAATCAAGCAAGTTTTCCCTATTCCAAGGATTGACGAAATTCTGGATCAACTGGGGAACAGCAGATATTTTACTACGTTGGATTTGGCTAGTGGATATCATCAGGTGCTACTGGATGAGAAGGATAAAGAAAAAACGGCCTTTAGCACTGACAAGGGTCATTTCGAATTTAACAGAATGCCGTTCGGGCTGACGGGAGCTCCAGCAACTTTCTAGATGGCAATGAACTCAATATTAACGGGTCTACAGGGTTTGGACTGTTTTGTCTATCTCGATGACATAGTCATCTATGGAAGAACTGTGGCGGACCATGAAAAAAAAATCGTTAATGTTTTATGCCGCCTACGTGAAAACGGGCTAAAGTTGAACACTAAGAAGTGCCAGTTCTTGAGAAGAGAGATTGTTTATCTGGGGCACAAGTGCTCAGAGAAAGGAGCGCTCCCAGACCCTGCAAAAGTAGAGAGCGTTAGAAATCTGAAGGCCCCTAGGAGTATAAAACAGGTCCAGGCTCTACTAGGACTAATTAACTATTACCGGAAGTTCGTCAAAGATATGGCGAAGCTGGCCGCACCCATAACCAGTCTCTTGAAAAAGAACAGCAAGTTTATTTGGACACCGGAGTGTCAGAAAGCCCAAGACACGTTAAAGGAGAAAATTTCTAGCCCCCCAATTCTCGTTTATCCAGATTTTTCACAACCATTTCGGGTAACTACGGATGCCAGCAATGAGGCACTAGGAGCGGTATTGTCACAGGAGAGGGATGGTAAGGATCACCCCATTGCGTTCATTAGCCGAACCCTAAGTGACACCGAGAAAAGGTATTCAACCATTGAGAAAGAAATGTTGGGAGTAGCATGGGCTACCCACACGTTCCGCCCATATCTATTGGGACGACATTTTACGGTGTTCACCGACCACCAACCGCTAAAGGGCATATCCAACCTCAAGGACCAAACCTCCAGACTGGCGCGGTTTCGACATAAGCTATCGGAATATAATTTCGACATTGTATATAAACCGGGAAAAACAAATTTAAACGCAGACGCGTTGAGCCGGTTGCCGCTAGAGGACGAAAAAATACAAGTCGTCACGAGGGCGCAACGAAAATTTTCGGAAGAACAGAAAAACAAGGCGAAGGAAATGAACATGGCGAATCACCCGGAGGAAAAACACGCGGAAGATATGGTGGATACAACCGTTACTATAACCAATAAAAAAGACATTCGAGAGGTCCTGAGAAGTTTCCATGACGCTCCATTGGGCGGGCATCAGGGAGCGAGGAAAACGTATGCCCGAATAAGAAAACAGTATAAGTGGCAAGGCATGCAGAAAGAAATAAAAAACTACATCAAAAAATGTCCTAAATGTCAGAAGAATAAAAGCGGGTCTCTAAACAGGGAACCAATGGTGCTGACCGATACCGCTAGAAGACCATTTGAAAAAGTCTATATGGATATGGTTGGACCCCTACCGACCACCTCCATGGGGAACAAATATATCCTGACGTTCCAGGATGACTTATCAAAATTTTTTATTTGTGCACCCATGCCAGACGCAGAGGCAGAAACAGTGGCAAGGGTCTTTTATAATGAGATCATCACCAAATATGGTATACCAACAAAGCTAGTGACTGATAATGGAACAAATTTTACATCAAAATTGTTCGGGAGTGTGTGCAAACTTTTACGAATAAAAAAGCAGCATATCACTCCCTACCATCCTCAGGCTAATGGGTCATTAGAACGAAGCCATCGACCCTTAGCGGAGTATCTGAGAAGTTTTGCGAAAGAGGACGGGTCTAACTGGGATCAATGGTTGGCCCCAGCCATGCATGTGCATAACCACACAGAACATGCATCTACGCTGCAGACCCCGTTTAGGGTACTCTACGGGTTTGATATCCCACTACCGGCAAACCTTAAGAGAAGTACCCCCCTCTACAACCACTACGACTATTCCAAAGTACTGAGGTATCAAGTTTAAAAGGCCTATGAATTAGCTCGCCGGGCGCAGATGAATGCTAAAATCACCGCCAAGAAACGGTATGACAAACATACTGCAGCCAGCACCATGGAAATTGGAGATAAAGTTCTTGTAAAGAACCAACTAAGGAAAAATAAATTATCCCCACTGTGGTTAGGGCCCTACGAAGTAACAGGCTTACCAACGCCGGTGAACGTAAAAGTCACGATAAAGGGAAGAGAAAAAACCCTACACCGGAATTTGGTTAAGACCTATAGAGATGGATCGAGGCCCAACGACAACGTTAAGGAGAAATAAAAAAAAATAGATAACTATAAAAACACCAACATTTTAGCGCTGCCAAATTTGTCATAAGACACTTATAATGAATTTAAATGTAAATTAAAATAATTAGAAAATATGTTTCTTTTTTTTATAAATGTTCAAGAAATTAAATAAGTAAAAATGTTTTATAGTAAAAAGAAAACTAAAAAATTGAGAATTGAAAACTAAAATAGTAAATAAGTAGACAATTGAATAATAGATAAAATGAAAAGCGCTCAAATATCTTTAAAAATTAAAATATATAAAATCAAAAAAAAAAAATTTAAAAACTTAAGTTTTAAGCTAAATTAAATTAATCGAATTTTGAAAGGGGGGAGGGATGTTGCGAGTCACCCTCGCATAATTGATTAATTATTAATTGTCATCAAGTTTATGTAAGTTTATTATACTAATTATTGTTTTCTTTATTATATTAATTATTGGTCAGCAAGTTCATTTAAATACATTGTACTACTTATATTATTGTTTATATTATTTGTTATTGGTCAGCAAGTTCATTTAAATACATTGTACTACTTATATTATTGTTTATATTATTTATTATTGGTCAGCAAGTTCATTTAAATACATTGTACTACTTATATTATTGTTTACATTATTTATTATTGGTCAGCAAGTTCATTTAAATATATTGTACTATTTATATTATTATTGTTTATATTATTTATTATTGGTCAGCAAGTTTATTTAAGTTTATTGTACTACTTATATTATTATTGTTGTTTTAAGTTTATTTTGGTTTATTGTTAATAGTATAAATAGTAAATAAGTTTTAGATTAAGGATGATTTGTGAATTACAACTGACCATAGTAGTTCGAACCCACAGCTCAATAGGAACTGTGAGACACTAGGTAGAAGTTAGGTTATAGGTAAATAAAGTAGCGGCCTGCGAATCCTACGGGACCCTCCAGGTTTGTTAGTAATTATAATTCTATAACCTTGCCTTTTATTTCTAACCCTGCGAATCCTACGGGACCCTCCAGGGTTGCTAAATAAAAAGGTAGAATTCACATTTCAACAAGTTGGTATCCCAAAAAGGATACACCAACATTTTTGGCGCAGCCGGTAGGATAGGTAGGATGTTTGTATATTGGTTTGTTATCTAAGAAATACTCCAACATTTTTGGCGCAGCCGGTTAGCGCGTATAAAATTAAATTTACGCGTATAGGATAATAGTTCTAATGCCTGACTGTATTTTTCTTTCGACAAAGTAGGAGCGAGTCAATAACGCCTAAATTCTAGCCACCTTTGACTTGCTGGAACTGTCGATTGGTGGAATACCGTCAGGACGGGACTTTCTTAGGGAATACCGCGTATAAAATTGAATTTACGCGTTTGAGATAACAGTTCTAACGTCTGACTTTATTTTTCTTTCGACAAAGTAGGAGCAAGTCAATAACGCCTAAATTCTAGCCACCTTTGACTTGCTGGAACTGTCGATTAGGGGAATAACGTTGAATACCGCGAGATTAAGTCAACATTTTGGCCCACCTTCAGTTTTTTGCGGAGTATTCTCTTACATGATGGACTAATATATAAACAAGAACTAAAGCATTACATTCATACATACATATGTATGTATGCTTATGCAAGCGTCAGTTTTCATAGTTTTCAAAGTAACATTAACAGGGAAAAATTGTTTTTTTTAAGTTTATTTAAATAATTGAAGAAGAAGGACGCAGCGATGTCCCTGAAACTTATGGTAAGAGAATATAATTTTTATTTTAATGAAGAATCCTTAGGCTAAATCGGACGAACTTATAGAAAAACTTAGTACATTTAGTAGACAGTTTACAAGTGCTCGCCTGAAGAGAACTTAGACATTTGAATTCAGACAAAACATTTACAAAACATTCACAAGTCAAGATCACCAACTCCTTCATTAAGTGAAGAGATAAAAGGCGCTGGAGTACCCGCCATAACAGTACCAGATAGTCATCAACAAAATATAGAACTATCGGAAGACAAGGCTCAGCATTGGAATTGTTAAAAGAAGTCAAAACCGTGATTACTAACGCTAGAAAAGCAGGAAGCAGAGGCTACACGGCGGAAACAAAGGCTAAAAAGTTAGGCGATTTGGAACGCGTTGAAGAAAAATTCAGCGAGCTGGAAGGTATCAACGACAATTTAATAGCAGAATTTAACAGCCTGATACCTGTGGCACAGGAAATTTTGGAAAGAACATCACCAACGCCCAGACAAGTCGAAAACACAGAAGCCAGAATGCCGGCCTTATCAGAAATTACGAAGATTGTAAACAACACGGTGCCCACATTCTTTGGCACCGAAGGACCGGATTTATCCTCTGAAGTTTGTAGATTCATACAAGGATGTAGGATGGTGGAAAGCGAACTACTGGTGCAGCCAAACGCTGACCTAGTGCAAAAGGTCATAGAATGTTTGAAATTACGTCTGTTGGGATCGGCATACTCCAGAATAGCAGAGCTCAAGTTCGGGTCGGTAGATGCTTTATGTAACCATATAAAGAAGCTCTATTTGAGGAAGAAAAATTTAGACCAGATCAGAGAGCAGATACTAAACTGTAGACAAAGCGCAAAAGAGTCCGCAAGCAAGTTCGGCAACCGCCTGCAAATCTTATTGAACGAAGCGATAAACGCAGCTGAAAGTGAGTGGCCGGAGGTAAACAGCAGAAATACTATAGTGAAGGATTTCAAACGAGTAGCTGTGAGATCTTTCATTAGAGGGCTAAGAGACCAAGCCCTCAAATCAAGATTTATGGACAGAGAAACGGAAGAACTGGAATCCCTATTAGAGGTTGTTGAAAATGCGGAAGATTTATTTGGGGAACCTCTATACAATCTCAATACAATAACAATGGACGTTCCATGTGGTTTCTGTAACATACAGGGCCACGAATGGAATAGTTGTAAGAAAAGATTGAACACCCCATACTGCTTTCAATGCGGGATATATGGGCATGAGGTCGGCCCACTATGCAAAAATAGCCCAAGCAAGCAAGAAACTTGTGGGTATTGTAAAAACAGGGGACATAACTTCGATAACTGTCGGAAACGACTAAGTTCAGTGTACTGTGGAATATGCAGGATAAGAGGGCATATGGAGAATTCATTCTGTCAACAACAAAGAATTAGAGCCACTCAAAGCCAATGGAATATCAGACCACTGGTAAACAATCTGAGGACACCAGATAGAAGTTACGGAAATAGCAACAACACAGAGGGTAGACGTAACGGAAATAATGGGACAACCACCAGAAACGTCACACCACCACTCTGCTTTAAGTGTAACCAGCTAGGACATTTTGCACGAGACTGCCAGAATAATCAGACCCCTCCAAGGAAGACAGAGAACTGCATCAACGGGCATACAAAGAATAATATCCAGAATACGGGGAGGTATCAAGGAAATAGCAACAGCAGCAGAATGCAAGGAAATAATCAGGGAAACGAAATACGGCCCAGTTACAGCCAATAACTGGGGAACCACAAATGGGAGAAGGACTAACTTGGCACAAACAATTTAAAAGCACGGAATATAGTAAACAACTGGGAATGGGAAACAAAAAGGAGTTTAATAAGAAAGAAACAGAGGCCACATACATAAGGAAAAAGAAAGAACAATTAAATACTGAGCGGAATAAAATCAATATGGTAAATGAAAAAGACTCAGAAGAAGAGTCAGAAGCTGAAGTACACAAAGCGGTGGTGCACAGAAGAAAGCAGGAAAATTTATATAAGAATCAGAAATCAAAAGGCGCAGAGGATAATCAAGAATTGAAGCTTAATAAAGAGCAACAAGATATGATGTGCAGTGACATTGACAATAGAGTCAAGAAGTCCCCAGGCAACGTAGATACAATTTTCACTAAAACGCTTTTTAAGAGAGCCAAGGAGAGAAAACCAAATGCGTTTGCAGAAACTGGAGCAGATTCTATACTAGAAGTTGAACAAGTCGTGAGTGCTCTTGAAAAAGGAGAAGCACAGAAAGAAAATTCTCTTGAACCTTACCGAGCATTTCATAGGCAAAATGTATCGGTAAACATGGATGATCCAGGGTTCAAGTTACAAGGACTTGGGAAAAAGTGGTCACAAAACAGTTGCGAGGAAACCCCCTATCAGAATCCTAGTAATAAGTCTCATATGAAAGACAATACGGATTTTGGGGTAGTTCTGGGAACCATACCACTAAAAGTCAACACCAGTAGCGGAGATAACCGATCATCAGATAGGTTGGACGCAGTGTTCATCACGCTTAATTGCCACGAGGCTAAGACAGGTAAGCTGATCCTGCTCGTGGATACTGGGGCAGATTCCAGTATATTGAAGAAAGAAGCAATGAATTCATCTTCGATCAAGAGTACGGGGGAAAGAGGAAAATTATCAGGCGCTTTTGGAGGCTGTGCAGCAACATTGGGCACAGTAACAGTAAATATGGGAGAAAATTTTTTACCATGGACTTTTCATGTGGTAGGCGAAGGTAGCAGCCTACCCGCGGACGGAATTCTGGGAAGAAACAACATTTGGGGCAAAAGCATAATAAACTCCAATACACAGACCCTGAAAATTCTAGAAAACAGGCAAGTAGTAAAAACGTTCCCATTACACGCTGAGGGAGCGAGCGCGGAGGCAACAAACCGCAAAAATTACTTGATAAAAAAGAGAGCAATCACGATGACGCCAATATTTTTAAAAACGAGGGAAAACACAGTAGTGGCACACAAACAACAGCTGTACCCAGGTGTTTATATCGGGAATAATATAGTGGACACTCATAACGGAAGTGCGGTAGTACCCATATTAAACATAACCGAAGAGGAGGTATCGATGGAAACAGACCTCAAGGTACAATTTTCAAGGCTAGATGGCTATAAAGAAATTAAGAATACAGAAATAAAGGAAAACCCTGCTTCAAATAAGGAAGAACGAATAAGGGAACTAAAGGAAATAATAATGAGAGGAAAAAATTGGAATGAAGAAGAACGGGCCTCATTGAGCAGAATGTGCGAACAATACCAGGATGTATTCATGCTACTAACTGACAAGCTACCTTATACAAAACTAATAAAACATAAAATACCAACAAAGTATAACCAACCACCTATTAATCAAAAACAGTACAGATTGACACATGTACATAGGGACGAAATTAACAAGCAAGTATCGGAATTATTAAAAGAGGGCGTTATTAGCCCCAGCATATCGCCGTGGAATTCACCACTACTGTTGGTACCCAAAAAATCACAAGACGGCCAGAAAAAGTTTAGAATGGTAGTGGATTTCCGAAAACTGAACGAAGCTACAATCAAGCAAGTTTTCCCTATTCCAAGGATTGACGAAATTCTGGATCAACTGGGGAACAGCAGATATTTTACTACGTTGGATTTGGCTAGTGGATATCATCAGGTGCTACTGGATGAGAAGGATAAAGAAAAAACGGCCTTTAGCACTGACAAGGGTCATTTCGAATTTAACAGAATGCCGTTCGGGCTGACGGGAGCTCCAGCAACTTTCTAGATGGCAATGAACTCAATATTAACGGGTCTACAGGGTTTGGACTGTTTTGTCTATCTCGATGACATAGTCATCTATGGAAGAACTGTGGCGGACCATGAAAAAAAAAATCGTTAATGTTTTATGCCGCCTACGTGAAAACGGGCTAAAGTTGAACACTAAGAAGTGCCAGTTCTTGAGAAGAGAGATTGTTTATCTGGGGCACAAGTGCTCAGAGAAAGGAGCGCTCCCAGACCCTGCAAAAGTAGAGAGCGTTAGAAATCTGAAGGCGCCTAGGAGTATAAAACAGGTCCAGGCTCTACTAGGACTAATTAACTATTACCGGAAGTTCGTCAAAGATATGGCGAAGCTGGCCGCACCCATAACCAGTCTCTTGAAAAAGAACAGCAAGTTTATTTGGACACCGGAGTGTCAGAAAGCCCAAGACACGTTAAAGGAGAAAATTTCTAGCCCCCCAATTCTCGTTTATCCAGATTTTTCACAACCATTTCGGGTAACTACGGATGCCAGCAACGAGGCACTAGGAGCGGTATTGTCACAGGAGAGGGATGGTAAGGATCACCCCATTGCGTTCATTAGCCGAACCCTAAGTGACACCGAGAAAAGGTATTCAACCATTGAGAAAGAAATGTTGGGAGTAGCATGGGCTACCCACACGTTCCGCCCATATCTATTGGGACGACATTTTACGGTGTTCACCGACCACCAACCGCTCAAGGGCATATCCAACCTCAAGGACCAAACCTCCAGACTGGCGCGGTTTCGACATAAGCTATCGGAATATAATTTCGACATTGTATATAAACCGGGAAAAACAAATTTAAACGCAGACGCGTTGAGCCGGTTGCCGCTAGAGGACGAAAAAATACAAGTCGTCACGAGGGCGCAACGAAAATTTTCGGAAGAACAGAAAAACAAGGCGAAGGAAATGAACATGGCGAATCACCCGGAGGAAAAACACGCGGAAGATATGGTGGATACAGCCGTTACTATAACCAATAAAAAAGACATTCGAGAGGTCCTGAGAAGTTTCCATGACGCTCCATTGGGCGGGCATCAGGGAGCGAGGAAAACGTATGCCCGAATAAGAAAACAGTATAAGTGGCAAGGCATGCAGAAAGAAATAAAAAACTACATCAAAAAATGTCCTAAATGTCAGAAGAATAAAAGCGGGTCTCTAAACAGGGAACCAATGCTGCTTACCGATACCGCTAGAAGACCATTTGAAAAAGTCTATATGGATATGGTTGGACCCCTACCGACCACCTCCATGGGGAACAAATATATCCTGACGTTCCAGGATGACTTATCAAAATTTTTTATTTGTGCACCCATGCCAGACGCAGAGGCAGAAACAGTGGCAAGGGTCTTTTATAATGAGATCATCACCAAATATGGTATACCAACAAAGCTAGTGACTGATAATGGAACAAATTTTACATCAAAATTGTTCGGGAGTGTGTGCAAACTTTTACGAATAAAAAAGCAGCATATCACTCCCTACCATCCTCAGACTAATGGGTCATTAGAACGAAGCCATCGACCCTTAGCGGAGTATCTGAGAAGTTTTGCGAAAGAGGACGGGTCTAACTGGGATCAATGGTTGGCCCCAGCCATGCATGTGCATAACCACACAGAACATGCATCTACGCTGCAGACCCCGTTTAGGGTACTCTACGGGTTTGACATCCCACTACCGGCAAACCTTAAGAGAAGTACCCCCCTCTACAACCACTACGACTATTCCAAAGTACTGAGGTATCAAGTTCAAAAGGCCTATGAATTAGCTCGCCGGGCGCAGATGAATGCTAAAATCACCGCCAAGAAACGGTATGACAAACATACTGCAGCCAGCACCATGGAAATTGGAGATAAAGTTCTTGTAAAGAACCAACTAAGGAAAAATAAATTATCCCCACTGTGGTTAGGGCCCTACGAAGTAACAGGCTTACCAACGCCGGTGAACGTAAAAATCACGATAAAGGGAAGAGAAAAAACCCTACACCGGAATTTGGTTAAGACCTATAGAGATGGATCGAGGCCCAACGACAACGTTGAGGAGAAATAAAAAAAATAGATAACTATAAAAACACCAACATTTTAGCGCAGCCAAATTTGTCATAAGACACTTATAATGAATTTAAATGTAAATTAAAATAATTAGAAAATATGTTTCTTTTTTTTATAAATGTTCAAGAAATTAAATAAGTAAAAATGTTTTATAGTAAAAAGAAAACTAAAAAATTGAGAATTGAAAACTAAAATTTAATAGTAAATAAGTAGACAATTGAATAATAGATAAAATGAAAAGCGCTCAAATATCTTTAAAAATTTAAATATAAAATCAAAAAAAAAAATTTAAAAACTTAAGTTTTAAGCTAAATTAAATTAATCGAATTTTGAAAGGGGGGAGGGATGTTGCGAGTCACCCTCGCATAATTGATTAATTATTAATTGTCATCAAGTTTATGTAAGTTTATTATACTAATTATTGTTTTCTTTATTATATTAATTATTGGTCAGCAAGTTCATTTAAATACATTGTACTACTTATATTATTGTTTATATTATTTGTTATTGGTCAGCAAGTTCATTTAAATACATTGTACTACTTATATTATTGTTTATATTATTTATTATTGGTCAGCAAGTTCATTTAAATACATTGTACTACTTATATTATTGTTTATATTATTTATTATTGGTCAGCAAGTTTATTTAAATATATTGTACTATTTATATTATTATTGTTTATATTATTTATTATTGGTCAGCAAGTTTATTTAAGTTTATTGTACTACTTATATTATTATTGTTGTTTTAAGTTTATTTTGGTTTATTGTTAATAGTATAAATAGTAAATAAGTTTTAGATTAAGGATGATTTGTGAATTACAACTGACCATAGTAGTTCGAACCCACAGCTCAATAGGAACTGTGAGACACTAGGTAGAAGTTAGGTTATAGGTAAATAAAGTAGCGGCATGCGAATCCTACGGGACCCTCCAGGTTTGTTAGTAATTATAATTCTATAACCTTGCCTTTTATTTCTAACCCTGCGAATCCTACGGGACCCTCCAGGGTTGCTAAATAAAAAGGTAGAATTCACATTTCAACAAGTTGGTATCCCAAAAAGGATACACCAACACCATTTATTTTATTCCAATCAAAATCACAGTCTAAGCGGACATGAAGAAACTGGCACATAGAAAAATTAAATCAAGTTTTATCTACGTTCTCAAGAAAGAGACAAATATAGTGTGTTGTTTTTAAAGAAAATGGGAAAATAAACAAAACAAAAACATGAAGAATAATAAGAAATAAAAAATGTTTCTACCAAAAAGTAATATTAATTATTAAATTTGTATTAATAAATGATTAAATTAAGTGAGAATAGGCTAGAGGTGGGGGCGTAGCGATACTGGTGAAGAGAAGTATACCCCATAAATTATTGCCAATTATTAACACAACCTTAATAGAAAGCGTTGGAATTAAAATTTACTGCAGTGGCGACCAAATTTATATCTACTTGTACGGTGAAGAGAGTTTTCTACACCGGCAACAATATAGAGTAATTAGGTTTATTTAATTATTGTCTATATTGTCACTGAAGAGTTCCTAGGCAGTGATTTCTTTGACTTTCGAATGAACAAAATAAACGATGTTGCCCGCTTGAATTTCAATTTTACAATACTCCACTTTATTCAACAGTTTTATCCTTAAGCCTAAAATGCTGTACATGTAAACATGTATGCCCATAAGGTCTCACCGTTGTTGTTGTAATATTTGCTTCTCACTTCCAATAAAAATAACTTTAGAACAAACGAAATCAAAGAATAATAAAAAAAGAACAACAAATTAACTGCATGTAAGAAGTATTTAAATGAGAAACAAATATTACAAGCAAAAACCAACGGTTCACAAGCAAACGTACAGTGGGCAAAATACATCAAACAACAATCCAAATTAAACAAAATTATTAAATGTACGTTATACTATTATACGGTGACCTAACATGCCGGCCCCATTGAAAGGACACTTTCAAGATGATGGAAGCAACGCCAGTCTGTGGATAGGTCGACGTATAATTCCTTTGGTTGTTTTGATGTCAACCACTCTAACTCGATCATCTCTTCCATGAATAACATTAACGATTCTACCCATAAGCCATCGCTGTGGGGGTAGATTTTCATTTTTCACAATAACCAGAGAACCATTCGTAATATTTGGGTTGGAGGTGGTCCATTTGTTTCGGGACTGAAGCTCATTTAGGTAGTCGTGAGACCACTTGTTCCAAAAGTTTTGTTTGATTGCGCTAATACGAGACCAATATTGAAGATTGCTGATATCCTTAGAAGCGACATCACGTTCTGGCAAACCACGGAGGGGGGCGCCAATCAGGAAATGGCCCGGAGTCAGGGCCTCAAAGTCACTGGGATCGGACGACAACGGCGAGATTGGTCTTGAGTTCAAGATTGCCTCTATCTCGATCATAGCTGTTCCAAGCTCCTCGAAAGTAAGCCTTGCGTTAAAAAGTGTTTTGTTCAGATGACTCTTGGTAGACTTGACGGCCGCCTCCCATAATCCGCCAAAATGTGGTGCCCTAGGGGGAATAAACCGAAAATTTACAAATTGGTTTGAGCAATAATTTATAATATAATTAGAGGTTTTTGGATCAAACAGGAATGATTTTAGTTCAGCCAACTTAGAATTAGCACCAACAAAATTTGTGGCATTATCACAAAATATATCCGTGGGTAGACCTCTTCGACCAATCATTCTTTTAAGTGCAGCAATAAATGCGTCGGTGGATAAATCTGACACGACTTCTATGTGGACTGCTTTAGTTGCTAGACAAACGAATATCGCTACATAAGTTTTATATGGAATTTTCCCCTTAATTCGTAGATAAGTGTTGAATGGACCACAAAAATCAACAGCACATCTAGCGAAAGGCCTTCCAGGATTAAGGCGTTCAACAGGCAAATTTCCCATCATTTGTTGTAACAGCTTTGGACGATAGCGAATGCATTGTGGGCATGAGTTGACAATGCGACGACATAATCTTCTTGAATTGACGATCCAGAATCTCTGGCGTATTAGCGACATAAGAGCCTTAGGCCCAGCATGGAAATTTTTAATGTGCAAATGCCGAATATAACAATCGACGAAATGATTTTTGCCAGGCAAAATCATTGGATGTTTCTGGCCTTCAGAAATGGCAGCAAATTCTAAACGTCTACCGACTTTAAGCAGATTGAAGCCATATGATGAATCAACGAAGGGGTTCAAGTATTTAAGAGGACCTTGAGGATTTTGTTTCGTTAGAGCACGGTCAATGTCATCTTGGAAATGTTGTTTTTGTATGTTAAAAACTATTCGTAATATTGAATTTTCTAATTCCTGAGGCTGCAAAGTATCACACCTGCAGAGTTTTGGCCTTTGATTACAACGCAGCATCCAGGCGACAATACGAACTATTTTCAGATATGAGCTATATTTCCCAATGGAATCCAATATATAGTTAGAGTTTTGCTCCACGTGAAATACTGCCTTTCGTCTTTCATTGTCAATTTCCCTTTTATAATCTTCAGGGAGTGTATCGATATTAATCGTTGGCCATTTAGGAACATCAAGAGCAAGAAATGGTGGTCCGTTAAACCAGATGGATGAGGCAAGCTCTTTAACATTTGCACCACGAGAGACGATGTCAGCAGGGTTCAAGCGTGTTGGCACATATCGCCACATACAACTACTAGTTAGATCCTGAATTTCTGAGACCCTGTTCCCCACGAACACAGATAAAGTTGCAGAATGTTGTTTGAGCCAATGTAGAACTATTTGAGAATCTGTCCAAAGAAATACTTGTTGATTTGGAAACGAAAAAACATCCTTGATTTTTAAGTACAGTCTTGCTAATAAGTTTGCACCACATAGCTCAAGCTTAGGCAAAGATTTTCGTTTTGTGGGAGCAACTCTGGATTTGGCGGTAAATAATTTAGTCGATACATTTCCAGATGAAGACTGCACCCGAAAATAAAAGCAGCATCCATAAGCGCGAATTGAAGAGTCACAAAAACCATGTAGTTGAATAGTTTTATATTCAGGAGCGAGACAAAAGCGAGGTATCTGAATTAAAGTAAGGTTTTTGAGATCTGAGACAAAATTTTCCCAAGCCATATGTAGTTCCTGAGGAATAGATTCATCCCAGCCAATTTTGAGAATCCATAACTCCTGCATGATTATTTTCGATCTTATGATTAGCGGAGCTAAAAGTCCAAGGGGATCGAAGAGAGATGACGAAAGCGACAAAATGGTCCTTTTTGTGATATTTTCACAATATTGAACCTTAGATTTATATGAAAATAGAAAAACATCCTTTTCCTGATCCCATGCTATTCCGAGAGCGCTGGTTATAGCAGAGTCATCAATATCCAAAACTTTAACGGTTTCATCGTCTTGGAAAATTTTGTGGTTTGAATGCCATTTGTCCAGTTGAAAACAACCGCGAGCAAGAATTTCGGTTACCTCCGTTTTAATTCGAGCCAAATCTTCGATCGCATTTGCGCCACAGAGAAAATCATCCACGTAAAATGAAGATTTTATAGTTCTTGCGCCAAGCTCGAATTCATCCACATATTGATCCGCAAGATAGTGAAGACTTTTAATCGCGAGGTACGGTGCAGCTGACATTCCATATGTGACAGTATTTAGCTGGTAAGTACGAATTTCCTCTTCTTCTGAATTTCTCCACAAAATGTACTGAAAATCACGGGGATCAACTAGAACCTGTCGATACATTTTGACTATATCCGCTGTAATGGCAAAGCGATGAAGACGAAAACGAAGTAAGATTTTATATAGTTCATCTTGAATCGTAGGACCAACCATGAGAATGTCATTGAGCGACTTTTGAGAAGTAGTAGGACAAGACGCGTCAAACACTACTCTTAATTTTGTTGAGGTACTATTTAGTTTAAAAACGCAATGGTGGGGAATAAAATAATGTGGTTCACTCAAAATGGGGTTGCGAACTAGGCTCATGTGTCCAAGATCCTCATACTCCTTTATAAAAGTTACATATTGTGTTCTAAGACTACTATCACGAGCAAACCGTCTTTCCTGGGCCACAAACCTTTTCAAGGCTATATTTCGAGAGAGACCTAAGTTGCCAGCAGTTTCTTTAAACGGTAAAGTTACTACGATTCTACCAGTAGACTCACGATAAACTGTATCACTAAAAAATGATTCACAATCAGATTGTTCCGGAGTTAATCCATTTGAACTAGTTGCAACTTCTTCGATTTCCCATAAGCGTTGTAATTTTTTATCAACTTCCGCTTCTGTTGTTAGCAGACAAGACGGACTTGACACGAGATATGAATGTGAGGAATAACGACCTGCGACAATCCATCCAAAAAGTGTTTTTTGTAAAGTTGGCAAATTTGAACCAAGTTTAATTTGACCAACCGACAAAATATCAAAAAATGTTTCAGTACCAATGAGCAAGTCAATTCGTTTTGATCTAAAAAAGTTTTCGTCGGCGAGTTGTGTATTCTGAGGCAAGTTCCACGACGAGACATTTAACTCTGCATCAGGTTGGTACGAAATTTGAGGTATGACGCAAAACGTGAGCGAGGTTTTAAAATCAGTAAAGCGAGATTTGACAAAAGTACAAGATCTATATTTGCTTCTGCTGAAAGTATTTCCAATGCTTGCAACTTCAGTTGTTTGTGAGATGCGAGGAAGATGTAATTTTTTGGAAAATTCATCGGTGATAAAATTCAACTGAGAGCAAGAATCCAACAAAGCGTGTCCCAATTGATAAGAACCAGTAGCATCGCGAACGAGAACCATGGCAGTGGCAAGCAAAACTTGTTCCTGCGAGGATTTTTCCAAATGTGTGTGGACTGAAGCAGGAGGTACATTCGTAGTAAAACGAGAAGTGGTTGGTTCAGCAGCAGGGGCCGAGGGCCTGGAAGCTGTCTGAACCCGATGAAGCAGACTATGGTGCAAGCGAAAACAAAATTTGCACTTGAATGAGGAGGAACAGTTTTTAACTTGATGTCCTTTCGACAAGCAATTTAGGCAAAGTCCTAGACGTTTGACATTTTCAAAACGTTGGCTTATATCCATATCTTTAAAACGGGAACAACGACTAATTGCATGGTCGGAGTTGGAACATAGCGAGCAGGCTTGTTTGGACAACGAAAATGTATGGCCAGAATTAAAATTCTTATTCTTGGACTTACCGGAGTGATGACTCTCAAGCTTACGAGATGTGGGCTGAGCACGGCTAGTGTCAACCGATTCCAAAAACTGGCAACGTCTTTCCAGAACCTTTGAGCAATCATCCCACGAGGGCAGTTTGGTAAAGTCCAGAGAATCTTTCCACTTTCTTTTAGTGTCATCATCCACTTTTTCCATAACTAGATGTATTATCAAAGAGTTAGCTATGTCTCTTTCAGAACCAAGGGAGAGTAGGGAGCCATAAAGAGCGGAAACATTATCAACGAGGCTGCGCAGTTGTGCGCAGTTATATTTAGACATGGCGGGCAATTCAAAAAGTGTGGTTATATTTTCCATAAAAATCAACGAAGTGTTATCATAACGCGTCTTTAGCCTTTCCAGAGCCTTCGTGTAATTTTCGTTTGTGATTTGAAACGCCCTGACTGTTTCCAAGGCTTGACCCTCAAGACAATTCAGCAAATGATTAAATTTCTCAATATTTGACAGGCCAAATTCTCGATCAATAACTTGGTTAAAAGATGTTACAAAATTTTTGTACTCACTGTATTTACCACTAAATGTGGGCAATTTGAGTTGTGGTAATTTATGGCTAGGAGCCGGGAAACAAACTGTGGAGTCAGATATAGTTGTGTTGTGTACATCTTCACCAAGCTGCGACTGGATATTAAGTTTAGCTGAAATGTACAAATCTTCGATGTCGGGTCGTGCATTGTCATCTGGCTCGAGTTTTTCAATTTGAGTTTGAAATGAAAGGATTTGCTTGAAGTATGACTCCAAAATCCCCAAGCGACATTTGAGTTCCGCAGCAGACAGTGGCTTACCTTCCCCTCTTCCATTGGCTTCAATCTGATTCCTGATACGAGAAATACTTTTTTTTGTATTTGCTCGCTGCTGTTTAAATTCCTCCAAAGTCGACATTTAAAAATTTTTTCTTTAAGTTCTTATAATACCACACGAATTTCTGCGTAACTACACTGTCCTCTGAGTTTTTTAAACACGTTTTTTTTTTTAATACCACACGAATTTCTGCGTAACTACACTGTCCTCTGAGTTTTTCAAACACGTTTTTTTTTAAGTTTTAATACAAACAACTCTGTCACTTAACGACCGTACCGATTTTTTCCAGGTACATCCACGAAAGAAACCGACAAAATTGGAAAAGTCTCGGAAAATCACGTGCCCCACGTTGGGCGCCAAAAATGTACGGTGAAGAGAGTTTTCTACACCGGCAACAATATAGAGTAATTAGGTTTATTTAATTATTGTCTATATTGTCACTGAAGAGTTCCTAGGCAGTGATTTCTTTGACTTTCGAATGAACAAAATAAACGATGTTGCCCGCTTGAATTTCAATTTTACAATACTCCACTTTATTCAACAGTTTTATCCTTAAGCCTAAAATGCTGTACATGTAAACATGTATGCCCATAAGGTCTCACCGTTGTTGTTGTAATATTTGCTTCTCACTTCCAATAAAAATAACTTTAGAACAAACGAAATCAAAGAATAATAAAAAAAGAACAACAAATTAACTGCATGTAAGAAGTATTTAAATGAGAAACAAATATTACAAGCAAAAACCAACGGTTCACAAGCAAACGTACAGTGGGCAAAATACATCAAACAACAATCCAAATTAAACAAAATTATTAAATGTACGTTATACTATTATACGGTGACCTAACATGCCGGCCCCATTGAAAGGACACTTTCAAGATGATGGAAGCAACGCCAGTCTGTGGATAGGTCGACGTATAATTCCTTTGGTTGTTTTGATGTCAACCACTCTAACTCGATCATCTCTTCCATGAATAACATTAACGATTCTACCCATAAGCCATCGCTGTGGGGGTAGATTTTCATTTTTCACAATAACCAGAGAACCATTCGTAATATTTGGGTTGGAGGTGGTCCATTTGTTTCGGGACTGAAGCTCATTTAGGTAGTCGTGAGACCACTTGTTCCAAAAGTTTTGTTTGATTGCGCTAATACGAGACCAATATTGAAGATTGCTGATATCCTTAGAAGCGACATCACGTTCTGGCAAACCACGGAGGGGGGCGCCAATCAGGAAATGGCCCGGAGTCAGGGCCTCAAAGTCACTGGGATCGGACGACAACGGCGAGATTGGTCTTGAGTTCAAGATTGCCTCTATCTCGATCATAGCTGTTCCAAGCTCCTCGAAAGTAAGCCTTGCGTTAAAAAGTGTTTTGTTCAGATGACTCTTGGTAGACTTGACGGCCGCCTCCCATAATCCGCCAAAATGTGGTGCCCTAGGGGGAATAAACCGAAAATTTACAAATTGGTTTGAGCAATAATTTATAATATAATTAGAGGTTTTTGGATCAAACAGGAATGATTTTAGTTCAGCCAACTTAGAATTAGCACCAACAAAATTTGTGGCATTATCACAAAATATATCCGTGGGTAGACCTCTTCGACCAATCATTCTTTTAAGTGCAGCAATAAATGCGTCGGTGGATAAATCTGACACGACTTCTATGTGGACTGCTTTAGTTGCTAGACAAACGAATATCGCTACATAAGTTTTATATGGAATTTTCCCCTTAATTCGTAGATAAGTGTTGAATGGACCACAAAAATCAACAGCACATCTAGCGAAAGGCCTTCCAGGATTAAGGCGTTCAACAGGCAAATTTCCCATCATTTGTTGTAACAGCTTTGGACGATAGCGAATGCATTGTGGGCATGAGTTGACAATGCGACGACATAATCTTCTTGAATTGACGATCCAGAATCTCTGGCGTATTAGCGACATAAGAGCCTTAGGCCCAGCATGGAAATTTTTAATGTGCAAATGCCGAATATAACAATCGACGAAATGATTTTTGCCAGGCAAAATCATTGGATGTTTCTGGCCTTCAGAAATGGCAGCAAATTCTAAACGTCTACCGACTTTAAGCAGATTGAAGCCATATGATGAATCAACGAAGGGGTTCAAGTATTTAAGAGGACCTTGAGGATTTTGTTTCGTTAGAGCACGGTCAATGTCATCTTGGAAATGTTGTTTTTGTATGTTAAAAACTATTCGTAATATTGAATTTTCTAATTCCTGAGGCTGCAAAGTATCACACCTGCAGAGTTTTGGCCTTTGATTACAACGCAGCATCCAGGCGACAATACGAACTATTTTCAGATATGAGCTATATTTCCCAATGGAATCCAATATATAGTTAGAGTTTTGCTCCACGTGAAATACTGCCTTTCGTCTTTCATTGTCAATTTCCCTTTTATAATCTTCAGGGAGTGTATCGATATTAATCGTTGGCCATTTAGGAACATCAAGAGCAAGAAATGGTGGTCCGTTAAACCAGATGGATGAGGCAAGCTCTTTAACATTTGCACCACGAGAGACGATGTCAGCAGGGTTCAAGCGTGTTGGCACATATCGCCACATACAACTACTAGTTAGATCCTGAATTTCTGAGACCCTGTTCCCCACGAACACAGATAAAGTTGCAGAATGTTGTTTGAGCCAATGTAGAACTATTTGAGAATCTGTCCAAAGAAATACTTGTTGATTTGGAAACGAAAAAACATCCTTGATTTTTAAGTACAGTCTTGCTAATAAGTTTGCACCACATAGCTCAAGCTTAGGCAAAGATTTTCGTTTTGTGGGAGCAACTCTGGATTTGGCGGTAAATAATTTAGTCGATACATTTCCAGATGAAGACTGCACCCGAAAATAAAAGCAGCATCCATAAGCGCGAATTGAAGAGTCACAAAAACCATGTAGTTGAATAGTTTTATATTCAGGAGCGAGACAAAAGCGAGGTATCTGAATTAAAGTAAGGTTTTTGAGATCTGAGACAAAATTTTCCCAAGCCATATGTAGTTCCTGAGGAATAGATTCATCCCAGCCAATTTTGAGAATCCATAACTCCTGCATGATTATTTTCGATCTTATGATTAGCGGAGCTAAAAGTCCAAGGGGATCGAAGAGAGATGACGAAAGCGACAAAATGGTCCTTTTTGTGATATTTTCACAATATTGAACCTTAGATTTATATGAAAATAGAAAAACATCCTTTTCCTGATCCCATGCTATTCCGAGAGCGCTGGTTATAGCAGAGTCATCAATATCCAAAACTTTAACGGTTTCATCGTCTTGGAAAATTTTGTGGTTTGAATGCCATTTGTCCAGTTGAAAACAACCGCGAGCAAGAATTTCGGTTACCTCCGTTTTAATTCGAGCCAAATCTTCGATCGCATTTGCGCCACAGAGAAAATCATCCACGTAAAATGAAGATTTTATAGTTCTTGCGCCAAGCTCGAATTCATCCACATATTGATCCGCAAGATAGTGAAGACTTTTAATCGCGAGGTACGGTGCAGCTGACATTCCATATGTGACAGTATTTAGCTGGTAAGTACGAATTTCCTCTTCTTCTGAATTTCTCCACAAAATGTACTGAAAATCACGGGGATCAACTAGAACCTGTCGATACATTTTGACTATATCCGCTGTAATGGCAAAGCGATGAAGACGAAAACGAAGTAAGATTTTATATAGTTCATCTTGAATCGTAGGACCAACCATGAGAATGTCATTGAGCGACTTTTGAGAAGTAGTAGGACAAGACGCGTCAAACACTACTCTTAATTTTGTTGAGGTACTATTTAGTTTAAAAACGCAATGGTGGGGAATAAAATAATGTGGTTCACTCAAAATGGGGTTGCGAACTAGGCTCATGTGTCCAAGATCCTCATACTCCTTTATAAAAGTTACATATTGTGTTCTAAGACTACTATCACGAGCAAACCGTCTTTCCTGGGCCACAAACCTTTTCAAGGCTATATTTCGAGAGAGACCTAAGTTGCCAGCAGTTTCTTTAAACGGTAAAGTTACTACGATTCTACCAGTAGACTCACGATAAACTGTATCACTAAAAAATGATTCACAATCAGATTGTTCCGGAGTTAATCCATTTGAACTAGTTGCAACTTCTTCGATTTCCCATAAGCGTTGTAATTTTTTATCAACTTCCGCTTCTGTTGTTAGCAGACAAGACGGACTTGACACGAGATATGAATGTGAGGAATAACGACCTGCGACAATCCATCCAAAAAGTGTTTTTTGTAAAGTTGGCAAATTTGAACCAAGTTTAATTTGACCAACCGACAAAATATCAAAAAATGTTTCAGTACCAATGAGCAAGTCAATTCGTTTTGATCTAAAAAAGTTTTCGTCGGCGAGTTGTGTATTCTGAGGCAAGTTCCACGACGAGACATTTAACTCTGCATCAGGTTGGTACGAAATTTGAGGTATGACGCAAAACGTGAGCGAGGTTTTAAAATCAGTAAAGCGAGATTTGACAAAAGTACAAGATCTATATTTGCTTCTGCTGAAAGTATTTCCAATGCTTGCAACTTCAGTTGTTTGTGAGATGCGAGGAAGATGTAATTTTTTGAAAAATTCATCGGTGATAAAATTCAACTGAGAGCAAGAATCCAACAAAGCGTGTCCCAATTGATAAGAACCAGTAGCATCGCGAACGAGAACCATGGCAGTGGCAAGCAAAACTTGTTCCTGCGAGGATTTTTCCAAATGTGTGTGGACTGAAGCAGGAGGTACATTCGTAGTAAAACGAGAAGTGGTTGGTTCAGCAGCAGGGGCCGAGGGCCTGGAAGCTGTCTGAACCCGATGAAGCAGACTATGGTGCAAGCGAAAACAAAATTTGCACTTGAATGAGGAGGAACAGTTTTTAACTTGATGTCCTTTCGACAAGCAATTTAGGCAAAGTCCTAGACGTTTGACATTTTCAAAACGTTGGCTTATATCCATATCTTTAAAACGGGAACAACGACTAATTGCATGGTCGGAGTTGGAACATAGCGAGCAGGCTTGTTTGGACAACGAAAATGTATGGCCAGAATTAAAATTCTTATTCTTGGACTTACCGGAGTGATGACTCTCAAGCTTACGAGATGTGGGCTGAGCACGGCTAGTGTCAACCGATTCCAAAAACTGGCAACGTCTTTCCAGAACCTTTGAGCAATCATCCCACGAGGGCAGTTTGGTAAAGTCCAGAGAATCTTTCCACTTTCTTTTAGTGTCATCATCCACTTTTTCCATAACTAGATGTATTATCAAAGAGTTAGCTATGTCTCTTTCAGAACCAAGGGAGAGTAGGGAGCCATAAAGAGCGGAAACATTATCAACGAGGCTGCGCAGTTGTGCGCAGTTATATTTAGACATGGCGGGCAATTCAAAAAGTGTGGTTATATTTTCCATAAAAATCAACGAAGTGTTATCATAACGCGTCTTTAGCCTTTCCAGAGCCTTCGTGTAATTTTCGTTTGTGATTTGAAACGCCCTGACTGTTTCCAAGGCTTGACCCTCAAGACAATTCAGCAAATGATTAAATTTCTCAATATTTGACAGGCCAAATTCTCGATCAATAACTTGGTTAAAAGATGTTACAAAATTTTTGTACTCACTGTATTTACCACTAAATGTGGGCAATTTGAGTTGTGGTAATTTATGGCTAGGAGCCGGGAAACAAACTGTGGAGTCAGATATAGTTGTGTTGTGTACATCTTCACCAAGCTGCGACTGGATATTAAGTTTAGCTGAAATGTACAAATCTTCGATGTCGGGTCGTGCATTGTCATCTGGCTCGAGTTTTTCAATTTGAGTTTGAAATGAAAGGATTTGCTTGAAGTATGACTCCAAAATCCCCAAGCGACATTTGAGTTCCGCAGCAGACAGTGGCTTACCTTCCCCTCTTCCATTGGCTTCAATCTGATTCCTGATACGAGAAATACTTTTTTTTGTATTTGCTCGCTGCTGTTTAAATTCCTCCAAAGTCGACATTTAAAAATTTTTTCTTTAAGTTCTTATAATACCACACGAATTTCTGCGTAACTACACTGTCCTCTGAGTTTTTTAAACACGTTTTTTTTTTTAATACCACACGAATTTCTGCGTAACTACACTGTCCTCTGAGTTTTTCAAACACGTTTTTTTTTAAGTTTTAATACAAACAACTCTGTCACTTAACGACCGTACCGATTTTTTCCAGGTACATCCACGAAAGAAACCGACAAAATTGGAAAAGTCTCGGAAAATCACGTGCCCCACGTTGGGCGCCAAAAATGTACGGTGAAGAGAGTTTTCTACACCGGCAACAATATAGAGTAATTAGGTTTATTTAATTATTGTCTATATTGTCACTGAAGAGTTCCTAGGCAGTGATTTCTTTGACTTTCGAATGAACAAAATAAACGATGTTGCCCGCTTGAATTTCAATTTTACAATACTCCACTTTATTCAACAGTTTTATCCTTAAGCCTAAAATGCTGTACATGTAAACATGTATGCCCATAAGGTCTCACCGTTGTTGTTGTAATATTTGCTTCTCACTTCCAATAAAAATAACTTTAGAACAAACGAAATCAAAGAATAATAAAAAAAGAACAACAAATTAACTGCATGTAAGAAGTATTTAAATGAGAAACAAATATTACAAGCAAAAACCAACGGTTCACAAGCAAACGTACAGTGGGCAAAATACATCAAACAACAATCCAAATTAAACAAAATTATTAAATGTACGTTATACTATTATACGGTGACCTAACACTACTCATGTTACTTCCCTGGTGGTTCATCAGGCCCAGACCAAAACAAAGTTCAGTCATTTAAATCGGATCTTCACAAGTTAACAAACACAAACAACAAATATGTTTTAGGTGGAGATTTTAATTGTAGACACAGATATTGGGGGTGCCAGCGAAGTAATTGTTGGGGTAACATCTTATACGATAAAATTCAATTAAATGCTACACAAATTCTTTTCCCACATGAACATACACATATACCTGCAGATATAAATAAGCGACCCTCCACCTTAGATTTCTATTTAACAAATATTCCGCAGCATATGGCAGCGGTAAGAGTAATAAACGACTTAAGTTCAGATCACCTTCCAATAAGCAGCATCTCGAATATAGAGCAATAACAAAGGAATATTATAATTTTAATAAAGCAAATTGGAATCGTTTTAAAAACAGTGTAAATAGTAATACCATTCTGCCTGATTTCAACGAAATAACTAGCACCATACATATAGACACAATGATAAACCAGTTTAACAGAAATTTAAAAATCGCTATAGACGACTCTGTGCCAAAACGGAAAATTTCGTGTCCCAACAAACCATTTCCTCATAACATTAAAGTAATGATCCAATTTAGGAATATCTATCGACGAAACTGGAAGAGATACCGAGATATTGAAGATCATAGACAAATGTCCCGACTCAACAAGGAGATCACAAGGGAAGTTCAGCAGTTCAGAAATCAAACATGGAACAATATGCTATCTTCACTGGACAAGGCAAAATCCCCTTTTTGGAACGTAACGAAAATGTTCAAAAAGAAATCAAAATTTATTCCAATACTTAAACACAATGGTGTAGTATGCTTTACCGATGAAGAAAAGTGTGAACTCTTGGCTCAAAGTTTTAAGGCAAATCATGTTATTTCAGCCGAACTAAGCTACGCGAACACAGTAATGGAAGTTAATAACGTGGTACGCAGTTGCTGTTCTGAAGTCACGACCCCATTACATACGCTTTTCACCAGCCGAAGAGAAATTTGTGACATAATCAAAAAACTTAAAATCAAAAAAAATCCAGGAACAGATCAAATCAACAACAAATGCCTAAAAATGCTTCCAGACAAAGCTATAAAGTATCTTACCACCATGTTTAACGCTTGTTTAAAATTCTGCTATTTTCCTGCGTCGTGGAAAATATCTAAAACCATACCAATACTCAAGCTAAACAAAAGTGCAGATTCTCCAACATCATACAGACCAATTAGTTTACTTTCTTCAATAAGTAAAATTCTTGAAAAAATTATAAAGGAAAGAATTATTAATTTTGTTGATACAAATAATATACTTCCTTCGCAGCAATTTGGTTTTAGAAAAGAACACAATACAACGCAACCCCTACTTAAAATCAGAAATCTAGTTAAAAGAAATTTTCAAGCTGGCAAATCCACAGGAATGGTCCTTTTGGATATAAGGGCTGCCTTTGATTCTGTTTGGCATAATGGGCTCATTTACAAACTAAAACAATACAATTTCCCAACATATTTATTAAAAATTATACGCAGTTTTCTAAGTAATAGATCATTTCACGTATATGTAGGCACAACGCGCTCTCAGCAAACATATATTCCAGCTGGCTGTCCTCAAGGTTCCTGCTTGTCACCCGTTTTGTATAACTTATTTACTGCAGATATTCCGTGTTTCTCAAGTTGCATCACTTCAATATTTGCAGACGATACCTCCATACTCTGCTCCGATATTTACGCCACAAATATTGTAACTAAGTTACAATTAGCACTAGTTGAACTACACAACTATTTTAATAAATGGAATATCCTGGTTAACCCTGAGAAAACACAAGCAATATTTTTCACAAGAAGAAGGAAGGCATGTTTTATCCCACAAAACCCTATTCAGTTTTTAAATAAAAACATTAATTGGGAGAATAAAGTCAAATATCTTGGTATTATCCTTGATACCAAACTTTGTTACAACGAGCACATATCTTATCTGCTTCACAAAATCAAAATAATGACAATTCTGATGTACCCTATTATAAATAGAAAATCAGAACTCAATATAAATAACAAAAAGTTAATTATCAAAGCAATTTTTCACCCAATAATGTTTTACGGCGCTCCAGCTTGGTCCACTTCCGCAAAATGTCATCTGAAAAAACTTCAAGTTGCCCAGAATAAACTTTTAAAATTGATTTTTAAACTGCCTTGGCACTTTTCCACCCAACGCCTTCATACTCTAGCAAACTTTGAACTCATCTACGATAAAATTGAGAGGCTAACAACAAATTTCCATACAAGATGTCAACTCTCCCGGTATGGTCACATAAATGATCTGATCTCATCTTAAATTTTTATTTTTTCACATTCCTAGTTTTAAGTTTTTATCATATACCCTCTTTCAAAAAGGTTTTTATAAAATGTTTCCTTCCTTAAATAAAACAACACCAAATGTACAAATATATATATTTAAAATAATAATTAAGTAGAAGAGGAACGCAGTTCCTAAACTCTTTGCCTTAAAAAGACAAATGTAAAAATTTCTTTAATCTATATATATAAAAGAGGATGTGTGTATGTATGTAAGAAATGGACTCGAAAACGGCTGGGCCGATTTTGGTGAAATTTTCAGAGAATCTTCAGAATATTCAGGCGGGTGACATTGTGAAGTCCGATTTTTGATTTTCGGTCTGTGGGCGGAGGGGCGTGGCAAAACCCACCAATGACATATACATATTTATTATTTTTTTTTTCTTTTTTATTTTATTCTTTAAAGCCATTGTTATGCTTTTCAAAACGAGATATCAATCTCTTAAATCGGTTATGTAGTTCCGAAGATATTTACAAAAAAAAAAACACTAATATATAATAAAATATCAAAATTTTAAAACTTCCGAAATGTTGAATTCGCTTGAGTTATCTGGACTGCCGCCCCACCGCCTACAAATGAAAGTTGGTGTACCAATTATTTTGCTTAGAAATATCTGCCAGCCACGACTTTGCAATGGGACACGTTTAGTAGTCAAAAAAGTCATGAAAAATGTGATTGAAGCAAAAATTTTAAAAGAAAAATATAAGGGCGATGTGTTGAAACCACGCATTCCTTTGATTCCTCCAGATTTGCCGTTTGATTTTAAATGGCTTCAGTTCCCCATACCTGTTGCTTTTCAATGATCCCTGTTTTTTGCACGGTCAGTTATATGTATCACGTTCACGTGCTTTGTTTTTCAATACCGCGAACCAAAATCGATCAAAAAATGTCGAAGAAATGACTTGTAAAGCAGTCACGGGCACGCTAGTATTATAATAAACACACAAATTGAATTGAAATTGAATTAAGTGAGAATATGATTTTAATTGGTTTCATGAGTGAAGTAAAACATATAAAAGTAAAAATATCATGAAACATGCAGTGTTTTATGAACACAAAAATGGTGCACTGTGACGGAAATACATTGTGTGTTAACAAACAATATAATATAGAATAGAAAAAAGCTTGTATTTATCTGGTGAAATTATTCTTAAATATTCCCCAGTGCACAATTTGTTTGTTCTTGTCGCTATTAGATTGGCTGATCTTACGGAATCCAATAATTGAAGCGCAGCTTACAAATTTACTGTTCCCAGAACAGGATTCTAATTAGTAGTTTGCAACCATAACCACCTGAAGCTAAGCAGCCGCACACATTATAAAAAGTTAGTGTAGTAAATTCTCTTCAAACATGTAATACTGCCAAATTAACCAAAACTTGCTGTCACAGTCTAAGCAGACACCATCACGGTAAAAAACTAAATTAAACTTATTAAATAATTCACTAATAATTGATTTTTAATTTCAGAAAAGATTCTATTTGGGTAAAGAATCAATGAAAACCGAAGTGTGTAAGGGAGCGTCCTACCTGTATGGGACAAAAAGCGATAAAACATGTTAAATGTTGCTGATAAGGGAAAGCAAATGAATTAGTAAATAACACAAGCAGTATTACAGGTAAACAACTAAATCAAACCTATTAAATAATTAACTAATTATTGATTTTTAATTTTAGAAAAGATTATACCGAACGCTCTTGTTAATTATGCTACTGCAATCGTGAAATTATTCCTATATATTACTCGGTACACAATACTTCTGCTGAGGGCAAGCGTATTTACTTTTTCAAAATAGGTTGGAACGATAACCACCTTAACCACAGCCTCATCTACTACAAAAAGCTAGTGAAGCAAATTCTCATCACGAATGTACTACTGCCAAATTTATGGGAATACGACGTCTAATAACATACCAACAGTAAAAATGTCTTCATAAAAGAATTATGTATATTAAAAAGATTTAATTTAGCTGTTTAATCAATATTTTTATTTAATGTTTTGTTGTTTTTATAAAGATAAAGATAATAAAGAGTAAATGTAAATATACAGCAACTTTTTGCAAACCGGCAACGTTCCTGCTATGGATCTAAAATTAAAAAAAGAAATATGATTTAATGCTTAAATAAAGATTAAGATGAAAAGCTAAAAAGATGCATTACTGCGATCTAAGATTTTTTTCGACCTTATCTGGTCTAGATCCATCTTTAATTCTTATAATTATTTAATAATTCAAAAGTCACCATCGCAAAGAATATTAATCTCTAAAGACACACACACACACATACATTCACATAATTTAAATAATTAGCTTACCTTTTAGAATCCTTTGGAAATTTATGGACCTTTTCTCCAGGCGGACATACTTTAATGCATCGGTGACTCCTAAAATTTAAAAGAAAGTGGTAACATTAATAACCTCATTAATTAACATTTTTGCAGATTGCATACTTACATGTTATTTGCCAATATTTTATTAACAGCACAAACTATACAATTAACAGCCTTATTCTATAAACACAAACTATACACTGTAACTTAGACTGTGCCTATAAATATATTAATAAATATTTAATTATTTTTCAAAAATTTTGTGAAGTTTACAAAAAACCTACCCTTATTTGTTCACGTAATTCCTTTTTGCGCTAGAAACTCGCGACTCCAACTTATGCGAAAAAGAGAAAGTACATATCCAGTATATATAGCGCGTCGTGTCGCGTCTGTGTATAGTTTGTGATCAAAATTATTCTTTTCCAACTTTTTTTTTACACAAATATTGTAGTTCGATGTTTTTTTTTTTGTTTGTGTTCAATATTTAAGAGCTTCTTTATATTTTTCCTTCTAGTTTTTAATTTGTGTTTCTTATAATCTTTTGTTTTATTTTCATTATTTGCCTTTTTTTGCATGTGTAATATGTAATTATTTAAAATTTTTTTATCAAATCATATTTTATAATCCTTTTTGTTTACAATATGTAATTATTTAAAATTTTTATCAAATCATATATAATAATGCTGGAGGGTCCCGTAGGATTCGCAGGATTAATTTACTATTTAGAAAAAAATTCCTTTTTATAAAGAAACGAACGAATCACTGATCCTTTTTAATAAAAGGATACTACCGACTGGGCTAAATAAATTAAAAATACTTTTAATTTTTTATTTCATTCAAATGTTTTATTTGAATTTCAGTTTAAAACTTCAACAAAAAACAATTGTCATAAAAATGTATTCAATTTCTTATGATATTATGATAAACAAAATATTTTTCAACAAAGTATTTCATTAACAAGTTTAACAATAAAAATAGGGTTTTCATAAATAAGTAAATAAATTGGGTTTCTATAAAAGTGTTGATACATATTGTTACGTTCATACCTTTTATAAACGTTTTGTTGTGAGTTCTTTATTGCAAAATAATTAACACCAGTTTTTAGAGTTTTTAAATTATTAACAATTTTTATTTACTTTAACTACACAAAGTTGACACAAAACAATTTACTTAAAAATGCACGTCTTCACTATAGAGGTTTAATTTACTGATTGATCATCCACTCAGACGCTTCCCCTATTTATACTTGTCCAATTAGATTCTAGAAGATGTAAGAATTTTCTACTCTCCTTGTGTGTATTTTGTTGTTGTAGGTTGTTTATTCATTTTATATGCGCCTGCTTGCCTGTGTGTATAGTTGTTTTTGTTTTTATGCTGATAAGGTTTCTGCTTGGGATTTATTTCAATACATTTGTTGTTGCTTTTGTAAAAAAGGGTTTCTTAGAAAACTACGCCGATGATAAACAACTGTATATTTATTGTTGTAAAATTAGTTTTTGTCTTGCGCGTTTAAATGATAAGCAGCATGCCAGGCAGTTAGTAAGCGGCATATCAAATTGTAGTTGTGTGTGTGTGTGTGTGTGTGTCTATAAACTTCTACGCAGTTTGTAACCAGTAGTTTTCCATATTGCTTAATTGTTTTATTTTAAATCTTAGGCAAGACATTTTCGTAACACTGCCGCCCGCTTAGGCCTTTTCGTCCCGAATAGGCTCAATATTCCCTCGGCCATACTTAGCCAGTCGCTCCAGGTGGACCACCTTCATCTTAGACCTCGGACTTTGATATTTCTGTATGCGATAAACCACGTCGTTCAATTTCTTGATCACCTTGTATGGTCCTTCCCAGTGGGTTTGCAGTTTGGGAGACAGTCCTTTTTTCCGTTGTGGGTTATATAGTAGAACCAGTTGTCCTTCTGTAAATCCTTCCGTATTTGCTGTTCGATCATATCTGGCTTTCATTTTGTCGCTGGACATTTTAATGCGATTGCGGACAAACTCATGGAGCTCGTGCAGGTCTTCTTCTATCTGAGGAGCATTTTCATCATTGCCGTGTGCAGGAATCGGTTTAACGCCAAATTCTAAGTCAGCTGGTAGTTTTAGCTCTCTCCCAAACACGACTTTTGCTGGACTACATGATGATGAATCGTGGATAGCTGAGGAGCATTTTCATCATCGCCGTGTGCAGGAATCGGTTTAACGCCAAATTCTAAGTCAGCTGGTAGTTTTAGCTCTCTCCCAAACACGACTTTTGCTGGACTACATGATGATGAATCGTGGATAGCTGATCGGTATGCCAGAAGAAACTTTGGTACATGCTCGTCCCAATCCTTTTGAGGTGTACTGACTATTTTTCTGAGTTATTCTTCCAGGGTGCGGTTGAATCTTTCTACCATGCCATCTGACTGCGGATGCAGTGGTGTCGTTCTCGTCTTTTTGATTCCATAAATATCGCACATTTCCTTGAATATGGCCGACTCAAAATTTCGTCCCTGATCGGAATGAAGTTCTGTTGGGACACCGTATCGACACACCCATTGTTCACAAATTCATCTACAACCGTTTTGGACTCTTGGTTCGGAATGGGATACGCATCGGGCCATTTGCTGAAATAATCCATTACTACTAGCAGATACCGATTTCCAGCATTACTGACAGGGAATGGGCCTGCTATATCCATTGCTATCCGCTCAAAAGGGGCGCCTGCGTTGTATTATTGTAGTTTGCCGCGACTTTTCCTTGTTGGACCCTTGGCCGCAATACACTGCTCGCAATTAGCTATCCATTCGGCTACAGATTGTGGGCAGCCTACCCAGTAAAATTGCTGTTTTATCTTTTCTAGCGTTTTTGTCACACCCAGATACATTCACATTATTTAAATAATTAGCTTACCTTTTAGAATCCTTTGGAAATTTATGGACCTTTTCTCCAGGCGGACATACTTTAATGCATCGGTGACTCCTAAAATTTAAAAGAAAGTGTTAACATTAATAACCTCATTAATTAACATTTTTGCAGATTGCATACTTACATGTTATTTGCCAATATTTTATTAACAGCACAAACTATACAATTAACAGCCTTATTCTATAAACACAAACTATACACTGTAACTTAGACTGTGCCTATAAATATATTAATAAATATTTAATTATTTTTCAAAAATTTTGTGAAGTTTACAAAAAACCTACCCTTATTTGTTCACGTAATTCCTTTTTGCGCTAGAAACTCGCGACTCCAACTTATGCGAAAAAGAGAAAGTACATATCCAGTATATATAGCGCGTCGTGTCGCGTCTGTGTATAGTTTGTGATCAAAATTATTCTTTTCCAACTTTTTTTTTACACAAATATTGTAGTTCGATGTTTTTTTTTTGTTTGTGTTCAATATTTAAGAGCTTCTTTATATTTTTCCTTCTAGTTTTTAATTTGTGTTTCTTATAATCTTTTGTTTTATTTTCATTATTTGCCTTTTTTTGCATGTGTAATATGTAATTATTTAAAATTTTTTTATCAAATCATATTTTATAATCCTTTTTGTTTACAATATGTAATTATTTAAAATTTTTATCAAATCATATATAATAATGCTGGAGGGTCCCGTAGGATTCGCAGGATTAATTTACTATTTAGAAAAAAATTCCTTTTTATAAAGAAACGAACGAATCACTAATCCTTTTTAATAAAACGATACTACCGACTGGGCTAAATAAATTAAAATTACTTTTAATTTTTTATTTCATTCAAATGTTTTATTTGAATTTCAGTTTAAAACTCCAACAAAAAACAATTGTCATAAAAATGTATTCAATTTCTTATGATATTACGATAAACAAAATATTTTACAAACAAAGTATTTCATTAACAAGTTTAACAATAAAAATAGGGTTTTCATAAACAAGTAAATAAATTGGGTTTCTATAAAAGTGTTAATACATATTGTTACTTTTATACCTTTTATAAACGTTTTGTTGTGAGTTCTTTATTGCAAAATAATTAACACCAGTTTTTAGAGTTTTTAAGTTATTAACAATTTTTATTTACTTTAACTACACAAAGTTGACACAAAACAATTTACTTAAAAATGCACGTCTTCACTATAGAGGTTTAATTTACTGATTGATCATCCACTCAGACGCTTCCCCTATTTATACTTGTCCAATTAGATTCTAGAAGATGTAAGAATTTTCTACTCTCCTCGTGTGTATTTTGTTGTTGTAGGTTGTTTATTCATTTTATATGCGCCTGCTTGCCTGTGTGTATAGTTGTTTTTGTTTTTATGCTGATAAGGTTTCTGCTTGGGATTTATTTCAATACATTTGTTGTTGCTTTTGTAAAAAAGGGTTTCTTAGAAAACTACGCCGATGATAAACAACTGTATATTTATTGTTGTAAAATTAGTTTTTGTCTTGCGCGTTTAAATGATAAGCAGCATGCCAGGCAGTTAGTAAGCGGCATATCAAATTGTAGTTGTGTGTGTGTGTGTGTCTATAAACTTCTATGCAGTTTGTAACCAGTAGTTTTTCATATTGCTTAATTGTTTTATTTTAAATCTTAGGCAAGACATTTTCGTAACACTGCCGCCCGCTTAAGCCTTTTCGTCCCGAATAGGCTCAATATTCCCTCGGCCATACTTAGCCAGTCGCTCCAGGTGGACCACCTTCATCTTAGACCTCGGACTTTGATATTTCTGTATGCAATAAACCACGTCGTTCAATTTCTTGATCACCTTGTATGGCCCTTCCCAGTGGGTTTGCAGTTTGGGAGACAGTCCTTTTTTCCGTTGTGGGTTATATAGTAGAACCAGTTGTCCTTCTGTAAATCCTTCCGTATTTGCTGCTCGATCATATCTGGCTTTCATTTTGTCGCTGGACATTTTAATGCGATTGCGGACAAACTCATGGAGCTCGTGCAGGTCTTCTTGTATCTGAGGAGCATTTTCATCATCGCCGTCTGCAGGAATCGGTTTAACGCCAAATTCTAAGTCAGCTGGTAGTTTTAGCTCTCTCCCAAACACGACTTTTGCTGGACTACATGATGATGAATCGTGGATAGCTGATCGGTATGCCAGAAGAAACTTTGGTACATGCTCGTCCCAATCCTTTTGAGGTGTACTGACTATTTTTCTGAGATATTCTTCCAGGGTGCGGTTGAATCTTTCTACCATGCCATCTGACTGCGGATGCAGTGGTGTCGTTCTCGTATTTTTGATTCCATAAATATCGCACATTTCCTTGAATATGGCCGACTCAAAATTTCGTCCCTGATCGGAATGAAGTTCTGTTGGGACACCGTGTCGACACACCCAATTGTTCACAAATTCATCTACAACCGTTTTGGACTCTTGGTTCGGAATGGGATACGCATCGGGCCACTTGCTGAAATAATCCATTACTACTAGCAGATACCCATTTCCAGCATTACTGACAGGGAATGGGCCTGCGATATCCATTGCTATCCGCTCAAAAGGGGCGCCTGCGTTGTATTGTAATTTGCCGCGACTTTTCCTTGTTGGACCCTTGGCCGCAATACACTGCTCGCAATTAGCTATCCATTCGGCTACAGATTGTAGGCAGCCTACCCAGTAAAATCGCTGTTTTATCTTTTCTTGCGTTTTTGTTACACCCAGATGGCCACCGCTAGGACCACTATGAGACTGCTGCATTACATCCTTTATCCGGGAACTTGGCACGACGATTAAATCCGATGTAGTTTTTCCATCTGCACTTTCCCAATTTCGATATAAGCAACCATTTACCACTTTAAGGCTATTCCACTGAGCCCAGTATGATTTCAAAATTTCGTTACGGTCCGGTCGTATGTTCTTCAGCTTGGCCGATATAATTTTTGACAAAATGGGATCCTCCTTTTGGGCCTCAGACCAATCTTCTCCTGTGCCAATTTGGATTCGCCTCACATCGATGATGGACTCCTTTTCCTCGGCTTTTGTACAGTGCCTGCATTCTACGTTACACGGGCGTCTTGACAGGGCATTTGCATTATTGTGTTTTCCGCCTTTCCTGTGCACAATGCTGAAGTCATAGCTCTGCAGACGTTCAATCCAGCGTGCAAGCTGTCCTTCGGGGTTTTTAAACTGCAGCAACCACCGTAATGCGGAGTGATCCGTCCATATGGTAAAGTGTTGACCGCATCAATATTTGTGGTAATGTTTAACACACTCCAGTACGGCTAAAAGCTCCCGTCGTGTTACGCAATAATTTTTTTCGGGCTTGGACAATACTCTGCTATAGTAACCAATAACTTTTTCCGTCCCATTAATCGCCTGAGAAAGCACTCCTCCTATTCCGTAGCCGCTTGCGTCAGTATCCAATATAAATTCATGTCCAGCTATCGGATAGGCGAGGACTGGTGCTGTACACAAAAGCTCCTTTAGCCTTTGAAACGCCTCTTCAGCTGCCCCACTCCAGTGGTATGGTTGCGATTTTCGGGTCAACTCATGCAAGCTGGCAGCCACTTGAGCAAAGTTCGGCACGAATCGCCTGTAGTATGTGCAAAGCCCCAGGAAACTACGTAGCTCATGAAGATTTTGTGGACGAGGCCAATTCTTTACTGCCAATATTTTATCCTCGTCAGTTGATACACCCTCTGCAGTTACACGATGCTCAAAGTATTTAACCTCTTTTTGAAACAGCGCACACTTCTTAACACTTAATTTAAGTCCTGCAGCCGCTATACGCTTGAGAACTTCATCCAGGTTTTTGAGGTGTTCATCAAAAGTCTTTCCCGTCACGATTATATCATCCAGATACACTAAACAGGTCTTCCAGTTAAGCCCCTTGAGTACGCGTTTCATTAAGCGCTCAAAAGTAGCTGGAGCATTGCAGAGGCCAAAGCCATTACTTTAAACTGCCACAATCCATTGCTCGCGCTAAAGGCAGTTTTCTCCTTGTCTTTATCGGCTATCTCAACTTGCCAGTAACCACTCTGCAAGTCTAAGGTCAATTCTAGGTAGCGGATAACTGTCTTTCTTAGTGACATCATTAAGTTTTCTAAAGTCCACGCAAAATCTAGTGCTGCCATCTTTCTTCTTTACTAGAACTATCGGCGAGCTCCATTGACTCGAAGATGGCTCAATCACTCCGTTCCGCTCCATTTCGTTAATCAGTCCTTTGACCTCATTTCGTTTTGCAAGGGGAACACTTCTGGGTGCTTGTTTTATGGGCCTCGCTTCGCCGGTATTTATTTCATGTTTCACCACTGCTGTTCTACCTTGGCTTTTGTTATTTAGGGCAAAGACGGCGGTATATTTTCTT
Organism: Trichopoda pennipes; assembly: GCA_030448955.1. NCBI lineage: Eukaryota > Metazoa > Arthropoda > Insecta > Diptera > Tachinidae > Trichopoda > Trichopoda pennipes. Next base: position 555,506 of record JASKUP010000062.1, on the reverse strand, counting down.
AGCAACTGCTTCGCTTTATTTCTGTCGGGTGCTTTTAGTCCTGATACCCATTTATTCACCTGCTCTGTTAGCAACTCCCGCTCTTTAGCTGTCGTTTTGGGGCATTCTGGATATGTCGCACAATTAATTACGGCTCCTGCCGGCTCACATCGACCAATTTCAGCATTTTCGCCAATTGTCTTCTCGCTGCTGGACAGATTTAGTAGTCTCATTGTTGCAGCTTTTTACGAGAACTTTAGCTGTTATCACATTATTCCTTACGTCTTCTGGTTCTACCACCCACAACCGGTTGTCCACACAATCTGCCTCCCCACGTGCCCAAACTGTAGTTTCCGCCAGAGGTGGTAGTTTTCGGCGTTCGATAGCAAATAGTTTCCTTACTGCGTCCCTGCTCTCATATCCAACATTTAAGGGGATCTCCACGTTGCGCCAGATCATTATCTGCTGCCCCATGTCCAGATTAATACCGTGAGCTATCATGAAGTCTGCACCGATAATAACTTCATCCACTATATCAGCGACAACAAACACGTGATCTGCGCTGATGTTTCCGATAGTCAAACGTACCCTGGCTCTTCCATAGACGATGGCTGAATCCCCAGTTGCCGTGCGAAGTTGCACATTCTTTAACGGTTCCACTGCCCCTTTAACTAAATCGGGCCTTATTACGGACTGAGATGCTCCTGTGTCTATGGTGAGGACTTGCTTCTTTCCATTGATCAATCCGCAGACAGTAAGGTTATTATTTTTCTGTTGCATGATGGAAATGTAGATTGCGGGGCCATCGGTTGTGGGAGCTAGCTCTTGCCCCTCAGTGCTAGCTCGTTTTAGTTTAACGGTGACTGGTGCGATTTGGTGTTGTTTGCCCGTTTGTTTTCCCTTGGAGGTGAAGCAGATCTTGACCTTTTCTTAGCAGATCTGCAGTTGCGCTGAAAATGTCCGACCTTACCGCAGTTAAAGCATTTTGCACGCGATTTACTTCTTTCTTCCAGCAGCTGCTCAAGCATTTCTTTCATCTCGATTCTTTTGTCTCCGTAGCTTTCCGTATCAGCCTCAAGACGTCGTACCTTGTAGACTTGTGGCTTTGAGATAACTTTCGCGGTCTCCTGAGCCAGCGCGTACGAGATTGTTTCGGTGAAGGATACTTTTTGCGCTGCACAAACTGCATATTTAATATCTAGACCTCTTATGCATTCACAAATGCTTCTATTTTGAACTGATCCAGGAATGGATGATGTTCACTTGGATAAGTAAGCTGCACCAAACATTAAATCTCCATGGCAAAATCTTGCAGCGTCTCATTTGTCTTCTGCACCTTGCCTCGTAACTCCATTCTGTACAGTTCTCTCTTATGCTCGCCGCCGTACTTGCGTTGTAAGGCCACCATTATGTCCTCATAATTATTCCTGCAGGCTCCTGGTAGGCTTTCGAGGATTTCGGCAGCTGCACCTTTTAAGGCCAGAATTAGCTCTATAGCTTTTTCTTCATTGTTCCAACTATTTTTGCTGGCCACTGTTTCGAACTGGAACTTGAATACATTAAACGGTGCGCTACCGTCATAGCTCGGGGTGTTTATCCTGCTGGAGTGCTCAGAGACGATTCTCACCGGTCCTTCTCGAGTATGGAGGTCGTCCATTTTCGTTTTTAGTTCATGCAGTTCTCCGTCCAGAGAAACTCCAGGCCTGGTAATTTTTGGTCAAATTCGCTGACTTTCTGTTCCACAGCTTCCACTCGTTTGCCAAATATTTCTGAAATTTCTTGAAATTTTTTATTTACCTCACAAACGAGTTTTTCTCCGTTGGCCCTAGAGCTTTCTTGAATTGCATCGATTTTCGGACTGTTGGCTCTAGAGGTTTCTTGGATAACACCTAGAAGTTTGTCATTTGTGGCATCAATCTTCGCACCGTTGATTCTGGAGCTTTCCTTGAAGACATCTAGAAGTTTGTCATTTGTGGTATCAATCTTTTCACTGTTGATTCTAGAGCTTTCTTGAATGACATCTAGAAGTTTGTCATTTGTGGCATCAATCTTCGCACTGTTGATTCTAGAGCTTTCTCGAATGACACCTAGAAGTTTGCCGTTCGTGGCTTCCATTTTCGCCATCACAGCCCCAAGTATTGCCTCCAAGCTTGTATCGGTGTTTGTTGATGGGTTACATACCTCAACCACTTCTTTGTGTTCGAATTCGTATGTCCCAATATCGATGTTTCGCTGCTGGAACTCATCAATCAACATCCGTTGCAATTCCGCTTTGCTTCCCGTTGTTGGCAGATTCAACTTATTCAGCTCCTTCTTTAGCTGCTCAACTTTCAGCTCTTCCAACTTCAGTGTAGTTGATTTATTTAATTTTTTTTTTTGCAATTTCACTTCTGACACCAGTTGTTACGTTTATACCTTTTACAAACGTTTTGTTGTGAGTTCTTTATTGCAAAATAATTAACACCAGTTTTTAGAGTTTTTAAATTATTAACAATTTTTATTTACTTTAACTACACAAAGTTGACACAAAACAATTTACTTAAAAATGCACGTCTTCACTATAGAGGTTTAATTTACTGATTGATCATCCACTCAGACGCTTCCCCTATTTATACTTTTCCAATTAGATTCTAGAAGATGTAAGAATTTTCTACTCTCCTCGTGTGTATTTTGTTGTTGTAGGTTGTTTATTCATTTTATATGCGCCTGCTTGCCTGTGTGTATAGTTGTTTTTGTTTTTATGCTGATAAGGTTTCTGCTTGGGATTTATTTCAATACATTTGTTGTTGCTTTTGTAAAAAAGGGTTTCTTAGAAAACTACGCCGATGATAAACAACTGTATATTTATTGTTGTAAAATTAGTTTTTGTCTTGCGCGTTTAAATGATAAGCAGCATGCCAGGCAGTTAGTAAGCGGCATATCAAATTGTAGTTGGGTGTGTGTGTGTGTCTATAAACTGCTACGCAGTTTGTAACCAGTAGTTTTCCATATTGCTTAATTGTTTTATTTTAAATCTTAGGCAAGACATTTTCGTAACAATATAATACATGTGTAAAGACTAAATTATGCATATAACTTATAGGGCATGAATTGATCAAGGTTACCGATACGAATAAATATCTTGGGGTGATTTTCCATGAGAACTTGGAGTTCTATAGATATATTGACTACATCCTGAAACGTGCATATTCCTCCTATCGCAGTATTCTGAGATATATGAGATTTCTTGTTTATTACCCGATAATTCGGTCAATTATATCCTTCCCAGTGTGGTCGGGGATATTCCCTGCACACATGGAGAGGTTAAGAATCTAGGAGAGGGACATCCTGGTCCTATACAGGGACCTGACGGAGTCTATCGTAAAACATCTTGTAGGTCGATATATGAGCAATAGGCTTTGATAGAATTGATACTTGTATGATTGCATCGTGGCTGAGATTTATCAGGAGCGGGCCGGAGCTGGCTGCCTTTAGGAGAATGCAAACCTCCTATATTATTATAGGAGAATTAACTAATCAAATATAGGTAACACAGTGTATAACGCCGCTCAATAGAGAGATTGTAGAGATTTAGTTTTAATCAAAAAAGATTTTTACTATCACAAAGTTCTATAAACGTTACAGAAAACTTTACACAGGTGGTGCGGTAAGATTGTTAAATACATTGGACGCAAATAATATTAATAAAACTGGTGACTGAGCTTAACATTAATTGCTAAACGGGGATGCGATGGATCATCAAAAACAATACAAGCAGCATAATACAGAAAAATTACTAGATTCTGTGTTATTTATGATATCTTTTGTTCCATTATGACTAAAAACAAATTACGTTAATTGAGCCATCTACTAGCAAAGCAACAAAAACTGACATATAAAAAACGAAATACCTTCCTCAGCAAAATACTGCAGACCAATTAAATTTACTTTTAAGAAGTAAACGAAGGATGTATTAGAAGTATCTTAACTTAAACTGCAAATAGATAAACTTGATAACTTTGTTGTTTAACAACGACCAAAAGATTTAAATAAATTGTCAAAGGCTACTTACAATGATTGATGGAAAAGTTGCACAGGCCTTAACTGAAGCAAAAAGCCTATGAGTTCATGTTGTCCCCACCCCAGGCTAAAATTCGATTTATGGAACACATATTAAAGCTAAGCTATTATTCGGATTTTAAGGGAACAGAAACGAAATAGAGACGAAGCAAAAGCCAAAAGAGAGGCAAAAAGAAACACGTACTAGAACAATATTTAGAATAGGGTTTACTGATCGATCAGGCGAAGCAAAGAGAAGGAAACACACACGATGGCAACACAGCAAGAAAGTTTTTTCTGATCCTGAAACTGCTGCATCTATTACAGTAGTAGTAACATTATGGAGTAAGAAGGTAAATGCAAGAAAATTTGGTTAGTGTTAATGAAACAGCATTCAATGAAAAATATGATTGGAGGACTATGTCATTGACAGTCGACTGACATTTAACACAATAGGTCACTTTTCTTTCTGCCGCGACCGCAACACAAGAAAAATATCTAGATATAGCACCAATGAAAACCTCTTTACTATTTTGCTTTGCACTTCTGATCCATATATCTAAAGCATTCGACAAAAATGGAATTTCATTCCCATGGAATTGGGGGCTAGGCAGCCCCTTGAAAATAAACAGGAAACATACTTATATAGATAAAATTTTCACTGAGATAATTAAATGAAAAATTTTTTCTTTAACATAAAGATATGAGTAAAATAGCATAAAGTTTGTAAAAAAGTTCAATTTATTTGCATTTCTAAAAATAAATCTCCTACGAATATAAGCAGGATTCATTTGCTAAATAAATAAAACTCTTCAATAATAATAATGATATTTAGAGCTGTTTTATTTATTATCAGAACTAACATTTGTTGCTGCATTATAATCATCAGGGCTATTTTCAGAATTAGGACGTACAAAGACTTATCAATAAATGTAGAACCATTGCTCTAAAATTTTACAGGAACATTAAAAATTAAATAAAAATTATTTAGCAAAATATCAATATTATCTATATAATTTATGAGCCTAAAACACATATGCTAAAAGAAGTGTGACCCTGGTAGACAGGTATTTTTCTTTAGTTCAGTTAACTTACTCTTTATAAAATGCAATGCAAATTTACTGCATTTCCAAATAATTTTTTTAATACCAATAATCCAATCCAGTCAAAGTTCACAAAATGTGCCACTGTGCGCCGCTGGGATCTATACTTTTTTAAATTACATATGTATGGCTTCGAAAGGAACCTTTGTGTAGAAAGATTGAAACTAAATTGTATTTTTGTTTTCGAAATGCATGCTGTTTTATTGTATAACAGTGTTTTTGAGTTTTGTTGTCTTTTTGCTGTGTTGGTTCAATAAGAACTCTTATTTAATCAATTTGGCTGGAGTATGTTGACTTTTGAATTTTCTATACAAAATTTGGGGTAAAATCTACTGATAAGCTATATGAACAGAAGTCAAATGGCCATATGCATATACTTTTCCCCGCAGTACTAAATTTAAAATATTTGTTAATAATAAATATTTTATGAGAATGCCACAAAATGATTAATTTTTTAAAGGAATTTAGCATAAATTAACATAGATTAAATTAAAAATTATTCCAAAAAATAGAATTGTTTAATATATATTTTGACTGCAGTCCAAGAAATTCGGAATTCGTTAGTTTTAAAAATTTTATAATTCGCGAATACAGGAATCTATGGAAAAAGAAAGTGAATTAAGTGGTAGAGTACACAAAGTACTGTGTGATTAGATTTACATCTGCACCTGGCCATGAAGCCCTAATCAGATGGTGGATCAAAGCACTGGATAATTTGGAACGTCATGCTCGTTCTAGGAAGCCGAAGCTATAATTCTATGCAACAGAACTTTCTAGTTGCAACTTCGATGATTCCAGAGCAGGGCTGCAAATCATCACTCCTTGCTTAAGAGTTGGAGACTTTCCAACTCCTGTCCAGAACACATGTCTAGCATGCTCACTGGATCTGGGAACATTTCACCAGGTAGGTGTTATTAAAGGTGAAATGAATCCGGCCACCATGGAACCATAGACTGATATGGGGCCGCGAAACCACAACCACCACGATACTCCCATAAAGGGCCAACCTCAATAATCAGCCAGAGAACAGTTAAGTGTCTAAAGAGACAAATAACGACACTCTGCGGGTCACTGATTCCCGTGGAAATAAAGTGGAGTTTCCAGTTGTACCGATGCTGACTTCAGGGGACTAGGCTCCCTTTTTCCCCCAGTTGCACAGGTCTAAGTTGTTGCTATCTCCAAAGATCATATATATGTGCCCCCCTGGGGGGCAGTGCACAAAGAACTAGATGAAACTACCTTAATTTAACGCAAAAATTTACCCATAGTTAAATCAGTTCACCCGTGAACCAAACTTCACAAAAAATGTCGCTAACTTTGTAATGCATAGAAAAAACATAAGAAATATGTTATGAAGTTTTTTGTTTTTCTATGTAATTTATTGTCTTTCCTTTTTTGTCGATGTTTAAAACCACTTATGGTAACACTGCTCAGCAGAAATAACATTTAAAAATACTGAAATTATTTAAATTTCGTTATCTGCTTACAATTTTTAAACTATGCTGTTTTGAGCGGTTCTGGCATTTATTGGAAAACTCTTCTTCAACGCATCACGATAGATAACGTTTGTTATGCTTTTTAATTAATTAATTTTTTTAAGTTGTCTTAAATATATCTTAATACGTGGCTGGTGATAATGTACTGTCTCTCTTCTCCCAAAAAACAAAATTTTATATATTTTGTGTTATGTAGATGCTGCCATATGTGACAAATGTTTGTTTCGTTCTGTGTCTTTTTGTTTTGTTCCTGATTGTTAAACTAATTTCGTGGAATTTTACTGAAGCACGTTGTTATTGTTTTGTGTTCATAAGATTTTATAGAAACTCCATAATTTATAAACAGACATAATAGGTCATTCCTTTTTAGTAATAATTTTCTTTTTATAAAATATATATATAATATATAAGTATTAATCTTAGCAATGGTCGCTTTCCCTTGGAAAGCTTCTTCAGAAAGTTGATTTTTATAAAAACAAAAATTATTAACAATTTGAAAAAATTTTTGAAAACAATTGACAAAAACATATAAAATAATTTTCTTCATGCACATACAAAATTAAAATTTCAAATATTTAAACATACAAAAAACAAGGAAATGGAAATTAAATAACAAATTCTTTCTTATGAAATAATTATAACACATTATGTGTCTTTTGAATTAAGTACCTATAATTCTGCGCTAAATTGTCGATGTCTGTTTTGTAATTTATTCTCCTTACATTTGGTACATTAACTATTTCTAAAATTTCTAACATATAACGTCTCTTATAATTTTTTTCTATATCCAATACTGATGTTTCATCAAACTTTGGATAATGATTATATTTCTTACAATGTGAAGATAAGGATGTTTTCTGTGTTGACCACCTAATCTTGTTTGTTTTTTTTGCTGTCCCAATATAAACTTTGTTACAGTTCACCTGGTCATTTCCTCCACAGGGTATCCTGTATACTACAGCAGATATTTCCATTTCCCTATTTTATCCTTCATACTACTAATTAATTTATTTAATGTGTTATATGTTTTGTGTGCAGTTATATAGCTATCTGCGTCATATATTTTAGACTTTCTTAATCTTTCTGATATTCCAGGAACATAAGTTAATGATTTATAAATTCTTGGTTCTGCCGTAGTATTTCCTAAATGATGCCTATGATTACCATATTGTCTAATTAATCGGTTGGTTAATTCTAATGGAAAATCATTGTCATTAAGTGTATCTCTTATTGTGTCTTTATTCTTCAAATGAAATTCTCTATTACTTATAGTCAATATTCTGTCTATCATATTTTTCGCTACGGACTGTGCAAGTATATAAGGTAATACAGGACAATCACTATATAATATTATAAATTCATTGGAATTTAAAGAAAAAGCCAAGAGAATAGATATACAAGATAATGATAGGTTGAAGAAGCTTTCCAATGGAAAACGAAATGTTGAAAATATAGTGTTAAATTTATTTAAAAAAGACCATTGTTAAGATTAATACTTATTTATTTAATAAAAAAAGAGGTCGAATAAAAATAAATATCTGTTTATAATTTTAACTAAACGTCTTCATAACAATAAATTTTAGGCATAACTTAGATTTTACAAGAACGTTGACTCCTCGTTCGCCTAATATTATTCTTTCACGATGTGTGATTCCTTAAAAGAAAAAAATGCTTTGTGCATTTTTTCCTTCTTCGCTTCTTTATATATACAATATAATGAAATGATATATATATATATATATATATAAAATAATGATATGTATAAAATAATTATAAAATATTAAGTAATCATGCACTGAACAACAATAGGATAGAACGAAGAGATAAAAAAATTATTAACAGCGTATTATTTATAATATTACTATGCCAGCAGATCATTTAATGTATAATTGCCATTAGCATCAGTTTTTAAAAATTATAACATTTTGAAAATTATCGTTGTTTCTGAATCTGTTTGTTTTTAGTGACCGATAATTGTTGGTCTTAAAAAATAATTTCGAAAAATAACTAACTGTGGTATTTATTATAAAAAACTTATAACTTTTGAATTGCATACGTTCTGTGCATAATCATTGGTATTATGGATACTCTCTTAGTCATTTTCACCAGATATTTTTGTAATAATTTCTTTAGAGTCCACATTTACATTTTCTGTTAGTTTTTAATTTCTGGTACAGTTTTTGCCTCCTACAGTTTTATTTAGACAAAACACGTAATTATGTTAAGCTAGGAATATTTTTATTTTCAGAAAATTTCTCAATTAATTTTTAAAAACAAGATTTTTTTAATAAATAATACCTGTTTTTTTCTGATATACTTCTTTGAGCTCTAGAGTAATGCTTTTATTTAAATAAAATCTATTGTTATTTTGCTATGTAACAATTAGTTAATTTAATTTTATATTCCGAACACATTACGTATATTTCTTCAGGTGTTAAAGATATAGAAGCAATAAAAATAATTGATAAGAGAATAACCAGTAGTGCGATTCACTATGCTTTTTAAACCACAATTGTTTCGTTTAAAAATGTTAACCACAAAATTAACCATTTTGCTATTCACTAACACATTAAACGATATCTACTGGTGTTTAAAGTCAGTTGTTTTAGTCAGCTGTTATTTTTAACAACACAAATGGTGGTTTATTAACAGCAGAATTTTTTGTGTGGTTTAATCCGTTTAGAAAAGTGTTTAATTACTGTGAACCTAACAAATTATTTTACATAGAAAACAAAGAACAAAGTTTTTTTCTAAGAAATATTTATTGCCATGTTAATAAAGAAAAGATTTTATAAAAAAAATAATGTAGTAATAATAAACAATTCATGAGATCAAGAATTCAAAAGAACCAATAACAATTAAAATAAAATAACAAAAATTAAAAAATATGTACATGTACTTATGTATGTTACAATGTATGTTATGTATTAATGTATTATGTATTAATGTATTACTTTGCACAAAACTTTTCGAAATTTGTAAACAAATTTTTGTTTTTTTTGTATTCTTCTTTGTTATTTTCTTCTATTTTGATATTTCGCATGGCAGAGTTGCCACGTTATATCAATTTGAATAGAGAGAAATATAAAACTGTTTACCGTGGTTAATAATGAGTTAGTGAATCACATAGTGGTTAGTGCAAACGATAAAATGTGTGGTTAAAGTTAACAACTTTTAAAGTGTTAAAAGTTAGTGAATCGCACTACAGGTATCACTAATATTTTATAGGACAACAAAAACTAAAACATTTCTTGACTTGCCTTTTAATAATATTTACTTAAACACTTAATTACTATTAAGTTATTATTACAGTACATAATTACTACTGACTTACTTATACTGTTATCTACTTTAAATACTTATTTGCTACTCACTTACATTCTAACTTATTTTCTTACTAATTACTTCCTTACTTACCTGCTTACTAATTTACTTACAAACTGACGTACTTACTTTTTACTTACTGACACTATCTTCTTACTTCCTTCATACTATTTACGTACTAACTATTTACTTATTACTAACATATTTACTATTTATTTACGTACTTCCCGCTCACATACATACTTAACTTAAAAAGTTATCTTTTTTATGTGCTTACTTACATACTTACTTATTTATTATTTACTTACATTATGCGTACTGCTTACTTACTTGCTCATATGCTTACTATTTACTTAATTACTTTCTATTTACATACTTAATTTGTATTTACTTATTGCTTTACTATCTATGAGTACTTGTTTGCTTCTCAACAGTACTTAATAGCTTATTACAGTGATGGGCGAACTTTTTGGGTGGCGGGCCAATAAATTAAAAAAAAAAATCTTGCGGCGGGCCATTAAATTAAAAAAAAAAACATAGAGGGTCAGTCGTTTAAAAATTGTGGGGTTGCTGTTCAATTAAAAGTTCGGTTTAAGCTATATATTTATTAGTTATATTACGTAATATTTTAAAACAACATAAAAATTTTTAAGATACGGTGCATTATAATTTTAAGATTTTCCAGATGTATGGGAAGCATGGATCTGTTTTTGACTTGACATAATTTCCTCAAAATCTGGTTGCAGCTGGGAGGATGCGACTTTTAATAAATTAAGTAGACTCTCGTCTGACAATCGGTTTCTTATTGAATTTTTTCTGCATTTCATTACTGAAAAGGCCTGTTCACATAAATATGAGGAAGGAAACATTGCCATAATTTTCTGCGCATGATTAATTAGCTTTGGAAATTCATCTTTTGGAAAGGATTTATAGAAATTAAGCTTACCTGTATTTAAAAATAGCTGTTTTAAATTATTATTACATTGCAATTCTATAATTTCCAATTGTAGATTAGATGGAACATTCTCAGGATTAACATTAAAAGGCATTTCAAAAATATCTAAACATGGTTGGGTTTTTTAAAGTCAGAAAATCTGGCCTCAAATTCTGAATACAGTTTTAATAAAGATTGTGAAAAGACTTTTAACTTCTCTTCACTCACAGGCCTCAAAGAATTGTCTTAGAAAATGAGTCAAAAACAATTTTTTTCAAACATTTAGAAGATATAAACGATTGAGTTTTAAAAGACCTCGAACTGCCTTAAGTTTCATCTATAAATTGATTTCTTTCCTGTAACTTCTTGTTCAGTTTATTATAGTGCTCGAGTTAATCCGTGAAAAAAGCAAACTCGATGCACCAATTCTTATCCTCCAATATTTCCCACTCATCCCAAATTTCAGCTTTGGTTTTTAGAAAAACTTTAATTCCTTCGAGAAGACTCCAAACTCTCGAGAAGGCATGCCCACAACTCAGCCACCTGATCTTTGTGTAATAAAGTACATCTGAAAATTCTGCATCAACTTCCGATAAAAACTCTTGAAATTGTCGACGTAACAAACCACTGGCTCGAATGGTATCAACTTTTATAAACTCCTGCAAACCCCGTACCATGTTAATTTGGAAATTGGGGCATTAAGCGATTTTATCCCCTCTCTAAATTCATCATAAATTATTTTTCCTGTCGTCTTTCCTTCCAAAGATCTCAAACAAGCAAGTTCTTCGGTTATTAAAAAATTTTCATCGACTCCTCTGATAAAAATTAGAAGTTGGGCTGTATCACTCCTGTCAACACTCTCGTTCATAGTGACTGAAAAATACTTAAACTTTTTAAGACGTCCATCGAGTTGATTGGTTAAATTAGAAGAAATCGTTTCAATTCTTTTTGTGACCGTTCTACGTGACAGCCCTATAAATTCGAAATCGTTTACCTTTTCTGGGCATAATACTTTTCCAATAATAATTAACACATCCTTAATAAATTCTCCTTCAGAAAACGGTTTGTTACTTTTTGCTATTTTATAGGCAACAATGTGACCAGCGAACGCGGAGGATCGCTGGACACTTCTTTGATTTTTAAAAAACATTTGCTGACTAGATATTTTTCTTTTCAATTCCTCTGAATGAACTTTCTTGTCTTTATCTGTCATTTTATAGTACTTCGACCCAAGATGTTTTGAATTAAAGTGCCTAGCGAGATTATAATCTTTTAGTACAGCTACCGGTTCCTGGCAGATAAGACAAATAGGTTTTTGGTTATATTCCATAAAGAAGTACTTCCATGTCCACTCTTCTTGAAATACTCGACATTCCGAATCAGTTTTTCTCTTTCTATTTTCGATTGAAAATGCGGTTAAAAAACTTAAACTATTTTACTATTGCACTTACATTTACAATACACATTATTATTTTTACTACACAAATAAAACTGTACGTTGGCAACTTTATAATTTTACTTCACAATTTATTCTTTACGTCACGAGATTTACACTTTTACTGATTGCTGATTAATCCATCGCTGGCCCTTTTATATTTGTTGCGCATGTTGTCTCGAATATTCAAGAATCTTCTAGATCTCACAGATAATAGTTGTTGTTAAGTTATACGTTCAGTTTTCTATATTAGTTGTTGGTGTTTTATGATGTCTATGTTTCTTCTTGGAATATTGCATCAGAAAGTTGTTGTTCTATTATGTGTACAATATTTCCTAGAAAACTACGCAGTTTGGACACAATACAATTGGTCTATATTAGTTGTTTTTGTTTCATGCTTTTTAAGTTTCTTCTTGGAATATTGTATAAGAAAGTTGTTGTTGTCGTGTGTGTACAATATTTCCCAGAAAACTACGCAGTATGTACACAATATAATATGAAAATATCGCATTTTTTTGCTAAAATTGTCAATTTATATCTTTTTTAAAACATAATGTAAATTTATTTTTTGGGCATAATTTTTTAATAGGTGATTAATTTTTTTTTTAAAAACGCTCGGCGCGCCGTATTAAAACCTCTCGCGGGCCGGATGTGGCCCGCGGGCCGTATTTCGCCCATCACTGGATTATTAATTACTATTTACGTAATCATCTTTTCACTTAATTTTTACATACTTACATCCTTTTACTTATTTGTTTACTTCCTTCCTTTCTATTTAGTTACTTACTATTTACTAACTTACTTGCTATTTTATAACATCTTTTCTTACTGTTAACTTACATGCTTATTTCCATCATTGCGTACTATTTATTTACTTAGTATTTGCAAATAAATAACTATTTACTTCCGCGGAAAAAGATTTTTATTTTCATTTTATATCGGCCATAAAATTAAAGCTTGAATTAGCTTTTGCTTCTTTTGTGTCTATGAATCACAATTATAAAATTCAAAAACAATATTTTTATAAAAAAGAATTTTTTACAGTAAAATGCAAATCATTATTTCAACATAAGCACAACATTTAGCTCTTCCACTGTTGTAGCAATCGACATTGCCGAAACGGTATTTATTAGTTTTCTTAGAGTCACTTTTGTATCCCTTTACCTAATTGAAACGCTTAATATAGAACAAAAATAATTTAAAAGCATAAGCATTTTATTGTGAAACCATTTCTTTACTATTTTCAGGGCTTTTGGATAGTCCTTTGCAGTATCCTGATATGGTTTCGGATAAACAGTTGAGTAAATAATTGAACTCATCAAAATTTTAAATATTTGCTGTCAAAGACAAAAGACATGAGAAATGCGGTGGCGTAGAAACAGTAGCATTTATGTAACTGCTCTCCATAGATATTAATGAGTTAATAATTACAACAATTTGTTAACTTTTTCAATTACAATAGTAGATCGATTAAAGAAAAAAAACATTGAAGTTGGCACATAAACTTTAAAATTTTTGAAATTTCATGGAAAATCCTAATAAAATCAAAGGGCCGTTGTCAAATTGGTAATACTTAAGACAAACTTTAAGTTTAGAAAAAAATTAAAATTCCTTTGAAAAGATTTTCACATTGTTTTATAAAGCTTCGATCGGTAACACCAATCTCTGAATAAACACTTAATTTAATAAACTGATTTATTAAAAAGGTGGTTTAGTTTGAAGACATTGCTATCTATTTAAAATTAATTTGTCTACAATAATACAAAGTACCTGTACTTATACTATGTTCACACCTAGCGTGCTTAACATCTCAATCGTGTTTAATTAATCGTTTGCTGTTTTTACTGCAAAAAATAAAAAATCATTCTTAAGGTAAAAAGTAGATAAAACGTCAGCCTTAAACATCTCAATTATAGTGTGAACGGCTGTGTTTAATTTTAAAACACTTTGCTTAAACGCGTTCAAAAACACAAGTGTGAACTTAGTATTACATGCACTTGGCATTTTGCGACAGTTTAAAAAAAAAACAAAGCACATTACATTATTGCCGTCATTGTTATTAAAACTATAAATATTAAAGTATAATTTTAGGGATTTTAAAAAAGTTTATTTATTACTCAAATGTTAATGGGCTTAAACAGACCTTTAAAATATCTACAAAAATATGTTAACACGTCTAAGTTACCACTTTTAGTTTGGGATCAAATATAGATAGAATTTTTTTTAATTTTTAGCGTAGTTACTTATATTCGGATTATCGTTCTAAGATATTTGCTATATTGTTTATAAATGGAACAGTAGTAAGTTTGGTTCTGATAGCATGTTTCCTTAAAAAGTGACAATCCTATTGGAGGACGAAAGCCTTTTTTTGCCTCTTAAGCGTTGATCGAATTTAATTTATTTTAATTTTATCATTAAAAAACACTTGTAAATCTTTATTACTTTTTTATTTTATTTTTTCAATTTTATTATTTCATAATTTCAACTAACTTCTACAAAGTTTAAGGAACAAGTAACCGTAAAAGAATTTAATATTACTCAAAAAGTAATTATTAAGTAGAAAAATTCGATCTATAAATTTAAATTTTTTTTATATAGAATTTCAATAGTCGCGATAAGCGGTAAATTTGTGTTGCTTTTAAATGCTACTGCATTGCAATGTATTACATCCTACATATATTTTTGTCATAAAGAATAATACAAATTTGGCAAACAAGATATGATCCAGTAGGAAAAAAAAAGATGCTTAAAAAGCATTTATATCTTAAAATTGCTTATTTGCGCATTTTTTTGGACTATCAAGTTTCAAAGCATACAATAGATTCGTTGCACCATATTGTTAATATGGCTAGTAAATGTAAGTTTACGTTAAAAATTAAATCATTACATTAAATACAAACCAAAAAATCAGAATACTAAAGTGATAGGGTTTTTCATTAACATAACCTCACAGTGGTGTTAAATCACACGATTTGGCTGGCCACCATATAGTGACACGTTGAGCATATAAAGGCTTCTCAATAATCGCTCAAGGATTTTCAGAGGCCCAAATGCGGCAGTTTTGCTTGTTGACATACCCTGACAAGTGATAATGGGCTTCGTCTGGAAAAATGATTTTTATAGAAAAACCAGCCGATTGTTCCTGAATGAATTGAGCGAATCTAGGGCGATACACATGGTTGTCCGACTTCAATTCCTGCACCAGTTGAACTTTGTAAAGCTTTAAAGTTAAATCCTTACGCAAAATTCGCCATGAGGTGGTTTTGGATTCTATCGAGCGTGCCGACTTAAATTCAACGACCAAATTATTAATAGCGGTCTAAGAAGGACGATTATGTTGTCCGAAAATATCATGAATTTTACTAAATGTAACTTTAACAGAACCACCATTTTCATAATTTAAGTTATAAAAAGATAACATAAGTAAAGTGACATATTATGCGTGTTTGCAAATTGTAAACAATAACATGCTATAATAAAACTAACTAAACAGAAAATAAGAATAACTAACACAGAACAAGAAGACGCTTAGTCAAGTAGCCGCGTACACTGAATGATTATAACGTCATCCGAATTAGGTTTTCAAGTAATAGGCGTAAATGTTTAAAATTACAATCGTATATTTTTGTGCACAAATGCGAATATAATAGTAAATACCTCGTTTAAATAAATAGTGAATTTAATTAAAATTGTACCCAGTTATTTTGCAATAAAATAACTCAATAAACTAAATGTTTATTAAAGGAATAAACCTTCATGGCACGTTCAACTACATTGTTAATATGATTAGTCCAGGTAAGTTTGTCGTTAAAAAGAAGCTGTTGATCTAAATGTATTGACATTCATTTTTATTTGAAAAAATCTATATATATATATATATATATATATATATATATATATATATATATATATATACATATATTTGTATTAGTATAATCGTTAATCCTAGCCTAGTCATTGTTATTATTAATCACACAAGAACGAAAATACTCTTGTATAATATGTCATCGTATAGGCATGCCAGGCCAGTTAAGTCAGTTATGTACATAAGAAATAGAAGTGGTTTGAGAATTGAATCTCGTGGAACTCCTTTTTAAATATCAATTACGTTGGAGCTTATATTATTTAGGTAATTCGGTGGGATTTTATTATTAAGATAGAATCAAATTAAGTTAAAAGCTGAAAATGAAAAGAGAAAAAATTTGCAAGATCTTTCGTAATAATTAAAAGATTTCACTCAACGAAAAAAAACATCTGTTAGGATTGTGTTATATAGATGTGTTATATATTAATATTAATAATTTCTATTTATAAAATACAATAAATAAATAAAATCAATACCTCATGAAACAAATATCTTTCTATCTAAGTATATCTATACAATGTTTCGGTCAGACTTAAATTCAAAACAACTGTTGTCATAATATTTAAGGTAAATTTGACGATATAATGCCAACGCTTGCAAGGAGTAAGAACGATTACACAATATTCTAAAACAGTTGTTAGCTGATAAAAACTAGAACAAAAATTAAATGAAATAAAAGTAATGCCTAAAAATGAAGTTGAAGTATAACTTCAGTTTTCAGTAATATCCAGATTCTGAGAAGAGAGAAATACTTGCTATAGCGACTAATTGCATCAATTTGTGATAGATATTGTTATGTTGATACATTTTATAAATGTTTTGTTGTAACTTCTTTATTGTAAAATAAATAACACCAGTTTTTGGAGTTTTTAAATTAATAACAATTTAATTTACTTTAACTACACAAAGTTGACACTACAGAACAATTTTCTTAAGATGCAAATCTTTACTTCACGAGGTTTATTTTACACTGACTGACTATCCACTCAGACGCTGCCCTTTTTTATTTGTCTCTTTGTATCATATTTTGTTGTTGTATGTTGTTTATTCAACGTATAGGCGCCTGAATGGCTGTGTGTATTTTTGTTTTTCTACTGATAAAGTTTCTTCTTGAAATTTATTTTAAGATATTTGTTGTTTTGTTATTGTATAAAATTAAAATTTGTTTGTATAAAATTTCTACGCTGTTAGTGATTAGAAACTTGTTGTTGTCTTGCATTTAGTTAGTAAACAGCATATCAAATTGTTGTTGTTTGCGTGTATAAAATTTCTACGCAGTTTGTAACTAGAAATTTTGTTGTTGTGCATAAGTTTTTTTTGGAAGCCACGTAGTTAGTAAACAACATACCCATTAGTTTACTTTATTGCTTAATTATTTTCTTTTAAAACTTAATCAAGACACATCCGTAACACTGCCGCCCACTTAAGCCCTTTCGTCCCGAGCAGGCTCAATATTCCCTCGGCCATACTTTGATATTTCTGTATCCGATAAACCACGTCATTTAATTTTTTGATTATCTTGTATGGTCCTTCCCAGTGGATTTGCAGTTTGGGAGACAATCATTTTTTTCGTTGTGGGTTAAATAGTGGAAAACCTCCCCTATTTGCAGCTCGATCATACCTAGCTTTCATTTTGTCGCTGGACATTTTGATGCAATTGCGGACAAACTCATGTAGCTCGTGCAGTTCTTCTTGTATCTGAGGGACATCTGCATTATCGTCATATGCAGGAATCGGTTTGACGTCAAATTCTAAGTCGGCTGGTAGTTTTAGCTTTGTCCCAAATACGACTTTTGCTGGACTGATGTTGAATCGTGGATAGCTGATCGGTATGACAAAAGAAACTTTGATACATGCTCGTCCCAATCCTTTTGGTGTGTACTGACTATTTTTTTGAGATATTCTTCCAGATTGCGATTAAATCTTTCTACCATATCATCAAACTGTGGATGCAGTGGTGTCGTTGTCGTCTTTCTGATCCCATAAATGTCGCACATTTCCTTAAATATGGGCGACTCAAAATTTCGTCCCTGATCGGAGTGAAGTTCTGTTGGAACACCATATCGACACACCTAATTGTTCAGAAATTTATCTACCACCGTTGTGGACTCCTGGTTTGAAATGGGATAAGTTTCGGGTCATTTGCTGAAATAATCCATTACTACTAGCATATAGTAATTTTTAGCATGACTGACATATCTATGGGCCTGCGATATCCATTGCTATTCGCTCAAAAGTGGCGCCTGCGTTGTGCTGTTGTAGCTTGCTACGACGTTTCCTTGTTGGATCCTTGGCCGCAATGCACTGCTCACAATTTGCTATCCATTCGGCTACGAATTGTGGGAAGCCTTCCCAGTAACATAGCTGTTTTATCCAGTGTTTTTGTTACGCCCAAATGGCCTTCACTGGGACCGTTATGAAACTGCTGCATTACATCTTTTATCCGGGAACTTGGCACGACGATTAAGTCCGTTGGAGTTTTTCCATCTGCACTTTCCCAATTTTGATATTGGCAGCCATTTACCACTTTAAGGCTATTCCACTGAGCCCAGTATGATTTTGCCAGCTGCCTTTCTACCGATATTTCGTTACGGTCCGGTCTTATGCTCCAGCATGGCCGATATAATTTTTGAAATTTTGACTGGCCTCAGACCAGTCTTCTCCTTTTCTCGACTTTTGTGCAGTGCCTGCATTCTACGTTGCATGGGCGTCTTGAAAGGGCATCTGCATTATTGTGTTTTCCGCCTTTCTTGTGCACAATGCTGAAGTCATAGTTCTGCAGACATTCACTCTATCGTGCAAGCTGCCTTTTGGGGGTTTTTAAACTGCAGCAACCACCGTAATACGGGGTGATCCGTCCTTATGATAAAATGTTGGCCATATAAGTATTTGTGGTGAAGTTCTAAAGTCCCTGAATAATTACCACCCGAAAATACAATTTACTGTGGAGACAGAGAAAAATGGAAAACTCTCATATTTGGACACAACATTGCTACGAAATAATGACAGAATATTTTTCGATTGGCATGCAAAGGATATAGCATCTGGGATATTGATTAATTTCAATGCCACGCAACCCATGGTACAAATAATTAACACTGCGAAAAATTTTATCTTTAGAGTTTTAAACATTAGCGACGATCAATTTTACACCAAGAACATAAATAAAATTACGACAATACTAAGACGCAACAGTTTTCCAATAAAACTTATGAACAATTTAATAAAGGAATCGGAAATTAAACTTAAGACAAATTATCCTCAAACTGACATTACTAATGATGGGAACAATCGACGGAAAGCTTTTTACGGTGTACAATTTATACCAGGTTTGACTGACAGCAAAAGCCTGAAGGCAATAATAAAAACTGATAGAACACAATTTTCATACAAACCAAACAGCACATTGAACAAAATATTCACGAACATGGAAGATAGAATGGAAAAACAGTGTATGAAAGAAAGTGCAAATGCTGTGATAACGAAAGCTGTGATCTAATATACATTGGAACAACAAAACGAACATTGGAGACAAGAATGTAGGAACACAAAAACGACATTACAAAACGGAAAGAGACAACAGCATTATCACAACACATACTTAAGACCGGGCATGCAGCTGATTTTGAAAAAGTCAAGATTTTGGATATAGAATCCAGGGAAAGGAAAAGGTACACGATAGAAAGTCTATGCATTCAACAGAACATCGACAACACTACGAACCTAAAAGAAGACACAGACAACATAAACACTAACTACAGTGTTGCAATAGCGAACAATTAAACGTTCATATTTAATTTAAGTTGTGTTTGATTTTAAATTTAATTGTTTTGTTTTTGTTATTTGTCAAAATACAAATGTCATTAATAGTATATTGTAAGTAATTTATTTTGGTGTATTTAATTGTAATAATATAAGATTTTAATTTTTAAACAGACGAAGCCCTTGAGGAAGTCAATAAAATTGACGAAGCGTTGGGTAGAAGTGTGATAACAAATGTTTTTTATTGACACAAAATACATTAGGGCTGATTAGCTAAAGCTTATGAAATCAACCATAAAACTTTGAATTGGCCAACCAATACAAACAACTATTTGCGGTAATGTTTAAAACACTCCAGTACGGCTAACAGCTCCCATCGTGTTACGCAATAACTTTTTCCGGGCTTGGACAATACTCTGCCATAGTAGCCAATAACTTTTTCTGTCCCATTAATCGCCTGAGAAAGCACTCCTCCTATTCCGTAGCCTCTTGCATCTGTATCCAATATAAATTTATGTCCAGCTACCGGACAGGCGAGGACTGGTGGTGTACACAACAGTTCCTCTAGCCTTTGAAACGCGTCTTCTGCTGCCCCAATCCAGTGGTATGGTTGCAATTTTCTGGTCAACTCATGCAAGCTGGCAGCCACTTGAGCAAAGTTCGATGCAAATCGCCTGTAGTATTGCAAAGCCCCAGGAAACTACGTAAGTCATGAAGATTTTCTGGACGAGGCCAATTCTTTACTGCCAATAATTTATCCTCGTCAGCTGCTACACGATTCCCCAAGTATTTGACCTCTTCTTGAAACAGCTCGCATTTCTTAATACTTAATTTAAGTCCCGTAACCGCTCTACGCATGAGAACTTCATCCAGGTTTTTTAAGTGTTCATCGAAAGTCTTTCCCACCACGATTATGACATCCACATATACTAAACAAACCTTCCAGTTAAGCCCCTTAAGCACACGTTCCATTAAGCTCTCAAAAGTAGCTGCAGCATTCCAAAGCCCAAATGGCATCACTTTAAACTGCCACAAACCATTGTTCGCGCTACAGGCAGTTTTCTCCTTGTCTTTATCAGCTATCTCAATTTGCCAGCAACTACTCTGCAAGTCCAAGGTAAAAAACCATTTTGTGTCGGTAGCGGATAACTGTCTTTCTTGGTGAAGTCATTTAGTTTTTTATAGTCGACGCAAAATCTGGTGTTGCCATCTTTCTTCTTTACTAGCACTATCGGCGAGCTCCATGGACTCGAAGATGGCTCAATCACTCCGTTACGCTCCACAGGGGAACACTTCTGGGTGCTTGTTGTATGGGCTTCGCTTCACCAGTATTTATTTCATGTTTCACCACTGCTGTTCTACCTTGGCTTTTGTTATTTAGGGCTAAAATGGCGATATGTTTTCTTAGCAACTGCTTCCCTTTATTTCTGCAGGGTGGTTTCAGTTACCATTTATCCACCTGCTCTGCTAGCAAATCTCGCTCTTTAGTTGTTATTTTGAGGAATACTGGATATGTCGTACAATTAATTACGGCTCCTGCCGGCTCACATCGACCGATTTTAGCATTTTCGCCAATTGTCTTTTTGCTGCTGGGCAGATTTAGTACTCTCACAGGGACTTTCCCATTGTTGCAGCATTTCACGAGAGCTTTAGTTGTTATCACACCGTTCTTTACGTCTTCTGGTTCTACCACCCACAAGCGGTTGTCCACACAATCCGCCTTCACACGTGCCCAAACTATAGTTTCCGCCAGAGGTGGTAATTTTAGGCGTTCGACGGCAAATTGTTTCCTTACTGCGTCCCTGCTCTCATATCCAACATTTAAGGGGATTTCCACGTCGTTCCAGATCATTATCTGCTGCCCCAGATTGATACCGTGAGCTATCATGAAGTCTGCACCATAATAACTTGATCCACTATATCAGCGATAACAAACAAGTGACCTGCGCTGATGTTTCTAATAGTCAATCATACCCTGGCTCTTCCATAGACGATGGCTGAATCCCAAGTACCGGTGCGCAGTTGTACATTATTTAACGGCTCCACTACCCCTTTAACTAGTTTTTCTCCGTTGCATCTAGAGCTTTCTTGAATTGCATCAATTTTCGGACTGTTGATTCTAGAGCTTTTTTGATTTGCATTAATTTTTGCACTGCTTATTCTAGAGCTTTCTTGAATGACAACTAGAAGTTTGTTATTTGTGGCATCAATTTTCGCACTGCTGGCTCTAGAACTTTCTTGAATTCCATTTGTTTTCGCCATCATAGCCACAAGTATTGAATCCAGGCTTACATTGGTATTTGCTGACGGGTTACATACCTGAATTGCTTCTTTGTCTCTGGATTCGTATGTCTCAATATCGATCTCACGCTGCTTGAATTGATCAATCAACCACCGTTGCAATTCCGCCTTACTTCCCCCTGTTGGCAGATCCAACTAATTCGGCTCCTTCTTTAGCTGCTCAGTTTTCAGTTCATCCAACTTCATTGTAGCTGATTTATTTTTTTTGCGATTTCACTTCTGACACCAGTTGTTACGTTTATACCTTTCATAAACAATTTGTTGTAAGTTCTTAGTTGCAAAATAAATAACGCCAGTTTTTAGAGTTTTTAAATTAATAACAATTTAATTTACTTTAACTACACAATGTTGATACGACAGAGCACTTTTCTTAAGATGCACGTCTTTACTTAACGGGGTTTATTTGTATACTGACTGACTATCCACTCAGACGCTGCCCTCTTATGTTTGTCCATTAAAAGTCTAGAAAATTTAAAAATCTTTACTGCCTTATATATCACATTTTGTTGCTGTATGTTGTTTTTTCTTTATCTACTGATAAAGTTTCTTCCTGGAATTTATTTTACGATATTTGTTGTTGTTTTGTGTAGATATGTTTTCTTAGAAAACTATGCAGATGGTAAACAGCATAAAGATTTGTTGTTGTATAAAATTTAAATTTGTGTAAAATTTCTACACTGTTAGTGAATAGAAATTTGTTGTTGTCTTGTAGTCGCGCAGTTAGTAAACAACATTACCAGTAGTTTACTTTATTGCTTAATTATTTTCTTTTAAAACTTAAGCAAGACATATCCGCAACAATATATTATAATAAGATGTCTTTCTAGCATAACAAAGGCATTCATGGGAGAAGCGCTATGGTTAATTTTATTCTTTACGATATTGCGTATTGAAATCTCTTCACAGATTAATACCACTTTCATTATGTTGTCTTACTGTGTTTTAATTTTATTTATTTTCCGCAGGAGGATTTATGTTCATAAATAATTATGGAATCATTTGAAAATCCAACATCGGACGGCAGAAAAAGTTAAAAAGGACCCGGCCACAAGAAAAACTAAAGAATACTATTTCAAGCCTCTTCAACGGCTTGAATTTGAGAGAGATCCAAAACTCGACGAAATTACAAGTAAAGTCCTTCGTAATTAGGGAGAGCACGTAGACGAATGATTGACAAAGTAAAACCTGATAAAGATCAAGAGGAATCATATTATCGGATCAAATTAATGCTCAGTGATAAATATATGCGTGCATTCTCGACAAACAACGACACGCTATGACAATTAACTGCCATATGACAAATTGACGGTTACACTTTGGATAAATTCTACGAAATGCAAGCTGAACTGCACGACATCCAAAGTAAGCTGCAACAGAATGTCAATATCGCCAACTAAATTACTCCAGAAAACGCCGAAGGAATTGGGCATTGCCAACCTCAATTACGAAAAATGCAGATTCCAAGATTCGGCGGCATTTCCTACAATGGGTAGCTTTTAAAGACCTTTATACGCAGTTGATCCATAACACAAAGATTAGCGAGGTTGAGAAAATGTCTTACTTAACCACACAGCTGATAGACAAGTCAAAACCATGCCACTTTGGTTCACATACTGCTAAGCAAACTGGATCATTCGACTCAAGCACTATTTGAACAATCACTAAAAGACAATAAAAGCCTTGTGAGTCTAAACCAACTGCTTACATTTATCGAACATCGCTTTCAGGCGTTCGAAATACTCGGAAAGTCCGGCAAATCTGACGGGAGGACGGATAGAGCCAAACTTACAACAACAGCTACATCAACTTTAAACTGTAAGGTATATGGATCGATTACAGTAAAACGTTCCTGAAAATGTTCATAGCTCAGAGAGTACAGTGGACACAAAAGCAGAGACTTTGCGTCAACTGTCTTAGATCAGATCATACTTCTAAGGTATGTACTTCAAGGTCTTTTTAAAAGTTCGCAAAAAAGCACAATACGTTATTACACTTGGAATTATCAAAAGAAAAAGCAACCTCAGCAGAAGGCTTTAAAAATGTACAAAAATGTACAATGCTGAAAAATACTCCAATCGTAGCGACAACTAACAATAGCGGCAACAGCTACATATTTCTAGCACTGCAAAAATAAAAATAATTGGAGCCAACGGCAGCAGCTGAATACTTCTCCCCGGGGGCACATTTATATGTCTTGACGAAATCTTACCGCCATTACATGTGTCACCAGGGGTAACAGGGGAACGATTTCACGGTAAGCCCAGAGTTCGGCTTTTTAGCTGTTCTCTGACTGATTATTGAATATGGCAGCATCGCAGGCCCTCACGAATTGATTGAAATATAATTTACTAATCCCTCTTTCATCAAACTACGACGATTTCCAAGCTCTAACACCAGGTCATTTTCAAGTAGGCGAACCCCTGACGTTAGCAGTGGAAGTAAATGCCCAATTTCCAAGAATACTGTAAATGCAAGAGGAAAATAGCATCAGTAATGAAACACAAATTCTGAAAGAAATGGATACAAAAATATTTGCAAAGTAGAAAATGGAAACCACCTTCACCGAATGTCATTGAAGGCATGCTCGGTATCCTCAAAGTAGATAACATTCCAGTGCGAAAATGGACAATTGGATAGAATCAGCCGAATCCACAAGGGAGAAGATAGACTTATTACGGTTTGCGACGTCAAAACAGCAAAGGGGACCTTCAAGAGGCCGATTCATAGATTGGGTCCGTTGTTCAACGATTCCAGTATAGAACATACCGAATATGACAGCCTAATCTCGCACAAGAGGCATAAGTGATACTATACAGACAAAACGAAAAGTAGTACAATATGCTTCATTGGGAGTCTTTAGTAAAATTGTTATGTCGCTTCTCCTGCTAGCCAACGTAAAAGAAAGCGAGGAGTATCAGCATTTGCTACTGAAAAACCAAACTTCAGTAATAAATTCGACAATTAACATTCAATGAGGTTTCAAATTTACAGCAAGGCCAAAATTTAATGTCTCTGGCAATTTAATTAAATACACTTGCGCCAGAGTTGCAAAAAATTAAAGCAGAGTTGCTCGCTGCCCTCACACATACGAATCACGGTAATATAAGTCCACTATTTCTTACACCAACTCAGTTACGATCAGAGATTAATACCACCACAGGCTACGCCAAGCCAGTGTAACTCCAAAATTTAAAAATAAGTTATTTACAGATCCATACTATTAATTTCATTTTTATTTTATTTATATTCTTTCGCTATTCGTTTAAGGTGGCGGAGAATGTTAATACATATTAACATTTAAATCAAAAAATATAAAAGAGAAAAAAGGACAAACAAACAAGAACCAACATTATTTAATATAATTATCAGAAATGTAAAAATTTATTTACTTTTAAAAAATGTTTACTTTAAATTTAAAATGTATAAACTTCCAAATTTAGTCAATCACTTTTAGTAGGGTTTAATATTACATTAAATTAAGATATTGACTGCAATTGCTGAAATATTAAGCAAACTAAATAAAGCTATTAGGCAAACTAAAATTAACACTTCTTCTGATTGCTTTTTAAGTCTTGGTGTTTCTACTAAGGCTCCAATTTTCATTTACATTAACACATGGTGTTTCTATCTGGGTTAAACTAATTTTAAATAAGTTCTAGTTTGTCTACTAAGACTTAACCCAAATTACATCAGCATACGGTGTCTCTACAATTTTGCTCACTAATTATTTAAGTTTTATTGTTAAGTTAATTGTTACAATTTTGTTTCAACAATATAATTATATTATTCATTACTTTTTGGCGAGCTCGTGTTTATATAAATAACATGTTCACAAAACTGAAGATTGTTTGTTTCCAAATTGTTATCGCGTTTTATAATCTTCGAAAATTTGTAGAATCTCGATGTTTTAACTCTCTTAGGGTAACCTGTATGTATCTCATGCTTTAGAAACATTGACGTATCATTTAAATGCTGTAATAAAGGCGATTTGTAGGAATTCATTGTGTATTCCAAGAAAGCTTTTAGTAACCAAAGGCAATATTGATCTGTAAACGTAGAATCAATACAATTTGAATCACCCATTACCACCACACGACCGAGCTTATTAAAAATCGGATTTGTAACGTTAGTATTGCTCATATTAAAAAAATCTTCCAATACATTTATTACACCATGTTTTTTGCGAATTGTTAAAAGCCTTTTATCAATTTGCTGCATTTGAAATAATCCAATTATTGGATATTGTTTTTTTAATATTTTATGATTACTTGCCATGGAAACATTATTTATTATCTGTAAAATAAGAGAAAAATTATTTTATTATACAGTTTTTAAAATTTAATTTAGCAACTTTTTTAATAATTAATATTTTCCTATATGCAAAATTCACACCTTTTAGTTGACAAATATATAATTCAGGTTTTTCTGATTTTTATTTCGCCAATGTCTGTATATTTAGAAACGAAACATATACCTTCGATTCGAGGATTACTCAAAACCTACTGAATGTATGTTACACCCAGTAGCCCTGCATCATTCCGACGGAAGTTAAAGGTATACAAGGTAAAGTTAAACAAGTCAAAGGCATATAAATTTTCATATACAGACATGAGTAAATTCTTAACCTATTATCCCATTTCAGAGATTTCTCGGAAATATAGGCAATGGTTCTGTTATCGTCAGATAAACACGAACTTTTTCTCTGTCTGTTTGCACTATCTATCTAAGCAAGGAGTATTTTTATACAAGCCGGGACTAGCAGCCTTTAATTCCGATAATATATGAATAGTCAATAGGGAGACGAGCCCATTTTATTGAAACTGTAATTGGTTTTCGAAATTGATAATTTTTTGGCGAAAGAGTAATCTTGTATTTATAGTTCAGCTAAATACGTTGAATTCCTTAAAAATATAGGGCGAGCATAATGGATTTATTATGCTTAATAAAAAGTGAATGCATCGTAGTTTATTCTTTATCTCCTAATGTTGGATTTATCGAAATCGTATGAATCGCTTTACTACGCTTTATTTATAAGCAAATATTAGGCGATAACAAATAACCTTCAATTCATTCATTGACAAATCTTGTCTATATGGTTCTTCTTTTTTAACTTAATATACAACCGTAAATTAAAACAAACATAAATTGCTTAAGAGGTGCTGAAGTGTCTTCCAAACTTCAAAATTTATGGACATTTTATATACCTGGGGCGGCCGCAGTAATAATTTGTGCAGTTTTATTTTGCCGCATTTCAATTTTGTCTTAAGTTTGAAAAAAAGACATTGCAATTGAAATTATATGTAATGTGTGATTAGATATTCTCAATTACACATTACAGTTGTAATAGAAATCAAGGAATAAGTCAATTACAAATAGAAAAAATAACCAAAAAGTTTTTATTATAAATAATTGTAATTGTTAGAATTCAATAAATATTTCTTGTAATTAAGCCATTCAATTATGTTATAATAAGTATAGTTACTAAATTCGCTGTAAAATTTAAAAATAAACTTCTGAAACATTTGGTATAGTTTAATTTAAAAACCGTAAATAGTTTAAAATTCAGAAGCATCAAAGCAATTGTATAAACAATTTTATAGAAAGTATGGAAACATTCGGATTTGTTATGAGTACATTCTTGTTGTTGTTTCTATCTTGTTGTTTCTAGCTTAAGAGTTTATACATATAATTCAGAGTTCACTGCAATTCTTATGAATTGTAATATATTAGACTTTTTTTGGTTTGTTTGTTATTTTTTTTTTTGTTTTTAATTAAATTTTTACAAATGCACAGCTCAGCAAGGAGCGGTATTTAAAATTCTATATTAGCTCAAGTAGAAGGTAGAAGGAACAAAATGAAATTCAATTTTCCTTCTTAATATCAGTCGATTATATACCGACTATGAGAAGGTTATAACTAGTCTAGAGTGAGAAACAATAAAACTCAATTCTTAAAATCTATCTTAAGCTATTCACTATATAATTTATATTGGGTTAACCATAATCATAAATTCTAGGCAGTGTCATAAAATTTTAGACAGTGTCATAAAATTTAGGATTGAGTGGCTCTCCAATATATCAAAACAAAATGTAATATATTATTAATACTAATATTATAAAATAGTGTTGTATTATGTGTTGGACGAAAAGTGTAATGCGATATATTTGTTATTGCATTTATTTTGGGCTTATTTTCCCCACAAAATAAATGTGTCACTTGAAACGCATCGATCAGCACATGCAACAACAACAAAAATGAATGCATTGCACTTGAGAAATTTGACATATGCATTATTCTTTTGCTGTGATCGCATGTGTGAATATTTATAGAATTGTATTAGGATGGTTCCGCTACATCTCCACTTTTCGCCAGAATGTTCATATAATGTATTAATTTATTACTAATTGCGTTATAAAATTAGGTTTAGTGTATATATGTTTTATTTTTAATTGCAAGTGATCTTAAGTGTACTCCGGAGTAATATATTAAAATTATTTATTGTCTAATTTAAGTCTATTCTTATTTACTATTTGTGCTTTCTTTGTTTTCTTATCTTCTATAGTTACCATATTTCTTAAGTCGATTTTCTTTATTTTATATGGACCCTTATAGTGGATTTATAGTTTGTGTCCGGTCTCATTTCTAAGTAAAATTAAATTTCCTACATTATAGTTATAGTCTACTAAGGATTTATCATAATTTAATTTTTGCTTAAGTTTATTCCTATCTAATAATTGCTGGGCTCTCTTATATGCTACTTCTAATCTAAATTTTGCCTCTTTGGCGTAATCGTCTATGTTGTATAGAGGAGTAATTCTATCTACTTCAGAAAATTGTTGGAAATTTTTGAAAAAATTAACTCGTTTGGACAATAGTTATGAATTGAGGATGGTGTTGTGTTAAAACAAAATGTCAAATAATTTAGCAGTCAGTTTTGTCTGTTGAGATGTACGAGCGTACGTATCCGTTAAAGGTTCTATGGCTTCTTTCTATCGTTCCTAATGTTTGATGATGGTGAGATGTTGAGTTAAGTTTTTCAATTTTCATCAAATTACAAATTTCCGTTAAGATAGAATTCTTATATTCTATTCCCATGTCCGAAGCGAGCGTGTTCATTGGAACATAGGTTAGTATGAAATTTTCAAAGATTGCCTTAGCAATTGTTTTCGCGCTTTTATCCTCAACCGGTTTAGTTACTAAATACTTAGTTAAA
Source organism: Trichopoda pennipes (assembly GCA_030448955.1). Taxonomy (NCBI): domain Eukaryota; kingdom Metazoa; phylum Arthropoda; class Insecta; order Diptera; family Tachinidae; genus Trichopoda; species Trichopoda pennipes. The sequence continues at coordinate 526,056 of JASKUP010000062.1, read as the reverse complement.
TTAATTTGGGTCGTAATTTACTTATATTGTGCTTACCAGTCACATATTCAAGCCTTAAGAAAAATTGTCCTAAGTCAAAGTTCCCTTTAGTAAACAAATCATTAATTTGTATATATGTTACTATAGATTTTCCTCGTTTAATGTAACATCTTCCGGGGGAAATCTTTAGCTTATAATATCTTCTGACGTCAGTATTCTTTAAAGGTATAAATATGCTGGGCTTATTATTATATCTTTCATTCACCCATATTCTGACTTTCGATTACCTTCTCCGCATTCAGTTAGGCTACGATCAAAAACAATACACAAAACATAAACTGAATCGAAAGAACAAGAAGAAGACAAAGCTAAGCAGGAATAAGTGTGTTGATGGCACTCATATAAAAATTATGAAACCATCAGAAGAGTAGTTCCTTTACTACAATAGAAAAGGATTTTTTAGTATTAATGCTATGGTGGTAAGCGTGTTGTTTTAATGATTATAATGCGGTTAAATTAAATTATTATTTGTAGGTGTGCGATAACAAATTCGCATGCATGGAACTTGAGTAAAGCGAAAGCTCATTTAGAACGAAAATATCGTGAAGGGGAGAGAAACACTTGGCTATTAGGTATTATGTATTTGTCTAAAAATGCATGTAATAATTTAATAAAGTACTCGTATTATTAACAGCTGATGCAGGTTATCCCCTGGAACCCTGGCTAATGACACCATACCGATCACCAAGTGCAGGAAGCCAGGAAAGTAATTATAACATTCGGCATTCAAAAACGAGGAACATAGTTGAGAGAACAATTGGTGTTTTAAAGAACCGATTTCGTTGCTTATTGGGTGCTAGAGAGCTTCATTACTCCCCGCAGAAAGCAAGCCAAATTATAAATGTTGTTTGTGCTCTACACAACATTTGCATACACTACCGGGTGGAAGATTTGGACATTAAGAAACTTCAATTTGAAGGTTTACAAAATGATGGAGAAGAAGATGAAGATAGAAAAGATTCTAATTATCTATGTATAGCACAAAGTATTCGGAATGATAATCGTTCCACTTTCTAAAAATCACTAACTGTGTCATCGAAAGTCATCAATAAGAACACTTTTTTGCTTTTTAGTTTCTACATTTTTGTGTAACTATTTCATTTCTATTATTTTATTGTAAATTAAGGCGTATTAAGTTCTTTCATGTTTCGTATAATTAGAATTAAACATTAAAATCAAGTGCATTCATTGCATTCACTTAATTAGAATTAAAAAACAACTTATACATAAAAACTGAAAACATTAAAATAAAGCGCATTCATTTAATTATAATTAAAAAAACAACTAATATATACAAACTGAAAACATTAAAATAAAGCGCATTCATTGCATTCAGTTGGTTAGAATTAAAAAACAACTTATATATAAAAACTGAAAACATTAAAATAAAGCGCATTCATTGCATTCATTTAATTAGAATTAAAAAAAAAACTTATACATGATATCACAGCTTACTCTGATTCAACCGATGGGTCCTGAAGCTTAAACATTTTAAGTTTGATTTCAACTTTCTTTTGCAGTAAGTCCTCCTTTATTTTCTTATGCCGCCGCTCGTCTTCCAACTGTTTCGCTGCAATTTCGGCCACTTTTTCCAAGGATCGATTTATTCGCCTTAAATGAGTAGACACCTCGTCAAACTTTTTCAAACACTCTTCTTGCAACTTTTGAGATCCTTTGTAAAACTTTTTCTGGGCATCTATTTGCTCTCTCAGTAAAGACAACGCATTCTATTTAGGATGTGAACGTTTTTTTGAAGTGCTCGGAACATCCGAAGGGTATTTACAGCGACACGAAAGATCCATTTCGGACACTTCATCCTGCACCTCACTCTCTCCAAAATCCATTGTACCCACAACACAACTTGTGCTTGTTTCTAGCCCCGTCAGCTGTATTATTCTCTCTTCTAATGGGCTGATGGTTTGCAAGCGGCAGTTTTCTCCTCCAGTGCTCATAAATTCTTTTCTATTTGCAGAAAGTTTCCGCTTTATATAGCACTTCCAGTCAATCCATACCTACAGACTAAGAGGAATAACTACAAAAAACACAAATCATAATTACCTTCTTCCATGCGGTGTCACTTTTTGCTGGTGGCCCTAAAGCATTAAAGGTTTTTGTCACTTCCTGCCAAAACACCTGAACTTCCTCCTTAGACCGCTTATTTTGCGGGCATTAAACTTGCCAGCTTCTCATATTGCTCAGGTGTCGTTGTTTTTGACCTGGAGAAGTGAATCCTTATATTTTAGTACATTTTATAAATTGAACACTTCTTAACTTTACAAAAAGAGCAATCGAAATAAATTCCGTTGCTGAAAGACAAGCGTAGAAAAACGTAAATACGATCGTAATACAGAATACCTACAATCGAAAGAAATATAGCGGAATGGAAACTCAGAATACCAAACGGAGAAACTTTCAATTTGAATCGAAAGTCAGAATAGGGGCGATTATATTTGCTGTTTTCATGCTGGTCTAATATATTAGTATTTTTCTTCTTATTCGTCATCGATCTAGTCGTGACTTTTAATATAGAACATTTTTCGATATTCATGTCTTTAAGGTCATTTATTGTGATTCGTGATAGAGCGTCTGCAACATAGTTATCTTTTCCCCTAAGATACTCAACTGTAAAATTATATTCCTGGAGATCAAGTCTCATTCTTGTTAGTTTGGAGCTTGGATTTTTCATAGATAATAAATAAGATAGTGGTCTATGGTCGGTTCGGACAAGGAAATGTTTTCCATAAATGCATGGTCGAAAGTGTGTTATAGCCCAATGTATGGCAGTTAATTCTATCCGCGTCTTGTGGTGTAGGTTAGTTTTTTATTATCGAGTATTTATCATCTGGTAATACTCCTTTGTCTGTACATTTATGACCAAGAAGTAACATTACTTCTTTCATAAAAAATGAATATTTTTCAGGATGAAGCTTTATGTTGTATTTGCGACATAGATCGAAAACGTCTTTCAGGTTTGAGAGCATATGTTTTTAAGAGCATCCCAAGACAACTAGGTCGTCCATGTAAAGAAAGGCTTGATGAGGTTCTAAACCACTAAAGGCAAGTGTCATCATTCTTTGGAATGAATTTGAAGCTATTTTTAGACCGTACGGTAGTCTGGTAAGTCTATATACGCCATTATTGGTGGAAAATGATATTAAGTCTCTTGACTTTTGCTCTAAGCCAATTTGGTGAAATCCTGACATGAGGTCTAAACAAGAAATATATTTTGCTCTGCCGAGCTGGTGTAGACTGTCGCCGATCTAGGTAATGGAAATTTGTCGGCCACTAGTTTCCTATTAATTTGTCTGTTATCTATTACAAGTCTCCATCTTTTTTTTTCTGAATTTGGTAATGATTTTTTGGTACTAGTAATATTGGAATATTATGTTCTGATTGTGAATGTTCAATTATTTTCACATTTACTAATTTTTTCACTTGTTTTTCAATTTCTGCTTTGTGTGAGTTAGGTATTCTATCATTTTTAATGTATACTGGCTGTGTATCTTTTATTTTCAATTTTTGTTCATAGAACTTGTTAGCGGTTATTACTTCTGTTTCTAAACCGAAAATATCACAATATGCTGTGCATAGTGTTGTCAATGTATCACTGAATTGTGGTGGAAAATGTTCCTTTACAATTTTGAGGACTTACGAATGAAAGCTTTGTTTGTTATTACTAATGTGTTTGCAATGAAAACACCTGGTTCTATTTCTTGATTTTGTATAAGTAATTCATTATTTAGTGATGTTAGAATGATTTCGCGTATGACCTCGGATCTTGGAGGTAAAATTATTTCACCACCATTATTTGTGATGGGTATTTCTATTGGGTTTGTGATATTGAAGGGGCGTAGTACAAGGTAATCACAGTTATTATTGAAATCTAAGATGCAGTTATATTTTTTAATGAAGTCCATGCCGATTATTCCATCGCCTGGTATTGGGAAATCATTTTTTACTACTTGAAAATTATGTGGTATTAGGAAATTTTTGAATTTTAGATCGAAAAATGTGCTTCCAACTAAATATATTTTACCTTGTCTTATTCCTCTTAATGTTGTTATTTTGTTTGGATGAAAATGTGTTATTTTTACTAGTGAAATGTCTGCGCCAGTGTCGATTAGTAGTGTTATTGACGTTCTAGTTTTGTTAATTTGCAACTGAATGCAGAAACATAAGTTGAGAATTAAATTGTTAATATGTTAATCTATTGGATTTTTCTTAGGGGAATGTCTGGGTTTTCCGAATCAACTTCGTTTGATTCAGTTGCTCTAATGTAACGTCCGTTTCGACGGTTATTATTTGCTCTCTGATTGTAATTATTAAGTCCTTTGTTATTAAAACTGTTGTAATTTCTGTTGATGGTAACATTGTTGCCATTATACTTTTGGAAGTTTCTTCTTTCACGGAATCCTGTGCGATTACCTCGGAAATTATTATTCCAAGTGGCTCGTCTTTGTCTGTAGTATAAAATGGAATTTTGTTGTCCAGTTGCTTCCGTGTAACTGTTGACAAATTTGCTTATGGTGTCGTTCATGGAATCGAATTGGCCTGCTTCCATGATAAGCTTTACCATATCTATGGTGCAGTTCTTAGTGATAGCTTTTACATCGATTTGCGTTGAATATTTTGTAGCAAGTTCTCCCGTAAGACCGTCAGATATATATGCTGTTTCCAATATGCATTAGCAGTCCTATTAATCTGCTTTATGTTCATCATCTTTATGGTTAAGTCTTCAACGGATTCGCCTTTAACCGTTTTTCGAAGCTTGGTTATTATTAAGGGAATCGTATTTTCATTGCCTATTAAATTTCTTGCCGTTCCCTTCAGCCTTGTTTTTATAAGTGAGACAGCGATTGCCTCGTTGTTACCTTTAATGGAATCTAATAGTGAAAGTGAGTCAATAAATGACTGTAAATTTTCAGCTTTTCCATTGAAGTCCGTGAGTAATTTATAGGTCCTTAAATGCCTTTGCCAGGCTCTCTCTATTTCTATTTTGTTATTAAGTTCCTCATCCGAAATAATATAAGTTTTTTCTTGCCTGAACAGTATTTCAAAATTCTGGAACTGTCTATTTAATTCTTCGTTAAATACATAAGAATCCATTTAAAATTTAATATTATATTTTTAATTTTAAAAATATCTTAATCTACTTGAACACGGGCAAAAGCGCCTCCGTTCCCTAAGGGTGCGTCATTAGATCGCACTCTTTAATTTTTTTTTTAAATTTTATTTTTCATTAATTTGTAAGCCTGTATGGCCTCTTCTATCTGCGCTGTCTTCGACCAGATTATACTGGCGGTGTTCCAGGAACGCAGTGGGCTGCTCTCCGGTGCCCTATGGAGCCATCTCCCTTCGTTTCCTAACGAGGTATCCTCCACGTCTTTTTGGAGGTTTGATGCAGGGTATCTGTGTGAGGTCCTGGTGTTTTGTTGTTGAGCGTTGGCGGGCTCTGAACTCTTCTATTGTTAGGCGTTGTAGGCTTTTCTTCATTCTTCTGACGGAAACTTGGCTGTCCGTCAGGAACCAGAAATATATATATATATATATATATATATATATTTTTAATTATCCTTTGAAGCATTTCATTTATTTATTTTTATAAACTTATCTTAATGAATGATTTTAACGATTAATTTAAATTAACAGATTTTCTTTTAATACAACTCTGTTAGTACTATGTTTTACAACCTTTATATTATTTGTTAATCTTTTCATAACCATGTTCTAAAATTAGTATATTAGTATACTTTCATGAATAAAGTCACTTTGCTTTCTGCCTTCAACAAATGAACATCTCTGTCCAGTATTTGTATATCGGACGAGCTCTGCTAGTTTATTGATGATATTAAAGTGAAGTAGTTAAAGGAAAAGAATATTAAATTTGACCAATTCAATTGGTTATATGAACAACTACAACCTTAGGAACAAGGTTGTCACATTGGCGCCCATCTTAGTGGCTACGACTCCAAAGGCCAGCAACAAGGTGCGTGGTGAGGAACCAGACAGGAAGTGCGAAATCGGTTGCAGTGAAGACATCAGCCAGAATTCCCTGTTAAGTGAAGATACCAACCACACGTCTATAATTAGAGAAGACAACAACCAGGTTTTAAGTTTGGACAACACAAACAATACCTACTTTGTGGCTGTGGAAGATACCACACAAAGCCAAACCAGAGCTGTCGAACAAAGCGCGACGCTAGAAGAAGAGGAAATTGAATATTTATCTGCTGATACTTGTATAGAGGAAATGGCAACTTTCTTTGTTGAACAATTTCAGCAAATATTAGCTGCGATGGGTAGCAATACTAGAGGTGGATCATTTACACACTGTGCTGCTCGTTTTAGAGGCCAAAGAGATCCCGCAGCAGTTGAAGAGTTTATTTTATTTATAAGTGTTTTCAAGGACCTTGAAAAGATCTCAGATGTGGATGCAGTACGCGAAATACCTCTATTATTGGATGACTATGCGACAGCTTGGTGGATTGGGGTTAGGGATACCGTAAAAACATTTGAGCAGGCTGTTTCTCTCATTCGCAGTACATTCACACCTCCCATGCCTGACTGGCGTATATTTTAAAATTTTTTTGAAACAAAGCAACAAAGCACTGAGCCAACTGATAGTTTTGTTTGCAAAAAGAGACTTCTTCTCGCCCAACTTAAAAATCCTCCAACTATAGACATACAAATAAATATGCTGTATGGTCTACTTAATATAAAAATAAGGGAGCGTGTACGGCGTGAGAACATTAAATCGTTTGAGGAGCTTATTTCTGCAAGCCGTGAAGCAGAAGCAATTTTTTTGGAAGTCCAACCATTGGTCATAAATACTTCCGAGGAGAAAAACAAGGCTAAGTCAAACCGCTGTAGTTTCTGTAGAACAAAAGGCCACTCCATAGAAACATGTTTCAAAAATAAAGGGCGAGATGAGCAACAAAACGGTCAAGCTTCATTACAGCAGAATAATCCCTTTTCAAATTACCCATAAGGAAAACAAGTTCCTGATGCTTTGAGAAAACCTACATTTTCGTGCTACGGATGTGGAGCACCAGGGGTATATAGGGCAAACTGTTCAGCATGTAGTGCAATTGGTAAGAACAATCCTCAGCACCTGGCCACCAACCACTCACTTTGAAATATGTGGTGTCAAGGGTGAAGTCATATTCGATAGTGGAGCAAAAACAAGCGTCGCCAGCTTGGAATTGAGGAAAATTCTTACTGCGAATAAATACAGTTTTGAAAATGTACATGCTGAAGTTACACTAGCAGACAGGTCGGTGTCAACCAACAAGGTTTTGTCCACAATTTGCAACATTGTTATTGGAGATAGATTGCGCAAAATTAGAGTCATATGCCTGCCAGGCGCAACAAAGAATAGGACGGTTATTGGTGCTGATTTCCTCGAGCAAGCTGGTATCGTACTCAATATGGCCCAGAAGAAGACTATCCAAAACGAAAATATGCGTTTAAGAGCTCAAATACATTAGAAATTTGCTCAATTAACGAAAAAACATCTCCCAAAACATATGCAATGAAAGAGATGTCAACATTTATAAAGTACGCAGAGGGGCTAAGTAGCATTTCCCCGATTCACGGAACTCCGAAAACGGCTAAGGCAAGCGGAGAAAGTTTAACTTTACCAAAAACTTCCACTTTTGCTAACACCAATGATCCTAAATATATCCGTGAGAAAATATTAGAAGAAAAACTAATTGCCAAAGGCAAATCTATAGAGCCAATATCACCATATCACCATGATCATTCTCCGATGTATATTCAACCCATATTCAGAGGGGAAAAGTCTTGTGATAATCAGAATGTAATAGTTTCTCCCACAATACCACTCAAAACGCGGAAAATTGACGACATGAATGACTATTTTACACCCCTTTTCTCACTGGATATAAAACTTTTAAAAGAAACTGATGGCATTGGGTTGTCCGCAGATCAAAAAGATAAACTCGATGAACTCCTCATAGCAAATAAGTCGATGTTTGAGGAAGCAACCAGTGCTACACCTTACGCGTTACATAGAATTCACACCGAGAATCGATCCCATTGCACTTCCTCCTTACCGCTTGTCAGCAGCTAGAAAGACGCTTCTCAAGAGTGAAATTAGGAAAATGATTGAATCTGGACTTATTATAGTGTGACAGTCTCCGTGGGCTGCACCTGTGGTGATTGTACCTAAAAAGACTGGTGCAATTCGAGTATGCATTGACTACCATGAACTTAATGCAATAACTAAAATTGATCGCTACCCACTTCCAAGAGTGGATGATATACTGTATGAGGCAAAAGTAACGAGTTATATGTCAACAATTGATCTGCAAAGCGGTTATTGGTAGATAGGTGTTCACCCAGCAGATCAAGATAAAACAGCTTTTGTAACGCCATTTGGTATGTATAAATTCACTCATATGCCATTTGGGTTACGAAATGCGCCCGCAACGTTTCAAAGGGTTATAGATCGTCTTAAAGCCTCCTTGGGAGATACTATTTCGATGAGCAATTCAAGGATCTACAGCAAATTTTTGATAAACTAAAAAAGTTTAGTCTTAAAGCTAACCTAGAGAAGTGTTGCTTTGCATGTAGTGAAGTCAAATATCTAGGTCATGTGCTAACTCCAAACAGAATCATGACAGATCCTGGGAAGGTTGCGTCACTACTCGATCGGAAAAATCCGATGCTAGTGGTTATGCTCTAGGGGCAGTTTTGCTCCAGGGGGAGGGTCCAGACGAGCATCCTATTGAATACGCCAGCAGACTATTATCAGATGCGGAACATAATTATTCTACCATTGAAAGGGAAGCCCTTGCAATTGTTTGGGCAGTCCAGAAATATCGTGGTTATATTGAAGGATGTCCAGTGAAACTTGTCACTGACCACCAGCCCCTATAATGGCTAATGAAAATAAAAACACCAAGTGGACGTCTAGCTCGATGGGCTCTACTACTCCAGCCAGTCGATATCCAAATTGAATATAGGCCAGGTAAGACCAATGTCATTGCAGATGCACTTTCGAGGCCTCCATGCGAAGATCATAAGGATGAAAATAAATGCCAAATATGCTCATTTTCTATCGAGATGCCAAGAAAAAACGCGGGCGAAATTAGGCAAGGCCAGCTACAGGATCCGCAATTGAAGGATATAATAAAATGCATCGAAGACAAGACCGGTGATTTAGCATATTGAACAAACAGAGGTTACATTATGAATGATGGCGTTCTCTACTGCTATAGTAATGATGACTCGGAAGATGCACAGCTAGTCATACCAAGGGCGGAAAGAGATGAGATCCTTAACTACTACCACAATGATGAAACTGCCGGACACTATGGAATTGAGAGAACTATGCGCAAAATAACACAAAGATATTACTGGACTGGTATTCGAAAAGATATAGGCAAATACGTGAAAGAATGTATAGACTGCCAGAGATATAAGGCTACAAATCTTAAACCTGCGGGATTATATCAGACAGTCTCTTGTAATCAACGGTTTGAAGTTGTTGCCATCGATTTGTTTCTTCCACTACCTATGTCTTCAAGAGGAAACTAATGGATTTTTATAGTAGAAGACATTGTTAGTAGATGGGTTCAGATATTTCCCTTAGATGTTGTTACCGCGGAGAACTGCAGCAAAGTTCTCATAAATGATATATTTTTACGAAATGGAGTTCCTAGGAAGATCATCAGTGACAACGGCGTCCAATTTGTGTCAGCTATCTTGCAGAAAGTGGTTTATTGCCTAAATATTGAACATATTCTAACTCCAGTGTATCATCCCGAGGCTAACCCAGTCGAAAGGAAAAATAGGGCTATGAAAGCGCAGCTCGCTATATTGGTTGGAAATGATCACCATCAATCCTGGGATGCAAAACTGCCTGGTATTCGGTTCGCAATGGTTGTGTTCATTGTGTCAAAGCACTAAGTATACGCCGTCCTATCTGACATTTGGTCGTGAACTTCGAACTTTTGATGATGTGCAGCATGATTTGAGATCAATTATTCAATCAGAGAATTTCATTGCCGAAATAACGCCATATCTGAAAAACATGGTCAACGTTTTCAAAGACGTTAAAGAAAACGTCCAACAACAGCAAGATCATAACAAAAAGAACAGCAATAGCCATAGAAGAGATCAACCGTAACTTGAAATTGGGTGCAAGGTGTTGGTGACTACACATGTGCTAAGCAACAGCAACAAAGCCACTACATACAAGTTTGTGCCAAAACGAGATGGTTCCTATGTTATCATAGACAAGAAAGGTGCAACTTCTTATACCATAGCACACCAAGAAGACTTGAATTTGCCGTTGGGCACTTACCACGCTTCAGCCTTAACACCCGTGGTGGGGTCAATAAATCAGTCCCTCAAGCCAGTGGCAAAACTGCGTAAGAGAGGTCGACCAAGGAAGTAAATATTTTGATGCGTTATCGGGACGATTATAAATATTAAAAGAAAACTTCTACGTGGATGATGGTCTTGGTGGTTCAGATAGTCTAAATTTAGCAATTGAGACCAAAAGAGAACTAAAAATTATTTTGGGAAAACATGGATTCAACCTAAAAAAGTGGTGTTCGAATAATTCTAGGCTTCTGGAAGATATACCCCATACCGATCGAGTTATAAACTTAGACTTCGATGGCAGTGCTAATAAAACAATAAAAATGTTAGGACTACATTGGGTGCCCCAAACCGACCATTTTTGCATCAACGTAAGACTTGTTGAACTGCCGGTCAGCATATATTCGCACAATACTAAAAGATGGAAGTATAACGGTTCGATTGCTTTGCGCAAAATCAAGAGTGGCTCCTGTAAAACAACAGACCCTACCCCGGTTGGAACTATGTGCCACAGTCTTAGCATCGCAACTGGCCCACAGAATCAAGGGTGACCTCAATCTGCAAAATCAGCCAATATACCTGTGGACAGATTCCGAAATTGTGTTATCCTAGATTAAATCACAATCCTCCTCATTTAAAACATTTGTTGCGAATAAAATATCAACTATTTAATCACTAACACTAGCAGAACAATGGCGTCACGTGAAATCAAAGAATAATTCTGGCGACATACTATCTCGAGGACTTCAACCAACCAATCTGCCTGCAAATAGATTATGGTTCCATGGACCAATGTTTCTTCATAGAAAAGAGGTGATATGGCCCCCAAAAATCTAACCTCAACCAAGCAGTACCAATAACACTGAAATGAAAAGGGCAGTTATGGCAACAACACTAACAGCAAGCAACGATTTCATATATTCAATTCAGCACAATAATTCATTTATGACTTTGCAAAGAATTTTGACATACGTTCTCAGATTCACAATAAACTCCAGAATATCCTCCGGACACCGACCAAAGCATATATCACTAACTCCTAAATAACTATACGGTGCAATGTATTTTATTATCCGAGCAATACAGTTTTCGGATTTTGCAGCAGAAATACAACAACAACAAAAAAGAGCCAACCAATTGACAAAAATAGTTCACTTAACAGCCTGTCACCATTATTGGATAAAGAAAGAATTGTTAGAGTAGGAGGAAGGTTGGAACATTCCATATTACCATATAATGATCCGCTGTCGAGGCTACTGTTTATTATGACACATGTGGACAACAAACACTGCGGATCCCAAGCACTTCTAAATACTATAAGACAACGATTTTGGCCAATAAAAGGAAAAATAACAGCAAGATCAGTTGTTCAAAAATGCATAAGGTGCACTAGAGCCCGACCACAACTATGTCAACAAACAATGGGAAATTTGCCAGAATCAAGAATAGTGCCTGCCCGACCATTTATCAATTCTGGTGTAGACTATTGTGGTCCCTTTTGGGTGCATCACAAGGTAAGGGGAAAAAGACCAACCAAAGCGTATATAGCTGTGTTCTGTTGTTTTGAAACAAAGGCAGTTCATCTAGACCACTGAGGCCTTCATTGGGGCTCTTAAACGCTTTATTGCACGTAACGGCCACAGTCAGAATATATATTGGGACAACGCTACAAATTTCGTCGGAGCAAAAAATAGCTTATCGGAATTATCCGAGTCGATATATGCGGATAAATCTCAAGAAAAAATTATGTCAGCTTCCAGTTCTAAGAGCTTACACTTTCAGTTTATCCTACCAAAAGCACCCCACTTTGGAGGTTTATGGAAAGCGGCTGTAAAATCCGCTAAACACCTTTTGTTACGTTGTGCCTCAACGGAAACACTAACATATGGGGAATTAGTAACAGTGGTCATTGAGATCGAAGCGATCGTGAACTCACGTCCACTTACACCGTTATCAAATGATCCAAACAGCCTCGAAACATTAACACCTGCCACTTCCTTATCGGTGAGGCATTAACGGCACAAGTGGACAGCAGAGCAAAAACCCTTAAGATACCTGGGCTATCTTACTGGAAATTAATTCCACACATAAAATACCAATTCTGGAAAAGGTGGTCTGCAGAATACCTACAAAAACTTCAACAACGACATAAATGGAACAAATCATGCACTAATGTAAGAATCGGTGACATGGTAATAGTAAAAGAAGATAACGTACCTGTAATGAATTACTCAAACGTATTCTGGTGAAGATGGAATCGTGAGGGTTGCAGAAGTTAAAACATCCAGCGGTCTGTTCAAACATCCAATACACAGATTGGCACGCCTACCTATGGATCCCGAATCATCCGATAAAGTAATAAGTCTGAAGTAACTAAAGAAGATGACGAACCCAAAACCAAACGACCAAAATATGTAAAACCTCACATCAGCTTAACTTTGCTAGCCTTGTTGCTTATGTTTCAATTGGTGTTTGGAATTCCTATTGCAAATGAGAGATTTAAGAAAGGATTGGGTCTCCACTTTGAACAGTTTGGCATGGTCACTCCTTCCTTCCTCCTGAATGGGATATCGTCGTTTATTATGACCTAACCCCCTACTGGAATGAAACATCTACATTCATCAAAAACACAGAAGACTTGCAATCCCTTTGTCAATTAATGAGACCAAGTACGGTATGTTTTAAGATGTTAAGCCATTTTAGAAATATGGAAATTGACCAACAGCTAGAAAATCGACTTATAAGAAGCTGTAGACATCGTTGGAAACATAGCAAATTCGTTATTTGGTGTATTGGACTCCGAATACGCTAAATAGATATCAAATACAGTAATCAAGGTTCAGAAAAATGAGTCATACTTACTAAAATTACTAAAAAACCAAACATCAGTTGTGAACTCAACTATTAACATCATAAAGCAAAACCAACTCATAACAATGGACAAATTCGACCATATAAAAAAGCAGATAAATATTTACGCAGATTCAATAAACCAAATAAACAATACAATAGTTCAATTACAACTCTCGCAATTCTTTTCATCTGCAACTTTGGAATTGAACTTAATGGCAAACAACTTATTCAAAATACAATCGTCAATTCTTGAATCTCTCATCGACACTCACCACGGGAAAATCAATCCACTACTTCTATCCCCACAACAGCTAGAAAATGCACTCAGTCAAATAAAGGATCATTTGCCTGTGTCACTTAGACTTCCAGTCGCATCTGGGAATGATCTACTTAGTCTATATAAGCTCATGAAACTAAGGGGCAGTCTGACTCGTCAACATGCTATCTTCAAGGTCACGCTTCCACTAATCGATCATGAAGAACTTAAACTATTTTATATAACTTCTGTTCCAAATGCTGTCAACAATACACTGGTACCAATTAAACCATGCACCAACATTCTAGGAATCAACACTGATCGAGAACAATTCATAGTTCTGTCGGCTCTTAAATTGAGCACATGTGAGGTAATGACTTCGGATATCTTCCTTTGCACAAACATTTAAATTCGTTACACCTACAAATCTGAGATGTGTTCATGTGACATTCAGTTATTTAACAACAAAACTGCACTCACATGCAACATTGAAAAGGTTAACTCCGAATGGAATTCACTAAACAAAAAGAATCAATGGATCTATGCAACTATATCTCCTTCACACGCCACCGCAGTATGTAATAAGGAAATAATTCCAATCGAAATAACAGGTTCAGGATAACTTACTCTAGAACCAGAATGCATACTACGACTCGACTCTGTCACCATAACGTACTACAGCTGATAAGGTAATCAGCTGTAGTATGATCTTCATATACAAGCCTTGATACTAACATGTCACTGACATGACCTCTTATTTCCTTGCCGTCTAATACCCAATTAAATTCCAGTAATGTTGAAGCGTTATATGAAACGAATTTGCAGCAATCAGAGTCTTTACAGAAAACTCTACGGGAGAATGAGATTATGGAGCTCCCTAACAGTCATCAAACACACTCTTATACAATCAGGTATCTTGCATTCGTCCTGAGTATCATCACATTGGTCATAGCAGTAATAAAACTTCGGGGAATGAAAACATCCACGTTGGGAAATTCTGATGGACCAGGCACAGAACTTCATACAAATCCCACACCTGTACAAACGCCTAGAAGGAGGCCTGAATTCAATGCTGATGTTGAGGACATACACTCTTGTTGAACGGCTGTTCAACGCGGGGGAGAATGTTTGAACACACAGATACACATATACAGACAAACATACTAAACATAAAAAAAAATATATATATAAACAAAAGAAAACACTATCAAAAGTATATTTAGTTGATTAACCTTATTAAACGGAAAAATATAATTTTGCTTATAATTAAATTTGTTAGTCAATAACCGTTTTCTTTTTGCTTAATTTCTTATTTTAGTTCAATAACTATTTAAATAATTTTTGTTTATGAATTATATCAAATTACGATGAAATTATTATCATTCTTATTTTAGTTCATTAACCGTTCACTTTTTGCTTAATTTCATATTTTGGTTCAATAACCATTTAACTAATTTTTGCTTATGAATTATAGTTGCAGTTGCATTTTTTTGCAAAAATTGTTATTAACAAAATTTAGCTTAAGTATTCTATTAAAATAGTATATAAGAAGAAAGAAAAATAAAAATTGTTACAGTAGTTAAACAAGATTCTGTTGTTTTAATTATTGTGCTCATCACCCTTTAAGTTTCAAGTGCTTAAAGGGACAAACAAGAAGAGATTAATACAGATCAAATTTATGTGTTTGGTGTGAATCATATTCATCGAATTTTAACAGATATCTACGAGGCGCTTTTTGTATCCGTTGTTTTTCGCTATGGTGTATATTGTTTCCATTTCCTTCATATACATTTGCCGTGTTAGAGGTGTTCTTTCGAGTCTTGTTTTTAACTGCCTGATTACTGCGTTTTTGTGTTGTTGGGGATGATTTGATGAGTTGTGTATTATTGTGTCCGTTGCTGTGGGTTTCCTGTATATTTCATATTCGATTACGTTCGAGATTATGTTCCTCTTGATCGTTAGGTCTAGATAATTAATTCTCCCCTCCTCTTCTTTTTCCATTGTAAATTTTATGTTCTTGTGTCTTCCATTCAAGTAATCTAGAATTTGCTCATCGTTATTTCCTTCTAGTATACATAAGATGTCGTCGACATATCTTGCATAGAATATTATTCCGAAGTTGGTTTTTAATTCCTTTACGTATTCTTCTTCTAAGTTCTGAATAAATACTTTCATGAGGATGGCAGATGTTGGATTTCCCATCCCTAGTCCTGTTGTTTGTCTATATATATTATTGTTAAATTTAAAGTAATTCTGTTCTAGTGTCGCATTCAGTATGCCTGAAGTTGTATTGCAAATTCCTTGTTTTCCGTTTTGTTGTTTACTGTCTTATGAACAATGTTTAATTTATACATTACTGGAATTGATGGATACAAGTCCTTTACGTCAAAAGAGACTAGTTTTGTCTTCTCCGTTATTTTTACATTCTCCAGTTTATCAATCAGTTCTGTAGTGTTGGCTATTGTATGCCTATATTCCAGGTCTAAGGTGTGTTTTAGTATTGTTTTTATATATTTTGAAAGTTTGTAGCTTGGTGCAGATTTGTAATTAATTATGGGTCTCATCGGTGTGTTTGGTTTGTGTATTTTTGGTAGTGCTATCATAGATGGTACGGATGGATACATCATTGTTAATGTGTGCCTTGTTGCCTTTTTTATAATCTCCTTAATTTTCGTTTGGTATTCGTCCGTAGGATCTTTACCTATTCTCTTGTCTTTTCGATGAAGTCATGTTTTCCGATGAGCACCGTTGTGTTTCCCTTGTCTGCTTTTGGGACTAAGACGTTGTTCGCTTCCAGTTTACTTTTTAGTTTCCTAATTGTATTGTGCTCTCCGTTTAAGTGTTTTGTAGACTTGGCCTCCTTCTCTATTATTTGTTTGCAGATGTGCCTGGCTTGCTCCTGTTCTTCGTTTGGGATCATCGCTATTGCGACTTCTGTGTCTACAATGGTTTGTTCTATTTCCTTTTTCTTGTTGTTTTCTGTGATGTTGTGTTTTAATCCCTTTTTTAATAATTGAGACTCTTGCCTGCTGATGGTGACTTCTGTTAGATTCAAAAATCTAGGGTGGAAATTGTTGTTTTTGCGCGTTTTGTTGAATGTGTTAGTGTCTCGAGTTTCCTGTTTAAAGTTGCATATTTTTGTTTTATTGTTTTCGCGTTTTCTGCTCGTATTTGGTCTAAGGTGTTCATCTGTACGTCGGTTGGGAGTCGTTCTGCTAGTTTAAGATGAATGTCTAGTATTTCCGAGTTCGTAATTTCTTTTTTGCCGTTAAGGTTTCAGATTTCGAATTTTACAAAGTCTCTTTGTGCTCTTTTTATTGTCTTCCTGCTTGTTGTGGTGTTGATTCTAATCTGTATTCTGGTATATTTTGGTGTAACATTCGATGCGAGGCATTGTTTGTTGTCTAGTATATTTGTCTCGGTTGTTTTATTCCGTAGTATTCTGCCTAGGTTGTTTCTTGTTCTGAATGTGGTATTGATGTTGTGTTTTCCAAAGAATTTTGCAAGTTTGTACGTTGATTTTCCCATATATATTAATGTAGCCCATTTTTCCCTTTCATTCTCCTGTTCTTTGTTCGTTCTAATTTGTTTCTTGATGTATCTACGAGGCGCTTTTTATATCCGTTGTTTTCCGTGTATTGTTTCCATTTCCTTCATATACATTTGCCGTGTTAGTTGTGTTCTCTCGAGTCTTGTTATTAACTGCCTGATTGCTGCGTTTTTATGCTGCTGGAGATGATTTGATGAGTTGTGTATTATTGTGTCCGTTGCTGTTGGTTTCCTGTATATTTCATATTCGATTCTGTTCGAGATTATGTTCCTCTTGATCGTTAGGTCTAGGTCTTCTTTTTCCAGATGGTCGAAACCGGTTTGTTCACAAACCAAATTTGACGAGGGTCGACGGAAAACCGTACCCAAATAAAAGTGAATCTAGCCCCGTCGGAAAATCTAAGCACATATTATTATAATTTAAATATTTCTTTGTCACGGAGGTAGTCATATGCCAACATTTGTGCCAGTATATAGGCAATAACGAGACAAATATTCTTCTCCTAGTGGCCAATCGTGTCGAACTTTTTGGCGTAGACTAGCGTTCATATATCCCCACAGAATATAGTCTACCGGCGTTAAACCTAGGTCATTTCATGGGTGCGAAACGTGAAACAATACTGTTACCAAACTTTTTTCAATAAGTTAAGTCTGACACGAGCTGTGTGACATGTAGCGCCGTCTTGCTGAAACCACAGCTCCTGAACATCATGGTTGTTCAATCGGTGTACAAAAATGTCATTATAAGGTTACCATTGACTGTAGCTTTCTAACCGACTTTAAAAATAAATACCCACCAGAAACACTATAAAGCACATTAATTAGTCAGTTTTTCTCTACATTTACTTGAGGATTATCATCACTCCAAGTCTAGTAGTTTTGTGTATTGACGTGAGCATTCAAACAAAAGTGCGCTTCATCGATAAACAAAATTCGCTCATGAAAGTCGGTATCAAACGAATTATTGTTTTGCGCCTAACTTGCATAATTTGGAAACGTTGTTCAGTTGGCATGTTGAAATATCAAATTAAACTAAACATAAATTATTGACAGCTGACAAAATGGCCGCCTGGTAAAAAGTGTTGCCGTCCTAAGATCCTATACCTCTATAAAAAAGGCAAACAAATGTAAATTTGTTTTTCAAGGAGAAAATACTAAAAACGATCGGGGTTAAACCGAGCCCCGTAAACGAAAAAAATATTTAAAACCTCAACCTGCAGAAACTCAGAAACAGATAAAATCGTTTCTTCGTGCTTAACTAGTTTAAGAAGTATTAGATTAGTTGAACAGCTTTTTTTGCAGCAAGAGACACAAAATGATAAATTTCCCGTTTCAGATACGGTAGTGAACAGATTTCGAATCAAACAAATTAACCGGATATGAGGAAGGAGAAATAGAAATAATGAATGGAAAACAAATCTTCATAAGTAAAAATGCTTCAGTCAGAGTCAGTCAGAGTTAAGGCTTCATCGAACATCAAATTTCTTAAATGCGATTGTCATGTGGAAGCCACGTATTAGGAAGACAAAAAGAAAATACCACAAGCTAGAAACTGTAGCAGAAAGCCATACGGAATTAAAAAAATATTTTTTCTGCAATAATTTTAAAACTTACAACCGTATGCATTAAAACTTAGAGGTTTAAATGCCGTTCTTAAGCAAAAATATCTTTGTTAAGCCTTTGTTAACTTTAAAGTAGGAAAAAACCTTCTTTAAACCTACAATAAATCTGGCCGTTTATTTCAAAAGTGGCATAAGTCACTTTGTTTTTAAGTCATCTTTTTTATCTAAAGTTAGTTTATAAAACATTTTATAGGGAATATCATGGTAAAATTGTATTCATTGAATTTTTAGCCAATTCACTTTGTTTTGGTGTATATTTGATTATATATATGATTAATTTTCGTATTGTGATGTACCTGGAGTCCAGCAGTTTAATTAGCGACCGACAGTATGATTTCCGTAGGAGGCGCTCTACGGGCAACTTGCTGACTTTTCTGTCGGAACAATGGTGGAACTACATACATCGTTTCGGAGAGTACGGTGGTGCCTATAGATATTTCCAAGGATTTTTTGATAGAATGTGGCACGATGCACTTCTGTCAAAACTTTCTGCTTTTGGTGTCGGTGGTAACTTCTCCAGATTTATATCGAGTTTTCTAAGAAATCACAGTATACGAGTTGTGGGATTTCATTAGACGAGTTCGAGATTATTTCAGGGGTACCGCAAGGCTCCGTTCTTTCTCCTGCCCTAAATTTCTTATTTTTCTAAATGACCTTATTTGTCAAACTTTCATCATTCGTATTCATTTAGTAGTAGACCAAACCCTTTGGAGGTGAGTTCCAAAGATCACTCCATTCTATATTCGTATTATTTATATCATTTATATTCGTTCAAAGATGGAATACAACTCTCATGCATGGGCCGGCGCACAATGGTGCATTTTATGGGAAGGCGGCACAAAAGTCTTTTTGTTCATGCTCCCCAATTGTAAAAAAGTTCATTCGAAAGTAGATACTAGTGATTCAAAATGAGTATTTTCAGTATTTCGCTAAAATGAGAAATTTCTTAGCAAATTTTCGATTTTTAAACATCTATAACTTTTTTGTTAAGCAAGAGTTTTTAATGAAAAAAACTTGGTATAATAGCGTAATTTGTTAGATATTAGTATAGGAAAACTGAAATGTTTTCAATTGATTTTTAGTTATTATTTTTTTTAGAGGTCCAATTTTTTTCTTAATTATCTTACTTAATAGAGCATAACTTCTAAAGTTCGTTAGATAATGTAAAAGCAATAGCACTGTGTCATAGCCCTAACTGTCCCCTACACGCCCTACCCTAGTGCATACCCGGTACGATCCAACCGTGAGCACTAGAACAGTTTTTCTAACACAACGTCGAAAATTTTGTTGCAAAATGGAATTGGAAAATGGAAATAAAAAAGTTTTTTTCTGTTTTGCTACCTTGGAAGCATTTTATTTAGTTTTGAAATCGCCTTTATGAGAGACGTTATTTAGATGAATATGCGTATTTTTAGAAAGAGAACAAACATTTTTAGTCAATTTCAAAGTCATGCACAGTTGGTCACAAAAATATTTTGCCTATTTAAAATAACGTAAATTTATATAATTTAGTCCATAAAAGTACTTTGTTTTTTAAATTGATTTGCAGATTGTAAAATAATTTTTTTTCAAATTGTTAAATTGCTTGGCTTGGGCATAAAAACAAACCATTGATATTTATCCAACGCTCTTACGGGTAAAAATACAAAATCAAAACCGATCCGAAATCAGCGAAAACGAACTATAGACTTCTGAGTAAGCAAAACACTTTTGTGAGGGTAAAATTTATTACAGATCATAAACCACCTGCAAATATTTTCCTTTCTGGTATTATGTTGTTTATTTTTCCTCCGCCAGTAAATGAAATAATATTGCTATTTCCTGTCCTAACTGGCTGGTTTGTAGTCCAAGGCGAGCGCTTTCGATTTGAATGTATCATTCTCAAGCCGCGTTGTAGTTTGTACTCAAATTAAAAATAAAAATATAACAATATAACATATTGTTACGTTTATACCTTTAATAAACGTTTTGTTGTGAGTTCTTTATTGCAAAATAATTAATACCAGTTTTTAGAGTTTTTAAATTTATAACAATTTTATTATTTACTTTAAACTACACAAAGTTGACACAGAACAATTTACTTAAACTACACATCTTCACTGTAGAGGTTTAATTTACTGATTGATTGTCCACTCAGACGCTTCCCCTATTTATACTTGTCCAATTAGATTCTAGAAGATGTAAGAATTTTCTACTCTCCTTGTGTGTATTTTGTTGTTGTAGGTTGTTTATTCGTTTTATAGGCGCCTGTATGTCTGTGTGTATAGTTGTTTTTGTTTTTATGCTGATAAGGTTTCTGCTTGGGATTTATTTCAATACATTTGTTGTTGCTTTTGTAAAAAAAGGGTTTCTTAGAAAACTACGCAGATGGTAAACAACCTTGTATATTTGTTGTTGTACAAATAGTTTTTGTCTTGCGCGTTTAAATGATAAGCAGGATGCCAGGCAGTTAGTAAAAGCATATCAAATTGTAGTTGTGTGTGTGTGTGTGTAAACTTCTACGCAGTTTGTAACCAGTAGTTTTCCATATTGCTTAATTGTTTTATTTTAAACTTAAGCAAGACATATTCGTAACACTGCCGCCCGCTTAAGCCTTTTCGTCCCGAATAGGCTCAATATTCCCTCGGCCATACTTGGCCAGTCGCTCCAGGTGGACCACCTTCATCTTAGACCTCGGACTTTGATATTTCTGTATCCGATAAACCACGTCGTTCAATTTCTTGATCACCTTGTATGGTCCTTCCCAGTGGGTTTGCAGTTTGGGAGACAGTCCTTTTTTCCGTTGTGGGTTATATAGTAGAACCGGTTGTCCTTCTGTAAATCCTTCCGTATTTGCTGCTCGATCATATCTGGCTTTCATTTTGTCGCTGGACATTTTGATGCGATTGCGGACAAACTCATGGAGCTCGTGCAGGTCTTCTTGTATCTGAGGAACGTTTTCATCATCGCCGTGTGCAGGAATCGGTTTAACGCCAAATTCTAAGTCAGCTGGTAGTTTTAGCTCTTTCCCAAACACGACTTTTGCTGGACTACATGATGTTGAATCGTGGATAGCTGATCGGTATGCCAGAAGAAACTTTGGTACATGCTCGTCCCAATCCTTTTGATGTGTACTGACTACTTTTCTGAGATATTCTTCCAGGGTGCGGTTGAATCTTTCTACCATGCCATCTGACTGCGGATGCAGTGGTGTCGTTCTCGTTTTTGATTCCATAAATATCGCACATTTCCCTGAATATGGCCGACTCAAAATTTCGTCCCTGATCGGAGTGAAGTTCTGTTGGAACACCGTATCGACACACCCAATTGTTCACAAATTCATCTACAACCGTTTTGGACTCTTGGTTCGGAATGGGATACGCATCGGGCCATTTGCTGAAATAATCCATTAATCCTAGCAGATACCGATTTCCAGCATTACTGACAGGGAATGGGCCTGCGATATCCATTGCTATCCGCTCAAAAGGGGCGCCTGCGTTGTATTGTTGTAGTTTGCCGCGACTTTTCCTTGTTGCACCCTTGGCGGCAATGCACTGCTCGCAATTAGCTATCCATTCGGCTACAGATTGTGGGCAGCCTACCCAGTAAAATCGCTGTTTTATCTTTTCCAGTGTTTTTGTTACACCCAGATGGCCACCGCTGGGGCCATTATGAAACTGCTGCATTACATCTTTTACCCGGGAACTTGGCACGACGACTAAGTCCGCTGTAGTTTTTCCATCTGCATTTTCCCAATTTCGATAT
The DNA here is from genome assembly GCA_030448955.1 of Trichopoda pennipes. Classification (NCBI taxonomy): domain Eukaryota; kingdom Metazoa; phylum Arthropoda; class Insecta; order Diptera; family Tachinidae; genus Trichopoda; species Trichopoda pennipes. The sequence continues at coordinate 503,643 of JASKUP010000062.1, read as the reverse complement.
AAGCAACCATTTACCACATTAAGGCTATTCCACTGAGCCCAGTAGGATTTTGCCAGCGGGCTTTCTGCCGATATTTCGTTACGGTCCGGTCTTATGTTCTCTAGCTTGGCCGATATAATTTTTGACAAAATGGGATCCTCTTGTTGGGCCTCAGACCAATCTTCTCCTGTACCAATTTGGATTCGCCTCACATCGATGATGGACTCCTTTTCCTTGGCTTTTGTACAGTGCCTGCATTCTACGTTACACGGGCGTCTTGACAGGGCATCTGCATTATTGTGTTTTCCGCTTTTCCTGTGCAGAATGCTGAAGTCATAGCTCTGCAGACGTTCAATCCAGCGTGCAAGCTGTCCTTCGGGGTTTTTAAACTGCAGCAACCACCGTAATGCGGAGTGATCCGTCCTTATGGTAAAGTGTTGGCCGTATAAATATTTGTGGTAATGTTTAACACACTCCAGTACGGCTAAAAGCTCCCGTCGTGTTACGCAATAATTCTTTTCGGGCTTGGACAATACTCTGCTATAGTAACCAATAACTTTTTCCGTCCCATTAATCGCCTGAGAAAGCACTCCTCCTATTCCGCAGCCGCTTGCGTCTGTATCCAATATAAATTCGTGTCCAGCTATCGGATAGGCGAGGACTGGTGCTGTACACAAAAGCTCTTTTAGCCGTTGAAACGCCTCTTCAGCTGCCGCACTCCAGTGGTATGGTTGTGATTTTCTGGTCAACTCATGCAAGCTGGCAGCCACTTGAGCAAAGTTCGGCACAAATCGCCTGTAGTATGTGCAAAGACCCAGGAAACTACGTAGCTCATGAAGATTTTGTGGACGAGGCCAATTCTTTACTGCCAATATTTTATCCTCGTCAGTTGATACGCCTTCTGCTGTTACACGATGCCCCAAGTATTTGACCTCCTTTTGAAACAGCGCACATTTCTTAACACTTAATTTAAGTCCTGCAGCCGCTATACGCTTGAGAACTTCATCCAGGTTTTTGAGGTGTTCATCAAAGGTCTTTCCCATCACGATTATATCATCCAGATACACTAAACAGGTCTTCCAGTTAAGCCCCTTGAGTACGCGTTCCATTAAGCGCTCAAAAGTAGCTGGAGCATTGCAGAGCCTAAATGGCATTACTTTAAACTGCCACAATCTATTGCTCGCGCTGAAGGCAGTTTTCTCCTTGTCTTTATCGGCTATCTCAACTTGCCAGTAACCACTCTGCAAGTCTAAGGTAGAAAACCATTTCGTGTCGGACAACGTGTCTAAGGTATCGTCAATTCTGGGTAGCGGATAACTGTCTTTCTTAGTGACATCATTAAGTTTTCTATAGTCCACGCAAAATCTAGTGCTGCCATCTTTCTTCTTTACTAGCACTATCGGCGAGCTCCATGGACTCGAAGATGGCTCAATCACTCCGTTCCGCTCCATTTCGTTAATCAGTTCTTTGACCTCGTTTCGTTTTGCAAGGGGAACACTTCTGGGTGCTTGTTTTATGGGCCTCGCTTCGCCGGTATTTATTTCATGTTTCACCACTGCTGTTCTACCTTGGCTTTTGTTATTTAGGGCAAAGACGGCGGTATGTTTTCTTAGCAACTGCTTCGCTTTATTTCTATCGGGTGCTTTTAGTCCTGCTACCCATTTATTCACCTGCTCTGTTAACAAATCCCGCTCTTTAGCTGTCGTTTTGGGGCATTCTGGATATGTCGCACAATTAATTACGGCTCCTGCCGGCTCACATCGACCAATTTCAGCATTTTCGCCAATTGTCTTCTCGCTGCTGGACAGATTTAGTAGTCTCACAGGAGCTTTTCCATTGCTGCAGCTTTTTACGAGAGCTCTAGCTGTTATCACATTATTCCTTACGTCTTCTGGTTCTACCACCCACAACCGGTTGTCCACACGATCTGCCTCCACACGTGCCCAAACTATAGTTTCCGCCAGAGGTGGTAGTTTTCGGCGTTCGATAGCAAATAGTTTCCTTACTGCGTCCCTGCTCTCATATCCAACATTTAAGGGGATCTCCACGTTGCGCCAGATCATTATCTGCTGCCCCATGTCCAGATTAATACCGTGAGCTATCATGAAGTCTGCACCGATAATAACTTCATCCACTATATCAGCGACAACAAACACGTGATCTGCGCTGATGTTTCCGATAGTCAAACGTACCCTGGCTCTTCCATAGACGATGGCTGAATCCCCAGTTGCCGTGCACAGTTGCACATTCTTTAACGGTTTCACTGCCCCTTTAACTAAATCGGGCCTTATTACGGACTGAGATGCTCCTGTGTCTATGGTGAGGACTTGCTTTTTTCCATTGATCAATCCGCAGACAGTAAGGTTATTATTTTTCTGTTGCATGATGGAAATGTAGATTGCGGGGCCATCGGTTGTGGGAGCTGGCGCTTGCCCCTCAGTGCTAGCTCGTTTTAGTTTAACGGTGACTCGTGCGATTTGGTGTTGTTTGCCCGTTTGTTTTCCCTTGGGGGTGAAGCAGATCTTGACCTTTTCTTAACAGATCTGCAGTTGCGCTGAAAATGTCCGACCTTACCGCAGTTAAAGCATTTTGCACGTGACTTACTTCTTTCTTCAAGTATTTGCTCAATCATGTCTTTCATCTCGCTTCTCCTGTCTCCGTAACTTTCCGTATCAGCCTCAAGACGTCGTACCTTGGAGACTTGTGGCTTTGAGATAACTTTGGCGGTCTCCTGGGCCAGCGCGTGCGAGATTGTTTCGGTGAAGGATGCTTTTTGCGCTGCACAAACTGCATATTTAATATCTGGATCTCTTATGCTATTCACAAATGCTTCTATTTTGAACTGATCCAGGAATGGATGATGTTCACCTGGATACGTAAGCTGCACCAAACGTGCAACCTCCATGGCAAAATCTTGCAGCGTCTCATTTGCCTTCTGCACCCTGCCTCGTAACTCCATTCTGTCTCTTGTGCTCGCCGCCGTACTTGCGTTGTAAGGCCACCATTATGTCCTCATAATTATTCCTGCAGGCTCCTGGTAGGCTTTCGAGGATTTCGGCAGCAGCACCTTTTAAGGCCAGAATTAGCTCTATAGCTTTTTCTTCATTGTTCCAACTATTTTTGCTGGCCACTGTTTCAAACTGGAACTTGAATACATTAAACGGTGCGCTACCGTCATAGCTCGGGGTGTTTATCCTGCTGGAGTGCTCAGAGACGATTCTCACCGGTCCTTGTCGAATATAGAGGTCGTCCATTTTCGTCTTTAGTTCATGCAATTCTCCGTCCACTTTTTTCTGCAGGCCTGACAATTTTTGGTCAAATTCGCTGACTTTCTGTTCCACAGCTTCCACTCGTTTGCCGAATATTTCTGAAATTTCTTGAAATTTTTAATTTACCTCACAAACGAGTTTTTCTCCGTTGGCGGTAGAGCGTTCTTGAATTGCGTCGATTTTCGCACTGTTGGCTCTAGAGGTTTCTTGGATGACACCTAGAAGTTTGTCATTTGTGGCATCAATTTTCGCACTGTTGATTCTGGAGCTTTCCTTGATGACATCTAGAAGTTTGTCATTTGTGGCATCAATCTTCGCACTGTTGATTCTAGAGCTTTCTTGAATGACACCCAGAAGTTTGTCGTTTGTTGCATCAATCTTCGCACTGTTGATTCTAGAGCTTTCTTGAATGACACCCAGTAGTTTGTCATTGCGGCATCAATTTTTGCACTGCTGGCTCTAGAGCTTTCTTGAATTGCATCCATTTTTGCCATCATAGCCGCAAGTATTGAATCCAGGCTAGCATTGGTGTTTGCTGATGGATTACATACCTCAACCGCTTCTTTGTCTTCAAATTCATATGTCCCAATATCGATGTTTCGCTGCTGGAATTCATCAATCAACCTCCGTTGCAATTCCGCTTTACTTCCCGTTGTTGGCAGATTCAACTTATTCAGCTCCTTCTTTAGCTGCTCAACTTTCAGCTCTTCCAACTTCATTGTAGTTGATTTATTTTATTTTTTTTTGCAATTTCACTTCTGACACCAGTTATTACGTTTATACCTTTTATAAACGTTTTGTTGTGAGTTCTTTATTGCAAAATAATTAATACCAGTTTTTAGAGTTTTTAAATTTATATCAATTTTATTATTTACTTTAAACTACACAAAGTTGACACAGAACAATTTACTTAAAATACACGTCTTCACTGTAGAGGTTTAATTTACTGATTGATTGTCCACTCAGACGCTTCCCCTATTTATACTTGTCCAAATAGATTCTAGAAGATGTAAGAATTTTCTACTCTCCTTGTGTGTATTTTGTTGTTGTAGGTTGTTTATTCGTTTTATAGGCGCCTGTATGTCTGTGTGTATAGTTGTTTTTGTTTTTATGCTGATAAGGTTTCTGCTTGGGATTTATTTCAATTTGTTGCTTTTGTAAAAAAAGGGTTTCCTAGAAAACTACGCAGATGGTAAACAACCTTGTATATTTGTTGTTGTACAATTAGTTTTTGTCTTGCGCGTTTAAATGATAAGCAGCATGCCAGGCAGTTAGTAAAAGCATATCAAATTGTAGTTGTGTGTGTGTGTGTGTAAACTTCTACGCAGTTTGTAACCAGTAGTTTTCCATATTGCTTAATTGTTTTATTTTAAACTTAAGCAAGACATATTCGTAACAGTATTATTTGTACTGTAAACTACAATACGGCTGGAGTATGATGCATTTGCATCGAAAGCGCTCGCCTTCGACTACAAACCAGCCAGTTACGACAGGAAATAGTAATATTATTTTCTTTTTTGTTTTCATGATAATTTCATCATAGAAGTGTGCTTTATAAATAGAGAAAATTCCTCTTGTGCATGTGTGTATGTATGTTTCTGGATTGCGAATTTGCCGTCTACCTGTATTTTTGTTCTTGTTGTTTAATTGCTAGCAAGATTATTTAAAATAGTGTCTTCATAATTATTATTTAATACAACTTGCTTATATTTTCTTTCAACAAAATGATGTTCAAGATGTGTAGTTGCATATATATACTAAGCAATAAATTCTCTTTTAAAATATGCAATACACAAGAAATTGAACTCCACAAAAAAAAAAATATAAATTTTGGACAGAGATTGAAAAAACTATACAGTGTATGCTCTTATAACAAGACAAATATGTACCAACGTCACCATGGATGGCTGTCAAAGGAACTTGTTTTCGAAACATTATCTACAATTGCCAATGAATGTAGAAAACAGGGCCGACCAGCAAAACAAGTTGACTAATACACTATAGGTCAAATCACAGCTTTTTCTGTGCTAAATTGATATAAATCAAAATGACATTTAACTATTGTTGTTGTTGTTGTTTTTAATTGGAAATGCTTCAAAACAAAGACGTGTGATTTTTTTTGCTTTAAAAAGGAAGCACCGTTACACATTCGTACATTAAAGTCAATCAATTATTATTTTATTTTTATTTTTATTTATTAACTATCATAGGTAGATTATCTTTAACAATATTTACAGTTTTTGAGTTTCTATCATTAAGATATTTCAGCAAATTATCACATTTTCATTATTATTAAAAACTTATTAAATACATCTATTTAATAGGAAAAGATAGTAAAAACCTTAGATATAATATACAAAAAAAAAAAAGAAAAAAAAGGGAATGACTTGAGAAGCTTTAAGACAACACCTAATGGTCTTTACATTTGCTTTTGAATGCAATTCTACAGTTGGGAATCTTGAAGACAATCAATTATTATAATAATATTAATTTATATAGAAAATAAAGAACAGGTAAGCACTACTGTTTTTAGTTATAACTGTTTTATATAACTTTATATTATATAGAGAATAAAGAGACAGGTAAGTACTACTGTTTTTAGTTATAACTGTTTTATAGTTATGTCGATATACCTGAAAAGAACTCATTAGACAACATCACCTTGAAAGGGTTCAGTTTTTTTTACTCCATATGACCTCTTTCAAATTGAAAAAGTGGATTAAATATAATATAATGAGTTAATTATGGTAGGTAACTGCTACATAAAAAAACAATCTGTTTAAAATATAGCGAAAATAATGTAATAAGAAAGACAAGTTTGATGCAGTTTTCAAACGCGTTGTTGACAACATCAAACTTAATACTATTTCCGATGAAATTGATAAAAATATAAAGCAAAAAATATTTTTTTTTGCGTCAAATTGGCTCAAAATGCCGCAGAAAGATAAATGTCTTTAAGGAAAAACACATTTGATTATAAAAGTGAAGTATTCTGTGCAAAAGAGGATAAGATTTTTCGAGTTTGTATTGCTACTGGGAATGATATTTTCTCTGAAATAACGGATTTTCACAAAGATATATTTGGATTCAAAATCATTTTGATATGTCTAACCTGCCAGTTTAAAATCAATTCCAATAAATTTGATAAATTGCTTTGAGACAGCAAAACGTTTTCAGGAGCTATATCCCTGATTGCCAATGACTGCCACGGTCCATAAAGTGCTCATACACTCAAAACAAATAAGAGAAAACAGCGCACTACCAATAGGTTTTCTTGTAGAAGAAGCTACTGAATCGCGACACAAAATATGCAAACGCGATCGGTTGCACCACGCGAGCAAAAACAGCCGTACCAACAATTTGTTGGATGCATTTAATAGGGTTGTCGATACCTCAGATCCATTAATTTCCACAACATTTTTAACAAAAGCGTAAGCGTTCTTCACTTTCACCTGAAGTTATTGAGCTCTTATGTTGCAGCGAGTTCGTAGAAGAGTTTCAGCTTAGCAACCAAGACGAAAAAATTGATAATACTGATGAAATTGAAGAAGCCCTTTTTGATTTAAATTTAGATTTAAGCAATTTCTAAATTTTATAATATAATAAAAAAAATCAATTCAATGTATTATGTTTGTTTTAATGGTTGAAAAAGGGTTAATTATTGGTCACTAATTTCATTTTTTTAAATAATGTTATACTTACTTATGGAATTATTACAGACTTTAGTTTGAATACTATGTTTTTGTATACATGTTTTTGTAATGGTTAAAAAGGGTTAATTATTGGTCGTTAATGGGTTAAATTCCATTTTTTAAAGAGGGTTAAACTTACTTATGGAATTCTTACAGGCTTTGGTTTGAATACCATGTTTTTGTAGTAGTTATTAATTTCGCACAGAAAAATTTCCATTTGACCTATTGTGGAATGTAGTGAAAGAACTCGAAGACGCAAACTTCAGAATATCAATGCAAAAATTTGTCCAATAGATTTATTTATGCACCAAGTTGAGCCAACGCGAAATAAAAAGGCAAAAATTGAAATAATTGAAGCAATAATAGAAACAAGTCCAAGGAGTACAAAGAGGATTTTGAAAAATATTCCTATACTAAACGAAGAAAAGAAATTTACTCCAGAAGAAACGTTAGCACTATTATTGAATTTAAAGTTAACTAAAAATCAGTACAAGAAATTGCGGAAGCGAACAAATTTAAAGAGTTCTGGGATTTTCCACAGTATAGAGATTTAATCGCTGTCAAACAACAAACTGTCACTTCTACTTCAGCAGAAATAAAATTGCAAGACCTTATTGAACACACCGCCGAATGGTTGTTAAATACGTTTGATTCTAACCGCTTGAAAAAACTTAGAAATAGTAGCATTACTTTAATTTCTAAATGGTTAAAGGCAATACATGCAATATAATGGCAAAAATTTATCAGACGCTGATTTATTTATGATATTCATTCCATTGTGCTTAATAAAAAGTTATATCGGATTAGAACCGTCAACTAGTACAGCAATTGATCTATGGAAAAATTTTTCTGATCCAGAAACTGAAGCATCTATCAAAGGAGCAGATTCGGAACTAATAAGGAGATTCAGTATTATTTTAGAAGTTCTAGCATGTAGTAGAAAGATAAATGCAATAAAAGTTGGAGAGTACGCCAAAAAAAAGTTATAACGAAAAATATTCTTGGAGATTGTATATGACATTCACAGTTCATAAAATTTTGTACCATGGGGAACAAATAATTAAACACAATATGCTTCAAATAGGAGATCTATCTGAAGAAGCGCAAGAAAAACGAAACAAAGACTATAGATTCTTTCGCGAGCATAACACAAGAAAAATTCCTAGATATTGTAATAATGAAAACTTAATTGTTATTTTATTATACACATCAGATAACTATAAGTCCAATATCCGGCAAAAATAGAGTTATACTTCTATTGAACTAGACGTAGAAGCTAAACTGCTTCTAGAAGATAAAAATTAATGCTATTTGGAAGAAATATTTACTAAAATTGTTTAATTAATAGTATTTTTTCCAAACACAAGAGTTATTTGTATGTATTTAATCTTTTTAAAATTTTTTGTAGATTAATAAAGTATTAATAATTTACAATAAAAGTTAAAATATACGAGTAGTATTTATGTTTATTGTGGACTTAAATCCCTTCTTATCTAAACCAAATTTTAACCATTGAATATATTTTTTATGTTTGCTACTTAATGAGCTAATTTTTAACTCAAATTGTTTCAAAAAACCAACCTTTGGCCTTCGTACAAAAAATTTCACGGGTCCAAAGCTTGGCCCTGTCTGACTAAATTTAATTAATTTAAATTTAATAAGTATAAGTTTTAAACGTGAATCAAAATATAAGACTTTATGCAAAACAGAATCTTTGAACTAGTTTTAATACTTACTTTTGTACCAAAAATCAGCTAAAACTTAGAATGTATTTTTAAACTTATCACAACTATTTTTCTAACCGGTCGATTAAACGAAAGCCTATCCATTTCAAAGTTATATATTTTTGACCACCTTCTCGTAAAATGTCCCACTGAGCGGCGCCCCAAAGTCTATTTTGGAGTTGCCTGACTGTGTACATTAGAGGGCCAAGAGGCTAATTGGGTATGGTAGGGTATCCAACTCTGTTGATTCCCTAGAGCATCGATGCAATGAATATTGTATTTGACTGTTTTATCGTTACTACAATGGTCAGTGCTCTAACGAAATTAGGAAACTTGAAATTAGGAAACTTGATCGATTTTCGTTGAGAGCGCATCCATTTGTGATCGATTAGCCAGTGAATTGCATTACAGGGAAAATTTGTTTTTTAGCAGTACAGTTCGTATGTGGATTAAACTCCCTCCAGAGGTCTTTCCTGTCACTTTCAATGTAGGAAAATTCAAATCAAATGTCCACAAACTCTACCCCTCTTTCCTCTTCCCTATAACATAATTTTTTAGTTCTGGTACAATGCATTACATGAGTATGGGTCCATCCCCTGAGTACTGGTCTGAAGAGAAAAAATATTTACTTTTCTTTTAAAATAGATTTTTCTAATGGTTGTGTTAAAATGAAATTCATGTTGTGTAATGTGAAAGACGCTATTACGCTATAGAAGCCATTTGGAATTCAATAAACATTTATATTTTAAGGTCGTATATTATACCAAAGTTACGATTATTTGATTGGTATAAATGATTAGTATAAATACAACACGAAGCAACTTCCTGAGAATAAAAGTAATTTTAATGAAATAATGTAAATTATGTGTACTATATTAGATATGACTACAATATAATTCAGTAAACTGCACTTCTCTTTTGCACATACACTTATTACATGCATCTATTTCTTTAACACTAAGCGCCGTAATTAATGTCCTGAGCACAACACGACTTTCAAAATACGTCACTTTCAAAATAAACGTTTTTTTTATACCGTTAATTACCAACATTTCTCTCATGGATACACAAAACTAATGTTTTAAATAAATTTGTTTGTTTTTTTTATGTATTTCTATATGCGCTAAACATCTGAAATCCTATAAAGAATTAAAACAGTTTGTTTGGATATAATTCGTCCTAGATATGAAGGCTGAACGATCAGAAGATAGCTTTTCTTTAAAGAAAGGTCCGAAAATTGCATCACAGTGGCGTCTCTCTTATTAAAAAGTATTTATCATTATTTATGTTTTGGATTCATCCCATATATATTAAATATTATATATCTAAAGAAGAATATTAACTAAGGTCTTCTCGTTTTGTAAAGAGTTGTTTAAAACAATTTGATCTTTAAACAGTTATAATAGCTCGCAATAAATGTAAAATATATCAAAGCGTGTATATCCAAAGAATAAGATGATCTAAAATATGTGCTTGGATTTTCCGACGGGGTTAAAATTACTTTTATTTGGGTACGGTTTTCCGTCGACCCTCGTGAAATTTGGTTTGTGAACAAACCGGTTTCGGCCGTTTGTCATCTTCAGTGTTCTTTTCGTACTAGTTGCGTTCTATTGTCAGTTGTGTTTATATAGTTCGTGTCTCCCTTCGTGTTATTGCGTTCGTCACTTTCTGTCTTTTTTGCCTGCTTCTCTCCTTTTTCGTTTGTGTCTTTTTACCTTATTTGTCGCTCCCTTTTTCATTCGTCTTTTTTCCTAACTAAATCCTTTTACGATCATGCTTGTTGTCCGTTTTTGTTTATGTGTGAACCTATTGGGTTTTTTTTTTATTATTTTTTATTCCTATTGGGTTTTTTTTTATTATTTTTTATTCTCTATTTTTCTTTTTTTTATGTGACATAATAATCTGTAATTGTACGTTTATGATGTTTTTTATTGCTTTGGTCTTGTGCACCTGCGTAACGTTTTTGTGCTGGTGTAGTGTTTGTTTTCCTGTAAAAATGTTTAAACGGTTCAAATATTGTGTCCGAAGCAGTGTTTATTTGTTCATTTATTATTCGTCCGTCAAATGTTTTTTGTTTGTATATTTCCATGTTTTCCAATACATTGAGTCTCCTTCCTTTGTGCTGTGTATGAAGCAGTTTAACCGTTGTCTTTATATGTCCTGATGTACATTTGTTGTTAAATATATGGTTCGAAAAGTTTGACTCTGGAGTTGATTTTGGTTCTCGTAGTTTTTTGTTATAGTCTCTAATGTGTTCCCTAAATCTGGTCTTAATTTTTCGACCTGTTTGCCCGATGTAGCTATAATGGCATGTACAAGTTAATTTGTACACTCCTTGTTTGTCCAGTATATTTGCCTCGGTTGTTTTATTCCGTAGTATTCTACCTAGGTTGTTTCTTGTTCTAAATGCGGTATTTATGTTGTGTTTTCCAAAGAATTTCGCCAGTTTGTACGTTGATCTTCCCATATATGTTAATGTAGCCCATTTTTTCCTTTCATTCTCCTGTTGTTTGTTCGTTATAATTTGTTTCTTGATGTTATCTACGAGACGCTTTTTGTATCCGTTGTTTTCCGCTATGGTGTATATTGTTTCCATTTCCTTCATATACATTTGCCGTGTTAGTGGTGTTCTCTCGAGTCTTGTTATTAACTGCCTGATTGCTGCGTTTTTGTGTTGCTGGGGATGATTTGATGAGTTGTGTATTATTGTGTCCGTTGCTGTTGGTTTCCTGTATATTTCATATTCGATTCTGTTCGAGATTATGTTCCTCTGGATCGTTAGGTCCAGATAATTAATTCTCCCCTCCTCTTCCTTTTCCATTGTAAATTTTATGTCCTTGTGTCTTCCATTCAAGTAATCTAGAATTTGCTCCTCGTTATTTCCTTCTAGTATACATATGATGTCGTCGACATATCTTGCGTAGAATATTACTCGGAAGTTGGTTTTTAATTCCCTTCCGTATTCCTCTTCTAAGTCCTGCATAAATAATTCCATGAGGGTGGCAGATGTTGGATTTCCCATCCCTAGTCCTGTTATTTGTCTATATATATTATTGTTAAATTTAAAGTAATTCTGTTCTAGTGTCGCTTTTAGTGTGCCTGTAAGTTGTATTGCTAGCTACTTGTTTTCCGTTTTGTTCCCCACTGTCCTATGAAAAATGTCCAATGGATCCATCACCGGAATTGATGGATACAAGTCCCCTACGTCAAAAGAGACCAGTCCTGCCCTCCCTGTTATCCCCACATTCTCCAGTTTATCAATCAGTTCTGTAGTGTTGGCTATTGTATGCCTATATTCCAGGTCTAGGGTGTCTTTTAATATTTTTCCCATATATTCCGAAAGTCCGTAGCCTGGTGCCGATCTGTAATCAATCATGGGTCCCATTGGTGTGTTCGGCCTGTGTATCCCCGGTAGTGCTATCATAGATGGTGCGGATGGATTCACCATTGTCAATGTGTGCGATATGTCTGGTTTTATTATCCTTGTTGCCTTTTCTATAATCCCCTTAATTTATCGTTTGGTATTCTTCCGTAGGACCTTTACCAATTCCCCTGCACTCAGAGTCCCCCATCTCCTTCCGATGTAGTCAAGTTTACCGATGACCACCGTTGTGTCTCCCTTGTCTGCTTTTGTGACTAAGATGTTGTTCGCTTCCAGTTTACGTTTTAGTTTCCTAATTGTATTGTGCTCTCCGTTTAAGTGTTTTGTAGCCTTGGCCTCCTTCTCTATTATTTGTTTGCAGATGTGCCTGGCTTGCTCTTGTTCTCCGTTTGGGGTCATCGCTATTGCGACTTCTGTGTCCACAATGGTCGGTCCTATTTCCTTTTTCCTGTTGTTTTCTGTGATGTTGTGTTTTAATCCCTTTTCCAATAATTGAGCCTCTTGCCTGCTGATGGTGACCTCCGTTAGATTTAAAAATCCATGGTGGAAATTGTCGTCCTCGCGCGTTTTGTTGTTTGTTGAATGTGTTAGTGTCTCGAGTTCCCTGTTCAAAGTTGCGCATTTCCGTCCTATTGTCCCCGCGTTTTCCGCCCGTATTTGGCCTAATGTGTTCATGAGTACGTCGGTTGGAAGTCGTTCTGCTAGTTTAAGATGAATGTCTAGTAATTCCGAGTTCGTAATCTCCTTTTTGGCGTAAGGAGATTTGACGAGGGTCGACGGAAAACCGTACTCAAATAAAAATAATCTAAGATCTTTAAACTTCAAAAAACAAATATATTTTACATTGGTATTAAATTGTTTCCTTTTCCTCCGGCAGTAAATGAAATACTATTGCTATTTCCTGTCCTCTCTGGGTGGTTTGAAGTCAAAGGCGAGCGCTTTCGATGCGAAAGCATCATTTTCAAGCCGCGTTGTGGTTTGCAGTACAAATAATGTTATATTGATATATTTTTTTTTTATTTCTAATCTGTCTTTTTTAAGACCAAAGAGAAAAAAAGCTATATCATTTTTGATATGCATATTTCAAGACTTGGATATGTAGGAAAGAAATGAGCAAATTATAAAAAATCGTACGTACATATAATACATGTTATCGTTCATGTAATTGTTAAGACCCTAATATTTCGTAATCAAAAACACTCCTTCGATTACCAAAATTTATTCTTCCTTGATTGTAGCGTAACTACAACTATTATGTTGAGGTATGGATTTTATCTGTGCTTAGAAAGATCCTAAAAGAAGATTTGGCAATTTCGGGTTCATTTTAATATAATTACCTCAGCTCCTTGATCACTAAGGTTGGCAGATATTATAATATTGCCTGAATGTTTCGGAAATCTTTTTATAGATGAACCGCTGGCATAATTTATGTTGTGTTCCCCTAGTTTGATGTGACCTTCAAGAACAGTGTCGGTAAAAGATATTCCAAATCCTTGTAATAAATCATTGAGGGCAGGTATATTTGATCCCCCAGTATCTGGATACCACCACTCTCTGGTATTTTCATCAAAATATTTTATTTTATTCATAACTGATGTGTTATACCAGTCCCCAAATATAATTATACTAAGCCCATATTTAAACACATCTTCTTGAAGTTTGTAAATTTCCTCATCAAAAAATTCCTCTTCTGAATCAACAATTAATAAAGTCCCATAATGTGACGCATTAAAGCAAGTATAAGGCATTCCCAGTGTTTCTATATAATAGCCTAGATTTCGAAGATGCTGATATATATCACGGAAATTTGTGTGAATATGATCGCTCCTCCAATCCAAGGAATCTGATTTTACATGAAGATTATCTCGAGGTATATAACCGGGGGGATATTGTAAATTATGAAATTGATCCCATAAAATTCGTTTACGTTTAGGAGGTTGGGGTATAATTTTAACATTAATTGGAAAGTCAATTGATGAATTATAAAAAGTACCATTCGTTGGAAACGTGCACACTTCGATACTAATGTGACCTTTTGCTTCTCCTTCAAAATAACATCCTTTGTCGTTAATTACTGAAAATAAAGTGGAAACATTTTATATTACCGATAATTTGCCAAATATTTTTTTATATAAAAATATCAATTAAAGAAAATTAATGATGATGCAAATCAATTTACTTTAGCAGCATTTTCCACATATTTTTATTTTGAACGGGTGTCAGATAACTACTTACTTAAAATGCTTTCAAGAGACTAAAATTTTTATTACAAATTTTATTAGCCAAATATTTTGCATTTAAATTAGTAGAGTTGGTTCTTTTAAATAAACCTGTTGGTTAAAAGAAAGCAATAAAAATAAAATTACGATTAGTTTTTGTTTCTAAAAAATAAAATAATACGAAATGATTAAATGAATGAGTCAGATTGTTCAATTGTACTTTTCCCCTTCTGATTATACAATTTGTTCTTAATTAAAAAGAAACCATCACCTGAAAACGGAATGTAGTGAGTATACGTGATTCATCTTAATTTTAACTGTTTTTAAATTTTAATTATTATTATATTTATGTTTTATCAAGATTATGAGAGCTTAATTGCAGCAAAAAAGAAATAAATACGTCGTACTAGACAAAATTATCCTGCAGGTACATTAAATAAAGGGAACACAGAGCACAAACTAGAATCAAAGAAATAATATTGTTACGTTTTTATACGTTATAAATAATAACACCAGATTTTAGAGTTTTTAAGTTAATTACAAGTTTATTTACTTTAACTACACACAAAGAAGAAGAATAAATTTCAAAACAGACACAGACAATTTAGCGCAGAATTATAGGTACTTAATTCAAAAGACACATAATTTGTTATAATTATTACATATGAAAGAATTTGTTATTTAATATCCATTTCCTTGCTTTTTGTATGTTTAAATTTTTGAAATTTTAATTTTGTATGTATGTATGAAGAAAACTATTTTATATGTTTTTGTCAATTGTCTTCAAAAATTTTTTTCAAATTGTTAATAATTTTTGTTGTTATAAAAATTAATTTCCTGAAGGAGCTTTCCAAAGGAAAGCGAAATATTGAAAAAATATATTTTTAAATTTAATTAAAAAAGACCGTTTAAAAGATTAATATATATTTAACTAATATAAACTCATAGTTTATCTTAATATTAATTTTTTACTTGATTTTAAATGATATACAATATTGAATTTACCTCACAGCCTTTGTTGCATTTAGGTTATTTAAAATTAAATTGTTTTATACGAACTTATTAAAAATAACTATAAATAATTTATTCCCTATGTAATTTAAATAGTGGCTGTAGTTTATTGATATTTACGGGGAACTTTGCTTTCTTTCTTTTCAGAATACAAAAGAAAAAAAATTAACACTTTTATTAAACGTCTGTTAATTTAACACTATATTTGTAGTATTGTTTCAGTAGCTGAAATAATTGTTCCGCTTAGAGAGAAGAATAAACGCGATCAGCAATTGCCACCAGTCACTCTGCAGAAGGCCTTCATGCAGCGATGGACAAAAAGCTGGTAAGTTTTTTTATGTTTATAATTTTTTTTATTCTTTTTCGCGAACTCTATAATGATTAAGGCGCCCCATTAAAGAAAAAGTAAAAATAACATTTTCTAATAATAAATAACCTAATAATTTCAAGTTTTTTTTATTGTAAATAACTAAGTACGTTACTATTCGGTAGTTGTCTAATTCACAAGTTGGCTTCATAATTTTGATTATTATTCTTGTTTGTATCTCCTCCACATTTCATACCGAATAATTATTCCCACTTTAAAATTTATATTATCTAAAATATAATTTTTTTCTTTAATAAATAAACAAAAACAAAAAAGCTCGAATAAAAATAAAAAAAACTAAAATAGAATTTTTATATATAAGTTATATCATTATATCATAGATTTTTGTAATTTTTTGTAATATACTTTAAATAAAAACAGAAAAGAAAATGAATTAATAAACTTTCCTGTAAAGCTTTAAAAGGCTTTTGGTAAAGTCTGTATATAAAAGGGCTGGTTTCTCCAAAAATAATTGTAAAATCCATGAAAATATATGGTGAAGTGCGTTAAGAGGCTTATAGCTAAAACATCTAGGCTATTAATGTATGTCGTTAAGTAATAAAGGAAAAAAAGAAAAAAGAATTTTGAATGTGGAAATTTTATGTAAAAATAAATTAGGGCAATTACTACGTTAATATTTTTGGTTGTAACATTCGTCCGGGTCGAACGACGAAACATGATGTAAAGGGCAGGGGCCCATTACATACAAACTAGCTGATCTTCTAGAAAGTGTGAACTGTTTCGAGATAGGACCTTACAAAATGGTTCCGTTTCTTTTGTTTAATCCAAGGGTTGAAGCCTAACTATAGCAGTCGAATGGACTGAAACCATGGAAAAAACATTTTTTTTCTGCAATAACATCTAATAGAGGTTTGCTTTGGGTGTCTCTTAATTTTAAGATAGCTTTTGATAACTATTTCATTTTTTTTTATTTTTGGAATAGCCGTGATGAACTAAGTTGTATTGTATTTGTCTCTTTGGTTTAATACCAAGAATAGAATATAAGAATTTTTTTGTTATTTCTGTTTGTTTTGCGAATTAGTGTATTATTGTATATTCTAGGCACGAATTAATGTACTGGAAGTGTTATGTGGCTGTTTAGTGCTTATTGCAAACTTAGTTATGTGACGACCAAAAGTCGGCAGGCTTGTTTTTGGATCACACAGCAATTAAATCACAAGCAATTGAACTACTATATATTTTTCACATTTATTATTTTTTTTATTATTAAATGAATTTTATTACATAATTGTCATATTTTATAATTGCATACTTGAAATTATAACCGTTAAGAAGCGCCACCTATTAACATAAAGATACATCTGTAGGAAAAACATACCATTAAACACAACCCTAAACATTCGCAAACAGCTGTTGTTTAGTGGTATGGGCGTGTATGTGTGCCTGGAAGAGACGTATAAAAGCGATATAATTTAGTTTTTGAGATGAGTTAGCCACGTAAAAGCGACCGGGCAAGACTGCTTTCAAGTGAGTTAGAATTTTATTCAACTCAATTAAAATAGTCTTGCAAATAGGTTTAACTCCTTTTATTTGGGTACGGTTTTCCGTCGACCCTCGTCAAATTTGGTTTGTGAACAAACCGGTTTCGGCTGTTTGCCATCTTCAGTGTTCTTTTCGTACTCGGTTAATCGAAGCCAGAATTTTATTCGACTTTGAATTAATTAAGTATTGCTAAGGTTTACGGCCAAGCAAGTTCTGTCGCTGCTTCACCTGACCAGAATTTTATTCGCCGGAGGAGGCCAGAGCAAGGCCACGCTTTGTTCAGCAAGACCAGAATTTGATTCGCCCTAGCTGAACAAGATCGTCAAAAGGCTAACACCAATTTCGACGTGGATAGGTTGTCTCAGAATCTTTTTCGTGACAACCGCAACAAGTCAAAAAAATTGGTGGACAGGCAAACTGTTCTGCTCATACTGGACCAGAAACTTATTCGCTCCATTGTGAGAAGTAGTAGACTAGCCGGCGGAGAGAACTCTTGAGCGCCACGAAGCGGTGGATCGTCATTGACGTGCTCAGTGGTGCTGTAGTATAATTTTAACTTAGTTTAAGAGTGGATTATAATAAAAAAAAAGTTATTAGTAAAACAAAAGTGTCTCTTGTGTTATTAGTGAAGCAAAAATTTTTTTTTGTAACGAACCCCGGACGCCGCGAGCTCTTTCCAAGCATAACGCAAGAACGTGTCGTTACAGTTATTATAGTACCAATTGCCCACTTTTCTATACTAAATTAGTACTACAGTTTTTTTAGGTTATTTGTCATAGTCGCAAATTCAATTTCCTAATTGGACTTATAACAACAGAAAAAAAATAACAAAAAAAAAGTTTAAAAGTTTTACAAGAAAATTTATATTATTAATATATTATAAAAAAAAGATAACATGCCCATAGACATAGTAATGAAAATTTGACATTATTAATACAAGTCGGTAATAATAAAGGTCACTGCTCTATCTGTAATAAAGATTACGAAATGACAACGTTGTTTAACTTACTCTGCTAGTATACATAGCATAGTAGAAGAACTTAAGGAAACTCAAGCGTGCCCAACCAAACTTAACTCTCATAATATCTTACCAGAGAAGGAAGCATAAGCTAATCACGCTTCAGCAAATAGTATTGCAGGTAATAGAGGGGCTATACCTAAAGTTTTATTTAAAACCTCTACTAGACGTAATATTCTTGACAATGAAAGTTCTTGAACTCCAGCTTTCATTACAACCAATGAGAAACAGTCTATGGACCAATTGCTTAATATTTCACAAAGCTTTTACAATAATTTACCAGGAAATATCGATTTAAATAACATTAGTGACACTTCACTGCAGTTTTAAATTACCGAGGCAGCGAAAACTCAATTGGACTCACCGTTAATTATAATAATAATAATAGGCAAAGTTTTGAAAATCCTAATGAAAATGTTAGAGATCCGATAAATAGTAACAATTTTTTCCGAATTAAGGGAGAAATTCCAGACAAAGTTTAGGCAATAGAAATAATAATAACAACCCCAACAGAAATTTGGCGGACAAGCAGGGTATTGTAAATCCTGTTGTAGTTAATAGGACTTCAGCTTTCCTGTTTGACAAGGTTGCCGCTATTACTTCTATATTTTATTTACGGAGTTCAAACTCTGACTATTCAAAGACTGGGTGGGGTCTTTGATTATTTATGTAGGTACATTCATCTTTTATTTTGCGGATAAGCTATCGATTGGTACTGGCGTCTTCATAGACACATGGCAAGGTAAAATTGGGAAAATTTATGCAGTCAGCTAAGGAACCATTTTAGGGATAGAAGAACAGATTTTGATTTAATTGAGAACATACCTAAGAGGAAGCAAAGGTTTGGAGAAACATTCGACCGCTTTTAGGCGAATGAATTATTGGAAATATTGGAAATATTAAGGAAGAATTTACAACGGGACGTTCGCAAGGAAGTTAAGAGAGTTTGTTATAAAACATGAAATATTAGAGGAAGAATTAAACAAAAGCAAAAGTAGTCGACTTTGTTGGTGTGTCCTTTTTGGGTACCAACTTGTTGAAGTGTGATTTATGCCTTTCTATATAGCAACCCTGGAGGGTCCCGTAGGATTCGCAGGGTTAGAAATAAAAGGCAAGGTTATTTAGTTATAATTACTAACAAACCTGGAGGGTCCCGTAGGATTCGCAGGCCGCTACTTTATTTACCTATAACCTAACTTCTACCTAGTGTCTCACAGTTCCTATTGAGCTGTGGGTTCGAACTACTATGGTCAGTTATACTTCACAAATCATGCTTAATCTAAAACTTATTTACTATTTATACTATTCAATAAACCAAAATAAACTTGAAAACAACAATAATAATATAAGTAGTACATTGTACTTAAATAAACTTGCTGACCAATAATAGTAATTAATATAATAAAGAAAACAATAATAATGTAATTAGTATAATAAACTTAAATAAACTTGATGACAAATAATAATAAAATAATTAATCAATAATGCGAGGATGACTCGCAACATCCCTCCCCCTTTCAAAAGTTGATACTTAAAACATTTATCAAGAATTTTTCTATTGTTTATAAATTTTTACTTAATTTTTCACATTTTGTTTAATTTCTTTGATTTTATATTTAAATTTTTAATGATATATATATAAAATATTTGAGCGCTTTTCATTTTTAATAATTAAATTTTTATCTATTATTCAATTGTTTACTTATTCACTATTAGTTATTAAATTTTTAGTTTTCAATTTTCAATAAAAATTTTTAATTATTTAATTTCTCAAACATTCATTCTTTAAATAATTAAAAAAAGAAGCATATTTGTTAATTATTTCAATTTACATTTAACATTACAATTTTAAAACGTTTTTAATTAAAATTTTACAAGATTTGTTTTTTGTTGTTTTTTTCTTTTATTTCATTAATTATAAGTGTCTTATATATGTGTGTTAATTACTTGTTGCGAATTGTGCCGGAAGCGTTGTGAGTCAATTGTTCAGTATTTTACCTATGTATTTGTACATAGTTATATAAATTTAGGTGTATTTATAGTTATCTACTTTTTTTATTTCTCCTTAACGTTGTCGTTGAGCCTCGATCCATCTCTATAGGTCTTAACCAAATTCCGGTGTAGGGTTTTTTCTCTTCCCTTTATCGTGATTTTTACGTTCACCGGCGTTGGTAAGCCTGTTACTTCGTAGGGCCCTAACCACAGTGGGGATAATTTATTTTTCCTTAGTTGGTTCTTTACAAGAACTTTATCTCCAATTTCCATGGTGCTGGCTGCAGTATGTTTGTCATACCGTTTCTTGGCGGTGATTTTAGCATTCATCTGCGCCCGGCGAGCTAATTCATAGGCCTTTTGAACTTGATACCTCAGTACTTTGGAATAGTCGTAGTGGTTGTAGAGGGGGGTACTTCTCTTAAGGTTTGCCGGTAGTGGGATGTCAAACCCGTAGAGTACCCTAAACGGGATCTGCTGCGTAGATGCATGCTCCGTGTTGTTATGCACATGCAAGGCTGGGGCCAACCATTGATCCCAGTTAGACCCGTCCTCTTTCGCAAAACTTCTCAGATACTCCGCTAAGGGTCGATGGCTTTCTTCAAATGACCCATTAGCCTGAGGATGGTAGGGAGTGATATGCTGCTTTTTTACTCGTAAAAGTTTGCACACACTCCCAAACAATTTTGATGTAAAATTTGTTCCATTATCAGTCACTAGTTTTGTTGGTATTTGCTGATGATCTCATTATAAAAGACCCTTGCCACTGTTTCTGCCTCTGCGTCTGGCATGGGTGCACAAATAAAAAACTTTGATAAGTCATCCTGGAACGTCAGGATATATTTGTTCCCCATGGAGGTGGTCGGTAGGGGTCCAACCATATCCATATAGACTTTTTCAAATGGTCTCCTAGCAATATCGGTCAGCACCATTGGTTCCCTGTTTAGAGGCCCGCTTTTATTCTTCTGACATTTAGGACATTTTCTGATGTAGTTTTTTATTTCTTTCTGCATGCCTTGCCACTTATACTGTTTTCTTATTCGGGCATAAGTTTTCCTCGCTCCCTGATGCCCGCCCAATGGAGCGTCATGGAAACTTCGCAGGACCTCTCGAATGTCTTTTTTATTGGTTATAGTAACGGCTGTGTCCACCATATCTTCCGCGTGTTTTTCCTCCGGGTGATTCGCCATGTCTATTTCCATCGCTTTGTTTTTCTGTTCTTCCGAAAATTTTCGTTGCGCCCTCGTGACGACTTGTATTTTTTCGTCCTCTAGCGGCAACCGGCTCAACGCGTCTGCGTTTAAATTTGTTTTTCCCGGTTTATATACAATGTCGAAATTATATTCCGATAGCTTATGTCGAAACCGCGCCAGTCTGGAGGTTTGGTCCTTGAGGTTGGATATGCCTTTGAGCGGTTGATGGTCGGTGAAGACCGTAAAATGCCGTCCCAATAGATATGGGCGGACCGTGTGGGTAGCCCATGCTACCCCCAACACTTCTTTCTCAATGGTTGAATACCTTTTCTCGGTGTCGCTTAGGGTTCGGCTAATGAACGCAATGGGATGATCCTTACCATTCCTCTCCTGTGACAATACCGCTCCTAGTGCCTCGTTGCTGGCATCCGTAGTTACCCGAAATGGTTGTGAAAAATCTGGATAAACGAGAATTGAGGGGCTAGAAATTTTCTCCTTTAACGTGTCTAGGGCTTTCTGACACTCCGGTGTCCAAATAAACTTGCTGTTCTTTTTCAAGAGACTGGTTATGGGTGCGGCCAGCGTCGCCATATCTTTGACGAACTTCCGGTAATAGTTAATTAGTCCTAGTAGAGCCTGGACCTGTTTTATACTCCTAGGGGCCTTCAGATTTCTAACGCTCTCTACTTTTGCAGGGTCTGGGAGCGCTCCTTTCTCTGAGCACTTGTGCCCCAGATAAACAATCTCTCTTCTCAAGAACTGGCACTTCTTAGTGTTCAACTTTAGCCCGTTTTCACGTAGGCGGGATAAAACATTAACGATTTTTTTTTCATGGTCCGCCACAGTTCTTCCATAAATGACTATGTCATCGAGATAGACAAAACAGTCCAAACCCTGAAGACCCGTTAATATTGAGTTCCTCTGGAAAGTTGCTGGAGCTCCCGTCAGCCCGAACGGCATTCTGTTAAATTCGAAATGACCCTTGTCAGTGCTAAAGGCCGTTTTTTCTTAATCCTTCTCATCCAGTAGCACCTGATGATATCCACTAGCCAAATCCAATGTAGTAAAATATCTGCTGTTCCCCAGTTGATCCAGAATTTCGTCAATCCTTGGAATAGGGAAAACTTGCTTGATTGTAGCTTCGATCAGTTTTCGGAAATCCACTACCATTCTAAACTTCCTCTGGCCGTCTTGTGATTTTTTGGGTACTAATAGTAGTGGTGAATTCCACGGCGATATGCTGGGGCTAACAACGCCCTCTTTTAATAATTCCGATACTTGCTTGTTAATTTCGTCCCTATGTGCATGTGGCAATCTGTACTGTTTTTGATTAATAGGTGGCTGGTCATACTTTGTTGGTATTTTATGTTTTATTAGTTTTGTATAAGGTAGCTTGTCAGTCAGTAGCATGAATACATCCTGGTATTGTTCGCACATTCTGCTCAATGAGGCCCGTTCTTCTTCATTCCAATTTTTTTCTCTCATTATTATTTCCTTTAGTTCCCTTATTCGTTCTTCTTTATTTGAAGCAGGATTTTCCTCTATTTCCGTATTCTTAATTTCTTTATAGCCATCTAGCCTTGAAAATTGTATCTTGAGGTCTGTTTCCATCGATACATCCTCTTCGGTTACGTTTAATATAGGTACCACCGCACTTCCGTTATGAGTGTCCACTATAGTATTTCCAATATAAACACCTGGGTACAGCTGTTGTTTGTGTACCACTACTGTGTTTCCCTCGTTTTTAAAAATATTGGCGTCAACGTGATTGCTCTCTTTTTTATCAAGTAATTCTTGCGGTTTGTTGCCTCTGCGCTCGCTCCTTCAGCGTGTTTTGGGAACGTTTTTACTACTTGCCTGTTTTTTAGAATTTTCAGGGTCTGTGTATTGGAGTTTATTATGCTTTTGCCCCAAATATTGTTTCTTCCCAGAATTCCGTCCGCGGGTAGGCTGCTACCTTGGTCTACCACATGAAATGTCCATGGTAAAAAATTTTCTCCCATATTTACTGTTACTGTGCCCAATGTTGCTGCACAGCCTCCAAAAGCGCCTGATAATTTTCCTCTTTCACTCGTACTTTTGATCGAAGATGAATTTATTGCTTCTTCCTTCAATATACTGGAATCTGCCCCAGTATCCACGAGCAGGATTAGCTTTCCTGTGTTAGCCTCGTGGCAATTAAGCGTGATGAACACTGCGTCCAGCCTATCTGATGATCGATTATCCCCGCTACTGGTGTTGACTTTTAGTGGTATGGTTCCCAGAACTACCCCAAAATGCGTATTGTCTTTCATATGAGACTTATTACTAGGATTCTGATAGGGGGTTTCCTCGCAACTTTTTTGTGACCATTTTTTCCCAAGTCCTTGTGACTTGAACCCTGGATCATCCATGTTTACCGATACATTTTGCCTATGAAATGCTCGGTAGGGTTCACAAGAATTTTTTTTCTGTGCTTTTCCTTTTTCAAGAGCACTCACGACTTGTTCTACTTCTAGTATAGAGTCTGCTCCAGTCTCTGCGAACGCGTTTGGTTTTCCCTCCTTGGCTCTTTTAAAAAGCGTTCTAGTGAAAATTGTATCTACGTTGCCTGGGGACTTCTTGACTCTATTGTCAATGTCACTGCACATTATATCTTGTTGCTCTTTATTAACCTTTAATTTTTGATTATCCTCTGCGCCTTTTGATTCCTGATTCTTATATAAATTTTCCTGCTTTTTTGTATGCACCACCGCTTTGTGTACTATTTCTGTTGCTTCTTCAGCTTCTGACTCTTCTTCTGAGTCTTTTTCATTTACCATATTGATTTTATTCCGCTCAGTATTTAATTGTTCTTTCTTTTTCCTTATGTATGTGGCCTCTGTTTCTTTATTATTAAACTCCTTTGTGTTTCCCTTTCCCAGTTGTTTACTATATTCCGTGCTTTTAAATTGTTTGTGCCAAGTTAGTCCTTCTCCCATTTGTGGTTCCCCAGTTATTGGCCGTAACTGGGCCGTATTTCGTTTCCCTGATTATTTCCTTGCATTCTGCTGCTGTTGCTATTTCCTTGATACCTCCCCGTATTCTGGATATTATTCTTTGTATGCCCGTTGATGCAGTTTTTTGTTTTCCTTGGAGGGGTCTGATTATTCTGGCAGTCTCGTGCAAAATGTCCTAGCTGGTTACACTTAAAGCAGAGTGGTGGTGTGACGTTTCTGGTGGTTGTCCCATTATTTCCGTTACGTCTACCCTCTGTGTTGTTGCTATTTCCGTAACTTCTATCTGGTGTCCTCAGATTGTTTACCAGTGGTCTGATATTCCATTGGCTTTGAGTGGCTCTAATTCTTTGTTGTTGACAGAATGAATTCTCCATATGCCCTCTTATCCTGCATATTCCACAGTACACTGAACTTAGTCGTTTCCGACAGTTGTCGAAGTTATGTCCCCTGTTTTTACAATACCCACAAGTTTCTTGCTTGCTTGGGCTATTTTTGCATAGTGGGCCGACCTCATGCCCATATATCCCGCATTGAAAGCAGTATGGGGTGTTCAATCTTTTCTTACAACTATTCCATTCGTGGCCCTGTATGTTACAGAAACCACATGGAACGTCCATTGTTATTGTATTGAGATTGTATAGAGGTTCCCCAAATAAATCTTCCGCATTTTCAACAACCTCTAGTAGGGATTCCACTTCTTCCGTTTCTCTGTCAATAAATCTTCACCCTTATTCTGTTTATCGTCGTCGTCATCGTCATCAATTTAATATCAATTTCAAATTTTATCGACATCGTCATCAATTCAAAACGAAACTGGTATGCCCTAAGAGCAGTGTAACGATGTCGATGGTTTATCGTTTTTTAAAGCACATCTCTAACAATTTAGACAGCTGGTTTGTTTTTTTTTCAATTTTTGTAAAGTTTTTTTTTGAAGGAAATCGAATTATTGACAAAAATATAAAAAATTAAAAGGACCATATAACTTTAAATAACTAAAATGTTTTTTGTTCCTGATTGCAATCCTGATCCGAGTGATGTGGAAAAGAAAAACGAATTGGTGTTGCAAAGAAGATTAATAAGGCAGAAATCAAATATATTTTAATTACCCGATGAAAAGTAAGTAATAAATTAAGTGTTTTTTCTATCTGCTATGAGTTAATTTCTTTGAAAGGTTCGAAAGCTTTTTTCGTCTAAATAAGGATGCATTCAACTATGTGCTGGAGACTATACCACCACATTTAAAATCTCGGGTCAGGCCGACACACATTTCGAATACTATAAAATTGGCTGCAACGTTAAGGTTTTTAGCGCAAGGATCCTACCAGCTTAGTGTCGCTAATGATTTTAACCTAGGATTATCTCAGCCAGTGGTATCTAAGATAATTTCTGAGATTGTGGATGTCATAGAAAGGAAAATTTGTCCACTATGGATAAAATTTGCTATGACAGACGAAGAAAAAGCTGAAGCAAAACTGCATTTTTTAATGACACCATATCGGTCCACAGCTTCAGGCAGTGCCGAAGCTACTTTTAATACAAAACATGCGAAAGCAAGGAATATAGTGGAACGAACTATTGGAGTTCTTAAAAACCGTTTTCGGTGCCTTCTTGGCGCTCGTCAGCTGCATTATACCCCGGAAAAGGCCGTAAAAATTGTAAATGTTTGTGCTGCACTTAACAACATAAGTATTCAATATGGTTTAGATATTGCGGATGAATTAGATAGTGTATAAATTTATGAAGAAGTGTATGACGACACTGAAATTATACAACGTTCTGAGGCAGCTCATATAAGAGATGAAATAAAAACAAGAGTTTTTTAATTTCAATTCAGTCTTTTAATTCATTTTAGTAGTTCACTTTCATTTTGAGGAACCAATTTGTTGCTTTCCACAACTTCTATTACCACATCCTCATATTCAATACATTCCACTCCCTGAAATTGAAGCAAGTTAGCCACGGCTTCTTCCAGCGGGCTAAGAATCATTTGTTTATAAATTCCTCCCCCAGTAGACGTACACTTTGCCTTATTTGCCACTAATTTTTTTTCACTTTGAATTTTAAATCCCGCCAAACCTATAAAAATAATTTTATTATACAATAATCTTTTTAAAACTATTTACTTTACCTTTTGCCAACCATCACCTGATCTTTTCGGTGGACCAAGGGCATTTAATATCGTTGCTATTCTTTCCCACTGCTCTTTGAAGTCACTGGGAAGACTGCATTTTTGGAAACCCTTGGCAAGTGGTGGATTCTTTTCCATCTCCTTCACTAACTTATTAAATTGAATACTGTTTGAAATTTTTTTTTTTCTTTTTCCATTTTTTTTAATTTAAAAGTGCTATTGTAAAAAAATCAAAAACACTAAAACTGTTTCGACACAAACCAGACCGACGATAAAATCAGAGTCAATTTAAATCGATGCCATCGCTAACGTTGCGTACGGCATACCAAAAATACATCGACGCTTGTCGATAACACTTGATATTGATAATGGGCATACCAATTAACAACAATTGATACAAAACGTTATCGTTTCATATTGATGACGCTAAATGGAATAAGGGTGCTTGATTTGAGGGCTTGGTCTCTTAGCCCTCTAATGAACGATCTCACGGCTACTCGTTTGAAATCCTTCACTATAGTATTTCTGCTGTTTACCTCCGGCCACTCACTTTCAGCTGCGTTTATCGCTTCGTTCAATAAGATTTGCAGGCGGTTGCCGAACTTGCTTGCGGATTCTTTTACACTTTGTCTACAGTTTAGTATCTGCTCTCTGATCTGGTCTAAATTTTTCTTCCTCAAATAGAGCTTCTTTATATGGTTACATAAGGCATCTACTGACCCGAAGTTGAGCTCTGCTATTCTGGAGTATGCCGATCCCAACAGACGTAATTTCAAACATTCTATGACCTTTTGCACTAGGTCAGCGTTTGGCTGCACCAGTAGTTCGCTTTCCACCATCCTACATCCTTGTATGAATCTACAAACTTCAGAGGATAAATCCGGTCCTTCGGTGCCAAAGAATGTGGGCACCGTGTTATTTACAATCTTCGTAATTTCTGATAAAGCCGGCATTCTGGCTTCTATGTTTTCTACTTGTCTGGGCGTTGGTGATCTTCTTTCCAAAATTTCCTGTGCCACAGGTATCAGGCTATTAAATTCTGCTATTAAATTGTCGTTGAGACCTTCCAGCTCGCTGAATTTTTCTTCAACGCGTTCCAAATCGCCTAACTTTTTAGCCTTCGTTTCCGCCGTGTAGCCTCTGCTTCCTGCTTTTCTAGCGTTAGTAATCACGGTTTTGACTTCTTTTAACAATTCCAATGCCTGAGCCTCGTCTTCCGATAGTTCTATGTTTTGTTGATGACTACCTGATACTGTTATGGCGGGTACTCCAGCGCCTTTTATCTCTTCACTTAATGAAGGAGTTGGTGATCTTGACTTGTGAATGATGCTTAGTTCACGTCTGGCGTTCTCCAGTGCCGTCTGTAGCCTATCTATAGTGTCGTCTTTTGTCTCAATCAACTGCTTTTGCTTTAATTGCTTCCTGAAGTCCTTCTCACTCAGTCCTTTGCCCTTCAACTCCTTGACTAGTTCTTCATTCTCTTTCACTACTTCTTCTAGCAAGTCGTCCGTGTAATTTATTTGCTGCCTCAATTTCTTGCTATTAGCTTCTAATAGAATTTTACTTTCCTCTAACTCTTTGATTGTTCTTTTGAATTCCTCGGACTGATCTTTATTTAATTCGCATACCAGTTGAAGAACATAGCCTACTTCTTCTAACTTTGCTAGCTTCTGATATCTAATGATATCCTTATGGTAGCTTATAAATGTTTTGTCTGAATTCAAATGTCTAAGTTCTGTCCAGGCGAGCACTTGTAAACTGTCTTCTGAGTAACTAAATGTACTAAGTTTTTCTATAAGTTCGTCCGTTTTAGCCTGAGGATTCTCCATCAAAATAAAAATTATATTCTCTTACCATAAGTTTCAGGGACATCGCTGCGTCCTTCTTCTTCAATTATTTAAATAAACTTTAAAAAAAAACAGTTTTTCCCTGTTAATGTTACTTTGAAAACTATGAAAACTGACGCTTGCATAAGCATTACATTCATACATACATATGTATGTATGAATGTAATGCTTTAGTTCTTGTTTATATATTAGTCTATCATGTAAGAGAATACTCCGCAAAAAACTGAAGGTGGGCCAAAATTTTGACTTAATCTCGCGGTATTCAAGAAAGTCCCGTCTTGACGTTATTCCACTAATCGACAGTTCCAGCAAGTCAAAGGTGGCTAGAATTTAGGCGTTATTGACTTGCTCCTACTTTGTCGAAAGAAAAATAAAGTCAGACGTTAGAACTGTTATCTCAAACGCGTAAATTCAATTTTATACGCGGTATTCCCTAAGAAAGTCCCGTCCTGACGGTATTCCACCAATCGACAGTTCCAGCAAGTCAAAGGTGGCTAGAATTTAGGCGTTATTGACTCGCTCCTACTTTGTCGAAAGAAAAATACAGTCAGGCATTAGAACTATTATCCTATACTAAATTTAATTTTATACGCGCTAACCGGTTGCGCCAAAAATGTTGGAGTATTTCTTAGATAACAAACCAATATACAAACATCCTACCGGCTGCGCCAAAAATGTTGATGTGTGATTCTTGCCTTTCTATGTACTAATCCTGGAGGGTCCCGTAGGATTCGCAGGGTTAGAAATAAAAGGCAAGGTTATTTAGTTATAATTACTAACAAACCTGGAGGGTCCCGTAGGATTCGCAGGCCGCTACTTTATTTACCTATAACCTAACTTCTACCTAGTGTCTCACAGTTCCTATTGAGCTGTGAGTTGAACTACTATGGTCAGTTATACTTCACAAATCATGCTTAATCTAAAACTTATTTACTATTTATACTATTCAATAAACCAAAATAAACTTGAAAACAACAATAATAATATAAGTAGTACATTGTACTTAAATAAACTTGCTGACCAATAATAAATAATATAAACAATAATAATATAAGTAGTACAATAAACTTAAATAAACTTGCTGACCAATAATAAATAATATAAACAATAATAATATAAGTAGTACAATAAACTTAAATAAACTTGCTGACCAATAATAATAATTAATATAATAAAGAAAACAATAATAATGTAATTAGTATAATAAACTTAATAAACTTGATGACAAATAATAATAAAATAATTAATCAATTATGCGAGGGTGACTCGCAACAACTTTTTGTTCCTCTCAAAGTAGTGTCTGTGTTAGATTCAAATAGTGTAGTTGAGAATGTCGTAGCTCTGAAAGAGATAAAAGACGTAATATGCTGGCTTGTCCCTTGTCAAAACAATGAAGCCATAACCTGGCTTCAACCTTGAAAAGGCTGTTACACTGAGCTTAAGTCCCGCTGTTTCTATGCTGTATAATGTAACCGCAACAGATCCTAAAACACAAATTTTTAGTGCACATTAGACCAGCAAAAGATTTTACTGAGCATTCGGTAAAGTACGTGGTAATTCCATTAGCTTAATCCATTAATCACTTTGTTTAAAACCGATAGTTTATTTTAATGTTAATTTTTTTTACTTCATTTTAAATGACAAACAAGCTTGAATACAACACACAGCAATTTGTTGCATTTAAGTTATTTAAAATTAAATTGTTTTATACGAACTTATTAAAAATAACCATAAATATTCATTCCCAGTGTAATTTAAATAGTGGCTGTAGTTTGTTGATATTTGCAGGAAAAAAATAAACCCTTTTATTAAACATTTGTTAATTTAACACTACATTCATAGTATTGCACAGAACAATCGTTATAAAAAAAGAAAAAAAAACGCTCCCTTAGCTGAAATAATTGTCCAGCTTAGAGAGCAGAAGCAGAAAAAACGCGATTGGTACCGGTAAATCTGCAGACGGCCTTCATGCAGCGATAGACAAAAAGCTGGTAAGTTTTTTTAAGTTTATCATTTTTTTATATCCTTTCTCGCCGGCTTTATAATGATTAAGGTGTCCCATTAAAGTAAAAGTAAAAATAACAAAAATTTTTGACATTAAAAATAATTGTAAAGCGCTAAGTAAGTTACTATATGATGTCACTATTTGATAGTAGTTCATACCGAATAAACATTCCCACTTAAAACCAATGATTATCTAAAATAGAATTTTTATATATAAGTTATATCATACTTTTTTGTAATAATTTGTAATATCTTTAACAAAAACAGAAAAAAGAATTAATTACTAAATTTTCATGTAAAGGTTTTAAAGGCCTTTATTAAAGTCGTTGTAACGGGCGTGGCTTCTCCAAAAATAATTGTAAAAGCCATAGGAAAACATGGTGACCTGGGTTAAGAGGCTTATAGCCAAAACGTCTAGGCTATTAATGTATGTCGTTAGGTAATAAAGGCAAAAAAAAGAAGAAAGAATTTTAAATGTGGAAATCTTATGTAAAAATAAATTAGGCCAACATCCTACGTTGTTTTTTTTGTGTGTAACATTCGCCCAAGTCGAATGCCGAAACAAGATCCCTGCCCTTTGAAAATGATAATTCATAAGTAAATCGTTATTCTCACGTTTCAATAAATTAAACATAATAAAAACTATAAATAGCGGTGTTCACAAGCAATAGAATTGGAATTAACTACAACTTACATCTTTTATTGCCTTTTAACAGGAAAACAAATTTGTTTTACTTACATTCATATAAATAATAGTTATAGTTTTTTGACCTTTTTAATATTTTTTAGTAGTTAATTATAAAGCACTAGGTCACTATTTCATAAAAATTTTTTTAAAAAATGTTTAAAAACTTTTATTTTTTATTATTTCGATATTTCCCCACACCGTTGGTTGGCATCATCAGGAAAAACAAAAATAATGAACAAACAAATTGAAAAAATTTTTTGATTTTGATTTTTAAAAACTTTTATTATTTATTTTTTATTATTTCGATATTTCGCCACATCGTTGGTTGGCATCATCAGGAAAACAAAAATAATGAACAAACAAATTAAAAATATTTTTTTAGGTTTTTGTTTTTCCTGATGATGCCAACGGTGTGGCGAAATATCGAAATAATAAAAAATAAAAGTTTTTAAAAATTGCTTAAAAAAATTTTTATTAAATAGTGACCTAGTGGTTTATAATTAACTACTAAAAATCACATTCATATATTAATCCTTATAGAGTTACTATAAAAAGTTACGGTCTGCAATTCTATACAATGATATATACATGATATATCAAATGGTAGTAAAACTACTGTATATGAAACTCTCAGCCATTTCATATTATTTAAGTAGTGATCGCCTTTCAAACTGTAATTTATATAAGATAGGATTTAAAGGAATCATTTAGAAAAGACTTATGTTATAAGCTGTAGAACATCCGATATAGACAGTTATAGTTTTGCTTATGGGAAATGAGAGAACAAGAGCAATAAAGTTAGCCTCTCACCCTGCTTTCAATTAACTGAATAAGTATTTACTTGATTTGAAGTATGCGAACGGGCTGAGGCTGAGGATTTATATTTTGGCCACTGATTTCTTTCCTGTGCGGTTATTTAATGTCGGAAAAGCCATTTGCAAGATGTCTTGTTTGCTAGCCGTAAATAAGACCTTGATTTATAGCCACCATATACTAACCCTTTAACAACAGATTACATTACGTGATATGCACGAAGGAAAAATTATGGGCCCTGTTTTTGTATGCTCATAAACAAGCAATAAAACTATCGATAACATAAATTTATGCTTCTTTATCATTAGTAGAGAAATAAAGCAAAAAACAAGATGAAAACAGTCTCTTTACCAAAATACAATGTGATCGAGCATATACATGGTTTATACTCTTGCAAGAAGCTTGTGTTAACTTTCCAATAAAGGCTTGTCTTTGAATTAAAAGTTAAATAAAAGATAGATTATCAAATATTGTAAGGTAACCATATAATTGTAATAACCTAGAAGTGTATATTTACCCGATAAACTCTCGTATTATTTTCCTGCATTATGGCCTAGAGAGGAAAGCGGAGGGACAATTGCATAATTTAAAAACGCGATCTTTATATTCAAGAGGTACGAGTGAGAGCCGTGTCTGATATTAGTACTAAATATGATATTAGAGTAAGTCGCGCGTCAAATGTTTCAACTGCGGTAAGGTGGAACATTTCCAGCGCAACTTCAGATCCGCTAAGAAAAGGTTAAGGCATGCTTCGCCACCAAGGGATAATAAACGGCCAAACAATGCCAAATCGTATCTACCTAGCACTGAGGAAGAAGAGCTAGCTCCTACAATCTGTATTTCCATCATACGACAGGAAAGCAGCAGCCTTACCGCTTGTGTACTGAAAGAAAGAAGGGGACACTCACCATGTCTTCCAATACTTGCTCAATCATCGTTTTTATTTCGCTCCCAGTCCATAATAAGGCCAGATTTATTATAAGTGGTCCTGGAACCGTTAAGTAATGTACGACTACGCACCGCTTCGTAGATCACGATGAAGTCATTATAATGAAGTCGTTATTAGTGCAGACTTCATGATAGCTCACAGTATTAATCTACATTTGGGCATACAAAAGATGATCTGGCCCAATGTCGACATACCAATGGATGTTAGATGTGAGGGCAGGACCGCAACAAAGAAGGCGGTTGCCGTTGAATGCCAAAATTTACCAACTCAGTCGGAAACTAGTATTGTGTACAGGAAACAGGATAATGCTAATGCCCTTTCAAGGCATCCATGCAACGTAAAGTACGAGCACCACACAAAATTGGAGAAAACGTACGATTAAAAAAAAATTAGCTCGGGCGAAGACTGGAGAAAGGCTCAGAATAAGGACCCTGTTTTGGCAAAAATTATATTGACTCAGCGGGAGAGCAAACGAATGAACCTTAAAGAAATGTCGGCAATATTTTTTTGTAGTGTTTTGTCTCTCATCACGTTCGGTCGTTGTTTTAATTGATGTTTTAATAATTTTTTGTTTTTAAATTTTTGTTTATGGTGTTTTTTAAATAAGAAAAACAGAAACAATAAATAAAATAAAAATCAAAAAATCCGTTTTAATACGTCTAATAAATAACAAATCATAATAATTAATAGAAGCAAAAAAAGCAAAAAGTGATACAATTACAAAGTGAACAAATACAACAAACATAACAAAGAAAAGGAAAAAAAAAACAAAATAAAATCAAAGAACGAAAACGGCAACAAACGCTTAACGACAGAGTGTAAAAAAAGGGAAAAGTGAAAAAAATAATAGATAAAAAATAAAGAAGAAATTAAAACAACAGTGATGGCACAAGGGGCCACTTCGAAGGCAAAGCAAACCAGATCGGAGCTTTTATGGCTCCTATGATGACATTTGTGCATTTTTCCTTCCCTCTTTTTACCTGGGTTTACTAATGCTTTACTGTTGCCATTATATTTACTTTTTCTGGACTATTTGTGATGAAGGCCTAGCACTGATCACTAAGTAGTCTAGGTCAATGCATTCGTCGCAGTATAGTAGAAGAGTCAGAATTGAATTTCTTACATTGTCATGGCGGGAAAATTCAGAATTGATTTCTGCAACATACGCGGGCTGAGAGCGTATTTTTTCTCCGTATGTGCTCAAATTTGTCTTCATCGGCCGGATATTTTAACCTTTTGTGAGACTCAGGTGTCTGAGGACGCTGATCCACAGAGTTTTCAGTTACCTGGGTATCACCTACTGTCGCTATTTAATTTTCACCAGGGTCTTGCAATTTATATTCGCAATGAAGTTGTGTGCCAGTGCCAGCAATCATTGGGCACGAATAATCCTGAATTTAGCTGTCTCTGGGTTAAATTCAGAATCAGGTCACACCCCTTGCATTTCGGGTTTCTTTATAGAAGTCCAAATACTGGAAAGAATAAAACCTTAGCTGGCTTCGATTTTCTTTCCCACTCCATATCGAAGATTCTCGACAGTTGCCCGAACAGTGAAATTGTTGTTGCTGGTGATTTCAATGTTCACAACTGTTCTTAGCTTCACCATTCAGTACACAACTGCAGAACGCCAGTATGCTGAGCTATTTGCCGCGCACAATAACTTTGCGCAATTAGTGAATGAGCCAACACACATTCCTTGTGTTGATGGGCACCATAGTAATACACTCGACCTTTTTCTAACTTCACACCCTCAAAATTATGAAGTTAATGTTTGTGCACCTCTCGGCAACTCCGATCACTGTACCATCTCCGCCTCCTTTTCATATTCGAAGCTTCACGATGTTTCGAAATCAGCTACCAAACGTCTAAAATATATTTATTAATTGGAAACTATGTTACTTAGACAATAATGTCAATGCAAAGGCGGAAATGGTTGTAAACATAATTTTGTTTGGAATGAAAACCTTTATTCCATCCAAAACAATTTGGATTAAAACCAGATCAAAGTCTTGGTTTAATCAGACGTGCAAAAATGCAGTCAGATCAAGAGAGGAAGCATTCAATATCTGGCGTAAAAACAAAAACGCAGATACTGATTTGCTACGCAAAAGGGAGAGATCTTCGTGTGCCAAAGTTTAAGGCGCGAAAAGCATCTGTACGAAGAGCGCCTTCGTGCTAAGGTTCTTGCTACTTCTAGGGGTAGTAAGAACTTTTGGTCATTTGTTAAAAGAGTACGGGATAATGCTAGTTATTCAATTCCGACTCTTTTAAAGAATGATCAAATTTTCACTGACCCGGTTGATAAAGCTAACCTTTGCAAATAATTCTTATTTGTCGGAAAGCAGTCAACCACCACCAGATCTCGACAGACTGTCAGTTACTATGCCGAGGATATTTTTTCGAGTTCGAGCGGTTAAAAGAGTTCTTACAGATCTCAACATAAACAAGTCTCCTGGGCCTGATGGGATACCAGTACTGGTCTTGAAGCAGTGCTCATCGACGCTAGCGCGTCCATTAGCAGCCCTTTTCAGCACATTGTACCATGTCGAACAATTTCCGAAGTGCTGGAAAGTTGCTTTTGGTGTCGGTGATAATTTTTCCAGATTGATATCGAGTTTTCTCAAAAATCGCACTATACAAGTTGTTATAGATGGGATTTCATCAGAGGAGTTCATGATGAATTCAGGGGTACCGCAAAGCTCTGTTCTTTCTCCTACCCTATTCCTTATTTTTCTAAATGACCTTTGTCGAACCTTTAACCCTATATATTCTTTTGCAGATGACAGCGCCATTTGTCACTCATATTCATTTGGTAATAGACCGGGCCATTTGATTAGTTCCAAAAGGCAAAACATGAATGATACGCTAAATCACGTCCTTGCGACAATCTTGGAATGGGGTCGTGTGAATAGAGTAGAATTCAATGCTTGTAAGACGCAATGCTGCATGCTTACGCATAGATCTGCGTTTGGTAGTGGTGCTGCATCTGTTACTATGGGTGATATAGGTATTATGGAATCGGAAGCTCTTGATGTTCTTGGTATGAAAATTCAGTGTGATGTTCGATGGACTAAACACATTTTTCAGGTTTCTAAAGAAGCTTCCAAGTGCCTCGGTTTTCTAAAGCGGTGTAGAAGATACTTCACCCCATCCGTTCTCCGTACTATCTATACCACCTATATCGGTCCGAAAATGGAATACAACTCTCATGTATGGGCCGGCACTCCAAAGTCTATTTTGGGGTTACTCAGTTACCGGCGCTCATTGCTGACAGTAGGGTATCCAACTCTATTGATTCTCTGGAGCAGTGATGGGCGAACTTTTTGGGTGGCGGGCCAATAAATTAAAAAAAAATCTTGCAGCGGGCCATTAAATTAAAAAAAAAACATAGAGGGTCATTCATTAAAAAATTATGGGGTTGCTGTTCAATTAAAAGTTCGGTTTAAGCTATATATTTATTTGTTATATTACGTAATATTTTAAAACAACATAACAATTTTATAAGATACGGTTTATTCTGATTTTAAGATTTTCCAGATGTATGGGAAGCATGTATCTGTTTCTGACTTGACATAAATTCCTCAAAATCTGGTTCCAGGGAGGATGCGACTTTTAATAAATTAAATAGACTCTCGTCTGACAATCGGTATCTTATTGAATTTTTTCTGCATTTCATTACTAAAAAAGGCCTGTTCACATAAATATGAGGAAGGAAACATTGCCATAATTTTCTGTGCATGATTAATTAGCTTTGGAAATTCATCTTTTGGTAAGGATTTATAGAACTTAAGCTTATCTGTATTTAAAAATAGCTGTTTTAAATTATTATTACATTGCAATTCTATAATTTCCAATTGTAGATTATTTGTCTTTTCAATTCCTCTGAATAAACTTTCTTGACTTTATCTGGCATTTTATAGTACTTCGACCCAAGACGTTTTGAATTAAAGTGCCTAGCGAGATTATAATCTTTCTTGGCAGATAAGACAAATAGGTTTTTGGTTATATTCCATAAAGAAGTACTTCCATGTCCACTCTTCTTGAAATACTCGACATTTCGAATCAATTATTCTCTTTCTATTTTCGATTCACATTTATGCGGGTAAAAAAGTTAGACTATTTTACTATTGCACTTATATTTATTATTTTAATTACACAAATAAAACTGTACGTTGGCAACTTTATAACTTTACTTTACAATTTATTCTTTACGTCACGAGATTTACACTTTTACTGATTGCTGATCAATCCATCGCTGGCCCTTTTATATTTGTTGCGCATGTTGTCTCGAATATTCAAGAATCTTCTAGATCTCACATATAATAGTTGTTGTTATGTTATATGTTCAGTTTTCTATATTAGTTGTTAGTGTTTTATGATGTTTATGTTTCTTCTTGGAATATTGCATCAGAAAACTATTCCTAGAAAACTACGCAGTTTGGACACAATACAATAGGTCTATAGTAGTTGTTTTTGTTTCATGCTTTTTAAGTTTCTTCTTGGAATATTGTATAAGAAAGTTATTGTTGTCTTGTGTGTATTTCCCAGAAAACTACGCAATATAATATGAAAACATCGCATTTTTTTGCTAAAATTGTCAATTTATATCTTTTTTAAAACATAATGTAAATTTATTTTTTGGGCATAATTTTTTAATAGGTGATTAATTTTTTTTTTGAAAAACGCTCGGCGGGCCGGATTGAAATCTCTCGCGGGCCGGATGTGGCCCACGGTCCGTAGTTCGCCCATCACAGCTCTAGAGCATCGACGCAATGTGGGGTGCATTTCACTGTTCTATCGTTACAATGGTAAGTGCTCTAATGAAATTAGGGAACTTGTTCCTGACGCACGTTTTCACGTTTAACTCGATTTTCGATGAGAGCACATCCTTTTGTGGTTGATTGGACAGTGAATCGCACTACGCATTATAGGGAAAATTCGTTTTTCAGCAGAACAGTCCGTATGTGAAATAAAATCCTTCCGGAGGTTTTCCCTGTCACTTTCAATTTGAGAAAGTTCAAATCGAATGTCCACAGACACCACTCCCTCTTTCCTCCTTCCTGTAACCTAATTTCCTAGTTCCGGCACAATGGATTACATAAGTAGACGTCATCCCCTGAGTGCTGGTCCTAAAAGAGTAGCAAAATCGTATTGGGTTCAGTGAAACAGCCTAAAGGTGGCAGATGGCTGCTTTTGTCGAACTTAGGAAAGTACAGATAATAAAACTGCTACGGACTTAATTGTTTTGCCAGCTTCCAAGATAAATAAGTTAATAAAGCAGTTTCATGATAGTCCCTATTGCGTTAATTTGATGTAACTGCTCGAAATCTGTAGCTGATTGGATAGTTAATTGCGAACAGTGCATTGCGGCCAAAGGTTCAAAACGAGAAAGTCGTAGCTAGATAGAATCCGGAGTTAAACCAAGACAAGAACAAGAATACTTGCGCAAGCTTAATGAGTGTGTCTACATTCGCATTCAGCGATAAAATTAAATCAAGGTATGATCGAGCAGTAAACACGGAGGGATTTAGAGAAGGGCGCAAGAAGCGACTGTCCCCGAAATTGCAAACCCACTGGAAAGGATCATGCATGGTAATCAAGAAATTAAGTGGCGTAGTTTATCGAACAAAAGTTGTCAAAGTCCGAGGTACAAAATTAAAGTGATTCACCTGGAACGGCTGGCCAAACATGGCCAAGGTAAATTGAAGCCTGTTCGTGACAAAAGGGCTAAGTCGGAGGCAGTGTTACTAAGATGTCTTGCTTACATTAAAAAAAAATAATAAGATAAACAAAATTACCTGTTTATTGTGTTGTTTACAACGTGCTAGGCGGCAGCACGGAATTATAATAACAACAACAAAATAAGGATGCATATACTTGTAATGCGAGCACCGCTTAAAACAGATATAAGCACCACTTGCTGGGAATTCAAGTTGAAACATCTTTAAGCAAAGACATCAAAACAATAAAGCATTGTTATTATTCCTTTCCGTCTTTACTTGCTGTATGTTGATGACATCATTCTCAAGCCGTGTTCTTAACTCTCAGTGAGTCAGTCTTCGGGTTTAGGTAGTTCTTTCATTAATGTTGTATCTACTCATTTAGGTAGAATGCTCGCCACCTGGCATTTTATGCGGGGCTAATTTTTAATATTTTTTATTTCATTATTATACAGGTACGTGTATCCGCCTTAGGGTTTTTCGATTATTGGAGTGTATGAGTAGTTTTAGTGGTGTGAAAATTGTGTCTGAGGTCGTGTTTACCTCTTCGTTTATAATGTCTAGTCTTCGTCCTTTTTTGCTAGGCTAGGTAATGTCATACATTCATACTTGGATATCAGCATCTCTTTCTTCGCAAATAGTTTTCGGGAGATTGGTAATTGGTATTTTAGATACACTCGAATTGAATATGACGTAATTTACACGTTGTAAATATCTGGTTACAATATCAAGTTTTTCAATAATTTCAACTAGTTTAATAAGAAGGGACAGATTCTATGTGTTCCATTGACGGAGGAAAAATCTCTTAAAGTGTAGAATGTAGTCATTTTTAAAAGAAGTTGGTATCACGTGTTGCAAGGTAGCCTTTATAAACTACTTAACTAACTTTTAGCAAGCACTGCACTGTTAAAAGCAGAATTCAAAACCATAAAATGGAAAGCGGCGCATAAAAAATTACTTTTTACAAAATTGTCAGATAGATCTGATGTTATGGATGCCGTTCCGCTTATTATTGCTAATCCTAGTTTCTCCTTTATGTTTTTTCTTTTGATACATTGCTTATGCGTCGTAATATGGAATCGGGAACCATGTCGGATCCATCTTAATGATTTTTATATTTTGTTTCAATAGTCAGTACTGTCAACAATGGAAAATAGACAAGTCTCCTACAACCGATTACAGTTACACCAACAAAAAAAGTCCTTATCTAATTCATTAACTTCTTTAAAGCATTGTTGCAATTTCGTACAATATAGCACTTGCGACGAATCAGATTAAATGTTTGCCTTGCATTATATTTAAACATGTGATTACACTTCTCACATATCACCTCTTCATCAATGAGCCTACCTTCATCATTGTCAACCTAACGAAAACTATCCCAAATTTTAGTTCTGTTTTGTCTTTTTTAATAACACGAAAAATACCATTTCCAATACTTCTGATTATTTCGGAGTTCATTGTATCAAAATAAGGCAAATTTACTCCTTGAACCAGACGAGAAAACTTATATCAAACAAATTAATGCAATGAACATTAAACAGCAGTATTATTTTATTGTTATTTCTAGAGGCATCTAAAAAGAGAATGGAAAAATGGAGATCACAAACACTAGAACTTGTTAATGGTTGAATATAAAACAGAAGCAAAATGCTCATTTATAAAACCGAATCTGCGCATGTACATCCTTGGTATATATGGCATTACATAATCATTATAACAGGTTACATACTGGTATTATCCATGCAATTTTTCACTCTTTTAAAATGCAGTCTTGTGTATTAAGCTTTAAAAAAAAATAAAACAGAAAAAATTTACAAAATACAACTTGTACATTTACATTTTACAAAGTGACACATGCAATGCATTTTGCCAGAAATAGGAAATTAGGTTATGGGAAGGAGAAAAGAAAGTGACAGGAAAGATATTTGAAGGAAGTTTATTCCATATACGGACTAGAGCTCTTACCATTTTAGTAACGATGTGTCAAATACATCCCACATTGCGTCGACGCTCTAGAGAATCAATAGAGTTGGATACCCTACTGTGCGCAATGAGCCTCTTGGCACTCTCCTGTTCGCAGCCCCGTAACTTCAAAAGAGACTTTGGGGCGCCGGCCCATACATGAGAGTTATATTCCATTTTAGGACGGATATAGGTGGTATAAATAGTACAAAAATCGGATGACCAAGCGTATTATTTATGTTCCGCCTCCAAGTAGTTCGGTCTATTACTAAGTGAATACAAATGGAAAATGGTATGTAATCTATGACAAAGTAGGACATTTCGAAAAATAGGAAATAGTGTAGGAAAATGTACGGAGTCTTGCGGTACCCCTGAATTAATCTTGAAGTCGTCTGATAAAATCCCATCTATAACAACTCGTAATCCTGAGCAAACTCGATATAAATCTGGATAAGAAATCACAATAAAAGCAACAATATTTGGGAGAAGTGCGTCATACCACACTCTCAAATGCCTTAGAAGTATCTAACTTCATATATTTGGGGGAATATGTGTTGGCTAATTCCCTAACAAGGTGGTTGTGCGGGGCAAATAACTCAACATACTGGCCTTCTTAGTTTTATGGCCTGAATGGCGAAGGCAAGCACAGTTGTGGCCATTGAAATCACCAGCAACAACAATTTTACTGTTCAGGCAACTATAGAGAATATCCGATATGGAATCGAAAAGCGAATCGAAGCTAGCTAAGGTTTCATCGCTTCCCGCGCGTGGACTTCTATGGAGAACCCCAAAATTCAAGAGATGTGGACCTGGTCCTGATTTTAACCCAAAGACAGCCAAATTCAGGATCATATGTATCTAGTTAAGTTACTGACACTGGTACACAACTTCATTGCGTATATACAATGCAAGGGCCTGATGGAAATTAAAAAGCGATGGTAGGTGGTACCCAGGTAAGTGAAAATCCTGTGGATCAGCATTTTCAAAAACCTGAGTTTCACATAAGCCTAAAATATCCGTTCGATGAGACAAATGTTTGCTCTTAACCAGCGTATATTACAGAAATCGGTTTTGAATCGTCCTGTCATTACAATAATCAAGAAATCCAAACTGACTACTTTATCACACTGCAACCAATGCATTAACTGCCGGTTGGACTACTCAGTGACCAGTGCTAGGACTTCATCGCAAATAGTTCAACAACAGTTAAAACAATGGCTGCAGTAAGTAAAATTAAATTTCAAGAGGAAAGGAAAAAGGTACTAAATTTGCAATAAAAAAGAGCCATAAAAGTCCTGATCTGGTCGTCTCATTTGTTTGGCCTGGTGTTTCATCACTATTTCATAAACCGCACTTTTGTATTTTCTTTTTGTTTTCTCTTCTTTTGCCGTTTTTGTTCAAAACTACTATTA
Organism: Trichopoda pennipes; assembly: GCA_030448955.1. Classification (NCBI taxonomy): domain Eukaryota; kingdom Metazoa; phylum Arthropoda; class Insecta; order Diptera; family Tachinidae; genus Trichopoda; species Trichopoda pennipes. The sequence goes on along the minus strand of JASKUP010000062.1, from coordinate 461,790 downwards.
TTTATTTCGTTATTTTTTTTTTTGTTATTTCTAGAGTCGTATTTATATTTTAGTCTCGGCATAAGTGCTTGTTCCACTCTTTAAACCAAATTTTCGAAACATTTAAACACTTACGGCTGTATGCATAAAAACGCTTACTTAAACTTTAAAGTACACGTTAGTTAACAAACACTTTAAGGTTAACAGACGTTTGTTAAAAAATGGTATTCATAAATAGTACTTTAGCTAATGTATGCTTTAGTAAAATTAGTATTTTGGTTCTGGCAATGCCACTGTTTTCTGAATATTAATTGAATGAATATTATATATCCGGGTAGTTAGATCCATAAAAAATGTTTTTATTGTTTTCAGCAAAATCAACATATTTTTGTTTGTTTTTTTATTAATCTTTTTAATAAAAATAAATAAATAATAATAAAAATAAAAAAGCACCAAACAAAGGTTAATTTGCAAGGCTTACGAAGAACTTACAAAGAATTAAAAAAATAATTATTCGGATAACGAGCTTTGTTTTAATTATATATACATCAATAAAACTTTTGTTTAAAATAATTAATTATAATTATATTTTTGTAAAATATAAAATAATGATGCAAAAATGTTTAATATTGAATTGCATGTTATATTTTAGTTTTTATTATTATTTGTATACTACAATTTGTTTTTAATAAGCATTTTTAAAATTTTTTGGAATAATAAAGTAAAACTGTCAATTGAGCCGTTTTCATTGAAAGTGGCATAAGTCACAACTGAGCAGTTTTTTTCATTTTTAATAAATTTGAAATTAATAAGTTAAGAAGTATTGAGATTTGTTTGAGAGGAGGGTTGATAATTAACGGTATAACAAAAATGTTTATTTCGAAATTGGCGTTAGTCGCTGTAGTCAGGAAATTAATTACGGAGCTTAGTGTGAAAGAAATGGAAACATGTAATAAGTGTGTGTGAAGTATTGTTGTGATTATTAGACTTATTTTTATTAGTTCGAAAGAATAGTTCAGTTTACTGAACTATATTATAGTGATATCTAATATAATATGAAATTAAAATTTGAAAACATACAAGCACACATGATAGTAATGTATTGATTATATGGATGAAATAAAATAAAATATTTTTTATATGCTTGTTTTTGCTGTTACTTTTTTTTAGTTTTAAAAGTATTGAAATTCCGGTTCAAGAAATACGGGACTCTAGCAGAATTACGGTTTTACATTTTCCGTGCTGCACTATAAAATACAAAACTTACGAAAACAAGGTGAACTCGCTATCAAGATTTCCTTTAACGAATTCAAAACTTCGTTTTGATTTACTTTGACACAAAACTAATTTGTTTCTAAACAATTGCTTTTTTTGTGGTCTTCATTATACTAAAGTTTACCGTTTTAACACAATCTCTTTTATTTTCTTTTATTATACGCATAAAGCCACGAAATCAAATGTGATGTAACCTCCTGTAAATTATGGGCTTGTATCCTATAACCTAATGGCTTAACATCACGGCACTATATAATCATTCCTTACTAAAATTAGCGTATATAGTATCTATCTATCTTTACTTTTCATATATAACTGACGCGTAATATAACTCAGAAAGAGTTGAGTGGATATACAACTTCGTTCGGATAACTTGACATAAATTTTATTGCGGATCTTTTAGTGTTTGATTTACTTTATCGAATAAATTGTTAATAATAACACTGAACAACAAAGCTTTTGTTTCGGGGTTGAAATTAGCTGATTTTAAAGAATTTCCACGTGTTAAAACCGAAAATGACCATAAAAATTATATATTAGCTCTTGTTTTCAAAATATAGTCACATTATATATAGAATTATATGCATGTATATATTGAGTTTTCAACAAATGAAATATTTCATCACCAACAGTTGGTACACATGTTTGCTTACTTAATTTCCCTCTCTTCATCTGTTCATAAGTAGTAAAAATAACCTATGTGAGTTTGTCAGTTGTACGCGCCTGGTTACTATTGAAATTATTGTGTGAAGTTGATTTTAAAATTAATTTAACTGCTGATCTGAAATGGCTCAAAAGTGTGTGAATCCGTCGATAGCTTTTGTTATACCTATATGTGGTAAAATAACATTTTTGGCTCAGAAACATGATATGACACCTATCGTTAAGACTGCCTATGAACATTATTTTGGTGTGAAAGTTGGGGACCAAGATAAATCATGGGCTCATCATATATGTTGCAACTCTTGTTCCGTCATATTGCGAGAGTGGTTGAAAAATAAAAACCGGGCAATGGCTTTTGCAGTACCTATGGTTTGGCGTGAGCCTACCAATCATACAGTCGACTGTTATTTCTGCTTAACTCCTCCCATTAAGCATAGTTTATCTATGAAGAAAAGAGGAACGGTTAAATACCCTAATCTCCCATCTGCTCTTCGGCCTGTACCACACTCAGACACTTTGCCAGTCCCTTCTCCACCCCAAAGCTATGAAATTTTAGAGGAAGGTGATAAAGACTATGTAAAAGGAGCAACCCATCCTTCTACATCTTTTGACCCTGATTTTGAGTTAAGCGATAGGTCTAGTGATCCTCACAGAATTAGTCAAGCAGAGTTGAGTGACCTTATAAGAGATCTTGGCTTGTCTAAGGAAAAGGCTGAGCTTTTAGGGTCAAGACTACAACAGTGGAGTCTTCTAAAACATGATGTGAAAATACTTCAGTACAGACAGCGGCAAAAAGATTTGCTTCCTTTTTTTGAGAAGAAAGAAAACCTCGTAGTTTGTTCTAATGTTAATGGTATGATGAACTGCTTGAATTTCGATCACACTCCATCTGAATGAAGACTGCTTATAGACTCTTCAAAACTAAGCTTAAAAGCTGTACTTTTGCATAACGGAAATCAGCTACCTTCTATTCCTATAGGTCATGCAGTTCAAATGAAGGAAACTTATATAAATATGAAAACACTTCTCCAATCAATCAAATATGAACAACACAAATGGCAAATCTGTGGTGATCTAAAAGTCATTGCTGTACTCCTAGGAATGCAATTAGGATTCACCAAGTCCTGTTGTTTTTGTGTCTGTGGGACAGTCGGGATAGAAAATCTCACTATAAAAAAGTGAACTGGCCTACACGAGACCTAAGCCCTAATGAGAAAAATGTAGTTGACGAGTCTCTTGTAGATCCTATGGATGTGCTCCTTCCCCCATTACATATTAAGTTGGGACTAATGAAAAACATTGTCTAGGCCATGGACCAGGAAGGACAAGCTTTTAAGTACTTGAGAGCAAAGCTTCCCAGGTTAAGTGATGCAAAAGTCAAAGAAGGCATCTTTATTGGGTCTCAAATCCGGGAAATCGTAAATGATCCTGCTTTTGACATGATTTTAACAGGAAATGAAAAAAGAGCCTGGGAAGCCTTTAAGGGAGTTGTACATGGGTTTTTAGGTAAGAAAAGAGATGATAACTTCACAGTATTGGTTACAGAGCTTCTTCAAGCTTACCACCAACTTGGGTGCAACATGTCCTTAAAAATTCATTTTCTTCACTCTCATCAAAAACCAGAGCTAATAAAAATTTTTCATTGTCATTTTCGTTTTCATCACTCCAAAATTAGTAGAAATTGACTAACTTAGTGTAGGAAACATTCAAAAAATATTTTTTGTTTTGCAGTATAATTGTTAATTTTTGCCACCTCGTTAGAAAAATCTGTAGTAATAAGTTTTTTCATCCTATTTTTGTTAAATAATGTTGTTACGTTTATACCTTTTATAAACGTTTTGTTATGAGTTCGTTATTGTAAGATAAATTAGACCAGATTTTAGAGTTTTTAAATTAATTACAAGTATATTTACTTTAACTACACACAAAGTGACACTACAGAACAATTTACTTATGATGTACGCCTTTACTTCACGAGGTTTATTTTTCAACTCACTAACTATCCACACAGTCGCTGCCTTTAAATTTGTCCATAAATGTCTAGAAAAATTAGCAATCTTCTACAACCTTTGTATTACATTTTCTTGTTGCATGTTGCCCATTCAATGTATAGGCGCCTGTATGTCTGTGTATTTTTATTTTTATGCTGATAAAATTTCTTTCTGGAATTTGTTTTTAGAAAGTTGTTGTTGTCTTGTGTAGATAAGTTTTCTTAGAAAATTATGCAGTTAGTAAACAGCATACTGTTTTGTTGTTTTGCGTGTAACAAATTTCTACGCAGTTAGTAAACAGAAATTTGTTGTTGTTTTCCGTGTATAAAATTTCTACGCAGTTTGTAACTAGAAATTTGTTGTTGGGTGCATAAGTTTTCTTGGCAAGCCACGCAGTTAGTAAACAACATACCCAGTAGTTCATTTTATTGCTTAATTATTTTCTTTTAAAACTTAAGCAAGACACATCCGTACCACTGCCGCCCACTTAAGCCTTTTCGTCCTGAACAGGCTCAATATTCCCTCGGCCATACTTGGCCAGCCGCTCCAAGTGGACCACTCTCATCTTAGACCTAGGACTTTGATAATAATGTATCCGATAAACTACGTTATAATATTTTTTGATCACCTTGTATGTCCCCCCGGGGGCCCATTATAAGTCTTTATGGATCACACAACCATCTAGACTTGTGTCTTGCGGGGTAAAAGAGCCCAGTTCCCTTCAAGGCTAGCAGGAGCCAACTGGACAATCCACAATATTTCCACGGGAATCAGTAAAGCCCCAGAGTTCCGCTATTTGTCTCTTTAGGCATTTAGCTGTTCTCTGACTGAGGTAGGCTCTTCGGGAGTATCGTGGCGGCTGTGTGTTTCGAGGCCTTCATTTGAGTTTGTTGGTCGGATCATTCACAATGAACACAATGAATGGTCCAGGTCCAGTGAGTATGAATGCCGTCGTGTTCTTAATTATATTAAGCTTAATGCGTTCTGGACCAGGAGTTCGATAGTCTCCAACTCTTCACCAAGGAGTGAAGGCTGCGGCCTGCTTCGGGCTTTTGAAGTTGCAACTAGGAGTGACCGGAGGATATATGTATCCTAAAGCCCTCTAGGGCGAGAATGACGCTACATTTCATCCACAGTGGTAATAATCCACCATCTGATTAGGGCCAACGACCAGGTGCAGATGTAAATCTTATCATGTCATCACCTTGTATAGTCCATCCCAGTGGGTTTGCAATTTGGGAGACAGTCCTTTTCTTCGTTGTGGGTAATATAGTAGAACCAGTTGTTCTTCTGTACATCCTTCCGTATTTGCTGCCACATCATACCTGGCTTTTATTTTGTCGCTGGATATTTTAATGCGATTGCTGACAAACGCATGAAGCTCGCGCAGGTCTTCTTGTATCTGAGGAACATTTTTATTATCATCGTGTGCAGGAATCGGATTCACGACAAATTCTAAGTCAGCTGGGAGTTTTAGCTTTGCCCAAACACGATTTTTGCTGGACTGCATGATGTTGAATCGTGGATAGCTAATCGGTATGCCAGCAAAAGCTTTGGTGCAAGCTCATCCCAATATTTTCGGTGTGTACTGACCAATTTTCCGAGATATTCTTCCAGTTGAATCTTTCTATCATGACGTCAGACTGTGGGCTGTCTATCTTATCCCATAGATGTCGCACATTTCCGACTCAAAATTTCGTCTCTGATCGGAGTGAAATTCTGTTAAAACAGCGTATCGACACACCCAATTGTTCATAATTTTTTTAAGGTTTAGGTTTTAGTTCTGCTACCCATTTATCTACCTGCTCTGCTAGAAAATCCCGCTCTTTAGCTTTTATTTTAGAACATATTGAATATGTCGCACGATTAATTACGGGTCCTGCCGGCTCAGATCAACCGATTTCAGCATTTTTGCCAATGGTCTTTTCGTTGCTGGACAGATTTTGTACTCTCACAGGGACTTTCCCATTATTTCAGTTTTTCACGAGAGCTTCAGCTGTTATAACATCGTTCCTTACGTCTCATAGTGGGTTAGAATAGCATGTTTTTTTGGATCAAATCAGGGAAGCTAAGTTCGGATAATTTTTCTTTTTTTTTAGTTAATACCATTAAAATAAGTAAAAAAATAATGTTTTCAAAGTATATTTGAGTGTAATTTTATTAAATAATACCAAATATCAGTGTAGGTATATAATATGAGTAGAGTATGAGAACTTAAACATTACATTTTACACATCTTAAAGTTAAACATCAACATCATCATCATCGTCAACATCATCAGCAGCATCGGCAACTTCAACATCACTGAAATAGTTCTTGTTCGGAGCTGCAGGTACAATTAAATAAATTGCCTCCTCTGCCTAGCTTTGAACCTTGTTTGTAGGCAATTTTCGCATGCTTGAAATAATTGGGTCAGAGGTTATCAAAACATATTAAAAATGTCCGTGAATAAAATACTTGTGCAAAGTACGAGTGGAGGCTTATTGTACCAAAGATACGTTTCAACAAAAAGTCGTCCTGTATTGTGTACATATATTTAAAATTTTTCATTATTAATTTCGTGGCCACTGGATACAGCAATAAGCAACACGTGCATTTTTTTTTATTAAATTAACATCTATTTTTGTTATTTCGGCAGATTCAGCGTTTTGAAAAAAAAAATGTCTTGCCGTATTCCCATCGTTCGTGTTTCCAAAACCAGGTTTGGGTTGGTCAATTATTAATCCCAAATTTTCTTTAAATTTTTTCTGAATTTCTTTTTTTGTTTCAGCTACTGTTCTTTTTCAGAATCAGTTTTAGCCTGCGACTTTTTTAAAGGTATTTTATATGCCACATGCAAAAGACATTCAAAAAACCTAATCCAGCCATGAAGAATGGAAAGGAAAACCTTAAATTGTGTACATGTACAGAATTTCATGGCTTCTTTACTATTAAAATACTTACTTGTAGCGCCACATAAGTAATACTTTTGTGTTGATGTGGTTTCTGTTAAGGCAATGCAAACTTTTCCATCTACCATTGCCAAAATTAATTTGTGGAAAACATGTACAACTTTCTCACCAATCGTGACAGTTGAACAGGGTAAATTCTGTATTTCCTCTTCAACTCTTTTTTTTTTTACTAATTGACTCAAATGCGGTTAATTTGCCTCGTAACTCTGTAGGCTTCTGGTAAGCTTTCGAGGATTTCGGCGCCGTTTAACAACAAAATTAGCTAAATAGCTTTCTCTTCATTGGCCACTGTTTCGAACTGGAACTTAAACACATCGAATCGTGCGTTACCGTCATAGCTCAGGGTGTTTACCTTGCTGGAGTGCTCAGAGACGACTCTTACCGGTCCTTCTCGAATACGGAGGTCGTCCATTTTCGTTTTTGGTTCATGCATTTCTCCGTCCATTTTTCTCGCTAGACCAGACAATATTGCGTCAAATTCGCTGAATTTCTGTTCCACAGCTTATACTCGTTTGCCGAATAACTTATTCAGCTCCTTCTTTAGCTGCTCAACTTTCAGTTCAGGTCAGTAGTTTATTTGTTTTTGATTATTACTTTTTTTTGCAATCCCACTTCTGTTACGTTTATCTATAATATAAAAATAAGTCGGGTTTTCTTCCTGACGCTATAACTTCAGAACGCACGAACCGATTTCCACGGTTTTGCATTCGTTGGAAAGGTCTCGGGCTCCGTGAGATTTACAGCAAAGAAAATTCAGGAAAAATGTAAAGAGAAAAGCAGGAAAACAGTAAAATTAATTTTTCACATACAGCGCCATCTCCGATACATAGCATGTACTACAACGGCACCAGTACGTGGTGTGTGAGTATCCCTCACGAAAGAGAGTACCTTTCATTTTAAGTAGATGACGCCGTGCGCTAGGTCATTCCAGAAATGATGAATGTTTTTATTTGCGACTACTGTTGAAAACTGTAAATGGCCACCAATGCCAAACATATCGAGACGCATTTCAACTATTGGGTTTGCTGGAGAACGCTTCTTATTGGGATTTAACACTTGCGGGTTCAGTTGTTTCATCAAATGCGTGCCAAATACGAACGCTATTCGCTATTATCATCGCCACATGTTTCCTTTCGTAACCAATTCAGTTATGGAACAAATGCAAAGACAACATATGTGAAGATATCTTGCATAGCTTGCGCCCACGATAGTAAAGTTTTAAAAGTTGTTGTTGTCTTGTGTACAAAAATTTTCATGGAAAACAGCATACCCGTTTGTTGTTGTTTTGCGTGTATAAGTGTTCTTATCAAACTACGCAGTTAGTAAACAGCATACCCAGTTGTTTACTTTAATACTTAATTATTTTCTTTTAAAACTTAAGCAAGACGCATCCGTCTTGCATCCGTAACAATATATTTAATCTAAATATATATTTTACTTGTTTTTTATTATATACGCCCCTTTTTTCAATCTTAGAGCAGTAACGGCAGAGAAGTTTTTAGAATACTCACGTATTTTAATTGCTATCCATCCAGTCCAAGGCCATAATACAGGTGAATATGTTATGTTAACATCAACGAGGCCACCATTTTGTATATTATAAGGATGCCATATTGGGTTACTCAAAATTAGTCCTCTAACAGAAATTCCATTTAATATCGTTACATTAATTATAGATGGTATGCTCCCACAATACAATGGCTGAGAACTGTATGGCCACATATAGGGATCGTTGTAATCAACGTATGGTGGACTCAGGGAAATTCTTGGTTGATAGGATAAAAGGAGTTCCATGCTTTTTAAAATATCTAGCTTCCCATAACCCTGTTCAAACATATTATTGTGCTGCAATTTTGTTGCACCTTCAATAATAATTTGCTTTATAGATGAGGGATTAATAACAGATTTTTTTGGAGCTGCACTTAATAAAAGTGCAATTGCACCAGTAACAACGGGCGAAGCAACTGATGTTCCTGATAAAGAACGGCAACCACCATCTAAATTACTTCCTTTAATTTCACTTCCATAAGTTACAACATCAGGTTTAAGTCTTCCATAACCAGCTGGCAACTCCCAAGTTGTCATACCTCTTGAGCTGAATCTTGCCACCATATCGTCTTCATTTATTCCGCCAACACCTATTACATCACTTTGGTCGGCAGGATTGTTAAGAGTTCCATAAAGTGGACCATCATTTCCAATTGCTGATACCATTATTACCTTATTTGCTGACATTTCTAAAACTTTATCCACAAAAGGCTTGTCCATAAAATCGGGTCCACCAATACTTAAGTTGATAACGTTAATTTTTCTAAACAAAGCATAGTTAAACGCATCAAGAAACCAAGAAGTGTATGAAACCTACAATATAAAATAGTTTTTTTATTTAACATATTGTAACGGATGTGTCTTAAGTTTCAAAAGATAATAATTAAGCATTAAACTAAATTATTGGGCATGTTGATTACTAGCTGCGTGGCATGTAAGACAAGAAGAAATTTCTATTTACAAAAACTGCGTAGAAATTTTATACACGCAAACAACAACAATTTGATATATTGTTTGGACATTTTTAGCGCAATTGCAGATCTGTTAAGAAAAGGTCAAGATCTGCTTCACCTCCAGGGACAATAAACGGGCAAACAACACCAAATCGCACGAGTCACCGTTAAACCAAAACGAGCTAGCCCTGAGGGGTAAGAGCTAACTCCCACAACCGACGGCCCCACAATCTACATTTCCATCATACAACAGAATAATAATAACCTTACTGTCTGTGGGTTGATCAACGGAAAAACGCAAGTCCTCACCATAGACATAGGGGCATCTCAGTCCGTAATAAAGCCCGACTTAGTCAACTGCGCACCGCTACTGGGGTTTTAGCCATCGTCTATTGAAGAGCCAGGGTACGATTGACTATTGAAAACATCAGCGCAGATCAAGTGTTTGTTGTCGCTGATATAGTGGATAAAGTTATTATCGGTGCAGACTTCATGATAGCTCACGGAATTAATCTGGATATGGGCCAGCAGATAATGATCTGGCACAACGTGGAGATCCCCTTGAATGTTTAATATGACAGCAAAAAATTACCACCTCTATCGGAAACTATAGTTTGGGTAGAACCAGAAGACGTAAGGACGCTGTGATAATTGCTTAAGCTCTCGTGAAAAGCTGCAACAATGAGGAAGTCCCTGTGAGAGTACTAAGTCTGTCCAGCACCGAAAGAACGATTGGCGAAAATGCTGAAATCGGTCGATCGGCCAGCAGGAGCCATAATTAATTGTGCCACATATCCAGTATGCTCCAAAATTACAGCTAAAGAGCGGGAAATGCTAGCAGAGCAGAACGAGAACCTCCCGACAGATATAAAGCGAAGCAGTTGCTAAGAAAACATACCGCCGGTCTTCGCCCTAAATAACAAAAGCCAAGGTAGAACAGCAGTTGCGAAACATGAAACACTGGCGAAGCCATGTCCATAAAACAAGCACCCAGGAGTGTTTACCTTGCAAAACGAAACGAGGTCAAAGAACCGATTAAAGAAATGGAGCGGACGGAGTGATTGAGCCATCTTCGAGTCCATGGAGCTCGCCGAAATTGCTGGTAAAAAAGAAAGATGGCAGCAGCATGTTTTGCGTCGACTAAAAAAAAGTCAATAACGTCACCAAGAAAGACAGTTATCAGCTACCAAGAATTGATGACACCTTAGACACGTTGTCCGAAACGAAATGGTTTTTTATCTTAGAGTTGCAGAGTGGTTACTGGCAAGTGGAGATAGCCAATAAAGACAAGGAGAAAACTGCCTTCAGCGCGAGCAATGGTTTGTAGCAGTTTAAAGTGATGCCATTTGGGCTCTACAATGCTCCAGCTACGTTTGAACGCTGAATGGAACGTGTGCTTAAGGGGCTTAACTGGAAGACTTGTTTATTATATCTGGATGACATAATCGTGATGGGAAAGACTTTTTATGAACATCCCAAAACCTGCATGAAATTCTCAAGCGCATAGCGGCTGCAGGACTTAAATTAAATGTTAAGAAATATGCGTTATTTCAAAAAGCGGTCAAATACTTGGGGCATCCTGTAATAGCAGTAGGCATATAAACTGATGAGGATACAATACCGTCAGTTAAGAATTGGCATCGTCCACAAACTCTTTATGAGCTACGTAGTTTCCTGGGGCTTTGCACATACTTCAGCCGATTCGTGCTGAATTTTGCTCAAGTGGCTGCCAGCTTGCATGAGTTGACCAGAAAATCGCAACCATATCACTGGAGTGGGGCATCAGAAGAGGCATTTCAGAGGCTAAAGGAGCTTTAGTGTACAGCACCAGTCCTTGCCTATGCGTTAGCAGAACATGAGTTTATATTAGATACAGATGCAAGCGTCTACGGAATAGGAGGAGTGCTTTCTCAGGCGATTAACCGGACGGAAAAAGTTATTGATTACTATAGCAGAGTATTCCAAGCCCAAAAAAAATTATAGCGTAACACGACGGGAGCTTTTAGGCGTACTGGAGTGTGCTAAACATTACCATAAACACTTATATGGGCAACACTTTACCATATGGACGGATCACTCCGCATTACGGTGGTTGCTAGAGTTTAAAAACTCCGAAGGGCAGCTTGCACGCTGGATTGAACGTCTGCAGAGCTATGACTTCAGCATTGTGCACAAGAAAGGCGGAAAACACAATACTGCGCATGCCCTTTCAAGACGCTCGCAACGTAGAATACAGGCACTGCACAAAAGTCGAGGAAAAGGAATCTTTCACTGATGTGAGGCGTATCCAAATTGGCACACGAGAAGATTGGTCTGAGGCCCAAAACGAGGATCCCATTTATCAAAAATTATATCGGCCAAGCTGGAGAACAAAATATCGGCAGACAGTCCGCTGGCAAAATCGTACTAGGCTCAGCGGAATAGCCCTAATGTGGTAAACGGTTTAGTGTTCGTCCACTTTATATATATATATATATATATATATATACATTATATATATACATTATATAAATTATTATATAAATTATATTATATATTATTATATATATATATATATATATATATATATATATATACATTATATAAATTATTATATAAATTATATTATATATTATTATATATATATATATGTATATATATATTATATAAATTATATATATATATATATTATATAATATAAATTATATATATATATATCAAGCAAGATCCTTATATTCTCAAGGATTTGTACAAAATCACTGGCGAAAAGCACAGCGCAACGATTGAGTGCATTGATTCCTAATAAACAAAATTAAGGGTTGCAAATACAAAACCAGTTCCAGCTATGCGAGAAAAGACACCAGAAATTCTAGCAACAGACCACATTGAAGTAGAGCTGCAACCAACTTATGGCATAGTCAGAAAAATAACTGCACGCTGACGGCTTTTAATCGCTTGCTAAATCGCTAGAGGAAGATCAGCCAAAACAATTTTATCAACTCAAATCAGAGACCATAAGAAAATTATGGAGCCAAATTGAAGATTTATATGACAACATGTTGGAGCAAAGTGAAGATGCATCAAAGTTGGGACTAAAACAAACTGAATACAACGAACTGGATGATTTTGTAAAACTTGCACTATCAGCAGACAAAAACAGAGGGAACGTCTCCTGCACACCACATGTCGGAAGTAATTCAGAAGCACACACCTCGTTACCGCTGCCAAAAGTAATAATACCGCAATTTAATGGTGACTGTATGAAGTGGCGTCAGTTCTATTAACTTTTCTTGGAAATGGTGGATAATCAACCTCTCCTAAAGGTGTGGTGCCTTAAAAGCAATTTACCGGGGGAGGCTAGCAAACTTATAAGCCACCAACAGCGATACAATAAAAAACGAATATTAGTGGCCATGTTAGTAGAAAAAATCCTAAATTAACCAAAGGGAACATTAATTCCTGCATCTATTAAGGCTCTTCATGACACAACAAAAGAATGCGTGTTAGCACTTAACAATTTAGATATCGACACAAAGTCCTGGGATGCTATGCTAATGCAAATTATAATGAAAAAACTTTATCAAACACTTTACATTCGGTTTATGCAGTCATTGTCAAAGCCAAAGGAAGTGCCAACAATTAAAGAGCTATTTTCATTTTGGGAGATGCAGATCCAATCAATGGAGTCAATTGGACAAAAATCAGGTGTCCACCAGAGTTCAAACAAGGATGTTTCTTCTGTAACATCAGTGGAGGATAATATCAATTGCATACTGTGCAACAATGGTAAACACCTGATTTATCATTGTAAGCAATTCATGGCAATGACTAAAGTGAATGGTTAAATGGGTGCAACAACAGAAATGGTGTGTAAACTGTTTCAAGTCTGATCATGTGGCCAAGACGTGCACTTACAGTAAATGTAGAAAATGTAATAATAAACACAATACATTAAAGCATTTATCGAAAAACACACAAAAGGCGGAGGACTTAACAAACAACAAACAACTTCGGGTCCTGAAACAGTATCAAGTGCAGTCTTCGACAGTAAAACTTCATTAGAAATGGAAACTCGATGAGGTAGAATCAAGCGATAAGACTCTATCTCCAGCAGAAGGTTTATGCAAGGCACACTTCAATCAACATGTGCAGACGGACTCAAATGGCCGCTTTATTGTCAACATTCCATTCAGGGAAAGCCCATCAGCATTGGGACAATCGCACCAAATGGCATACATAAGTTTATGGTCTAGAAAAATGTCTTAAAAAGGACGAATTTATCCGACGTGAATACACCGAGTTTATGAGAGAATATGAGAAGTTGGGCCACATGCAAAAGGTTAATATACATGAGATACCTAATCCAAGGTATTTTATTCCACATCATTGTATCCTCAAACCCGATAGCACGTCAACAAAACTTAGAGGGGTGTTTGACGCATCAGCAAAATCTTCAACCGGGTATTCGCTAAATGATTTGATGCACATCGGTCCTACAGTGCAAAGCGAGCCATTTTCAATTCTACTCCGATTTCGAATACCAAAATTTGTCTTCACAACCGACATCGAAAAGATGTACAGACAAATATTAGTTAATCCAGATAATCACCAATACCAACTAATCGTGTGGAAAGAGAACTCTTCTGCAACAATTCAATACTACAAGTTAAATACCGTAACTTATGGTACACGAACAGCCCCGTACCTAGCTACAAAGTGTTTACAACGAAACACAGAAAAAAATAACGCGAGGTACCCGCTTGGATGTCAAATGTTAAAAGCAAATTTCTACGTGGATGATGGTCTTGGTGGTTCAGATAGTCTAAATTTAGCAATTGAGACCAAAAGAGAACTAAAAATTATTTTGGGAAAACATGGATCAACCTAAAAAAGTGGTGTTCGAATAATTCTAGGCTTCTGGAAGATATACCCCATACCGATGGAGTTATAAACTTAGGCTTCGATGGCAGTGCTAATAAAACAATAAAAACGTTAGGACTACATTAGGTGCCCCAAACCGACCATTTTTGCATCAACGTAAAACTTGTTGAACTGCCGGTAATTTCAAAATGCACAGTTACGTCAGAGCTTGCCAGATTATTCGACCCCCTTGGTCTTCTTGCTCCTGTGGTTGTCAAGGCGAAAATGTTCATCCAACAGTTATGGCAGCTTACATTAGATTGGCACGAACCATTGCCTCAAGATCTTCGGACTACGTGGAACAATTTTCGAAATAATTTAAGGACACTGGATGATTTCAAAATTACAAGACACATATATTTGATTTTAGCGCAGCAGCATATATTCGCACAATACTAAAAGATGGAAGTATAACGGTTCGATTGCTTTGCGCAAAATCAAGAGTAGCTCCTGTAAAACAACAGACCCTACCCCGGTTGGAACTATGTGCCACAGTCTTAGCATCGCAACTGGCCCACAGAATCAAGGGTGACCTCAATCTGCAAAATCAGCCAATATACCTGTAGACAGATTCCGAAATTGTGTTATCCTAAATTAAATCATAATCCTCCTTTTTTAAAACATTTATTGCGAATAAAATATCAACTATTTAATCACTAACACTAACAGAACAATGGCGTCACGTGAAATCAAAGAATAATCCTGGCGACATACTATCTCGAGGACTTCAACCAACCAATCTGCCTGCAAATAGATTATGGTTCCATGGACCAATGTTTCTTCATGGAAAAGAGGTGATATGGCCCCCAAAAATCTCACCTCAACCAAGCAGTACCAATAACACTGAAATGAAAAGGGTAGTTATGGCAACAACACTACCAGCAAGCAACGATTTCATATATTCATTTCAGCACAATAATTCATTTATGACTTTGCAAAGAATTTTGACATACGTTCTCAGATTCACAATAAACTCCAGAATATCCTTCGGACACCGACCAAAGCATATATCACTAACTCCTAAGTAACTATACGGTGCAATGTATTTTATTATCCGAGCAATACAGTTTTCGGATTTTGCAGCAGAAATACAACAACTTCAAAAGAGCCAACCAATTGACAAAAATAGTTCACTTAACAGCCTGTCACCATTATTGGATAAAGAAAGAATTGTTAGAGTAGGAGGAAGGTTGGAACATTCCAATCTACAAACCGACACAAAGCATCCGATGATATTACCGTATAATGATCCGCTGTCGAGGCTACTGTTTAGTATGACACATGTGGACAACAAACACTGCGGATCCCAAGCACTTCTAAACACTATAAGACAACGATTTTGGCCAATAAAAGGAAAATAACAGCAAGATCAGTTGTTCAAAAATGCATAAGGTGCACTAGAGCCCGACCACAACTATGTCAACAAATAATGGGAAATTTGCCAGAATCACGAATAGTGCCTGCCCGACCATTTATCAATTCTGGAATTATCCGAGTCGATATATGCGGATAAATCTCAAGAAAAAATTATGTCAGCTTCCAGGGCTTGCACTTTCAGTTTATCCTACCAAAAGCACCCCACTTTGGAGGTTTATGGGAAGCGGCTGTAAAATCCGCTAAACACCTTTTGTTACGTAGTGCCTCAACGGAAACACTAACATATGGGGAATTAGTAACAGTGGTAATTGAGATCGAAGCGATCTTGAACTCACGTCCACTTACACCGTTATCAAATGATTCAAACAGCCTCAAAACATTAACACCTGGTCACTTCCTTATCGGTGAGGCATTAACGGCACAAGTGGACAGCAGAGCAAAAGCCCTTAAGATATCTGGGCTATCTCACTGGAAATTAATTTCACACATAAAATACCAATTCTGGAAAAGGTGGTCTGCAAAATACCTACAAAAACTTCAACAACGACATAAATGGAACAAATCATGCACTAATGTAAGAATCGGTGACATGGTAATAGTAAAAGAAGATAACGTACCTGTAATGAATTACTCAAACGTATTCTGGTGAAGATAGAATCGTGAGGGTTGCAGAAGTTAAAACATCCAGCGGTCTGTTCAAACGTCCAATACACAGATTGGCACGCCTACCTATGGATCCCGAATCATCCGAAAATACAAGTAATAAGCCTGAAGTAACTAAAGAAGACGTTCCTGAGGCCGATGACGAACCCAAAACCAAACGACCAAAATATGTAAAACCTCACCCCAGTTTAACTTTGCTAGCCTTGTTGCTTATGTTTCAATTGGTGTTTGGAATTCCTATTGCAAATGAGAGATTTAAGAAAGGATTGGGTCTCCACTTTGAACAGTTTGGCATGGTCACTCCTTCCAACTCTGAATGGGATATCGTCGTTTATTATGATCTAACCCCCTACTGGAATGAAACATCTACATTCATCAAAAACACAGAGGACTTGCAATCCCTTTGTCAATTAATGAGACCAAGTACAGTATGTTTTAAGATGTTAAGCCATTTTAGAAATATGGAAATTTACCTAACTCTAGAAAATCGACTTATAAAAAACAAAAGGGGAGCTGTAGACATCGTTGGAAAAATAGCAAATTCGTTATTTGGTGTATTGGACTCCAAATACGCTAAACAGATGTCAAATACAGTAATCAAGGTTCAGAAAAATGAGTCATACTTACTAAAATTACTAAAAAACCAAACATCAGTTGTGAACTCAACTATTAACATAATAAAGCAAAACCAACTCATAACAATGGACAAATTCGACCATATAAAAAAGGAGATAAATATTTACGCAGATTCAATAAACCAAATAAACAATACAATAGTTCAATTACAACTCTCGCAATTCTTTTCATCTGCAATTTTGGAATTGAACTTAATGGCAAACAACTTATTCAAAATACAATCGTCAATTCTTGACACTCTCATCGACACTCACCACGGGAAAATCAATCCACTACTTCTATCCCCACAACAGCTAGAAAATGCACTCAGTCAAATAAAGGATCATTTGCCTCTGTCACTTAGACTTCCAGTCACATCTGGGAATGATCTGCTCAGTCTATATAAGCTCATGAAACTAAGGGGCAGTCTGACTCGTCAACATACTATCTTCAAGGTCACGCTTCCACTAATCGATCATAAAGAATTTAAACTATTTTATATAACTCCTGTTCCAAATGCTGTCAACAATACACTGGTATCAATTAAACCATGCACCAACTGATCGAGAACAATTAATAGTTCTGTCGGCTCTTAAATTGAGCACATGTGAGGTAATGACTTCGGATATCTTCCTTTGCACAAACATTCAAATTCGTTACACCTACGAATCTGAGTTGTGTTCATGCGAAATTCAGTTATTTAACAACAAAACTACACTCACATGCAACATTGAAAAGGTTAACTCCGGATGGATTTCACAAAACAAAAAGAATCAATGGATCTATGCAACTATATCTCCTTCACAGGCCACCGCAGTATGTAATAAGGAAATAATTCCATTCGAAATAACAGGTTCAGGATAACTTACTCTAGAATCAGAATGCATACTACGACTCGACTCTGTCACCATAAACGGTAAACAAACCT
This sequence comes from Trichopoda pennipes, assembly GCA_030448955.1. Classification (NCBI taxonomy): domain Eukaryota; kingdom Metazoa; phylum Arthropoda; class Insecta; order Diptera; family Tachinidae; genus Trichopoda; species Trichopoda pennipes. The sequence continues at coordinate 443,948 of JASKUP010000062.1, read as the reverse complement.
TATCAGCTGTAGTACGATCTTCATATACAAGCCTTGATACTAACATGTCACTGATACAACCTCTTATTTCCTTGCCGTCTAATACCCAATTAAATTCCAGCAATGTTGAAGCGTTATATGAAACGAATTTGCAGCATTTAGTCTTTACAGAAAACTCTACGGGAGAATGAGATTATGGAGCTCCCTAATAAATTTAATAGTCATCAAACACACTCTTATACAATCGGGTATCTTGCATTCGTCCTGAGGATCATCACATAGGTCATAGCAGTAATAAAACTTCGGGGAATGAAAACATCCACGTTGGGAAATTCTGATGGACCAGGCATAGAACTTCATACAAATCCCACACCTGTACCAACGCCTAGAAGGAGGCCTGAATTCAATGCTGATGTTGAGGACATACACGGCTGTTCAACGCGGGGGAGAATGTTTGAACACACACATACACATATACAGACAAACATACTAAACATAAAAAAGAAAAAAAAATATATATATATAAACAAAAGAAAACACTATCAATAGCATTTTTAGTTTCTTAACCTTATTAAATAAAAAAATATAACTTTGCTTACAATTAACTTTGTTAGTCATTAACCGTTTTCTTTTTGCTTAATTTCTTATTTTAGTTCAATAACCATTTAAATAATTTTTGTTTATGAATTATATCAAATTACGATGAAATTTCTATTATTCTTATTTTAGTTCATTAACCGTTTACCTTTTGCTTAATTCCATATTTTGGTTCAATAACCATTTAACTAATTTTTGCTTATGGAATTTAGTTGCAGTTGCATTTTTTTTGCAATAAAATTGTTATTAATGAAATTTAGCTTAATTATTTTGTTAAAATAGTATATAAGAAAAAAGAAAAATTAAAAATGTTACAATAGTCAAACGATATTCTTTTGCTTTAATTATTGTGCTTTAAGTTTCAATATATATATATATATATATATATATATATATATATATATTATATAAGTTAACACGCTTCACTATACAACTTGCTGACCCAACATAATACCGTTGCACCAACAAGTTCATTTACCTGTTGAACCAATATGCTGATAATGCACCTGTATACTTTCTTTGTCATATTTTTGTTTTAATAATAATTTAGTTTTAAATATTTAATTTAATTATTTGCTGACTAACCAATAATTAAGTATAAAAGAATTGTAATAGAAAGTTATTTATTCATTCTGTCACTGGGAATAAAAAAGGTAATACAGTATTAAAACTAACTTGTCTTTCATTTTTAATAGCGAACAAGAGCCAAGGGTTGGCTCTAACTTTAATTTTTTAGTGTTCCCTTCAAGGGACACTTTAACTGGCGCCCGAGCAGGGACCCGCTCTTAAATGCGGAGTCCTTAAAAAAGGAACTGGATAAGAATAAGCGGTGTTCTGCGAATCCCACGGGACCCTCCAGAACATCGGAAAATAGGAAATTAAAAATGAACTGCGATTCCTACGGGACCCTCCAGGACATTAAATAAATAAAAAAAGTATTGTAATATTTTTAATTATTTCTTTATTTCTTATTTCTGATTGTGCTCAGCTCGGAGCAGAGATAAGCCAGCTCAACTGGGAGCCAGGATGAATGAACAAAGATTGTTTTTATCTTCCCACTTGTAGTCGTTTATATACTGACTGTGAGAAGAATTTCAATTATCTAGTACTTAATCTATTAATGTTAATTATTTACAAATGTTATTATAAATACTATGAATATAATTGTTATTATGAAAAGTGAAAAGTGACCCGGTTCCTATTGCATTTATTTTGGGATTTCTTTCCACAAAATAAATGTGTCACCTGAAACTCACCGATCGACACACACACGCTATGTAAATGCCCGTTGAAGGCCATTCATCAGTTGCATGTATGTAAAGTACAACAACAACAAACACAAGTGCATTGCATTGTGGGTCCAGTAGGACCACTGCAGCACTAATAAATTAATAAATTCATCCAGTTGATAAGTTTCTGACTAAATTTAGTGGGCGATTCGTTAAGAGCCGTCAGGGTTCAACTCCTTGTCGGAAACATTATGGGTTAGCAATTTTTCTTGTGCGATTTTTGCGTTAGGCAACATTCCAGCAATGGCATGGAGATCGCAATGAGGAAATTTTGCTGTGAAGCAAGTTGTGCCTTAGTAGGTTGAATTCAGTTGATCTGTTGACAACTAAAGAGGATAACATAACCCTTCCATGACCGAAAATAAAAGACTGGTACTGGAATACCAATCAGGTACTGCCGCCGTTACCATAAGAACACGGTTTAAATTTCCAGATAATATCAGATAATATTAAATAATACTAGCATAAGAAAGTAAAATCTAAATTTAAGAATATGGCACTTACGAAATCTTTTATTTTTAAGGAATGCTATTGCTGTAAGTGATCTACAAAAAATCAACGAAATAAAAATATTTGACCAAGAAGAAGCCATTTGAGCTATCCAAGTGAAAAGAAAATTTGACAAAAGTATACCAAGTGGTGAGTAAAAAGGAAAAAGTGAAAATAACTCCAAAATGGATTCATTGACACAGTCGGTAACTGAATTATCGGGTTCGATGGGCGCACTCATGGACGAACTCAGGAGGGCGGATAACCGTATCCGTGCCTTAGAACAAATAAACTCTCAACCGTCTATTTCGTCTGTTGTTCCGTTACGTGGTCCTGTGTCAGGGGACGAATTAAAATAAATTAACAAACTTCCTAATTCGGTAAAAGAATTACAAGTGTTTGAAGGGGACCCATCGCAGTACGTATCCTGGATACATACTGTCGAGGGAATCCTTGAAGACTATAAGATAGTGCGTGGTAAACCAATCTTCAGAGCAATTCTGAAGAGTATTCCCGGAAAAGTTAGAGGAAGCGCAAACAGTGCGCTTGTATCGCACAATATTTTCGATGACGATTAGCCGGCAATCAAATCTTGTCTTTTCCTTCACTACGCGGACAAACGGGACATTCGAACGCTTGAACACCAGCTAGGTCAAATGACTCAGGGCAACTCGAAACTAGATGAATTTCACGCGCGCATAAACCACCAATTTGCACTTATCATAAATAAGATCAAGACCGAGAATTATTCTAATGAAACGGTAAACGCGTTGATTGAAACTTATAGAAACAGGGCGCTTGACATCTTTATCAGAGGTCTAGGTACGGATTTGTCCAGAATGATTATAGTCCAGAAACCAAAAAGTTTACCGGAAGCCTACACTGCTTGCCTAGATATTCAAAGCCTGAACTATAGAAACCATCCCATACACCACTCGAATTATCGAAATGCGGTAACAACTCCAGCCAACCTGATGAGTAGGAAAGATAGTCCTCCAAATTTACCACCTAGGAAATTCAACATGCCGCAAACGGATGTAAGCAATCGGTTTAACCAAAGACAAAGGCCTTTCTACTCGCAACCTAGAAACAACGCAGCGGGTCCCGTTGAGAAAATTGATGTAGATCCCTCCATGCAACTACATAAACAGACCACACCAAACGCATCCCTTTAAGAGAAATTCCGGTTTCGATAACTACCGCTCTAAAAATCAACGGATGTTCAACATAGAAACCAGGGATAATGGTTATGATGGAGAAAAACGAAGAAAGTACGAAGAACAGGCTGACAATATTGCAAACTCGGAAGTAAATTTTATGGACGGAGCCTATCCAGCGTACCTTATGTAGAATATATTGGAAATGATGGATCGAATTTAAGATTCTTAATAGACACAGGCGCGAACAAAAACTTTATTAGTCCTTTACTTTCGAGAAACTCCGAAAAACTCCCTAAACCGTTTTCCGTACATTCTGCCGGTGGTGAAATTTTAATTACCGAAAAAGTAGAAGGAAACTTCTTCTCCTACGTCGGTAATAACACCCTATTAACATTTTATGTTTTGCAAGGTCTACATTCATTTGATGGAATTATCGGCGATGACACCTTAAAAGAAGTTGAAGCAATTATCGACCGAAAGGAACATGTGTTAACTATTAAACCAAATGTGAAAGTTCCACTTTTCGAAGGAGTGTCAAAACAAGTATACCCCATTTTGGAACCCATGATATCTGGCATTATCGGGGATAAATTGCAATCTCTGATAAAAAAGTTCGAACTACTCTTTGGACCGATAAGTAACAAGGACGTAGCAGGAACCAACATCAGAGCGGAGATAAAAACAACAACGAATGAACCCATTTATACCAAAAGCTACCCATATCCTGCATGTATGAGGGCAGAAGTAGACAACCAAGTCCAGGAACCTTTAAGCGAAGGTGTTATTAGACCATCCAGAAGCCCTTACAACTCTCCAGTCTGGGTTGTGCCTAAGAAGCCAAAATTAAATGGAGAAAAACAGTATCGGATGGTAATCGATTTCAAGCGATTGAATTCGGTCACGGTGCCCGATATTAATTCTACGCTTGCTAGTCTTAGCAAGGCAAAGTTTTTCACGACTTTGGATTTGACATCCGGTTTCCATCAAGTACCTATGAAGTTGTCTGATGTTCCAAAAACGGCCTTCTCTACAATGAACGGGAAATACGAGTTTCTTAGGCTACCCTTCGGTCTTAAAAATGCACCCGCAATCTTTCAGAGGATGTTAGATGACGTGCTGAAGGACTATATTGGAAAGATCTGCTACGTATACATTGACGATATAATCGTTTACGGAGCCGAGGAAGAGGAACATCTTGAAAACATTGGAAAAATCTTTACGAGACTAAGGCAAACAAATCTGAAGGTGAATCTCGAGAAAACTCATTTTATGAAGTCTGAAGTAGAATTTTTAGGATGCGTTGTAACACCAAACGGCGTTAAACCTGACGAGAAGAAGGTAGCAGCTATCCAAAAAATTTGTCCTCCAAATAACCTTAAAGAGCTTAAAAGCTTTCTCGGCCTAACATCATACTATAGGAAGTTCATTCAGGATTACGCGAAAGTCGCCAAGCCATTAACAAAATTAATAAGAGGTCAGTTCTCCCAAATTAAAGCAAACGCATCTAGACGAGTATCAATCACATTAAATGAGGAGGCGATTAAGGCCTTCAATAACTTAAAGAAGCTCTTGGTTTCAGCCAACGTATTAGCGTTTCCGGACTTTGAAAAACCCTTCAATCTTACCACAGACTTATCGGATTATGCTATAGGTAGAATGAAATGACAAATATACTCCCTATTCCTCCAGGTGCGTACAGGAAGAATAGACCACCAGTATTATTGTCCACCACTTGCATAAATGTTTCATATACTTGTTTTTGCTGTTCATTCAGCAACGGCACATTATTTCGAACGAATTCCTGTATCAACATTATATTGCAGTTCTCGATTTAATTCTTGGTTGAATGCATCGTGCATCGATCGATTTGGCGCAATCACTCCTACTTCAATCAGTAGCTTGTTTGCAATAGTCAAGCATTGATCCTCAATCAGAATCAATCCTTCATTATATATTTCATCGGTTATTTGCATGTCGAATGTACTTATTTTCGTGAGGAATACTCACACACCACTTACTGGTTTCCTGTTTTTCTCTTGAAATTTTTCCTGAAGTGGCTTTGCTATAAGCCCCACGGTGCCCAAGACCTTTCCAACCAATGCAAAATCGGTTCGTGCGCTCTGGAGTTATAGCGTCAGGAAGGAAAACTCGACTTATTTTTATATATATAGAAGATATATATAATCAAACAACAGGACTAGGGATGGGCAATCCAAAATCTGCAATCCTCATGGAAGTATTTATGCAGAACTTAGAACAGGAATACGTAAAGGAACCAAAAACCAACTTCTAAGCAGCATTCTACGTAAGATATGTCGACGACATCATACGTATACTAGAAGCAAATAACAATGAGCATATTCTGGATATCTTGAATGGAAGACACAAGAACATAAAATTCACAAGGAGGGGAAAATTAATTATCTGGACCTAACAATCAAGAAGAACGTAATTCTGAAGAGAATCGAATATGAAATATACAGGAAACCAACAGCCACAGACACAATAATACACAACTCTTTAAATCATCCCCAGCAGCACAAAAACGCAGCAATCAGGCATTAACAAGACTCAAAGAACACCACTAACACGGAAAATGTATACGAAAGAAATGAGAACAATAGACCCCATAGCTGAAAACAACGGATACAAAAAGTACCTGGTAGATAACATCAAGAAACAAATGATGACGAAAAAAGAACAGAGTGTTGTGTTCTGGGAAGATACGGGCTGCGCCAATTTAATGTAACTTTCTATTATTGAGAAATAAATCGTTTACTTTTACCGACTCTCTTTGAATTAATCACTTTATTTTAGTTTTCCTTTTTATATACAAACAAAACTAGTGCAAAAACTTAAATTTAGGTGAAAAATACAAAAAATGTAATAAATACAATTATATGATAAATGATAAATTTGCAGTTAAATTAAATTCAACAAAAATGATGAATATGAGTAATATTAACCTAAATAACATGGTTTAATAAAAATGATGAGTAAGTGCAAGGTTAGCCAGTTTACTTAAGTAAGTTCAAAATTGCTAAGTAAGTTAAAGAGAAACCAGGTTATTAAAGTAGGCTAAAATAAAAACAGAAATATTAAAACATAAAATTAATTATAAATAAAATAAAAACTATAATGAGAACAACTCGTAACATTTGTCCCCTCTCAAGAAAAGAAAACACGCAGAGTTTTCTGTTTGTTATATTGTTAACGGCTGTGATCTTGCAGACAATTACCAACAATTCTATTCAAATTAGAGCTGCGCTCTGGGATCTGATTCTGTATTTTAACTTTTACTTCCCGTCGGCTTTTACATAGCAGGAATATGATTATAGTTACTGTTATTCCCGTGATAGTCATAGCCAAATATAATATACCATTTGATACAGTCTGCTGAAATCTGAGTTCCTCAATAGTTTTGATATTACTTATCTGGGTGATGTGGAGTTTTCTGGCGTGGGTTTTATTGCCGTTGTTAAACTCCTGTTGCTTCCAACCATTAGAAACTTTTGGGTTACATCGACGAAATCTAGCTGGCTGACGAAATCTTGTCCTCTGATTTTAATGGTGCAATTGTAAAAGGAAATCATGTAGTTCACTGTGAGGTTTAGGCGACGGTCATCACAACTCGTTGTCATTGAAGCTTTGTTGGCGTTTGTTATTATAACTGTGCCTTCTTCAATTAGTTCCACTGTCTCCGTTTCATGTGAGATTAGGTTGCATTTCCCACAAAAGACACAATTCTGTGATTTCTTCAAACTTTTAAAGTCTTTCTCGCCATTGTAACTGAATATCCCTTTGTATTCTCTTGCGATGTCTTTTTGATGAAAACTTCTGTTTGGTATAGGAATTATTAACGATTTTTCCCGAGTAATGGATTCAATTGGTATCTTGATCACGAACATCAAGTTACTTTGCCTATGTAGAGCCACTCCCATCTACATGTCTTGCACTGTTTCCACGTTTATTTTGTAATTTTCAATTTCTGTGGTAGTTAGAAGAGCTGGATTAAAAATTTTCGTATTTGCCAGATCTATGGATTCTTGTAGGATTCTGACTTGACTTTTCAAACTCATGATTTGAAAGATCGCTACGTCTTAGTGTTTCTGGTCTTCTGATTCCTGCTTGGATGTAGTCAAGCTGTTCAAAGCTTTGCGGTTTTCGTTAATTGCTGTTACCAGTTTATTGATAGAAGAATTAAATCTGTCATTAATATAGACTTGATGGTTTGATTGTTCAATGATTTGGTGATTCACAATGCTGGTTTCTTTATTGTCTCAGCTTTCCGCCGATGTTTAATAGGCCTCGCTTGATGCAGCCTGGTAAAAGCGTATTAAGGCCGTCCTTGATTTCGTTTATCTCCGTTATCATTATTTCTCGGTAGGAAGGAGGTATTAATCTCGGTATGTTATGCGCGAATTCATTGACCGAATCACCTATGTCTTTAATGTTAATCTGATGGAAAATATGTTGGAATCTCGTTGCTAGTACTGTTGTGCCCTTGTGTAGTTCAGCGTATCCGTCATCTACTTCTAATTTCTCCATGTGCAGTTTTCCTGTGATGATCTACGTTTCCATCAGAAGGAGTCCTGAAAACTAAATCAAATTGTCGCATTTGTCGGTTATTGTTGTAAACGCTTGTTTTTAAATATTTTAAGTAGGTTTTTGTGGAATATTTTCTCTTTCCCCTTTATCAATATCTTTGTTGTTACTGTACTGTTAGGTTCTTTCACTAAATATGGTCCAATCCAGATTGGGGAGAACTTGTTTTTTCTATTTTGACTTCTAAGCCAGACTTTCTCTCCGCTTTTGAAAATTTTAGTGGCTATGTTTTTGTCGTAAAAGTTTTTTGAATTCAGTTTAGCTCTTTTTAAATTCTCTCTTACAAGTTCGTGTGATCTTTGCAACTGAAACTTCAGGATGTTGGGATATTCATTTTCATTATAGAGAGGCTCGGTTTTTCTCCCAATTAGAACCGTCTTCTTTTACGATATTTCTCAAAAACTCCGCTAGTGGTCTGTGACTTCTCTCTAGTGAACCATTTGATTGAGGATAGTAAGGACTTGTGTTTATTTGTATTATTTCCATTAATTTGCACACTTCCTTGAATATTCGTGATGTAAAATTAGTCCCATTGTTAGTAACCAGAACTTTCGGGATAGTGTGCCTTGAAATAATTTCGTTAAAGAAAGCTTTGCCAATCGTCTGAGCTTCGCCATCAGGAATGGCAAAGTAAGCCATATACTTCGAGAAATCGTCCTGGAATGTCAGAATAAATTTGTTTCCTCTCGATGTTGTTGGTAAAGGTCCAACCATGTCCATGTACACTTTATCGAATGGTTTATTTGGTGTGTCAGTAATCACCGTACGCATTTTATTCTGCTTACCACTCTTATTTTGCTGGCATTTTACGCAGTTTGCAATGTAACTTTTTATATCATTCTGCATTCCTTTTCATTGGTACTGATTTCTTATCCTCCCGTATGTTTTAGCAAATCCCTGGTGTCCTCCCGTTGGTGAGTCATGAAAAGCTTTAAGGACATTATCTATATCCTCTTTGGTTTTCAATGCAATTATGTTGTCTTGATAGACAATTCTTTGGCTTATTTCATCTGCTGACTCTATCATATGGTGCTTTCTGGCTGTTGTTGCTTAGTCCTTGAACGAGTGATCACTGCTAAGGAAGTTTCGTAAGTGGGCAGCCTGCTAAGTGCATCGGCGTTTTGATTTTTCTTACCCGGCTTGTATTGTATATCATAATTAAAGTCTGACAGCTTATGTAGAAACCGCGCTAGGGGTGAAGTTGGATCTTTTAGATTCGCAATTCCTTTTAGAGGTTTTTGATCGGTGAAAACTGTAAAATTTCTACCTAAAAGGTATGATCGAAAGTCCTCGTAGCCCAAACAATTGCTAGGAATTCTCTTTCTATAGTTAAGTACCGCCGCTCGGAATTGCTTAAAGCTCTACTAGCAAAACAGATAGGGTGGTCCTTTCCCGGCTCTCCCTGTGAGAGTACTAGGCCTAAAGCCTCTCCACTGGCGTCAGTTGTTAGCAGAAAATCCATTGAAAAATCGACGTATTTAAGAATTGGGGGGTTGATTATGGCATTTTAAAATTTTTCCATTGATCGTTGACATTCGTAGGTCCATTTGAATTTAACGTCTTTTCTTAGCAGCTTTGTAAGTGGTAGAAGATGTTCTGCTGCATTAGGAATAAAATTTCTATAATAGTTCGTAAAACTCAAAAATGTCTGTAGTTCTTTGATGTTTGTAGGTGCTCTGATATTTCTTACACTTTCCACTCTAGATGGGTCTGGCTCGACCCCTTTTTCCGAGCATTTGTCCAAGATAGACAGTTTCTCTTTTTAGAAGTTGATCTTTTTTGGTGTTCAGCTTAAGATTACTCTCTCCGCTTGCGCTAAGAACCTTTTCTAGTTTTTCTTCGTGGTCTTCTAGATTTCTTGCATAAATAACGATATCGTCAAGATACACGAAACATGCAATTCCTTGTGGGCCAGTTAACATGTGGTTCATGATGCGTTGGAAGGTGGGGCTCCTGTTAAACCAAAAGGCATCCTTTTGAATTCATAATGTCTGAGTCCCGTACTAAATGCTGTTTTTTCTCGGTCAGGTTTATCTACCAGGACTTGGTGATATCCACTTGCATGATCCAATGTTGAGAAATATCTACTGTATCCTACCTGATCAAGATCTGCACTACCGTCCGACTTCTTAGGAACTAGGATTCCAGGCCGACTTGCTGTGTTGTAGGATGTCTTGGTCAAGCAGTTTCTGCACGTGCCTATTAATTTCACTTTTTTGCGCCTCAGGAAGACGGTACTGTCTCCTATTTATAGGGCTGGTTCCAGGTATTATTGTTATCTCATGTTTTAATACCGTTGTATATGTCAGTTGGTCTTCAGATAGATAAAATACATCCTCGAATTTTTGCAAAATTCTCTCCATCGATTTCCTCTGCTCTTAATTGCGATCGTCATCCAATTTTGTCATATCCCATATTTTATTACATCGCTGATCTGCTTCCCGCTCATTTTTAGGCAGCCTTTGTTCTGTCTTCAAGAGTTTGACGTCGTAAGCGTACTCGAAATTCAGTCGGTTATTTGAATTTAAAATAATTTCCTTCTCACTGGTGTTTATGATGTTAACTAGTCGTTTTCCACTGGTTATAGTAGTTAATGTGTTTCCCGTAAGTACATTATTTTCAATTTTCGACTTCTTAATTAGAATATCCTGGTCTGGCATCGTCGCTTTGACGCATACTCTTGATCGAGCTCTGGTTGGGATTACTGACCCTTTTCGACGTAAGCTTCGTACAGTTTGTCTTCTCTCACTAGTGGTATGCTTATGCAATGTTTGTTGTTTATAAAGATGACGTTTTTGTTAAGGGCATCTATAATAATTCTGTTCCACAACGAATCTAGATCGAATATTCTATCTGCAAGTAATTGACATGCCGAAGGAACTACTTCAAAACGGAAGTTTAGTTTCGGTATTGCCAAATTATTCACCTCGATTACTCCCTCAGTATCTATGCTGCCCCCGAACGCTCTTTTTAGTTTTGTTGTTATGTGGTCCCTCAGTTTTACATCTGGTAATAATGGCTTCTTTTCACTTCACTTACATCTGCGCCGGAATCCACAAGTAACAAAAGAACACCATTCTTTGCCTGTTTACAGGGCAATCTAATGAACGGATCGACACTTGTAATAGTTTTTCGTAGAAGAGTTGTATAGTTTGAAGAATACTCGTTTTACTTATCGTTGGTTTTAAAAATATTTTAATTTTTTCTTTGCAATTATCGAAGATTTGTGCTATTGTATTAATACATTGGAAAAATATCTTTTCGCTTGTACGCCTTGTGGTTTTGAAATCACAACGTTTTCTTCTGTATCAATGATATTAATGGTGACATTATAATCTTCTAACTGCCCTTTTGTATTTTTTGCTCGTACTTTTGGCTTTTCAACCATTAGGGTATGGTTGGCCCATTATTAGTTTCCCGCGCGTGGGATGTTGTTTACGTCGTTTAACTGTCTTCTCATTTTGTTATTGTTTCTAAATAACTTATTTTGGCCGCAAGTGCTTGCGAAATGTCCCATTTGATTGCATTTGAAACATACAATATTATTCCGTGCTGTGCCTGTAAATTGCCCTTTAGAATCTTGTGTCACGGAGTTATTTTTTTGTCTGAATCCTATGTTGTTCCTTTCGCAAAATCTGTGCTGTTGATATCCTGGAATGTTACAACCTCTGCAAAACAAACCTTTAAATTGCTTTCGACATTCAGAAAAACTGTGTCCAAGATTCCCGCAAAAGCCAAACGTCTGTCTTCGCTTCGAAATTTGCTTATATTGTGTACACTCCTTAGAGTCCTTCTGCAACTGCCATGAATTATTATCTCGGCCTGGTTTATGGCCATATTTTAGGCACATGTTACAAATTGGTGTATTTATTCCTGTTAAACAACGTTCGCCCGTTGCATGTCCCTCATGGCAAAATGAACCCTGATATGCAGTGTTGACTATTCTTGCCTGTGGTTCTCCATGGAAACGATATGCCTTTTCCTTCCTTGCCAATCAACCTATTTGTCATAACTTGACTGCTTAGTCCCGTTATAAAACTTCTTACTGCCAATTGATCGATTTCCATTTTAGCTCCTTGTGTGTTGCGGTATTCGGAACAAAACTTCCTTCGCTTCTATTACGAGGGATTCTAAGCGTCCACTAAAAAAGTTTGCTTGTTCATTGATGCCTTGTTTGCAACATCTAAGTTCATTCCTCAGTTGTTCTATACTGCGATATTTGAGATATGTCTTTCGTATTTCCTTGCACAGATCCTTGATTGTTGCGAATTGTCTTTTACTGAAGTGCTCAAATGCTCTGGCAAGCAACCCCTGCTTTATACATGTTATCACTGTCTGGATTAGGTCAGGTGGAAGTTCAGTTCCGATTAGTTTAAATCCTATTATAAACCTGTGCACCTCGGATTTCAGGTCCTGGCTAGGTGCCCTTGTGAAATCGGTTCGTACTAGTGTGATATGTGGTAGACTGTCGTAATTCGGATTGTAGTGATTTGATTTGTTGGTTCTTCTCTTCGAGTATTTCTCTGTTATCGATGACTTGTTGTAATTGTTCCGGAGTTAAGCTAGGGTTGATACGTCCTGCTAAATCTCTGAATGCTTCGGTTTCTTGTTCGCTCTCCTTTATTTGTTGTTCGGCTCCATAATAGGTTTCCTTAGGCTTTCGTTTTGGCGCTTAAGGATCCTGTTGACCTCCAAATATTCATCCAATTCTGCTTTTATCGCCGGTTCTTGATGTTTTTGCAACGTATGTAATTCCTCTAATAAAATATAAATTTTTTCAAACTCAGTAATTTCTCCCTGACTTCTTATTTTCTCCTTTAAAAGCTCTTTATACTCTTTGCTGTTGTTAAGATATTTAACGATATCCCACACTCGTTCTGAAATTTCTTTGACCTCTTCTTGCGTCCTTTGTAACTTTCTCACTAAATTTTTCACTGAAATAGACTTACCACTAGCATTATGGTGCCAAAAACTACCATGTCACGAGTATTTATGCAGGATTTTTTTTCTTTTCTTTCTAAGCAAACAAATACCGGCTGCGCCAATTTAATGTTGTGTTCTGAGAGGATACCGGCGGCGTTAATTTAATGTAGCTTTTTATTATTGATAAATAAATCTGTTACTTTTACCGACTCTCTTTGAATTAATCACTTTATTTTAGTTCTCCTTTTTATATACAAACAAAACTAGTGCAAAAACTTAAATTTAGGTGAAAAATACAAAAAATGTAATAAATACAATTATATGATAAATCACAAATTTGCATTTGCAATTAATAAATTCAATAAATATGAGTAATACTAACCTAAATAACATGGTTTAATAAAAATGATGAATATGCGTAATATTAACCTAAATAGTAAATAAATATAAATAATAGGTTTAATAAATACCAGTAATATTAACCAAAATGACATGGTTTAATAAAATAATTAGTAAGTGTAATGTTAGCCAGTTTACTTAAGTTCAAAATTAAAATTAATGCTAAGTAAGTTAAAGAGAACCCAGGTAAGCTAAAATAAAAACACAAATATTAAAGCTTAACATAAAATTAAATATAAATAAAGTAAAAACTATAATGAGAAGAATTCGTAACAAGAGCAAGTACAGGAGAATGATAGGAAAAACTGGACTACACTAACATATATGGGAAAGTCAACGTACAAACTAGCAAAATTCTTTGAAAAACACAACATCAATACAGCTTTCAGAACAAGAAACAACATAGGCAGAATACTACAGAATAAAACAGCCGAGACAAATATACTAGACAAACAAGGAGTGTACAAATTAATTTGTACATACCAATATATTTATATCGGGCAAACCCGACGAAAAATTAAGATGAGATTTACGGAACACACTAGAGACTACAACAAAAAACTGCGAGAACCAAAATCAACTCCAGAAACAAATTTTGCAAACCACATATTCAACAACAAATGTATACCAGGCCATTTAAAAACGACTGTTAAACTGCTACATACACAGTGCACAGCCTAAACGTATTAGAAAATATGGAAATATATAAACAGAAAACATTTGAGGGACGAATAATAATTGAACAAATAAACACAGTGCTGCAAACACAGTATTTGAACCATTGAAACATTTTTACAAGAAAACAAGCATTAGCCTAACACAAACACGTTACGCAGGTTCAGAAGACCAAGGCAATAAGGAACCTCAAAATTATGTCAAGAGACTAAAGAGACTCACATTGAAACACGAACGAATAACAAGCATGAGCGAATAAGATTTAGGTAGAAAGAGAGATGACTGAAAGGGAGAGAGAGAGACGCAGACAGAGGGAGAGACAAATTAGGTAGAAAGAAACAAGGAAGAGGAAAAGAAAGAGACAAATACAGACCAAAAAGTAGAAAGGAACGAACGCAATAAGAATGACACAAACACGAAGAGAGACACAAACAAGACGAACTATATAAACACAGCTGACAATAAAATACAACTAGTACAGAGAAAATAGAACACTGAGGCACATTGCCGAAACTGGTATGTTTACTAACCGAATTTAATGCGAGATGACGTAAGATCATACCCAATTTTCGATAAATGCGAGAACGTGATCGTGTGAAGCCATAAAAGTTGATGGAGCAGCTTCTAGGGTTAGTGGTAAAGTTTCCATCGTGTATTTTTGTGTGTATAAAATAAATAGCACGTCTAATAAATCGTGTAATTTAAATTAAAACTAAAATAATGTGCGTAAGTTTTACTTTCCTTAGGTACAAAATCGTCATACAAATTATTCAGGTTACCTTCAACATCGTTAACATTTGCAAGATTGTAAATTTTACGCCAATTGATACAATCCAGATGCTGGCTTAATAAATTATAATTTATGTTTTTAAAATCTCGGTATATGTAAGAGAAGTCATTAACTTCAGAAAGGAATACGGAATACTAAATCATGCCTCAAAAACTGAAGCGGAAATTTGTATAATGAGTAGGGATTACGGTGTTAATTGGCATAAGTGCTTGCATATGTACACAGTAGTTATCAGCAAATTACTGTTAAAATCGCCTGCAATAATAAAGTAATTTTCAGTAGTCTTAACGCATATAGAATTTTTTTTCATATTCATTACCATTAGCTCTAAGAATAAGTACTAAATCTGATTAGTTTCACCAAGCAGTTTAAGTCATGTCTCATACAAATTACTAGACTTCCAAAATATGTCGCCCTATCGGAGCAATATAATTTAAAGACAGGTAAGTTCCAAATTAATTCATTAACTACTGTATCAAAGTATGTTTTGTTGAGGCTTTGTGCATTGATACGAGCAACGTTAAGAACAATTTTATCTTATCACAGTAAAAGCATTGTCTTTGGAACTAAAACGCGCCAATATTTTCTTATTCATCTTTTAGTTCGTCATTAGCATAATTTTTATTGGCTTCTAGGCGAGTAGCTCCTTCATTTAATTGACTAATTTCTTTTTTAACTTCTTATATTATCTCGCTTTTTAGATCATAAAATTTCCTTTCCATTTCCTCAATTAGGAAACTCTTGGTATGTAATAAATACAATTATATGATAAATCACAAATTTGCATTTGCAATTAATAAATTCAATAAATATGAGTAATACTAACCTAAATAACATGGTTTAATAAAAATGATGAATATGCGTAATATTAACCTAAATAGTAAATAAATATAAATAATAGGTTTAATAAATACCAGTAATATTAACCAAAATGACATGGTTTAATAAAATAATTAGTAAGTGTAATGTTAGCCAGTTTACTTAAGTTCAGAATTAAAATTAATGCTAAGTAAGTTTAAGAGAACCCAGGTAAGCTAAAATAAAAACACAAATATTAAAGCTTAACATAAAATTAAATATAAATAAAGTAAAAACTATAATGAGAAGAATTCGTAACAAGAGCAAGTACAGGAGAATGATAGGAAAAACTGGACTACACTAACATATATGGGAAAGTCAACGTACAAACTAGCAAAATTCTTTGAAAAACACAACATCAATACAGCTTTCAGAACAAGAAACAACATAGGCAGAATACTACAGAATAAAACAGCCGAGACAAATATACTAGACAAACAAGGAGTGTACAAATTAATTTGTACATACCAATATATTTATATCGGGCAAACCCGACGAAAAATTAAGATGAGATTTACGGAACACACTAGAGACTACAACAAAAAACTGCGAGAACCAAAATCAACTCCAGAAACAAATTTTGCAAACCACATATTCAACAACAAATGTATACCAGGCCATTTAAAAACGACTGTTAAACTGCTACATACACAGTGCACAGCCTAAACGTATTAGAAAATATGGAAATATATAAACAGAAAACATTTGAGGGACGAATAATAATTGAACAAATAAACACAGTGCTGCAAACACAGTATTTGAACCATTGAAACATTTTTACAAGAAAACAAGCATTAGCCTAACACAAACACGTTACGCAGGTTCAGAAGACCAAGGCAATAAGGAACCTCAAAATTATGTCAAGAGACTAAAGAGACTCACATTGAAACACGAACGAATAACAAGCATGAGCGAATAAGATTTAGGTAGAAAGAGAGATGACTGAAAGGGAGAGAGAGAGACGCAGACAGAGGGAGAGACAAATTAGGTAGAAAGAAACAAGGAAGAGGAAAAGAAAGAGACAAATACAGACCAAAAAGTAGAAAGGAACGAACGCAATAAGAATGACACAAACACGAAGAGAGACACAAACAAGACGAACTATATAAACACAGCTGACAATAAAATACAACTAGTACAGAGAAAATAGAACACTGAGGCACATTGCCGAAACTGGTATGTTTACTAACCGAATTTAATGCGAGATGACGTAAGATCATACCCAATTTTCGATAAATGCGAGAACGTGATCGTGTGAAGCCATAAAAGTTGATGGAGCAGCTTCTAGGGTTAGTGGTAAAGTTTCCATCGTGTATTTTTGTGTGTATAAAATAAATAGCACGTCTAATAAATCGTGTAATTTAAATTAAAACTAAAATGATGTGCGTAAGTTTTACTTTCCTTAGGTACAAAATCGTCATACAAATTATTCAGGTTACCTTCAACATCGTTAACATTTGCAAGATTGTAAATTTTACGCCAATTGATACAATCCGGATGCTGGCTTAATAAATTATAATTTATGTTTTTAAAATCTCGGTATATGTAAGAGAAGTCATTAACTTCAGAAAGGAATACGGAATACTAAATCATGCCTCAAAAACTGAAGCGGAAATTTGTATAATGAGTAGGGATTACGGTGTTAATTGGCATAAGTGCTTGCATATGTACACAGTAGTTATCAGCAAATTACTGTTAAAATCGCCTGCAATAATAAAGTAATTTTCAGTAGTCTTAACGCATATAGAATTTTTTTTCATATTCATTACCATTAGCTCTAAGAATAAGTACTAAATCTGATTAGTTTCACCAAGCAGTTTAAGTCATGTCTCATACAAATTACTTGACTTCCAAAATATGTCGCCCTATCGGAGCAATATAATTTAAAGACAGGTAAGTTCCAAATTAATTCATTAACTACTGTATCAAAGTATGTTTTGTTGAGGCTTTGTGCATTGATACGAGCAACGTTAAGAACAATTTTATCTTATCACAGTAAAAGCATTGTCTTTGGAACTAAAACGCGCCAATATTTTCTTATTCATCTTTTAGTTCGTCATTAGCATAATTTTTATTGGCTTCTAGGCGAGTAGCTCCTTCATTTAATTGACTAATTTCTTTTTTAACTTCTTATATTATCTCGCTTTTTAGATCATAAAATTTCCTTTCCATTTCCTCAATTAGGAAACTCTTGGTATTGTCAATAATTTCTTTAACTTGTTATATACTAAGTTCACACTTGTGTTTTTGAACGCGTTTAAGCAAATTGATTTTTTGTAGTAAAAACAGCCGATCCAATATCAAATAATATCGAATCGTTTTGCTGGTTAGGCTGCTCCGCAACTATAACGCTATCAATTTTGTCTGGTAGGATTTTGCATTGTAACCAAAACAGCAAATGACAGTGGGTTAAACCTTGCTTCTTTCACTCCACACTTGCCATGTAACATTTGACTTTTCCAAGTATTTCATATTTGCTGAATAATTTTATGAATTTCCTCATTTTCAAATGAAATACCCTTGAACTTATGTCACGACGATCGAAAGAGCGCTGACCAGATAATAATTCCGCTTTAATTTCAGGCTATACGGGGTTACACGTAAAAGTCACAACTAAGTCTGGTCTCCCATGGTTTCGGACATAGATCATCGCATCTTGGGTTTTTTCATATAGATAATGCGGAGAACCTGTGAATGAATATGGCAAGATTACGCGTTGGCCGATGTTTGATGGATCAATATAGGCACCTTAATTTAAAGCGTCTCTTAGATGAATGTATTCATCAGCCCTCAGTCTCTGTTGATTACGACAAATATAATCCAATCGTTCTGATATCATTTTTGCATCATATCGACAATGTTTTGACTAAATAAGTCTATAATAATGTAATTACGTGATTTGATTTACATCTGTACCTGGCAGTTAGCCCTAACCAGATGGTGGTCAAACCACTGTGAATAGTATGTAGCGCTATTCTCGCCCTAAAAGGCCTTCGAATCCGTGCATTCCCCGGTCACTCCTAGTTGCAATTTCAAAAGCTCGAAGTAGGTCGCAGTCGTCACTCCTTGCTTAAGAGTTGGAGACTTTCCAACTCCTGGTCCAGAACGCATGAAGCTTAATATAATTAAGAACACGACGGCATTCATACTCACTGGACCTGAACCATTCATTGTGTTCATTGTGAATGATTCGATCCACAAACTCTCACGAGGGTGTCGAAACACGCAGCCACCACGATACTCCCATATAGGGACCAACCTCAATAATCAGCCAGAGAACAGCTAATTGTCTAAAGAGACAACTGGCGGAACTCTGGGGCTCACTGATTCCCGGGGAAATATAGTGGATTGTCCAGGTGGCTCCTACTAGCCTTTAAGGGGCCTGGGCTCCCTTTTACCCCGCAAGACACCAGTCTAGATGGAATAGTAGGCTCCAAAAAGACTATCATGTGCCCCCGGGGGCACAGAACACGTTGCTTCAGGCGATAATTAATAAACCATGAATACTTTAAAAGTATGCTTCTGGAACGCAAACGGCATTCGCCATCATAAGAATGAACTGGAGTACTTCCTTGCGGAAAAGAGTATTGATATAATGCTGGTCTCTGAAACTCACCTGACTACAAGAAGCTTGTTTAAAGTGAATGGGTATAAATTATATGATACAAAAGATCCTAGAAGTAGATCATGCGGTGGCTCAGCGATTTTAATAAAATCGAGAATAAAGCGCTATTCTCTAGACGGCGTGTGTGAAGAATATTTGCAAGCAACGAATATATGCGTTGAAAACTTCGGCTCGAACTTCGTTGTTTCATCAATTTATTCACCTCCCAGATTCTCAATTACCGAGGCGCAATATGAGGATTTCTACAAATCGCTCGGAGATAGATTTTTGGCAGCTGGCGATTATAATGCCAAACATACGTACTGGGGCTCCCGTTTTATTACACCTAGGGGTCGCGCACTGTTTAATACAGTTACAAAAATGTCTCTGGATGTTATTTCAAGTGGGAAGCCAACATATTGGCCTACTGACAGATATAAAATCCCTAATGTCATAGACTTTGGGGTCATGAAAAATTTCTCTTTGGATTGGATCAATATTGAAACCTTATTAGATCCATCGTCGGATCATTCTCCAACTACTGTTGCAATTTGTAACCCTCAAATAACTGATTTATATCACCCAAACGCGAATAAGATCAGTCGTATAAATTGGTTGAAATTCAAAATGTATCTCAGTAGCCATTGCACTGAAAACGTTATATTACGAACACCTGAAGATATTGAATCTAGTGTTGTCGTAATGAATGAGATAATTAAGGAAGCCGCTGAACATGCAACTACTACCTTCACTCAGACTGGTCTTAGAAGAATATATTCTGTAGATATTGAACATCTCGTAGCGGAAAAAAGAAGAGTTAAGGGATTGCCAACAGCACAGATCACCTCAACATAAACTTCGTCTCAAGGAATGCACAAAATGACTAAAATATTGGATAATTATGAAAAAAGCGCATCTTTTAAAAAATATCTGGTGGGGCTCGATGTTTTACCAACCTCTAATTACTCTTTGTGGCGAGCTGCTAAAAATCTTAAAAGACCAGTTGAATTTAAACCACCTCTGCGTACTTCAAATGGAGACTGGGCACGAAGTGATTCTGAAAAGGGTGATATATTTGTTGAGCATCTGAAATCCGTTTTCACCCCGAACGCGTTTAGTGGGGAGACTGAATTGCCAGATGTAGTGGCTTTACCCCCTCTACTCATAAAATACAAGTTGCGTGACGTTCAAGGACAAATTGATAGACTCAATCCGAAGAAAGCCCCAGGCATAGATGTTATCAGCAACAGAATGTTAATGGAGTTGCCACGTATTTGTATTCGAATTTTGCTATTTATATTTAATGTCATTTTAAGATTAAAGTATTATCCAAGCGTCTGGAAAATAGCCAAAGTTAGAATGATTCCGAAGCCGGGCAAGGATCTTACCAGGGCCGAATCATATAGGCCCATAAGCTTATTATCAAACTTATCAAAGCTTTTCGAGAAGTTGTTTATGACTAAGCTGTCACCAATTTTAAGTGTTAGGGGGTGCATTCCAGACCATCAGGAACATATTACGCATCTTGAATTGTGGTTGAATTTTTGGAGAATATAAGTATATGAGCAGAAGTGTGTCCACTTAACTTTTACTTTAAAAAGGGAAAATTTCTCTCCTATTCGTATGAACTGCCAGATTATTCCTCACCACTTGCACGCTAAATATCTTGGCATAATCCTTGATCGTAGGCTTACATGGAAACACCACATCGACACAAAGCTAATCCAAATGAAAATCAAGTTATCTCAAATATACTGGCTAATTGGCAGAAACTCAACTCTTAGTCTGGACTGTAAACTTCTATTGTATAAGTCGATTCTGAAACCAATATGGTGCTATGGAATTCAACTATGGGGCACTGCTTCAGCTTCAAATGTGGAAAAAATTCAACGCCGACAGAACAAAATACTACGATTAGTTACATTAGCTCCATGGTACATGCGAAATTTAATTATACATCGTGATTTGGATATTCCACTCGTGACTGCTGAAATTGCTCAATACGCAGGCAAATATTTAACTAAGCTCGAGTGCCACCCGAATCCCCTTGCGCGAAACATTTTGAATTTTAGAGGTCATATCCGATTAAAAAGGAGAGACACAGGGGCATTGGTCAATAACCCTCCTAATGGAAATGGAATCTCTTAAAAATAGTTTTTATTTTTTTTTTTACACTTATTTATTGTGAGAATTTGTTAATATTATCTTTTTGCTGTCACTAGGATTATGTCTGACACTGGTCGGGCCTAATGACTATACATTTAGATTTAAGATTTGAAAAATTGTTGATAATTCATATGTATGAAGATACAATAAATAATTTATGAAAAAAAAATGTGCCCCCGGGGGGAATAATAATGTAATGGATTAAAACAGGATTGGTGAAATAATGACTGTCTTCTGCCATTACAAACATTAAGGGATACTGTAGTCGAGTTGGCCGTCTCTGCGATGCAGCACTATATCCCTGGGACCTTTTTCTTCGTCAACCACAAGGACTGCTACCTCGTTTACAGATGGAGCATTGTGTCTACCTGAATGAGCTGTGTGCGGTCGGAGTGAATAATTATTATTAATATTATTAAATTATCGGAACAGCTACGTTCTAAGTTTTGTTTAAAACTTTGTATGTTTACATTGTGGGTATTCAGTGCGGTCTACAGTGTGTTAATTAAATCAATTTTTAGCGTTGGAGCCATGCTTGTCCGCAACAATAGATGATCTGCGTCGGAAATAAAATATATCTGCAAGTATTGTGGATTTTAGCCCGATGGTGGTCAAAAAAACTACCTATAAGTTGATATACTTGCCGCTCTATTTTAAAAGTTGGAATGAAATTGTTTTCTATAATTTGTTTCGCGCCAAACGAAGTCATTCGGAAAAGGGTATTGTACCTACGTATATTTGTTAAGAAGTGTCTTGATAGTGTACTATTGTTTGTTAAAAGATCTTTTATTTGCTAGGGTGGCTCCTGTATATTGGGAAGGTTAGCATTTCCAGAAGCACAGCGCATACCATTAGGTTCAGCGGGCCATTTTTGGCAGAACACTTAGAGCAGATCTGTCAGACTGTTGAGCATAATCAATATGTGAATCATATCTGAAATCCGATCTGCTGCTGTGAGCTAAAGCCCGATTGAATTCTGTTGGGAACGATCAGACCTTGATTTCATAGTGCGAGATTGTATAGTTCTGAAATTTTGTTTATCACGCCGCTGCAAACGTTCAATACTCGACTCTCGACCGCGTATTTAAGAAGTTCTCTAATTTTGTTCTGCAAGCTCCGCACGCGGGCTTGAGAAGTTCTCAAATGTTGCTCATCAACCCGCTGCGAACGTTCGATACTTGACTCAACTGCGATGCGCGAGTTACGTCAGAGACACCTTCAGCACTTCTGGCAAGAAAAAAAAGCCACTGAACTATTTGTCAATTACCTAATTACACTTCCTTAGTTTAAGCAAAAACAAATAATTAGCAATAAGCATATTTAATTAAATAAAACAAAAACAAATTAATCAATAGAATAAGCACTTTTAAGTTTAATAGGTTATTTTAAACCTAGAGTAAAATTGTAACAGTCAGTCGCAAAGCAGAAGCTTTGTCCGTTACAACGAAGCTTTATTGCCCTCGCATGGGAAATATTTCTTGAAAGTTGATCTCAATCTTTTGGAAATTTTAAAGCAATAAAGACTTAATTATTTGCTTAACTATTGAACACAAATTATGTTTATGAAAATGTAATTGGGAAATTGTAAGTATTAAAACACTAAGCTAGTTGCAGACTGAATTGTGTAATATGCATATATTAATTATTATCAAGCAGTAGTTACTGGGTAAATATAAACAATTTGTTAGGTTGTGAAAATAACCTTTGTTTCTTTTTAAAACTGCTTTTGTTCGTTTCTGAATTAACAAATATAATATTAATGAACAATTTTATTTAAACATTTTCTTGACAACAACTTTTGAATAGAATTTGGGAATATATAAAAAAAAAATTATTTTACACGTACTGATATAGGAAATAATTTTAATGTGAGGAAAGCCATGGGAGGGGCAGTTACAAAAATTAAATTTTACTGCCCCGTACGCTGCTACTTGTGATATAATTTGAATGGAATATCGGAATTGAATAATTAAAGCTGTTCTTAAATTTTGGTAAGCTTGGAAAGAGAGCGTGAAAGTGGGCGGGATAAATTTTTTCTATTCGTAAAAATCTAAGATAGGTTATGAGGAACACTTAAAATAAAAATTACACAAATCGTTCCAGCCGTTCTCCATTTTACATGAACTAAAAAAAGTGGGAAAGTGGGTGTGGTAAAAAAAATATAGCCTATGTTACCCGGGAATAGTGTAGCTTCCCAATAGGTTATGACACAAATCGTTTAAGCCATTCTCCATTTTACACAAAATAAAAAAAGTGGACGGGGTAGTGGGTATGGTCAAAAAAATATAGCCTATGTTACTCGGGGATGGTGTCTTCCCAATAGCCTACTCGAAACGAACAAACAAACAAACAAATCTTTCCGCTTTATAATATTAGTATAGATGGACAGCTGATTTGCAGTTATTATTATTTTCTATTCTTGTATCTTTACTTGTCTTTGTTATTAATATAGAAAATATACATATTGTTACGAAAATGTCTTGCCTAAGATTTAAAATAAAACAATTAAGCAATATGGAAAACTACTGGTTACAAACTGCGTAGAAGTTTATAGACACACACACACAACTACAATTTGATATGCCGCTTACTAACTGCCTGGCATGCTGCTTATCATTTAAACGCGCAAGACAAAAACTAATTTTACAACAATAAATATACAGTTGTTTATCATCGGCGTAGTTTTTTAAGAAACCCTTTTTTTACAAAAGCAACAAAAAATGTATTGAAATAAATCCCAAGCAGAAACCTTATCAGCATAAAAACAAAAACAACTATACACACAGGCAAGCAGGCGCTATAAAACGAATAAACAACCTACAACAACAAAATACACACAAGGAGAGTAGAAAATTCTTACATCTTCTAGAATCTAATTGGACAAGTATAAATAGGGGAAGCGTCTGAGTGGATAATCAATCAGTAAATTAAACCTCTACAGTGACGACGTGTATTTTAAGTAAATTGTTCTGTGTCAACTTTGTGTAGTTGAAAGTAAATAATAAAATGGTTATTATTTAAAAACTCTAAAACTGGTGTAAATTACTTTGCAATAAAGAACTCACAACAAAACGTTTATAAAAGGTATAAACGTAACAACTGGTGTCAGAAGTGAAATTGCAGAAAAAAATAAAATAAATCAACTACAATGAAGTTAGAAGAGCTGAAAGTTGAGCAGCTAAAGAAGGAGCTGAATAAGTTGAATCTGCCAACAACGGGAAGTAAAGCGGAATTGCAACGGAGGTTGATTGATGAATTCAAGCAGCGAAACATCGATATTGGTACATACGAATTCGAAGACAAAGAAGCGGTTGAGGTATGTAATCCATCAGCAAACACCAATGTAAGCTTGGATGCAATACTTGCGGCAATTCAAGAAAGCTCTAGAATTAGCAGTGCGAAAATTGATGCTATTCAAGAAAGCACTAGAGCCAACAGTGCGAAAATTGATGCCACGAATGACAAACTTCTAGGTGTCATTCAAGAAAGCTCCAGAATCAACAGTGCGAAGATTGATGCCACAAATGACAAACTTCTAGATGTCATCAAGGAAAGCTCCAGAATCAACAGTGCGAAAATTGATGCCACAAATGGCAAACTTCTAGGTGTTATTCAAGAAAGCTCTAGAGCCAACAGTGCGAAAATTGATGCCACAAATGACAAACTTCTAGGTGTCATTCAAGAAAGCTCCAGAATCAACAGTGCGAAGATTGATGCCACAAATGACAAACTTCTAGATGTCATCAAGGAAAGCTCCAGAATCAACAGTGCGAAAATTGATGCCACAAATGGCAAACTTCTAGGTGTTATTCAAGAAAGCTCTAGAGCCAACAGTGCGAAAATTGATGCCACAAATGACAAACTTCTAGGTGTCATTCAAGAAAGCTCCAGAATTAACAGTGCGAAAAGTGATGCAATTCAAGAAAGCTCTAGAGCCAATGGAGAAAAACTCGTTTGTGAGGTAAACAAGAAATTTCAAGAAATTTCAGAAATATTTGGCAAACGAGTGGAAGCTGTGGAACAGAAAGTGAGCGAATTTGACCAAAACTTGTCAGAGAAAAGTGGACGGAGAATTGCATGAACTAAAAACGAAAATGGACGACCTCCATATTCGAGAAGGACCGGTAAGAATCGTCTCTGAGCACTCCAGCAGGATAAACACCCCGAGCTATGACGGTAGCGCACCGTTTAATGTATTCAAGTTCCAGTTTGAAACAGTGGCCAGCAAAAATAGTTGGAACAATGAAGAAAAAGCTATAGAGCTAATTCTGGCCTTAAAAGGTGCAGCTGCCGAAATCCTCGAAAGCCTACCAGGAGCCAGCAGGAATAATTATGAGGACATAATGGTGGCCTTACAACGCAAGTATGGCGGCGAGCATAAGAGAGAACTGTACAGAATGGAGTTACGAAGCAAGGTGCAGAAGGCAAATGAGACGCTGCAAGATTTTGCCATGGATATTGAACGTTTGGTGCAGCTTACTTATCCAGGTGAACATCATCCATTCCTGGATCAGTTCCAAATAGAGGCATTTGTGAATGGTATAAGAGATCCAGATATTAAATATGCAGTTTGTGCAGCGCAAAAAGCATCCTTCACCGAAACAATCTCGTACGCGCTGGCTCAGGAGACCGCGAAATTTATCTCAAAGCCACAAGTCCACAAGGTACGACGTCTTGAGGCTGATACGGAAAGCTACGGAGACAAAAGAAGCGAGATGAAAGAAATGCTTGAGCAGCTACTGGAAGAAAGAAGTAAATCGGGTGCAAAATGCTTTAACTGCGGTAAGGTCGGACATTTTCAGCGCAACTGCAGATCTGTTAAGAAAAGGTCAAGATCTGCTTCACCTCCAAGGGAAAACAAACGGGCAAACAACACCAAATCGCACGAGTCACCGTTAAACTAAAACGAGCTAGCACTGAGGGGCAAGAGCTAGCTCCCACAACCGATGGCCCCGCAATCTACATTTCCATCATGCAACAGAAAAATAATAACCTTACTGTCTGCGGATTGACCAATGGAAAGAAGCAAGTCCTCATCATAGACACAGGAGCATCTCAGTCCGTAATAAAGCCCGATTTAGTTAAAGGGGCAGTGGAACCGTTAAAAAATGTGCAACTGCGTACGGCAACTGGGGATTCAACCATCGTCTATGGAAGAGCCAGGGTACGTTTGACTATCGAAAACATTAGCGCAGATCACGTGTTTGTTGTCGCTGATATAGTGGATGAAGTTATTATCGGTGCAGACTTCATGATAGCTCACGGTATTAATCTGGACATGGGGCAGCAGATAATGATCTGGCACAACGTGGAGATCCCCTTAAATGTTGGATATGAGAACAGGGACGCAGTAAGGAAACTATTTGCGATCGAACGCCGAAAACTACCACCTCTGGCGGAAACTATAGTTGGGCACGTGTGGAGGCAGATTGTGTGGACAACCGGTTGTCGGTGGTAGAACCAGAAGACGTAAAGAATAATGTGATAACAGCTAAAGCTCTCGTGAAAAGCTGCAACAATGGGAAAGTTCCCGTGAGACTACTAAATCTGTCCAGCAGCGAGAAGACAATTGGCGAAAATGCTGAAATTGGTCGATGTAAGCCGGCAGGAGCCGTAATTAATTGTGCGATATATCCAGAATGCTCCAAAATGACAACTAAAGAGCTGGATTTGCTAACAGAGCAGATGAATAAATGGTAGCAGAACTAAAAGCACCCGACAGAAATAAAGCGAAGCAGTTGCTAAGAAAACATACCGCCGTCTTTGCCCTAAATAATAAAAGCCAAGGTAGAACAGCAGTTGTGAAACATGAAATAAATACTGGCGAAGCGGAGCCCATAAAACAAGCACCCAGGAGTGTTCCCCTTGCAAAACGGAACGAGGTCAAGGAACTGATTAACGAAATGGAGCAGAACGGAGTGATTGAGCCATCTTCAAGTCCATGGAGCTCGCCGATAGTGCTAGTAAAGAAGAAAGATTGCAGCACTAGATTTTGCGTGGACTATAGAAAACTTAATGATGTCACTAAGAAAGACAGTTATCCGCTACCCAGAATTGACGACACCTTAGACACGTTGTCCGAAACAAAATGGTTCTCTACCTTAGACTTGCAGAGTGGTTACTGGCAAGTTGAGATAGCCGATAAAGACAAGGAGAAAACTGCCTTCAGCGCGAGCAATGGGTTGTGGCAGTTTAAAGTAATGCCATTTAGGCTCTGCAATGCTCCAGCTACTTTTGAGCGCTTAATGGAACGTGTGCTTAAGGGGCTTAACTGGAAGACCTGTTTAGTGTATCTGGATGATATAATCGTGATGGGAAAGACTTTTGATGAACACCTCAAAAACCTGGATGAAGTTCTCAAGCGTATAGCGGCTGCAGGACTTAAATTAAGTGTTAAGAAATGTGCGCTGTTTCAAAAGGAGGTCAAATACTTGGGGCATCGTGTAACAGCAGAAGGCGTATCAACTGACGAGGATAAAATATTGGCAGTAAAGAATTGACCTCGTCCCCAAAATCTTCATGAGCTACGTAGTTTCCTGGGGCTTTGCACATACTACAGGCGATTTATGCCGAACTTTGCTCAAGTGGCTGCCAGCTTGCATGACTTGACCAGAAAATCACAACCATACCACTGGAGCGGGGCAGCTTGTAACGACCAAAAGTCCGGAGTCGTTTTTGGTCACACATAGAACTGTCTGACAACAGTCACGGGTCAATCCCCATCTTTTATTTTAAACGTATTTACTAAGATAATGAATTTATATTTAAATTGGTATATTTTCCCCAATGTATTTATTTCGTTATAGAGTCATTTACTAAAAATATGAATTCATGTATTTACTTATATACGCATGTAGTTATAAGTATTTATGTTGACGTAAGATTTAGTTCTAGTCATATTGTAAAACTGGCTGCATCTCGGTGGTGAAAACAGCCGTCGGCTGTGGTGTACTTACTACCGAAGTAATGCAAGTGTGTTTGTGCATTGGTGTGTGTTAGGAAAACGAGTATAAAAGCGCAAACATCAATCAGAATAGAGCAATTGGTGTGCGACCGGCAACAGGAGCAAAGGTAAATATCTTCTTCTACTTTTTTTTATTTATTTTTTGGACTGTTAGTCAGGGTATAGATAAGGCCGTGGTAATACCCAGCCGAAGCTATACCCTGAGACAGGACAGAACTGCGACGTAGCGACCACAAACAGAGCCGTGGTAATACCCAGCCGAGTTTGTGTCCGCAGTCGCCACCGATAGTGACCAGGCAGTGAACGGTTGCGCCGTGGTAATACCCAGCCCAGCCTACAGTGCCCTGTCGCTTGCGGCGTACCGACCTATTTCGACGGAGCGACCACAAACAGAGCCGTGGTAATACCCAGCCGAGTTTGTGCCCGCAGTCGACTTAGCCAGTGACGTTCGCCGAAGACGGACCGCATAAAGTAGAAGATGTTTACTGGAGCTGCCTGCATACACACCAGTTCACAAGATTTGAGCCCGAGCTGCAGTCAAGTTGCGAACTAGGAATAGGGCAACCCCTTTCCTGAATAAAGAGCAACACTGTGAGTAAGGCTTTGTCTTTCTTTTTGGAATCGACACAACACGACCCTGGACGCCGCTGAGCATACCTCAGCTACCAGGAAAACGTGTCGTTACAATGGCGCCCGAGCAGGGACCCTCAAAGGGTTACAGAAGGAAGAGAAAGATTTACCGCAGCCATCCGTGCCGCTGCCGCCTTTACCGCAGCCATTTGCACCACAGCCACCAGTGCCGTTGCCGCCTCTACGGATGCCGCCTGCATCACTGTCACCAGTGCCGTTTCCGCCTGTACCACTGCCGCCAGTGCCGTTGCCGCCTCTACGGATGCCGCCTGCACCACTGCCGCCAGTGCCGTTGCCGCCTCGACTGATGCCGCCTGTACCACTGTCGCCAGTGCCGTTGCCGCCTCTACGGATGCCGCCTGCACCACTGCCGCCTGCATCACTGCCACCAGTGCCGTTGCCGCCTCGACTGATGCCGCCTGTACCACTGCCACCAGTGCCGTTGCCGCCTCTACGGATGCCGCCTGTACCACTGCCACCAGTGCCGTTGCCGCCTCTACGGATGCCGCCTGTACCACTGCCACCAGTGCCGTTGCCGCCTCGACTGATGCCGCCGGTACCACTGCCACCAGTGCCGTTGCCGCCTCTACGGATGCCGCCTGCACCACTGCCGCCAGTGCCGTTGCCGACTCGACTGATGCCGCCTGTACCACTGCCGCCAGTGCCGTTGCCGCCTCAAGGTGCCGCCGCTGCGCCCGTACCGCTCAAGGTGCCGCCGTACCACTCAAAGGTGCCGCCGCTGCCGCCGCACCGCTACCAGGTGCCGCCGCTGCCGCCGTACCGCTACAAGGTGCCGCCGATGCCGCCGTACCGCTCAAGGTGCCGCCGCTGCCGCCGTACCGCCTCAAGGTGCCGCCGCTGCCGCCGTACCGCTACCAGGTGCCGCCGCTGCCGCCGTACCGCTACAAGGTGCCGCCGCTGCCGCCGTACCGCCTCAAGGTGCCGCCGCTGCCGCCGTACCGCCTCAAGGTGCCGCCGTACCACTCAAAGGTGCCGCCGTACCGCCTCAAGGTGCCGCCGTACCGCTACCAGGTGCCGCCGTACCGCTACTAGGTACCGCCGCCACACAGGCAGGATGTTGAAGACATCATGGGTATATGCCGTATGCAAGGAGGACTTGATGAAATGTCTGGGGATCGCAGGCAATGTACCAGAGCTGAGGAAGCCTTTCGCCAGGAAAGGAAAGTTTAGTGCAAGGTGTGAGCCGAACCTGTGGAAATCGCAATACAGGCATGAGCACTTGCCTGGTACCACACAACTAACCCCCCCACCAGGACCGGATAAGACTGGTCACACCACCATAGACACCCCTTTGAAGGATGAGGCACTCCGGATACCCACAATGGAAAACATTACACCGAAACCCTCGCCTGCCAAGCCACCAGTGCTAAAGAGCAAAATGCGCATCTGAGTGAACTTAAACCTCACCACCACGCAGACTAATCAACCATCTTGTGTGTTCTCTCATTTCATTACGAAAGTAGAACGAAGGATGGCCGCAGCATTGGGTGAACATAAATCGGAAGGGAGGAACCTGTGTCCAACTGGCCGAGGACATCCGCACACCAGAGGAGGAGGTGGTGTAACGACCAAAAGTCCGGAGTCGTTTTTGGTCACACATAGAACTGTCTGACAACAGTCACGGGTCAATCCCCATCTTTTATTTTAAACGTATTTACTAAGATAATGAATTTATATTTAAATTGGTATATTTTCCCCAATGTATTTATTTCGTTATAGAGTCATTTACTAAAAATATGAATTCATGTATTTACTTATATACGCATGTAGTTATAAGTATTTATGTTGACGTAAGATTTAGTTCTAGTCATATTGTAAAACTGGCTGCATCTCGGTGGTGAAAACAGCCGTCGGCTGTGGTGTACTTACTACCGAAGTAATGCAAGTGTGTTTGTGCATTGGTGTGTGGTAGGAAAACGAGTATAAAAGCGCAAACATCAATCAGAATAGAGCAATTGGTGTGCGACCGGCAACAGGAGCAAAGGTAAATATCTTCTTCTACTTTTTTTTATTTATTTTTTGGACTGTTAGTCAGGGTATAGATAAGGCCGTGGTAATACCCAGCCGAAGCTATACCCTGAGACAGGACAGAACTGCGACGTAGCGACCACAAACAGAGCCGTGGTAATACCCAGCCGAGTTTGTGTCCGCAGTCGCCACCGATAGTGACCAGGCAGTGAACGGTTGCGCCGTGGTAATACCCAGCCCAGCCTACAGTGCCCTGTCGCTTGCGGCGTACCGACCTATTTCGACGGAGCGACCACAAACAGAGCCGTGGTTATACCCAGCCGAGTTTGTGCCCGCAGTCGACTTAGCCAGTGACGTTCGCCGAAGACGGACCGCATAAAGTAGAAGATGTTTACTGGAGCTGCCTGCATACACACCAGTTCACAAGATTTGAGCCCGAGCTGCAGTCAAGTTGCGAACTAGGAATAGGGCAACCCCTTTCCTGAATAAAGAGCAACACTGTGAGTAAGGCTTTGTCTTTCTTTTTGGAATCGACACAACACGACCCTGGACGCCGCTGAGCATACCTCAGCTACCAGGAAAACGTGTCGTTACAAGCTGAAGAGGCGTTTCAAAGGCTAAAGGAGCTTTTGTGTACAGCACCAGTCCTCGCCTATCCGATAGCTGGACACGAATTTATATTGGATACAGACGCAAGCGGCTACGGAATAGGAGGAGTGCTTTCTCAGGCGATTAATGGGACGGAAAAAGTTATTGGTTACTATAGCAGAGTATTGTCCAAGCCCGAAAAAAATTATTGCGTAACACGACGGGAGCTTTTAGCCGTACTGGAGTGTGTTAAACATTACCACAAATATTTATACGGTCAACACTTTCCCATAAGGACGGATTACTCCGCATTACGGTGGTTGCTGCAGTTTAAAAACCCCGAATGACAGCTTGGACGCTTAATTGAACGTCTGCAGAGCTATGACTTCAGCATTGTTCACAGGAAAGGCGGAAAACACAATAATGCAGATGCCCTTTCAAGGCGCCCATGTAACGTAGAATGCAGGCACTGTACAAAAGCCGAGGAAAAGGAGTCCATCATTGATGTGAGGCGAATCCAAATTGGTACAGGAGAAGATTGATCTAAGGCCCAAAAAGAGGATCCCATTTTGTCAAAAATTATATCGGCCAAGCTAGAGAACATAAGACCGGACCGTAACGAAATATCGCCAGAAAGCCCGCTGGCAAAATCCTACTGGGCTCAGTGGAATAGCCTTAAAGTGGTAAATGGTTGCTTATATCGAAATTGGGAAAGTGCAGATGGAAAAACTACAACGGACTTAGTCGTCGTGCCAAGTTCCCGGGTAAAAGATGTAATGCAGCAGTTTCATAATGGCCCCAGCCGTGGCCATCTGGGTGTAACAAAAATACTGGAAAAGATAAAACAGCGATTTTACTGGGTAGGCTGCCCACAATCTGTAGCCGAATGGATACCTAATTGCGAGCAGTGCATTGCGGCCAAGGGTCC
The DNA here is from genome assembly GCA_030448955.1 of Trichopoda pennipes. Taxonomy (NCBI): domain Eukaryota; kingdom Metazoa; phylum Arthropoda; class Insecta; order Diptera; family Tachinidae; genus Trichopoda; species Trichopoda pennipes. Next base: position 411,315 of record JASKUP010000062.1, on the reverse strand, counting down.
AACAAGAAAAAGTCGTGGCAAGCTACAACAGTACAACGCTGGCGCCCTTTTTGAGCGAATAGCAATGGATATCGCAGGCCCATTCCCTTTCAGTAATGCTGGAAATCGGTATCTGCTAGTAGTAATGGATTATTTCAGCAAATGGCCCGAAGCGTATCCCATTCCGAACCAAGAGTCCAAAACGGTTGTAGATGAATTTGTGAACAATTGGGTGTGTCGATACGGTGTCCCAACAGAACTTCATTCCGATCAGGAACGAAATTTTGAGTCGGCCATATTCTAGGAAATGTGCGATATTTATGGGATCAAAAAGACGAGAACGACACCACTGCATCCGCAATCAGATGGCATGGTAGAAAGATTCAACCGCACCCTGGAAGAGTATCTCAGAAAAGTAGTCAGTACACACCAAAAGGATTGGGACGAGCATGTACCAAAGTTTCTTCTGGCATACCGATCAGTTATCCACGATTCAATATCATGTAGTCTAGCAAAAGTCGTATTTGGGAGGGAGTTAAAACTACCAGCTGACTTAGAATTTGGCGTTAAACCGATTCCTGCACACGGCGATGATGAAAATGTACCTCAGATACAAGAAGACCTGCACGAGCTCCATGAGTTTGTCCGCAATCGCATCAAAATGTCCAGCGACAAAATGAAAGCCAGATATGATCGAGCAGCAAATACGGAAGGATTTACAGAAGGACAACTGGTTCTACTATATAACCCACAACGGAAAAAAGGACTGTCTCCCAAACTGCAAACCCACTGGGAAGGACCATACAAGGTGATCAAGAAATTGAACAACATGGTTTATCGGATACAGAAATATCAAAGTCCGAGGTCTAAGATGAAGGTGGTCCACCTGGAGCGACTGGCCAAGTATGGCCGAGGGAATATTGAGCCTATTCGGGACGAAAAGGCTTAAGCGGGCGGCAGTGTTACGAAAATGTCTTGCCTAAGATTTAAAATAAAACAATTAAGCAATATGGAAAACTACTGGTTACAAACTGCGTAGAAGTTTATAGACACACACAAACACAACTACAATTTGATATGCCGCTTACTAACTGCCTGGCATGCTGCTTATCATTTAAACGCGCAAGACAAAAACTAATTTTACAACAATAAATATACAGTTGTTTATCATCGGCGTAGTTTTCTAAGAAAACCTTTTTTTACAAAAGCAACAACAAATGTATTAAAATAAATCCCAAGCAGAAACCTTATCAGCATAAAAACAAAAACAACTATACACACAGGCAAGCAGGCGCTATAAAACGAATAAACAACCTACAACAACAAAATACACACAAGGAGAGAAGAAAATTCTTACATCTTCTAGAATCTAATTGGACAAGTATAAATAGGGGAAGCGTCTGAGTGGATAATCAATCAGTAAATTAAACCTCTACAGTGACGACGTGTATTTTAAGTAAATTGTTCTGTGTCAACTTGGTGTAGTTGAAAGTAAATAATAAAATGGTTATTATTTAAAAACTCTAAAACTGGTGTAAATTACTTTGCAATAAAGAACTCACAACAAAACGTTTATAAAAGGTATAAACGTAACAAAATGTTGCTTTCTTGTTTCTATTCCATAAAGTTAACAATTATTATCAATTTCTCTAAATGACATTACAACTGAACGCATTCCTAGCTTTTTTGCTTTGTTAACTTAAAATAGACATTTTCTTCTTAAGGAGAAACTTTAGAAAACCGTAATCTTCGGCACCGTGTGCATGCAGTGGAAAGAGAGTCTGACGAAAAATAGTCCGTCCTAAAAAAGAAAATAAAGAAAGAAATGCAAGAGTTAAAACGACCTTCATCTTCGAGAAGAACCGATGAGAGTTGTCTTTGAGCACGCTAGCAAGATAAATACCCCGAGTTTTGATGTAAACGCACCTTTTAATATTTTAAAGTTCCAGTTCCAAACAGTCAGCAACAATTGATGGGGCATTAAAAAAAGCTATAAAACAAATTCTGAATGCAGTAGCAAGGAACAGAATGGAGTTCCGGGGCAGGGTGCTGAAGACAAATGAGATGCTGCAAGACTTCGCAATGGAAATCCAAAGTTTGGCGCAGCTGACTTACCCAGGAGAGCACCATTCATTCATTCAATCATTCCTGCATCAGTTAAAGACTAAAGCATTTGTGAATGGCATACGGGATTCAAACGTTAAACATGCTAGTTAACACTATGGGCTAAGAGCTAGTTTTCACAACTGATGGCCCCAAAAGCTCCATTTCCATTATACAACAGAAAAACAGCCGCCTTACTGGTTGAGGGTTGATCAATAAAAAAAGGAGGCCTTACCATAGACACATAAGCATCCCAGTCCATAATAAAGCCCGAATTTTTATCAGCAGCAGGAGAACCGTTATATAATGTACGGCTGGGCGCTGTTACTGGGGCTTCAGCCACCCTCTACAAGACAGCCAAAGTAAAACTGACTGTTGCAAACATCAGCGCAGATCATGTATTTGTTTTCGCTGACATAGTGGATGAAGTCATTATCAGTGCAGACTTTATGATAGATCACGGTATTATTTGGTCCAATAAATAATGGTCTAGCGAATGGAAAGATACCCCTGGAGGCTATATGCCATTAAATAAAAGTAATTACCTCCTCGGCTGGAAACTAGAGTATGGCTGCGTATTGTGGTTGTGGGCGATAACCCAAAAGATCTTACGATGACATTATAACAGCTAAAGCCCTCGTGAAATGCTTCCAAGATGGGGAAGAGATCACTTAATCTGTCCAATAACGAAAAGACCATTACAGAAAATTTGAAAACGGCTGATGTGAGCAATCTTAAACCATAATTAACGAACGGGATTTATTTGCAGAACGAGTGGAAAAATGGGTGCCAGATCTGACATCTCCTAATAAAAAGCAAGGTATAATGGTAGGGCTGAAAAACGAAATAAACGTTTGACCGTTAAATGAAACATGTGCTTAAGGGTATCAATTGGAAAACGTGTTTGGTGTATTTGGATCACACCTCAAAAACCGGATGAAGTATTTAAACGTATAGTGGTTGCGATTTCAGAAAAAATTAAAATACGTGTGGCATCGTATAACAGCAGAGGAGGTATCAACTGATGAATACCACGTACTGGCAGTAAATAATTTACCTCGGCCACAAAATCTTTGTAACCTGCGTAGTTTCCTGGGAATTTGCACATACTGCATGAGTTGTCCAAAAAGTCGCAACCACACTGAAGTGAGGCATCAGCAGAAGCCTTCCAGAGGCTCGAAGAACTATTGTGTATGACACCAGCCCCTGCCTATGCGATGGCTGAACAGGAATATTGGACTCAATAGGAGGAGTGCTTTCGCAGTTGGTTTATGGAAGAAAAAATCATTGGCTACTACAGCAGGGCATTGTCCAAGTCAAAAAAAAACTATTACTTTACACGACGGGAGTTTGTAGCTCTGCTGAAATGTGTTTAACATTACCTATTATGTCAATAGCTGCAATTTTATAATCCCGAGGGAACTTAGGAAAGACGGAAAACAGAATAATGCTGTTCCCCTGTCATTATGGTCATGCAATGTGGAGCGCAAGCTGCGCAAAATAGATATACAGGAGTCCATCATTCATGTGGGGGTAATCCAAATTGGCTTTAGCAATACAACGCAAGTGCCTCTTCTGAGCGGATAGCTATGGATATCGCAGGCCCGTTCCCTGTTAGTAACGCCGAAAACCCATATGTACTAATGCTTATGGATTATTTTAGCAAGTGATCCGAAGTGTATGCCACATAAAACCAAGAATCCAATAATGGGTGTGTTGATACGATTTTGCAATAGTGCTATATTTAGACCAGCGACGAAATTATATAAGAACAACGCCGCTACATCCACAGTCTCATGGCATTGTAGAAAAATTTAATCGTATCCTAGAGTAATAGCTCATAACAGCAGTCAGTGCACACCAAAAGGATTATGATGGGCATGTACCCAATTTTCTAGTGGCATACTGATTTAATCTCACGTAGTCTAGCAAAAACCATGTTTGCACCCGTATACGAAGGTAATGGAAACACACTCTACATGCACAAGAAAACCTGCACGAGTCAGTCGAGCAACAAACACGGAGAAATCTATGGAAGGACAAATAGTTTTACTATTTATCCCACAACGCAAATTGCAAACACTCTAGGAGGAACTACATAATATGATCAAAAAATTGAGTGACATGGTTTACCAGATACAGATATATTATAGTCCGAGGACCAAAATGGTTCACCTTGAACGACTGGCCAAATATTGTTGTGGATCGAGAACAAAAGGCTTAAGTTAGGCGGCAGTGTTACGAGGATGGTTATCACCAAAAATAAGTAGTGAAATTACCTATTGTGTCTGTTTACAAATTAAGAAGTTTCAAAGAAACCAAAAATGCTACAGTAAGATTCTATGAACTAAGATAAACAGTCAGAAAATAAAAATAACTAACACAGAACAAGGAGACACGCAACAAAGAGACACCTACACTGAAGTTATCGAGTAAAACAGAATATAAAGGCTTCTTCTCGTGGTCAGTGGCAGTTTACTTTTGTACGTGACCGTGTTAAGTTGATACAGCAGCTTCTAGGTGTTAAAGTGGTAAAATAGTTTAGTGAACGTGTAATTAAAAAAAAAAAAAACTTATTATTTGGAATTATTTTTAAGTGAATCTAACTTTGTGTGCTAGATTCGTTTAATTAATATTGTTACGTTTATACCTTTTATAAACGTTTTTGTTGTGAGTTCTTTATTGCAAAATAATTAACACCAGTTTTTAGAGTTTTTAAATTTATAACAATTTTATTTACTATAACTACACAAAGTTGACACAGAACAATTTACTTAAAAATGCACGTCTTCACTGTAGAGGTTTACTTTACTGATTCATTATCCACTCAGACGCTTCCCCTGTTTATACTTGTCCAATAAGAATCTAGAAGATGTAAGAATCTTCTACACTCTTTGTGTGTATTTTGTTGTTGTAGGTTGTTTACTCATTTTATAGGTGCCTGCTTGCCTGTGTGTATAGTTGTTTTTGTTTTTATCCTGATAAGGTTTCTGCTTGGGATTTATTTCAATACATTTGTTGTTGCTTTGTAAAAAAAGGGTTTCTTAGAAAACTACGCAAATGATAAACAACTGTATATTTGTTGTTGTAAAATTAGTTTTTGTCTTGCGCGTTTAAATGATAAGCAGCATGCCAGGCAGCCAGTAAACAGCCTATCAAATTGTAGTTGTGTGTGTGTGTATAAACTTCTACGCAGTTTGTAACCAGTAGTTACTTTTTTATATTGCTTAATTGTTTTATTTTAAACTTAAGCAAGACATATTCGTAACACTGCCGCCCGCTTAAGCCTTTTCGTCCCGAATAGGCTCAATATTTCCTCGGCCATACTTGGCCAGTCGCTCCAGGTGGACCACCTCCATCTTAGACCTCGAACTTTGATATTTCTGTATCCGATAAACCACGTCGTTCAATTTCTTGATCACCTTGTATGGTCCTTCCCAGTGGGTTTGCAGTTTGGGAGACAGTCCTTTTTTCCGTTGTGGGTTAGATAGTAGAACCAGTTGTCCTTCTGTAAATCCTTCCGTATTTGCTGCTCGATCATATCTGGCTTTCATTTTGTCGCTGGACATTTTGATGCGATTGCGGACAAACTCATGGAGCTCGTGCAGGTCTTCTTGTATCTGAGGAACATTTCCATTATCGTCGCGTGCAGGAATCGGTTTAACGCCAAATTCTAAGTCGACTGGTAATTTTAACTCCCTCCCAAACACGACTTTTGCTGGACTACATGATGTTGAATCGTGGATAGCTGATCGGTATTCCAGAAGAAACTTTGGTACACGCTCGTCCCAATCCGTGGTGTGTACTGACTACTTTTCTGAGATATTCTTCCAGGGTGCGGTTGAATCTTTCTACCATGCCATCTGACTGTGGATGCAGTGGTGTCGTCCTCGTCTTTTTGATCCCATAAATATCGCACATTTCCTTGAATATGGCCGACTAAAAATTTCGTCCTTGATCGGAATGAAGTTCTGTTGAAACACCGTATCGATACACCCAATTGTTCATAAATTCATCTACAACCGTTTTGGACTCTTGGTTCGGAATGGGATACGCTTTGGGCCATTTGCTGAAATAATCCATTACTACTAGCAGATACCGATTTCCAGCATTACTGACAAGGAATGGGACTGCGATATCCATTGCTATCCGCTCAAAAGGGGCGCCGGCGTTGTACTGTTGTAGCTTGCCAACTTTTCTTGTTGGACCCTTGGCCGCAATGCACTGCTCGCAATTAGCTACCCATTCGGCTACAGGTTGTGGGCAGCCTGCACAGTCAAAGCGCTGTTTTATCTTTTCCAGTGTTTTTGTTACACCCAGATGGCCACCGCTGGGACCATTATGAAACTGCTGCATTACATCTTTTATCCGAGAACTTGGCACGACGATTAAATCCGTTGTAGTTTTTCCGTCTGCACTTTCCCAATTTCGATATAAGCAACCATTTACCACTTTAAGGCTATTCCACTGAGCCCAGTATGATTTTGCCAGCGGGCTTTCTGCCGAAATTTCGTTACGGTCCGGTCTTATGTTCTCTAGCTTGGCCGATATAATTTTTGACAAAATGGGATCCTCCTTTTGGGCCTCAGAACAGTCTTCTCCTGTGCCAATTTGGATTCGCCTCACATCAATGATGGACTCCTTTTCCTCGACTTTTGTACAGTGCCTGCATTCTACGTTGCATGGACTTCTTGAAAGGGCATCTGCATTATTGTGTTTTCCGCCTTTCCTGTGCACAATGCTGAAGTCATAGCTCTGCAGACGTTCAATCCAGCGTGCAAACTGTCCTTCGGGGTTTTTAAACTCTTGAGACAATTAGCTGTGTACGGATTACTATTGTTATTATTAATTATTATTTGTACTTAGTTTTTTCTTTGCTCTTATTTGTTTGTCACTGTTATTAAAATAAGTTTACAATATCCAAGGTGTTTGTGCAAATTTAGGTTTACAATTTATTTTAAATATGCTTATTAATGTAATTTCTTTTTGTTTATTAAATTTATTTATTATGATTTAGGTTGATACTGATGCAGCTATTTATATAGGTCACCTTATTTAAAATTATTTATTAAGTCTCAGCAAAATTATAGTTTACAAATAATTGTATAATATTATGATAAATGCATGCCAATTAATTAGGTCATTTTATTGTATAAAAGACAATTACTTTTTGGAAATAAATCAATTACAATTCATTAACCCGTACACAAAGGTAAGGAACAATTTGAATAAAGTTTGCACACCAACCAAGGCGTAGCTTCAAAAACCAGGAAATATCTTCAACAGAAGAACTTCTCAGCTTACAGAGCATTGTGAGTGAAAACATTCAGCGAATCGTTCGCAACTACAAAAAGGATCCAGCTGCCAGGAAAAACAAGGCCTATTTTAAAGAACGTTATCGTCGTCTGTCTGACGAATTAAACGAATTTACGGAAGTCGACGAGAAGCTACGGTTAGCTATTGAAGACCAGTCTGACATAGATTACTTCAAAACTAGCCACTATGAGAAGATACAGGCATTGGCACAAGAGTACCTCAGCATTTTCCAAAATGAGGTAACTCGGCTACAGAAGGAGGAACTTAATGATCCACATGCTGTTCAGCAACAGTCTAGGATCAACCATCAAGTCATCCTGGTCATGAAGGGTGTGGATCAAATGCCGATTCGTATTACGGATTAATTGGCAAATTCTCCACTAGACTGACAGCATTGAAGAAGTTGTTAATTGGACTTTCAGAACTACCTAGTGGTGAACCTCAACAATTCTTCAGCATTAGAATTGATACCATAAATAAGTTGTGGAATCAATTAGAAGAATTGTACGATCAAGCATGGGATCAATGTTCAAATCCACTATATAACGGTTAAGATCAAGATGCTTAGGAAACTGTACGTACAATGGTTATTAACGGTTTGACGAAGCTGCAAGTCATGAGTCCTACCAAGGTTTCTTCCGCTTCAACAAGTGGCCATGTCTCTACAGTTATGGCATCAGCAGTGCCTCTCCCGAAGATAGCAATTCCAAAATTCAATGGGGAATATGAGAAATGGATGTTGATGTACCATATGTTCCTACATATGGTACATCAACAGCCGATCCCTGATGTTCAGAATGTGTGGTACCTCAAATCCAATCTTACTGGGGAGGCTGAAAAATTTATTAGTCATCTGTCAACCACAGAAGGTAACTACGACTCAGCATGGGCAATGTTGCAGGAACGATACAACAACAAACGAATTCTCGTAGCAACATTGGTCGAGAAGATCATCACTCAGCCATCCCGCACTGCAATCTCTTCTTCCATCAAGAAACTGCATGACACAACTCGTGAGTGCCTACTGGCATTAAATAACATCGGGATTGTAACAAAGGATTGGAACCCTTTGTTAATACAAATCCTAATCAAGAAATTGGACCGTACCTTACATATGAGGTTCGAGCAGTCTCTTAGCAAACCAAAGGAGCTGCAAACAATTGAAGAATTTCTTTCTTTCTTGGAATTCCAATTCCAAACCATCGAGGCCATCACTCATAGAGAGAAACCAACACATACTTCAAGTAAAATTGTATCGACAGCAGCAGGTGTGGTTAAAAGAGCGACTAGATGCAATCTCTGTAGCAATGAAAATCACGATCTATACCACTGCAGTATGTTTTTGCGATTACCGGAAACTGAACGATTGAAGTATGTGCAATCACGAGGGCTATGCTTTAACTGCTTCAAACGTGAACATGCTTCAAAGGATTGCCCATCGAGCTCATGCAAAAAATGCAACAGAAAACATAATACATTACTACATATTGAAGGTTCCGGTAAACATCAAGTCAAGCTGACTTTCAATTCAGTCAACTCAGATAAGGCCAATGCAACAGTGCCTTCCACTTCAGCAGATTCTTCATCAACACAAGATGATTATGTTGTACTTGCAACAGCAAGAGTAAAACTAACAGCACCCAATGGAAACTCGACATATGTCCGCGCAATTCTTGACTCCGGCTCACAAGTAAACCTAATAACTGACTATGTGGTAAGAAAATTAAATGTATCAACATCCACAGCATCATTGTGTATCGATGGAGTAGGAGACGGAAAGAAACGTCTCTCGAAACGATTAAACGTAAGTCTACAATCAATAAACAGTGGATTTCAAACAACCGTGGAGGCATTTGTCATCCCAAGTATCATCCCTTCTCAACCAAGCCAACATATCAACTATTCCAAGTGGCAACTCCCGAACTTAGCCTTGGCCAAACCTTGTTTTCATCAGCCAGGAAGGATAGACCTTCTGTTAGGCGCAGAGCACTATTTCAGCCTAGTAAAACCCGAAAAAATAAATTTATCCCATGATCTCCCAATTCTGCTAAACACTTCACTTCGATGGATTATTAGTGGAAAAATTTCTCCAGGGCAGGGAGCAATTGACAATGCAACTTGTGCAGTCGTACCTCGGAAACTACAAGATTTCGACGATGAGCTACTAACCCATGTCATTGAAAGGTTGTGGCAAATGGAAGATGATGGGTCAACTGAAGTGAGTTTCTCCTAAGACGAACAACAATATGAATCACTTTTCGTTCAAAACACTCATACAAATGATGAAGGACGGTTTGTTGTTAAATTACCGTTTCGTGAGGATCCCTCTGCATTGGGAGATTCTAAGCCAACAGCCTACAAGCGCTTTCTTTCCCTTGAAAGACGACTTATGAAGGATCCATTGACCAGAGAGGAATACATAAAATTTATGGATGAGTATCAGCAGATGGGCCACATGACCGAAATCGAAGGGACGTTGATACCAGCACCCAACTACGTCATTCCACATCATGGTGTAGTAAAACCAGAAAGTACAACTACAAAACTTCGTACAGTTCTTGATGCTTCCACAATATCATCATCCGGTTATTAGCTAAACGATTTAATGCACACGGGCCCGACAGTTCAGAGTGATCTGTTTTCTATACTCATTCGATTCCGTTTACCAAGATTCGTCTTTACTACAGATATTGAGAAAATGTATCGATAAATTTTGGTACATCAAGACGACAGGAAATATCAGATTATTATATGGAGAAAGGAACCTTCTGCTCCCATAAAATTCTACCAACTGAACACAGTCACATACGGAACACAAGCTGCACCGTACTTGGCGACAAGATGTCTTCAGCAGATTGCTCTTGGGGGATGAAACAGCTTAAATACAGCAATCGAAACTCAGCAACAACTAATACACATTCTGAAGAAACATGGGTTCAACTGCCGAAAATGGAGTGCAAATAACAGTCAACTTCTTCAGAACATTCCACAAGATCAACGAGAAGTTAATCTTGACTTCAATAATGGTCACAACGAGCCAATTAAAACGCTGGGCTTAATATGGTTACCAAAACTTGACCACCTCTGCATCAAGGTTAAGGTAAACCTAGTAAATGTTATCACCAAGCGCACTATATGTTCTGATTTGGCAAAACTTTTCGATCCACTTGAACTATTGGCCCCCATCGTAGTAAAGGCAAAGATATTTATTCAACACTTATGACAGGTCAAGATAACATGGGACGAAGTTTTACCCGAGGATCTCAGGTCAACCTGGTCAAGGTTTCGAGAAAGTTTAAGCACATTAAACAATCTTCAAATTTCGAGACATTTGTTCAAAGGTGATGTCCCATTAACCACTCAATTGCACATATTTGCTGATGCTTCCGAGAAGGCCTTTGGCACTGCAGCGTACGTTCGATCTACATTTAAAGACGGTAGAATAATAACAAAACTACTATGTTCGAAACCCCGTGTGTCCCCAATCAAAAGGTTATGCAAATAATAAATTTACCATTATTCTTGTGGACAGGCTCTGAGATTGTCTTGTCATGCATAAATTCGAATCCATCAACGTTCACGACGTTTGTGGGTAACAGGATATCTAAAATTCAAATGCTAACCTCTCCAGTACAATGGCGACACGTTTCGTCAAAGGACAATCCTGCAGATATTCTATCAAGAGGATTGTCAGCTAAGGCACTTTCAGAGAGTCACTTATGGTTTTTAGGACCATTACTTTTACAGGGAAGACAAGAATGTTGGCCTCAAGAGTTTAGGCCACATTTACAAATTAAATCTGACCTTGAAAGAAAGAAAAGTGCAACTGAAGACAATTTGGTTTACAACATTGATCACAAAGGCTCGTTTAGAATATTACAGCGAATAATATCGTATGTCCAGCGCTTCATTAAAAATGCTACTGACAAACATTCACCAAGACCAGAACTCAAGGCATTAACTACAGAAGAACTTGAAGCATCACTGAAATTTATTGTCCGTGCGATTCAAGGTTACGATTTTGCTAATGAACTCAAATAGCTCAAAGATCAGCAAGAGCTTCAGAAAACTAGTTCGATCATCAGTTTAACCCCCTTTATCGACATCGAAGGCATTATTCGAGTAGGCGGCCGACTAGAAGAATCTAACTTATCTTACGATTCTAAACACCCAATGATTCTTCTATACAATGATACACTAGTGTCGCTTCTATTTTAATTAGTGCACATAGAAAATAAGCATTGTAGTCCACAAGCTTTATTAGGAATTATCAGGCAAAAATTTTGGCCAATTAAGGGAAAATCAATTGCAAGATCTACTGTTAAAAAAATGCGTACAACGTAGTCGAGCACGTCCCAAGCTGTGTCAACAATAAATGGGAAACCTTCCACAGGACAGAGTTACACCTGCCAGGCCATTCATTAACATAGGCGTTGACTATGGCCAATATGGATCCACTATAAAATAAGAGGAAAACGACCAACAAAGGCATATGTAGCAGTGTTTTGTTGCTTTGCCACAAAGGCAGTGCATTTCGAGCTGGTTAGTGACTTATCAACTGATGCTTACATTGGTGCGCTCAAACGTTTTATTTGTCGACGAGGACGGTGTCAAAACATCTATAGCGATAACGCAACAAATTTTGTTGGTGCCAACAACAAGCTATCAGAACTCTCTGAATCAATATTTTCTGAGAATGGGAAGGAATCTATAACATCAACATGTAGCTCAAGGGGAATACAGTTTCATTTCATTTCCCCCAGATCTCCTCATTTCGGAGGACTTTGGGAAGCAGCTGTCAAATCAGCAAAGTCTTGACTCGTTCGAAGTGTAAGTACAGCTTCACTGACATATGAAGAATTGGAAACGGTCATCATAGAAATTGAAGCCATACTGAACTCTCGTCCATTAACACCAATGTCTAACGATCCCTCCGATATGTCAGCATTAACCCCGGGACATTTTTTGATTGGCGAAGCTCTCACGTGCCAAGTGGACAACGCGGCCAACCCAAGGAAAATGTCACTTGTATCAAGGTGGGAGCTTGTTTCGAAAATCAAGCACGAATTTTGGAAGAGGTGGTCCACCGAATATCTACATGAACTACAACAGCGTCAGATATGGAAAACTGCAACGTCTAACCTCAAACCGGGAGATATGGTCATTATTAGGGAGAACAACACGGCTCCAATGAAATGGCCGCTAGGACGAATATTAAATGTCTATCCTGGAACTGATGGACTCATTAGGGTTGCTGATGTCAGAACCACCACTGGAATATGTAAGAGAGCGATACACCGTTTGGCATTACTCCCTGTTGAAGAAACTCAAGACCCAAACGCAACAAAGCTGGCCCTAAATCAAACCAATACAGACACAACCATTGAAGATGGAATTAATGAACCCAAAGCCAAACGAGCAAGACTACCATTGAACAACATCTGCACAACACTTTGTGCCCTGTTTTTCATTCTCCCAGTAATCATGGGAAAAACAACTGATAATAAGCGATTTGGATCACAGCTCGGAATTCATTTTGAGGAAATTGGATCAACGTATATATCGACAAGTGAATGGAATCTTGTGGTGTATTATGATCTATCAGCATACTGGACTGATACAGACTTTTTAATAAGTGGCACCAGATCGTTGACACAACTTTGCAGGCAAATGAAGTCTAATACATCATGTCTTAACATAATAGAGCACTTGCAGCACATTGAAAGGGACTTAAGTTTGGACAACAGGTTACTGTACAGACCAAGACAAAAGAGAGGTGCGATTGATTTTGTGGGAAATGTCGCTCATTCACTATTTGGTGTACTGGATTCTGAATATGCAGAAAAGATGTCATCAACCATCACTAAACTACAAGAAGATGACTCATTCATACTGAAGCTTATAAGGGATCAAACATCAGTTATAAACTCAACTATGAATATCGTTAAACAAGGTCTAACTGCAGCTAAATTCAAACTTGACAGCCTTCACTTTACAATAAATCAATTACTAAAATCTGAAGAACTGCACAACGAGGAAATACATGAGCTTAAGCTTGCACACTTGTTCATTATGGGATTCATGCAACTGTCACTAATTGCAAACAACCTGCAAAGAATACAGGCAAGCCTTCTAGAGTCATTGGCTGACACCCATCACGGGCAAATCAACCCGTTGCTGTTAACTCCAACACAACTAGAAGCTGAAATACAACAAATTAAAACTCATTTACCTGAATCACTAATGTTACCAGTAGCTAAACATGAATTGCTAGAATTCTATAAATTAATGAAAATTAAAGGTGGACTAACACGCGAGTACGTGGTGTTTAGTCTAACCTTGCCGTTAATAGACCATGAAAAATTTCATCTTTATAATTTAATTCCAGTACCCACTGCAGTAAACAACACAATGATAACGATCGACACTTGCAGTCCCATAGTAGCAAAGGGCTGAGACAATACTTTCCGTTATCATTGGATCAAATCAAATCATGCACTATGATTAAAACAGATACATTCATATGCTACGGTATACAATTGGAGTACAACTATGGAGCAGAAAAGTGTTCATGTGAAATTAACTTGTTCAACAACATTACGATTCCACATTGCAGATTAAAAGGCCTTTCGATGAATGTAACATGGACAGCACTAACTCACAAGAATCAATGGATCTATACATCGTCATCAATCACACATGCCACTGCAGTTTGCAAGAAGGAAATCACGACTTTAAATCTAGAAGGCTCTGGATTATTAACCATTAGTCCAGACTGTATTCTTAAGCACGACTTCATTCAAATGTCTGGTCAGCAGTCGATATCAACAATGACTGGATTATCGTATACTAGTCTTGGGAACATCTCGGATCTTTTACTTGAATCTAGCTCAACAACCGAAGGGCTCAAGCCAACAAACTATACTTGGACAATGGATGAAATGCCAATGCAACTCAATGAAATAAAGGCTTTACAATCTAAATTGGAAGCAATAACAACATCAGAGTTTCAACATCGCTCAACTACAACCCACGGCATTACAGTTGCATACTCAGCTCTAATCATTAGCATGATAGTCATAGTACTGTTCTTAATTACAGCCTTATTACGCCGTAAATTTAATGCCGCTCAATCATCGAATAATTCTCTGCAACAATCCAACAATAAACCAACACCACAGCCACGCCAGAACTTTACAATTGACGTTTAACATATACCTCCATTTAATTTACCGTTGGTAAATGCGGGGGAGGATGTACGGATTACTATTGTTATTTTTATTATTAATTATTGTTTGTACTTAGTTTTTTCTGTGCTCTTATTTGTTTGTCACTGTTATTTAAATAAGTTTACAATATCCAAGGTGTTTGTGCAAATTTAGGTTTACAATTTATTTTAAATATGCTTATTAATATAATTTCTTTTTGTTTATTAAATTTATTTATTATGATTTAGGTTGATACTGATGCAGCTATTTATATAGGTCACCTTATTTAAAATTATTTATTAAGTCGCAGCAAAATTATAGTTTACAAATAATTGTATAATATTATGATAAATGCATGTCAATTAATTAGGTCATTTTACTGTATAAAAGACAATTACTTTTTGGAAATAAATCAATCACAATTCATTAACCCGTACACAAGGGTATTGAATTTCATTTATTCGAATATGTCTTTTAGTTACAAGTACTAAAAGACACTAAAGGAAAACAAAAATAGTATTTAGTTCTGACGAACTGTTTGAACTAAAATGACTAGAATTCCTTGATTCGTACAAGCTGTTCTCTGACTGGTTATTGAGGTTGGCCCCTATATGGGAGTAACGTGGTGGTTGTGGTTTCGAGACCCTCGTGAGAGTTTGTGGGTCGGATCATCAAAAATTAACACAATGAATGGTTCAGGTCCAGTGAGTAAAGGCTGCGACCTACTTAGAGGTTTTGAAATTGCTACTATGAGTGGCCGGAGGATCCACGGATTCGAAGGCCTTCTAGGGCGAGAATGGCGTTGCTTTTCATTCACAGTGGTAATGGCCACCATCTGATTATGACTCACTACCGGTACTGATGTAAACCTTATCACATCATTACTTGGCATGCTTTTGACCCTTAGACATGTCTCGAGATACAAGAGACACTATCTGAGTTTGTTCCTGACGCGACATAAACCTGACGTACTCCTTATCGTTGAACACCATTTAAGTGCTCGCCATATATTTGACATGACTGAATACAAGAAAGAGGGGGAGGCGCAGCTGTCCTCGTTAGGGATGAATTGCAGTGCGAGGAGATCGTACTATACAGTGGATCTGCTGAGAATACGGCGGTCCGTATTCGAAGGCAGGCCAATGTGGATTTGATTGCCATTGTAATGTACCTTAAACCCAGTGAGACTTTCACTGCGGAATGCTTTGATGAAATGCAGCCACTGGTACGTAATTGTAGTGTGGTCATTGGTGCTGACCTCAATGCAAAGCATCCCTACTAGGGGGATCGACTTACGAACGCGAGTGGGCGTAACCTCCGAGAATTTCATCTCTCTAGCCCTGATGTTGAAATTCGGCAAACTGACGGGCCGACCAGAATAAATGACGTGTCCTCTTCCTTCATTGACTTTTTTCTCACATCAGTAGACATCACTACAGAGAGTACGAACTACCTAAGGACATTGGACTATGAATCGGACCACAAGGCTGTAGTGATAAAATTCTTCACGAGTGACTTTCTGGTGAGAGAACGGTCCACCAGGTTTGACTTTGACCATATGAACAGACGCAGTTTTACGCGCAGACTGTCCTTAAATCTTAATACGTGTGGACTACCTTTGGACAGAAACGTGACTAAGACGGAAATTGAATGTGTTGGCGCGATGGAAAGAGCCTTCCAAGATGCTATGGAATATTCCATACCGAAAGTCTCCACGGGAAGCAGAGGATTGCGGCAGCTGCCTCGACACATTCTTCATTTCATCGACCAGAAAAAGCGACTAAGGCGGGTATCACATAGGTGTGAGGACCCTGGTAGACGGAATATTTTGAAAGCGGAAATTAGAACTACCTAAGGACATTGGACTATAAATCGGACCACAAGGCTGTAGTGATAGAATTCTTCACGAGTGCCTTTCTGGGGCGAGAACGGTCCACCAGGTTTGACTTTGACCATATGAACAGACGCAGTTTTACGCGCAGACTGTCCTTAAATCTTAATACGTGTGGACTACCTTTGGACAGAAACGTGACTAAGACGGAAATTGATGAATGTGTTGGCGCGATGGAAAGAGCCTTCCAAGATGCTATTGAATATTCTATACCGAAAGTCTCCACGGGAAGCAGAGGGTTGCGGAAGCTGCCTCGACACATTCTTCATTTCATCGACCAGAAAAAGCGACTAAGGCGGATATCACATAGGTGTGAGGACCCTGGTAGACGGAATATTTCGAAAGCGGAAATTAGAAATTTGGACAGAATAATACAGGGGGCCACAGCTGCTTTTGAACGTGACCACTGGAGAAATTTTCTTAAAAAAATTCGACTTAACGACAGGACTTTTCGTGATGTAAAGTCGACCGTTGAACTCAATAAACGACCCGCAATTCGAAACTTGGTGGATGCAAATGGCGCTATTGTTTCTGATAGTGCTGGAGTGGCTAACTTGGTAGCAACCCGTTTCTTTCAGGTTGGTTTTTCTGGTCCAAGTGCACATTTGGATCCATTTGGTGCGAAAACAATATCTTCTGGGGCTGCATTTTCAGTGGATGTTGGTATCTTTTTTACATGGCTGATGTTCCTCTTAAATGTTCTTCCAATTCCAGTGATTTCCACTATGTTTCCATTTCTGTCTATTATCTCATATTCAGTTACATCAAAGTTTGTTGTTAGCTTATGTGGAAAAACGAAATTCTTTACCAGTACTTTATCTCCAATAGCTATTTCCGATTCCTTCGCTTTCCATCGTTTATCTCCTATTTCTTTTCCCTTTTGTTTATTTATGCAATCCGAATCTCTAGCTGACGAATCAATCATATCTTCTATTATGTCATGCATACTTGGTATCTTATCACGTATAACTCTATTAAACATCAGCTCAGATGGAGGGGATCCTGTCGTACCATGAGGGGTTACATTATACATTAAAATAAACTTTTGTTTTTCCTGCTTATAATTACTCTTGTTGGTGCTGGCAATTTTCAATCGTTTAACAAGAGATTTGTTCATATTCTCGACCTCTCCATTGGCTTGCGGCCAGTACGGAGGGGTTGTTATGTGAGTGATGTTGTTTAATTTACAAAAAGTTTTGAATTCAGAGCTTACGTACTGCCGGCCATTATCTGTTCTTAACGATTTCGGTAATCCAAGTCTACAAAATATATCCTCCATTGCTTTAATGATATTCTCAGAGGATATCGTTTTCAAAAAAACTACTCCCAGGTACCGTGAGTAGTAGTCTATTACGACCAAAACATACTCATTATTTGGGAGTGGTCCCAATAAATCCGTTGCCACACATTGCCAGGGGCCGTTCGGAAAAGCATGTCTTTGCATGGGTGGTGGGTTCGATACTCGTGACACAAGTAAACAGTCCCGACAGCTTTTCACAAAATTTTCAGCTTCTTTATCTATCAAAGGCCACCATACTTTTGCCCTTAGTCTGCGCTTCATAGCTGACTCTCCCGGGCGCCCCTCATGGGCCAGCTGAAGTACCCTCTCACGCAACGACTTCGGGATCACAATACGAGTGCCCCGCAAAAGAATGTTCCCCATAGATGTCAGGTCGAACCGGAATGAATAATATTTACTCGATTTATCCAAATCCCACGTGTCATTCCTTATGTTTTTTATATTATTACATATTTCTTCATCTTCTGCGCTTTTATTAGCTATGAGAGTTTGACATAATATGGAATATATTATCTTCGCAATTTCCCACAAATGAACTCGTGTTAGAAATTTTGCAAAGCCTAGATACCGAATCCGCTATATTCTCCTTTCCCGCTCGGTAGATTACTTTAAATTTAAACGATTGTAAACGCAATAACCACCTTTCTATTCTGACCGGGGGTTTTGATGTCGGTCGGTTTAATAATTGCCTTTAGTGGTTTGTGGTCTGTTACCAATTCGAATTCTAAACCTAAGAGATAGTAGTAGAATTTCTCTACTGACCAGACCAAAGCCAAGCTTTCCTTCTCAGTTTGAGAATCTCGCTTTTCTACGTCTGACAAACTCTTACTAGCAAACGATATTATCTTCGGATCACCTTTAGAATCAAACTGGATCAAAACTGCACCTAACGCAACTGGGCTAGCATCCTCAACTACCCGAGTCCTCTTTTTTGGGTTAAAATATGACAAATTGGGAATTTGAGATAGTTGGGTTTTAAGATATTGGAATGCTCTTTCCTGGTCTGGACCCCACACAAATTTTGTATCTAATTTCAGCACGATCCTCAATGGCTTGGTGACGTCTGCCAAATCGGGTATAAATTTTCTTACATACGTGATCAAACCCAAAAAACTTCTTACCTCTTCTTTAGTGTTCGGAGCACGAAAACCCATAATTACCCTGATTTTTTCTGGATCTGCCGTGAAACCTTTTGCAAAGAGAATATGCTCTAAAAATTTCAAATTGCTTGTCTTCCAAACACATTTGACTTCGCAGAATTTTTTTAACGGCTTTGTCATGTTCTTCTTCCGTTCTGCCAAACACGATAACGTCGATAATTAAGGCAGTTGCTACAGGTAGCCAGTAGTCCCTCTCATGTGCGTTGAAATATTTCAGGCACCGAATTAACGCCAAACATTAATCTCTTATATCTAAATAAGCCCTTGTGTGTAATAAAAGTGGTTATTTCACAACGGTTTTCGTGTAGTTCTAGCTGGTGGTATGCACTTTTAAGATCTAATCTTGAAAAGTAATTTGCTCCTCTTAATTTTGTCATGAAAGAGTCAAATGTTGGCAAAGGATAATTTTCTCTCAACACAGCTTTGTTAGCGCGACGCATATCGATACATAACCTCATTTCGCCATTCCCCTTGAATACGATCACAACCGGTGAAATCCATTGGATTGGTCCATGAACAGGTTCAATTATGTCCAAGCTAATTGCTTCTTCCAGCTTAGCTGCTACTTTTTCCTCAAGAGCAATTGGAATACGTCGAAGTGGTTGTTGAACAGGTTTCACCGAATTGTCGATAGATTGTTTGACTTGCATGTTTTTCATTTTAGGAAATGGCTTGACGGTTTCGATACGATTAACATTTAACTCAAGGCGTAGCACACTAAGTTTAGTCGCAGTTTCGCAACCTAATAACGACTGGCTTCCATTTTCTATGACGTAAAATATAGCGATCGTTTCAGAATCATTATATACTGCAATTGGTGAATTAAAAACACATATTACTTTGAGAATATGAATTTATTTGACGAGTTTGATCGAGTATTCCATATCACCGCATTTTCATTTTTCAACATCGTCCAGTCTTTTCCACTTACAAGATTAAATCGCGAGCCGGAGTCGATCACCATAAAAAGTGCCCGCCCACCAATGCGACACTGTATTTCATCTCCTTAGCAGTTGTCATCGATTTTGAAACAGTCAAATTCGCGCAATCATTATCATCACCTAAACTCTTTTCCTCTTCACTCTGTATACAACGCACCTTTGCTGGTCTAATGTTGTGCTTTTTCCCACCAATCTTTTCATACTCGGCAAATTTTCTCTTAAAATTTTTAGTTTTACACTTGACAGAAAAATGGCCTATGAGAGAGCATTTGTTGCATTTAGCGTTTCGTGCCGGGCAGTCCATAGAGCTGCCTATGTGACCAATTCGAGCGCACCTAAAACATTCGACATCCGTATTTCGAAAGAATCGTTTCTTCGATGAAATTTTGTTTACAACTTCCTCCTCGACTTTTATCAAGCTTTGTTACGGTTTATTAATTTGTTCATAAACTTGACAAGCTTCAACGACGTCATTAAGACTCTGTTCTTTTTCCAATAGCCTCATTTTTTCAGCTCAATAGGAGCCCATGAGTCAATTATTTTGTCTTTGATACAAATTTCCTCTAGTTCTGTTTTATTCGAGCCGAAGGAACATTTCGCAACTTGTTGTCTTAAGCGCAATAAAAATTTGTTAAGAGATTCTCCGTCAGCGGGTTTCAGACTTCGGTAAAGATGCCTTTCGAACGTTGAATTTCTCTTAGGCGAAAAATATTCGTCTTATTTTAAAACTAGTACCTCAAATACATCACTGTCAGCGACTGAACACGTTTCAACCAATGCGTCCTCCTAAATGGAGCAACTTGTTCTTCTCTTTAACTGGGTCAATTATTTCCTCCGATGCAAGATACAACTTAAAAGATCGGAACCACTTTTCCAATTCCATACGCAACAAAGATTTTTCTATAACATCACAGAGAAATGGCTTTATTTCAGTCATTTTTAGTCCACAGGAACAGTAACTAAAATATTAAATGTACGTGTGAAACAAACAGAATAATATAATTCTTTTATAGCTAGGTTCTACCTCATTTTATTGTGTTCCATTAAAACATACCCTTGCACAATTTAATGTGCTGTCAACTTCACAATTCAATGTGATCTCAGTCTCACAATTAAATGTGTTAATTCTTTTGGTACAACGCACCTGATCTTCCTGATCCAA
Source organism: Trichopoda pennipes (assembly GCA_030448955.1). Lineage (NCBI taxonomy): Eukaryota > Metazoa > Arthropoda > Insecta > Diptera > Tachinidae > Trichopoda > Trichopoda pennipes. Next base: position 390,255 of record JASKUP010000062.1, on the reverse strand, counting down.
TTTAATGAACGTTCTGAAATTTAATTCAATCGACAACCGAATAGCACAATTTAATGTGCTTTTCTTCTTTTGCCACAAACTTTATATTTTGACGTAATTTATACATATATTTACCACTCGTCGCCAATGAAGAGTATTTAATGAACGTACACAGTTACTTAGTTTTTATTACAACTTTATTAATTATAACATAAACACTATTTCACGAAAGTGTTGATGTTTTATCTACGTTAGAAAACTATATATATATATATACTACAAGGTTGCCACAACATCTCAAGGCACTGATCAGTGTTGCCGCAATCGTTATTTTCCAAAATCGTGGAAATCGGCCCTCGTCGTTCCGGTACTGAAACCCAGATCGGATCCTATGGTATGTGGAAACTACAGACCCATTTCCCTTCTATCTGCTTTTGGAAAGTTGTTTGAATTCATTCTCCTGGCAAAGATAAATGACGTTCTACTTGACAAGGACATTTTAAAAGACTTCCAATTTGGATTTAGAACTGGACTTCCGACAACGCATGCGCTGACGGTGCTAACAGACTTCAGGGGAATAAATTGAAGATGCCCAACAATAGCTGTAAGCCTGGACTTCGCCAAGGCGTTCGACACGGTTTGGCATGACGGGCTTATATTCAAGATGATGAATATGGGATTTGGTTTGGGCCTTTGCCGCATAGTGGACAACTTTTTAGGGAACCGATCATTCCGAGTGCGCATGGGTGATGTTCGGTCGGACGAGGGTTCGATTTCTGCTGGAGTGCCATAGGGCTCGTTACTGGGGCCTGTGCTTTACAATATCTTTGTCTCTGACATACCACAACCGCCACGTGAGAATCTTTTAATTGTATATGCCGATGATATCCTCATTGCCTCTTCAGGGGCTACAGCAAGAACCACTAATGACCGACTAAATTACTATTTAACGATACTGACACACTATTTTACAAAATGGGGTCTAATTTTGAATATTGCGAAGACCGTGGCCGTAATGTTTAAGGGAAGGCGGATATATATTTACCCAAATTGTAGATCGTACAGACCTTGTCTGACTCTCGGACGAGAGCCAATTGCGACATCGGACAGGCTTAAATACCTGGGTGTCACCCTTCATGAGAACTTTGAAAGTTATCGGCACATTGACGATATTTTGTAGCGAAGCAAGAGAATTTACTCCGCGTACCAGGGAGTCCTTAGACGTAGAAGGGGTCTTGATAAGAGGGTGCGTCTTCTTGTGTATCGCCAAATTATCTGCCCTGTCATATTCTACGCCTTTCCAGCTTAGTTTGGGTTTTCTTATGACCAGATGAAGAGACTTAGGAGATGGGAGAGATGGGTTTTGGTTGCTTGTCTTGGACTGAGGCCTTATAGAGGACCAAGTGGCGAGTTCCGCAGGCCATCAAGTAGATCAATCTACACCGCAATTGATTTCGCTCGGGTGGATGTGTATATGATGGAAATGGCTGTGAAGTTCCTGGAGGGCGCACGTTCTTTAGGTAACTCCCTGGTTGCGGGGTGCTTTTCTGCATCGCGTGATTTGGAGACTGTTCGGATGTCCCGGTATCTCTGCTCAATGGACTTATTAACTTTGAAAGAGGCTGGAATTCTTTACGAGGATGCAGACCTCTTATTTTATTATAGAAGGCTACATTCTCTAAGCACTCAGAACACTGTATATAATACCACTCAATAGTTATAGTTTTGTCAATTGTGAATTCATTCTTTTTTTGTTTACTTTAAATTTGTTATTATTGTTTTTTTTTTTATTTCTTATTTTTCTACTGTTCTTGTTTTGTATTCATTGTTTTTTAGTGATAACTTATTAGTTATAAGTTATTAGTTTTAAGTGTTTCTTATTTTTAAGTAGATTCTAAGAGCTTTCCTTTTTTTATTCCTTTTTTGGAAAATTAATTCATAATTTTAATCAGTTTTTGCGAGAGATGACCACGAAAATGTGTCAGTTGTATTTAGAAAATGTAAGTCTTTGCACAATAATTTTTTTTTATGTAAAGAATATTTTGTAAAATTTTTTGTAGTATTTTTGTTAATTTTTTAATACTCTTTTTGTGAAATTATTTGGAAAATAAATTAACATCTGAAATCTAAAAATCTGTAAAAAATTTGGGATAAAATCCCAAGAAAAGACAACATGGAAATACTCTCCCCCGCAGTAATGCATTTCGAATATATTGTTACGTTTACACCTTTTATAAACGCTTTGAGTTCTTTATTGCAAAATAATTAACACCAGTTTTTAGAGTTTTTAAATAATAACAATTTTATTTACTTTAACTACACAAAGTTGACACAGAACAATTTACTTAAAAACGCACGTCTTCACTTGATGTGGTTTAATTTACTGATTGATTATCCTCTCAGACCCTTCCCCTATTTATACTTGTCCAATTAGAATCTAGAAGATTTAAGAATCTTCTACTCTCTTTGTGCGCATTTTGTTGTTGTAGGTTGTTTATTCGTTTTATTGGCGCCTGTATGTCTATGTGTATAGTTGTTTTTGTTTTTATGCTGATAAGGTTTCTGCTTGGGATTTATTTCAATACATTTGTTGTTGCATTTGTAAAAAAGGGTTTCTTAGAAAACTACGCAGATGATAAACAACTATATATATTTGTTGTTGTAAAATTAGTTGCTGTCTTGCGCGTTTAGATGATAAGCAGCACACTTGTATTTTTTTTTCTTGTATACCAGTTGTGTGTGTGTATAAACTTCTACGCAGTTTGTAACCAGTAGTTTTCTTTATTGCTTAATTGTTTTATTTTAAATCTTAAGCAAGACATATTCGTAACACTGCCGCCCGCTTAAGCCTTTTCGTCCCGAATAGGCTCAATATTCCCTCGGCCATACTTGGCCAGTCGCTCCAGGTGGACCACCTTCATCTTAGACCTCGGACTTTGACATTTCTGTATCCGATAAACCACGTGGTTCAATTTCTTGATCACCTTGTATGTTCCTCCCCAGTGGGTTTGCAGTATGGGAGACAGTCCTTTTTTTCGTCGTGGGTTATATAGTAGAACCACTTGCCCTTCTGCAAATCCTTCCATGGAGCTCATGCAGGTCTTCTTGTATCTGAGGAACATTTTCATCATCGTCGTGTGCAGGAATCGGTTTAACGCCAAATTCTAAGTCGGCTGGTAGTTTTGCTCTCTCCCAAACATGACTTTTGCTGGACTACGTGATGGTGAATCGTGGATAGCTGATCGGTATGCCAGAAGAAACTTTGGTACATGCTCGTCCCCTTTTGGTGTGTACTGGCTACTTTTCTGAGATATTCTTCCAGGGTGCGGTTGAATCTTTCTACCATGCCATCTGACTGCGGATGCAGTGGTGTCGTTCTCGTCTTTTTGATCCCATAAATGTCGCACATTTCCTTGAATATTGTCGACTCAAAATTTCGTCCCTGATCGGAGTGAAGTTCTGTTGGAACACCGTATCGACACACTCAATTGTTCACAAATTCATCTACAACCGTTTTGGATTCTTGGTTCGGAATGGGATACGCTTCGGGCCACTTGCTGAAATAATCCATTACTACTAGCAGATACCGATTTCCAGCATTATTGACAGGGAATGGGCCTACGATATCCATTGCTATTCGCTCAAAAGGGGCGCCTGCGTTGTACTGTTGTAATTTGCCACGACTTTTCCTTGTTGGGCCCTTGGCCGCGATACACTGCTCGCAATTAGCTATCCATTCGGCTACAGATTGTGGACAGTCTATCCTAAAATCGCTGTTTTATCTTTTCTAGTGTTTTTGTTACACCCAGATGGCCGCCGCTGGGGCCATTATGAAACTGCTGCTTTTTATCTTTTACCCGGGAATTTGGCACGACGACTAAACCCGTTGTAGTTTTTCCATCTGCACATTCCCAATTTCGATATAAGCAACCATTTACCACTTTAAGGCTATTCCACTGAGCCCAGTATGATTTTGCCAGCGGGCTTTCTGCCGATATTTCGTTACGGTCCGGTCTAATGTTCTCTAGCTTGACCGATATAATTTTTGACAAAACGGGATCCTCCTTTTGGGCCTCAGACCAATCTTCTCCTGTGCCAATTTGGATTCACCTCACATAATGATGGACTCCTCGACTTTTGTACAGTGCCTGCATTCTACGTTACATGGGCGTCTTGATAGGGCATCTGCATTATTGTGTTTTCTGCCTTTCCTGTGCACAATGCTGAAGTCGTAGCTCTGCAGACGTTCAATCCAGCGCGCAAGCTGTCCTTCGGGATTTTTAAACTGCAGCAACCACCGTAATACGGAGTGATCCGTCCTTATGGTAAAGTGTTGGCCGTATCAGTATTTGCGGTAATGTTTAACACACTCCAGTACGCCTACAAGCTCCCGACGTGGTACGCAATAATTTTTTTCGGGCTTGGACAATACTCTGCTATAGTAACCAATAACTTTTTCCGTCCCATTAATCGCCTGAGAAAGCACTCCTCCTATTCCGTAGCCGGTTGCGTCTGTATCCAATATAAATTCGTGTCCAGCTATCGGATAGGCGAGGACTGGTGCTGTACACAAAAGCTCCTTTAGCCTTTGAAACGCCTCTTCAGCTGCCCCACTCCAGTGGTATGGTTGCGATTTTCTGGTCAACTCATGCAAGCTGGCAGCCACTTTAGCAAAGTTCGGCACAAATCGCCTGTAGTATGTGCAAAGCCCCAGGAAACTGCGTAGCTCATGAAAATTTTGTGGACGAAGCCAATTCTTTACTGCCAATATTTTATCCTCATCCGTTAATACGCCTTCCGCTGTTACACGATGCCCCAAGTGTTTGACCTCCTTTTGAAACAGCGCACATTACTTAACACTTAATTTAAGTCCTGCAGCCGCTATACGCTTGAGAACTTCATCCAGGTTTTTGAGGTGTTCATCAAAAGTCTTTCCCATCACGATTATATCATCCAGATATACTTTTTTTTTTTTTGTTAGAGAGAAGTAGCACTTCAGGCAATAATGCCTATTTAGTCAAGTACCGTGCTACCTTCTTTAGGAAAGGGATAGAGAAGAGATAAAACAGGTGGTGAAAGCAGAAGGATAGTCAGAAATTAACTGCCGTATAAAGACAGCAACAGCGACCAGGGACTATGCCTTCATCGCTAAGCAGCTCCACCGACAGTCAATTTTTATCTTTTGTAGTGAAAAAACCAAGGTCTTCGTTGGGAATCAAACCCACAACCCTCATATTTGCAAGCTAGTACACTACCTACTAGCCTACAGGGGCACCTAAACAGGTCTTCCAGTTAAGCCCCTTTAGCACACGTTCCATTAAGCGCTCAAAATTAGCAGGAGCATTGCAGATCCCAAATGTCATTACTTTAAATTGCCACAACCCATTGCTCGCGCTGAAGGCAGTTTTCTCCTTGCCTTTATCGGCTATCTCAACTTGCCAGTAACCACTCTGCAAGTCTAAGGTAGAGAACCATTTCGTTTCGGACAACGTGCCTAAGGTGTCGTCAATTCTGGGTAGGGGATAACTGTCTTTCTTAGTGACATCATTAAGTTTCCTATAATCCACGCAAAATCTAGTGCTGCCATCTTTCTTCTTTACTTGCACTATCGGCGTGCTACATGGACTTGAAGATGGCTCAATCCCTCCGTTCCGCTCCATTTCGTTAATCAGTTCGTTGACCTCGTTCCGTTTTGCAAGGGGAACAGTCCTGGGTGCTTGTTTTATGGCCTCGCTTCCCCAGTATTTATTTCATGTTTCACAACTGCTGTTCTACCTTGGCTTTTGTTATTTAGGGCAAAGACGGCGGTATGTTTTCTTAGCCAGAGCTTCGCTTTATTTCTGTCGGGTGCTTTTAGTTCTGCTACCCATTTATTCACCTGCTCCGTTAGCTGTCATTTTGGAGCATTCTGGATATGTCGCACAATTAATTATGGCTCCTGCCGGCTCACATTGACCAATTTCAGCATTTTCGCCAATTGTCTTCTCGCTGCTGGACAGATTTAGTAGTCTTACAGGAACTTTCCCATTGTTGCAGCTTTTCACGAGAGCTTTAGCTGTTATCACATTATTCCTTACGTCTTCTGGTTCTACCACCCACACCCGGTTGTCCACACAATCTGCCTCCACACGTGCCCAAACTATAGTTTCCGCCAGAGGTGGTAGTTTTCGGCGTTCGATCGCAAATAGTTTCCTTACTGCGTCCCTGCTCTCATATCCAACATTTAAGGGGATCTCCACGTTGCGCCAGATCATGATCTGCTGCCCCATGTCCAGATTAATACCGTGAGCTATCACGAAGTCTGCACCGATAATAACTTCATCCACTATATCAGCGACAACAAACACGTGTTCTGCACTGATGTTTCCGATAGTCAAACGTACCCTGGCTCTTCCATAGACGATGGCTGAATCCCCAGTTGCCGTGCGCAGTTGCACATTCTTAAACGGTTCCACTGCCCCTTTAACTAAATCGGGCCTTATTACGAACTGAGATGCTCCTGTGTCTACGGTGAGGACTTGTTTCTTTCCATTGATCAATCCGTAGACAGTAAGGTTATTTTTCTGTTGCATGATAGAAATGTAGATTGCGGGGCCATTTGGTGTTGCTTGCCCGGTTGTTTTCCCTTGGAGGTGAAGCAGATCTTGATCTTTTCTTATAAGACCTGCAGTTGCGCTGAAGATGTTCGGCCTTACCGCAGTTAAAGCATTTTGCACGCGACTTACTTCTTAATTCCAGTTTTTGCTCAATCATGTCTCAAGACGTCGTACCTTGTAGACTTGTGGCTTTGAGATAACTTTGGCGGTCTCCTGGGATAGCGCGTACGAGATTGTTTCGGTGAAGGATGCTTTTTGCGCTGCACAAACTGCATATTTAATATCTGGATCTCTTATGCCATTCACAAATGCTTCTATTTTGAACTGATCCAGGAATGGATGATGTTCACCTGGATAAGTTAGCTGCACCAAACATTTAATCTCCATGGCAAAATCTTGCAGCGTCTCATTTGCCTTCTGCACCCTGCCTCGTAATTCCATTCTGTACAGTTCTCTCTTATGCTCTCCGCCGTACTTGCGTTGTAAGGCCACCATTATGTCCTCATAGTTATTCCTGCAGGTTCCTGGTAAGCTTTCGAGGATATCGGCAGCTGCACCTTCTAAGGCCAGAATTAGCTCTAAGCTTTTTCTTCATTGTTCAACTATTTTTGCTGGCCACTGTTTCGAACTGGAACTTGAATACATTAAACGGTGCGCTACCGTCATAGGTCGGGGTGTTTATCCTGCTGGAGTGCTCAGAGACGACTCTCACCGGTCCTTCTCGAATATGAAGGTCGTCCATTTTCGTCTTTAGTTCATGCAACTCTCCGTCCACCTTTTTCTCCAGGCCTGACAATTGTTGATCAAATTCGCTGACTATCTGTTCCACAGCTTCCACTCGTTTGCCAAATATTTCTGAAATTTCCTGAAATTTCTTGTTTACCTCACTAACGAGTTTTTCTCCGTTGCTTTCTTGAATTGCATCGATTTTCGCACTCTAGAGCTTTCTTGAATTTCATCAATTTTCGCACTGCTGATTCTGGAGCTTTCCTTGATGACATCTAGAAGTTTGTCATTTGTGGCATCAATCTTCGCACTGTTGATTCTAGAGCTTTCTTAAATGACACCTAGAAGTGTGTCGTTCGTGGCTTCCATTTTCGCCATCATAGCCGCAAGTATTGACTCCAAGCTTGTATCGGTGTTTGCTGATGGGTTACATACCTCAACCACTTCTTTGTCTTCGAATTCGTATGTCCCAATATCGATGTTTCACCTCCGTTGCAATTCCGCTTTACTTCCCGTTGTTGGCAGATTCAACTTATTCAGCTCCTTCTTTAGCTGCTCAACTTTCAGCTCTTCCAACTTCATTGTAGTTGATTTATTTTATTTTTTTTTTTTGCAATTTCACTTCTGACACCAGTTGTTACGTTTATACCTTTTATAAACGCTTTGTTGTGAGTTCTTTATTGCCAAAGAATTACCACCTGTTTTTAGAGTTTTTAAATAATAACAATTTTATTTACTTTAACTACACAAAGTTGGCACAGAACAATTTACTTAAAAGTGCACGTCTTTACTTGATGAGGTTTAATTTATTTATTGATTATCCTCTCAGACCCTTCCCCTATTTATACTTGTCCAATTAGAATCTAGAAGATTTAAGAATCTTCTACTCTCTTTGTGGGCATTTTGTTGTTGTAGGTTGTTTATTCGTTTTATTGGCGCCTGTATGTCTATGTGTATAGTTGTTTTTGTTTTTATGCTGATAAGGTTTCTGCTTGGGATTTATTTCAATACATTTGTTGTTGCATTTGTAAAAAAGGGTTTCTTAGAAAACTACGCAGATGATAAACAACTATATATATTTGTTGTTGTAAAATTAGTTGCTGTCTTGCGCGTTTAGATGATAAGCAGCACACTTGTATTTTTTTTTCTTGTATACCAGTTGTGTGTGTGTATAAACTTCTACGCAGTTTGTAACCAGTAGTTTTCTTTATTGCTTAATTGTTTTATTTTAAATCTTAAGCAAGACATATTCGTAACACTGCCGCCCGCTTAAGCCTTTTCGTCCCGAATAGGCTCAATATTCCCTCGGCCATACTTGGCCAGTCGCTCCAGGTGGACCACCTTCATCTTAGACCTCGGACTTTGACATTTCTGTATCCGATAAACCACGTGGTTCAATTTCTTGATCACCTTGTATGTTCCTCCCCAGTGGGTTTGCAGTATGGGAGACAGTCCTTTTTTTCGTCGTGGGTTATATAGTAGAACCACTTGCCCTTCTGCAAATCCTTCCATGGAGCTCATGCAGGTCTTCTTGTATCTGAGGAACATTTTCATCATCGTCGTGTGCAGGAATCGGTTTAACGCCAAATTCTAAGTCGGCTGGTAGTTTTGCTCTCTCCCAAACATGACTTTTGCTGGACTACGTGATGGTGAATCGTGGATAGCTGATCGGTATGCCAGAAGAAACTTTGGTACATGCTCGTCCCCTTTTGGTGTGTACTGGCTACTTTTCTGAGATATTCTTCCAGGGTGCGGTTGAATCTTTCTACCATGCCATCTGACTGCGGATGCAGTGGTGTCGTTCTCGTCTTTTTGATCCCATAAATGTCGCACATTTCCTTGAATATTGTCGACTCAAAATTTCGTCCCTGATCGGAGTGAAGTTCTGTTGGAACACCGTATCGACACACTCAATTGTTCACAAATTCATCTACAACCGTTTTGGATTCTTGGTTCGGAATGGGATACGCTTCGGGCCACTTGCTGAAATAATCCATTACTACTAGCAGATACCGATTTCCAGCATTATTGACAGGGAATGGGCCTACGATATCCATTGCTATTCGCTCAAAAGGGGCGCCTGCGTTGTACTGTTGTAATTTGCCACGACTTTTCCTTGTTGGGCCCTTGGCCGCGATACACTGCTCGCAATTAGCTATCCATTCGGCTACAGATTGTGGACAGCCTATCCTAAAATCGCTGTTTTATCTTTTCTAGTGTTTTTGTTACACCCAGATGGCCGCCGCTGGGGCCATTATGAAACTGCTGCTTTTTATCTTTTACCCGGGAATTCGGCACGACGACTAAACCCGTTGTAGTTTTTCCATCTGCACATTCCCAATTTCGATATAAGCAACCATTTACCACTTTAAGGCTATTCCACTGAGCCCAGTATGATTTTGCCAGCGGGCTTTCTGCCGATATTTTGTTACGGTCCGGTCTAATGTTCTCTAGCTTGGCCGATATAATTTTTGACAAAACGGGATCCTCCTTTTGGGCCTCAGACCAATCTTCTCCTGTGCCAATTTGGATTCACCTCACATAATGATGGACTCCTCGACTTTTGTACAGTGCCTGCATTCTACGTTACATGGGCGTCTTGATAGGGCATCTGCATTATTGTGTTTTCTGCCTTTCCTGTGCACAATGCTGAAGTCGTAGCTCTGCAGACGTTCAATTCAGCGCGCAAGCTGTCCTTCGGGATTTTTAAACTGCAGCAACCACCGTAATACGGAGTGATCCGTCCTTATGGTAAAGTGTTGGCCGTATCAGTATTTGCGGTAATGTTTAACACACTCCAGTACGCCTAAAAGCTCCCGACGTGGTACGCAATAATTTTTTTCGGGCTTGGACAATACTCTGCTATAGTAACCAATAACTTTTTCCGTCCCATTAATCGCCTGAGAAAGCACTCCTCCTATTCCGTAGCCGGTTGCGTCTGTATCCAATATAAATTCGTGTCCAGCTATCGGATAGGCGAGGACTGGTGCTGTACGCAAAAGCTCCTTTAGCCTTTGAAACGCCTCTTCAGCTGCCCCACTCCAGTGGTATGGTTGCGATTTTCTGGTCAACTCATGCAAGCTGGCAGCCACTTTAGCAAAGTTCGGCACAAATCGCCTGTAGTATGTGCAAAGCCCCAGGAAACTGCGTAGCTCATGAAAATTTTGTGGACGAAGCCAATTCTTTACTGCCAATATTTTATCCTCATCCGTTAATACGCCTTCCGCTGTTACACGATGCCCCAAGTGTTTGACCTCCTTTTGAAACAGCGCACATCACTTAACACTTAATTTAAGTCCTGCAGCCGCTATACGCTTGAGAACTTCATCCAGGTTTTTGAGGTGTTCATCAAAAGCCTTTCCCATCACGATTATATCATCCAGATATACTTTTTTTTTTTTTGTTAGAGAGAAGTAGCACTTCAGGCAATAATGCCTATTTAGTCAAGTACCGTGCTACCTTCTTTAGGAAAGGGATAGAGAAGAGATAAAACAGGTGGTGAAAGCAGAAGGATAGTCAGAAATTAACTGCCGTATAAAGACAGCAACAGCGACCAGGGACTATGCCTTCATCGCTAAGCAGCTCCACCGACAGTCAATTTTTATCTTTTGTAGTGAAAAAACCAAGGTCTTCGTTGGGAATCAAACCCACAACCCTCATATTTGCAAGCTAGTACACTACCTACTCACTACCGCTCAGACCCTTCCCCTATTTATACTTGTCCAATTAGAATCTAGAAAATTTAAGAATCTTCTACTCCCTTTGTGCGCATTTTGTTGTTGTAGGTTTTTTATTCGTTTTATAGGCGTATAGTTGTTTTTGTTTTTATGCTGATAAGGTTTTATTGTTGCTTTTGTAAAAAAAGGGTTTCTTAAAAAACTACGCAGATGATAAATAACTGTATATTTGTTGTAAAATTAGTTGTTGTCTTGCGCGTTTAGATGATAAGCAGCACACTTGTATTTTTTTTCTTGCATGCCAGGCAGTTAGTAAACAGCATATCAAATTGTGTGTATAAACTTCTACGCAGTTTGTAACCAGTAGTTTTCTTTATTGCTTAATTGTTTTATTTTAAATCTTAAGAAAGACATATTCGTAACAATATATTTTATTTGAATATTATTAAGGGAATTTAGCACATATTAACGTGGATTAAATAAATATTTTTTAATATTCGCATCAAATAGTTAATTTTCAAAAACTTTAATGTATTACTCTGGGGAAAGCTTATCAATATGGCCACTAATGCTCAGTGGATTTTACCCCATTTTTATAGAAAACTCAAGAGTCTTATATCTCAAGCCAAATTGATTAAACAAAAATTATTTTTTAAGTAGAAAAGTGAAATTAAAAAAATAATTTCTTGTAGTTGCTGTGTTTTTGTATGAAAGTTTTTTGAGTAAAATGTCAAACATTTCTTTTAATTCCATAAAAAACTATTTTTAAGATTTAAAGCAGTGCAATTTTAATAACACAAAGAAAGTTAGTGTTTTGTTTTATAAATAATATCAAGAAGTGGACATTATTCTTAGAACCACTATTGCCGTTCTTAGAAAAACAATAGTAAGAAAAAATAAACGTAATAAAAAACCTGTTCTGATTCCTAAGGGACTTTCCGAAAGAAATAATAAAAGTACAAATTTTAGTGAAAAAAAAATATTTAAACGATAGGCTACAAGAATATCTAGAAAAAGAAAGATACTCTTTTTCAATCTCTCATATCATATCCAATCCAAACAATTTAATACGCCTGGGGTCCTAAACAATGCAATCTGCACACTACAGTGCGAATTAGACTATTGAGGCGATTTTTGGATCCTGTGGAGGCCAAGCGATAGACGAAAGATTTAGAAATAATATATCAGATCCAGATAAGTTCTGAATTCATTTCATAAAAGAAGAGCGTCGATAGAATGCTCAAAATTTATGACACACTGAAAGGTACGCCACAATAATCCATTGTAACACAATTAAAAACAAAATTATGAAGGGTACAAATGCTAGTTTTAAATTGCGCTCTTAAACTCTGAGTGAACTACGAAGTGCTCGGGTTACAATATGCGAATAAAAAAGGCAACCACATTAGTGAGTATACCGGTTCAACGAAACTGTAAAGCGCCAAAATTAACTGTATAGGAATCGGAAGAATGGCAGTCGACTTATTTACACAAACTTATCGAAATAAAGCCCTCAGTACCCTTATTACATCTTCGGATGAAGGAATCAAATAATTTACCGTATACACTTTTCCACAATTGGTGCACATGCCACAATCTTCGTCTAACATACGACCTATCAATACCTATGCTCCACTTCAACATAGGATCAGTTTTAATCATTCACGTGCTTAAGGTTACCTCAATCAAGGTTTTTGTTCCACCAATACCAACTGAGCTTAAACAGCCAGAACCCGAACCGATAAACATAGACTAATAAGAACAAGAGCCATTTTTCGGCAAAAGACCGCCCAATAAGCCCGAACAAAGGAGACATCCACCAAAACTCCAAAGAAATTTTCATATAGAATCTCAAAAGAGCAGGAGTTCAAACTATCAATTTAATTTAATTTGCGCAGCTGAAAAGTATATGATAACAAAGCGTTTTCATTCAACACTTTGATTTTCCGAACTATAATTCTTGTGTAAAATATTATTGTTGACTAAACATTTTTGTTATTTATTAAATTTAAGTTTTTAAGTTCAATTATTTTAATATTTTTTATTACTAAATTTTATATCAGGTTTCATTAACTATTGCTGCTGACAAACAACCTTTTTTTAATTTTAAACTTGCAATAAAATAAAAAGAAAAATATGTAAATTCAGCAACTTAGATCAATTTATTATAAAACAATTTAGTATATAAGAATAGAAAATAAATAAAATAATTTATCATATTTTTTAAAGCGTTTAAGCTGTTTTATTCAACTGACTCGCGTTCTTCAGGTTCAAGTGCTTGTCAGAACAAATAAGGTAAAATAGTCTCAGTTCAGATTTATGTTTTTGAATTAAATTAACTATTGCCTTAACCCATACAGTACTATCCCTCAGGAAATAGAAAAAGTTAAATCAAATACTACAAAATGATTCGTGGAAAAGCAATTACAAGACAGAAATTACCACAATAAAACTAAGACCGAAGCAAAAACTTACAAACTTGGACAAGTTATTTTTGTAAAAGAAAGCAAAATGTGAAAGAAAGCAAAAACACAATAGTCATAACATAGTTAGGAAAGATGTACGCAAAAAATAATATTAAAAACTAAGCAAAGTAAATCAAACCTTCAGATCGCTTCTTATATTGGTCAAAATTAAAATATTGGACTACTAACTCCCAAATAGTAACTCTGAACACGGAACTACCGAAATTACAAACCAAAACAGGAATAAACACACTGAAGAAAGCACTACACCACGACATAAGTCTATGTGGCAAATTCATGTTATAAACTGTTTATAAAACCTGTAATTTAAAATTCAAATCTGAAACTACAGCTTAATAGCCAATAGAAGCAGAAATTGCTCCTGCATTTCTGCTTCTATTACCAGCCATTCTGCAAGTTATGTTGGAGCAGAATATAGTATATAATATGTACTGAAAAGAAATACGAACACTAAAGCCATCAACGACCAAAAAAAACCCTTATTATAATAAGTTCTTAAACTTTCTGATGCAGTTGCAAACATGTAAACAACGAACTCTAAAACAACTAATATTGCAAAATAGCGACAAACCGTGTCATTTGGATTACCATACAAATTTATGTTAGTAAGAGCATAATTAAGAAAATAATTTAGCAATGATAAAATTAATATACATATTTTTACATATATTTTTTTAAGAATTAATTAACAAATTCGTATTAATAATGTGTGAAATTTGTATTTCTTGGTTAAGTAAATCTTGTTATTTGAAAACTAATAAGAGAAATAAAAATTTATAATTTTTGCTTTTTCAACTGTATGTACGAAAAAAATATTGTATGCTACTTTTACCTCTGGAAAATATTGTCAGGATCTGAAAACCTATGAGGCTTGCATGTGTAAAACTCCCTATAAAGAAAAACAAAAACGACCCAGGGAATATGTCGATTATGCGAAAGATGTTTAACAGCCAAGTTCCATTTTTCAGTGAATCAGAAATCAAGTGTAGTCGAACCACCCTAATCTAAATATAAAATATTCATACACGCAGTCATTAACACAACAAATTAAAAGTTTAAATCAAACTACACAAGTGCAATGCACTAGCAATGCACTTATGTTTGTTGTTGTTATACTTTGCACACATGCAATGACTGAATGGCCTTCAACGGGCATATACCTATCGTGTGTGTGTCGATCGGTGAGTTTCAAGTGACACATTTATTTTGTGGAAAGAAATCCCAAAATAAATGCAATAGGAACTAGATCACATTTCACTTTTCGTAATAACCATAATAATTAAAATAATAATATTTGTATATAATTAATATTAATAAATTAAATACTAGACTACTAATAACCTTCTCACAGTTGGTATATAAACGACTGCAATTGAGAAGGAAAAATCAATCTTTGTTCATTCCTTCTAGCTCCTAGTAAAGCTAGATTTTCACTGCTCCTCGCTGAGCAATTAAATAAAAACATAGAATATATAAATAATAAATTAAAAACAAGGAGTATTATTTAAATGAATGAAAAACTATACAACCAAAAATATTTAAGAAAAACAGATTATTACACAAGCGATAGTTATGAAGTGATATATGACAACTTTAGTAAATTTCGTTACAGTTTTAATGTTTTACTAACCTGTGTATTTGTAAATACTCTAAAAACATGCAGTTCCACATCTGGCGCCATTCCTAAACACTCTTTCGTTGATGCTATTATACCGCAAACGAAAGTTCCATGGCTCACGTTTTCTAAAGTTTTATCATTCGTCCAATTTGTCCGCTCCCTAATATTTCGAAAATGTGGATGTCTTCTATATAATCCAGTGTCGAATACAGCCACTTTTATTCCTTTGCCGGTAACCCCACTACTCCATAAATCTTTTGTTTTTAATGCATCAGATAAATCCATAGTAAAATTTCTTGACAAATTTTTCTTATTTTTAGAAAAATTCGAAGCAGTGGAGTATGAAAGTGTTCTTTTGATGTATGATTGAAAGAAGGTATACTTAATAGCAGGATGTAAATGCAACTTTGTTGTAACACATTGTCTAGAAATTATAACGTCAAAATCACTTGGATACATGTATGACATTTTTGGCCGTAACTTAAATTTCCATTCTGTAATCTAGAAAGCATTTTTTTAAATTCAGTTTGAATATATTTTATGAATTAATTTTTTATATATAAATAATATATAATAATTGCAATACTCAAAAAAAGAACTCAGATTGGCAAAAATTGAAAAAAGTGCGCTCCACGATATTATCGGAGTTATGGGCGTTTGTAGCCTTCAAAACCCCGGAGGAACTTTTAAAGAGTTCAAAATTTCTGGTAGTTTTCGATTTATAGATACATTTAGAAATAAATTGTGTGTAAATCTAGAGAGTATTTATTTAGCGGTCTGATATATAAATATTAAGAAATATATCGGTTCTGTATGAATTTACAAATCTTAGAAAAATGTTGGCACTTCCTAAAATTTATCCTAAAAAGCTACTAAATGATACCATCACCACACTGAGTACTTTTTTCATGTAAAAAAGCTTCAGCAGATTCGATTTGTACCAGCTTATTGTGAAGCTCAATTTAAAGTAAGCACTACATCTAGTTAAGGAATATATCCGCATTTATACACTAAACACAGTAAAATCATCCGTGAAACAAAGCAAATATAAAAAACAGAAGTCCTTGCGTTTCAGTGCAAAACAAACAAAAATTATAAATTTAAAAAAATTTAAAAACCAAAATTACTTACATTTTTGTGCGAACTCCCTTCTATATTGCAGATGGAAAAAAACTTTAAAAATAGCAATGTTTTCTCCCTTTTTTTCATTTATGATACCTACTTTATTTCCCCGCCGAATTTTTTTCTCTTCTCACAGTTGAAAAAAAAGGAAAAATATTTATTCATAATGGGAGAAAAGGGGAAAAGGGAGAAAACTCACGCGGAATTTTTATTCATGATTGGGCCGTATATGTACAAAAGAACAATCAGTTTTTGCATTGAAGTGTAGCAGGCAAGACGTTGAATTATAATGAAAAGAAAGCCAGAGTCATAGTATTGACTGAATCGTTAGGGCGAGCAAGGGACTGAAGTCTTACGTGTCGGTGCAATAACAGGTGGTGTCGTCCACCGCACTGGCGACATCGATCAATGCTGCGGCACTTGCGAAGTAAGTTACTATGTGCCAGACAATTTTCACAATACCGGTGTTTTTTGACGACTTTTAACTTCCGCGGCATGTCCTTAAGGGGTTATTAAGATTCGTATGACGATGACGAGGATATGCTTCAAGAGGTGAGATGCTTAGGGAATGGTTTGGCATAGTGCTGCAAAACATACAATAAGATAATGACATGCTATGTTAAGTAGTATGAGGAGAAGGGAGAAGGAATAGTTTTACAATTGGCCCGACAATAACACCTGAATAGGTGCGTATCGGAACAACACGGACGTTGGTATCATCACCAGGGTGTACTTTTTCGATGCGCCCGATACGCCAATCTGTAGGGGGAAGGTTGTCTTATTTTACAACGACGAGGTCACCGATTGCGAAATTTCGCTCGGGATATTTCCATTTAATGCGTTTGTACATTTCTAGTAGGTATTCTCTCTTCTTGTAGGTATTCTCTTCCACATGCAAATTGGTGGTGCAGAACCTAAAGTTTTTGTCAGCGGTTTATATAACTTATCGAATGGTTACTGAAGTCAGGTTCGGGGGGTGAGAGCAGAGGAGCCCCAATTAGGAAGTGTCCTGGTGTAAGGGCACATAAATCTTCCGGGTTTTCAATCATTGGGCTAAATGGCCAGGAGTTAAGGCAGGCTTCTATTCTTGCAAGCAGTGTGGCAAATTCTTCGAACGTAAAATGCTGCGCATGGGTGACCTTTCACGCTTTTGACGCCCGCTTCCCAGAGGCCACCAATGTGAGGCGCGCCAGCGGGTATAATATGCCATTCGATATTTTAAAAAGTCTGTTGGAATAGAAGATTTTGTCTTACTAAGGTGAGAAAGTTCGCTGGATCTTGCAGGAGTATGTATGAAGCTCGTACAAAAGCTGTCCCATTGTCGGTAAAAACAGCACAAGGAGTTTCGCGTTGAGAGAAAAAACGTGCAGAAGTCGCTAGGAATGCTTGAGTGGAAATTTCGCTGGTAACATCCAGATGTATAGCCTTCGTTGAGAAACACACGAATACCAAGACATAGCCTTTAGTGATTTTACATCCTCGACGTGCGAACGTCATAATATTAAAAGGCCCGTATTAGTAAAGGGATGCAAAAGTATAGTTCTTTCGGGGGGCAACGCGGCCATAATCTGTTTGCTGCGTTTATGTTTACATAAAACACAAAGTTTGCAATTAAAAATAGTGGTTTTTATTAGATTTTTAAGTTTTGGGACCCAGAATTCTAAACGCATTAGACATAAAAGAAGGGAATTGACACCATGAATGGAGTACTTATGAAGTAACTCTACTTATGAAGTAACCTTACATAAATCGGCCTGCATAGGGGAGTATTATTGGAAATCTCTCTTTATATGATAACGTGGGGGATTGAGATAGCTTACCGTTTATTCTGAGCAATTCATTCGAGTCAATGAATGGATTAAACGAAAGGATATTACTTTTACGAGGTAGGGTTAGTTCCCGATGAAATATATTCGGGAATATATGACCTCTGGCAGAGAGCCACCACACGATATTTCTCAAATTTTATCCAAATGCTGCAGTTCTGTAGTGGAACAATCAAAAATCGTTTCAAGAGCGGGTGAGTAGCTTTATAAAAACGAAAAATATATGAGATATCCCGTTCGGCTCTAGCGAGATCAGAAAACCGAGAGAGAGTGTCTGAATCAGACAATTGAGTAAAGTGTGTCTTAACAGGCCGTTCCTCTTCCTGAGTTCCTACAATGGTGCGTTGGAAAGGCCATTGTCAACGTGGGCGCCGTAGCCATTAAGGTCCACGCCACCATAGTGCCTTAATCCGCCGAATTATCTTTAGAGCATACGTGATTCCAACGTTTATTCCCGAATTTTGCAATGATGAAAGAAATTCGGTTAGTAACATACGTGTTCCAGTGTGAGGGGTGCGTTTTTCATCCATGCGAGGACAATCACAGAATCTGTCCAGAGGTATAAATCCCATTTTTCGAGGATGATTTGTGAGCAAAGTGAAAAGGCGATCTTCGCCAATAATGAGGCGCCACATAATTTCTTTTGGGGGAGAGTCACAAAGAAGAAGAAGAAAGAAATCTTGATCCGCATTTCATCTGAGACCCAGTGTTTTAGTGGTGGTGATGTCAGACAGCTTCAGAAAACCAGAATTTAATAAGTGATCAGGATTAATACCGTTCAGGAGCTGCTTTATTGGTGTATTGGAAATCCACTTACGAAGAGGGAAACCTGCTGAGCTAAGTCCTCGGATAAGGTTACCACGAGCACTGACACCTTGAGATAGTTCGTGAGCGTCAGCTAAGACGTCATCAACATACATGTAATTGCGTAGAATATTTGAAACTTCAGGGTTTTGATATTCGCATTGGTTAGCGAGTTCGAGCAACGTTTTTATTGCAAAGGGGGCACAGATAATTCGGAATGTAACTGTTTTCAATTCAAAATCTCGGGTTTCATTACATGGAGATTTTCGGAAAATGATTCGTTGAAAGGGGGTATGAGATGGATGAACGAGTATTTGCCGATATATCTTCTCAATGTCGACATTAAAATAATTAAGTCTTGTTGTAGGGTTGGCCCGGGGTATAATATATAGTTTAAACTCGTACCATTTTAGCTTGAACAAAAGGCGTTAAACACAACGCATAGTTTCGTGGTTGTAGTATATATATATATATATATATATATATATATATATATATATATATATATATGTATGTATATCTATATGTATGTACATGTGTATATTTACATGAAAATATTGTTTAAACAATAAGAGCGATTAATTTATAAAAATATGTGTTTATTTTTTTAAATATCGTTGTATAATTTGTTAAATAATATTTTTAGTAAATTGTAGTTAAAATGTATAAATTATGTATTTAGAAGCTGTTGTACACAACGAGTAAACAAGCTTTTTGTAACGCAACTCTATTCAAATTTAAGAGTAGATCACGCATTCTCTCAAAAGATACTTTTTATTCACAGAGAGTCAAGTTAGAGGTATATGGATATTTTCATTTTATTGTGATATATCACTAGTAAGAGAATTGTTGAAATTGGTTTGTTTAAGTTAATCTCATCAATTTTATGTAAGTTCTCAAGTTCAATAATAGAAGTAACATGTAGTGAGTAGAGGGCAATTATGAGTTTATAACAGAATTATTTGGACTTATTACAAAAATATTATACTTGTGTATTGTAGATTTTATTGTTATTATGAAGGGAATTTTTAGTTTTTTGATTTTTATAACGGCACACTTTTTATACGTTGTTGCTTTTGGTTGCATGTATGTGTATAACACATTTACTTCATTATAATGTAAAATAAAACAAAAACGAATGGCATACCTTTGCTTGAACACTTTTCTTATAGCTTGGAAATTTTTGATCATTTTCACTTGGGAATTTTGGGGGTGTTTAACAAACTTTTATTTTTAAATTAACATTTAAGATGTTTTATGATTTTCCTTGGGGGGTTCCTGTATATCCGAAATTTTTGAATATTCGCTTCAGAAATTTGGGGATGTTTTCCTTGGGGGTTCCTGCATCCGGCTCGAAGGACCAAATGTTGGGTGTTGCAGTAATATTAAATTTTATTTTCTATTTGGATTCAATTATAGTTTTGTTTGTTGTATTTAATTTAAATATTAAGATTATTATAATTATACATATAAATTTAAACCGTTTGTAATTTTTGTTTAGTGATTTTCTTTTTAGTTTTGATATATTTAGTTTTTTTTCATTATAATTCAACGTCTTGCCTGATACACTTCAATGCAAAAACTGATCGTTCTTTTTTACATATAATAAAAAGAAGAAAAACAACGTAGTTATAAATAATAGCCTGTTTCCACGACAATTTGAATCTCGTGTTTCGCTTTCTGAAGCAAGTTTGTGAATCATGCTGTTTACACGACTCATTTATCTGCTTCGATTTGGCAGTTGTTATTAAACAGAAAAACACAAGTTGAAAAACAACAACAACAGTTGAAAAACAACAGAAGATATCCTTCTTGCCGCGATAGCATTAAGTATAATTTTTTTCCTATCCATTTTTTTTTAATTTTATAAAATTAAAATTAATTAACACACCCACAAAACAGTTATATTTTTTAAGTTTTCACTTTTAACTTTGTTTTGTTTGTAATTTTTCTTTGTTTACAAAAACGTTTAATTTTGATAACTAGTGCAGATAAACTTACGATAAAAATTAGAGAAGAGAGGATTTTTCCTTGCTTCGCAACTAGATTCAATATGAATCTACCAAAATTTTGTATGGCGAAGCAGGTTGATTCGCTTATGATTGGGGTGTGAAGCAAGAATAGAGAGCGAAGCAGGTGCCGTGGAAACAAGGCATAAGAAAAAGAGAGTAGCAGAGTAATAATTGGGTTTTTACAATGTTGGCAATTAGTTGAATAGCCAAATAAAGTTACCACCCAAACAATATGCTTAATTGGACTAAGGTGTTGGCGTGGAAACGGTAAAAGAATTAACAACTCAATTTTTATAACTTAGCTTATATTAAATATTTATTTAATTTTACCTTTTTTATTTCAAATATAAGTAACTTCAATGGGGTTAAAGTTAAAGGGAAGGAAAAAGGAAACAGAGAATGACGAGTGCAATGCTTGATGCCGTTATGGGTTTACTCGCTAGTAGTAGTTAAAGTAAATAAACTTGTTATTAATTTAAAGATTCTAAAAACTGCTGTTATTAATTTTGCAATAAAGAACTCACAACAAAAGCTTATAAAAGGTATAAACGTAACAACTGGTGTCAGAAGTGGGATCTCAAAAAAATAAATCAACTACAACGAAGTTGGAATAACTGAAAGTTGAGCAGCTAAAGAAGGAGCTAAATAAGTTGGATCTGCCAACAA
This sequence comes from Trichopoda pennipes, assembly GCA_030448955.1. Taxonomy (NCBI): domain Eukaryota; kingdom Metazoa; phylum Arthropoda; class Insecta; order Diptera; family Tachinidae; genus Trichopoda; species Trichopoda pennipes. Next base: position 368,743 of record JASKUP010000062.1, on the reverse strand, counting down.
CCGGAAGTAAAGCGGAATACTGACGAAGGTTGATTGATGAATTCAAGCAGCGAGACATTGACATTGTGACATACGAATTCGGAGAAAAAGATGAGACAGAAGTTTGTATCCCACCAGCAAACACCAATGCGAGCTTGGATTCAATACTTGCGGCTATGATGGCGAAAATAGATGCAATTCAAGAAAGCTCTAGAGCCAACACTGCGAAAATTGATGCAATTCAAGAAAGCTCTAGAGCCAACGGAGAAAAACTTGTGAGGTAAGCCAGAAATTTCTACAAATATCGGAAATATTCGGCAAACGAGTGGAAGCTGTGTAACAGAGAGATAGTGAATTTGATAAAAAAAAAATGGTCTGGCCTAGAAAGAAAAATGGACGGATGATTGTATGAACTGAAAACGAAATGGGACGACTTCCATATTCGAGAAGGACCGGCGAGAGTCCTTCGAAAAGGTGGCCAGCAAAAATATATGGAACAACTAAGAGAAAGCTATTGAGCTAATTCTGGACTTAAAAGGTGCAGCTGCCGAAATCCTCGAAAGCTTACCAGGAGGCTGCAGAAATAATTTCGAAGACATAATAGTGGCCTTACAACACAAATACGACGGCGAGCATAAACGAGAACTCTATAGAATGGAGTTACGAGGCAGGGTATAGAAGACATATGAGACTCTGCAAGATTTTGCCATGGAGATTTGGTGCAGCTTACTTATCCAGGTGAACATCAACAATTCCTGAATCGGTTTAAAATTGAAGCGTTTATGAATGACATAACGGCTCCAGATATTAAATATGCAGTTTGTGCAGCGCAGAAAGCATCCCTCACCGAAACTATCTTGTACGCGCTGGCCCAATAGACCGTCAAAGTTATCTTAAAGCGGTATGACGTCGTGAGGTTGATACGGAAAGTTGCGGAGAAAATGAAACCGAGATAGAAGAAATGATTGAGCTACTGGAAAAAAGAAGAAAGTCGCGCGCAAAATGCTTCAACTGAGGTAAGGTCGGACTTTTTCAGCGCAACTGCAGATCTGTTAAGAAAACGTCAAAATCTGCTTCACTTCCAAGGGACAACAAACGGACAAACAACACCAAATCGCACGAGTCACCGTTAAACTAAAACGAGCTGCCACTGAAGGGCAAGAGCTAGCTCCCACAAACGATGGCGCCGCTATCTACATTTCCATCATACAACGGAAAACAAAAACCTTACTGTCTGCGGGTTGATCAACGGAAAGAAGCAAGTCCTTACCATAAACACAGGAGCATCTCAGCCTTTAATACGGCCCGATTTAGTTAAAAAGGCAATGGAGGCGTTAAATAATGTACAACTGCGCACTGCCATCGTCCAAGAGCCAGGGTAAGATGGACTATCGGAAACGTGTTTGTTGTTGCGGATATAGTGGACGAAGTTATTATCGGTGCAAACTTCATGATAGCTCACGGTATAATTCTGGATATGAGGCAGCAGATAATGATCTAGCATGTTAGATATGAGAGCAGGAACCAAGTAAGGAAATTATTTACCGTCGAACGCCAAAATTTACCAGCTCTGGCGGAAACTATAGTTTGGGCACGGTTGAGGGTGGTAGAACCAGAAGACCTAAGGAACGATGCGTTAACAGTTAAAGCTCTCGTGAAAAGCTGCAACAATGGGAAAGTCCCTGTGAGAGTACTAAATCCATCCAGCAGCGAAAAGATGATTGGCGAAAATGCTGTATTCGATCGATGAGAACCGGCAGGAGCCGTAATTAATTATGCGACATGTTCAGTATGCCAAAAATAACAGCTAAAGAGCAGGATTTGCTAGCAGAGCAGGTGGATAAATGGGTAGCAAAATAAAACCTCCCGACAGATATAAATCGAAGCAGCTGCTAAGAAAAAATACCTCCGACTTCGCCCTAAATAATAAAAGCCAAGGTAGAACAGCAGTGGTGAAACAGGAAATAAATACTGGCGAAGCGAGGCCCATAAAACAAGCACCCAGAAGTGCTCCTTGCAAAACGAAACGAGGTCAAAGATTTGATTAACGAAATGGAGCGGAACGGAGCGATTGAGCCATCTTCGAGTCCATAGAGCTCGCTGATGGTGCTAGTAAAGAAGAAAGATGCTGGCCAAATTTTACGTCGACTATAAAAAAACTCAATGATGTCACGAGAATTGACGACGCCTTAGATACGTTATCCGAAACGAAATGGTTCTCTACCTTGGACTTGCAGAGTGGTTACTGGCAAGTGGAGATATCTGATAAACACAAGGAGGAAACGCCTTCAGCGCGAGCAATGGTTTGTGGCAGTTTAAAGTGATGTCTTTTGGGCTCTGCATTGCTCCAGCTAGTTTTAAGCGCTTAATGGAACGTGTGCTTAACTGGAAGACTTGTTTAGTATATCTGGATGACATAGTCGTGATGGAAAAGACTTTTGATGAACACCTCAAAAACCATGATAAAGTTGTCAAGCGTATAGTGGCTGCAGCAATTAAATTAAGTGTTAAGAAATGCGCGCTGTTTCAAAAAAGATCAAATACTTGAAGCATCGTGTAACAGTAGAGGTAGTATCAACTGACGAGGATAAAATATTGGCAGCAAAAAATTGGCCTCGTCCCCAAAATCTTGAGGAGCTACATAGTTTACTGGGGCTCTGCTTGCATCAATTGACCAGAAAAACGCAACCATACCACTGGTGTGGGTCAGCAGAACAGGTGTTTCAGAGGCTGAAGGAGCTTTTGTGAACAGCACTAGTCCTCGCCTATAAGATAGCTGGACATGAATTAATATTGGATAAAGATGCAAGCGGCCACGGAATAGGAGGAGTGCTTTCTCAGGCGATTAATGGAACAGAAAAAGTTATTGGCTACTCTAGCAAAGTATTGTCCAAGCACGAAAAACGTTATTGCGCAACACGATGGGAGCTTTTAGCCGTACTGGAGTGTGTTAAACATTACCACAAATACTTATATGACCAACACTTTACCATAAGGAGGGATCACTTCGCATTACGTTGGTTGCTGCAGTTCAAAAACCCCGAAGGGCACCTTGCACGATGGATTGAACGGCTGTAGAACTATGACTTCAGCATTGTGCACAGAAAAGGCGGAAAACACAATAATGCAGATGCCCTTTCAATACACCCATGCAACGTAGAATGCAGGCAGTGCACAAAAGTCGAGGAAAAGGAATCTATCATTGATGTGAGGCGTATCCAAATTGGTACACGAGAAGATTGGTCTGAAGCCCAAAAGGAGAATCCCATCTTGTCAAAAATTATATTGGCCAAGTTAGAGAAAATAAGACCGGACCGTAACCAAATATTGGCGGAAAGCCCGCTGACAAAATCGTACTGGGCTCAGTAGAATAGCCTTAAAGTGGTAAATGGTTGCCTATATCAAAAATTATAAGTGCTGATAGAAAAACTAAAACAGAACTAATTGTCGTGCCAACTTCCCGGATAAAAGATGTAATGAAGCAGGGTGTTAAAAAAACACTGGAAAAGATAAAACAGCGATTTTACTTGGTAGGCTGCCCACAATCTGTAGCCGAATGGATAGCTAATTGCGAGCAGTGCGGCCTAGGATACAACAAGGCGCTTCTTTTGAGCGGGTAGCAGGCCCGTTCCCTGTCAGTAATGCTGCAAATCGATATCTGGTAGTAGTAATGGATTATTTCAGCAAATGGCCCGAAGCGTATCCCATCCTGCACCAAGAGTCACAACGGTTGTAGATAAATTTGTGAATAATTGTGTGTGTCGATACGGTGTTCCAACAGAACTTCATTCCGATCAGGGACAAAATTTTGAGTCGGCCATATTCAAGGAAATGTGCGATATCTACGGGATCAGAAAGACAAGAACGACACCACTGCATCTACAATCTGATAGCATGGTTGCAAGATTCAACTGCACCCTGGTACAATCTTTTAGAAAAGTGGTTAGTACACACCAAAAAGATTGGGATGAGCATGTACCAAATTTTCTTCTGGCATACCGATCTGCTATCCACGATTCAACATCATGCAGTCTAGCAAAAGTCATGTTTGGAACCGAGCTAAAGTTACCAGCCGACTTAGAATTTGGCGTAAAACCGATTCCTGCACACGATGACAATGAAAATGTTCCTCAGATACAAGAAGACCTGTACAAGATTCACGAGTTTGTCTGCAATCGCATCAAAATGACCAGCAACAAAATGAGACAGGTATAATCGAGCAGCAAATACGGAGGGATTTACAGAAGCACAAGGTGATGAAGAAATTAAATGACGTGGTCTATCGGATACAGAAAAAAAAAAGTCCGCGGTCTACGATGAAAGTGGTACATTTGGAGCGGCTGGTCAAGTATGGCCGAGGGAATATTGAGCCTGTTTGGAATGAAAAGGCTTAAGTGGGCGGCAGTGTTACTGATGTGTCTTGCTTAAGTTTTAAAACAAAATAATAAGGCAATAAAGTGAACTACTGGGTATGTTGTTTACTGAGTGGCTTGCCAAGAAAACTTATGCACGCAACAGCAAATTTCTAGTTTCGAACTGCGTAGAAATTTTATACACGCAAAACAACAACGATTTCTGTTCGCTAACTGCGTTGAAATTTGTTACACACAACACAACAACAAAACAGTATGCTGTTTACTAACTGCATAGTTTTCTAAGAAAACTTATCTACACAAGACAACAACTATCTTAAACAAATTCCAGGAAGCAATTTTATCAGCATAAAAACAAAACCAAAACTACACACAGACATACAGGCGCCTATACATTGAATGGACAACATACAACAACAAAATATAATACAAATGGAGTAGAAGATTCCTTATTTTTCTAGAATTCTAGTGAACTAATATAAGAAGGGCAGCATCTGAGTAGATAGTTAGTTTAGTGTAAAAATAAACCTAGTGAAGTAAAGACGTGCATCTTAAGTAAATTGTTCTGTATTGTCAACTTTGTGTAGTTAAAGTAAATAAACATTATTAATTTAAAGACTTTAAAAACTGGTGTTATTTATTTTGGAATAAAGGACTCACAACAAAACTTTTATAAAATGTATAAACGTAACAATAGGTATGTATGTACAGTCAAAAAAAAACTTGTACACATACCAACTCAGAATAAAAAAAAACAAATTAATAAAAATATGCGAAGAAAGAAAGATTTATTAAATACAAATTAAAGCTTGAGATCCATATTATAAACATACATCGAAATTATTTTTGTAATGCTTACATATAACAAGAAAAATAACAACAACAAAAATAAACCAGGACATATAAAAACAACGGTTAATCTGCTTCATACACAGCACAAAGGAAGGAGACTAAATGTATTAGAAAACATGGAAATATACAAACAAAAAACATTTGAGGGACGAATAATAAATGAACAAATAAACACTGCTTCGGACACAATCTTTGAACCATTGAAACATTTTTACAAGAAAACAAACGTTTCACCAACACAAACACGTTACGCAGGTGCACAAGACCAAAGCAATAAAGAACATCATAAACGTACAATTAAATTATTATGTCACATAAAAAAAAACCCAATAGGTTCACACATAAACAAAAATGGACAACAAGCATGATCGTAAAAGGATTTAGTTAGAAAAAAAGACGAATGAAAAAGATACAGGCAAAAAATACAGAAAGTGACGAACGCAATAACACGAAGGGAGACACGAACTATATAAACACAACTGACAATAGAACGCAACTAGTACGAAAAGAACACTGAAGGCGATGTCAGATAAAACTTTGTTGCTTTGCGTGACATTTAAAACTTTAAAGCAAAAGCGTAAATCAAGTGGTGTATGTCACAATAAACTTTGACAACACTCATGAATTTTTTGTTTACATAAAAAAGCTACATATTTTCAATTCTAGTGCTATTTGTTTTATTCAAAAAAATACATAAAAAAGCTACATATTTTCAATTCTAGTGCTATTTGTTTTATTCAAAAAAATACATAAAAAAGCTACATATTTTAAATTCTAGTTCTATTTGTTTTGTTTAAAAAACTACAAGTTAAAAATGTTAATTTTTATGCCCACACACAAATACACAAACACAAATAATAAAAGTCAGGTGTTTGTCAAAACGACCAAGAAGTTGAATGTTTGTTAACTTTTAGCTTTGCGCGCGTCAAAACTGCTTTATGCGGCAACTTTCATACATTTACGTACATTTTAACTCAAATGTCAAAGCGAAACTCTGACGCAACGCAAAGCAAAAGTTTTATCTGACACGGCCTTGAAGATGGCAAACAGCCGAAACCGGTTTGTTCACAAACCAAATTTGACGAGGGTCGATGGATAACCGTACCCAAATAACAGTAATTTTAGCCCCGTCGGAAAATCCAAGCACAATTTGATTTTCTTTATTCTAAGTTGGTAAGTGTACAAGTTTTTTTTTTGTTGACTGTATATTAAAATGTAATTAAAAGCACTATTTATTTTAAAATAAGTAAAAATTAAAAAGTCTAACATTGACCAAAAATCGCTGTTTTTGTTTGTAATAAGCATCAAGCTAGTAAAGCGAAGCAGGTTGATTACACCACGTAGGAGAAAATCTTTATTAGGCGATACCTTAAAGCTTAAAATAAATTTTACCACCCGAGGTAACTTTTTTTAAACTATTGCCGCTAAGCTTTTTGTTGGGTAAAATTTTTATATAAGAAAGTTTTTTACTTACAATATTTTTCAACTACTTCGTTCTTAACCAAATAGGCCTTTTAATTATCTTTTCAGTGATACTCACGTTGTCCCTGTTTAATTAAACATTCCATGTTTGCCCTATTATATTAAAAAACTAAAGGTTTAAAATTTTTCAGACACTGCGTTTACATTCCTACTTTTTTATTTTTTGAGCACTGCAATTAGAACTACATAAGTATAATTGTTCCTAGATGCAAGCAAAAGATAAAAAAAACTATTTACATAAAAAAGCAATATACATATATATAACATATTTATATTGTATACATACATACATACGTTATTCCTACTTAAAAATGCGCCAATATATTTCTTTCTGGTAGAAGTAAAGTAATAATTTTTAAACACAATTAAATATTCGCCATCTGCTTTATGAACTCTAAAACTGACATCTAATTGCATGGTCACATCATCCCCCGGATATTCGTGCCACAATTTAGATTCTGAACAATTTAAAATAAGTAAAAGCAAAACACAAATCATACTAGTCAAAATTCTAGGCACGAACATTGCCACTGAATATGCACATAGTCTGCGATCGAGGAGAAGAACAAACCACAATTTTTTTTAATCCATTTTAATTGTTTATTTCCTGCTGCCGCGACGAAATGATCATGTATGCCGTAAGTTTTAAGCGAATTCATTGTGATTGACTCCTAAGGCAAATTAAATAGCAGGTGGTGGATAAGACGAATACGTTGATTATTGGGATACTAAATGTCATATTTGTAAGAAAACATAATTAATAATGTCAAATTCCATACAAAATTATATAAAGCTTTTGACAAGAGGAACTAACAGCTAGACGATAGCGGAAGCGGTAAAGTATTTGTCAAACCATTTGTAAAACTGAAACATATTTTTGATAAGCTTGGATTTCATGGCCTCCACCTAGTATATGATCCGCGTTAGTAGCTTCAATGGTTTTAAATGCGATTTACCCTTACATGTTTTTTTTATAGTTGTAAAGCAGTATATAATTTTGATATTGGCAAATATAAAAATTCATTTACCAGTGGCATAGATTATCATTCCTATGATCTGTAGCGCATTCACCTTTTGGGGGATTCGTTAAGCTATATAAATCTGTCGCAAAAAATTTTATTTGTTAAAGAACTCACAGCACTCTAATTTCCTCATCTTGGAAAATATTTTAATTTCTCATATGCCAGCTTACCTTTCTCTTTTCATTTTCCTTCTATATATAATTTTTCCCTTTCTGATTTTTAAGCAGCAGGTTATTTATTTTGGTTATCAAACATAAGCAAAGTAATTACCATAATATAATTTGTTTACATATAATAATTATAGTTATTTGACCTTTTTAATATTTTTTAGTAGTTAATTATTAAGCACTAAGTCAATATTTAATAAAAAATTTTTAAAAACTTTATTTTTTATTATGTTTTCAATATTTCGCCAAACCATTGGTCGGCATCATCAGGATAAACAAAAAAGAAGAATATATAATATATATACATATATATATATAAAGTAATAAAATGAGATTGGCTGGGCCGATTTCTGTAAAATTTTTCGGCAGTTGTTTGTATTTTCGAGGAGCGGGTTTTTACGGAAGATAGTTTTGGAAGAGTCGGAAAATTGGAAAAATGAAAAATCGAGTTTCTATATGAAATTTTGTGTGAAATTATTTTTTAATGGCTTTCCAAATCAAAAAAACAGAAAGTTCTTAGTGTTAATCAAAGAAAATTGCGGAAAATTGGAAAATCTCTCCGTAAAACATGGAAAATTGAAAAAATCGAAAATTTATTATTTGTATGAACTTGTGTGTGCAATTATTCCTTAATTATACGTTGACTTAGACTTTGCGCAATCTGACAGGTGTCATTTGGGCATTGTAATTTTCTATAGTAAATGTGCTATTTTTCTTGCTGCAATTTATACAAGTTTTGGGTATTGTAAAACGTAAAAATATAACAATCAATTGAAATTTAGTGCGATATTCATCAGAAAAGTCGAAAATAGTTTTTTTGTATGGAATTATTCTTTAATGGCTTTCCAATTAAAGTTTGCGGAGAAATGTGAAAAACCTAATTTTTTATTTCCCTAAGTTTTTTTATTAATCGGGCCTCCTTTTTGGCTCGAATTTCCATGTTTTTCGCTCGATCAGCTGTACCACATATATAATCAGATTCCTTAATAGTGATTTATAATATATTCACTTAACATTTGCATTAACCCTTTTATTGCAGAGAGCAGATATAAAGTGGCAAGCAAGCAGCTATACACACAATGCGTAACTCACAAGTAAACAATAACATATTGTAAATAAAAAAAATGAAAAATATTTGTTGCAAACTTGAAAAATTTGTAAAATTTTATTTAAATTTCTAAAATTATATATTATTTACTTTTAAATGGGCAAGTAAATTAGATTGTATTATTAAAGCGAAATTCTGAGCATCGAGTGCAGGGAAATAAGCAAAACTGAAAACAAATTGGTATTAGCTGCAATTGAAATGTTCATTAGTTCTTTAATAATAAAATTTGATTTTTGTTTACAGATATAGAAATTACTTGTGTGGAATGAACAAAAGTTTACTCTGAATGGTAAGTGTTCCTAAATATAGAAAGTGAATTACATTTCTACAAAAATAAAATCCTTTTGTTCTCAGGTTTTAGAATAACTAAAAATATATTTTGTTTGTAAAAGCCAAATGGCTGGTCAAACACTGATGGAACTCGGCACAAGTTGAGAAATTTTGCCTGGAAATAATATATCTAACGTTCAAACATTAAAAAACAGCCCTTTTAAGAGGTATAAAATACTCTTCAAAAGACATGAATCAAAACTTTTAAAAGCCCTTTTGAGTGAAGTACAATCCTATAAAAAAATCTTTTTTTGTTTACAGAACCTTATATTTGTAAATTATCGTGTAGCTGGTGAAAAATGATAGAATTGTACTCTGAATTTCCAAACCAAAAACTAGTTTAATATATTTTGTGTGTAAAAGGCAAATGACACACTGGTGGAACTGGGCACAGGCTCAGAAGCTTTGGCCGGAAATAATATATCTAGCGCTTATATATCAAAGAATAGCTATAAAATACCTTTAAAAAGAGATAAATTAAAACTTTTAAAAGTCCTTTTGAAGACTAAAAAATAACTAAAAATGAAATATATTGAAAATTTACACTCTTTGTTTGGCTGGTAGAAAATTGGTTGAACCGAATCCAGAGTTCTTAGAATTGCCTGAAAATAAAAAGTAAGTCACTTTTTTACTGATGCAATGGTGAACATCAGCAGAATTGAACACCAGTTGGTAAGTATTATCTGAAAAAATATGCAATCAAGTTAACAAGGATTTTTTATATTTTATTTCTTTGTTTTTAGATATCGCGTAGCCTTTAAAAAAGCTTTTGTAAGTTTTAATGCTTATCCTTTTACTTCGAAAAAAAGAAGCTAAGAAGAAGCTAAGCGCATAGGCTAGTTATACTTACTTCTGAATTGCAAAAATGTTAACACTTTTTAAAAATCTTCAATTTCATTGTACCATACAGCAAATTTTAATTTTTCAAATTAAGGTTTCCTTCTTTTTATTTCTAATGTTTATGTAATTATAAAAATTTATAAATAATTCGGTTGTAAATTTTATATAGCTACTTACATTTCATTGAAGGAACAAAAGGTCTTGGATTTATAATTAAAAATAAAGTCGGTACGACATTTTTCTATCGTAGACATATAACATATATATTTAAAAAATTGTTTATGATGTGGAACGATTATCTGCCGCCGCTTGTATTTGTTGCTGGGTTTGTTTGCTACTTTTGTAGGCAATTTCTAAAGTACTTCCGGGTAAATTCTCCACGTCCCCCAATACTTTAAGAACACTACTAAAGTTATCGTTTAATTTCAACCATTGTTGAGTTTGTTTTGCAAAATTAGTAGCATCTAAACACTTCTAATTTATGTACGCCTACGCCACACTGAAAACGATATAGGTATATTTAGAACAAGACAATTTTAGGTTAAAGTAGTACATACCACAAATTTGAATGGTCCACTGAAGCTTTAGTTAGCTTATTGGATGTTTCTTTGCGTTTGAATTCTGCATTTGGAAAATATAAGAAGCAAACAAAAAAAAAAACAGTAAACCATTTTGTTCTTTCTCACTTTAAGTTTATTTTGATGTTTGATTTCCTATTAATTTTTATTTATGCACTTAGCTATTGCTTGCGTATCACATTCCTTTGTTTTGTTATCCCCATGGCATTTAACACATATTTCCTGGTTTTAACATTCACTTGCTTTACTTTACTTCAAAATATTGCCTTTCTTCCGTGCCGTCAAAGACCTTATATTTTTCCCATCCTATATTCATCTTTTGTGCACTTATTATTTTCGTATATGATTCATTATTCGTTTTTATCTTAACATTGTATATTCTCCTGTTACTCCTTCTTATATTATAAGCGAACTTTCGTCAACAACACAAAATACATAAAAAACTTACCTTGTTGGATTCTTCGGGAACCGATGGGCGGCTCCTAGAAAACAGGATAAAATGTTTTATTAAATAATTAAAATTTGTTCCTTAGGAAGAAGAATACTTACATTTTTTAACCTTCTTGTTATCTCCTTGTTGTTTTCTAACACCTCTACACACAGATTCACTTGTTGTATTTTTGGCAAGCAAATTGGCGCAAAAATTAGAAAATTATGGCTAAAAACCGACATTTTCTAAATATTTGTGCCAATTTGCAAAACATTTTAATTTAAAAACGTAAACAAATAAACTTCATTAGCTCTTTTATATAAAAGAGACAGAATAGCAAATTGAATAGCATGCTGTCTTGTAAAGTCAAAAAGGTTGACTGTGGCTGGCCACTTGCCGAGATTTTTTCCCCGTGTACCATCGAGTTTATTGGCTGTACCAAAAATAAATCAGATTCCTTAGAATCTATAACATAAAAATAAGTAAGGTTTTCCTTCCTGACGCTATAACTTTAGAACGCACGAACCGATTTCCACGGTTTTGCATTTGTTGGAAAGCCCTCGAGCTCCGTGAGGTTTTTTTTTTTGAAATTCCTCTTATTTACGGAGATACAGCCATTTTAAGTTTTCGGTTTAACTTTTGTATAAAATTCGATTTTTTGAAGGTGATCCCAAATTATGCTTATTTTTGTGAAATTCCTCTTATTTACGGACATAGAGACATTTTAAATTTTAGTGAAATTTTCATATAAAAATCGATTTTTTGTAGGTAATCACAAATAAGGCTTATTTTTGCGAAATTCCTAATATTTATGGAGATATTTTCATACAAAAATCGATTTTTTGTAGGTGATCTAAAAATTAGGCTTATTTTTGCGAAATTCCTCTTATTTACGGAGATATAGCCATTTTAAGTTTTTAGTGAAATATTAAATATAGGTCGTGTTTTCTTTCCTGACGCTATAACTCCAGAACGCACGAACCGATTTCCACGGTTTTGCATTAGTTGGAAAGGACTCGTGCTCCGTGAGGTTCAGGAACAATTTCAAGTAAAAAGCAGGAAAACAGCGCCATCTCTGATACATAGCATCTACTACAACGCCACCAGTACGTGGTGTGTGGTATCCCTTACGAAGCCATCTGGTGGCAAACGTGGCGAACGGGTTTGCTAATTGACTTATAGAATATTCACTTAACATTTGCAATTAACCCCTTTATTGAAGAGAGCGGATATAGAGTGGCATCCTAAAAAACAATGAGAGCTATACATGCAATACGTACCCCCCCTAAACAAAAATATATTTGACAGCCACAAAAAATATTTGTTGGCAAACTTTAAAAATTTGTAAAACTTTGAAATTGTTAATAATTGTTAATAATATTAAATGGGTAAGTAAATTAGATTAAAATATTTGAAGGCAAACTGGGAGCATTGGCTGCAGGAAAATAAGCAGAACAAATTGGTAAGTATTAGCTGCAATTGAAATGTTCATTAGTTTGTTAATAACAAAATTTGGTTTTGTTTTCAGGCACTTACCTACATAGATGTGGAATTACTAGCGTGGCTGATGGAATGATCAAAATCGTACTCTGAATGGTAAGTGTTCCTAAAAATAGAAAGTGAATTACATTCCTATAAAAGGAAAATCTTTTTATATTGTATCTCCTTTTTTAGATATTCCGTAGCCCTTAAAAGAACTTTTGTAAATTTTAATGTTTACTTTACAAAAAGATGATTGTTTTCAACCTTGTCTAGTCTAGATCCATCATGTTTTGCTATAAACAGGATCACTTCTTGTGGGATGTGACTCTTCACCACGCATAACGGTATTGAATAAAGAGAAGCTAACTAACCGTGCAAAGGCTAGCTACACTTATCTCTGAATTGTAAAAATGTTAACACTTGTTAAAAATATTCGATATTATTCCACCAAACAAGCAAAATTTTATTTTTCAAATCAATGTTTTCTACTTTTTATTTATAATTATTAATATTTAATTATATTAAAATTAAAAAAATTGTTTATGATGTAGAACGATTATCTGCCGCCGTTATTGAATTACCTCGTACTTGTTGCTGAATTTGTTTGCTACTTTTGTGGGCAATTTCTGACTTGCATATCAGACTCTATACTTTGGGCCAAATTTTCCACGTCACCCTATACTTTGTTAGCACTATTAACAACAACAAAAAATGATAGCACAAAACTGGCAAGTATTTGTAATTATTTAATACACTGGCGACTCCTAAAAAATAAGATAAAATGTGTAATTAAATAATTTAAGTTTGTTGCTTAGGAAGAAAAAAGCAGATTCTACATAACGATCACAATTCCAATTGAACGTTATTTTATTGGCAAATAGAACCGCACACGGAAATACACTTTTTTTTTATAAATGAACGTATAGGGCGAGGCGAAGTTCGCTTGGTCCGCTAGTAAATTATATATATTATAAATGTATTACATACATATAATTTTATTTTTTAGCTATTATAATTCTAATGTTCAAAGTTGTTTTTCATAGCAACCTTTATAACACTAAAACTAAGTCCCCTGCTTTAAATCTTTTGTTATTAAATTTATTGTGGGATTCTAAAGTTATATCCTTTTTGTCACTTCTACTAATTGCATACTAATCCAATGAATTTTTTTATCTTGCCTTCAATTTAATGAAAGTTCTGGCAATTTGCCAAATACAATGAGTAATACTAAGTTCACACCTAGCGTGTTTAACATCTCAATCGTGTTTAAGCATTAAACACGGCGAATTTGAGGTATTTTACCATACATTGACGTGTTTTGTTAAACATCTCAAATGAGTTGCTTTTGATTGACACGTCGTTAAACACATAAATTTCAAATACAACTCTGAATTTCATATAATTTTGGGACGTGCTAGGGGCGGGGTAACCCTGTAGGGTAGTAGTCTGGGGTTTGGGTTTAAATCCCAACTAAAATGGCTGTTTTCATTACAAAAAATCATTTTTAAGGTAAAAAAAGTAGATAAAACATCAGCCGTAAACATCTTAATTATAGTGTAAACGGCTGTTTAAATTTTAAAACATTTTGATTAAACGCGTTCAAAAACACAAGTGTGAACTTAGTATAATATGTATTATATGAGGTATTACATTATAAGCGAAAGTTCCCCCCGGGGGCACATTATAGTCTTTTTGGAACCTACTATTCCATTTAGATTTGTGTCTTGCGGGGTAAAAGGGAGCCCAGGCCCCTCAAAGGCTAGTAGGAGTCACCTGGACAATCTACATATTGCCAAGGGAAATCAGTTGCCCCAGAGTACAATATTTGCTCTCTTTAGACAAAAAATGTGCTCTGACTGGTTATTGAGGTTGGCCCCTATATGGGAGTATCGTGGTGGTTGTGGTTTCGGACCCTCGTGAGAGTTTGTGGGTCGGACCATTCAAATTAACACAATGAATGGTTCAGGTCCAGTGAGTATGAATGCTGGCGTGTTCTTGATAAATGAGAGCTTCATGCGTTCTGGACCAGGAGTTGGAAAGTCTCCAACTCCTCAGCAAGGAGTGAGGGCACGGCCTACTCCGGACTTTCTAAATTGCTACTAGAAGTGACTGGAGGATATACGTATCTGAAGGCCTTCTAGGGCGTAGTTGGTGTCCAATCAACTAAGTGGTTTAACTACCATCTGATTATGACCTCGCGGTCGGTGCAGATGTAAAACAAATCACACACATTATAAGCGAAAGTGTAATAATCACTACAATTTTTTTATATACAAATGTTAAAAAGTTTTCATTCAGAACTGGGATTTCCTTCCACTGCACCAAGAGCTTCATGATGATAACGTGTTTTATTCTCAACATGCTACTTATTTTCCTTTTTAAGTTAATCACAAATGCGCTGGGTGACTTTAGAGATTTAAATATAGCATATATTATTAAATATACCATATTAGGTATTTGGTTAAATATTTTGCTATCGATTTCGCTTCCGCAGGAAATAAAAAGGTTATAAGAAAATGTGATCCATTTTAACAACAGAAACAATGAAGTAAAATAAAAGAGAACAATATGAAAATGTGTAATAATATAAAACCGGCGACAACTAAAATAAAAAGTAAACATGGCAAGTTGCGATATGCGGACGCAAAGGCCGCAAGACTTGCGCTAGTCTTGTGTTTGTGGATGTGAGAGGAAAGGTCAGTGTAAAGGGGAAAGACCGACCTTTCCTCTCACACCCACAAACACAAGACCTGCGCAAAGGTCAGTGTAAGGGGGAAAGACCGACCTTTCCTCTCACACCCACAAACACAAGACCTGCGCAATTAAAGTTGCTTAATCTAACAGGGACCAAACAATCTGGAATAGTGTTGCCAGATGCAAATAAGCAAATACCATTAATAATAAAGCCAAAGGGAAAACAAAATGTTGAAAAGACAAAGAAGAATTAAAAAGAAAAGTAAACCCGATTGATTTGAAAATTATTAATGTGGAGAATAGTAATACAAAGCGAAAACAAAGAACAACGGGAAAAGATAAAGTGAAGTGAAGATTACGAAATTAAGATGCCTAACCCAACAGTATTTTATATAGATATAACGGATATCTCGTTTAAATATTCAGAGGAAGAAATACTGAGAAGATAAGGAAACAAAATCCAAGCATGAAAAATTGTGAAATAAAGGTGGTGATAATATTTGAATAGTGTTTGTATGGAAGTGTTTTTGAGTCTTGCTGTCTATGCTATGTTAATTTTATGAAAACTCTAATAGAATCAGTTTGGCTTTGGATGTAAGACTCCTAGGTTTTTTCTGTACAATATTGGGGTAAAATTCACTGATGAGCTACTTGAGCAATAGCGAAATTGCAATATGAATGTGCTCTCCCCCATTGCAATACATTTCAAATATTTTTATTTAAATAAATGTTTTATGAGAATATCATAAGATGTTTATTTTTTTAATACAAATTTTTTTTTATACTAAATATTTTGTGAGAATATCACGAAATATTTATTTAAAGGAATCAAGCACGAAATAAAATTGCTTAGATTGAAAATGTTTCCGATGAATTATAAATTACTTATTTCCATTGCATGTGCCCGTTGCTTTCCTGTAGAATTTTGTAAAATTATTTATTAAATATGTACTAATCTTTTAAACGGTCTTTTAAATTAAATTTTAACGATTTTATTTTTTTAATATTTCGCTTTCCTGTGGAAAGCTTCTTCAGCAAATTATTTTTTATATTTTACAAAAACAAACAGTTATAACAATTTGAAAAGAAAAAATTGTTGAAAACATATGACAAAACATATAAAAAATAATTTTCTTCATACATACATACAAAAATTAAAATTTCAAATATTTAAACATACAAAAACAAGGAAACGGAAATTAAATAACAAAAACTTTCTTATGAAATAATTATAAAAAATTATTTGTCTTTTGTATTAAGTACTTATAATTCTGCACTAAATTGTCTGTTTTAAAATTTATTCTCCTTACATTTGGTACATTAACAATTTCTAATATATCTAACATATAACGTCTCTTGTAGTTTATTTCTATATCTAATACTGATGTTTCATCAAACTTTGGATAATGATATTATTTCTTAGAATGTGAAGATAACGATGTCTTCTGTGTTGAAATATTCCTATATTTTTGGTCACATCTATGACCAGCTAATCTTGTTTTAAGTTTATTTTTTGTTGTCCCAATATACCCTTTGTCACAGTTCACCTGATCATTTCCTCCACATGGTATCCTGTATGATAAATCAGATATTTCCATTTTTCCTATTTTATCCTTCATATTGCTAAATAATTTATTTAATGTGTTATATGTTTTGTGTGCAATTTTATATCTATCAGTGTCATATATTTTAGACTTTCTTAATCTTTCTGATATTCCAGGAACATAAGTTAATGATTTATAAATTCTTGGTTCTGCCATAGTATTTCCTAAATTAAGCCTATGATTATCATATTGTCTAATTTATCGGTTAGTTAATTCTACTGGAAAATCATTGTCAAGAAGTATATCTCTTATTGTGTCCTTATTCTTCAACTGAATTCTGACAAAATATCATCCACTGCATCTTCGGAAGTTATACAACATAAATCATGTATAAAAGTATGTTTGAGTCTTGCTGTCTATGCTATGTTGATTTTATGAAAATTCTCATAGAATCCGTTTGGCTATAGATATAAGACTCTTAGATTTTTTCTATAAAATATTGGGGTAAAATTCACTGATGAGCTACTTGAGCAATAGCGAAATTGCAATATGGATGTGCTCTCCCCCATTAAAATACATTTCAAATATTTTTATATTTATTTGAATAAATGTTTTATGAGAATATCATAAGATATTTATTTTTTAATAAAAATTTTTTATTCTCACAAAATAAAATAAAATTGCTTAGAATAATTGTTAATTCTTTTGATTCCTTTTGAGTTTGATAAAAGGAATCTCTAAGAGAATTACCCGGTAGGCACAACACAAACTTCAAGTTTATTCGAGACTCAGATAGACGTACATTTGTTCCCACACTTGCTTTTGGCCTTGATTTAGTTTTGTTATCATAGCAAAATAAAATTCATGGCATTTGATTCCCTTGGCCTTGATTTAGTTTTGTTGTCATAGCAAAATAAAATTCATGGCATTTGATTCTTTTGGCCTTGATTTAGTTTTTGTTGTTACAGCAAAATAAATCTCATTACATTTAATTCGTTTGGCCTTGATTTAATTTTCCCATAATAAAGTAAACTGTAAAACAAAAAAACCACGTGCTTCCTGTTTGTTCGAGTCTCGAGTAACCTGATCTTCATTCCCACATTATGATTTTTATTTGTCTGTTTGTTTGTGTAAACACTACTGTCCAGGTATGGGAACCACCCCGTCAGCATTAATGAAAAATAAAATTTTATTTTCCACGGGTGGTTCAATTTACCAGACAGTAGTGAAATTGAATCTTTGTTTGCAATGGGAATGAAGGTCACACTAAAACACTGGGCAATTTCTGGCAATTTTTGTTTTTATAATTGTTTTTTATTGTAGTCAGCTTTTTTTTACTTTTTATTATATTCATTTTTCGTATTAAGTTTTTGGATGGATCAATTTTTGCATTCTGTTCATTTTTTTGTATTAATTTTGTATATGTTTTTTGTTATATTGATTTGTGTATTAACGTAATTTTAAGTGGTTTGTATAAATACACAGTTATTCAATAAAATATTATTAGTGCAACTGTAACTGTGCAGAACGTGTTATTAATCATTAAACAACCCTAGTCTGGTACAACGTGTCATTAATCCTTAGGCAACCCGAGTCTGGTAGAAAAGATTTTTGGAGCGATCCTGGTATTCACCCAAAGCGATCCTGGTCTTCCCTGGTAATTTGTCCTTGTGTACCACTCGGACAAATCCCACCTCCAGTCCTAATACAGAGTTAACCCGACAAACTAGTCTGGGATTAACCGAGCTGTCCTGGTGTATCACTTGGACGGCCACATTCTCCACCCTTCTTCACCTCATTCCGTTAAACCAGACAAACGAGTCTGGTATTAACATTTTTTGGCGACCGTGGCAGGACCCCTTTTCTGCCCACAGGCTTTACCAACGAACACCTAATCCACCATGGAAACGGCTTCAGCAAAGCTGCTCCGCCATCTACGGGAAACGGGAGAGATTATTGCCACCATCATTCGAAATTTCTCCAAGGACTCAGCCAGCCGGAAAACGTCAAGCTACTACCAGGAGAGACTATCCCGGCTAACGGCAGCTTGGTCGGAGTTTGAAACGGCCGATACGGAATTACGAGTGTTGCCGGGAGTGGACACTTCCGATGACTATTTTACATCCGACTACTACACTCGAATTCAAGCCATGGCCACGAAATACATCGCAATAATGGAACATGCTCTCGTGGACCAGGGGAAAGAATCCGGAAGAATGGAGGTACCCAAGTCTGCAGGCACCGGTCAACCGCACGCCGAGGCAACTGGTGGCCATGACGGACTAATCAGCCGGTCCTTCGGCAAAATGGCTGCTCTTAGTCGACAATTAGAAGGCCTGCAGCTGCAACCCGGCAAGGATCCGTCATATTACGACGTAAAAAAGGCCACTATATCGCAATTGTGGTTGCAGTTGAAAGGGCTTAATGACGAAGTACTGGACAAATATCCTAATCCAGACGACGCTGGTTACAATTCCAGCAGATATGTTCACCTTGAACAGGCCGCTCAATCGGCCATAATACAACTCACCACAGCTAGCCAACGCCACCACCAATCACCCAGTGAGGCCATGGCCCGCCCAGCGGCCTTACCTTTACCTCCGGTCACCATTCCAAAATTTGATGGGGACTATATGAAGTGGACATCATTTTTCGATCTCTTTACACGGATAGTCCATGAGCAACAAATGTCCGACGCTCACAAAATGTGGTATCTGAGGAGCAATGTCACTGGTGAAGCGGCAAGTCTCCTCAATCATCTTCCTGTCATTGGCGGGAATTATCAGGTGGCGTGGCAATTGCTACAAGAGCGGTATGCCAATAAACGAGTAATGGTGGCCACAGCGGTTCAGCGACTTCTTGACCAGCCATCCGGTGCTTCCACCCTGGGAGCTATTAAGAGATTGCACGACACCACGAGGGAGTGCTTGGCAGCTCTGACCACCCTAGGGCTGCAGGTAGTCGCCTGGGATCCATTGCTACTACACATTCTGGTCAAGAAACTGGATAAACCAGTGCATGCGCAATATGAGCAATCTATTTCTCAGCCAAGGGAACTGCAGACGATCGACCAATTTCTGACATTCCTGGAGAACTACTTCCACACTCTGGAAGCGCTGGGACTCAAGGAAAAACCTTCCGGTTCCACCAGCAAACTCTGCGCGCTTGCTGCACAACCCCGAGCCGACAACCGGTTGTGCATACTGTGTGGGCGCGAGTATCATCCACTATATCGATGCAAGAAATTCATCGATGCTAGCTCCACAACCAGACTGAATATCATCCAGGCCCATAAATTGTGCGTCAACTGTTTTAGTCGCAACCATATTGCTAAACAGTGCACAATTCTGGGCCGATGTCAAAAATGTGGAAGCAAGCACCATACCCTGGTACATCTGGGGCTCCCGTCACAAAAGAAGTCATCCTCAGGAGGGGCTACCAAGCCAAAAAGGGAAGGTGACTCAACAGGAGAAGCAACCACTCGTCCCAACCCTTCCACGCCAATCATGACATCTCTCGTTGGCACGCCACTGAGAAACGCTGAGGGCATTCCAGCCGGTTCCGCAGACAAACGACCGTACGTGCTACTAGGGACCGCATTGGTCAATGTTAAGGCAAATGGAGTGGAGACGCAATGCCGAGCGATTCTCGACTCCGGCTCACAGGTTAACCTCATAACGGAGAGATTAGTTACAACGCTGGGCCTCCCAGCAAGATCCACCTCGATTTCAATCAATGGAATCGGGAATAATCGCACCAAGGTGCAACACCGCGTCAACATAACCCTGCACTCCAGAGTTAACATGTTTTCAACTCCTCTTGAGGCATTCGTGTTGCCACAGATCATTTCTCCTCAACCAACACAACTGCTTACCATCGACAATTGGGCGATTCCCAACAATGTGACATTAGCGGACCCGAACTTCAACCGTCCTGAGAAAATCGACATTTTGTTGGGAGCTGAATACTACCATCAAATCCTTTCAATAGGACAGATTAAGCTTGGTAATGATCTTCCACTCTTGCAGAATACGACCTTCGGCTGGATAGTAGCTGGAAGGGTAGCTGGCGAACAACTCTCGTCAGCACTATGTGGAACCTTGACGGAAGAGGAGACCCTGAATACTGCAATTGAACGATTCTGGAAGCTTGAAGAGATTGAGAGCCCGACGCAACAACTATCTTCGTATGACGCCCAATGTGAGGCACACTTTAATCAATACACCACGCGTAACCAAGACGGAAGGTTCATCGTGCGACTTCCATTTTGCACGGAGCCATCTTCCCTAGGTGCCTCACATCAGATCGCGTTCAACCGCTTCCTCAGCTTGGAACGACGACTGGCAAAAGATGTTTCCCTAAAGAATCAATACACTCAATTCATGGAGGAGTATGAAAAAATGGGGCATATGTCACGCATTAACATTAGGTTAACGGGGTCTAACTACTTTATTCCTCACCATAGCATTTTGCGCCCTGACAGCAGCACCACTAAATTTCGGGTGGTGTTTGATGCCTCCGCAACAACCTCATCGGGGAAATCGTTGAACGACATCCTGCACATCGGACCACCATTACAAAACGAGCTGTTTACGGTTCTCCTGAGATTTCGGCTGCCACGGTTTGCGTTCACGACCGATATAGAGAAAATGTACCGTCAGATCTTGGTCCATCCGGAGGATCGACAGTTCCAAATAGTCCTGTGGAGGAACAATGTCACTGAACCAATAGGGTACTTTACGTTGAACACAGTGACCTACGGCACCAGACCAGCACCTTATTTGGCAATCAAGTGTCTGAAGGAAATCACCCAGGAAAATAAGATGCAGTTTCCATTGGCAGCCAGCTTCCTGGAAAAGAATTTCTATGTGGATGACGGGTTGGGTGGAGCCGACAGCTTGAATACGGCCCTGGAAATTCAACATCAGCTGCAACAGGTCATGTCCAAATACGGGTTTCATTTGCGAAAATGGTGTGTCAACCATACTAAACTGCTCCGGAATATCCCCAATGACGATCAGGAAGTTAGTCTTGACTTCTCCACAGCAGACACCGACTATACAAAAACTCTGGGATTGGTGTGGCGACCCAAGGAAGATCTGCTCAAGATGAGGGTTAACATCCAACCTATCAAAGCCATAACGAAAAGGACGGTCACCTTAGATGTGGCCCGCATATTTGATCCACTCGGACTCCTGTCGCCAGTAATCTTTAAGGCAAAGATGTTCATTCAAGAGTTATGAACTTTGAATCTGTCATGGGACGAGGCGGTGCCGTCGGAATTTGACTGACGCTGGCGAAGTTTTCGAGGTAATTTAAATGAGCTTGAAACCTTTCGAGCTCATCGCCATATATATAAGGGGTCAATTCCTCGCAATGCCCAAATTCATGTGTTTACGGATGCCTCTGAGAAAGCGTACGGTGCCGCAATCTATCGCAGAACGGCCGCGCCAAATCGCCCAGTGATGGTATACTTGCTTTGTGCGAAATCCCGAATATCCCCGCTGAAGCAGCAAACCCTGCCTAGACTGGAATTATGTGCCGCACAGTTGGGTGCCACCTTGGCTGCACGTGTGAAACAGGACCTGGACATGAATACTACGCCCACATTCTACTGGTCCGATTCCAAAATCGTGTTGTCATGGATAAATTCACGATCATCGTCGTTGCATATATTCGTAGCCAACCGAATAGCGGTCATTCAAGAGAGCACGACACCTGCTCAGTGGCGTCATGTCGGATCCAAGGACAACCCAGCGGACATCATATCTAGAGGATTGGATCCACAACAGCTGCAGCATACACCCCAGTGGATGTATGGGCCATTCTTTCTTCATGGAGAAGAGAAGCATTGGCCGTCGGTATTCAGTCTGAATCCTGAACAACCAATACCGGAGCAGAAGAAGTCTGCCATCTTGCTGGTTTCAGGACCGAATGAAAACGTTTTGCATGGTGTCAATCACAGAAACTCCATTAAAACTTTGCAACGTGTGGTTGGATACATCTTTCGATTTGTAAAGAACGCAGGCAGTGCTAAAGCGTACCAACAGACTCAAACGGCGCTCACGCCGTTTGAACTTCACGATTCTTTTCTCATCATTATTAGAGAAACGCAAAGAATGGCATTCACAGAAGACATCAAACGGCTGAAAAAACACAATGAACTTTTGGCGTCAAGTCCACTCAAGGCTCTCTCCCCATTTTTAGATGAAAATGGGGTTTTGAGGGTCGGAGGACGATTGAAAGAATCCACGCTACCATTCGATACAAGGCACCCAATGCTCCTCCCATCCAATGACCTCATCAGCAAGCTACTCTTTGACTCTATCCATAAAGAGAACAAGCATTGTGGAGCCCAAGCGCTCCTTGCAAATGTCCGACAACGTTTCTGGCTCATCAAGGGAAAATACTTGGCACGAGAAACCATCCACCTGCGCAAAATCAGAACCGAAATTCCTGCAACAGATCATGGGAAACTTGCCGGCACCAAGGGTAACTCCGGCCAGACCATTTATACATGCGGGGGTCGACTATTGGGGCAAAAAACCAGCTAGCGGAATTGTCATCAGCTCTGTTTAGCCAAAATGCTCAGGAAACAATCCAGCGGGAGTGTGCAAACAAGAACATCACGTTTCATTTCATTCCTCCGCGAGCACCACATTTTGGAGGATTATGGGAAGCAGCAGTTAAATCAGCCAAAAAACTACTAGTAAAGGAGATGGCTAATGCATCCTTAACGTATGAGGAAATGGAGACGGTGGTCATAGAGGTAGAGGCAATTCTAAATTCCAGACCTCTTACATCATTGTCAAGTGACCCTAATGATGCAGCTGCCTTGACTCCCGGCCATATTTTGATTGGCGAGCCTCTCACGGCGCAAGTCGATGCAACTGCCCAGTCGATGTCACCATCGCTCGTCAAACGATGGGACTTAGTATCAAAATTAAAACATCATTTTTGGAAACGATGGTCCCACGAATACCTCACTGACCTCCAGCAGCGCAACAAGTGGCAATCAAAGTCTCCAAATCTGCCGGTTGGCACGTTGGTTATAATTAAGGACAACACTCCGGTCATGACGTGGCGGCTCGGATGGGTAATTAAAACTTACCCCGGGCCTGCAATTGATTAAATGAGAGTTATAGACTCGGTTGAGTAAAGACGCACACATAACATTAATATCACAAACCAAATAAAAGAAAAAACAAAAAAACGAAAAAAGAAAAAAAATAAATACAACAAAAACAGTGTCTAAAGGGATTAAGAGTTAATCCCTTTGTTTACTTGAAAAATAAAAACACACAAATATAAAATAAAACAGCAAAAGCGAAAAAAAACAAAATCAGTGAATAGTGGAAAAAAGTGTTTTAAATAACAAATGAGTTTAAGAGACTCACCGAAAAGGGAGAGAAGACTCAGCATAAACAATAGAAATGCATATATTGTGGTAAACTCTCAATATAACAGTGAACAAAAAAACATTACTGATGCAATGTTAAATAAACACAATTTAAGTGCAAAAACAAAAAACACAATTTTTAGTGCAAGTGCTCCTGAACTTAATGATAAAAATATTGAAACTGCTTCGCCAACGGTAAGCAAAAAAATATCTAGTGAAACGGGTACAATACCAAAAGCTACAATAAATAAACCAAACGAAAAAGTGTTAACTGGCATGGATCGGTATATTACAATTACCAAACGTAAGTCTAGCCCTCGGTCAGCTATATTTGAGCCGATTTCTAAGCAGCCTAAAAACTCCGCAACGGCCCAAAATCGGTTTGCAATTCTTGATAATGCTAAACCTGCTGAGACTATAGCCGTGGCTACAAAAATTTTTAAACCGCCTCCACTATACCTAAGAGAGGCCACTACTAACGAATTGGTGAGCAAGTTAACAAAGGAAACCGGTAAAGAAAATTTTTACGTTACATCACTGAAAAAAGGCAACATACTTGAAACAAAAATACAGGTAAATAATGAAACGATGTATAGAAAACTTGTAAATAGTCTCGATTCTGAGAATAAGAACTACTACACGTACCAGCTAAAAAGCGCTAAGGGTTTAATAGTTGTTATCAAAGGCATTGATAGTACGGTGCCGGTAAAAGATTTGAAAGACGCCCTGGACAACGAGGGCTACGAGGTGAAATCAGTTCACAATATACTGAACAAGGACAAAATTCTGCAACCAATGTTTAGAGTTGAAATTACCTTCAACTCTTCACACATGAAAAAAAAGGGCGACCCTCACCCAATTTATAACTTGAAATATCTTCTCAATCGTAGAATTTCAGTCGAAGAGCCTATTAAACGTAAGGGGCCTCCACAATGCCAAAATTGCCAAGAATTTGGCCATACAAAAACTTTTTGCAAATTGCCTTCAGTCTGCGTTAAATGTGGAGATATCCACAAAAGTCAGGATTGTCCCCATGCAAAGAATGATAACAGAATTCTTAAGTGCAGCAATTGCAGTGGTAACCACACTGCAAACTATCGTGGCTGTCAAGTTTATTTGCGACTTAAGCAAACAACTGATAAAAGACCTGAATACAACCAGTATCGTTATAATACTATTTCGCAACAACAAATCTGAGGTGACGGAAACGTAAATCACCAGCAGTTGTCTTATGCACAGGCTTTAAGAAAAGGTGCAGCTGCCCCTGCAAACACAACCAGTGAAAATGATAACAAACATTCAACCCATTCCGAGCAAGATCAAAAAAATCAAAACTCCATTGATAAATTAATACAAACAATGGATCGATTCATGGCAAGCATGGAAAGTATGTTCCAGCAAATGTTGCAAAATCAAAGCATGCTAATGCAGATTTTGCTAAATAACAGAAAATGAACCAGTTGCAAATATGTTTCTGGAATGCCAACGGCTTAAGCCAACATAAAAACGAAGTTCAACAATTTCTGTACGCACATCAAATAGATGTTTTACTAGTCTCAGAAACTCATTTTACTATCAAAAATTGCTTTCGAATAAATGGGTATTATACCTATGATACACAACACCTAAGTGGTAGAGCCTGTGGAGCAGGGCACCTATACTCAAATCACTGGCTGGCCTGGATTGCACTTTGAACATATTGGACAAGTTAAGCCAATTATCTCGGAATGGAAGCTGCTCATCTACTTTGAGCTGTCCCCATTTCTCGACGAGGTACAACTGCTGGCAAACGGGACTAACATGTTAATGAAATCTTGTCACAACTCAGATCTCAATCAGCAATGTCTGGCGCTCGTTACTCATTTCAACAGCGTTAGACTTAAAGTGGATGCCAGTTTTGAAAGCCTCTTCAAACGAAGGAAACGAGGGGCAATCGATTTCGTTGGAAATGTGGCAAATTCCTTGTTTGGAGTGCTCGACTCTCAGTATGCAGAAAAAATGGCCAACACCATCAACAGCATAAAGGCCAATGAGGACCACCTGGCACAACTTCTGCGGAATCAGACATCGTTCCTCGATTCCACTCTGAACATTATGAAGCAAACGGAAACTCACACTCAACAGAGCCTCGACGAATTGCATCTTAGATTGAAAAGACTCGAGAATTTTACCGTTAATGACGGTCATCAGTCTCAACTTATTTTGTCGCTGAGCATTCAATTGCTGATTGTTGCGGATAATGTGCAGACGATGTTGGAGGAAATGATGGACCTGCTAACCGAAAGATATCATGGGAGAATCAGTCCTTCGCTACTGACGCCACAACAATTTGAGTCAGAAGTGGACAAGATAAAGGCAAATCTGCAATCAGACTTAATGCTGCCGGTCACGGATATCATTCATTTATACGGTTTGGTGACAGTTAAACCAGCCGTGTCAGCCCAACACATTATTTGCACAGTGACAATTCCACTGGCCAATGCCGAGTTCGACTTGTTTCATTTAACATCTGTTCCACAATTGGTCAATGGTTCGTTGATGGCGGTCATTCCAACAACCAACATGATGGCTCTCAACGCCCACCGAGACGAATATTTCCCAGTTGATGACGCCACCCTCCATGATTGTGACGAACTGGAACATGATACGTTCTTATGCCAAAATCTCCAAGCAACGTATTCCAGGCCTTCCCCAATGTGCCGGTGTGAGATGCATCTGTTCAGCAATGAGTCAGACCTCAGCTGCAACACCCAGGTCCTGGCCAGTGACAACGTATGGTACCGGGTTCATAAAAAGAATCAATGGCTGCTGGCAACCAGGCATCCCCTCAAGTTGAGTGTGGTGTGCAGCGGCAGAAGTAGTTTTCAGGTCATACAAGGGACTGGATTGCTTACATTGCCTGCGGGAAGCACCATTAAGGATGACTTGATAACCATCTATGGGCACCAAACGATCACCTCAACGTTGTATCCTTCGTATACAAGCTCGGGCATGTCGTTGCCCCATTTACAGCAGAAATTTCTCAACTTGACAGAGACATCGAGGGAGGTCGGGTTCCTTGGGAATTTGGCCAGACTGCAGGAAGATGTCACGGAACAGCTGCGCAGCCTGCCTGCCACGCTCCCCAGGGACACCGTCCATAGCCTGACAGTTAGCTATGGCGGTTTGGCACTGTCAACCATCCTGATGATAAGATTCCTGCTCAAACGAAGACACACAAGGCGTATCACTGCACCACAACCTGCACCAAGGTCCGACTGGAACATCTCGTTGGACCCTGGTGCCTAGGCTGCTTCGCCATCAATTGCTGGAAATTGCTCAGTTAACCATGCCTACTCACTTTACCGACCCCCCGGGGGCCGCAGCATGTTAATTCTTTTGATTCCTTTTCAGTTTGATAAAAGGAATCTCTAAGAGAATTACCCGGTAGGCACAACACAAACTTCAAGTTTATTCGAGACTCAGATAGACGTACATTTGTTCCCACACTTGCTTTTGGCCTTGATTTAGTTTTGTTGTCATAGCAAAATAAAATTCATGGCATTTGATTCTTTTGGCCTTGATTTAGTTTTTGTTGTCACAGCAAAATAAATCTCATTACATTTAATTCGTTTGGCCTTGATTTAATTTTCCCATAATAAAGTAAACTGTAAAACAAAAAAAAAAACACGTGCTTCCTGTTTGTTCGAGTCTCGAGTAACCTGATCTTCATTCCCACATTATGATTTTTATTTGTCTGTTTGTTTGTGTAAACACTACTGTCCAGGTATGGGAACCACCCCGTCAGCATAAATGAAAAATAAAATTTTATTTTCCACGGGTGCTTCAAGTTACCAGACAGTAGTGAAATTGAATCTTTGTTTGCAATGGGAATGAAGGTCACACTAAAACACGGGGCAATTTCTGGCAATTTTTGTTTTTATAATTGTTTTTTATTGTAGTCAGCTTTTTTTTTACTTTTTATTATATTCATTTTTCGTATTAAGTTTTTGGATGGATCAATTTTTGCATTCTGTTCATTTTTTTGTATTAATTTTGTATATGTTTTTTGTTATATTGATTTGTGTATTAACGTAATTTTAAGTGGTTTGTATAAATACACAGTTATTCAATAAAATATTATTAGTGCAACTGTAACTGTGCAGAACGTGTTATTAATCATTAAACAACCCTAATCTGGTAGAACGTGTTTTAATCCTTAGGCAACCCGAGTCTGGTAGAAAAGATTTTTGGAGCGATCCTGGTATTCACCCAAAGCGATCCTGGTCTTCCCTGGTAATTTGTCCTTGTGTACCACTCGGACAAATCCCACCACCAGTCCTAATACAGAGTTAACCCGACAAACGAGTCTAAGATTAACCGAGCTGTCCTGGTGTATCACTTGGACAGCCACATTCTCCACCCTTCTTCACCTCATTCCGTTAAACCAGACAAACGAGTCTGGTATTAACAATAATAATAATAATTCCGTGCGGAGTTTTTCCAAGTCTCCCATCGGACGCGTCCCCAGGTGGCGGATAGGGGATATCTCTGCAGGACTGCTCGTTCAGGACTGCAGGGAAGGTGGGAAATAAAATATCGCCCGTGGACCAAAACTTGGACGGCTGATCAACACAACCAGTGACGCCGATGATGAGAATGGATAATGATACATGGCTGACGAATTGGATTAACGATTTGGTACTGGATGATATGGGCTGATGGTCTGCAGTATTCCATCACCTTAGTAGGCGAGAGTAACATCTTTCTGAAATGGCTGATGGGTTAATGCTGCAGCTGCCTCCGTCCCGCTAAAACTTTGGCAAACCTTCCGGTACGTTCTGTGTACGTCACCGTTCAGTTGGCGGTGCAGGTAGAGTTGAGAAATCCCGTTTAGTTCCCGTCTGGGCTCTTAACTCTGTTGCCCATGAAGCATAGAGTCAACCCTCGGCTTCCCTGTTTCATAGATAACCATGGGGACAAAGGGGAAACTGCACATTCGAATACGGATAGCGGCCCGAAGTCGGGACCTAATAGAACAAAATGAAGAAACAAATCTTGGTGGAGAAGAATACGGTGGAAAGGATTACGAAGACAAGGAAACAGGAAGAACGGAACGTGGACAATGTGTCTGCGAGAGTAGCCTTTAGACGGAGCAGTATGCTACTCAGATCCCCCCGGCTATTGCCACAACGCCCTTGAATGCGGGTGGAGGATTGATCAGAAACGTGGTTAGGGGCCTGGGGACAGTACCCGACGCGCCTGCAAATGGCGTGGGAGGGACCCCTACTAACGCTCAGAGAGCGGATGCACTCAATATCCACACTGTGGCTGCGAAAGCAATGGAAAAAACATCGGTGGTCGCTGTAATACGGGAGCGTACCGACACGACCATGCGAACGCAGAGCGGCACTGAACGTGCGGAAGGGACTGTGCAGCCGGAGGAGGCTCTGATGGTAGGGACGGAAGGCTCCTCCCTATTGGAATTGATTCACAGGATGAAGACAATGGGGGAGGACGCGATACTACAGTGTAGATCAGTGCTAAGTGGCATGAAACGGGCCTTCAACCGCCAGAAGAATATAAGCGGCGAAGTGAAGTTTGGCGTGTCTAAGATCTCGGAGTTGCTGGACGTCGTATTGAATTACAGGCGCGCGTGGAAGGCAGCGGAGAAGGAGAGAGTACCGCACAAAAGGACCATTGAGCAGCGAGGGAAGGTTGCTTCTGCGCCTATGGCGGTAAGCGTGAAATGAGCGGCCACGAGCCCTACCGCACCTGAAAGCTCGAAGAAGGCCAGGGCGAAGGAGACAAGAGTGGGTACAACGAGGTCCTCCGAGAAGGGGAAGGAGGGCTGGCGGACCGTGGCGTGGAAGAAAGGAAAGGCTGAAGTAAAAGGGGGCCCTGACGCCTCCAGCAAGGAGAAGGGCATAAGGCTTCGGCGCATTAAACCGGAGGCGGTCATAATAAGACCTGCGAGCGGACACAGTTACGTGGATGTGCTGCGGGACCTGCGCAGCAAGATATCTACTGGCGACACTGCCGGGGTGAGAACTGTCAGGAAGACGAACTTTGGGGCCATCCTCTTGGAGCATGGAAGTGGAGAGAGGGTCAGACCAGTGTTTGTTGAGAGGCCGAAGGGCGACTATCGCGGAGCTCAGTCCTCGTACTACGGTGGAGATTCGAGATCTTGATTCCTTGACTGTCAAGGATGAAGTGGAGGCAGCGGAAGAGGAGATTAGGACGCGGATAACTGCTCCGAACACGAGGGAGCAGGTGCGCGCTTTAATGACATTGTCCGCTAAGAGTGCGACTGAACTTATTAGGATCGGTTTCGTGAGGATTGAGTGAATACGGGCTAGGATGCAGGAGTGTGAGAACGTCATAAGGTGCTATAGGTGCCTTGGAACGGGTTGTTGAGCGGCGCGTGGATGTGGTCATGATCGGTGAACAGTATGGGCGAAAGGTACAGGGGACATGGACTGAGGATGTGACGGGCACGGCCGCGAGTTGGCTACCGAACGCCGGCAGGGTAACGGTCACGGGACACGGGGTGGGCTGTTGCTATGTGTATGTCGGAACCGGGCGTTTCACACTGATGAGTTGTTATCTCACTCCCAGTGATAGTATTGTAGCGCGCAAAGAATTGAATTTGTAAATTCCTGTTTGAACGTTTTTATTTTTGATTTTTATTTGAGTTGACATTAACATAAATGTCTGGCATGTAGAACACAGTTGTGTTGAAAGGGAGTGAAGGGCCGAAAGTTGCACCTGTGTTGCCAGCAGTTGAATTGGCAGCAGTTTTTTTTTTTTTTTGGAGGGCGTTGGTAGATGAATAATGCTCGTCTGGTTTCTGGTCTTTTTGCTTTTGAACTAACTTGGGAGATGGTCGGGAATGCCCACGTCACACTAACTGATTTTGTAAAGAGGAAAAGGGGGGTTAAAAAAAAAAAACCAGAAAAAAAGGAAAAAAGTGTTTATTTTATAGGCTGCCCCGAATTTAGATCTCTATGTATCAGCGCGTTCCCAAATTCATCTGATTTAGCAGAGGACGAGGATAGTTCTATTATCGAAATACAATCAGATGATGAAGAAGATGAAATTGAAAATGAGAAAAATATTAAAAATGTAAATTTTAACAATCAAAAATTTCTAAATAAAAAAAAAGCGGAAAGGAATTCTGCAAGTAAATGTGAAAAGTTAAGTTGAAATGTAACCAATAACGAGACTGATAAAGAAAATCTTGCCGAGATACACGAACCATCAGAAACCTCAATGCAATTCAATGATACAATAGAAGAACTAGAGTATATGATCAAGAAAGGCAAGGAATATATGGCAGCTAAAGCTGCTATCAAAATAACTCCTGAAAAAAGGAAAAATCCTTTATGCTCTAAGCAGCAATCAACGATTAAGCACATATTCTCTTCTGCTTCGAAAGCAATGTTTTCTACATGCCCAACGCTATAAAAAAACACACCTTCAAACAAGATCGCCCATTCAATGTCAAAGCCTTACGATATTGATATAAGACCATTTCCAAAATTCGATTTATTTGCTAAACCCCAGCCACACGGTCACTCTAAAGAGTTAACAAGTAAATCACAAAAATTCTCCCATATTGTAAGTCCAATTGGTACATATATAAAGAAGACAGCCAAAACCTCGCTAATGCTTCAACTCTTCTGCCATACTGGAACTTGAAAATTAATCTCGTATGTATCAACCGCTTTTTCAAATCGATTCTAATGCGGGTAAAGCAATGACACTTCCTAATTTACCCGGTTTACCAAGCGACGAAAAACGATCGCTACCAATAAAGGCTTACATATCGTCGGACTATAAACATATTGTTGATGAGCGTACAACCGTAAGAATTCCTGGTGGTAAAAAGATACAACAATATGTTGAAAATGCAATGATGCCTGCTGTTCTACGTTACGAAGGCAAATTCGAAATGCCCATATTTATGGGAAGGTGCTAATGATTTTGTTTAACTCAGAGAATGGGTTTTGAGTTGGGCTACACTAGTTTGTGTAGCCGGAAGCTCTCTTTTCTTCGAGGCGGTTCGCCTGAAGATAATCGCTGCAACTCAAGCACTTAAACTTGGTTGCACGGAGAGGATGCGTCAGGTAAAAGTCCTGACGAAGGTATGTGGCAGAGACAAAGTAATTTGAAGTATCTTACAAGCGATATCACTTGAAGATATAAATTGTTACTCAAGCACTTGGAACTTGGTAACTCGGAGTAGAAACAACAATGTTTTTAGACTTGATTTACTTTATTGTCTCTCATTTTTTTCAATAAATTTTGTTCTTATATACTAACTTAATGCTATGTCATACATTTGGGTTTAACCCATATTGTTGCTGAAGTTGATTGCACCTCTTTTTGCATGGCAGAAACAATTTTTGTTTCTAAAGCAAATTTATGCCGTATTTTAACCAAAAAAGGTTTGTAGATCTTTTCCGGGTTGTGCAATAAATAAAATGCAACCTATGTATACTGAAGGTGTGCAATAAATTTCAGCGGTAAAAAACAAAACAAGAAAAACAAAAACAGGTGTTCAAAATATAAATATGAATGCTTAAACATATAAATAAAAAATATTCGTTTACGTAAAAATGCTTGCATTTAAAGTATTAAATCTAGGTTACAAATATGACCTATATATAAAGAAATGCAAGCATACAATAAAATAAAGTATTAAATGTAGGTAACAAATAAAAATGCAAGTTCATACAAAAATAATGAAATAAAGTATAAAATTAGGTTACCAATAAAAAAGCAAGTTTATACAATAAAATAATATAAAAATAAAGTAGAATTTAGGTTACAAAAAAAGTTTATACAATAAATGAAAACATTAAAAACTAAAATATAGCGTCGTAACGGTGAAGGTATGAACATACACCCCCCCGTTAAGGCAGTACTCAACCATCTGATCATCTTGGAATAGAATTAGACCCCCTTCAGTTCCTTTGGTGTTGGAAAATGTGTTTTTATCAGACTTGCACCGTGAATTCCTGTCGGGGAGCTGGGGTAGGTGGTTTATTATTAGGTGGTGGAGGTTCTGGAAGTTGACTAGGTGATTGGAGTCTTCTAGCGAGATCACCTTTGCTCTTTCCTTTGAGTTTCTTGCATTGTATAACCAGTAGAAGTAGGATCACCATAGTACTGATTCCCAAGGCGATGACTGCAATCGTAATCCCATGTTCTGGTGAAGTGTGAGGTTGAAGTTCTGATAGGTTTATAGCTTCCAATTTTTTCTGTAGAATGCTCAATTTCGTGATCTGCCGTGTTACTTCATCTGGCAGCGTTGTAAGGTAACTGGTATTTTTATGGTGGATTGGAGAAAAAAGCAGATTGACAAGATCTGACACGTTGCCCAGGCTTGTATAAGATAAAGTTGTTTTTGTTGAAAAAGATTGCTGCCCAGCAATGTGTGTATACAGTGTGGTAGAGTGACATTGTTGAACAAATTAATTTCACAGGAACATTGCTCTGCGCCAAAGTTGTACTGGATTTGAACATCGTAGCATATAAATACCGCCTGATCGATGGTGTCACATTTTCTCAATTGTGTGGGGGATAACGGAAAGTAGCGTTGTAGAGTTACATTTATTGCGAGTGTCTCACTGCATGTGTCGATTGTGAGCAGCGTATTGTTAATGGTAGTTGGAACGGGAATTATACGATAAAACTTAAACTTCTCATGTTCAACTAATGGCAAAGTGATGCAAAACACGACATGCTCCTGAGTGAGCCGGCCCTTTATTTTCATTAGTTTGTAAAACTCCAGTAAGGAAACTCTAACGATGGGGGCATATGGGTTCTAATTGTTTGGAGATCTGTTTCCAATTGTGTTGGACTCAGTAGTAATGGGTTAATTTTTCCATGACGACTGTCAGTCAATGCTTCCAGGATGCATGTTTGCATTCGTTGCAAGTTGTTGGCGATGACTGACAGCTGGGTAACCCCCATGTTGAAAACCTGGGGCAGTTTTAGCTGTCTTATTTCCTGAGTCAGTGCTTCTGTTGAACTGACTATTTCATTCAGTTTTGATAGAAGCTGATCGAACTTCAACTTGGATGTCATTAGACTTTCTCTGAAGATGTTCAACGTGGAGTTAATGACTGATGTTTGATTTTTTAAAAGGTGCAGCATGTAAGTATCGTTTTCTCGTAGAATGGTGATGGTTTTCGACATTTTCTCTGCATATTCTGAGTCGAGAACACCGAATAATGAATTGGCAACATTGCCGATGATGTCTATTGCACCTCTTTTGTGCCGGGATTGGTATAGCAATTTGTTATCCAGGTTCAAATCCAGTTCGCTATGTCGAAGATGCTCTAGGGTACTGATACACGTAGAGTTGAACTCAAGTGTTTCACAAAGTTTCTGTAAAGACCGAGTCCCTTTTCCTAAAAATGCCGTGTCGACCCAGTAAGTCGATAGATCATAATATATAACTAGGTTCCACTGACTAGACGCGAGGTAAGTTGAGCCCAATTCTTCAAAATGGACTCCCAGCTGGGATCCGAACTGCTCATTGTGGATTGGCGATCCCAAAATCATTGGGATTAGTAGAAGCGCCAACACTGCCACGCATAAGTTACCCCCTAGTAACTTCGGTATTTTCCTCTTGGGTTCACCAGGCTCCTCTTCACCATCGTTGCATACTTCTTCCGTTTGATCTCTGGGGAGTGGTGCCAGGTAATGGACTGCTCTTTTCAAGACTCCGGAAGCAGTTTTGACATCTGCTACCCTAACTATATCGTCTTCCCCTTTGTAGGTTTTAACTACTCGTTCCAATGGCCATTTCATCACGGGGACATTGTTTTCCTTGAGGAGAACAATGGTTCCAGGTTGAAGACATTTTGATTGCTCCTTCCACTTGTTCCTGTATTGTAGTTCATTGAGGTAGTCAGAAGTGGTGCTTGAGCTCAGACACTAATTTCCAACGAGTTGCCAGACTTGACGTTGTTGGTGTAGCTTCAGCGTCGACTTGAGCTGTAAGTGGTTCCCCAATCAGAAAATGTCCCGGGGTTAATGCTCCTATGTCATTGGGCTCATTTGATAATGGGGAAATTGGTCTAGAGTTTAGAATTGCTTCGATCTCAATTACCAAGGTTTCTAGTTCTTCATAGGTGAGGGAAGCATTAGCCAAGCTTCTGATTAACAGGTGCTTGGCAGATTTTACTGCGGCCTCCCACAATCCTCCAAAGTGAGGTGCTCGCGGAGGTATAAAATTGAACTGGATACCCCTTTTGCTGCATGCAAAATCAATTGCTTCTTTTGCTTCCTCCGTGTAAATCGCGGATGACAAGTCGGACAGTTTGTTTTTTGTTCCCACAAAGTTTGTTGCATTATCGCAATATAAGTTTTGGCAGTGTCCTCGTCGACCGGAAAAGCGCTTGATGGCTCCTATGAAGGTATCAGTGGTTAAATCACTTACAAGCTCTAAGTGAACCGCCTTCGTGGCGAAGCAGCAAAAAACCGCAATATAGGCCTTGTGTGGTCGTTTTCCCCTCACCTTGTAGTGCACCGTGATTGGGCCGCAGTAATCTACTCCCGAATGAATGAATGGTCGAGCTGGAGTAACCCGTGGCAATGGCAGATTTCCCATGATCTGGTGAAGGAGAGCTGGCTTCGCCTTACTACATATTGTGCAGCGATTGATTGTTGCTCTAGCCATGATCTTGCCTTTTATTGGCCAAAATTGTTGTCTCACCATCCCTAGGAGGGTTTGTGTGCCACAATGCTTATTGTCTTTGTGAATCATTTCAAAAAGAAGTTTCACAATTGAATCATTGTAGGGAAGAAGCAACTAGCAGCCCATCTTTATCCAAGAACGGTGAGAGGTTCGATAATTGGCTACCTCCTTTCACGTCCTTATATTTGGTGAGATGATGTATTTTTTCTCTGAAGTCGGCTTCTTGAATTTGCCTTACCATTAACGTCAATGCCCTTTTCAATTCAAGTGTAGTCAATGAAGGTTGATCCTGCCTGAATTCTTTCTTACTTCTGAGGTTGGTAACAAATCGCAAAATATACCCAAGGACCCGTTGAAGATGCCAGAAGGAGTTTTTGTGGTTGATTTGATATATAATACTGGGCTCCTCAGAGGTTAACACACCTGCATATTTTATCTTTGTTTCCAGGTTAGTTGGACTAGCTAGATGGGGGTTGAATTTAGGGGGCCACTCTGTTTCTCTGCCCGATAGGAAGAGGGGACCATAGAACCACAAGGTGCAATCTTTCATTTGGCTCGGTGCAAGTCCTCGTGACAACATATCTGCTGGATTGAACTTGGTGCTTACGTGCCGCCATTGCTCTGCTCGAGTATTCTCTAGAATGATAGAAATTCGATTCGCTACAAAGGTATGAAGTGATGCGGAGGAGTTGATCCATGACAACACAATGTTTGAGTCAGTCCAATACCAGGCTGGGGTTGTTAACTTGAGATCAGTCATGATTCGTGTAGCAAGCTGGGCTCCAAGTGCTGCGGCACAAAGCTCCAATCGCGGTATGGTTTGAGTTTTGAGTGGGGCTACCCGTGATTTAGAGCACAGAAGACGTGTAATAATTGTCCCATCTCTCATTGTTGATCGAAGGTAAACTGCTGCCCCATACGCCTTTTCGGATGCGTCTGAGAAAATATGTAACTGGCTTGATGTTGGGACTCCACCACTGCTCAGGTGTCTTGGGATTCTTAGGGTGTTCAATTCCTTGAGTCCTACACGAAAGGTAATCCATTTAGTGTGCATGGATTCCGGTAAAGCCTGATCCCAGTCCAGTTTTAACTTCCACAGTTCTTGGATAAATATTTTTGCCGTAACCGCTATAGGCGACAGGAGCCCCAACGGATCAAAAATTCTTGCCAGATCCGATGTAACTGTACGTTTGGTGATTCTTCTATTTTCTGCGGTGTTTACTTTTATGCACAGCTGATCCTTTTCTGGCAACCACGTTAGTCCTAGGGTGCTAATGGAGGTTGACCGTGTGCTCTCGAAATCTAAATTTACTTCCATGTCACCTTGTGACACATTTTTGAGTAACTGAGGATGGTTGGCGCACCATTTTCGAAGGTTGAAACCGCTTTGCTGCATAATCTTCATCAGTTGTTCTTGTAGTTGGATAGCGGCGGTTAGGCTATCGCTTCCACCGAGGCCGTCGTCTACATAGAAGTTGTCTTGGATGAATTGAGCTGCAATCGGGTATTGTAGGGCATGATCTTTCGCCAGCTGTTGTAAACATTTTGTTGCTAAGTACGGAGCCGCTCTTGTACCATATGTGATCGTGTTTAGTTGAAAGTAAGACAGTGGTTCGGAAGCGCTTTTTCGCCAAATTATGATTTGAAATCGCCTATCCTCAGGGGCGATCAAAACTTGCCGATACATTTTTTCTATGTCTGTAGAAAACACAAATCTGGGAAGTCGAAATTTCAATAAAATTGAAAAGAGTTCGCTTTGGACTGTTGGACCTGTATACATCAGATCATTTAGTGATTGCCCTGACGTTGTTTTGGCTGAAGCATCAAACACCACCCTCAATTTGGTTGTGGAGCTCTCAGGTCTTAGGACGCAATGATGTGGGATGAAATAGTTTGGTGATCGAATAGATTTAAATGAGATCTTCGTCATATGGTTCAGCTCCTCGTATTCATCCATGAATTTTGTATATTGACTTCTTAATTCGGGGTTTTTCTGCAGACGGTGTTCTAGAGACAGAAACCGATTAAGAGCAACTTTGTATGACTGACCAAGTCCTTCTTCAGGATTCTGATGGAATGGTATTTTTACTACGAAGCGGTTTTTGTTGGTTTTGTATGTGGTTTGCACAAAAAGCTCTTCACACCTTCTCTCTGCCTCTGATAAACGTTTTTCAGCTGGCTTAATTTCGTCAAGCTCCCATAGTCGGGCAATAGAAGCGTCAAGATCGTCACTAGTCGTAGCCACTCCGCATGAGAATTGGGTTGCTTTGTGGTTTTGCAGTTTTCCTGAAATCACCCATCCAAACATTGTATTTTGAAGAATTGGTAATTGTGGGGAGAGTTTGATCTGTCCCACGGACAGTAGCTGAAGAAAGTGTTCGGCACCTAGCAAAATATCGATTTTGTCTGCTCGATTGAAATGTGGATCGGCTTATACCAGATTTTTAGGTATTGGCCATTCTTTGATGTAGATGAACTGTGCAGGTTGCGGCGAAATGATGCGAGGAAGTACAAATGCTTCTAATGGGGTTGAAAACCCGTTTATTCGCGACTGTAGTTCGACGTTAACGCGATTCTGCGTTTTAGTGTTGATGATTCTAATGCCAGTTATGTTTGCTGATGATGGCTGCATTGGGATACCTAGTCGTTTGACTAATCGCTCCGTGACACAATTCACTTGCGAGCCGGAATCAAGCAACGCGCGACATTCAATTTGTGATGAGTCAGTTTTGATTTTGACTATTGCCGTGCCCAGAATCACCACTGAGGACGATGCTTGTGTCCTTGCAGCAGTTAATGAAGCTAATACTGGACTTGTTGTCGGAGGCACTGCCTCCTTGATTATCATTGATGAATTCTTGAGGTTTGGTTGGGCCTTGTCTCCATTTCGTACTCTTGACTCAACCGCTTGGCTGTTGGATTCCAAATGCAAAAGTGAGTTGTGTTTGTTCTTACATTTCGCGCAGCCCTTGGAGAGGCATTGCCTTG
This sequence comes from Trichopoda pennipes, assembly GCA_030448955.1. Taxonomy (NCBI): domain Eukaryota; kingdom Metazoa; phylum Arthropoda; class Insecta; order Diptera; family Tachinidae; genus Trichopoda; species Trichopoda pennipes. The sequence continues at coordinate 329,783 of JASKUP010000062.1, read as the reverse complement.
CTGAGTGATTCTTTCTTAAACAATTGACACACAAGTGTTGTTTTTGCACAAAATTTAGGCGTTCGCGCGGCGTGAATTGTTGAAATCGGTTACAATGATACAAGAAATGAACACCAGTTTTACACAGTGGGCAGCTGACCTCAAGTTGCTTAGGTGCTGCAAGAGAGGCGCATACTTTTGTTGGACCCCTTTCCTTGGGACCCATTGCTTCCATTGATTGAAAGCGAGTTTCCAAAAATCCTAAGAAGTGTCTGACTTGCTGCAGTTCTTTTGGATTTGTGATTGATCTTTCATATTGATTATGAAGATTTCGATCCAGTTTCTTCGTCAGAAGGTGCAGATTCCCAGATTCTGTAATGCGTACAAGCATTCCTGAGTTGTATCATGTAATTGCTTAATGGATGATACTGATGTGCCGACGGAGGGTTGATCGAGCAATTGTTGTATCACTGAGGCGACAAGAATTCTTTTGTTCTCATATCGCTCTTTGAGCATGGTGTAGTGTACTTAGTCATACTACATGCATAGTGTATGCAAGCCGACACAACTTGTGTAGTGTGCTCACAACAATTCTGTTGTAAGTATGCCGACACAAGTGTGGTATCAAATTGCAACCACATTTGTTTTGACATGTGTCGGACACTTGATCGCTTGCATGTAGGTGACATAAATTATATTTTTGTTTTACTTTAAGATTTTAATATGTTTATGTTTACTTTTTAATTTCTAAATATGTTTGTAATAAAATTGAGTGATTTTGGAATCACTCAATTCTAGACGATAAGTTAGATTTTCATAAGTAGTATATAAGGAAAGAAATTTTGTAAATAAAATTAGATTTTGAATACTGAACTCTAGACGGCAACATTGCCTCGTTTTTTATTTTCAATCTCAAACTCTTTTGGCATTTCTTTTGAAAGCCAAAGTAGAAGCTGAAACCCTTACAGCTACTAAAACATAGAAAGGGCGTTAGGGAAAATCCTTTTTTTTAATATATTACTGGGCAATCCTGCCATTTTGGTCCTCGTCCTGGCGTTCCTGTCATCCTTAAAACAGTACTTGGCGATCCTTTAACATTACATGGCGATCCTTTAACATTACATGGCGATCCTTTAACATTACATGGCGATCCTGCAACCGATCCTGTAACATCCTACAGCTCATAGAATAGTATCCTGTAAAATCCTACAGCCCACAGAATAGCATCCTGCAACTCAAAGAAAAAAAAAAAAAAAAAAAAAAAAACATCCTGTGACCAGTCTATACACCCAATGACTTCCCAAGAAGAGGTGGATCGAATCTTTGCAAAGTGGGAACAGTACTTGAAGTCAACGGAGTACGCACCAACCGTACTAGCAGTGGAAGAACCACAAGTTCCGGTGTACGTTCCAACTCCAATCAGTGCTGGGCCGAAGCCAATTTCGATAGAAGAGTATAGAAGACGTCAGGCATCTAACAAAAAGGTACACGTCCAGGAAATACCAACAGAGAAAAAGAAAAAGAGGGCAGGGAAGCAATATCAGCTGAAGAAAAAGATTGCAATACTGTATAGAGAGCTGAATATGGCGACAAGTATAGCGGACAAATTAGCAATTAAGAAACAAATAAAGACCGTAAGAAAATCATAAATAATACCAAGAAAAACAGATGAAAAGATGTGTGTCAAAATTTTATAATAAAAATAAATAAAATAAATAAAAATATTTGTCCATAAAATAAAATTGTTATGGTAGGTCCCATTTGGGGAAATAAGATAGATACAAACATGGGTAAACCCCAAAGCAAAATAGAACTACAGGAAAACATAGTAACCTACGGCGATGCCAAGAATGAAAAAATAATACCAGAATACGTATTTACCTTAATAATAGTAATAATTATCTTATTTGTAGCTTATAAAATAAATAAATACTTTAAAAACTACGTTCTGAAATACAATAATAATAATAACAATACTGTTAACACAATAAGTGCGGTGACGGCAGTATAAAAGTAGCTATCCTTTTATAAATAGACTTGAATGGAGGAAAATCTCGGCAAATTAAGAGACCTCTGGAAAACATTAAAGAAAAGTCCGAATCGGACATACACTATAAAAACAATACAAAATAAACTAGACTACATAGATAGCATCAGGGAACAATTCCAATTAGAATTATTGGAACATAAGAATATAGAAGAAACGTTAGCACTAAAACTAGAATTTAATAACACTTACACTAATATTAGAACATTTTTACTAGAAAGAAGAAAAGAGACTGAGTTAGACAAGATGGCTTCTTTTAGTTTAGACACTGTTTCTAAAGCTCTTCCATTATTTGCGGGTAATTATGAAGAACTAGAGAGTTTCCTAGTCACAGCGGAAATCATTAATAAAACGCTATCAGATGTAGCAAAAACTGACTTCCTTCAATATGTTTACCATGCCAAGCTCACTTCCTCAGTCAGAACTGCAATAGGAACGTATTCTAAACCTGAAAATTTCCTAGCCTTAAAGAGTCTGCTAGAAAGTAGATATAAACCCTCTAAAACTATTCCGGAGCTACAAAATAAGCTCAATTCATTGTTCCAAGGCAAGATGACAATAAATACTTTCAGGGACAAAATAACTGCAATGATAGACAGCTTAAATAAATTAGGAATTGAAGAGTTAGGAAATGAGGCTACACAGGCAGAAAAAAACGTAATTGTCAGACTAAACAACAAGTTGGCCTTAGACACTTTCAAGAAAGGACTAAACGAGCACTTTAAATCGACCATATATGCTGCTCGCCCAAGTAACCTGCAAGAAGCATCAGAACTTGCATTAGAATTGGAAAATAGTAACAAAACAAATTATAATTCCATACTACATGTCCGAAATCAATATCAAGCTAATAACAGATTCAACACAAATAATTCCAATCTACACAGAAATTATAGAAACAACTCCAACAGAAATAATAATTTTAACAATAACACCAACTTCAACAGATATCACAACTCCAACTCCAACAGAAATAATAATTTTAATAATAACACCAATTTCAACAGATATCACAACTCTAACAGAAATAACAATTTCAACAATAACACTAACTCTAACAGATATCATAGTTTCAACCCCAACCGAAATAACAATTCCAACAATAATCCTAACAGATATAACAACCCCAACAGAAATAACACTTTCAACAACAATAACAGAAACAATAACAACAGACAGGTACACACTATACAAAGCGAGGGAAACGCGATAGGCCAGGGATACTCCAGTATCCCGGAGAGCCAAAACTAAAAATTCATAAAGTATCCGACAATAACACAAACTACATTTATGTCAAGTATAAGAATCAGATTTTAACTTTCTTAATAGATACAGGCGCAGATATATCACTCTGTAAAGTGCGCAACGAGTTAATAGGTGAAGAATTCAGACCGGAAGAAAAATGCGAATTAACAGGTATCACAACCGAGAAAATAAATTCAATAGGCACGGCAGTACTCAAATTATCAGTATCAAATGAGATTTGTGTTCATACATTTCAATTGGTAGATGCAAAATTTCCAATAGAGACGGACGGAATATTAGGAAGAGACTTTTTCAAAAAATTTCTTTGCAAAATAGACTATGAAACATTCACAATTTCGTTACTCATAAATGACGACACTATAATCCTTCCCATGCAAACAAAATCCTTTTCATTAATGCATATAACAATTCCACCCAGAACAGAAATCATTCATCCCATAAAATTAAACCTTAAAGAAGATTGCGTAATTTTGAATGACGAATTAAAAGAGGGCATATTTTTAAGTAATTCAATAGCACCCAAAAGTGGCATGACCCATATAAAAATACTAAATACTACAAATAAAACAGAAACATTAAAAGGCATTAAACTCCACACTGACCCACTAAAACATTATGAAATACTACACTACAACAAAGAAAACAACGAGACACGATTCAAAAAAATTCTCAATGAATTACAACTACACAACAATAACAAAGAAGCAAAAGATGACCTAATAAAAATATTTGCAAAATATCAAAATGTTTTCCACCTTGACGGCGAAAAATTAAGCATTAACAATTTCTACACCCAAAAAATAACGACCTCGGACAACAACCCAGTATACATAAAAAACTACAGACTACCACATTCACATACTAACGTAATAAATGAACAAGTACAAACCATGTTAAGAGACGGAATAATAGAACCATCTGTAAGCCCTTATAATGCTCCACTCCTCTTGGTACCCAAAAAGAATATGGAAGATAAAAAGAAATGGCGATTAGTTGTAGATTACAGAAAACTAAATGACAAAATAGTAAATGACAAATTTCCACTGACAAGATTAGAGGACATTCTAGACAAGCTAGGAAGAGCAAAATGGTTTTCCACACTGGACATGACTAGCTCTTTTCATCAAATTAATTTAGACAAGAATTCAAGACCATTAACAGCTTTTTCAACCCCACAAGGACATTTCCAATTTAATAGACTCCCATTCGGACTAAAAATATCTTCTAATAGTTTCCAAAGAATGCTCAGCATAGCACTATCAGGATTAGATTCCGAAGCATTCCTATATGTAGACGATATTATAGTATATGGATGTAGCTTAAAACATCACAATGAAAATTTAATAAAAGTACTGGACAGATTACAAAATTACAACCTAAAATTAAACCCAAAAAAATGTTGCTTTTTGAGACCTGAAGTAGTTTACCTAGGACATTTAATCACAAAAGACGGTGTGAAAACAGACCCTGCTAAATATGATACAATCAAAAACTACCCAATACCAAAAAACGCAGACGAAGTACGACGATTCGTTGCATTTTGCAACTATTACAGAAAGTTTATTCCAGAATTCGCTCGCATCGCAAAAGACCTTAACCAACTACTAAAGAAATCAACAAAATTTACATGGACAGAAAAATGCCAACACGCTTTTGATACCTTAAAAGAAAAATTAATAAATCCACCACTGTTACAATACCCAGATTTTAATAAACCATTCATCCTAACAACAGACGCTTCGAATTACGCGTTAGGAGCAGTTTTATCGCAAGGTGAAATTGGACAAGATTTACCAATTTCATACGCAAGCAAATCCTTACAGAAACATGACATGAACAAACCGGTAATTGAAGAAGAACTTCTAGCAATTCATTGGAGCATAAATTTCTTTAAACCATATTTATACGGAAGAAAATTCATAGTAGTAACAGACCATAGACCATTAATTTCCCTTTTCTCTCACAAAAACCCTTCTTCAAAAATGACTAGAATTAGACTAGACCTTAGTGACTATGACTTCACAATCATTTACAAAAAAGGAAAAATGAACACCAACGCAGACGCACTTTCTAGAATTCAAATCGATTCAGATACATTAAAGCAAATGATACCGCACGAAAATGATGAAAAAGAAAGAAAAATACTTGTAACGACAAGGGCCATGAATAACAAAAATACAAATTTAAGAAAAGAGGCAATTAACAATAAGAATGAAAATCAAGAGGCAAACAACAATTTTAACAGCGCGCATATAAGTAAGAATAATATGGAAAAATGTACTTCTCAGAAGCCTGATCAACTTCAAATATGGGAATGCATCTCCATCAATGATATTAAAAATATAAAGAAATTGCAATTTAATAAATTTGAAGATATAGAGAATGTCGACATTATAATTGAGAAAAATATTGTGCACATAGGTCGTAATGATAATTCATCGGAACCAGTTCCGACCATGAAGAAATTACGTACCCAAAATAATGAAAAAAATGAAAAGCTAGCAAGATTCAGTGATAACTCAGCGAAACTAGATTCGATTCTGAGGAAGCTGATATCTAAAATGAATAAAGAAAATATAAAAGAAGTAGCGCTCTCAACTGAAGATAAAATATTTAAAGTATATACGAAAGAAATTTTAAAAGAAACATATGAAAATATATTTATAAATAACAAAAAGCCTCAATTGAAAATTATAATATACAAGCCTCCAAAAAGAATAACAGATGACGTACTTAAGTATAAACTAATTAACGAATTTCACATGAACGGCCACTTGGGTATAAGAAAAACAATTATCAAACTAAAACAACGTTACATATGGAAAAACATGAATAAAATGGTAAAGAAATTTGTATCATATTGCGACAGTTGCAACAAAAACAAACAAACAAAACACACGAAAGAACCACTTACACTCACAGACACACCAAATAATAGCTTTGAAGTGATTTCGATCGACACTGTAGGTCCTCTTCGTATTTCAAATGAATACCGCTACATTTTGACAATGCAATGTGAGTTAACTAAATTTGTTGTTGCACACCCTATGCCAACAAAAGATGCAACCACGACAGCAAAAACATTAGTTGAACATTTCATACTAAAATATGGTCAATTTAAAGTACTTAAGTCTGATAGAGGAACAGAATTCACTAACGAGCTAATGCGTAACATATGTACACTACTTAATATTGAACAAATATTTTCAACACCTTATCACCACGAAACACTTGGTGCAATAGAAAGAAACCATAGAGTACTTAATGAATTCCTGTTGACAACCGCAAATGATTATGAATGGGACAAATGGATTCCATACTTTACTTTCGCTTATAACACAGCACCCCATATAGACACAGGCTATTCGCCTTTTGAGTTAGTTTATGGTAAATTACCAACACTGCCGTCTGACACTTTGTCCAACAAACAAACGTTTTATAATTATGATGACTACGTACAGGAATTACGAGTCAAACTGAAACATGCATTAAATAGAGCTAAAGAACTAGTAATTAAAACAAAGACTAAAAGAATAGATAACAACAATTACACAAACAAAATGAATTTAAATATAGGAGATTTAGTGCTAATTAAAATAGAGAATAGGAAAAAGTATCAAAGTCCATACAAGGGACCATATAGAATAATAAGAAAAAATAATGTTAATACAATAATAGATTATGACGGATTAGAAAAAGAAATACATAATAACAATTTAAAACCATATAAACTACTGTAAGATCAATTGTATTATTATTATATTATTAATCATAAAAATAAATTTATTTATAAGTTTTTACAATATTGTCAATTAAAACTATCCATTTTTTTTAAATAAAATCACAAATACTGCTGCCGATCCCGCACACCACAAAAATCTTACCGTACTTCTTTCATAAATACGGTACGATTTTCTTAACGGCCAGGGTGTAGTGTACTTAGTCATACTACATGCATAGTGTATGCAAGCCGACACAACTTGTGTAGTGTGCTCACAACAATTCTGTTGTAAGTATGCCGACACAAGTGTGGTATCAAATTGCAACCACATTTGTTTTGACATGTGTCGGACACTTGATCGCTTGCATGTAGGTGACATAAATTATATTCTTGTTTTACTTTAAGATTTTAATATGTTTATGTTTACTTTTTAATTTCTAAATATGTTTGTAATAAAATTGAGTGATTTTGGAATCACTCAATTCTAGACGATAAGTTAGATTTTCATAAGTAGTATATAAGGAAAGAAATTTTGTAAATAAAATTAGATTTTGAATACTGAACTCTAGACGGCAACATTGCCTCGTTTTTTATTTTCAATCTCAAACTCTTTTGGCATTTCTTTTGAAAGCCAAAGTAGAAGCTGAAACCCTTACAGCTACTAAAACATAGAAAGGGCGTTAGGGAAAATCCTTTTTTTTAATATATTACTGGGCAATCCTGCCATTTTGGTCCTCGTCCTGGCGTTCCTGTCATCCTTAAAACAGTACTTGGCGATCCTTTAACATTACAATGGTCCAGGCGGGCTCGTAGTTTTCGGCGGTAGCGGCCAGATGACGTTTAAGTCTTTCGGCTTCACCTGTTACGTTAGCCTTCAGGTACCACATTTTTTGGGCTGAAGGGATTTCTTGCTTGTCTACAAGTTGCATGAACAAGTCGTTGAAGGTCCTCCATTTTAGGTAGTCGCCGTCGAACTTTGGAATCGCTACCTTGGGTAATGGTAGTACATTACCTTGATTCCCGGGACTCCCTGACGATACACCCTGCCTAGACGCATTCTTGAAATGGTTGACTATTCTGGCCTCTAATGCAGCATATGCTGTCATATCGTATCCCTTCTGCAACGGGTCTTGGCTATTTTCCCAAATTGAGAAGTGTAAATTCTGTATTTGCTCCCACAATTTTTCTTTCAAGGGCATGTTGTTCGATGTTGGATCCATTGTGAGAACCCGTTGCAATAACTCCATCATCACCTTCTGCCTTCTTATTGTCGATGTGGTTGCGGTTGGGACAAAAGGTCCCCCAGTGCCGCCCCCGGGATTGCTGACTGAGGGTGTTTGGTCTTGGGCTGGTTGGCCAGCTGCGCCAATAGGCCTCTCCTCTGCGGGGGTGGTTAATGCGGACTTAAAAATGGTCTGGTACTGCTCCACCAGCTTTGCTATCTGGTTGTAATAGTCATTAATGAAGTACTCATGGTCCAAGGGAATGTCTTCTAAGCTTCGGATTTTGTTGTCCGTGCTCTCAAACTCGGACCATGCGTTGTCTAATTTTATTAGACGTTCTTTATAGTAACCGACCGTTTTCCTACTGGTAGAGTCCTTCTTAAAGTTACGAATAATCGTCTCGATTACGTCACCTGACGCTTGCTGGGATTTTACCAGTTGGTTGAAAATGGTCATGTCGGAGTCTTTCCAAGATACTGCCATGTTCAGGACGTTGTTTGCCCAGTATAGTGTTGCTGCTTCAGTGTAGGATATTGCTTTCCTAGCTGCCTGAAGGTGGACTGCTGCTTCAGTGTAGGATGTTGCCTTTCCTAGCTGTCTGAAAGTGGACTGCTGCTTCAGTGTAGGATGTTGCTTTTCCTAGCTGCCTGAAGGTGTACTGCTGCTTCAGTGTAGGATGTTCCTTTTCCTAGCTGCCTGAAGGTGTACTGCTGCTTCAGTGTAGAAATTAGCTGACTGGCTCCTGTAGCAGATCACGTCGGGGTCACCAATGTTTAACTCAGAGAATGGGTTCTGAGTTGGGCCACACTAGTTTGTTTAGCCGGAAGCTCTCTTTTTTTCGAGGCGGTTCGCCTGAAGATAATCGCTGCAACTCAAGCACTTAAACTTGGTTGCACGGAGAGGATGCGTCAGGTAAAGGTCCTGACGAAGGTATGTGGCAGAGACAAAGTAATTTGAAGTATTTTACAAGCGATATCACTTGAAGATATAAATTGTTACTCAAGCACTTGGAACTTGGTAACTCGGAGTAGAAACAACAATGTTTTTAGACTTGATTTACTTTATTGTCTCTCATTTATTTCAATAAATTTTGTTCTTATATACTAACTTAATGCTATGTCATACATTTGGGTTTAACCCATACTGTTGCTGAAGTTGATTGCACCTCTTTTTGCATTGCAGAAACAATTTTTGTTTCTAGAGCAAATTTATGCCGAATTGTAACCAAAAAAGGTTTGTAGGTCTTTTCCGGGTTGTGCAATAAATAAAATGCAACCTATGTATATTGAAGGTGTGCAATAAACTTCAGCGGTAAAAAACAAAACAAGAAAAACAAAAACAGGTGTTCAAAATATAAATATGAATGCTTAAACATATAAACAAAAAATATTCGTTTACGTAAAAATGCTTGCATTTAAAGTATTAAATCTAGGTTACAAATATGACCTATATATAAAGAAATGCAAGCATACAATAAAATAAAGTATTAAATGTAGGTAACAAATAAAAATGCAAGTTCATACAAAAATAATGAAATAAAGTATAAAATTAGGTTACCAATAAAAAAGCAAGTTTATACAATAAAATAATATAAAAATAAAGTAGAATTTAGGTTACAAAAAAAGTTTATACAATAAATGAAAACATTAAAAACTAAAATATAGCGTCGTAACGGTGAAGGTATGAACAGATTTACTGGCACCAATGCTTTCGTATGATTTACGTTTACTACCCTCTGCATTGGCTGGTTCAGAGAGAAATAGTTACAGCAGCAACAACAACAGCAGATCATCAGCTAACGGTTCACCTCGATTTATTTACCTTTTTAATTATAATTATAGCTATTTTTCTAATTAATATTTATTTTTGGTATTAAACAGGAAAACAAAGGAAATCACTAGGCCGGGGAAAGATCTTTCGTCGCGACCACGGGTGAGTCAATATTCTTGTTTTTCAATAGTTAGTATTCCTTGTCCTTATTTCATATTTTTTTGGTCAATATTTAAAATTCTTGTTCAATATTTTTTTAATAGACAATATTTTACAAATCATATGATAACATCTTGTTTAAGATTTTAATTATCTATATTTTTTTTTATTTAATGAGATTTCTGTTGAGTTTTGTTTTAAGCGAATTGGAAATTCTTTCTTTAAGGAATTAATTGTTCGAACTGAATTGATTTTTTTCATAAAGTGAAATTGAATTAATATTTTTTTTAATCAATATATTTTTTTCATTTTAACGATCTTTTTTATATATTTTTTTCTTTTAGATATTTCGGTTTCCTTTGGAAAGCTTCTTCAGAAAAAAATTTTTATTTTTGAAAACAAAAAATTATTAATATATTGAAAAAATTTTCAAAACATTTGACAAAAACATATAAAATATTTTTGCATACATGCATACAAAAATTTAAATTTTCAAATGTTCAAACATATAAAAACAAGGAAACGGAAATAAAAAATAAATAACAAATAACAAATTGTCTCTTATGAAATAATTATAACAAATTATGTGTCTTTTTAATTAAGTACCTATAATTCTAAGCTAAATTGTCTGTGTCTGTCTTGAAATTTATTCTCCTTACATTTGGTATATTAACAATTTCTAACATTTCCAACATATAACGTCTCTTCTAGTTTTTTTCTATATCTAATACCGATGTTTCATCAAACTTTGGATAATGATTATATTTCTTACAATGTGAAGATAAGGATGTCTTCTGTGTTGAAATATTCCTATATTTTTGGTCACACCTGTGACCAGCATATCTTGTTTTAAGTTTATTTTTTGTTGTCCCAATATAAACTTTGTCACAGTTCACCTGGTCATTTCCTCCACATGGCATCCTGTATACTACATCAGATATTTCCATTTTTCCTATTTTATCCTTCATACTGCTAAATAATTTATTTAATGTGTTATGTGTTTTGTGTGCAATTATATATTTATCTGTGTCATATATTTTACACTTTCTTAATCTTTCTGATATTCCAGGAACATAAGTTAATGATTTATAATTTCTTGGCTCTGCCGTAGAATTTCCTAAATTATGCCTATAATTACCATATTGTCTAATTATGTTTGAATATTTGAAAATTTAAATTTTTGTATGTATGTATGAAAAAATATTTTATATGTTTTTGTCAAATGTTTTGAAAATTTTTTCAATATGTTAATAATTTTTTGTTTTCAAAAATAAAAATTTTTTCCTGAAGAAGCTTTTCAAAGGAAAGCGAAATATCGAAAAGAATAAAATATATAAAAAAGATCGTAAAAAAGAAAAAAATATATTGATTAAAGATAAATATAAAAAAGATCGTTTAAAAAAATATAAAAATTAATATTTTTTGCAATTTTGTGCTTTATAATCATTGAATATTCTTTATTTAAGGAATTAATTGTTCGAATTGAATTAAATTTTTTTATAAAGCGACATTGAATTAATTTTTTGCAATTTTGTTTTTATAATAATTTAGTATTCAATGAATTAATTGTTTGAATTGAATCGATTTTTTTTTAATTTTAATTATTATTTTGTTTCAATTTTGTTTTATAATTATTTAGTATTCTTTCTTCAATGAATTAATTGTTTGAATTGAATTCATTTTTTTTTAAATAATTTAATTATTATTTTGTTTCAATTTTGTTTTATAATTGTTTAGTATTCTTTCTGTAAGGAATTAATTTTTCGACTTGAATTGAATATTCTTTTATAAAAAAAAAAATGGAGTTAATCTTTTTTTGCAATTTTATTTTATACTTATTTAAGATTATGTGTAAATTAGAGAACTTGTAAGTAAAGAAAAAAAAGTATCGTTTTTCTTTTTTAAGATCTTTTTTATATATGTATTTTTTTTCCGGGTGGAAACTATTCAATTCTGATTAAATTTCTTCACATTGTAAGAAATATAATCATTATCCAAAGTTTGATGAAACTTCAGTATTAGATATAGAAAAAAACTACAAGAGACGTAATATGTTGGAAATGTTAGAAATTGTTAATGTACCAAATGTAAGGAGAATAAATTTCAAGACAGACACAGACAGTTTAGCTCAGAATTATAGATACTTAATTAAAAAGACACATAATTTGTTATAATCATTTCATAAGAGAGAATTTGTTATTCATTTGTTATTTCCGTTTCCTTGTTTTTGTATGTTTGAATATTTGAAAATTTAAATTTTTGTATGTATGTATGAAAAAATATTTTATATGTTTTTGTAAATGTTTTGAAACATTTTAAAAAAAAATATATAAAAAAGATCTTAAAAAAGAAAAAAGATATTTATTAAAGAAAAAAAAAAATTTTACCATGAAGGCTTAACGGGTTGGGTAGTGATCTCTGGTCGTTTTGGTAGAGTAGCCTAACACAATATTGTTAAGGGACCTTGTGAAGGAATAGTGTTGGTTAGTACGTCACTTGGTTATGGCAGGTAAGCCAACTAGCGTGATAACAACTAATATCGCTACAGTCCACAACCGTTAGTATTTTTGAATGTCGTCGTTTTCTCTTCTTTTTTCCGAGGTTTAGTGAAAGCAAACAGGACCCACACCAATTGCCGACAAGACAGGGGCCGGAAGAACCCAATTGCTGGTTTACTAAACCTGATTAATTGCTGCAAATAAAATAATGGCGCCTAACTTGGGGCCCACACTACTACAATTACATAATCAACACCTTTTGGACTTATCCAAGTTATGTGTGGCTCCGAAATATATATTATACTAGCGTGCCCGTGACTGCTTTGCAAGTCATTTCTTTGACATTTTTTGATCGATTTTGGTTCGCGGTATTGAAAAACAAAGCACGTGAACGTGATACATATAACTGAAAGTGCAAAAAACAGGGATCATTGAAAAGCAACAGGTATGGGGAACTGAAGCCATTTAAAATCAAACGGCAAATCTGGAGGAATCATAGGAATGCGTGGTTTCAACACATCGCCCTTATATTTTTCTTTTAAAATTTTTGCTTCAATTACATTTTTCATGACTTTTTTGACTACTAACATATGTCATTGCATCTGCCAAGTGTGCATACAACGCCATCTACTGACAATATAGCATTTACAATCATGTTTTTTTATGGGTTCTTGAGTTAAGATAGCGTTGTAAAAAAAATGTATGTGAAAATGAATTTTCTTCATAATTTTTTTTTGGGAAATTTTCCAAAATTTTCTTATGTATTCTTCTTATTTGGCCGGAGACCTGTCCGAATTGGTGCTAATCACCGAAATCGGTCCAGGCATTCTCGAGTTATAAGCGTAGTAACTAACATCACTTTCTTTTATATATATAGATTTTATTTATCTTTTTCCCCTGTTTCAATTCATACAGATTTTTACTTTTTAAATTGGATTACTTTGAGCAAATATTTTTACCTTCTCATACGAAAATGTTAATGGACGAAAGATTATTACATAGGCAGACTACATATGTTAACCGGCATTATACATTTTGTTTCCTGTTATGCAGTTTTATCGTGAATTTTTGTCCGTTTCCGGAAATGCTATAATTTGGACATTTATTGCTAGATTGAAACCGTCACTTGGCATTAATTATTGATAGCATAAACATTTTTTGTTAGTTAGTTTGGAAATTGCGTATTTGGAAATGTTCTAGATTCGTACCAACTAATGAAGATCTGGAATTTTGCAGGATTCCTGGTTTTACCTTTTTTCTTTTAATTATTTTCCTGACTTCGTAATATAATTGCTGGAAATTAATAAGTTATTATGTTGGCCTGCTCGGAAGGAATAGACCAGAGATCGAATTACCATAGTGAATTTTTTTTTTGCAATTTTATCAAATATTACCAACGAATTGAATTTTTATCCTTTTATTGTAAGTTTTCTTTATAATATAAATAACTTACTTAATTAGCTTAATTGTATATTTTGGCTTTTTTTTATTATTACATTAAAGCAATTGAAAGTTTTGTTTTTCGTGCTATTTTTATAATAAAAAGAAAAATATTTTATTATTTTAAGTACACTGAATGTATTTTGGGCCTCCAATTAAAGAAATTTTTATTTTTTTTTTTTTTCAAAACGTTTCGAAATATTTTTGAATTTTATATACAAATTTTAAAAATTGAAAAAAATAATCTTGTGTTTTTCTCTTTATTATTTCAATTTTTATTTTCAATACTGTTTTAGTTACCTCTTAGTTTATAATAGTATTACTTCCGAAAGATATGCAAAATATCATTGAGGTCTGCACGCCCTTAAATTAGTTATTGTTTTTGATTCTAGTTAATCATGTTAAAATTTTTTCTATTTTTTTTTTTACTTTAACATATTTTAAAGAATTTTTTTCTTAATTTTATTTGGGTACGGTTTTCCGTCGACCCTCGTCAAATTTGGTTTGTGAACAAACCGGTTTCGGCCGTTTGCCATCTTCAGTGTTCTTTTCGTACTAGTTGCGTCCTATTGTTAGTTGTGTTTATATAGTTCGTGTCTCCCTTTGTGTTATTGCGTTCGTCACTTACTGTCTTTTTTGCCTGCATCTCTCTCTCTCTCTCCTTTTTCATTTGTCTCTTTTTACCTAATTTGTCGTCCCTTTTTCATTCGGACACAATAATACACAACTCATCAAATCATCCCCAGCAACACAAAAACGCAGCAATCAGGCAGTTAAAAACAAGACTCGAGAGAACACCACTAACACGGCAAATGTATATGAAGGAAATGGAAACAATATACACCATAGCGGAAAACAACGGATACAAAAAGCGCCTCGTAGATAACATCAAGAAACAAATTGGAACGGACAAAGAACAGGAGAAGGAAGGGAAAAAATGGGCTACATTAACATATATGGGAACATCAACGTACAAACTGGCGAAATTCTTTGGAAAACACAATATCAATACCGCATTCAGAACAGGAAACAACCTAGGCAGAATACTACGGAATGGAACAACCGAGGCGAATATACTGGACAAACGAGGAGTGTACAAATTAACTTGTACATGCCATTATGGCTACATCGGGCAAACAGGACGAAAAATTAAGACCAGATTTAGGGAACACATCAGAGACTATAACAAGAAACTACGAGAACCAAAATCGACTCCAGAATCAAACTTCGCGAACCATATATTTAACAACAAATGTACACCAGGACATATTAAGACAACGGTTGAACTGCTTCACACACAGCACAAAGGAAGGAGACTTAATGTATTGGAGAACATGGAAATATACAAACAAAGAACATTTGACGGACGAATAATAAATGAACAAATAAACACTGCTTCGGACACAATATTTGAACCGTTGAAACATTTTTACAGGAGAACAAACACTACACCAGCACAAAAACGTTACGCAGGTGCGCAAGACCAAGGCAATAAAGAACATCATAAACGTACAATTACAGATTATTATGTCACATAAAAGGGGAAGAAAGGAAAAAAACCCAATAGGTTCACACATGAACAAAAACGGACAACAAGCATGATGGTAAAAGAATTTAGTTAGGAAAGAAGACCAAAGCAATAAAGAACATCATAAACGTACAATTACAGATTATTATGTCACATGGAGAAAGAAGAAAAAAACCCAATAGGTTCACACATAAACAAAAACGGACAACAAGCATGATCGTAAAAGGATTTAGTTAGGAAAGAAGACGAATGAAAAAGGGACGACAAATTAGGTAAAAAGAGACAAATGAAAAAGGAGAGAGAGAGAGAGAGATGCAGGCAAAAAAGACAGTAAGTGACGAACGCAATAACACAAAGGGAGACACGAACTATATAAACACAACTAACAATAGGACGCAACTAGTACGAAAAGAACACTGAAGATGGCAAACGGCCGAAACCGGTTTGTTCACAAACCAAATTTGACGAGGGTCGACGGAAAACCGTACCCAAATAAAATTAAAATTAACCCCGTCGGAAAAGCCAAGCACATATCGAATTTTTTTCTTGTTTACTGTTCTTTCAATAATATTTTAAACACATAATACTTTATTATCTGTCGCAACAGTTTTGAATTGTTTGTATATTTATAATAACGGCTGTATGCATAAAAAACGCTTACTTGAGCTTTAAAGTGCACGTTAGTTAACAAACACTTTAAGGCTAACAGACGTTTGTTAAAAAATGGCATTCATAAACAGTACTTTAGCTAATGTATGCTTTAGTAAAATCAGTATTTTTATTCTGGCAATGCCACTATTTTCAGTTATCACGTTGTAGTTAACGATGTATAAAACTGAATATTATTTACCCGGGTAGTTAGATCCATAAAAAATGTTTTTATTGTTTTCAGCAAAATCAACATATTTTTTTGGGGTTTTTTTTATGAAACTTTTTAATAAAAAGCAAAGCACCCAAAAAAGGTTAATTTGCAAGGCTTACGAAGAACTTACAAAGAATTTGTTCATATTAAAAAAATAATTATTCGGATAACGAGCTTTATTTGATTATATGTACATCAATAAAACTTTTGTTTAAAATAATTAATTATAATTATATATTTGTGAAATATAAAATAAAGATGTAAAAATGTTTTATATTGAATTGCATGTTATGTTTTAGTTTTTATTATTATTTGTATACTACAATTTGTTTTAATAAAAATCTTTAAAAATTTTTGGAATAACAAAGTATAATTGTCAATTGAGCCGTTTACATTGAAAGTGGCATAAGTCACAACTGAACAGTTTTTTTTTTATTTTTAATAAATTTGATATTAATAAGTTAAGAAGTATTGAGATTTGTTTGAGAGGAGTGTTGATAATTAACGGTGTAACAAAAATGCTTATTTTGAAAATGGCGTTAGTCGCTGTACTTAGGAAATTAATTACGGAGCTTAGTGTGAAAGAAATGGAAACATGTAATAAGTGTGTGTGAAGTATTTTTGCGATTATTGGACTTATTTTTATTAGTTCGAAAGAATAGTGCAGCTTACTGAACTATATTATAGTAATATCTAACATAATTAGCATTATTTTGTTATTTTTTTATTCTTAGCACGAAGCAACGTCTTCGTGTTGTATAAAATATCTAAGAATGCCACAACTCAAAAGCATATTATTGACTTATGTAAAGGACAAAATAGTAATCATGGAATAGCCCCCTGTCGAAAAAATCCTTGGCAGCGCACAACATGGAAAAAAAATATTTTATTTCAACACAATCATTAGAAAAATCCGTTTCAGAAAGAAAACTAAATACAGACTAGTTAAAATGGCTAAAATTGAAATGTTTTTATAAACTAATTTAAAATAAAAAGATGGCAATAACAAAGTAACTTATGCCACTTTTAAAATAAACGGCTCAGTTTATTGTAAACACAATTTGTTTTCTTTTTGAACTTTCAAAAATAAAATTGAACTGTCAATTTATTGTAGGTTTTTCCTACTTTAAAGTTAACAAAGGTATTTTAAGGTAAAAGCGTTTTTTTAATACAACTCTAGGAAATTGTGCTTAACAACGGCAGTTAAACCTACTTTAAGTTTTTATGCATACAGCCGTAAATATTTAAAAGAAAATTAAATGGAATTAACCGAATCGTCGTAATAGTTACGAAATATTAACTACATTTTTTTATTCCATTTATATAATTATATATATATTTGAAAATTTTAGTTTGTAGTATTTTATTTTGATTAAGGGTATTGTTTAAAGTAATCTTGAGTTCGTTTTCATTCTGATTCTAAGCCAGAAAGTGCTATTGTTAGCATTCTTTGAAAACTATTTGAAGAAATTTTTAAACCGAATGGTAATCGTTTGAATTGAAAATGTCATTGTGGGGTTGAAAATGCTGTAAGTGGTCTAGATTCTTTTTCTAATTTAATTTGATGAAATGAGCTAGTCATGTCAAAAGTTGAGAACCATTTGGCCCTGCCTAGTTTGTCTAAAATATCTTCTAACCTAGTTAAAGGAAACTTGTCACTAACTATTTTGTCATTTAATTTCCGAAAATCTACCACGAGTCTCCATTTATTTTTCTCATCAGTTCCTTTCTTTGGCACTGTCGCGAGTCACCCTCGCATTATTGATTTATTGTTTGTCAGCAAGTTTATTTAAGTCATTATATTTAAGTTTATTGTATTTATTATATTATTATTTGTCAGCAAGTTTATTTAAGTTTATTGTACTCATTATATTTAAGTTTATTGTATTTATTATGTTATTATTATTTATCAGCAAGTTTATTTGAGTTTATTGTTAATGAATAGTATAAACCGTAAATAAGTGTTAGATTAAGGATGATTTGTGAAATACAACTGACCGTGATAGTTCGAACCCACAGATCAATAAGAACTGTGAGAGTGAACGGAAGTTAGGTGACAGTTTAATAAAGTAGCGGCCTGCGAATCCTACGGGACCCTCCAGGTTTGTTAGCAATTGTAACTAAATAACCTCGCCTTTTTATTCCAACCCTGCGAATCCTACGGGACCCTCCAGGATTACTGTATAGAAAGGCATAACTCACACAAGTAGAACGCAGCGAATCCTACGGGATCCTCCTGCGTTACTACAACAAGTTGGTATCCAAAAGGATACATCAACAGCACCAAAAGCAGTGGAGCATTGTAGGGGCTTGCCGAAGGTTCTATTATGTCGTCATCACACATTTTCTGTAATTGTTCATTAATGATTTCGGTGTGTGCATGTGGTAGTCTGTAGTTTTTAATGTATACTGGGTTATTGTCTGAGGTCGTGATTTTTTGGTTATAAAAATTGTTTACTGTTAATTTTTCGTCTTCTAGGTGAAAAGTATTTTGATACTTTTTGAATATTGCTATTAACTCTGTTTTTTGCATATTCGTCATTATTGTCTAACTGCAAGTCATTAAGTTTTGTTCAAAACGTGTGTCATTGTTTTTGTTTTTTCTTTTGTAACAATTGTAGGGTAATATGTCCTAGTTTTTAAGTGGGTCAGATTGGAGTTTAATACCGTTTAAAGTTATTTCATTGTTCGTTGTATTTAGAAGTTTTAAGTGAGTCATACCATTTTTTGGGGCTATTGAATGACTTAGAAATACACCTGGTTTTAATTCATTATTAAAAATTACGCTATCTTCAGTTAGATTTAATTTAAATGCTTGTATGATTTCTGTTCTTGGAGGTATTTTTATATGTAGGAGGTATTTTTATATGTAATAGATTTTGTTAGCATTTGAAGGATTATTGTATTATTATTTAAAAATATTGATATTGTGAAAATTTCGTAGTCTATTTTACATAGATGTTTTTTTAGAAAGTCTCTACCTATTATAACGTCTGTTTCAATGGGGAAATCTGTTTTTACTAATTGGAAAGAGTGATTACAAACTTCATCAGCTAAATTCAGTTGTAAGTCTATTCTTCCTAAGAAATCAATTTCTTCTGTACCAATGCCTGTTAATTTGCATTTTTCTTCTGGTTTGAATTGTTTACCTGTAAATTCGTTTTGCATTCGACATAGCGATATGTCGGCACCTGTGTCTATAAGGAAGTTTAAAGTTTTTCCTTTGTATGTGACAATAATGTAATTGGAATTATCATTTGATATTGTGTGAATCTTTATCTTTGGCACTGCGGGATGTTTTAGTGCCCCTGGCCTGATTCGTTTCCCAAATCATGTGTTGTGTATATGTGTTTTTGTTGGTGTCTGTTGTTTTGATTATAGTTGTTTATGTTATTATTTCTGTTATTGTTATAATGGAATCTGTTGTTATTGAATCTGTTATTAATGTTGTTGTTGAATCTATTGTTGTTATTGTTGAATCTATTATTGGTATTATTGTATCTGTTATTGTTAACATTTTCGTAGTTCCTAGTGAAAGTTGTGTTAACTCTATTATTTGACGTGTTGTTGTGGTTAAAATTATTATAAGGCCTATTGTAGTTTATGTTGTTATTCCTATTGTAGTAAGTGTTATTTGTGTATTTGGTGTTGTTTCTGTAGTTGGTGTGTGGGTTTGGAGCAAATGTGGTTTTGTTGTGCTTTTTGAAATGATTTTGCGTTGGTTCTCTTCGGAAATGCAAAATTGAATTCAAATTTGTCTTATTCTCGTTTTCTAATTCCACGGCAAGTTTTGATGCTTCTTGTAAGTTAATTGGTCGAGCTGCGTATACGGTCAGTTTAAAGTTCTCATTCAATCCTTTTTTAAATGTATCTAGGGCTAGCTTGTTATTTAACTTTATTATTTCATTTTTTTCAGCTTGTGTCGCCTCATTTCCTAGTTCTTTAATTCCTAATTTATTCAAATTATCTATTAGTGCTGTTATTTTATCTCTGTATGCGTTTACTGTCATTCTTCCTTGGAATAATGAGTTTAATTTGTTTTGAAGTTCTGGGATGGTTGTGGTGAGCTTGTATCTTTGCTGAAGTAATTCTTTAAGAGTTCTAAAGTTATCCGGTTCTATATTACTACCTATTGCTGTTCTCACATTGGAAGTTAATTTTGCATAATATACATATTGGAAAAACTCTACTTGCGCTGATTCTGAAAGAGTTTTATGTATAAGTTCCGCTGTAATTAGGAAACTGTCAAGTTCTGCTTGATTACCCGAAAATAAAGGTAATGCCTTTGAAACTGTTTCTAAACTGAATGACGTCATATTTTTATTATTGTCTTGTTCTTTTGTATTTTTGCGTAAATAATCTTCTATAGTTTTGTAAATCTGGTTAAATTCTATTCTCAATGCTGATACCTCACTAGTTTTACCTTCTTCTTCTTTAGATTCTTCTATCTCAATATTTTCTCTTATACTTTGAATGTATTTTAATTTTTCCTGTATGGTTTTAGGGCTATATGTTCTTCTTGGACTCTTTTTTAGTGTTCTTAATAATTCTTTTAATTTTTCTAGATTTTCTTCTATTTGTTATCTTAGTTATCTATTTTTGATTATAATAAGTAGTTATTAATTTTTATTTAGTTATATCTTTCATTTTGCAATTTTTTTTTGATTTCTAATTGCCACTATAATGTTTTGTTTTAAAGGAGATTTAGATTAAATATAATTAAAAAAATACTTGTTAAATTTATGTCATTTAGTGTGGATATTTTTATATAATAATATTAATAAACTTAGTTTCTAAGAAATCTTTTTTTTTTTTATTTTAATAAAAGTTTAACGAAAGGATTTCTTTATTTTATGTACATTATTTATATGGTCTTTCGTTAATATAATAATAGAGAGTATATCAATAAATTTTTTTTTATTTTGTATATTAAGAACATCTAAGTTATACTATGTAGAGGTAAAAAATTTGTATATTGTTACTACATAATGTGAATAATTTTGTGGGATATTATACATATGTTTATATATATGTATATATTATTTAATTTCCGGAAATTTACTACTACTCTCCTTTTATTTTTATTCTCCATGTTCTTTGTTTTTTGCTAAAAAGAGTGGAGTTATGATATCTGTTAGAGTTATTGTTTCTCTAGGTTAATTTAGTGTATAATTGGTCCGCAGGATCGTCCGCAGGATCGCCATGTAAAGGATGATAGTTGTTAAATCGCCATGTGAAGGATGAAATGTTGAATGATCGCCATATAGACGATTACCATATGAAAAACAATTAATAAAAAAATTGTAATTAAATTCCCTAACGTCCTCGATTATTTTTACCCAGCTGTCGAGGATAACAGCTCCACAAGTAGGCGTTCGAAAGAACTGCTAACAGTAAGTTTGAAAATTAAAAAGTACTAGGCACGTTGATGCCACGGAAGTATTCAGTTTAATTCTAATTTTATTTACAATCTTAACCTAGCTTATATACTAATTTCTTATTACTTTATTCCTATTTTTCTTACTAATAATAATGATTTAAAAATACATATGTCAGCAACATGTAAGCGGACAACCACAAAGCAAATCAAAAGTGTTTCATAAATTTGACACTTTTGTTCTGATTTACTTTGGTGGTCTTTGCCACACTTCAACAAGTGTAATTCAAGTAGTTGTTGCACTACACTGTTGAAGTTGGTATGTACACACTTACATGTCACATGACGTTCTGTGCACGCTACAATTTTGAGGTCAGGTGTTTCCTTGATACTTTTACTAACGCGGTCTACTAGTTGATTATATTCGTCGGTTATAAAATATTCGGACTCTAGATCCACAAATAGACCAGAGTCATTTAATTCGGACAAATTCAAATCTATCAAACAAGACAAGTCTTCCGTGTTAGTACGTGAAAGTGCATCTGGCACTACGTTCCTGCTACCCTTCCTATGTTCGATTTTAAAATTAAAGCCTTGAAGTTTAAAAGCCCATCTTGCCAAACGAGAGTTAAGATCGGTTTGCGACATGAGCCACTTAAGCGACGCGTGATCAGTGATCACGGGGAACTCATGCCCTTCAACATAGGCCCTAAATTTCTTTATGCTTAACATTGCTGCTAAGCACTCCTGTGCGGTAACCGAACAATAACTTTGGGCCTGGTGAAGTTTCTTTGACATAATGCTATGGAAACCTCTTCACCCTGGGCATTTTCCGTACCAATACGCTTCCTATTCCAGTGAGGCTATTATCACAGTGAATAAAGAATGGTTGTGAAAAGTCGGGACTATTCAACACCGGCGCTGTGGTAAAGATGCGCTTTAACTCTTCGAAAGCGTCTTGCGCTGCTTCGTTCCAAATATATCTTCCCTTATTCTTCAATAGATCGGTTAAGGGAGCCGTTACAGAAGCGTAGTTCCTAATAAACTTTCGGTACCAGCCAGACATACCCAAAAATCGTCTGAGTTGACGCACGGATCTCGGTACCGGAAATTCTATAATGGCCGATATTTTATCAGGGTCAGTCCGAATAACCCCGTTTCCTACTAGGTGTCCAAGATATCGGACTTCCTTTACACAGAATTTCGATTTTTCTACATTAATGGCCAGTCCAGCTGAACGAATGCGGTCAGCAACATCCCGTAGTACTTCCAGATGCCGTTCAAACGTTTCTGATACCACCAGAAGATCGTCTAGATAAACGAACACTTTCATCCTCAGACTCGCAGGTATCACCTTGTCCATAAGCCTTGACATCGTCTGCGGCGCATTGCAGAGGCCAAAAGGTATGACCTTATAATGGTACAATGGACGACCAGGGACGGTAAAGGCAATCTTATCTTTTGAAGATCTGTCCAGTGGTATTTCCCAGAACGCGTCCTTTAAGTCCAGGCTCGTAATATATTCTGCCTTAGGAAGTCTACTCAGGATTCCGTCAATGTTGGGCAAGGGATACGCATCCTTTACGGTGACGGAGTTAAATTTTCTGCTGTCTAAGCAGAGACGGACCTTTCCGGGTTTGTGGACAAGAACAATAGGAGAAGACCAAGCGCTGTTAGACTCCTCAATAACATCATTTTCTAGCATACGATCAAGTTCGGCATATAAAAGTGTTTCCATTGCAGGAGAGACAGGAAAATGTCTTTGTTTTGTCGGGGTTGCATTACCCAGATGAAATATAAGTGAAGTTTGGCCTAAGCCTTCTTTAGAAAATGATGGAACAGTGTTTATAATCTGTTGAAGTTTAACTTGCTGTACTTCCGATAAAGAACGTTGGTCTGTGATTGCCGAAACCTTTAAATGTTTTAAACTAGAATCGTTTTCAGCCAATAAGCCATTAGGTAACAAATTAAATGCATGCCAAAAATCTATGCCTAAATACAAATCCTGAGAGAGATTTGGGACTATGTACAATTTGATCCGTTTGGTTATACCGCGGAAGATGATATTAGCTTCTAAGTATCCATAAACTTTCTGTGATTTCTTATCGGCTGTTCTGATGAAAGAGCAAATCTTCTTAATATGGTTTTCGGACTTCTGCACGTTTGTAGCAGCCGTAGATCCTACACAACTTAAAGACGCCTCTGTATCTAACAACCCTACGTACTGTTTTCCAAAAATTTCAACATTTGCATATGATCGAATATCATTCGGGTCATCATATATAGTACTCAGTAGATTTTTCCGTGTGCGATGAACAGTGCGCCAAAAGTTTTTCATTCGGTCAGCTGACCGTTTGCGTTTGACGCTGGGCTTAGACTAGCTAAATATTTCGCCACTTTTCGCCTCATATTCGGCCAGACGGACATGAAAAGGCTTCATGTAGTGTTGTGGAGAACTAATGGGATGTCGCATGGTACATGGTAGTGTTTTATTGTAAAAATAGTGTCTTTGGGTGAATCCGGGGTCGGTTGTACGTCAGGGAATCGTTCCTTATTTTCTGTGCTTAAATCCTTGTTGTTAGAAATACTTGGTTCTGTAAACTTATGTTCGTAGCGACTCTGCTGTGATAATTTTTCATGGTCTACTAGTGTAGTGTTGCTTTTAATTTCTGGAGAGAGATTTATTCTGTACCGGTATTCGTCGACCTCTTCGGTTTGTGTGCACTTGTCTGTGCACTCAATCGCACGTTTTTTGGATTATTGCCTTTGGTGCACTTTGGTTTGTACATATTTGGTATTCCACAGCCATAACAAAATATCTGTCGGTCTTCCAGACAGTCTTGATATCAATGTCCGTTCTTTTGACAGTTCCAACATTTTAGAGATATAGCGGCTATCTCATCCTCGTCTACGAAAGATGCTTTATCTTCCACCACTTCGTGTATCTGTCGAAGTGCTATTCTTTGTTTACTTTGCCACTGTCTGTTTTCTACATCGAACATGAACAATTCTCTTCTACGGCAAACATCACGCAAATGAGAAACTGAATATATTGGCAGAATTAATATTTCGTGCTGAATTTCGGGTAACAGGTTCCTACGAAGGATCTCTACTAAAACATTTTCCGCCAGCGGTGTAGAAAGACGGTCCGCAATGTCTATTATAGCTTCATAAAAAGAGTCAAAATTTTCATTATGCTTTTATTTCCGGTCGCGAATCATTTCCCGGAAATCCACATCAATGCTTCCCGCATCCTTATGTTGGTGACGCAAAGCATTACACAGATCGTATTTCCCTAACGGACCGATGGTACCTCCAAACCATTCGGTAGCTTTTGAATCAAATAAAGTGGAAATGTGCCTACAGAGAATTTCAAAA
Source organism: Trichopoda pennipes (assembly GCA_030448955.1). NCBI lineage: Eukaryota > Metazoa > Arthropoda > Insecta > Diptera > Tachinidae > Trichopoda > Trichopoda pennipes. Next base: position 304,535 of record JASKUP010000062.1, on the reverse strand, counting down.
TTTCCATTCAACGTTTGGGTCGTTAGGGCTTCAACCCGTAACTAAAATTATCGACCGACATTCCCTTGTGGTCTCCTGTAAACCTGATTTTGGCGATCCTGCGGACGATCCTGCGGACCAATTATACACTAAATTAACCTAGAGAAACAATTACTCTAACAGATATCACAACTCCACTCTTTTTAGCAAAAAACAAAGAACATGGAGAATAAAAATAAAAGGAGAGTAGTAGTAAATTTCCGGAATATATATAACATATATATAAACATATGTATAATATCCCACAAAATTATTCACATTATGTAGTAACAATATACAAATTTTTTACCTCTACATAGTATAACTTAAGTTAGATTTTCACGATTGAAATTTTCTTCAAAATTATTTTTCAAAATGCTTCAAGCTCGTGTAAACAGCACGTTTTCTTCAAAATTTATTGATCAAAATTTATTGAACAAAAGTTTTGAAGATTTTATTACTGCCGTGTAAACAAGCATCAAAATCGCATGTGGCAATATTGATAACAATCAATAATTTGACAGCATGTTCATTCTTTTGATTCAATATATATCAGCTCTTTTTATTTACATTTTGTTTGTTGCGGCAATTAAACTGGAAATTTTTTTTTAAAGTAAACTTTAAATAATATTAATATGAGTTGGTAAGTGTTAATTTTTTATAACTTCATATATAGGTATGTCGAAATAATATACTATTATTTTTAAAGTGATAACATGAGTGATAATTTTCGCAACAATCGCAAGCAACAAAAAAAGTGGACAGGAGATGAACTAAAACTTTTCATCGAAATGGTTGAAGAACGACAACCCATTTAGAACTTTAAAATTGTGGAGTACAAAAACCGGAATGAAAAGGAGAAGTGCTGCTCAGAAATTGCTGCTGCAACAATTCATAGCATAGCCGACTGCAAATTACAATTTAACGCTGTGCGGTCACGCTATAATGTAAGGTAATTGTTTTTATTTATTGTTTTTTTTTACATGTAAAAATATTGTATATTGAAGGCGGAGCACAAAAAAATAAATACCTCCAAAAGTGGACAAGGTGGCGCTACTTATGTATCCAAGTATGAGTATTTTGCAGCTCTACACTTCTTGGATACTGTGAGATGTCGTGGCTCAGGAGGTACAGAGTCCAACTTAGAGCCCGAAACTAATTGTAGTGGTTCTGAGAATTGGGATGAAGTTGAAGAGCAGTTGCTAAATTAAGAATCGCAATTTTCACATACAAGCGCTGCTCCTGAGAATAGTACTCCTGGAAAGCGTAGGAGAGTGCAGGAAGTAAATATATTTGAGAGTCAGCGTTCAGACGTGTATGAAAAACTTGGCCAATTTCTATCACAGAAAGTGTCTCAAGGAAAGGAAAACGCAAGTTGGCAAAAGGGCTATGGAGAGTATGTTGGGCAGCAGCTTTCTGCATATTCGGAGTCAAATGCTCGCAGGTGAGTTCTAAATGCATGCACCTAAATAATATTTGCTACAAACTTTTATTTTCAGACTGAGAACTCTTATTAATAATGTAATTGACTCTTTTGAACCGTAGGAAAACAATTGACATTTTTTAATTTTTTTCTTTTATTTTAAATATCATAAACAAATGAACAAAATGTGATTTAGTTTTAATAGTTTAAGTTTTTTATTAATCTAGAAAATTAATGTTGCCAAATAAATGAATTAAACTTTTTATTTTCATTTATTGGTTTTTTAATTAAGTTTTAATATATATGCTTGTATTGCCATGGAACTTCTCCTTCATTTAAAAAATATTCCGTGAATTCCTGTCGAATAAGCTTGGATGTTTCGCTTTGACGACCTTGATTGCTTAATGGTTCTATCGAAGACAAAATGTTCTCTGTTTGCAGTTCTTCACGCCATCGTCCATTTGTTATAGTTCCATCCGCGTTCACTTGGTCGTAGTCTCTTGTTTGTGCATAGGTATCACATTTGCGTTTATTTAAAAAATTATGTAATGCACATACTGCGAGAACAACTTTGACAACATTTGGTGGTGAAAGTTCCATTGTTTTTCTGACAACGCGAAATCGGGCTGATATTAAACCAAACACGTTTTCTGAAACACGCCTAAATCTGGACAACCTGTAATTGAAAATTCTTTCCTTCGTGTTTTGATTCCGAAAACTATATGGTTTCATAATATTTGAGTTTAAAGGAAAAGCATCATCTGCAACAATCACGTATGGAATAGGCTTTTGTCTATAGGGCAGTGGTTTCGGTTGAGGCAAATTTAGCGTGTTATTATATAATCCTTTCGATAGCGAACATCTACCGAATACTCCACCATCGGACTCTCTGCCCTATGCTCCAACATCAATGTAAACAAAATTGTACTTCGCGTCCACAAGCGCCATCAAAACAATGCTGTTTTTCTTTTTATAATTGAAATATGCGCTTCCAGAGTGTGCTTGTGCAATAATATCGATGTGTTTTCCATCTAAGGTACCGATTGAGTTAGGAAAATTCCATGTTTTGTTTATATTTTTGGAAATACTCTCCCATTCCTCCTCTGTTGCTGGCATCTGATCAATAAATATTTTGGTGTTTATTTAGTGAAAAATTAGGATTTTTTTTAAAATTAGGTTTTACCTTTAAGAATTCATCCTTTAATACTTTATATAATGCAGCGCAGACTTCAGGAACAATATTGCATATTGATGATCTTGATCTTTTAAACAAAAACATCAGACTCGCGTAACTGTCCCCAGTCGCTAAAAACCGTAAAGTAATTGCCAAGCGTTCTCCGGGGCATATACATTCCCGCATATTAGTGTTTTCCCTTTTAATTAATGGGGTGACGAGATTAAGAAATAATCAAAATTATCTGGTGACATTCGCACAAAGTTTTTGTATAGGTCAGGATCTTTCCTTCTCAATCTCTCTCGAAAACAGACGTACATAACATTACCTTCCAAAAGAAAAGGTCGAACCCAATGTTCCTTTTGTTTTCGTCTTTTTTTTGCATTACTATCAGTTCCATCTTCCTCCAATATCAAAAATGTTGATGCTATTATGATTGTGTCGTCGTCCATATTGCCAAAATTGTTTTTTATATTTTATAGCAATAAATTATTTCACGAAAGAAGCAAAACAGCTGATTAATGTAAATACATTCAAAATAAAATGTATCAATAGTGCAAATTAGCTTCAAAAAATTTTGATCAAATTTATATCAAAATATTTTGAAGCATATTGAAAGAAAATGTTGATCAAATTTTTGAAACGTGAAAACAGTACTTTAGATGTTCTTAATATACAAAATAAAAAAAAAATTTATTGATATACTTTCTATTATTATATTAACGAAAGACCATATAAATAATGTACATAAAATAAAGAAATCCTTTCGTTAAACTTTTATTAAAATAAAAAAAAAAAGATTTCTTAGAAACTAAGTTTATTAATATTATTATATAAAAATATCCACACTAAATGACATAAATTTAACAAGTATTTTTTAATTATATTTAATCTAAATCTCCTTTAAAACAAAACATTATAGTGGGAATTAGGAAATCAAAAAAAAATTGCAAAATGAAAGATATAACTAAATAAAAATTAATAACTACTTATTATAATCAAAAATAGATAACTAAGATAACAAATAAAAGAAAACCTAGGAAAATTAAAAGAATTATTAAGAACACTAAAAAAGAGTCCAGAAAGAACATATAGCCCTAAAACCATACAGGAAAAATTAAAATACATTCAAAGTATAAGAGAAAATATTGAGATAGAAGAATCTAAAGAAGAAGAAGGTAAAACTAGTGAGGTATCAGCATTGAGAATAGAATTTAACCAGATTTACAAAACTATAGAAGATTATTTACGCAAAAATACAAAAGAACAAGACAATAATAAAAATATGACGTCATTCAGTTTAGAAACAGTTTCAAAGGCATTACCTTTATTTTCGGGTAATTAAGCAGAACTTGGCAGTTTCCTAATTACAGCGGAACTTATACATAAAACTCTTTCAGAATCAGCGCAAGTAGATTTTTTCCAATATGTATATTATGCAAAATTAACTTCTAATGTGAGAACAGCAATAGGTAGTAATATGGAACCGGATAACTTTAGAACTCTTAAAGAATTACTTCAGCAAAGATACAAGCTCACCACAACCATCCCAGAACTTCAAAACAAATTAAACTCATTATTCCAAGAAAGAATGACAGTATACGCATACAGAGATAAAATAACAACACTTATAGATAATTTGAATAAATTAGGAATTAAAGAACTAGGAAATGAGGCGACACAAGCTGAAAAAAATGTAATAATAAAGTTAAATAACAAGCTAGCCCTAGATATATTTAAAAAAGGATTGAATGAGAACTTTATATTGACCGTATACGCAGCTCGACCAATTAACTTGCAAGAAGCATCAGAACTTGCCGTGGAATTAGAAAACGAGAATAAGACAAATTTGAATTCAATTTTGCATTTCCGAAGAGAACCAACGCAAAATCATTTCAAAAAGCACAACAAAACCACATTTGCTCCAAACCCACACACCAACTACAGAAACAACACCAAATACACAAATAACACTTACTACAATAGGAATAACAACATAAACTACAATAGGCCTTATAATAATTTTAACCACAACAACACGTCAAATAATAGAGTTAACACAACTTTCACTAGGAACTACGAAAATGTTAACAATAACAGATACAATAATACCAATAATAGATTCAACAATAACAACAATAGATTCAACAACAACATTAATAACAGATTCAATAACAACAGATTCCATAATAACAATAACAGAAATAATAACATAAACAACTATAATCAAAACAACAGACACCAACAAAAACACATATACACAACACATGATTTGGGAAAGGAGTCAGGCCAGGGACACTAAAACATCCCGCAGTGCCAAAGATAAAGATTCACACAATATCAAATGATAATTCCAATTACATTAGTGTCACATACAAAGGAAAAACTTTAAACTTCCTTATAGACACAGGTGCCGACATATCGCTATGTCGAATGCAAAACGAATTTACAGGTAAACAATTCAAACCAGAAGAAAAATGCAAATTAACAGGCATTGGTACAGAAGAAATTGATTTCTTAGGAAGAATAGACTTACAACTGAATTTAGCTGATGAAGTTTGTAATCACTCTTTCCAATTAGTAAAAACAGATTTCCCCATTGAAACAGACGTTATAATAGGTAGAGACTTTCTAAAAAAACATCTATGTAAAATAGACTACGAAATTTTCACAATATCAATATTTTTAAATAATAATACAATAATCCTTCAAATGCTAACAAAATCTATTACATATAAAAATACCTCCTACATATAAAAATACCTCCAAGAACAGAAATCATACAAGCATTTAAATTAAATCTAACTGAAGATAGCGTAATTTTTAATAATGAATTAAAACCAGGTGTATTTCTAAGTCATTCAATAGCCCCAAAAAATGGTATGACTCACTTAAAACTTCTAAATACAACGAACAATGAAATAACTTTAAACGGTATTAAACTCCAATCTGACCCACTTAAAAACTAGGACATATTACCCTACAATTGTTACAAAAGATAAACAAAAACAATGACACACGTTTTGAACAAATACTTAATGATTTGCAGTTAGACAATAATGACGAATATGCAAAAACAGAGTTAATAGCAATATTCAAAAAGTATCAAAATACTTTTCACCTAGAAGACGAAAAATTAACAGTAAACAATTTTTATAACCAAAATATCACGACCTCAGACAATAACCCAGTATACATTAAAAACTACAGACTACCACATGCACACACCGAAATCATTAATGAACAAGTACAGAAAATGTGTGATGACGACATAATAGAACCTTTGGCAAGCCCCTACAATGCTCCACTGCTTTTGGTGCTGTTGATGTATCCTTTTGGATACCAACTTGTTGTAGTAACGCAGGAGGATCCCGTAGGATTCGCTGCGTTCAACTTGTGTGAGTTATGCCTTTCTATACAGTAATCCTGGAGGATCCCGTAGGATTCGCAGGATTGGAATAAAAAGGCGAGGTTATTTAGTTACAATTGCTAACAAACCTGGAGGGTCCCGTAGGATTCGCAGGCCGCTACTTTATTAAACTGTCACCTAACTTCCGTTCACTCTCACAGTTCTTATTGATCTGTGGGTTCGAACTATCACGGTCAGTTGTATTTCACAAATCATCCTTAATCTAACACTTATTTACGGTTTATACTATTCATTAACAATAAACTTAAATAAACTTGCTGACAAATAACTTAAATAAACTTGCTGATAAATAATAATAATATAATAAATACAATAAACTTAAATATAATGAGTACAATAAACTTAAATAAACTTGCTGACAAATAATAATATAATAAATACAATAAACTTAAATATAATGTCTTAAATAAACTTGCTGACAAATAATAAATCAATTATGCGAGGGTGACTCGCAACAGTGCCAAAGAAAGGAACTGATGAGAAAAAGAAATGGAGACTCGTGGTAGATTTTCGGAAATTAAATGACAAAATACTTAGTGACAAGTTTCCTTTAACTAGGTTAGAAGATATTTTAGACAAACTAGGCAGAGCCAAATTGTTCTCAACTCTTGACATGACTAGCTCATTTCATCAAATTAAATTAGAAAAAGAATCTAGACCACTTACAGCATTTTCAACCCCACAAGGACATTTTCAATTCAAACGATTACCATTCGGTTTAAAAATTTCTTCAAATAGTTTTCAAAGAATGCTAACAATAGCACTTTCTGGCTTAGAATCAGAAGCATTCCTTTATGTAGACGACATAATTGTTTATGGATGTAGCTTGAATCATCACAATCAAAATTTAATAAAGTTTTAGACAGATTAGAAAGGTATAACCTCAAGCTTAACCCAAAGAAATGTTGCTTTTTAAGATCTGAAGTAGTTTATTTAGGACATCTAATAACGAAAGACGGTGTAAAAACAGGTCCATCTAAATATGATGTAATCAAAAACTATCCGATACCCAAAAACGCGGACGAAGTACGAGGATTTGTTGCATTTTTTAATTATTATAGAAGAATTATACCTAACTTTGCTGACATTGCCAAAGAACTAAACAACTTACTGAAGAAATCAACAAAATTTATATGGACAGAAAAATGTCAGCTTGCCTTCAACGAATTAAAGGAAAGACTGATAAACCCTCCTATATTAAAATACCCAAATTTTGAAATACCTTTCATATTAACAACTGACGCTTCAAATTACGCGTTCTTTCACTAGGTGAAATTGGTCAAGAAATACCAATTTCATACGCGAGTAAATCACTACAAAAGCATGACCTAAACAAACCAGTAATAGAGAAAGAACTTTTAGCTATACATTGGGGAATAAACTTCTTTAGACCATACCTATACGGAAGAAAATTCATAGTGGTAACAGACCACAGACCGTTAATTTCGCTGTTTTCCCACAGCAAACCTTCATCAAAAATGACTAGGATTAGATTAGATTTGAGTGATTATGACTTTACAATTATTTACAAAAAAGGAAAGACGAACACAAATGCAGATGCACTTTCTAGATCTAGATTCAGAAATACTAAAACAACTGCTACCAAAAGAGATTAATGAAAAAGAAAGATAAGTTTTAATAACCACACGGGCCATGAATAAACAGAACATTGAAACTAATAAGAATAAGGATAAAGAGGCAAATATAAGTAAAAATAAGGATAAAGAGGCAAATATAGATAAAAATAATGAAATTAGAAGTAATGAGGCAGATAAAAACAAGGAAGAATATAATAAAAATAATAAAGAAGAAAATAATACGCGTATAAGGGAGAACAATATGGAAGAATGTAATTCTCAGGAGTCTGATCAACTTCGCATATGGGAATGCATATCCATTAATGATATAAAGAATATGAAGAAATTGCAATTTAATAAAACAGAGAATATAGAAGAAGACATAAGTATTAAGGACAATATTGTGCACGTAGGACGTAATGACAATTCATCGAAACTAGATTCGAACATGAAGAAGTTACGTACCCAAACAAGTAGAAACGGATGTAATGATACATCATTGAAACCAGATTCATGCCGAGGATGATGAATATGATAGAGAAAATATACGTGCAAGATTCAGTGATAACTTAGCGAAACTAGATTCGATTCTGAGAAAACTGATATCTAAGATGAGAAAAGAGAATATTAAAGAAGTAGCGCTACCAACAAATGATGAAATATTTAAAGTGTACACAAAAGAAAATATAAAAGAAGAATATGCAAACATAAAGATCAATAATGAAAGTCCTCAACTAAAAATAATAATTTACAATGCACCAAAAATAATTAAAGAAGATATCCTTAAATATAAATTAATTAATGAATTTCATAATACCACTTATGCAGGCAACTTAGGAAACTAAAACAACGCTATATTTGGAAAAATATGAGAAAAATGGTAAAACTATTCATAGCACATTGTGACACATGTAATAAAAATAAACAAACAAACCACATAAAAGACCCACTTACACTTACAGATACACCAAATAACAGTTTTGAAATAATTTCAATTGACACCGAAGAGGACCTACCTCTTCGCATCTCAAATGAAAATAGATACATGCAATGTGAGTTGACAAAATTTGTCATCGCGCACCCCATGCCAACGAAAGATGCGGTCACCACAGCGAGAACATTGGTCGAACAATTCATTTTGAAATACGGCCAATTTAAAGTGCTCAAATCAGACAAAGGAACAGAATTTACGAATGAGATAATGCGTAACATATGTTCATTGTTAGGGATAAAACAAACATTTTCAACCCCTTATCATCATGAGACTTTAGGAGCTATTGAAAGAAACCACAGGGTTCTTAATGAATTTTTACTTACAACAGCTACTGATCATGAATGGGTCAAGTGGATTCCTTATTTCACTTTTGCATACAACACCGCACCACACATAGATACAGGCTATACACCATATGAGTTAGTTTATGGAAAATTACCAACTTTACCAACAGATAGTTTAGAAAACGATAGAACATTTTACAACTATGATGATTATTTACATGAATTAGAAAAGAATCATAAATGATAGAAAATATCAGACTAATAAATTACATCTCAACATAGGAGATTTGGTGTTACTCAAAGTAGAAAATAGGAAAAAGAACCAAAGCCCATATAAAGGTCCATACACAATCATAAGAAAAAACAATGTAAATACTATAATAGATTATAATGGTATGGAAAAAGAGGTACATAACAACTGTTAGGAACATACATTCATACATCTTTTACTTATTTGTTTTTTTTATACCTTTAATTATTTTTCTATTTTGTTTGTTTACGACATAAATCAAATTAGTCATTTTAATTTCTTTTACTTGTAGCAAACATACATACATACATACATACAAATGCATGCATATAATTTGTAATACCATTTTTGTTTATTAATCAATTTCTTAACATATTTAAAGTTCATTTGCTTTAAGGTTCATTAACCATTGCAATTAAATTTTGTTTATTAAATAGTTGGCTCAGTTCATTTACACTGTTTAAAAATTATGTTATTTATTTGTGCTAACCTAACCATCTTTACTTCCGTATTTAGTCAATTAATATTATGTATAAGCTAAGCATTTTATTCTTAATTATTTGTATATAAAAGAATGTAAAAATAAAGTTTAATCAGTCGTTTTTAGTAAGCATATCGTGTTTTATTATTAACGGCTTCTTTCAAGTTCCAAGTGCTTGAAGGAAATTTAGGCAAAACAAAATAGTACCGATTCAAGTTAATGTGCTTGAATTGGAATCTACTATTGCGATACACAAACAACAACAATTTAAAGCCTTACAATAAATTGTAAAAATATATAAATATTTCAATAAATACTACTTAAACATATATATATATATATGTATATATATATATATATATATAAAATTTATTTTTAAGCAACTATAAGTATAGTAAATTGTATAGACATAACTATTACTTAAAATAATATTTTATAAATTATAAGACAAATATTAATAAGAAAAATGAATTACATAAATATCACTAGTACAAAATAATTAGATAACATATTGTAAGAAAATAAATTTTTATCTACGACTACACCACAAGAAAAATCACCCTGTTTATTTCAAAAAGATTAAGATTTTTTTTAAGGGTGAGGGTGTAGTGTGTACAGAACGTCATGTGACATGTAAGTGTGTACATACCAACTTCAACAGTATAGTACAACAACTACTTGAATTACACTTGTTGAAGTGTGGCAAAGACCACCAAAGTAAATCAGAAGAAAAGTGTCAAATTTTGCTTTGTGGTTGTCCGTTTACATGTTGCTGACATATGTATTTTTAAATAATTATTATTAGTAAGAAAAATAGGAATAAAAATTGAGTGAAAGTAAAAGTCACTCAATTTAGGTAATAAGAAATTAGTATATAAGCTAGGTTAAGATTGTAAATAAAATTAGAATTAAACTGAATACTTCCGTGCCTAGTACTTTTTAATTTTCAAACTTACTGTTGGCAGTTCTTTCGAACGCCTACTTGTGGAGCTGTTATCCTCGACAGTTGGGTAAAGATAATCGAGGACGTTAGGGAATTTAATTACAATTTTTTTATTAATTTTCTTTCATATGGTAATCGTCTATATGGCGATCATTCAACATTTGATCCTTCACATAGCGATTTAACAACTATTATCCTTTACAAAATTATAGACGGGTTTGTGTATAGACGAACTGAACACTGTACAGGAGAACAACAGCAAGACGATCTCGCTTGGAAGCTTTGGATACCCAAAGTTATGATTTCAGAACTTCTAGAACAAGCTCATAATAGTCCAGTATCGACTCATGGTGGAATAACAAATAACCTGGAACAGATAAGAAGATTTTATTATTGGCCTAATTTGGTGAATAACGTAAAAAACTATGTAAACACATGCGAGATCTGTAAGGGTACTAAACATCCACATTTCATAATACGACCTCCGATGGGAAAAACTTCGCAAACCTCCCGGTTTTTCCAAAAGCTGTTTGTGGACTTTTTGGAACCAAACCCCCGGTCTAAGTCGGGAAATATAGGAATTTTTATGGTACTAGACCATTTTTCTAAGTTTTGTTTTTTAAAGTCGGTTAAGAAGCTTACTACCGATGTAGTCGCAAAATATATGGAGGAATTATTTCATACCTTTGGTACTCCTTTCACTAATTTCAACAGAATTTTGCAGGATTATGGCATTAATCATACTTATACCGCTGTTTACTCGCCTCAAGCCAATGTATGCAGTAAGGGCATATATAAAAACGAAACAAAGTAATTCGGATGAATACCTAAGTAGCATTAGCTGTGCATTACGCTTAGCAGTGCATGCTTCGATAGGAACAAGCCCTTATTAATTAGCATTCAGACAGCGTATGGTAAATCATATTCGCTTTTGCGCCGGTTGGAGATGCTCCAAGATAGGAGAGTAAGGTTTAACCGTGAAGATTCATTCTCTATTATTCGTGATCGGGCTAAGAAGAACATGGCGCGACAACAGGCAAGAATGGAGAAATCATACAATTTACGATCAAGAGAGGTTGAATACGAAGTCGGTCCGGAAGTGTTTCGACGCAATTTCAAGCAGAGCGATTTAGCGAGAGGTTACAACGCGAAACTGGCACCTCCATTTCTAAAGGCAAGGATCAGAAGGAAGACCGGTAATTGTTACTATCAAGTGGAGGATTTAAATGGGAAATTGATTGAGGTTTACTATGCCAAGGATTTAAGGCCTTGAACATTTTTCTGCACTAACGTTGGTATCAGTTTCGAGTTGTGTGGACACCCGAAGTCTGATTTTGACGGGGGGGGGGGGGGAAATGCAACGCGAAAAGAATTGAATTTGTAAACTCCTGTTTGAACGTTTTTATGTTTATTTTTATTTGAGTTGACATTAACATAAATGTCTGGCATGTAGAATAGAGTTGTGTTGAAAGGGAGTGACGGCCCGAAAGTTGCACCTGTGTTGTCAGCAGCTGAATTGGCGGCAGTTTTTTTTTGGCGTTGGTAGCTAAAAAATGCGCGTCTGGTTTCCGGTCTGGTTTTTGAACTAACTTGAGAGATGGTCGGTGACGTGCACGTCACACTAACTGATTTTGTAAAGAGGAAAATTATACACAGGGGTTAAAAAAAAAAGAAAAACCGAAAAGTTTTATATGAGAAAACATTTAGACCTCTATGTATCAGCGCGTTCCCAAATTCATCTAATTTAGCAGAGGATAGACGAGGATAGTTCTATTATCGAAATACAATCAGATCATGAAGATGATGAAATTAAAAATGAGAAAAATATTAATAATGTAAATTTTAACAATTAAATATTTCTAAATAAAAAAAAGCGGAAAGGAATTCTGAAAGTAAATGTGAAACGTTAAGTTGCAATGGAACCGATAACGAGATAAAGAAAATCTTGTCGAGATACACGAACCATTAGAAACCCCAATGCAATTCAATGATACAATAGAAGAAGTAGAGTATATGATCAAGAAAGGCAAAGAATATATGGCAGCTAAAGCTGCTATCAAAATAACTCCTGAAAAAAGTAAAAATCCTTTATGCTCTAAGAAGCAATCAACGATTAAGCACGTATTCTTTTCTGCTTCGAAAGCAATGTTTTCTACGTGCCCAACGCTATAAAAAAACACACCTTCAAACAAGATCGCCTATTCAATGTCAAAGCCTTACTATATTGATATAAGACCATTTCCAAAATTCGATTTATTTGCTAAACCCTAGCCACACGGTCACTCTAAAGAGTTAACAAGTAAATCACAAAAATTCTCCCATATTGTTAGTCCAATTGGTGTTTATATATAAAAAAGATAGCCAGTACCCCGCTGATGTCATCAATAAGTTGCAAAAATAAAAACTGCTTCAAGTCTTCTGCCATACTGGAACTTGAAAATGAATCTCGTATGTATCAACATATTTTTAAAACCGATTTTAATGCGGGTAAAGCAATGACACTACCTAATTTACCCGGTTTACCAAGTGACGGAAAACGACCACTACCAAAAAAGGCTTACATATCGTCGGACTATAAACATATTGTTGATGAGCGTACACCCGTAAGAATTCCTGGTGGTAAAAAGATACAACAATACCTTGAAAATGCAATGATGCCTGCTGTTCTACGTCACGAAGGTAAATTGATTGTCCGTATTTATTGGAAGGTGCTAATGATTTACTGGCACCAATGCTTTCGTATGATTTACGTTTACTACCCTCCGCATTGGCTGGTTTAGAGAGAAATAGTCACAGCAGCAACAACAACAGCAGATCATCAGCCAGCGGTTCACCTCGATTTATTTACCTTTTTATTAATAATTATAGCTATTTTTCTAATTAACATTTATTTTTGGTATTGAACAGGAAAAAGGAAATCACCAGGCCGGGGAAAGATCTTTCGTCGCGACCAAGGGTGAGTCAATATTCTTGTTTTTCAATAGTTAGTATTTCTTGTCCTTATTTCATATTTTTTTGGTCAATATTTAAAATTCTTGTTCAATATTTTTTTAATAGATAATATTGTACAAATCATTTGATAACATCTTGTTTAAGATTTTAATTTTAACTATCTATAATTTGTTTTGATTTAATGAGATTTCTGTTGAGTTTTGTTTTAAGCAAATTGGAACTTCTTTCTTTAAGAAATTGATTGTTCGAACTGAATTGAATTTTTTTCATAAAGCGTAATTGATATTTTTCGCAACTTTGTGTTTATAATAATTTACTATTCTTTCTTCAATGAATTAATTGTTTGAATTGAATTTATTTAAGAAAAAAAAAATTTAACTATTATTTTGTTTTAATTTTTTTTATAATCATCTAGTATTCTTTCTGTAAGGAATTAATTGTTCGACTTGAATTGAATTTTCTTTTATAAAAAGAAATTGAATTAATCTTTTTATGCAATTTTGTTTTGAAATTACTTAAGATTATGTGTAAATAAGAGGATTTGTAAATAAAGAAAAAAACAAAAAATTTTACCATGAAGGCTTGGCTTGTGATCCTGGTCGTTTTGGTAGAGTAGCCTAACACAATATTGTTAATGGACCTTGTGAAGGAAAAGTGTTAGTTAGTACGTCACTTGGTTATGGCAGGGAGGGCAACTAGCGTAATAACAACTAGTAACGCTACAGTCCACAACCATTAGTATTTTTGAATGTCGCCGTTTTCTCTTTTTTTTTTGTTTCCGAGGTTTAGTGAAAGCAAAAAGGACCCACACCAATTGCCGACAAGACAGGGGCCGGAAGAACCCAATTGCTGGTTTACTAAACCTGATTAATTGCTACAGTATAGAACAGTTTCGGATGAAACTGGGCCTCATCGAGAATGAGGCGGATGTGATCGGTGGTCCCCTGATAGTGGCTGGCGATTTCAATGCCAGGGCTGTCGAATGGGGCGTGGCGACGATGAACGCGCGGGGGAGGAGCGCTAACACCAGCGGTGCTACTACCTTCAGAAGGCCAGGGTGCGAGCACACCACGCCAGATATTACTCTCGTATCCGAGGGCTTGGCTAGGGTGATGGTAGGATGAAGAGTACTCGAGGACTACACTGGGAGTGATCACCAGTATATCACCTTCCGGATTACGGATGAAACGAATCCCGTTCCGCTGACGGGCGGACGTGGCACGCGCAGGTGGAATGTCGCGAATCTGGACCCCGAGGCGCTTCTGGTGAGCTTCGACGGGGCCTCTGGGGTGAGCACCGGGAGTGACGCCAACTCCTTGGCGGACGATATGATGCGGCGCATTATTCGGGCGTGTGATGCGTCGCTGTCACGGGACTTACGAGACCGAGTTCGTATTAAAATAAAAAAAACAATTTTCTTTTTCCTTTTTTGTACTTTTATTTGTAAATCATTCTTATGACTGACTTAAATGTTAAAATATTAAATACTTAAATAGTTACAATATTATTAGAAGTGTTAATTCAGCTGTATTTAATAAAAATAAAATTAATGACTATTTTAATGAGGAAGTTTAGTAACCCAGTTAAAAAGCTTACGAAGAGGAAGTGAAAAATAATTTATTGAACTTGTTAATACCAGACTCGTTTGTCTGGTTCAACTATTGAATTTAAAGAAGGGTTGGAGGCTGTGTCTGCCCAAGTGGTACACTAGGACAGCTTACGGTTAATACCAGACTCGTTTGTCTGGTTTAACTGAATAAAGGGGCTGGTCGCTGGGTTGTTCAAGTGGTACACAAGGACAACTCACAGGGAAGACCAGGATCGCTTTGCTGAGAAAGAACAGGAGGTGATGACCAGGATCGCTATGCTGAGGAAGAACAGGTGGTGAAGACCAGGATCGCTATGCTGAGGAAGAACAGGTGGTGAAGACCAGGATCGCTATGCTGAGGAAGAACAAGTGGTGAAGACCAGGATCGCTATGCTGAGGAAGAACAAGTGCTGAAGACCAGGATTGCTTTGCTCATAAATGAATTGCGCCAAAATGTTGCTACCAATCAGTACACACTCTAAACAATGGTTACAGTTGCAATAATAATATTTTATTGAATAACTGTGTATTTATACTTAAAAATTACTTGAATACAAAAATCAATACAACATATAAAAAATTAATACAAAAAATGAATATAATAAAAAGTAAAAACAAGCTGAATACAATAAAACAGACAAAAACAATTATAAAAACAAAAATTGCTAGAAATTGCCCAGTGTTTTAGTGTAACCTTCATTCCCATTGCAAACAAAGATTCAATTTCATTACTGTCTGGTAACTTGAACCACCCGTGGAAAATAAAATTTTATTTTTCATTTATGCTGACGGGGTGGTTCCCATACCTGGACAGTAGTGTTTACACAAACAAACAGACAAATAAAAATCATAATGTGGGAATGAAGATCAGGTTACTCGAGACTCGAACGAACAGGAAGCACGTGGTGTTTTCTTTTGTTTTACAATTTACTTTATTATGGGAAAATTAAATCAAGGCCAACCGAATTAAATGTAATGAGATTTATTTTGCTGTGACAACAAAAACTAAATCAAGGCCAAAAGAATCAAATGCCATGGATTTATTTTGCTATGACAACAAAACTAAATCAAGGCCAAAAGAATCAAATGCCATGAATTTTATTCTGCTATGACAACAAAACTAAATCAAGGCCAAAAGCAAGTGTGGGAACAAATGTACGTCCATCCGAGTCTCGAATAAACTTGAAGTTGGTGATGTGCCTACCGGGTAATTCTCTTAGAGATTCCTTTTATCAAACTCAAAAGGAATCAAAAGAATTAACATGCTGCGGCCCCCGGGGGGTCGGTAGAGTGAGTAGGCACGGTTAACTGAGCAATTTCCAGCAATTGATGGCGAAGCAGCCTAGGCACCAGGGTCCAACGAGATGTTCCAGTCGGACCTTGGTGCAGGTTGTGGTGCAGTGATACGCCTTGTGTGTCTTCGTTTGAGCAGGAATCTGATCATCAGGATGGCTGACAGTGTCAAAATTAGAGCCAAACCGCTATAGCTAACTGTCAGGCTGTGGACGGTGTCCCTGGGGAGCGTGGCAGGCAGGCTGCGCAGCTGTTCCCTGACATCTTCCTGTAGTCTGGTCAAATTCCCAAGGAACCCGACCTCCCTCGATTTCTCTGTCAAATTGAGGAATTTCTGCTGTAAATGGGGCAACGACATGCCCGAGCTTGTATACGAAGGATACAACGTTGAGGTGATCGTTTGGTGCCCATAGATGGTTATCAAGTCATCCTTCATGGTGCATCCCGCAGGCAATGTGAGCAATCCAGTCCCTTGTAGGACCTGATAACTACTTCTGCCGCTGCACACCACACTCAGCTTGAGAGGATGCCTGGTTGCCAGCAGCCATTGATTCTTTTTATGAAGCCGGTACCATACGTTGTCACTGGCCAGGACCTGGGTGTTGCAGCTGAGGTCTGACTCATTGCTGAACAGATGCATCTCACACCGGCACATTGGGGAAGGCCTGGAATACGTTGCTTGGAGATTTTGGCATAAGAACGTATCATGTTCCAGTTCGTCACAATCATGGAGGGTGGCGTCATCAACTGGGAAATATTCGTCTCGGTGGGCGTTGAGAGCCATCATGTTGGTTGTTGGAATGACCGCCACCAACGAACCATTGACCAATTGTGGAACAGATGTTAAATGAAACAAGTCGAACTCGGCATGGGCCAGTGGAATTGTCACTGTGCAAATAATGTGTTGGGCTGACACGGCTGGTTTAACTGTCACCAAACCGTATAAATGAATGATATCCGTGACCGGCAGCATTAAGTCTGATTGCAGATTTGCCTTTATCTTGTCCACTTCTGACTCAAATTGTTGTGGCGTCAGTAGCGAAGGACTGATTCTCCCATGATATGTGTCGGTTAGCAGGTCCATCATTTCCTCCAACATCGTCTGCACATTATCCGCAACAATCAGCAATTGAATGCTCAGCGACAAAATAAGTTGAGACTGATGACCGTCATTAACGGTAAAATTCTCGAGTCTTTTCAATCTAAGATGCAATTCGTCGAGGCTCTGTTGAGTGTGAGTTTCCGTTTGCTTCATAATGTTCAGAGTGGAATCGAGGAACGATGTCTGATTCCGCAGAAGTTGTTCCAGGTGGTCCTCATTGGCCTTTATGCTGTTGATGGTATTGGCCATTTTTTCAGCATACTGAGAGTCGAGCACTCCAAACAAGGAATTTGCCACATTTCCAACGAAATCGATTGCCCCTCGTTTCCTTCGTTTGAAGAGGCTTTCGAAGCTGGCGTCCACTTTAAGTCTAACGCTGTTGAAATGATTAACGAGCGCCAGACATTGCTGATTGAGATCTGAGTTGTGACAAGATTTCATTAACATGTTAGTCCCGTTTGCCAGCAGTTGTACCTCGTCGAGAAATGGGGACAGCTCAAAGTAGATGAGCAGCTTCCATTCCGAGATGATTGGCTTAACTTGTCCAATATGTTCAAAGTGCAATCCAGGCGAGCCAGTGATTTGAGTATAGGTGCCCTGCTGGCACGCCATCAATGGAAGGAATAAGGCGAGGATCAGTAGAAGGCTTGGTGAAGCTAACGAGACGCGTTTAGGGGGTGGTGAACCTTTTTGTGGGTTCTTGCAAGGCTGGTTTCTCTTGAGGTCCGCGCCATTTCCATTGGTTTTGGTGGTTGCATTTGAAGGTGTGTCAAAGGGAAGCATCTCAGTGTGGCTCCCAGTTTCTCCCGTGACTGTGGGTGTATCCACCGGAAGCGGAGCGAGCAAGTGAATCGCCCGCTTGATGATGCCTGTTGATGTTTTGACCGTTGCTGTCCTCACGATACCGTCGGGCCCGGGGTAAGTTTCGATTACCCTTCCGAGCCGCCACGTCATGACTGGAGTGTTGTCCTTGATTATAACCAGCGTGCCAACCGGCAGATTTGGAGACTTTGATTGCCACTTGTTGCGCTGCTGGAGGCCAGTGAGGTATTCGTGGGACCATCGTTTCCAAAAATGATGTTTTATTTTTGATACTAAGTCCCATCGTTTGACGAGTGATAGTGACATCGACTGGGCAGTTGCATCGACTTGCGCCGTGAGAGGCTCGCCAATTAGAAAATGGCCGGGAGTCAAGGCAGCTGCATCATTAGGGTCACTTGACAATGATGTAAGAGGTCTGGAATTTAGAATTGCCTCTACCTCTATGACCACCGTCTCCATTTCCTCATACGTTAAGGATGCATTAGCCATCTCCTTTACTAGTAGTTTCGATTACCCTTCCGAGCCGCCACGTCATGACCGGAGTGTTGTCCTTGATTATAACCAGCGTGCCAACCGGCAGATTTGGAGACTTTGATTGCCACTTGTTGCGCTGCTGGAGGCCAGTGAGGTATTCGTGGGACCATCGTTTCCAAAAATGATGTTTTATTTTTGATACTAAGTCCCATCGTTTGACGAGTGATAGTGACATCGACTGGGCAGTTGCATCGACTTGCGCCGTGAGAGGCTCGCCAATTAGAAAATGGCCGGGAGTCAAGGCAGCTGCATCATTAGGGTCACTTGACAATGATGTAAGAGGTCTGGAATTTAGAATTGCCTCTACCTCTATGACCACCGTCTCCATTTCCTCATACGTTAAGGATGCATTAGCCATCTCCTTTACTAGTAGTTTTTTGGCTGATTTAACTGCTGCTTCCCATAATCCTCCAAAATGTGGTGCTCGCGGAGGAATGAAATGAAACGTGATGTTCTTGTTTGCACACTCCCGCTGGATTGTTTCCTGAGCATTTTGGCTAAACAGAGCTGATGACAATTCCGCTAGCTGGTTTTTTGCCCCAACAAAGTTCGTTGCGTTGTCACAATAGAGGTGTTGGCAGTGACCTCTGCGACTGGTGAATCTTTTTAGTGCACCTAGGAAAGCGTCTGTAGTGAGATTGGTAACTAGCTCGAGGTGCACGGCCTTCGTAGCGAAGCAGCAGAAGACTGCGATATATGCCTTTTGAGGTCGTTTTCCTCTAGTTTTAAAGTGCACCCAGATTGGACCACAATAGTCGACCCCGGCATGTATAAATGGTCTGGCCGGAGTTACCCTTGGTGCCGGCAAGTTTCCCATGATCTGTTGCAGGAATTTCGGTTTTGATTTTGCGCAGGTAACACACTTGTGGATGGTTTCTCGTGCCAAGTATTTTCCCTTGATGGGCCAGAAACGTTGTCGGACATTTGCAAGGAGCGCTTGGGCTCCACAATGCTTGTTCTCTTTATGGATAGAGTCAAAGAGTAGCTTGCTGATGAGGTCATTGGATGGGAGGAGCATTGGGTGCCTTGTATCGAATGGTAGTGTGGACTCTTTCAATCGTCCTCCGACCCTCAAAACCCCATTTTCATCTAAAAATGGGGAGAGAGCCTTGAGTGGACTTGACGCCAAAAGTTCATTGTGTTTTTTCAGCCGTTTGATGTCTTCTGTGAATGCTATTCTTTGCGTTTCTCTAATAATGATGAGAAGAGAATCGTGAAGTTCAAACGGCGTGAGCGCCCTTTGAGTCTGTCGGTACGCTTTGGGGCTGCCTGCATTCTTTACAAATCGAAAGATGTATCCAATCACACGTTGCAAAGTTTTAATGGAGTTTCTGTGATTGACACCATGCAAAACGTTTTCATTCGGTCCTGAAACCAGCAAGGTGGCAGACTGTTTCTTCTGCTCCGGTATTGGTTGTTCAGGATTCAGACTGAATACCGACGGCCAATGCTTCTCTTCTCCATGAAGAAAGAATGGCCCATACATCCACTGGGGTGTATGCTGCAGCTGTTGTGGATCCAATCCTCTAGATATGATGTCCGCTGGGTTGTCCTTGGATCCAACATGACGCCACTGAGCAGGTGTCGTGCTTTCTTGAATGACCGCTATTCGGTTGGCTACGAATGTATGCAACGACGATGATCGTGAATTTATCCATGACAACACGATTTTGGAATCGGACCAGTAGAATGTGGGCGTAGTATTCATGTCCAGGTCCTGTTTCACACGTGCAGCCAAGGTGGCACCCAACTGTGCGGCGCATAATTCCAGTCTAGGCAGGGTTTGCTGCTTCAGCGGGGATATTCGGGATTTCGCACAAAGCAAGTATACCATCACTGGGCGATTTGGCGCGGCCGTTCTGCGATAGATTGCGGCACCGTACGCTTTCTCAGAGGCATCCGTAAACACATGAATTTGGGCATTGCGAGGAATTGACCCCTTATATATATGGCGATGAGCTCGAAAGGTTTCAAGCTCATTTAAATTGCCTCGAAAACTTCGCCAGCGTGAGTCAAATTCCGACGGCACCGCCTCGTCCCATGACAGATTCAAAGTCCATAACTCTTGAATAAACATCTTTGCCTTGACGATCACTGGCGACAGGAGTCCGAGTGGATCAAATATGCGGGCCACATCTGAGGTGACCTTCCTTTTCGTTACGGCTTTGATAGGTTGGATGTTAACCCTAATCTTGAGCAGATCTTCCTTGGGTCGCCACACCAAGCCCAGAGTTTTTGTATAGTCGGTGTCTTCTGTGGAGAAGTCAAGACTAACTTTCTGATCGTCATTGGGGATATTCCGGAGCAGTTGGGTATGGTTGGCGCACCATTTTCGCAAATGAAACCCGTATTTGGACATGACCTGTTGCAGTTGATGTTGAATTTCCAGGGCCGTATTCAAGCTGTCGGCTCCACCCAACCCGTCATCCACATAGAAATTCTTTTCCAGGAAGCTGGCTGCCAATGGAAACTGCATCTTATTCTCCTGGCTGATTTCCTTCAGACACTTGATTGCCAAATAAGGTGCTGGTCTGGTGCCGTAGGTCACTGTGTTCAACGTAAAGTACCCTATTGGTTCAGTGACATTGTTCCTCCACAGGATTATTTGGAACTGTCGGTCGTTCGGATGGACCAAGATCTGACGGTACATTTTCTCTATATCGGTCGTGAACGCAAACCGTGGCAGCCGAAATCTCAGGAGAACCGTAAACAGCTCGTTTTGTAATGGTGGTCCGATGTGCAGGATGTCGTTCAACGATTTCCCCGATGAGGTTGTTGCGAAGGCATCAAACACCACCCGAAGTTTAGTGGTGCTGCTGTCAGGGCGCAAAATGCTATGGTGAGGAATAAAGTAGTTAGACCCCGATACCTGATCGATGTTAATGCGTGACATATGCCCCATTTTTTCATACTCCTCCATGAATTGAGTGTATTGAGTCTTTAGGGAAACATCTTTTGCCAGTCGTCGTTCCAAGCTGAGGAAGCGGTTGAACGCGATCTGATGTGAGGCACCTAGGGAAGATGGCTCCGTGCAAAATGGAAGGCGCACGATGAACCTTCCGTCTTGGTTACGCGTGGTGTGTTGTTTAAAGTGTGCCTCACATTGGGCATCATAGGAAGATAGTTGTTGAGTCGGACTCTCAATCTCCTCAAGCTTCCAGAATCGTTCAATTGCCGTATTCAGGGTCTCCTCTTCCGTCAAGGTTCCACATAGTGCTGACGAGAGTTGTTCGCCAGCTATCCTTCCAGCTACTATCTAGCCAAAGGTCGTATTCTGCAAGAGTGGAAGATCATTACCAAGCTTAATCTGTCCTATTGAAAGGATTTGATGATAGTGTTCAGCTCCCAACAAAATGTCGATTCTCCCAGGACGGTTGAAGTTCGGGTCCGCTAATGTCACATTGTTGGGAATCGCCCAAGTGTCGATGGTAAGCAGTTGTGTTGGTTGAGGGGAAATGATCTGTGGCAACACGAATGCCTCAAGAGGAGTTAAAAACCTGTTAACTCTGGGGTGCAGGATTATGTTGACTCGGTGTTGCACCTTGGTGCGATTATTCCCGATTCCATTGATTGAAATCGAGGTGGATCTTGCTGGGAGGCCCAGCGTTGTAACTAATCTCTCCGTTATGAGGTTAACCTGTGAGCCGGAGTCGAGAATCGCTCTGCATTGCGTCTCCACTCCATTTGCCTTAACATTGACCAATGCGGTTCCTAGTAGCACGTACGGTCGCTTGTCTGCGGAACCGGCTGGAATGCCCTCAGCGTTTCTCAGTGGCGTGCCAACGAGAGATGTCATGATTGGCGTGGAAGGGTTAGGACGAGTGGTTGCTTCTCCTGTTGAGTCACTTTCCCTTTTTGGCTTGGTAGCCCCTCCTGAGGATGACTTCTTGTGTGACGGGAGCCCCAGATGTACCAGGGTATGGTGCTTGCTTCCACATTTTTGACATCGGCCCAGAATTGTGCACTGTTTAGCAATATGGTTGCGACTAAAACAGTTGACGCACAATTTATGGGCCTGGATGATATTCAGTCTGGTTGTGGAGCTAGCATCGATGAATTTCTTGCATCGATATAGTGGATGATACTCGCGCCCACACAGTATGCACAACCGGTTGTCGGCTCGGGGTTGTGCAGCAAGCGCGCAGAGTTTGCTGGTGGAACCGGAAGGTTTTTCCTTGTGTCCCAGCGCTTCCAGAGTGTGGAAGTAGTTCTCCAGGAATGTCAGAAATTGGTCGATCGTCTGCAGTTCCCTTGGCTGGGAAATAGATTGCTCATATTGCGCATGCACTGGTCTATCCAGTTTCTTGACCAGAATGTGCAGTAGCAATGGATCCCAGGCGAGTACCTGCAGCCCTAGGGTGGTCAGAGCTGCCAAGCACTCCCTCGTGGTGTCGTGCAATCTCTTAATAGCTCCCAAGGTGGAAGCACCGGATGGCTGGTCAAGAAGTCGCTGAACCGCTGTGGCCACCATTACTCGTTTATTGGCATACCGCTCTTGTAGCAATTGCCACGCCACCTGATAATTCCCGCCAATGACAGGAAGATGATTGAGGAGACTTGCCGCTTCACCAGTGACATTGCTCCTCAGATACCACATTTTGTGAGCGTCGGACATTTGTTGCTCATGGACTATCCGTGTAAAGAGATCGGAAAATGATGTCCACTTCATATAGTCCCCATCAAATTTTGGAATGGTGACCGGAGGTAAAGGTAAGGCCGCTGGGCGGGCCATGGCCTCACTGGGTGATTGGTGGTGGCGTTGGCTAGCTGTGGTGAGTTGTATTATGGCCGATTGAGCGGCCTGTTCGAGGTGAACATATCTGCTGGAATTGTAACCAGCGTCGTCTGGATTAGGATATTTGTCCAGCACTTCGTCATTAAGCCCTTCCAGTTGCGACCATAATTGCGATATAGTGGCCTTTTTTACGTCGTAATATGACGGATCCTGGCCTGGTTGCAGCTGCAGGCCTTCTAACTGTCGACTAAGAGCAGCCATTTTCCCAAGGGACCGGCTGATTAATGCGTCGTGGCCACCAGTTGCCTCGGCGTGCGGTTGACTGGTACTTGCAAACTTGGGTAACTCCCTCCTTCCGGATTCTTTACCTTGGTCATCGAGAGCATGTTCCATTATTGAGATGTATTTCGTTGCCATGGCCTGAATTCGAGTGTAGTAGTCGGATGTGAAATATTCATCAGATGTGTCCACTCCCGGCAACACTCGTAATTCAGTATCAGCTGTTTCAAACTCCGTCCAAGCTGCCGTTAGTCGAGATAGTCTCTCCTGATAATAGGCTGCCGTTTTCCGGCTGGCTGAGTCCTTTGAGAAATTCCGAATAATGGTGGCAATAGTCTCTCCCGTTTCCCGTAGATGGCGGAGCAGCTTTGCTGAAGCCGTTTCCATGGTGGATTAGGTGTTCGTAGGTAAAGCCTGTGGGCAGAAAAGATGTCCTGTCACGGTCGCCAAAAATGTTAATACCAGACTCGTTTGTCTGGTTCAACTATTGAATTTAAAGAAGGGTTGGAGGCTGTGTCTGCCCAAGTGGTACACTAGGACAGCTTACGGTTAATACCAAACTCGTTTGTCTGGTTTAACTGAATAAAGGGGCTGGTCGCTGGGTTGTTCAAGTGGTACACAAGGACAACTCACAGGGAAGACCAGGATCGCTTTGCTGAGGAAGAACAGGAGGTGATGACCAGGATCGCTATGCTGAGGAAGAACAGGTGGTGAAGACCAGGATCGCTATGCTGAGGAAGAACAGGTGGTGAAGACCAGGATCGCTATGCTGAGGAAGAACAAGTGGTGAAGACCAGGATCGCTATGCTGAGGAAGAACAAGTGCTGAAGACCAGGATTGCTTTGCTCATAAATGAATTGCGCCAAAATGTTGCTACCAATCAGTACACACTCTAAACAATGGTTACAGTTGCAATAATAATATTTTATTGAATAACTGTGTATTTATACTTAAAAATTACTTGAATACAAAAATCAATACAACATATAAAAAATTAATACAAAAAATGAATATAATAAAAAGTAAAAACAAGCTGAATACAATAAAACAGACAAAAACAATTATAAAAACAAAAATTGCTAGAAATTGCCCAGTGTTTTAGTGTAACCTTCATTCCCATTGAAAACAAAGATTCAATTTCATTACTGTCTGGTAACTTGAACCACCCGTGGAAAATAAAATTTTATTTTTCATTTATGCTGACGGGGTGGTTCCCATACCTGGACAGTAGTGTTTACACAAACAAACAGACAAATAAAAATCATAATGTGGGAATGAAGATCAGGTTACTCGAGACTCGAACGAACAGGAAGCACGTGGTGTTTTCTTTTGTTTTACAATTTACTTTATTATGGGAAAATTAAATCAAGGCCAACCGAATTAAATGTAATGAGATTTATTTTGCTGTGACAACAAAAACTAAATCAAGGCCAAAAGAATCAAATGCCATGGATTTATTTTGCTATGACAACAAAACTAAATCAAGGCCAAAAGAATCAAATGCCATGAATTTTATTTTGCTATGACAACAAAACTAAATCAAGGCCAAAAGCAAGTGTGGGAACAAATGTACGTCCATCCGAGTCTCGAATAAACTTGAAGTTGGTGATGTGCCTACCGGGTAATTCTCTTAGAGATTCCTTTTATCAAACTCGAAAGGAATCAAAAGAATTAAGAGAACTCTTTTAAAATTAGTTTGTTGAACTTTTTGAAATAAAATGCTTACGAAGTGTTTCAATGCAAAATAATTGAATTTTAAAATTGGGTTGCGAAATTGAACTTTTATTAGGTTATTCATGAAATAATTTATTGTTGCCAATTAATAGGCAGGGAATGGGTTAAGGTGTTTTTGGAATGGTTCGTTGACTTAACTCGGGTGCGGCGGATACTTTGAGAAGACCAGTATACTGGTGCACCCAGGAAATCGCGGAGCTCCGACGGGCCTGCCTTCGAAGCAGGAGGAGATATACTAGAGCGAGACGACGCGGCGCGGGGCTGCCTGAGGCTGAGGAGTTCAGGCGATCTCGGAGAGAGTTGAAATGGGCGATTGTCGCGAGTAAGCAGGCGAAATGGGAGGAACTGCGGAACGAGTTGAACGGGGACCCTTGGAGGACCGGTTATAGGATTGTGATGCGGAGGTTAAAGGCGGGTGCGGACATCCCGCAACTAAGTGGGGAAGAGATCGAGCGGATCGTGGATGGTCTGTTCCCCACACACGCGCCGCTGGGAGGAGAGTGGTGGGTGCTTGATGGTGAATTTCCCTCCCTATTCACAGCAGGGAAACTGGAAGTGGAGACGAAGGGCCAAAAGGGGGGTGAAGCTCCTGGTCCGGACGGCGTACTGGCCGAGGCGATTGAGGTTCTTGCTCGGAATCGACCCGAGGAGATGCTTGGGGTTTACAATGCTTGTATTGCCTAAGGCATCATCCCCAGAAAGTGTATGGTACAGGAGCTCATGCTTATCGGTAAGGGCGGTGGGGATCCGGGGCGACCATTGTAGTTTCGCCCGCTCTGCATGCTGGATAGTGCTGGTAAGCTATTGGAGAGGCGACGGAGACTTGCAGCGGCTGTCGAGTCGGTAGGAGGATTGTCGGGAAGGCAATACGGCTTCCGCCCCGGCGATATTATCCCAAGCGGATAATCGTCTTGGCCACACTCAATGTGCGAAATGCCTTCAAAAGCCTGCGATGGACTGATATCATGAGGGCACTAAGGGGGAGATTCCATATCGCCGCATACCGGTTAGCAATTATACGGGACTATCTGGCGGAGCGTGTGCTTGTGTACGATACGCCAACTGGCCGTAGATATAGGATGGTTACGTCGGGTGCTGCTCTGGGATCTGTCCAAGGACCTGAACTGTGGAACCTGACCTATGACGTAATTTTCGATGTGGAAATGCCGAAGGATGCACACCCCGTAGGATATGCAGATAATATAGCGGCGGTCATCTCTGCAAGGGACATGGACGACGCCAGGAGGAAACTGAATCAGGTAATGATAAGGACTCGGATATGGCTCGAGGATCACGGACTCGAGCTCGCCGAGGATAAGACTGAGGTGATCCTGATGACACGGCGCCAGATACCGCTTAAGGTTGGTATGCGGTTGGACGGTGTATCTCTGACTACACGGAGGGCGTTGAGGTATCTGGGCGTGAGACTTGACTGTAGACTGAGTTTCTGGTCTCAGATACAGCACTCGGCTGCGATGGCGACTAGTTGGTGTGTTGAGCAGGCTGATGGCGAATATCGGTGGCCCAATTCAGGGCAGGAGGAGGTTGATTATGGCGACCACGACCTCGATATTGCTGTATAATAGCGAGATCTGGGGGGATGCGTTGCGGGCTAAGGCCAAGCGCGGGATGATGGAAGCTGTGCAGCGGACGGCAGCACTCAGGGTTGCTTTGGCCTACCGCATGGTATCTGCAGCTGCGGTGCTTGTGATAAGTGGGAGGTACCCATTGACCTTCTGGCGCGTGAACGGAAGGAGCTGTGGAATATGGGATGAGATCGTAACGGTTTTGCCGTTAGTGAGAGGTGTACGAATAATGGACTCTAGTAATTTTAGTTCAAACAATGCGTCTGTTGCGACCTGCAACACATGAAATTGCTTACTTTTAATTTTTAGTTTATTTTTTAATTCTAGTTTTGACCATTTTTAAGGTTATTGTGTAGTAAACAAATTTATTTTTATTTTTATTTTTTATATTAATGAAAATTCTTACGTTTCAATTTATTGTTTATTAGTATCAGATTACACATTTATAATTCATTCACATTTATTGCACAACTAAATTTAATTATTATTTAAGCTAAGTAAACACTTTTAAAATTAGGTCAATTATTTTATTGTTATTATTTAAGCAATTTTACTGTTAATCAATTGTATATAAAAAGGAAAGTAAAAATAAAGAAATTTAGTCGTTATAAGTAGACATTCAAGTGTGTTTTACTTTGACGGCTTACAAGTGCTTGCAAGAAAACAATTACAAACTTAGTGGCAGGACAAATTCAAGTGTTTGGCCTGAGCACCACTAAGGAAGTAACATTTGGTGACCCCGACCTTTTTTAATATTTTAAGTTTCCCCCCACCAGTGGTAAGGAACTTTTAATTATTTAAAAGGTTTCAGCAGATCCTTTTAATCACTTACACAAATCAGACGTGATTTTCAACAAGGACAACAGTCCTTTGAAGTCATCTCTACACATTTTCAACAAGGACAACAGTCCTTTGAAGACATCTCTACACGCATCAGTAAGGACAATAGTCCTTATGGTTTATATATACACCAACAATCAACAAGGACAACAGTCTTTATAACAACATACATTTGAGGGACATTAACCGGTCCAAAAATACAATTCCCAAAAACATTTGGAACATTTAAGGAAAAATTGCAACCCAGCAGATCCTCCTACACTACAACACTCCATCAATATCAGCACAAAGGGCCACAACATGCCGACATTAGAAGAGCTTGTACAGGCGCAAGAGAAGAATGCGGAAGAAAAAAATCGGGCAATTTCCAACATAAAGAAGACGCCCAGAGAAAGAAAATCCATAGAATATTACGAGAAAAAATCCAGAGAACTCGAAGAACTTTGGAAAAACTTTGAAAAATTCGATAACCGCATTAGAAGTGATCCTGCAGCAATAGAAGATCATCCGTACTTCACTCAAAAAGTACATGAAATTATGAGCAAAAGGTTTAGGGATATTGATGACGAAATACAAATGCACATCCTTAATATAAAAAAGGAACAATCAAAAGGGCAGCCATCCGGTTCAAGCCTCACAAGCAAACAAATATCTGAACCAAAATTAACACATAATTTGGTAAAATTACAGAATACCACAATATCAAAAATCATCATCACCACATAAAATTAAAAGAAGTCGAATACAATATGAAAACAATACATCAATTACAAGACAAGATCTGCACTGAAAACATTGAGCACGACATAGATGCATTTTTAACAAAACAAACAGAAATTACAAACAAGATAATGCAAATTAAAGAACTAAAGGCAAGGTTGACTCCAGAGATAAATAATCAAACAATGAGTCAACAAAACAATAACATGCAACATCTTCCAAAAATAACAATACCAAAATTCAACGGAGATTATCTGAATTGGCAACCATTTTATGATATGTTCAATGAGATAATACATAGAACAAATATGCCATCTATACAGAAAATGTGGTTTTTAAAAACAAACCTGACAGGTGAAGCGGCCAGATTAATACAAGATTTATCTCTAACAGAAACCAATTACGAAACAGCCTGGAATACACTTAAAAATCGGTTTAATAATCCACGAATAGTAACAAACAACATTTTAAATCATTTATTAAGCCAACAGAAAATACCAGAAAATCCATCTGCTGCAGCTATAAAGGGCCTGCACGATACCACGCGTGAATCCATAGCTGCACTCAATAATTTAAACATCAATACTACAACTTGGGATCCGATATTGGTCAACATACTTATCAAAAAAAACTCGACCAAGGGACGCATATGCTATATGAGCAATCCATTCAGTCACCCAGATCATTACCAATTTTAAAAGAGCTGTTATCTTTCCTGGAAACAAGGTTTCAGTCACTGGAGGCTCTCGGCCGAATCCAGGGCATATCAAAAAGAACTGTTTCTGCAGCAACCGCTTCTCAAGAAATCCATCAATGCAAATTATGCAACAATGAAAATCATCAATTATATTATTGCAACAAATTCTTATCGAAATCTATCCCTGAGCGACTACGGTGGGTTTAACAGCATCAGCTATGCGTTAACTGCCTCAAACCTGGACACAGCACAAAACAATGCACAACAAGTTGCTGTAGAAAATGCCAGAAAAAACATAATACATTAGTTCATCTTGAACCAAAACAACAGAACACAAAATTTTCAGCATTAAACAATAACCCTAATTTAAACAAATCACCCGCAACAGTGGCGGCAGCACATCTTACTAATGCCCAGCAAGGTTACGTTATACTAGCAACAGCTCGTGTAAAAATCACAGCAAAGAATGGACAATATGGTTTTTTTAGAGCAATCTTAGATTCAGGGTCACAGATCAATATTGTGTCAAATAGACTAGTAAATCGATTATCTATCAAACCAACAGACGCTTCCCTTTGTATCGAAGGAATCGGCAACCAAACACGAAAAACAACTCATCGCATCAACGTGTGCCTTCAATCTACAACAAACAACTTTAACACAAGACTAGAAGCCTTCGTTCTTCCCAGCATCATTCCACCACATCCCTCTAAACAGATCAACTGCGCATTCTGGCCAATTCCCGAAAATATACAGCTAGCTGATCCTAATTTTAATAAACCCTTTAACATTGACGTTTTACTAGGAGCTGAATACTATCATGAACTAATGATTTCTGGAAAAATAAACTTAGCACCTGAACTACCAACTCTAAAGAATACGAAACTGGGTTGGACCCGCATAGATAACTCTGTTGTGATTGATCCTCATTTTTTCATCCCTCATCATTACGTACTCAAACCAGAAAGTAAAACCACCAAGCTCCGACTAGTATTTGACGCTTCTGCGAAGTCATCAACAAGCATTTCTCTCAACAACATATTATGCATCGGTCCCCCAACTCAAGGAGACCTCTTTGGCCTCCTTCTACGATTTCGGATGCCACGTTTCGTATTCTGTACAGACATAGAAAAAATGTACCGGCAAATCTTGATAGACCCCGCAGATCGTAACATGCAACTAATATTTTGGAGGAAGAGTCCATCTGAAGCAATACAAATATATAAGCTCAACACTGTAACCTATGGCACTTCTGCAGTCGAAATGCAAAAACAACTGACTAAGTTACTACATGAGGCTGGCTTCAAACTAAGAAAATGGTGCGCAAATCACCCTCAGCTATTATCTGGAATTCCCCCGGAAGATGTAGAACTGAATTTAGATTTTGACAGCCAATACACTAAGATACTGGGACTAACATGGAGTCCAAAGTCAGATATATTTTGTCTTAAGGCAGATATTCAAACAACTCAAGCAATTACAAAGCGAACTGTAACTTCAGATGTGGCTCGAATCTTTGATCAAGCAATGAAAACCTCTGGCCTAAAGAATTCAACAGAAACCAACCACCTCCTATTTCAGAAGAATTCAAGCAAAACTCAGTAACGGCTGTATCTGCAACGGTACCCGGATTGGAAGAAATGATATATAACATAAATCATCATGACTCATTCCAAACGCTTCAAAGAGTAGTAGCATATGTATACCGTTTCATCCAAAATATCAAGATTTTAAAGGCAGACCGGCCAATAAGCAAAGTACTCACCATTCAAGAATTAGCTTCAGCAACACAATTAATAGCTAAGGCCATTCAAATGTCTGAATTTAAAACTGAATTGAACACACTAAAGAACAAACGCGAACTCAATAAATCAAGTACAATATGCAGTTTATCTCCTTTTCTGGACGAAAATGAGGTAATACGAGTCGGCGGAAGACTGGAAGAGTCTAGCCTCCCATACAACGCAAAGCACCCAATACTTCTACCCTACAACGATGCGATTGCAAAGTTAATACTGAAAATGCTGCACATTGAAAATCGTCACTGCGGTTCACAAAAATTATTAGCCATATCAAGGCAGCAGTTTTGGATAATAAAGGGAAAAATAATGGCTAGAAACATAGTTCAAAACTGTGTACGGTGCACAAGGTCAAGGCCAAATCTGATGAAGCAAATTATGGGAAACTTACCTGCTGATCGTGTAACTCAAACAAGACCATTTCTGGTATCAGGTGTAGACTACTGCGGCCCACTATGTGTACACTACAAGGTAAGAGGTAAAAGGCCACAAAAGGTATACATAGCAGTGTTCGTTTGTTTCGCAACTAAGGCAGTACACTTGGAAGTAGTGAGCGATCTCACCACAGAAGCATTCATTGGTGCTCTTAAAAGATTCGTGGCTCGTCGAGGACGTTGTCAAACCATCTATTCTGACAACGCGACAAACTTTTTAGGCGCACGAAATCAGCTTAATGAATTAAATGAAGCTATCTTCTCCAATATATCGCAAGAGAAAATGATTAGATCCTGAAGTGAGGCTGGAATCGAATTTAAGTTTATACCCCCTCGAGCTCCTCATTTCGGTGGGTTGTGGGAAGCAGCAGTCAAATCCGCCAAAAACCTATTACTTCGAAGTGTGGCAACAGCCTCACTTACATACGAAGAACTTAAAACGGTAATCATTGAAATAGAGGCAATTCTAAACTCCCGACCAATTACCCCACTGTCTAGTGATCCAAATGACTTAGCAGCTTTAACACCAGGGCATTTCTTAATCGGAGAACCTCTTACGGCTCAAGTGAATTCGAGAGCGATTAATCCAAGCAACTCAGTTGCAAAAAGATGGAGCCTTGTCTCTCAGCTAAAAAACGAATTTTGGAGACGTTGGTCACTAGAGTACTTACACCATCTTCAAGAAAAACGAAGGTGGAAAACATCAACAGAAAACGCAAAGGAAGGACAGCTAGTGATAATAAAGGAGGATAACGTACCTGTTATGCAATGGCTACTCGGCCGAATACTGAAAACTTATGAGGGGAATGACAACAAGGTTCGTGTAGCAGACATAAAAACTGCATCAGGAATAAGAAAAAGACCCATTCATAAATTAGCCCCACTGCTTAACGAGGACGAAGTACCAGTAAATGAACCATCGAAGCCTAATCGGCCCATGCCAGTGGATATTACAGACATCCCACCCGTCAAGACTTCTAAAACCACCGTCAACGCGCTACTACTGTGCGTGATGGCAACGCTGCTTTTTATACCAGTTGTCATAGGTAACAGTGTTAAAATAACTAATTTTAATTCAGACCCTGGGTTATATTTTGAAGGAATCGGAACCGTAAAACTGATCACAGCCGAATGGAGGTTAATGGTATATTATGACCTAGCACCATTTTCTGCAGAACTAAGGGCCTTCAAGTCAGGGTTAATGACACTCGATAAGTTATGTTCAACCATCACACAGCAGTCAATTTGTAACGTTATGGTAAACAATTTCATTCAGATAAGGGAAGAATTACGGGAGGAAAAGAAGCTTTTTGTTAACAGAAGGGTAAGGCGAGGTGCTTTCAACATTGTAGGAAATGTAGCGCGATCTCTGTTTGGTGTTCTCGACTCAGAGTATGCAAATGAAATGTCAGACACCATTAAACGAGCTAAAGGTGAAACGGATTACGTGTTCCAATTATTTAAAAACCAAACATCAATAATTGACTCCACGATCAACATCATCAAACAGGATGAACTGAGTACACAGAAACAATTAAGGGATATCATGGAAAGGATAAACGTAGAGGCAAATGCAGTGGACAGACAGGCTGGACAAATAAATCAAACGCAACTTATATCACTACTAAGCAGCCAACTTACATTAACAGAAATTATTGACGTTTTAATGGATGCTCATCATGGAAAAATAAGTCCACTTCTGGTATCACCCAATCAACTAAAAAGTGAGCTTGCCATAATAAAGGCACATCTTCCAACACAACGTTCAATCCCAATAGAAGATGACAATCTAATTCAACTCTATAAGCTAATGAAGGCCAGCGGAGCAGTTACGAAGGGAGAAGTACTTTTCGAAATAATGTTTCCACTTGTTGACCAACAAGTTTTAGATCTCTTTAATGTAATTCCAGTTCCAACAATAGAAAACAACGCACTTATATCCATAGACTCAGAAGGATCTCTTTTAGCGGCAAATTCACATAGAGATGAGTTCATTCCATTCACCAATTCTGACTTGACAAACTGTATCATGCCCAAAAAAGATGTTTACTTATGTCCAAATAAGCAGTTCAAGCGTCGAAAGGATGCAAACAGTAATCCCTGTGAAATCAACATCTTTAACAATAGATCCACAGCCAACTGTAAACTTACTCGGATATCAGATGATTCAACATGGACACAATTAAAAAATCCAAACAAATGGATTTTTGGCACCACAACAAGGTTGGAGTTTGCTGCAGTCTGCGGCACTGAAACCTCACAACATGAAATAACAGGCACGGGAATAATGCAGATCGAGCCAAGTTGCACAATAAAGGGTGATCTGATTAACATTCAGGGCCATTTTAGCGGTTTAACTTATTTGTACACATCATACATCCAACTTAAGCCCATAGCCAACATAAGTACACTTCAAGATATCAAGGGAGTAGTTAACACCACTAAGATCGAGCTTGAAAATCACATCACCCAACTTAACAATCTTCAAAATCAACTAAATGAATCAAACGTTATACAACTGCCAAACACTATCAGATCCAATAGTTTACACCACCATGCGGTAAGCTACTCTGCACTAACCCTCTCCATTATTCTTCTGATAGTCGTCATGATATATAAACAACGTTCACGAAGCCAAGAAGGAAATACTCAGGAAACCATCCAGCCGAAGTCTCAGCCATTTACATTACCCCGAGCTGTTACAATTGACATCATAGACACCTAGGAGCAAGCAAAGGCAATACAACCATCGTTAATACTCTATAATAAGTGGTAAAGAGAAAACTATATTAATATAATTTCATGTAAACACATAACCAATTAGTAATTGAATAAATGCGGAAATGGTCAAGGCGGCGAGAATGTTGCGACCTGCAACATATGAAATTGCTTACTTTTAATTTTTAGTTTATTTTTAAATTCTAGTTTTGACCATTTTTAAGGTTATTGTGTAGTAAACAAATTTATTTTTATTTTTATTTTTTATATTAATGAAAATTCTTACGTTTCAATTTATTGTTTATTAGTATCAGATTACACATTTATAATTCATTCACATTTATTGCACAACTAAATTTAATTATTATTTAAGCTAAGTAAACACTTTTAAAATTAGGTCAATTATTTTATTGTTATTATTTAAGCAATTTTACTGTTAACCAATTGTATATAAAAAGGAAAGTAAAAATAAAGAAATTTAGTCGTTATTAGTAGACATTCAAGTGTGTTTTACTTTAACGGCTTACCCCTTTCTTCAAGTTCAAGTGCTTGCAAGAAAACAATTACAAACTTAGTGGCAGGACAAATTCAAGTGTTTGGCCTGAGCACCACTAAGGAAGTAACAGCGTCAGAACGAAATACTATTTTTATTTTCCTTTAATGTCTTTTTAGTACTTATAACTAAAAGTCTTATTCGAGTTATTGAATTCAATACCTTTGTGTATGAATAATAATTTATTTATTTCCAAAAATTGATTGTCTTTTATACAATAACAAATAATGACCTAATTAATTGGCATACATTTATCATACAATTATACAATTATTTGTGAAATATAATTTTGCTGAGACTTAGTATATATTGTTGAACAAGGTGACCTATATAAATAGCTGCATCAGTATTAATGTAAATCATAATAAATAAATTTTAATAAACAATAAATTGTCCGAAAGAAATTACATTAATAAGCATATTTAAAATAAATTGTTGACCTAAATTTTGCACAAACACCTTGGACATTGTAAATTCATTTAAATAACAGTGACAAACAAATAAGAACAAAGAAAAAATAAGTACAAATAATAATTATTAATAATAATTAGTACATCCTCCCCTCATTTACCAACGGTAAATTTAATAAAGATTGATGTTAAACTTCAAATGTAAATGGTAGTCTTGCTCTTTTGGCTTTGGGTTCATTAATTCCATCTTCAGCGGTTGTGTCTGTACTGGTTTGATTTGGAGCCAGCTTTGTTGCGTTTGGGTCTTGATTTTCTTTAACAGGGAGTGATGCCAAACGGTGTATTGGTCTCTTACATATTCCAGTGGTGCTTATGACATCAGCAACCCTAATGAGTATATCAGTTCCAGGATAGACATTTAATATTCGTCCTAACGGACATTTCATTGGAACCGTGTTGTCTTTCTTAATAATGACCATGTCACCTGGTTTGAGGTTATACGTTGCAGTTTTCCACTTTTGACGCTGTTATAGTTCATGTAGATATTCGGTGGATCACCTCTTGCTTGATTTTCGAAACAAGCTCCCACCTTGATACAAGTGAAATTTTCTTTAGGTTGGTTGCGTTGTCCACTTGGCACGTGAGAGCTTCGCCAATCAAAAAATGTCCCGGGGTTAATGCTGACATATCGGAGGGATCATTATACATTGGTGTTAATGGACGAGAGTTCAGTATGGATTAAATTTCTATGATGACCGTTTCCAATTCTTCATATGTTAGTGAAGCTGTACTTACACTTCAAACGAATAAAGACTTTGCTGATTTGACAGCTGCTTCCCAAAGTCCTCCGAAATGAGGAGATCTGGGGGAATGAAATGAAACTGTATCCCCCTTGAGCTACATGTTGATGTTATAGATTGCTTTCCATTCTCAGAAAATATTGATTCAGAGAGTTCCGATAGCTTGTTGTTGGCACCAACAAAATTTGTTGCGTTATCGCTATAGATGTTTTGATACCGTCCTCGTCGACAAATAAAACGTTTGAGCGCACCAATGTAAGCATCAGTTGATAAGTCACTAACCAGCTCGAAATGCACTGCCTTTGTGGCAAAGCAACAAAACACTGCTACATATATGCCTTTGTTGGGCGTTTTCCTCTTATTTTATAGTGGATCCATATTGGCCCGAAATAGTCAACGCCTGTGTTAATAAATGGCCTTGCAGGTGTAACTCTGTCCTGTGGAAGGTTTCCTATTAATTGTTGACACAGCTTGGGACGTGCTCGACTACATTGTACGCATTTTTTTACAGTAGATCTTGCAATTGATTTTCCCTTAATTGTCCAAAATGTTTGCCTAACAATTCCTAATAAAGCTTGTGGACTACAATGCTTATTTTCTTTGTGCACAGATTTAAATAGAAGCGACACTAGTGTATCATTGTATGGGAGAATCATTGGGTGTTTAGAATCGTAAGATAAGTTCGAGGGCCACCTACTCGAACAATGCCTTCGATGTCGATAAAGGGGGTTAAACTGATGATCGAACTAGTTTTTTGAAGCTCTTGCTGATCTTTGAGCTGTTTGAGTTCATTAGCAAAATCGTAACTTTGGATGGCATGAACAATAAATTTCAGTGATGCTTCAAGTTCTTCTGTAGTTAATGCCTTGAGTTCTGGTCTTGGTGAATGTTTATCAGTAGTATTTTTAAAGAAGCGCTGGAAATACGATATTATTTGCTGTAATTTTCTAAACGAGCCTTTGTGATCAATGTTGTAGACAAAATTGTCTTCAGTTGCTGTTTATAAGACAATCATCTCACTTCTCTTTCTGATTTAATTTGTAAATGTGGCCTAAACTCTTGAGGTCAACATTCTTGTCATCCACGCAGAAATAATGGTCCTAAAAACTATAAGTGACTCTCTGAAAGTGCCTTAGATGACAACCCTTTTGATAGAATATCTGCAGGATTGTCCTTTGAGGAAACGTGTCGCCATTGTACTGGAGAGGTTAGCGTTTGAATTGTATATATCCTGTTACCCACAAACGTCGTGAACGTTGATGAATTCGAATTTATCCATGACAAGACAATATCAGAGTCTGTCCACAAGAATATTGGTAAATTTATTATTTGCATAACCTTTCGAATACGTTGAGATAATTCTGCCGCCAAAAGTGCTGCACAAAGTTCTAGCCGTGGTAAAGTTTGCCTTTTGATTGGGGACACGTATGCTGCAGCGCCAAAGGCCTTCACGGAAGCATCAGCAAATATATGCAATTGAGCAGTTAATGGGATATCACCTTTGAAAACATGTCTCGAAATTTGAAGATTGCTTAATATGTTAAAACTTTCTCGAAAACTTGACCAAGTTGAGCTGTGATCCTCGGGTAGAACTTCGTCCTATGTTAGATTGATCAGATATAAGTGTTGAATAAATATCTTTGCCTTTACTATGATGGGGGCCAATAGTCCAAGTGGATCGAAAAGTTTTGGCAAATCAGAAAATATAGTGCGCTTGGTGATAACATTTACTGGGTCCACCTTAATCTTGACGCAGAGGTGGTCAAGTTTTGGTAACCATATTAAGCCCATCGTTTTAATTGACTCCTCGTGGCCATTATTGAAGTCAAGATTAACTTCTTGGTGATCTTGTGGGATGTTCTGAAGAAGTTGACTGTTATTTGCACTCCATTTTCGGCAGTTGAAGTTGAGTTTGTTTTTTGAGTTTCGATTGCTGTACTTAAGCTGTTTGATCCCCCAAGACCATCGTCTACGTAAAAATTATCTCTTAGCATTTGAGCTCCTAGAGGAATATGGGAGTTGGCGCTGCCGCCAATTACTTCCCTTAGGTCCCTGGGCCTACGGGCGAAGATTGCTGCAGTACTAGGGCTTGCAGTAGGCAACATTCCTGGAAGAGTCCGGTTGTAGTTAGTTTAATGTAGTTAATTGTAGTTTAGTTAATATTGTGGAAAGGGCAGGATGGGTCCTTGGCTTGTTTTATCTGCTAATGGTCTTATCCTGCCTTGAGTGAATGGTGTGTGAATGGGTGCCGAAATGGGTACTGGAGAGTTTGTGGTATTAATGTGTGTGTGAGGCCACTAGTTCGAGGTACTTGGAGCTCGGCTGGTAATAAAAGTTTAACCGAATGCTATAAACTGGTACCACGGGTGCCAGGTGCCCCTGAAACTTCGATTTCAGCCTGGCAGTTCGTGTGGACCTTCGGGAGCTTCGTGGTGGCTGTGGTTTTTACCAATATCGCGGAATGAGCATATTAGCTCTCGCAGAATTGCATTGCCACAGGGATACCGTGACCCATAGATCGGTAGGAGTATAGAAAGGCTCCGCACCTCACCCATGGTGACGTGACGTCAAATTGGTACCCATGGTTTGTACATCGGGGCGTTAGTGGGCGCATTGTATTCACGCGGTGGTAATACCACTGTGGTATTAGGCCGTCTCGGCAGGACCCCACAAGAATATGTATCACATTTGTTCGTCGAACCCATATCACCGAACATCTTGCATTGGTACAACAAATGAAAATCCCGTTTGCACAGTATGCATATCCGGTTTTCGTATCGGGGTTGCGCTGTAAGAGCACAAATTTTGCTATGTACCATCGCTGTTTTATCCTTGCCTCCAGCGTGTGAAATGGAATGACAGAAATTGGTTGGTTGTCTGTAGTTCCTTTGGGTTAACAATGAATTGCTCGTATTGGGCATGTACTGTTTTGTCCAGCCTTTTGGTTGGCATGTAAATTAAAAGCGG
This sequence comes from Trichopoda pennipes, assembly GCA_030448955.1. Classification (NCBI taxonomy): domain Eukaryota; kingdom Metazoa; phylum Arthropoda; class Insecta; order Diptera; family Tachinidae; genus Trichopoda; species Trichopoda pennipes. The sequence continues at coordinate 265,398 of JASKUP010000062.1, read as the reverse complement.
ATCCCACGATAATGTTTGCAGTTCCATATTGGAAGGGGCTGCCAAGCACTTCTTCGTAGTGTCATGCAGTCGCTTAATAGCGCTCAATGAAACTGCCCCCGCGGGTTGATCCAGTAGTGTCTCAACGGCTGTTGCGACCATTAACCGTTTGTTATGGTAACGATCTTGGAGCAACTGCCATGCCACTTGTCTGCTTCAACAGAGAGATGGTTTCTGTATTTGAATGTGGGTTGCATCCTCTGGCTGTGATAAGCTGGATGATTGCGGATTGAATAGCTTGTTCTAGAGAGACATGTCTGCCAGAATCGTAACCAGTGGTGTCAGAATCCGGATATTTGTCCAAAACTTCATCATAAAGCTGCTCCAATTCAAGCCATAACTTAGCGAATGTAGCTTTTTTTACATCATAATAAGGCTGATCCTGACCTGGTTGCAACTGAAGTTCAGCTGTCGAGTGAGCGCCGCCATTTTCCAATGCACCGGCTGATGAGCCCATCATGACCGCCAGCTGCCCCGGCTTGTGGTCTGCCCTTTGGACGGTGTGGCGTAGGACTTTGGTCCTGGATAAATCCACCGAGTTCACTTTCCATTATCGCCACGTATTTTGACGACATGGCTAGAATTCATGTATAATAGTCGGATGTGAAATACTAATCAGAAGTGTCTAAGTCCTTCACTGCCCGCAAATCATTATCCGCCCTGTCAAAGTCAGTCTAAGCTGCTGTTTAACGGGACAATCGTTCCTGATAATATGTTGTAGTTTTACAACTGGCTGAGACCTTGGTGAATTTCCGGATGATGGTGGCAATCTGCTCTCCCGTTTCCTTCAACTGGTGGAGAAGTTTCGCCGAAGTGGTTCCCATTGTGGGTTGAATCTTTTGATGCCTTGCCGAGGTCCTTTTAGATGGGTTGAGGAAAGTCCTTTTGGATGGGTTGAGGAAGGTCCTGTCACGGTCGCCAAAAATGTTAGTATTCAGGCTCGTTTGCCTTGCCTAACCCGGAGGTTTTGCTTGTGTTTATTATCCAAGTGGTACACCGAAATAATAACAAAAAAGGATGGAAAGGCCTAGACGCGCTTATCTGGCAGGCAGTAGTTGTCCAAGTGGTACACAAGGACCCCTGTTTTTAACGCGCAGTTAATTATCCAAGGAGTACTCTAGGATAACCGAAGATTAAAACACGTTGATTTGATGAAAGCCTTTTTGTTAATCAAAAACTATATTTATTTATTATAGTATTTATACCTTAAAATAATAGTAAATACAAAAGAAAAATAAAAAACAGACTTAAGACATAAACTAATGCAGCCGGAAATCGTTCAGTGTTAAACTTGGTTACCAAAACATTTTCCCATCATTAATTTCAGATAAGCAACGAATTCTGCTTTTCCAAATTCCTTCCCATCAATAATTACAAATAAACAACGAATTCTGCTTGTCCAAATTCTTTCTTAATTACAAACAATTTCATCACTGTCTGGCAGGTAATTTGACCAGCACGGGAAAATATAATTTTTGGAATTATGCTGATACACTTCCTCACGCGTTTGTTTTTAATAAAACGTAGACAATATGAGCGAATTATATTAAATTTATAAAAGAAATTGGAATCTAACATAATGTGGGATATAAATTAACCTTTTAATATGGGAAACAAAAATTCATAAGTCAGCAGTTTGCAATTACGACGTTTTTTTTGTTGGTACACAAACAAAGAAGAGAGTGAGAAGAATTAACAAAAAATAATAATAATAATAATAATAATGATAATAATAATAATAATAATAATAATCCGGTAATAATAAAGTATTAATAAAGTGGTGATATTGTGTAGGTGAATGCGAGGGCACGACTTTCATCGTTACAAGGTCATGACTATATTTTTGAATTTTAAAAAAGCTTTTACAACTGTTGGCAGGAAAATATTGATTCATAAACTGCACATGTATGGTATCAGAGAAGTAAAGCTCGCATGGTTTAAATCATACCTGGAAAATAGAAGGCAGGCCACTAAAGTCAGCAGAATACAATCTGATAGGATAATTAACGATTTCGGACTTCCGCAGGCATCAATATTAGATGCGGTACTGTTTATCATATACATAAACGATATATGGATAATACTGGATATATGTGTGGTTGTATTATATGCGGAGGACACACTCATATGCACAGAAGAAGATCTTCAAGAGAAAAGTGTCGGAACAATATGAACAATGTTAACACATGGTTGAAGATGAGAAAAAGACTAAAATGCTAGAGATAAATATGAATAATAAAATAACGTTTAAAATTAATAATAAAATTATAAAAATGTTGAAAATATAAAATATCTGGGATTTTTAATAGACCGAGAAATTAAGTTGTAGGATAACATGGAATACATGTGTAGAAAAATTGTTAAAAAAAATTAGATTTCTCAGAAGAATTAGGAATAAAGTGTCTATAATGACAGCGGTAATATTTACAATACGATGATAAAATCTTACTTTGAATACGGATTGACAATAATATATACATGCTGCAACGAATCACATTACTAAAAAAGTTACAGAACAAGGCAATGTGGGGTATATTTTTTTTTTTTTTTTTTTTTTTAAAGAGAAGTAGCACTTCAGGCTACAATGCTTATTTAGTCAAGTACCGTGCTACCTTCTTTAGGAAAGGGATAGAGAAGAGATGAAACAGGTGGTGAAAGAAGGATAGTCGGAAATTAACTGCCGTATAAAGACAGCAACAGCGACCAGTGACTATGCCTTCATCGCTGAGCAGCCCCACCGACAGTCAACTTTTATTTTTGTAGTGAAAAAAACCAAGGTCTTCGTTGGGAATCGAACCCACAACCCCCATACTGACAAGCTAGTACACTACCTACTAGCCTACAGGGGCACCAAAATGCAGCAGATATACATACATCGAAACAAGCTATACTTAACGCACTTAAATGGATGAATATCAGATAACGACTCGAATTTAACAGTCTCAGTTTTATACATAAGATTAGACATGGTAAAGCTCACGAATATCTATGTGAACAGATAGAATATGTCGGTGAAACGCAACCGTATGGACTACGGAATACAGAAGACTTCAGGTTAAGGAAGGCGACTACAACAACAGCGCAGAGATCTCTCTGTAGGCATGAAACTATATAATACACTAACAAATCACATGAAAGCGGAACGGAATTATGAAATTCTATTCATTTTTAGAACAATGAATAGAATTTCATAGACTTTATAATTTTCAATTTTATTATTATAAATGTATTTTAAAGTATTAAAAATACTAACAAATAAATAAAAAAAAATAAATGACAAGAAAGGACTTATCAGCTTATCGTTAATATTTAAATATTTCTAGTGCGAATTTAATATATCGTTATAGTTTTTCCAATAGAGAAACGGTTTTTAGAATTATTTCCAAAAAATAAAAAATATATTTTTTTAATTAGTAGTTTATTATTAAGCACTAGGTTTTTATTTTATAAAAAATGTTTAAACTTAATTTTTTATTATTTTTCAATATTTCGCCAAATCAAACAAAAAAGTATATAAACAATTAATCAAAAAATAAAAAAATTGCTGACTAACAAATACAAAATAATCAAAAATATTAAAAAGATCAAATAACTATGATCAAAGTTAAAGAACCTAACTTACTATACTTAAAAAAAATTAATACCCGGGCGCGATCAACTGCGCCGTTAAGAATTAAACACAAATTTAATTTAATTTTATTACACAAATTACTTTTACATTTATTAAGGACAATTAACTTTATTTTTATTACTTTTATTAAACACAATTAACTTTATTTTAATCGACCGTCCAACTAGCGGGTTCGCCTACGTAGCCAAGACTGATTATTACCAGCCAACTTTGCTGGCTTGTCAACTCAGATGATCACGTTGCACCAACATGTGCAGGAACGCATACGCTGATCAGGCAAAATTATTTTCTAGTTGTTTCAGCAGGAAGGAAATTGGGTCGGAAGCGCGTGTTGAAATAAAAGTATTGAAAGAGCCTATGTTGCAGAATTACTTTTTGGCGACAGCGTCGCCACCGTTGTTTACTCCTCCCTCCTTAAATGTCTGCGTCCCGCAGATCTGGGAGTCCACGGTCGGTAATTGAATACTCAGTTTTGGAAGATTTAATCTCCTCGTTTGCCGATACCAAAGCCATCCAATGCAAACGGTCATTGAGGCAATGATCATAACGTTAGTTCCAACTGTACCATTGAATCTTACTCCCAACTGGTTTAATCGGTTTATATTGCTAAGGCTTACTTCATGGACATAGTTGATATCCAGCAGCATGTCATCATGTGTTATATTCGCCAGTACTGGCGGTAAGGCTTGAACTTTCGTGATCGAGCTGCTTGAGTAAGTATGATTATTACCACCGACTCGTTGGAAAGTTGCAGAAGATAGGTCCCATTCAGAAACTCGGCTTTGCCATTTGACTTAATGAAACCCTTGTGGTTTGTCACGTAGATAATATCGTCACTCAATAGCTCAACAATTTCCTCTTGGGTGCGCCTGTATTTACATCTTGCTGATCCGCCTTTAAGAATGCGGTTAAGGCAGCTATGCTCTTCCAATTTGGTTACGGATGCTCTTTTGCAGACTGTTGAATTACTTATCAAAAGGCATTCGCCCGTGATACCATAGGTCTCAGCTTCATTAACAAGTACCCTTTCAAACGGCAGATCTATTTGTTTCCCATCAATAATAGTGGCTCTAGTCAGAAGCAAGTTATAAAAGCTTCTTTCGAATTTTGGTATGGACAGAATGTACAATAGTAATGAACCATTTGTATAAATTGATGGTGTTCCATACTCCACTGCTTCTATTGCGTTGCCATAAGGTAACGTTACTCTATTGATCTCCGATTGGTCCAACAGATTTGTGTTAACAATACCACTCTTGGCCAGCTGACAAGCCCGAATAATTTCATTTATTTCATCCTTTAAAATGATGACCTCGTTGATGGTGCTTTGTTCTATTAGAGTGTAGTCCTTGACGCTAGTTATACTGTTCATTCTGGTGACAATTTCATTTATCCTTCTAACCACCTGGTTCGTTGTCTGCTGAAGCTCTTTATTAATCTTGTATTGTTCATTGATATTTACGATGATATTCTCCTGACTTCTCAGTATGTTATTCCAGTCTGTTGAATCAGGACTTCCCGCAACCCATTTCCAAGCCGATCCAATCCAATCGATTGATCTAGCCGTCCTTCTTTTTATATTTGTCAACTCGTCAAGGCGTTCTTGTATCTGCAACATGTGGTGCAAAATGAACTCTTTGTTATTGCTTGGCGGGATCCGCCCCTGAATAAGAGATGATATGTTTGCAGCCATTTCTTTGTATTCTTCTAGGTTGATGACGTGCACTAGTTTGAAATTCCCATCGACTATCCATCCATTCCCAACCTTTAATGAAACCAGTGATGTTCTGTACTGGTATATCTGTACACCAATTACAGAAGAGATCAGGTTGAATGCGATGAAGAGAATAAATTTGAGATGCATGGTAAAAAATGTAAGTTCTGAAAATAGTATAAGTTAGTTATATCGATGAGGCGATGTCATGACAATGAAATGTTTGAATGACAGATGGTTAGATTTGCATTTTCATTTTGCTTAAAAAGTACCCTTTCCCCTTTTTTTTGTGTTTTTTTTTGTTTTTTTTTTCTTATTTCTAATTAATAGAATTTCCATATAAGGAGTTTGCATTATTATTGGTCTTTGCTAAAAAAAATTATATTTCTGACAATAGGAATGAGCGCTGTTAGGGAGTCGAACCCCAGTGCCAGAGACACTCACCAATTTTTTAACGAAGCGCGTTATACAAATATATTACTATATTATTATTAATGACATTATTTTATTATTTTAGATCTTTGAGGATGATTGAAATATTGTGAAAGAATTAGAGGCTTTTAATAATTCATGGACTTTGCTTTAAATTTTTTATGTGAGCTTTGTGTATCCTTTTACCACTTACAGTAAGTACTGTTACCTTATTATCTTTTTCTACAATTTCTTTCCTAAAAACTGGTCTATTCTTCGCCTTCGAGTTTTTAATCCTAACAAAGATTGTATCGCCCCTTTTAAATTTTCTAGGGGACGTGCGCTTTCTGTTCATGCGTTTATTTCTTTCCTTAGCATTTTTCTTGATTAGTTCCCTGAGATCTTTGTTAATTTTTGAGCGAGCTTTAAGCAATTTTCCAAAATCGCATGTTTTCGTCCTGTTAAAGAATACGTCACTGGGCCTTTTCCCCGTGACGGAGTGTATGGTGTTATTGTATCTATCAACTGCCACGTACATCAATTCTAGCACACTGAGTTCTTCTTTTTCTGGTCTTAAACATCTATAAATCTCTATAAGTGTTGAGTGGACGCGCTCCACTTGCCCATTAACCTCGCTTCGTTACGACGGTGTCAAATAAATCTTTATTCCTAGTCTTTCGATGAAATCCTTAACTAAGGGACTGAGAAAACTACTCTCGTTGTCGTTTACCAAAATTTTTGGTGCTGTGAAATAATGTAGAATTTTTACCAATTTTACCCTAACGTTTAAGACAGATCTATCACTTATGTGGAACAGTTTAACGAATTTGGAGAATTTGTCAAGTACGGGCAAAAATTTTTGGTTTTGTATCTCCATTATATCCATGTGCAGTATTTCGCATGGCATGGTTGATGTAGGGGTGTCCAGCAATAAAGGTTTTGTAGGATTCCTATCATACTTGTTGCTATTACATATGTCGCAACGCTCAACGAATTTTCTAAATTGGGAGTACATGCGTGAAAAATAGTATTCATTTAAAATTTGCTTTTTATTTTCTCTTGCATTTCTGTGGGCTCTATGGTGTTCCCCTTGCATTATTTGGAATCGAAGCCCCTCTGATATTACATCCCTAACTTCCTTTTGAGCGATTCTAATTTTATACCTTGAAGAGTGTTCCAAATACAGCTCCTGTAAAACCTGCAAGTAATTTTCAGGGATTTTAATGCCATTTATAACGTTAGGATTTAGGGACTTCTACATGCGGAATTAAATCTGAAGCATCCCGGATTGCACTGTGCACGGTTGAACCTGTGGAATCGACGTCGTCATCTCTTATTTCTGATGCTGTCCTTGTTGCTTGTGAATTCCCTTCGCTGGCCGTGTCTGTGGAAACATCACTGATATGGTTAACGCTAGTTTTCAGTCTAGAGAGTGCATCTGCCACGACGTTTGATCTACCAGGTTTACAGATCAACTCGTGATTGTACTCCTCTATGCGAGCTTTCTATCGCTTCAATTTGGCATTGAAATTCCTGTTACCTAGCGCGTAGGTAAGAGGTTGATGGTCGGTGTATATTTTTGCTCCGTATAGATAATTCCTTAGGTTGTCGAGCGCCCACACGATGGTCAGCATTTCCTTTTCGTTAGTGGCGTAGCCCTCTTCAGTTTTGTTCAGCGAACGGGATATGTAACCAATTGGTTTATCTTTACCAATCTCGCCCTGAGAAAGGACAGCGCCAATGGAGTAGTTAGATGCGTCGGTTGAGGGGTTAAATGATTTTTCAAAGTCTGGGAAAGCAAGGATCTCCGCTGTAGTCAATAGGGTTTTTAATCTTTTAAAGGCCACTAGTGCATCGTCTTTTAGATCTATCGGAACCTTTTTTGAGTGGTTGGCTTTCACTTGTGCGTTTTCCCCTCTAGTTAAGTTAGTTAATGGCTTTTCTACCTTTGCATAGTCCCTTATAAATCGCCTATAATACGAGGTCATGCCTAAGAATCCCTTCAGCTCTTTAAGGTTGCTAAGAGGGAGTAAGTTTTCGATAGCATTCACTTTTTTGGGGTCTGGTTTAATTCCATCTGCACTCACGATATATCCCAAAAATTCCACTTCCGTTTGCATAAAATAAGTTTTCTCAATATTAACCCTTAAATTTGCATTTTCTAATTTCTGAAAAATTGTCTCCACATTACTAAGAAGTTCTTCCTCGCTACCTCCAAACACGATTATGTCATCAATGTAGACATAGCACATTCTACCTATATATTCCTTGAGGACATCGTCGATCATTCGTTGGAAGATTGCAGGTGCATTCCTCAGACCAAAGGGTAAGCGAAGGAACTCGAACTTTCCGTTTATAGTTGAGAACGCAGTCTTCGGAATGTCCGAGGCTTTCATGGGAATTTGGTGGAAACCCGAAGTTAAGTCAATCGTGGTGAAATATTTGGCATTACCTAAGCTTGCTAGGGTGGCATTTATGTCCGGGATAGGGTATGTGTCAGGAATTGTGACGGCGTTTTGCCGTTTGTAGTTAACCACTAATCTGTATTGCTTCTCTGCATTGGGTTTTGGTTTTTTGGGGACAATCCAGATGGGGGAGTAGTAGGGGCTTTTAGAAGGACTTATTATTCCTTCGGATAACAATTCCGCGATTTGTTTGTCTACCTCTTCCCTCATTGCAGCTGGGTATGGATAGTTTTTTGAATAGATGGGATCTGACGTTTTTGTCCTTATTTCCGCACGAACATTCGTGGCAATGGCTTGGTTGATATCAAGCGGCCCAAATAATGCTCTAAATCTTGCGATTATTTCGTTAATTTTCATCCTAGTTTCTTCCTCAGTGGATTCACTCAAAACATAATTTAAACTATCTGATATTTTCGCCCCCAGAGGGATCTTAACGATGTCCTTAATTATTAGCACATTCTCCTTCCTATCAACTACAGCTCCAAACTTCTTAAGAGTATCATCACCTATAATACCATCGAAGGTACTAAGGCCTGGTAACACATAAAATGTTATCAGATCAGTTATTCCGTACATTGCAAAAAATTTGCCCACTATTTTCCTAGTTATTTCAATCTCTCCTCCCGCGGTTTTAACGACAACTGGATTTAACAAGGGGATGCTTCCGGTAGATAATTCTAGACTACAAAAATTTGTGTTCGAGCCGGTATCGATCAAAAATTCAAGTTTGGTATTATTATTCGTAATATATTTTATGTAAGGTAGGCTGGATGGCCCTCCTCCATAAAATTTTGCTCACTTGCAGCAGAATCGAAGTCGAAAATTGTCGCTTCTTCCTGTGGGAGGAAATCTTCGGCCTCAGTGGTTAAGTGGAAAATACGAGGTTGCTTATCTCTTCTAAACATTTCAGACGTCCTTCTTTTCTGCGTGCCGTTGGGACGGTTCATATAGTTTACTCTTCGCGATTGAATTGAATGATCAGTTTCCATAGGCTCTGGCTTGATCTGCTGGAATCTTGGGTATGGAACAGGCTTGTTATTATTATGTTGTCCATGATGATGATAATTGTACCTGGGGCCATTTGAAAATTTAAAATGTGGTCTTGGAGGTCTCGGAGGAGTGTTGGCTACAGGTACTGCAGCTGGTGGGTTGGTTGCACGCAGCTGAGACTTTGAATGTAATATATTATTCCTCATTGTGAAGTTCTGAAACTCCAGGCAGGCCGAATATGCCTCTGGTAAAGTTCCCGGTCGTTGTATAATGACCATCCTAGATAAATCTGGGTTAAGCCCACGGATGAATATATCTAAAGCCCGATTCCTGTGTGTAGTGACCAAAGCATTAATTGTTTCTTCACTGTACGTTTCTGTTTTCAATTTGCTAATGATAAGCGACAACTGGTGGTTTAATGTTCAATAAAATTCGTCCACCTTCGACGAGCCCTGAGATAATTGATTCAACTGATGTTCGAGGGTTTGCACATCCCTTTTGTCGGCATAGTGGAGTGATAAAATCTTCTTTATTTCCTTCCATCCGCTATCAAAGATATTGTAGGACACCAAGGCGGCATCTGCTGCTCCCACTACCTTCTGCCTAATACTTTGCATAATCGTCCGATATATCGGCTTATCCTTCACTATCTCGAAATCCCTCAGCACCATTTCCGCGGAATGTACCCAAGATACATATTGCATTGGGTTGCTGTCGGAGGTTCGCAGTTCCTTTACACTGTCGGGAAGCGTACATATCGTTTTAAGATCATCCTCATTCCGGGGAGCCTGCAAGATCGCTGGGGTTTCCACTTCGCCGTCTATACCATCGCGCCCCGGCTGTTCCAACAAATCCAGTCTCTGTCTAAGCTCGGACAAATCGTTTCCCTGTTCTATCCTGCCTAACCTATTTTCCAACACTTTCATCTCCTGCGAAAGACGATTTACCGCACCCGTTACGGTGGTAAGGGTCTCTCGCATGTCCTCCATTCTAACCAAAAGCAGAAAATATGTGGTAAAAGGACTCACCTGTTGAACTGTAGAAAACTCGTGTAATTTATTTTATTTTATCTTTCACTGCACTTCACCGCACTTCTATTTCTTTCACTTTTATATTTTTCTTGAGCTATTCCTTATTTTGCTCTTAATATATTCTCATCCAACAAGGATTTTTATTTTCTTTTTCTCTTAATTCTATTTAAAAAATTTTCTTTTTTTTTCTTCTTTTTTTTATATAACAAAGAATTTCTCTTTCTTTATCATCCTTTTCTTGCTTTATTTTAATTTTTTCGGTTTCATTTTCCATATATTTTTCACAATATATTTTTTATTTCTATTCTTTCTTTTCGATTTTTCATAGAACCAATTTATTGTTCTCCTCTTTTTTTATTATAACTATTCTTTTACACTTTTGTGTTATGATTTTTCTTTTTCTTTATTCGAATATCTTTTATATTTAGTTAATTTTATACTTTAATTCCATAAAGAAAAAATGTTATTCTTTTCTTAATAAAAAATATTATTTGAGCCTTGGCTACACGGTATGCGCGATCAATTGGAGAATCTTTTTCTTTTCCTCGCGGAAGGGCCGTATTTTTCCTTTTTGGTATCCACTTTAATTAAAAATTTGTCCGTCGTGGATACCTACGGGGGTACGGATATCTTCACTTCTGTTCTGATAACCTTCTGTGATAATTCAGGAATCACCAGGAATATCAGTTTGGCAGAGAAGGACTGCAAAAACACAAGAAGAATTACTAAAAATTTATCTTGGTTTTTTTAGATTAAATTATTTATAAGTTTACTTTATTACGGCTCCTGGAGAGCTCCGTAGAGATTGCAGAAACAATTTTAATATTTATTAAATAATTCTGGAGGGTCCCGTAGGATTCGCAGAATATGTTATTTTTTTATTTTTAAGGACTCCGCAAATTATTTCTTCTTGCGGGTCCCTGCTTGGGCGCCAGTTAAAGAACCTAACTTACTATACTTAAAAAAAATTAATACCCGGGCGCGACCAACTGCGCCGTTAAGAATTAAACACAAATTTAATTTAATTTTATTACACAAATTACTTTTACATTTATTAAAGACAATTAACTTTATTTTTATTACTTTTATTAAACACAATTAACTTTATTTTAATCGACCTTCCAACTAGCGGGTTCGCCTACGTAGCCAAGACTGATTATTGCCAGCCAACTTTGCTGGCTTGTCAACTCAGATGATCACGTTGCACCAACATGTGCAGGAACGCATACGCTGATCAGGCAAAATTATTTTCTAGTTGTTTCAGCAGGAAGGAAATTGGGTCGGAAGCGCGTGTTGAAATAAAAGTATTGTTCATACCTTCACCGTTACGACGCTATATTTTAGTTTTTAATGTTTTCATTTATTGTAAAAAACTTTTTTTGTAACCTAAATTCTACTTTATTTTTATATTATTTTATTGTATAAACTTGCATTTTTATTGGTAACCTAATTTTATACTTTATTTCATTATTTTTGTATGAACTTGCATTTTTATTTGTTACCTACATTTAATACTTTATTTTATTGTATGCTTGCATTTCTTTTATATAAAGGTCATATTTGTAACCTAGATTTAATACTTTAAATGCAAGCATTTTTACGTAAACAAATATTTTTTGTTTATATGTTTAAGCATTTATATTTATATTTTGAAAACCTGTTTTTGTTTTTCTTGTTTTGTTTTTTACCGCTGAAGTTTAATGCACATCTTTAATATACATAGGTTGCATTTTATTTATTGCATAACCCGGAAAAGACCTACAAACCTTTTTTGGTTACAATTCGGCATAAATTTGCTCTAGAAACAAAAATTGTTTCTGCCATGCAAAAAGAGGTGCAATCAACTTCAGCAACAATATGGGTTAAACCCAAATGTATGACATAGCATTAAGTTAGTATATAAGACCAAAATTTATTGAAATAAATGAAAGACAATAAAGTAAATCAAGTCTAAAAACATTGTTTTTTCTACTCCGAGTTACCAAGTTCCAAGTGCTTGAGTAACAATTTATATCTTCAAGTGATATCGCTTGTAAGATACTTCAAATTACTTTGTCTCTCTCACATACCTTCGTCAGGACCTTTACCTGTCGCATCCTCTCCGTGCAACCAAGTTTAAGTGCTTGAATTGCATCGATTATCTTCAGGCGAACTGCCTCGAAGAAAAGAGAGCTTCCGGCTACACAAACTAGTGTGGCCCAACTCAGAACCCATTCTCTGAGTTAAACAAGTATTGAAAGAGTCTATGTTCCAGAATTACTTTTTGGCGACAGCGTCGCCACCGTTGTTAACTTCAATATTTATATTTTTTTTTAATATTTATTGTTTATCTATAATATAAAAATAAGTCGGTTATCCTTCCTGATGCTATAACTTCAGAATGCACGAACCGATTTCCATGGTTTTGCATTTGTTGAAAAGGTCTTGCACTCCGCGAGGTTTATTGCAAAGTAGGTGATCGCAAATTATGCTTATTTTTGCTAAATTCCTCTTATTTACGGAGATACAGCCATTTTAAGTTTTCAATTTTTTTAATATAAAAATCAATTTTTTGTAGGTGATCTCAAATTTTGCTTATTTTTCCTAAATTCATCTTATTTACGGAGATATAGCCATTTTAAATTTTCAGTTTAATCTATAATATAAAAATAAGTCGGGTTTTCCTTCCTGACGCTATAACTTTAGAACGCACAAATCGATTTCCACGATTTTGCATTTGTTGGAAAGGCCTCGAGCTCCGTGAGGTTTATAGCAAAGTATGTGATCCCAAATTATACTTATTTTTGCGAAATTCCTCCTATTTACGGAGATACAGCCATTTTAAGTTTTCAGTTTAATCCATAATATAAAAATAAGTCGGGTTTTCCTTCCTGACGCTATAACTTTAGAACGCACGAAACGATTTCCACGATTTTGCGTTTGTTGGAAAGGTCTCGAGCTCCGTGAGGTTTATAGCAAAGCAGGTGGTAGCAAATTATGCTTATTTTTGCGATATTCCTCTTATTTACGGGGATACAGCCATTTTAAATTTTCAGTTTAATCTACAATATAAAAATAAGTCGGGTTTTCCTTCCTGACGCTATAACTTCAGAATGCACGAACCGATTTCCACGGTTTTCATTTGCTGGAAACGTCCCGAGCTCCGTGAGGTTTATAGCAAAAGAGGCGATCCCAAATTATGTTTATTTTTGCGAAATTCCTCTTATTTAGGGAGGTACAGCCATTTTAAGATTTCAGTTTAATTTTTATATAAAAATCGATTTTTTGTAGGTGATCCCAAATTATGCTTATTTTTGCTAAATTTCTCTTATTTACGGAGATACAGCCATTTTAAATTTTCAGTATAATCTATATACTCTAATATAAAAATAAGTCGGGTTTTCCTTCCTGACGCTATAACTTCAGAACGCACGAACCGATTTCCATACTTTTGCATTCGTTTAAAAGGTCTCGCGCTGTGTGAAGTTTATAGCAAAGTAGTTGACACAAAATTAAGCTTATTTTTGCGAAATTCCTTTTATTTACGGAGATACAGCTATTTTATGTTTTTAGTTCAATCTTAATATATATAAAAATCAAAAACACGTTTGGTCGGTAGGGGTAAACTCTTCAATGCCCCAACAGATTTTCGACTTCCAGCCCACAAAATATTTGTAAAAGACCGGCGAAGGTTTGTATATATATTATACCCCGCTAAATGCTACACCCCTTCCAGAAATAGTGATTTTATTTAATTAAGTTAATTGCCTAATAGTAAGTTAAGACCCTCCTATTCACTTCTCATTTTACCACGGCACCTGCAACTAAATGCTACCGAAAAGATAAAAGTTAAGACCCTCCTATTCACTTCTCATTTTTCCACGGCACCTGCAACTCGACAAAACCAATTAGAAATCAACCAATGGGATTAAAGCTAAAACAAACATAGTAATTTAGAATTCAACAACATTGGTCAGGCTGATGCCAAACGCGATTAAAGCAATAATAATTATAGGAAAGTTTGTAGCTGAAGAGCTGCTTATTCCAAGGATACATATCATGCCAAGTGATTTGCTTCTTCTTTGTACTGAAATTTTTTTTCTAACTCCATATTAAATATTAATCATTAGCAAATAGTTTCCGAGCGAAGCCGGGTCTACAGCTAGTCTATAATATAAAAATAAGTTGGGTTTTCCTTTCTGACGCTATAACTTTACGACGCACGAACTGATTTCCACGGTTTTGCATTCGTTGGAAAGGTCTCGAGCTCCGTGAGGTTTATAGCAAAGTAGGTGATCCCAAATTATACTTATTTTTGCGAAATTCCTCCTATTTACGCAGATACAGCCATTTTAAGTTTTCAGTTTAATCTGTGATATAAAAATAAGTCGGGTTTTCCTTTCTGACGCTATAACTTCAGAATGCACGAACCGATTTCCCCGGTTTTCATTTGCTGGAAAGGTCTCGAGCTCCGTGAGGTTTATAGCGAAAGAGCTGATCCGAAATTATGTTTATTTTTGCAAAATTCCTCTTATTTAGAGAGATACAGTAATTTTAAGATTTCAGTTTATTTTTATATAAAAATCGATTTTTTGTAGGTGATCCCAAATTATGCTTATTTTTGCTAAATTCCTCTCATTTACGGAGATACAGCCATTTTAAATTTTCAGTATAATCTATAATCTCTAATATAAAAATAAGTCGGATTTTCCTTCCTGACGCTATAACTTCAGAACGCACAAACCGATTTCCATAGTGTTGCATTCGTTGGAAAGGTCTCGAGCTCCGTGAGGTTTATAGCAAAGTAGGTGATCCCAAATTATGCTTATTTTTGCGAAATTCCTCTTATTTACGTAAATACAGCCATTTTAAGTTTTCAGTTTAATCTATAATATAAAAATAAGTCGGGTTTTTCTTCCTGACGCTATAACTTTACGACGCACGAACCGATTTCCATGGTTTTGCATTCGTTGGAAAGGTCTCGAGCTCCGTGAGGTTTATAGCAAAGTTGGTGATCCCAAATTGTGCTTATTTTTGCTAAATTCCTCTTATTTACGGAGATACAGACATTTGATATTTTCAGTTTAATCTATAATAATAAAATAATTCGGGTTTTCCTTCCTGACGCTATAACTTCAGCATGCACGAACCGATTTCCAAGGTTTTCATTTGCTGGAAAGGTCCCGAGCTCCGTGAGGTTTATAGCAAAAGAGGTGATCCCAAATTATGTTTATTTTTGCGAAATTCCTCTTATTTAGGGAGGTACAGCCATTTTAAGATTTCAGTTAAATTTTTATATAAAAATCGATTTTTTGTAGGTGATCCCAAATTATGCTTATTTTTGCTAAATTCCTCTTATTTACGGAGATACAGCCATTTTAAATTTTCAGTATAATCTATATACTCTAATATAAAAATAAGTTGGGTTTTCCTTCCTGACGCTATAACTTCAGAACGCACGAACCGATTTCCATAGTTTTGCATTCGTTTGAAAGGTCTCGCGCTGTGTGAAGTTTATAGCACAGTAGGTGACCCCAAATTATGCTTATTTTTGCGAAATTCCTCTTATTTACGGAGATACAGCCATTTTAAGTTTTTAGTTCAATCTATAATATAAAAATAAGTTGGGTTTTCCTTTCTGACGCTATAACTTTACGACGCACGAACCGATTTCCACGGTTCTGCATTCGTTGGAAAGGTCTCGAACTCCGTGAGGTTTATAGCAAAGTAGGTGATCCCAAATTATACTTATTTGTGCGAAATTCCTCCTATTTACGCACATACAGCCATTTTAAGTTTTCAGTTTAATCTGTGATATAAAAATAAGTCGGGTTTTCCTTCCTGACGCTATAACTTCAGAATGCACGAACCGATTTCCACGGTTTTCATTTGCTGGAAAGGTCTCGAGCTCCATGAGGTTTATAGCGAAGTAGCTGATCCCAAATTATGCTTATTTATGCTAAATTCCTCTCATTTACGGAGATACAGCCATTTTAAATTTTCAGTATAATCTATAATCTCTAATATAAAAATAAGTCGGGTTTTCCTTCCTGACGCTATAACTTCAGAATGCACCAACCGATTTCCACGGTTTTGCATTCAGTGGAAACGTCTCGAGCTCCGTGAGATTTATAGCAAAGTAGGTGATCCCAAATTTTGCTTGTTTTTGCTAAATTCCTCTTATTTACGGAGATACAGCCATTTTAAATTTTCAGCTTAATCTATAATTTAAAAATAAGTCGGGTTTTCTTTCCTGACTCTATAACTTCAGAATGCAAGAACCGATTTCCACGATTTTACATTTGTTGAAAAAGTCTCGAGCTCCGTGAGGTTTATAGCAAAGTAGGTGATCCCAAATTTTGCTTGTTTTTGCTAAATTCCTCTTATTTGCTGAGATACAGACATTTGAAATTTTCAGTTTAATCTATAATATAAAAATAAGTCGGGTTTTCCTCCCTGACGCTATAACTTCAGAATGCACGAACCGATTTCCACGGTTTTCATTTGCTGGAAAGGTCTCGAGCTCCATGAGGTTTATAGCGAAGTAGCTGATCCCAAATTATGCTTATTTATGCTAAATTCCTCTCATTTACGGAGATACAGCCATTTTAAATTTTCAGTATAATCTATAATCTCTAATATAAAAATAAGTCGGGTTTTCCTTCCTGACGCTATAACTTCAGAACGCACAAACCGATTTCCATAGTTTTGCATTCGTTGGAAATGTCTCGAGCTCCATGAGGTTTATAGCAAAGTAGGTGATCCCAAATTATGCTTATTTTTGCGAAATTCCTCTTATTTACGTAAATACAGCCATTTTAAGTTTTCAGTTTAATCTATAATATAAAAATAAGTCGGGTTTTCCTTCCTGACGCTATAACTTCAGAATGCACGAACCGATTTCCACGGTTTTCATTTGCTGGAAAGGTCTCGAGCTCCATGAGGTTTATAGCGAAGTAGCTGATCCCAAATTATGCTTATTTATGCTAAATTCCTCTCATTTACGGAGATACAGCCATTTTAAATTTTCAGTATAATCTATAATCTCTAATATAAAAATAAGTCGGGTTTTCCTTCCTGACGCTATAACTTCAGAACGCACAAACCGATTTCCATAGTTTTGCATTCGTTGGAAATGTCTCGAGCTCCATGAGGTTTATAGCAAAGTAGGTGATCCCAAATTATGCTTATTTTTGCGAAATTCCTCTTATTTACGTAAATACAGCCATTTTAAGTTTTCAGTTTAATCTATAATCTCTAATATAAAAATAAGTCGGGTTTTTCTTCCTGACGCTATAACTTTACGACGCACGAACCGATTTCCATGGTTTTGCATTCGTTGGAAAGGTCTTAAGCTCCGTGAGGTTTATAGCAAAGTTGGTGATCCCAAATTATGCTTATTTTTGCTAAATTCCTCTTATTTAATGAGATACAGACATTTGATATTTTCAGTTTAATCTATAATAATAAAATAAGTCAGGTTTTCCTTCCTGACGCTATAACTTCAGCATGCACGAACCGATTTCCACGGTTTTATTTGCTGGAAAGGTCTCGAGCTCAGTTAGGCTTACGACAAAGTAGGTGATCCCAAATTATGTTTATTTTTGCGAAATTCCTCTTATTTAGGGTGATACAGCCATTTTAAGATTTCAGTTCAATTTTTATATAAAAATCGATTTTTTGTAGGTGATCCTAAATTATGCTTATTTTTGCAAAATTCCCCTTATTTACGAAGATACAGCCATTTTAAATTTTCAGTTTAATCTATAATATAAAAATAAGTCGGGTGTTCTTTCCTGACGCTATAACTTCAGAATTCACGAACCAATTTCCACGGGTTTCATTTGCTAGAAAGGTCTCGAGCTCCGTGAGGTTTATACGAAAGTAGGTGATCCCAAATTATGCTTATTTTTGCGAAATTCGTCTTATTTACGAAGATACTGCCATTTTAAGTTTTCAGTTTAATTTTTATATAAAAACAGATTTTTTGTAGGTGATCCCAAATTATGCTTATTTTTGCTAAATTCCTCTTATTCACGGAGATACAGCCATTTTAGGTTTTCAGTTTTTTTAATATAAAAATCGATTTTTTGTAGGTGATCCCAAATTTTGCTTATTTTTGCCTAATTCCTCTTATTTATGGAGATATAGCCATTTTAAATTTTCAGTTTAATCTATAATATAAAAATAAGTCGGGTTTTCCTTCCTGTCGTTATAACTTTAGAACGCACTAACCGATTTCCACGGTTTTGCATTCAGTGGAAACGTCTCCAGCTCTGTGAGGATTATAGCAAAGTAGGTGGTTCCAAATTATGCTTTTTTTTGCGATATTCCTCTTATTTACGGAGATACAGCCATTTTGAATTTTCAGCTTAATCTATAATTTAAAAATAAGTCGGGTTTTCCTTCCTGACGCTATAACTTCAGAATGCACAAAGCGATTTCCACGGTTTTTATTTGCTGGGATGGTCTCGAGCTCGGTGGGGTTTATAGCAAAGTAGGTGATCCCAAATTATGTTTATTTTTGCGAAATTCCTCTTATTTAGGGAGATACAGCCATATTAAGTTTTCAGTTTAATTTTTATATAAAAATCGATTTTTTTTGGGTGATCATAAATTATGTTTATTTTTCTTAAATTTATTTTCAGTTCAATTCATTTTAAATTTTCAGTTTAATCTATAATATAAAATTAAGTCGGGTTTTCCTTCCTGACTCTATAACTTCAGAATGCCAGAACCGATTTCCACGATTTTACATTTTTTGAAAAGGTCTCGAGCTCCGTGAGCTTTATAGCAAAGTAGGTGATCCCAAATTATGCTTATTTTTGCGAAATTCCTCTTATTTACGGAGATACAGCCATTTTAAGTTTTTAGTTCAATCTATAATATAAAAATAAGTTGGGTTTTCCTTTCTGACGCTATAACTTTACGACGCACGAACCGATTTCCACGGTTCTGCATTCGTTGGAAAGGTCTCGAGCTCCGTGAGGTTTATAGCAAAGTAGGTGATCCCAAATTATACTTATTTGTGCGAAATTCCTCCTATTTACGCACATACAGCCATTTTAAGTTTTCAGTTTAATCTGTGATATAAAAATAAGTCGGGTTTTCCTTCCTGACGCTATAACTTCAGAATGCACGAACCGATTTCCACGGTTTTCATTTGCTGGAAAGGTCTCGAGCTCCATGAGGTTTATAGCGAAGTAGCTGATCCCAAATTATGCTTATTTATGCTAAATTCCTCTCATTTACGGAGATACAGCCATTTTAAATTTTCAGTATAATCTATAATCTCTAATATAAAAATAAGTCGGGTTATCCTTCCTGACGCTATAACTTCAGAATGCACCAACCGATTTCCACGGTTTTGCATTCAGTGGAAACGTCTCGAGCTCCGTGAGATTTATAGCAAAGTAGGTGATCCCAAATTTTGCTTGTTTTTGCTAAATTCCTCTTATTTACGGAGATACAGCCATTTTAAATTTTCAGCTTAATCTATAATTTAAAAATAAGTCGGGTTTTCTTTCCTGACTCTATAACTTCAGAATGCAAGAACCGATTTCCACGATTTTACATTTGTTGAAAAAGTCTCGAGCTCCGTGAGGTTTATAGCAAAGTAGGTGGTCCCAAATTTTGCTTGTTTTTGCTAAATTCCTCTTATTTGCTGAGATACAGACATTTGAAATTTTCAGTTTAATCTATAATATAAAAATAAGTCGGGTTTTCCTCCCTGACGCTATAACTTCAGAATGCACCAACCGATTTCCACGGTTTTGCATTCAGTGGAAACGTCTCGAGCTCCGTGAGATTTATAGCAAAGTAGGTGATCCCAAATTTTGCTTGTTTTTGCTAAATTCCTCTTATTTGCTGAGATACAGACATTTGAAATTTTCAGTTTAATCTATAATATAAAAATAAGTCGGGTTTTCCTTCCTGACCCTATAACTTCAGAATGCACGAACCGATTTCCACGGTTTTCATTTGCTGGAAAGGTCTCGAGCTCCGTGAGGTTTATGGCAAAGTAGGTGATCCCAAATTATGGTTTTTTTGCGAAATTCCCCTAATTGAGGGAGATACAGCCATATTAAGTTTTCAGTTTAATTTTTATATAAAAATCGATTTTTTGTGGGTGATCCTAAATTATGTTTATTTTTGCTAAATTCCTCTTATTTACGGAGATACAGCCATACAGCCATTTTAAGTTTTCAGTTTAATTTTTATATAAAAATAGATTTTTCGTAGGTGATCCCAAATTATGCTAAGTTTTGCGAAATTCCTCTTATTTACGGAGATACAGCCATTTTAAGTTTTCAGTTTAATCTATAATATAAAATTAAATAGGGTTTTCCCTCCTGACGCTATAACTTTACGACGCACGAACCGATTTCCACGGTTTTGCATTCGTTGGAAAGGTCCCGAGCTCCGTGAGGTTTATAGCAAAGTAGGTGATCTTAAATTTTGCTTATTTTTGCTAAATTCCTTTTATTTACGGAGATGCAGCCATTTTAAGTTTTCAGTTTTTTTAATATAAAAATCGATTTTTTGTAGGTGATCCCAAATTTTGCTTATTTTTGCTAAATTCCTTTAATTTACGGCGATACAGCCATTTTAAATTTTCAGTTTAATCTATAATATAAAATTAAGTCGGGTTTTCGTTCCTGACTCTATAACTTCAGAATGCAAGAACTGATTTCCACGATTTTACATTTGTTGAAAAGGTCTCGAGCTCCGTGACGTTTATAGCCAAGTAGGTGATTCCAAATTATGCTTTTTTTTTGCTAAATTCCTCTTATTTGCTGAGATACAGACATTTGAAATTTTCAGTTTAATCTATAATATAAAAATAAGTCGGGTTTTCGTTCCTGACGCTATAACTTCAGAATGCACGAACCGATTTCCACGGTTTTCATTTGCCGGAAAGGTCTCGAGCTCCGTGAGGCTTATGATAAAGTAGGTGATCCCAAATAATGTTTATTTTTGCGAAATTCCTCTTATTTAGGGAGATACAGCCATTTTAAGATTTCAGTTTAATTTATATATAAAAATCGATTTTTTGTAGGTGATCCCAAATTATGCTTATTTTTGCTAAATTCCTCTTATTTATGAAGATACAACCATTTGAAATTTTCAGTATAATCTATAGTCTCTAACATAAAAATAAGTCGGGTTTTCCTTCCTGACGCTATTACTTCAGAACGCACGAACCGATTTCCATTGTTTTGCATTCGTTGAAAAGGTCTCGAGCTCCGTGAGGTTTATAGCAAAGCAGGTGATCCTAAATTATGCTTATTTTTGCGAAATTCCTCTTATTTACGGAGATACAGTCACTTTAAATTTTCAGTTTAATTTTTATATAAAAATCAATTTTTTGGAGGTGATCCCAAATTATACTTATTTTTGCTAAATTCCTCTTATTTACGGACATGCTCGTCCCAATCCTTTTGGTGTGTACTGACTACTTTTCTGAGATATTCTTCCAGGGTGCGGTTGAATCTTTCTACTATGCCGTCTGACTGTGGATGCAGTGGTGTCCCTGATCGGAATGAAGTTCTGTTGGTACACCGTATCGACACACCCAATTGTTCACAAATTCATCTACAACCGTTTTGGACTCTTTGTTAAGAATGGGATACGCTTCGGGCCATTTGCTGAAATAATCCATTACTACTAGCAGATACCGATTATCAGCATTACTTATAGGGAATGGGCCTGCGATATCCATTTATATCCGCTCAAAAGGGGCACCTGAGTTGTACTGTTGTAGCTTGCCACGACTTTTTCTTGTTGGACCCCTGGCCGCAATACACTACTCGCAATTAGCTATCCATTCGGCTAGAGATTGTGGGCAGCCTACCCAGTAAAATCGCCATTTTATCTTTTCTAGTGTCTTTGTTACACCCAGATGGCCGCCGCTGGGACCATTATGAAACTGCTGCATTACATCTTTTATCCGGGAACTTGGCACGACGATTAAGTCCGTTGTAGTTTTTTCATCTGCACTTGCCCAATTTCGATAAAGGCAACCATTTATCACTTTAAGGCTATTACATTGTGCTCAGTACGATTTTGCCAACGGACTTTCTTCCGATTATTGGTTACGGTCCGGTCTTATGTTCTTCATCTTGGACGATATAATTTTTGACAAGATGTAATCTTTCTTTTGGGCCTCAGACCAGTCTTCTCCTGTACCAATTTGGATACGCCTCACGTCAATGATGAACTCCTCTTCCTCAATTTTTGTACAGTACTTGCATTCTACGTTGCATGGGCGTCTTGAAAGGGCATCTGCATTATTGTGTTTTCCGCCTTTCCTGTGCACAATGCTGAAGGCATAGCTCTGCAGACATTCAATCCAGCATGCAAGCTACTCTTCGGGGTTTTTAAATTGCAGCAACCACCATAATGCGTAGTGATCCGTCCTTATGGTAAAGTGTTGGCCACATAAGTATTTGTAGTATGCTTAACACACTCCAGTACGACTAAAAGTTCCCGTTATTGTCCCCAATAATTTTTTTCGGGCTTGGACAATACTCTGCTATAGTAACCAATAACTTTTTCCGTTCCATTAGTCGCCTGAAAAAGCACTCGTCCTATTCCGTAGCCGCTTGCGTCTGTATCCAATATAAATTCGTGTCCACCTATCGGATAGGCGAGGACTGGTGCTGTACAGAAAAGCTCTTTTACCCTCTGAAACGCCTCTTTTGCTGCCCCACTACAGTGGTATGGTTGCGATTTTCTGGTCAACTCATGCAAGCTGGCAGCCACTTGAGCAAAGTTCGGCACAAATCGCCTGTAGTATGTGCAAAGAAAACTACGTAGCTCATAAAGATTTTGTGGACGAGGCCAATTCCTTACTGCTAATATTTTATCCTCGCCAGTTGATATGCCCTCTGCTGTTACACGATGCCCCAAGTATTTGACCTCTTTTTGAAACAGCGCACATTTCTTAACACTTAATTTAAGTCCTGCAGCCGCTATACGCTTGAGAACTTCATCCAGGTTTTTAAGGTGTTCATCAAAAGAGTTTCCCATCAAGATTATATCACCCAGATATACTAAACAAGCCTTTCAGTTAAGGCCCTTAAGCACACGTTCCATTAAGCGTTCGAAAGTAGCTGGAGCATTGCAGAGCCCAAATGGCATTACTTTAAACTGCCACAAACCATTGCTCGCGCTGAAGGCAGTTTTCTCCTTGTTTTTATCCTCTATCTCCACTTGCCAGTAACCACTCTGCAAGTCAAAGGTAGAGAACCAGTTCGTTTCGGACAACGTGTCTAAGGTGTCGTCAACTCTGGGTAGCGGATAACTGTCTTTTTTAGTGACATCATTAAGTTTTCTATACTCAACGCAAAATCTAGTGCTGCCATCTTTCTTCTTTACTAGCACTATCGGCTAATTCCATGGGCTTGAAGATGGCGCAATCACTGCGTTATTTATTATTTATTATTTATTAACTGTTGTGTGAATGTAGCTATCCCGTATTATTATACCAAACCTATGGTGTCTTTTGCAAAAATTAGTACTCCCATTCTAATGAGTTTTAGTTTATTGAGAAATGGTTTTGCGGATGCTATATTATCTTGGATTTGATCTATTTTTTCTTCTAAAATTTTTAGCTTCATAATAGTAAATTATTAAATAATTAATTGTATGAGCTTTGTATTTTGTTAATTGAGTTTTCCATGTTAAGTCTATATTTTTCTATAACATCTTTGAACATTATAATTCTCTTGCTAAAATGTTCGTTTATAATTATTTGTTGGATTGTGGCGGTGATAATATTGTGATTATTTGTATTAGTTACTTCTAGGTGTGTAAGAATATGTCGTCGATCTTCGTCATCCATAAGTCTCAAAATGTCGCGTCTAGTCCGGGTTTGGCTTGGGGTGATTGCCTTCAGTTTCGATTTAACGGTTTGAATTTCGTTATCTATGATATTCCTATACTTTCTTTTTTATGAATCAATGTTTTTTTCGAGATAAAATAGTATATTTTGAATTTCCGTTGGTTTAAAAAGGCGTAAAATAATTTTCGTTTCATTGATGTTAAATATGTCAATTGCTGTGTACCAATTGTCACTCGTTAGTGGCTGTATCGTTTGAGTTGATTCCGTCGGGTGAATGACTGCAGTTGAAGTATTATCACGAGGGCCTGCAAATTTTAATGGTCTCTTAATGTTGCTTAAATGAATACCTTCTAAATTTTTCCTTCTGCCAATTATTTTTATTTGGTACAGTTTTTCACTTTGTGGCTATATGGTTTTGAGTTGATGTATTTTTTATTTTCTTAAATTTGTAGGTTATAAGTTTTCCAAATAAAATAAAATTGTAAAGTATTTATTATTTTATATTTATTTTTTGATTATTTCATAGGTAAAGTTATTATTGATTTCAATTTATTAGTTTCTATTTGCTTAAGCTTAAAATTGTCTTCCACTATGTGGAACTTTTAATTTGATTTTTAGCACCTTCTCTGCTTCTTGTTCTGCTAACGAATCAAAAGTGATCTATCTCATGAAATGTTAATTGGCTTTAGCTCTTTTACTATGTAAAATTTAAAGCTTAACTTTTTTACATTCCATTCCAACAGTACTTTTCCTAATTATTTATTCTCTTGTGGCCCAGCAACCGAATTTCTTCCAGTTTTGTTTCTTCTTTTTTTTAGCTTACCAAAAAATATTTTGACAAAAAGCAATGAAAAATAATTTTTTACAGTGAACCAAAAGAGATAAATGACCATTTAAAATGTTTACGATCAGTCGCCTTAACTTGCCTAACACTTTTATAATTTTTTATAAATCCCTGCTGTCTAGTTTATACATATTGTTACGTTTATACCTTTTATAAACGTTTTGTTGTGAGTTCTTTATTACAAAATGATTAACCCAGCTTAACTACGATGTGGTTTAATTTTACACTGATTTATTATCCACTTAGACATTTCCCCTATTTATACTTGTCCAATTAGAATCTATAAGATTTAAGAATCTTCTACTCCCTTTGTATAGCATTTTGTTGTTGTATGTTGTTTATTCGTTGTATAGGCGCCTGTATGGCTGTGTGTATAGTTGTTTTTGTTTTTATGCTGACAAGGTTTCTGCTTGGGATTTATTTCAATACATTTGTTGTTACTTTTGTAAAAAAGGGTTTCTTAGAAAACTATGCAGATGGTAAACAAAATGAATATTTGTTGTAAAACTAGTTTTATTCTTGCGCGTTTAGATGATAAACAGCAAACTTGTATTTTTTTCTCGCTGCCAGGCAGTTAGTAAACAGCATATCAAATTGTAGTTGTGTGTGTATAAACTTCTACGCAGTTTGTAATCAGTACTTTGCTTTATTGCTTAATTATTTTATTTAAAATCTTAAGCAAGACACATTCGTAACACTGCCGCCTACTTAAGCCTTTTCGTCCCGAATAGGCTCAATATTCCCTCAGCCATACTTGGCAAGTCGGTCCAGGTTGACCACCTTCATCTTAGACCTCGGACTTTGGTATTTCTGTATCAGATAAACCAGTGGGTTTGCAGTTTGGGAGACAGTCCTTTTTTTCGTTGTTTTCGTAGAACCAGTTGTCCTTTTGTGAATCCTTCCGTATTTGCTGCTCGATCATATCTGGCTTTCATTTTGTCGCTGGACATTTTGATGCGATTGCGTACAAACTCATGAAGCTCATGCAGGTCTTCTTGTATCTGAGTAACATTTTCATTATCGTCGTGTGCAGGAATCGGTTTAACGCCAAATTCTAAGTCGGCTGGAAGTTTAAGCTCTCTCCCAAACACGACTTTGGCTGGACTACATGATGTTGAATCGTGGATAGCTGATCTGTATGCCAGAAGAAACTTTGGTACGTGCTCGTTCCAGTCGTTTTGGTGTGTACTGACCACTTTTTTGAGATATTCTTCCAGGGTGCGGTTGAATCTTTCTACCATGCCGTCTGACTGCGGATGCTGTGGTGTCGTTCTCGTCTTTTTGATCCCATAAATGTCGCACAATTCCTTGAATATTGTCGACTCAAAATTTCGTCCCTGATCGGAATGAAGTTCTGTTGGTACACCGTATCGACACACCCAATTGTTCACAAATTCATCTACAACCGTTTTGGACTCTTTGTTAAGAATGGGATACGCTTCGGGCCATTTGCTGAAATAATCCATTACTACTAGCAGATACCGATTATCAGCATTACTTATAGGGAATGGGCCTGCGATATCCATTTATATCCGCTCAAAAGGGGCACCTGAGTTGTACTGTTGTAGCTTGCCACGACTTTTTCTTGTTGGACCCCTGGCCGCAATACACTACTCGCAATTAGCTATCCATTCGGCTAGAGATTGTGGGCAGCCTACCCAGTAAAATCGCCATTTTATCTTTTCTAGTGTCTTTGTTACACCCAGATGGCCGCCGCTGGGACCATTATGAAACTGCTGCATTACATCTTTTATCCGGGAACTTGGCACGACGATTAAGTCCGTTGTAGTTTTTTCATCTGCACTTGCCCAATTTCGATAAAGGCAACCATTTATCACTTTAAGGCTATTACATTGTGCTCAGTACGATTTTGCCAACGGACTTTCTTCCGATATTTGGTTACGGTCCGGTCTTATGTTCTTCATCTTGGACGATATAATTTTTGACAAGATGTAATCTTTCTTTTGGGCCTCAGACCAGTCTTCTCCTGTACCAATTTGGATACGCCTCACGTCAATGATGGACTCCCCTTCCTCAATTTTTGTACAGTGCTTGCATTCTACGTTGCATGGGCGTCTTGAAAGGGCATCTGCATTATTGTGTTTTCCGCCTTTCCTGTGCACAATGCTGAAGTCATAGCTGCTCTTCGGGGTTTTTAAATTGCAGCAACCACCATAATGCGTAGTGATCCGTCCTTATGGTAAAGTGTTGGCCACATAAGTATTTGTGGTATGCTTAACACACTCCAGTACGACTAAAAGTTCCCGTTATTGTCCGCAATAATTTTTTTCGGGCTTGGACAATACTCTGCTATAGTAACCAATAACTTTTTCCGTTCCATTAGTCGCCTAAAAAAGCACTCGTCCTATTCCGTAGCCGCTTGCGTCTGTATCCAATATAAATTCGTGTCCACCTATCGGATAGGCGAGGACTGGTGCTGTACAGAAAAGCTCTTTTACCCTCTGAAACGCCTCTTTTGCTGCCCCACTACAGTGGTATGGTTGCGATTTTCTGGTCAACTCATGCAAGCTGGCAGCCACTTGAGCAAAGTTCGGCACAAATCGCCTGTAGTATGTGCAAAGAAAACTACGTAGCTCATAAAGATTTTGTGGACGAGGCCAATTCCTTACTGCTAATATTTTATCCTCGTCAGTTGATATGCCCTCTGCTGTTACACGATGCCCCAAGTATTTGACCTCTTTTTGAAACAGCGCACATTTCTTAACACTTAATTTAAGTCCTGCAGCCGCTATACGCTTGAGAACTTCATCCAGGTTTTTAAGGTGTTCATCAAAAGAGTTTCCCATCAAGATTATATCACCCAGATATACTAAACAAGCCTTCCAGTTAAGGCCCTTAAGCACACGTTCCATTAAGCGTTCGAAAGTAGCTGGAGCATTGCAGAGCCCAAATGGCATTACTTTAAACTGCCACAAACCATTGCTCGCGCTGAAGGCAGTTTTCTCCTTGTTTTTATCCGCTATCTCCACTTGCCAGTAACCACTCTGCAAGTCAAAGGTAGAGAACCAGTTCGTTTCGGACAACGTGTCTAAGGTGTCGTCAACTCTGGGTAGCGGATAACTGTCTTTTTTAGTGACATCATTAAGTTTTCTATACTCGACGCAAAATCTAGTGCTGCCATCTTTCTTCTTTACTAGCACTATCGGCTAATTCCATGGGCTTGAAGATGGCGCAATCACTGCGTTCCACTCCATTTCGTTAATCAGTTCCTTGACCTCTATTATTTATTATTTAGAGCGAAGACGGCGGTATGTTTTCTTAGCAACTGCTTCGCTTTATTGCTGTCGGGTGGTTTTAGTTCTGCTACCCATTTATCCATCTGCTCTGCTAGTAATTCCCGCTCTTTAGCAGCTATTTTATAGCATGCTGAATGTGTCGTACAATTAATTATGGCTCCTGTCGCCTAACATCGACCGATTTCAGCATTGCCGCCTATTGTCTTCTCGCTGCTGGACAGATTTAGTACTCTCACAGGGACTGTTTCCATTGTTGCAGCTTTTCACGAGAGCTTTAGCTGTTATAACATCATTCCTTATGTCTTCTGGTTTTATCACTCACAACGGGTTGTCCACACAATCTGCCTCCACACGGGCCCAAACTATAGTGTCCGCCAGAGGTGGTAATTTTTGGCGTTCGATCGCAAATAGTTTCCTTATTGTGTCCCTGCTCTCATATCCAACATTTAAGGGGATTTCCACGTTGCGCCAGATCATTATCTGCTGCCCCATATTCAGATTAATGTCGTGAGTTATCATGAAGTCCGCACCGAAAATAACTTCATCCACTATATCAGCAACAACAAACACGGGATCTGCGCTAATGTTTCCGATAGTCAATCGTACCCTGGCTCTTCCATAGACGATGGCTGAATCCCCAGTTGCGGTGCGCAGTTGTACATTCTTTAGCGGTTTCACTGCCCCCTTAACTAAATCGGGCCTTATTACGGACTGAGATGCTCCTGTATCTAAGGTTATTATTTTTCTGTTGCATGATGGAAATGTAGATTGCGGGGCTACGGTTGTGGGAGCTAGCTCTTGCCCCTCAGTGCTAGCTTGTTTTAGCTTAACGGTGACTCGTGCGATTTGGTGTTGTTTGCCCGTTTGTTGTCCCTTGGAGGTAAAGCAGATCTTGACCTTTTCTTAACAGATCTGCCGTTGCGCTGAAAATGTCCGACCTTACCGGAGTTAAAGCATTTTGCACGCGATTTACTTTTGTCTCCGTACCTTTCCCTATCAGCCTCAAGACGTCGTACCTTGTAGACTTGTGGCTTTAAGGTAACTTTGGCGGTTTCCTGAGCTAGCGCGTACGAGATTGAGGTGAAGGATGCTTTCTGTGCTGCACAAACTGCATATTTAATATCTGGATCTCTTATGCCATTCACACATGCTTCTATTTTAAACTGATCCAGGAATTGATGATGTTCACTTGGATAAGTAAGTTGCACCAAACGTTCAATCTCCATGGCAAAATCTTGCAATGTCTGAATTGACTTCTGCACCCTGCCTCGTAACTCCATTCTGTATAGTTCTCTCTTATGCTCGCCGCCGTACTTGCGTTGTAAGGCCACCGTTATATCCTCATAATTATTCCTGCAGGCTCCTGGTAAGCTTTCGAGGATTGTGGCAGCTGCACCTTTTAAGGCCAGAATTAGCTCAATAGCTTTTTCTTCATTGTTCCAACTATTTTTGCTGGCCATTGTTTCGAACTGGAACTTGAATACATTAAACGGTGCGATACCGTCATAGCTTGGGGTGTTTATCTTGCTGGAGTGCTCAGAGACGGCTATCTCAGGTCCTTTTCGAATATGAAGGTTGTCCATTTTCGTTTTTAGTTCATGCAATTCTCCGTCCACTTTTCTCTCCAGGCCTGACAATTTTTGGTCAAATTCGCTGACTTTCTGTTCCACAGCTTCCACTCGTCTGCCAAATATTTCTGAAATTTCTTGAAATTTCTTCTTTACCTCACTAACGAGTTTTTATCCGTTGGCTCTAGAGCTTTCTTGAATTGCATCAATTTTCGCACTGCTGATGCTAAAACTTTCTTGAATGACACCTAGAAGTTTGTCATTTGTGGCATCAATTTTCGCATTGCTGGCACTAGAGCTTTCTTGAATTGCATCCATTTTCGCCATCATAGCCGCAAGTATTGAATCCAGGCTAACATTGGTGTTTGCTAATGGGTTACATATCTCTATCTCTTCTTTGTCTCCGAATTCGTATGTCCCAATATCGATGTCTCGCTGCTTGAATTCGTCAATCAACCTTCGTTGCGATTCCGCTTTACTTCCCGTTGTTGGCAAATCCAACTTATTCAGCGCTTTCTTTAGCTACTCAACTTTCAGCTCTTCCAATTTCCAAACTACGCAGATGGTAAACAACATGTATATTTGTTGTTGTAAAATTAGTTTTTGTCTTGCGCGTTTAGATGATAAACAGCATGCTTGTATTTTTTTTCTTGCATGCCAGGCAGTTAGTAAACAGCATATCCAATTGTAGTTGTGTGTGTATAAACTTCTACGCAGTTTGTAACCATTGGTTTGCTTTATTGCTTAATTATTTTATTTTAAAACTTAAGCAAAACATATTCGTAACAATATGAACATATAAAAAAATAACTGCTTTCTCCAAGCAGTTGGACCTTTTCCACAGTTGGAAATCACTACTAATACATTGTCTCATATCTGTTTTTACATTTTTAATCAATTTCAAGTGCCACAAGGTGCTACCTCTCAATTTGTTGCATTACACAGTACAACATTTTTCAACTGATTAATTCGCGACTCAATTCTGATAAGGCCCTTTTGTAACTCAAGATTTTACTTAAACAAATTTAGAAAAATCAAGATTTACAAGTACTTTCATCTGTTTATATAACGTTTCGCTACATAAGCAACAGTTTCGAAGTTATAAATAAATGTATGAAGAAAAAAAATATTTTTTGCCTAAAAAGTTAATTTTTTTTTAATTCAAAAAAAATCCAAAACGGTAAAAAAAAGTGTCAAGGCCTATTACGTTCACGTAAAGTCGTATAATCTATGAATAAAATGAGACATAACTCATGAAAATCACGTTTCGCTTTTACGCACAATTTAGTTAAGTTATGGATTTGAAAACTTTGCTCGAGATATGCACAAAAAACATTCATTATTTTTTTATGATTATCAGAATTAAAAACAAAAAGTAATAAACAAAAGGTTATTTGAATTTTATGATTGCAGTAGTAAAGTAATAAGCGCTAATAAATTTGCGTGCACAATTAAATGGAAAAAAGGAAAATGAACTTTTTTAATTATTTGTGTTTTTCCGTTAGTTACCTGCATGATTTTTTTACAGAAATTGCACCCAGATTTATGAGTGCTCGAGCTTTGGAACGTTTTGAAATATGCGCCCATTCATAAGTACCTGTTAGTAAAATATTGAAAAATACGTAGTATTTATAGGTGCTCATTTATCGATTTTTGGCATTCAACAAGTGCCGACGAACGCGAAAAGTCCAAATGAGTTTTCTTTGGTTTTTTAATTATAACTGAAACTAAGCCCCAAGAGTTTTACGACAATGGAAAGTTTTTCTATTTCACATGGTGGTTTTATGCTCGAAGCTTCTGGAATTTGACAAAGACTGAACAAAATTAAAACACTTTTTGCAACAATCGCATGTTAACTTAAACGAAACTAGATCATGTGAAATTTTGGATATAATATATAAAGGCTTTTACTCTAGCTTCAAACAAAGATGGCAGGATTCTAATCGTACGAAGTCGCGATTTGAAAAAAAGAATGCAAATTGGCTTGAACGCACATTTATAATTAAGTTTACTGAGGCTGAATGTTCTACCAGTTCTGCACTTGGTCGGCCACGTAAATCGTTTGAGGAGTGCTGCGATCGCACCAAACGGTACAAAAGGGATGAAGTACGTGCTATGTTTCCTCAAGAAGTAATTGATTTTACTTTTAGTATTTTAAGAACCAACCACAAAATTTGTACATTAAAAACTTTGGGGATGCTTACAAAGCTTGAACTTACAGAAGAAAAAAACGAGTAACTATAAAATGGTTAGAAAATGAAGGGTACAAAATACTCGTACCATATAAGAACTCAAGAAAGAAAAAACTAACAGCTATCTGCAAGGAATTTTATTACTGAAAGTACAAGCAGTGTATTTCTGCAAAATTTGATGGATCATACTGCTAAAAGAATCCTAGAGACCGAGTTAGCAAAGAAAATAAATAAAATTGAAAGCGGAAATCTAACAATATACTAAAAATGGGGATGTGATGGGGCATCTAATCAAAGCGAATACCAACAGAGGTTTTCAGACGATCAATTTTCTGACTCTCATTTATTTATGGCATCAGTTGTACCACTTAAATTATCATTAAGTGATGACATAAATAAATAAGTATGGAATAACAATAAACCTTCTTCCACACAGTATTGTAGAACACTACAGTTTGCATACGTTAAAGAAACACCTCAAGTTATACGATAAGAAAAGAGAAGAGTCGATGAGGAGATATCTCAACTAAAAGAATTTGAGTTAACAATAAATAATCGAAACTTAAAGTAAAACATAAATTATATTTCACAACGATTGACGGCAAGACAGAACAATCAGTAACAGAAACCCCAGTAGCATCTTCTTGTTTTATTTGTGGAGCCACAACATCCAAGATGAATAAAATCGAAGAAGTTCTAGCTATGAACGTAAATGAACAAGCGCTGTAATTTGGTATGTCACCACTTCATGCGCGTATTAAGCTGATGGAGTGTCTTTTGCATGTAGCTTATAATATTGAATTTAAACGTGGGAGAGTCGACTCAATTACTCGTCCGATAAAAGAAGCGTGAACTTAAAGAGAAAATAGGAATACAGGTTGATACTGTTAAGCAAGGCTCTGGTACGACAAATTCAGGAAATACGTCACGAAGATTCCTTATTAATCCTGTTTTGATTTCCAAAATAACGGGTCTAAATGAAAACACAATCAAGAGATTTTCAATAATTCTCGAAGCTATAACAATCACCGATGTAGTAGAGCCAAAAAATATGGTGATTTTTGTTTGGACGCGGCAAAAGAGTTTGTTGCACTGTAGGAGTGGTACAATATGCCACCTACACTTAACAAAATTCTGATTCATGGAAAAGATATAATTGAAAAGTGTAATTTTCCTGTAGGCCTACTATCCTATAAAAAATATCACCTTAGACAATTCAGAAAATGCACCGAATGATGGAACATCAGATCCCATAACTTCACATTTGACGCCTTCATTTAGACTGAAAAAGCATAGTGTTATAAGCGACGAAGTTAAGGCTCTTTTAGAATAATAAATCAAAAATAGTTTTAAAATAAATAATAAATTAAAAAAAATCATTTAAATTTGTTTGTTAGTTATGGGTTTTTACATTGCAGGTTACGATCGATATTTCTATATTCTATATACATAAATAAAACTAAATTTGTGATGAAATCACTACATTTTTTGAGAAATATATTTTTTTCCTCACCTCCATACAAAAATCCCCAGTGTGCGGCGTCAAATTTCTTGAGCAGCCGTAGTGTTTTCAGCCGATCTTGCAGTACGTTGTGGTCCATTCGTGGGTCTATCACCTACACCTCTTCTTCGAAATCATTCACTACACTAACTAATGCGTTTTGTTGGCACATTGTTTCTCCCAAAAATTTCACGTAATTTTCTCATCGTCACAGTATTCGATGACTGATTTTGATAAAATGTTTCAACGATTGAAACACGTAGGCTTATCGAATATTTTTCCATAATTAATTTGTTACGTGTCTACTTCACAACTGCCAAATATGAACTGTCAAGACTATTTTTTACCAAAATGACGCAAAATAAAGTAGTAAATCATATACCAACTCGTAAATATAGAAATGTTTACAACAACACTTTGTATTGAACAATGAACAATTGTTGTGTTTGTGCAATATTATTCTTCTGTACTACAACAATTACTTAATAATTACAAACGATTACCCAACGCACAAAACAACTGCTAATTTAAATTTAATAAAATTCGTTCTTTATTATGGAGTGTTCCAGTGTAAAATGTGTTAAATTTGAAAATGACCGGACAGTCTCTTGCTGGTTATGCCTTAAATTCTATCATCTCAAATGCTGTGATAGTAATCTTATGTCAAATGTCTTAAATGTCAAATATCAACTGTCAAGACTAATTTTTACCAAAATGGCGGCAAAATAAAGTAGTATACCTTCCCGTCGGACACCCTGTACTTCTAATGTATATTTCGCTGTAAGAGTCAAGAGTGTCTATAAGATACGATAACGCCCTTTCGTCATTCTACATCCAAGCGACAATTTGAGCGGATTCATAGTACCTTGATTGAAATAACTATATTACATAAATCTGACATTAAAAGAAAACTCGAAGATAAATAGAAAAAATTACTCGATTACCTCAGTAATTTACAAAGGAGATATAATTTAAGCCAAAACTCATCGCTTTATTAAAAATGTAAACAATGTATTCACAACACATAATAAAAAAGACCCTTGTGACACGATCCTGACAGTGAAGGGTATGGTAATACATAAGGATAGTATATGCAGACAAGCCACACCATATATTTAACATTCACCAGTTGTAAAAAATAACTAACCTAACGAAATAAACCCTGCATATTTATCTGAAAATACAGCAAACTTATACCATATATCTAACCTAACTCAAGTTTTGCAACCTCACGAGAATATAATGAACTGTTTTATAGCTCTAATCAAAACCGAAAACGGCAAATCGTAATAAATTAGAAACTTTAAAAAAAGCAACTGATACCGAACACTTATCTCGGTAATAAAATTTATAACCGGTATACCAGACCATGATGATCTAACAGCAATAACAGTCTTAACCAATTAGTAGAAAATAATATACAACATTAAAATTGGAATTTTAGAAACCTTAGATCCCAGACCCATATCCGATCCTTGTTCATACATAAAATATATACAGAACTTGAGTCAATAACAACATAATTAATTTATACTTAAGCATTTAAAATCTGCAAGGTATTAAAAACGTAATATGCAACGAAGTTTTAAGTTACCTTTAATTAATGTATAAAAATATTCAAAAATGCATATTCATTTAGTCAAGCTTATGGCTTATTTACAAATATCAAATCTTACAAAAAAAAAAAAAACTTATACAATATGATATACACCTATTAGGTCAATATGCTTTAGCAACTAATTATAAAATTTATTTAGGAAATAACATTTGTAACAGTTGTACTATAAATATATTAGAGAATAAGCCAATGGATTATATTTTATCAATTGGACAATCGTTATATTTTAATAGATAAAAGGCCAATTCAATTACTCCAAAAATATAGATGGAAAGCAGCTCTTCATTCATCAACAAGAAATAAAAGAAGCCCTACTTCAGAACCACGATGAAAAAATGGAGGTTATTCGTATCATGTTCTGGATAAAAATTTTTAAATATCTATACAAATTTTTAAATATCTATACAAATTATTATCTACTGCATACGTGCACTCTTGGGAATCACAATATATGCTTACACTGCAGCAAAACTACAAAGCAAATTAATGAACACTCATTTACCACTTCGTTTCAAGTATGAGGGGACTTTGTACTCTGCTGCAAGCAATCTGCAAAGTCCATATAATAATGATAGTCAATAAACAATCATTACAAGCTAAACAGAAGTTATCACATAAAACTTCACCTTCACCCAAATACATGTTTTTAAGTGATGAATAAGATAATACCAATTTTTATATCGCCTTGTGATAGCTCTTTAATACATTAAGCTTCTCTTTTAAATTTTACAAAACTGCCAACATAAACAAACATTGGTTCTATCTGTAAATATAATACTTCCTGAAGTGCGAATAAGTAATTAAAACGGTTCGCCAACGTCAGAAAGGTCAATTATGTAATTCAGGGTCTCTAGGCACTTTTTTCTTTATGTGTAAAAACTAATTCTTTTTTTTTTATTTAAAAGTTCACGTTCGAACCTTATAAAACATTACATGACTTGCTCTGTATCCAAAGCTTTAAATAAAGGTGTTAAAAAGCTCTGGTAAAAGCAACGCAGCCGATAATTCATGTTTGGTTACGGTTAGAGTCTTTAAGACATTCGATTTGGAACATAGCAAGTTAGCCCTAAAAGTTATAGTTTACAAAACATTCACTCAAAAAATGCTAAGTTAACAAAAATTAATCACTTAAACATTTACGAGCAAAAATTAAAAAAATATATATATATTAAAAGTATATGTTATACACATTTTAACTTGACTTATTCGTGTGGGATTAGTTAAATGAAAGCATATAAATTTTGATTGCTTCTGCTGTTTATTTAATGTTTAATATTTATTTATTTAAGATAAAAGTGTATTATCCGTATTGGATATACAACTAAACTTTTGCTTTTGAATGCCACTGGACGACTAACTAACTTAAATTCTAACTACTTTGGTCAACACCTTCAGCTTGTCAGTCTCTCAATCTGTCGTCATCCCTTTCACCACTAAGAATATTGTTACGTTTATACCTTTTATAAACGTTTTGTTGTGAGTTCTTTAATGCAAAATAAATAACACCAGTTTTTAGAGTTTTTAAATTAATACGAATTTTACTTACTTTAACTACACAAAGTTGACACTACAGAACAATTTACCTACTTCACGAGGCTTATTCTCACACTGACTGACTATCCACTCAGACGCTGCCCTTTTATATTTGTTCATTAAAAGTCTAGAAAATTTAAGAATCTTCTACTCCCTTTGTATCACATTTTGTTGTTGTATGTTGTTCAATGTATAGGCGCCTCTATGTCTGTGTGTATTTTTGTTTTTACACTGATAAAGTTTCTTCTTGGAATTTATTTAAAGATATTTGTTGTTGTCTCCTGTAGATAAGTTTTCTTGGAAAAGTACGCAGATAGTAAACAGCATACAGATTTGTTTTTGTTTGCGTGTATACAATTTCTACGCAGTTAGTAAACAGAAATTTGTTATTGTCTTGCATGTCACGCAGTTGGTAAACAGCATATCAAATTACTGTCGTTTACGTGTATAAAATTTCTACGCAGTTTGTAACTTGAGATTTTGTTGTGCATAAGTTTCCTTAGCAAGTCACGCAGTTAGTAAACAACATATCCAGTAGTTTACCTTAATGCTTAATTATTTTTTTTTAAACCTTAAACAACACATCCGTAACAGTGCCGCCCACTTAAGCCTTTTCGAACAGGCTGAATTTTCTCTCGGCCATACTTGACCAAGCGCTCCGCTTTCATCTTAGACCTCGGTCGAACTTTGATATTTCTGTATCCGATAAACTTTCTTTAATTTCTTAATCACCTTGTATGGTCCTTCCCAGTGGCTTTGCAATTTGGGAGACAGTCCTTTTTTCCGTTGTGGGTTATATAGCAGAACCAGTTGTCTTTATGTAAATCCTTCCGTATTTGCTGCTCGATCATACGTGGCTTTCATTTTAATGCGATTGCGGAAAAATTCATAAGCTCATGCAGGTCTTCTTGTATCTGTGGAACATTTTCAGTATGGTCGTGTGCAGGAATCGGTTTAACACCAAATTCTTAGTCGGCTGGTAGTTTTAGCTCTGTCCCAAACACAATTTTTGGTTGACTGCATGCTGTTGAATCGTATATAGCTGATCGGTATGCCGGAAGAAACTTTAGTACATGCTCATCCCAATCCTTTTGGTGTGTCCTGACTACTTTTCTGAGATATTCTTCCAGGGCGCGGTTAAATCTTTCTACCATGCCATCAGACTGTGGATGCAGTGGTGTCGTTCTCGTCTTTCTGATCTAACAAATGTCACACATTTCTTAAATATGGCCTGCGATCGGAGTGAAGTTCTGTTGCAACACCATATCGACACACGCAATTGTTTACAAATTCATCTACCACCGATTTGAACTCTTGGTTTGGAATGTTGTAAGCTTCGGGCTATTTATTAACATAATCCATTACTACTAGCAGATACCGATTTCCAGCATCACTGACAGGGAATGGGCCTGCGACATCCATTTCTATCCGCTCACTCACTACGTTGTACTGTAGTAGCTTGCCACGACTTTTCCTTGTTGGACCCTTGGCCGCAATGCACTGCTCGCAATTAGCTATCCATTCATCTACAGATTGCAGGCAGCCTACCCAGTAAAATCGCTGTTTTATCTTTTTGTTATACCCAGATGGCCGCCGCTGGGACGATTATGAAACTGCTGCATTACATCTTTTATCCGTAAACTTGGCACGACTATTAAGTCCGTTGTAGTTTTTCCATCTGCACTTTCGTTATTTCAATATAGGCAACCATTTATCACTTTAAGGCTATTCCACTGAGCCCAGTATGATTTTGCCAGCGGGCTCTCTGCCGATATTTCGTTACGGTCCGGTCTTATGTTCTCTAGCTTGGCCGATATAGTTTTTGACAAGATGGGATCCTCCTTTTGGGCCTTAGACTAATCTTCTCCTGTGCCAATTTGGATGCGCCTCACATCAATGATGGACTCCTTTTCCTCGACTTTTGAACAGTGCCTGCATTCTACGTTGCATGGGCGTCTTGAAAGGGCATCTGCATTATTGTGTTTTCCGCCTTTTCTGTGCACAATGCTGAAGTCATAGCTCTGCAGACGTTCAATCCAGTGTGAGTTTTGTTTTATCCCACTAGTTTCTATCACACTTACAAAAAATCACTTCTTGTCTGATGTTCTTACTACAATGATCTTTATTCTTAAAAACTAGCTATTTATAACATGTTGTAAAATTGATGATTATTCCACTTAAGTATGTTACTTATGTTGTGTATAATAAAATTGTGTCGACACGTGACATCGATACAATGTTCCAATAAAATGGAATCGATTTTGCTGATCAGTCAATATGTGAGGGTTGTCTTTGTAGGTGGTTCCTGCTATATTGACAGAACAATTTTCATAATGGAGGAATTAAGTGCCTTTTATTGTAATGTTTTTTCTGCAAGAAGAAGCTATTAGTGTTTCTTTATTGTTAATAAGTAGTATATAGTTGTCTTCCGGTTGGAAGATAGTTGAGGTCATTCCCCCGTCATTTACTGGACATATTGGGCCTTGCCCATCCAATATTCTCCCGATGCATTTCGAATTACTAGTCTCTTCGAAATCATTCAACGTTTTGCAGTAGTAATAGTTCTCAATCTTTGGGCAAATCTCTGTATAGTACTGAAGGTTGTGTGCATTGTAACTTACATAAGGTTTAGTTTTAATTATTTTTGTTTAATTCATTGGTAGAGGAATGAGGTGGTAAAGTATACTTGTGTTTTTGGAAAAATTTTAAGGCTTTAATGTTAAAAATCAGGTATACGCTATGTTGTTCAAATGATTGTATGGTATTAAGTAAACTTGTCGAGGTTCTAGATTTTTAACATCTGTCCGCAAATCAGGGGTATGCTGTAAATGTGAATAGGTGTTAATTACTTTACTCTAAGCTGTATTTTTGATTTTCTTGTCATGTGTAGTTTGTACCGTAATACCATTGTCTTTTGATACTATATGTATCGAGAATCTAGGTGTTAGTTTGTTTCTCCTACATTCTTTCCTGTATATTAACTCGTTCCTGTCCTGAGTTATATATATCTAGTAAATATAATTTAAAACTATAACTCAACCCATATATCTCTGTATAAATAATTATTAATATTTCTTATTTTCCATTTTCCGAAGGAAATGGCAGTAACAACAATGAATCCTTTTGAGCTACTCGCTGATGTTCCTAAGTTCGATGGAAAACCAGAAGAACTGGAAATGTTTATAAAGAATGTTGGAGCAGTTCGAAGTCTTGTTGAGCCAGCATTCATTGAATTATTTGATTTAAGAATATGCAACAAAATTATAGGGAAGGCAAATATCTCGCTGATAAATAACAACAATTCAATTAAATGAAAGGAAATTAAGGTAATATTAAGAATTCATTTTAGTATATCAGATAGTATAGAGAGTATTATTAACAAAATTAAGACAGCCGAATTAAAAACCACTGTAAATCAATTTTATGATTATATAGAAACATTAAAAACAAGATTAAATTTAAAATCTAGTGCTAATCAAACTAATGAACAATGGTTTAGTTGTACAAACAACGAAAAAATGGTTTTAAAGATTTTCATTAACAAATTGCCTAATGAACCCAAATTAATATTACAATCTAGAAATCCTTACTCGTTATTAAAAGCGAAAGAAATTCTTGTTTAAACTAATTACTTTTATATGAATAAATCCCAAAGTTCACAATTTTTACAATCTTCTTCACCAAATGTTTGTAGTAATCGAAATAAATTCTTTAATAATAACCTTAACAAAAATTATTTACAATATTCATCTCCAAATAATGACTTATACAATTCAAGAAATTTTGGTGGAAGTAGTTTCATTAATAATAATGGTGACTGCATAAATCTTGCTCGTAATAGTAATTCTGAAAATAGTAGCAAATTTGTAAAAGATTTAAGAAGAAGAAATTTTAATAAAAATGGAAATTTTAATGGAGGAAATACTAATAGGAGAAACTTTATTCAAAACTTTGACAACAGCGGAAATTTTAATCACAATCCAAAGTTTAATGAAGATGGAAACTATAATACTAAAAACAACAGAAATCAAAACAGTAACATAATTTCGAATAGAAGTGCACAAAATAGTATAAATAAAACTTTTCCAATGGACGTTGATTGTACTGAAATGTCAAATTTTTCAGTTACTTACCAGAAAAATTTACCCTGCATAGTAGTTAAGTCTAAATCTATCCTCATAAAATTACTAATTGATACAGGTTCAGCAACCACTCTCATAAAAAGAGCACTATTTCATAAAACTTTTAGATCCGAATTAGCGAATCCTGTTATTTTAAATACTATTTGTTCCAAAACAATTACAAATACAAAGGTCACAATTCCATTCTTAAAAGAATTTAATTTACCGAATTGTAAACTTGAAATGCTAGAAACTGAAATTTTTCCTGATTTTGATGATATTTTACGTTGTAATATATTGAGATCCCTAGGTGCAAAAATTGATTTAAAAAAAGTTATTGTTGACTGAAAATGCAAAAATTCCCCTAATATTTGAAGAAAATGCAGAACAATATAACGAAAATGGCATATCCTACTTTAATGAAATATCTCTAGATATAAATTTCAATGAGCCACGAATAGAGTATGTAACTCACAAGTTAAAAACGGAAAATTTAAATAATGAGAAAATAACGGAGTTACTAAAACTTAT
This sequence comes from Trichopoda pennipes, assembly GCA_030448955.1. Taxonomy (NCBI): domain Eukaryota; kingdom Metazoa; phylum Arthropoda; class Insecta; order Diptera; family Tachinidae; genus Trichopoda; species Trichopoda pennipes. Next base: position 224,127 of record JASKUP010000062.1, on the reverse strand, counting down.
TAGAGAGTTTAAATCGGTCTTTTATATTGAAGCTGAAAATTATCTTCTGTTGGTAAATATAAACACAAAATTCCTACGATAAATGATGTGCCAGTATATCGTAAAACATATCGTTTTCCCGAAATCCATAAGGTTGAAGTGGAAAAACAAGTAAGTGATATGTTAAATTCAGGTATTATAACGAAGTCATCAAGTCCATATAATGCTCCTATATGGATTGTTCCCAAGAAGATAGATAACTCTGGAAAACAAAAATGGAGAGTAGTAGTAGACTACAGAAAATTAAGTGATGTAACCATCGAGGACAAATTCCCAATTCCAAATATGGAAGATTTATTTACGAAGTTAGGAAGTTCTCAATATTTTAGCACACTCGATTTGGCAAAAGGATTTCATCAAATTCCAATTCTACTTGAAGATAGACACAAAACGGCATTTTCTACTCCAACAGGACATTATAAATTTACGCGTATGGCTTTTGGATTAAAAAATGCACCTGCATCCTTTCAAGGGATGATGAACGAGGTTCTTCATGATTTTAAAAATAACATTTGCGTTGTATATTTAGACGATATTTTAGTGTTTTCCACGTCACTTCAAGAACATATAGTTTCTTTGAAGAAAATTTTTAAAAGATTATCCGACTATAACCTTAAAGTACAGGTTGATAAATGTAATTTCTTTAGAAGAGAATCTGAATATTTAGATCATGTAATTACACCAGATGGTATTAAACCAAATCCCGATAAAATTAAGGTAATTAAAAAAATTACATTACCAAAAACTATAAAAGAAATCAGATCATTTTTGGGGTTGTCTGGTTTCTATCGAAAATTTATCAAAGATTACAGCCGAATAGCCCTTCCAATTATATCATATTTAAAAAAAAGTTTGGTTATTGATATTAATAATCAGAATTATATTGATTCTTTTAATAAATTAAGGACAATTTTATGTACTAGTCCGGTTTTAGCATACCCCAATTTTAGTAAGTTGTTTGTTTTAACTACTGATGCTAGCAATAGAGCCATAGGGGCAGTGCTTTCACAAAATGGGCTTCCAATTTCCTATACGTCTCGAGCATTAAATAAACATGAACTTAATTACAGTGCAATCGAAAAGGAATTATTAGCAATTGTTTGGTCGGTTAAATATTTTAGACCCTACTTATTTGGTAGAAAATTTAAAATTCAAACGGATCATCGACCACTGGTATGGTTCAATTCCTTGAAAGAACCAAATATAAAACTACAAAGATGGAAGATACAGCTTAATGAGCATGATTTTGAAATAGAATATATTAAAGGAAAAACTAATAAAGTAGCAGATTATCTTAGTCGCTTAGAGGTTAATGTTTTACAAGAAGGACAAAATCCCAGTTCTGATTTAGCTACAATTCACAGTGGGAAAGAAAATTTAAATGATCATATTTTTATTTCTGAAACACCTATCAACTTATATAAAAATCAAATTATTATTTCTTTAGGAAATACTTAGAAACATGAAACTAAAACCTTATTTAATAAAAATATAAGACATATAATTACATTAAAATATTACTTTGAGGAAAAATTACTAGAATTTTTAACAAAAATTTTTCCAATTAAAGGAACAGTTGGAATTTTTTGTGATAATTTTGAAATATATAAAAATTTGCAACAAACTTTAATTAATTTTTTTTCTTATATACCTGGAATGAAGTTTGTACTATGTACTAAATTTATAAAAGATATTTTTGACAAAAAAAAATCTCTTGAATATATATGGTTCCTAAATAAAAATATAACTTTTTTAAATTGTATAGATAAACTTACAAAACATGTATCCATTCATTATTTGAACGATAAAAATTCCTTGACTATTGTCGAAAAGATCAGGAAAAGATTTGCTATTTTAGGAAACCAAATAAAATTGTAGCAGACAATGAATTCAATACGGCTACGATTAGAGACTTTTTAAGATTAGAGAATATAGATTATCATTTTACATCTCCAAATATTCACACGGGCAACGCAGATATTGAGCGTTTCCATCTTACGTTAAATGAACACATAAGATTGTTTAAATTAAGGGAAAGTGATCATCACCTTGACAATAAAGCTCAAGTGTATAAAGCTGTTCAAATATATATAAAGATACAATTCATAGTACTACGGGTGTTAAACCTAATGAAATATTACATAATAAGGTTGATAAATCAATTGGGCAAAAGTTGCATATTGTCGTTGATGAAAAGAAAATTAAAAGGATTGCGAAAATAAACAATGGCGGAGAAGATTGTCATAAATATAAAGACAGGAAATTTGTACAGAATTTAGGCTTTTATAACTTAAAAGAAAAACCTAGATATATTATAAAAGAAGTTAGAGAAAAGAATAAAACAAATTTTGTTGATGAAAAAATTGCAAGAGAGATAGACAAGTTGTTAAAAGAATCTTTAAATACCAAAATAAAATACCAGATATTAAATTTGATCGAAAAATTACTGGTAGAAATTATTCAAAACAATAATGTTATTAGAAAATAATTGTAAAATACTTTATTTATGTTAATTTATTTATTTTATTAACTGTTAATTTATTATATTTTAATTAAAGTCTTATATATTATGGATTGCATGGAGGGAAAATAATAATGTCTTTTTATGTTGTCATAGGTTTCAATGATTCCTCTGTGGTTTCTGTTTTCGTGAGATTTCTGAAAAAGCTGTACTTATTTGTCAATCTCGGTAATGTCTATTAATATTTTAGTGCAGCGAACGATACGGAATTGCTTCCCATTTGTAAAGTATTTTGAATATATTAGTTAAATAGTTTTGAAGGTGAGGTTGTCCGAGAAAATTGCAGTTAATCTACCTGATGGAATAAATTTTTTGAATATTTGGATTATTGTATCCTTAGAAAATTTTTTTTCCTTTATTGTAAGACGTTGTTTATTTCTAAAGATGGTTTCTACTGTCATGTTTGGTCCGTCGTCTGATATTTGTAATAAAAGTTGTAAATTGAACTCATTTAATGGTTTCTCGGAGATGGTATACCGTCGTCCAGGTTCTCGCCGCATGTGTTGGTGTATCCTTTTGGATACCAACCTGTTGTAGTAACGCAGGAGGGTCCCGTAGGATTCGCTGCGTTCTACTTGTGTGAGTTATGCCTTTCTATATAGTAATCCTGGAGGGTCCCGTAGGATTCGCAGGGTTAGAATAAAAAGGCGAGGTTATTTAGTTACAATTGCTAACAAACCTGGAGGGTCCCGTAGGATTCGCAGGACGCTACTTTATTACTTGTAACCCAACTTCCGCTCGGTCTCACAGTTCTTATTGAGCTGTGGGTGTACTTCACACAATCATTCTTAATCTAACACTTATTTACTATTTATACTATTTATTAACAATAAACTTGCTGACTGAAGAAATAATAACAATAAGAACAATAAACTAAAATAAACTTGCTGACAAATAATAATAATATAATAAGTACAATTATGCGAGGGTGACTCGCAACATCCCTCCCCGCTTTCAGAAGTTGATACTCGTCGATTCTGAACCGGTGCTTCTGAACTTGAGATTATGTTGGCTTGCTTAAGTCAAACTGACTTGAAACTGTTACTCAAAAAGTGCGACATATGATTGATGGAACCGGCAATAGCAGCTATGGGATGTGATTCACTTGATGACATTTGACTGAAGAGCACATTGAGGACACGTTGCTACTTAAGGCACTGCTACTAGTTAAATCGCCATATTTATTGACTTGCTTTCTCCATAAAAGCGTTAGCGAAGTATTCGAGCGCTTTGCAAAGTATTGATTTTGTAGTGTCTATCATCCGCTGGCAACGCATTTCCTCATTCAAGTAACAACGTCCTGATGACTTGTTGAACGCTCTATGGAGTATCTCCCCATGTGTAACGATAGCCGTTATTGAATTTGTTGTCTTCGAATGTGCTAATTATTTGCTGGCTGTACATTAAGTTTTTGTAGCATAAATTGGATTTCCATCGGTACTTGACTGGCATTCTTTGTACCATTTTCCTGCACAAAGCTGTGTATTTGCTTCTGTGGGACTAGATGGTAAACTTGATAATTTGTTTTTGTCTGATGCAACAGCTATAGGCGATGCTGATTATGCTTGCTTCAAATATTGTTCCTCTGTAACTACCGTTTTGAAATCGCAAGGTGCTGGTTCCCGCTTATTGGTTGACATTTCTGAAATAATGGAAAATCTCATAGTTGTTGGATCTTTTTACTGCCGACATCTGATGTAGGTGATGCTGATGATCAGCGAGGTGTTGATGGGCTAATGTTGTTATTGTAGGCGCAATTGAATTTGCTGCAGAATTTAATCTTTCAGGTGAGTTGATGCGTGTTTTCGGCGGTGTTTGTCCACCTCCTGTTGTTTGCGTTGAACAGTCCATTGCATAAGATGTAGCGGTTTAGCTTGGTGTAAATGATCGTCATTGCGGCTTGCCAACTCTTATAGTAACTGGGGCTGTGGTATCTCCTACTGCTGGTTGTTGCTAAGGGTCGGTTGATGCTGCAAATGTTGTTGATATCGTTGAAACTGCTTTTAGGGGTGGGTTTTTTGTAGTGGCTTTATGCCTTTTTTCTCCCTTTCCCTTTAAATGTGTGTAGTTAGCTATTCCTTCTGAATAAATTCTTTTAACCTATTTAATCTTTATTAGCTAATTTTGTGAGTGAACTAATTTACTGTTTTTTAATTACATATCTATTCAATTTTCAAGTATTTATATTTCTATTCAATTTTTAATTAAATTTTTAATTTATTATTAAGTTTTCAATTTTTTAGTTTTCTATTCAAATTTTGAATTATTTGCTTTTTAAAGCAATTTCAAACTCAATTTTTACTTTTCATTTTTAATTATTTAATTTTCTATCTATTATTCAATTTTCAATTATTTACTTATTCACTTTTAGTTATAAAATTTTCAGTTTCTTAGTTTTCAATTTTCAATTTTTTAGTTTTCCATTTACTACTACATACATATGTATGTATGAATGTATGTACAGGTATTGTTTGATGCCTGTGCAAACCTCAGCTTTAGTTCTTGTTTTTTTTTTTTTATATGTACTTCATAAACTCTATATATTTTGTTTTTGTGTTTTATAAAGTTTATTATGCATTCTTATATTTTTGTAAATTTCGAATAAGCATTGCTAGAATTTTCAGGGTCTGTGTATTGGAGTTTATTATGCTTTTGCCACAAATGTTGTTTCTTCCTAGAATTCCGTCCGCGGGTAGGCTGCTACCTTGGCCTACCACATGAAAAGTCCATGGTAAAAAATTTTCCCCCATATTTACTGTTACTGTGCCCAATGTTGCTGCATCCATGTTTACCGATACATTTTGCCTATGAAATGCTTGGTAGAGTTCACGAAGAGAATTTTCTTTCTGTGCTTTTCCTTTTTCAAGAGCACTCACACTTGGTCCACTTCTAGTATAGAGTCTGCTCCAGTCTCTGCGAACGCGTTTGGTTTTCCCTCCTTGGCTCTTTTAAAAAGCGTTCTAGTGAAAATTGTATCTACGTTGCCTGGGGACTTCTTGACTCTATTGTCAATGTCACTGAACATTATATCTTGTTGCTCTTTATTAACCTTCAATTTTTGATTATCCTCTGCGCCTTTTGATTCCTGATTCTTATATAAATTTTCCTGCTTTCTTGTGTGCACCACCGCTTTGTGTACTATTTCTGTTGCTTCTTCAGCTTCTGACTCTTCTTCTGAGTCTTTTTCATTTACCATATTGATTTTATTCCGCTCAGTATTTAATTGTTCTTTCTTATTAAACTCTGTTTCTTTCTTATTAAACTCCTTTGTGTTTCCCTTTTCCCAGTTGTTTACTATATTCCATGCTTTTAAATTGTTTGTGCCAAGTTAGTCCTTCTCCCATTTGTGGTTCCCCAGTTATTGGCTGTAACTGGGCCGTATTTCGTTTCCCTGATTATTTCCTTGCATTCTGCTGCTGTTGCTATTTCCTTGATACCTTCCCGTATTCTGGATATTATTCTTTGTATGCCCGTTGATGCAGTTTTCTGTCTTCCTTGGAGGCTGGTTACACTTAAAGCAGAGTGGAGGTGTGACGTTTCTGGTGGTTGTCCCATTATTTCCGTTACGTCTACCCTCTGTGTTGTTGCTATTTCCGTAACTTCTATCTGGTGTCCTCAGATTGTTTACCAGTGGTCTGATATTCAATTGGCTTTGAGTGGCTCCAATTCTTTGTTGTTGACAGAATGAATTCTCCTTATGCCCTCTTATCCTGCATACTCCACAGTACACTGAACTTAGTCGTTTCCGACAGCTGTCGCAGTTGTGTCCCCTGTTTTTACAGTACCCACAAGTTTCTTGCTTGCTTGGGCTATTGTTTACATAGTGGGCCGACCTCATGCCCATATCTCCCGCATTGAAAGCAGTATGGGGTGTTCAATCTTTTTTTACAACTATTCCATTCGTGGCCCTGTATGTTACAGAAACCACATGGAACGTCCATTGTTATTGTATTGAGATTGTGTAGAGGTTCCCCAAATAAATCTTTCGCATTTTCAACTACCTCTAATAGGGATTCCAGTTCTTCCGTATCTCTGTCAATAAATCTTGATTTGACGGGCTTGGTCTCTTAGCCCTTTAATGAAAGATCTCACGGCTACTCGTTTGAAATCCTTCACTATAGTATTCCTGCTGTTTACCTCCGGCCACTCACTTTCAGCTGCGTTTATCGCTTCGTTCAATAAGATTTGCAGGCGGTTGCCGAACTTGCTTGCGGATTCTTTTACGCTTTGTCTACAGTTTAGTATCTGCTCTCTGATCTGGTCTAAAGTTTTCTTCCTCAAATAGAGCTTTTTTATATGGTTACATAAGGCATCTACTGACCCGAACTTGAGCTCTGCTATTCTGGAGTATGCCGATCCCAACAGACGTAATTTCAAACATTCTATGACCTTTTGCACTAGGTCAGCGTTTGGCTGCACCAGTAGCTCGCTTTCCACCATCCTACATCCTCGTATGAATCTACAAACTTCAGAGGATAAATCCGATCCATCGGTGCCAAAGAATGTGGGCACCGTGTTATTTACAATCTTCGTAATTTCTGATAAGGCCGGCATTCTCGCTTCTGTGTTTTCGACTTGTCTGGGCGTTGGTGATCTTCTTTCCAAAATTTCCTGTGCCACAGGTATCAGGCTATTAAATTATGCTGTCAAATTGTCGTTGATACCTTCCAGCTCGCTGAATTTTTCCTCAACGCGTTCCAAATCGCTTAACTTTTTAGCCTTCGTTTCCGTCGTATAGCCTCTGCTTCCTGCTTTTCTAGCGTTAGTAATCACGGTTTTGACTTCTTTTAACAATCCCGATGCCTGAGCCTCGTCTTACGATAGTTCTATGTTTTGTTGATGACTACCTGATACTGTTATGGCGGGTACTCCAGCGCCTTTTATCTGTTCACTTAATGAAGGAGTTGGTGATCTTGACTTGTGAATGATGCTTAGTTCACGTCTGGCGTTCTCCAGTGCCGTCTGTAGCCTATCTATAGTGTCGTCTTTTGTCTCAATCAACTGCTTTTGCTTTAATTGACTAGTTCTTCGTTCTCTTTCACTACTTCTTCTAGCAAGTCGTCCGTGTAATTTATTTGCTGCCTCAATTTCTTAGCTTCTAAAAGAATTTTACTTTCCTCTAATTCTTTGATTGTTCTTTTGAATTCCTCGGACTGATCTTTATTTAATTCGCATATAGTTGAAGAACATAGCCTACTTCTTCCAACTTTGTTAGTTTCTGATATCTAAGGATATCCCTATGGTGGCTTATAAATGTTTTGTCTGAATTCTGTCCAGGCGAGCACTTGTAAACTGTCTACTGAGTAACTAAATGTACTAAGTTGTTTTATAAGTTCGTCCGTTTTAGCCTGAGGATTCTCCATTAAAATAAAAATTATACATTCTTACCATCAGTTTCAGGGACATCGCTGCGTCTTTCTTCTTCAATGATTTAAATAAACTTTAAAAAACAATTTTTCCCTGTTAATGTTACTTGTCTATATATTAGTTTATTATGTAAGAGAATACTCCGCAAAAAAAATAAAAATGAAGGTGGGCTTAGAATTTAGACGTTATCAGACTGACTTAGTCTCGCGGTATTCCCTAAGAAAGCCCCGTCTTGACAGTATTCCACCAATCGACAGTTCCAGCAAGTCAAAGGTGGCTAGAATTTAGGCGTTATTGACTCGCTCCTACTTTGTCGAAAGAAAAATACAGTCAGACCTTAGAACTGTTATTTTAAACGCGTAAATTTAATTTTATACGCGGTATTCCCTAAAAAAGTCCCGTCTTGACAGTATTCCACCAATCGACAGTTCCAGCAAGTCAAAGGTGGCTAGAATTTAGGCGTTATTGACTCGCTCCTACTTTGTCGAAAGAAAAATACAGTCAGACGTTAGAACTGTTATTCTAAACGCGTAAATTTAATTTTATACGCGCTAAACGGCTGCGCCAAAATGTTGGTGTATCCTTTTGGATACCAACCTATTGTAGTAACGCAGGAGGGTCCCGTAGGATTCGCTGCGTTCTACTTGTGTGAGTTATGCCTTTCTAAAAGGCGAGGTTATTTAGTTACAATTGCTAACAAACCTGGAGGGTCCCGTAGGATTCGCAGGCCGCTACTTTATTACTTGTAACCCAACTTCCTCTCAGTCTCACAGTTCTTATTGAGCTGTGGGTTCGAACTGCTACGGTAAGCTGTACTTCACACAATCATTCTTAATCTAACACTTACTTACTATTTATACTATTTATTAACAATAAACTTGCTGACTGAAGAAATAATAACAATAAGAACAATAAACTTGCTGACAAATAATAATAATATAATAAGAACAATTATGCGAGGGTGACTCACAACGCATGAGTGTATTGTGGATAGTTGGCTTGAATCGTTCACGTTTACATCAGCAATGTTGTCATTATCTAACCTAATTCTACTCAAAGCGTCCGCATTACTGTTTAATTTACCCTTTTTATATATGATTTCAAAGAGATAAGGGCGGAAATATTTAGTTGCCCGCACTATTGCTAAAAGTTCTTTTTCAATGGTGGAATAGTTCGTTTCGCTTTCAGAAAGGGTCCTACTTGCATAACAAATAGGTTTATCGCTACCTATATGTCCCTGAGAGAAAATCGCTCCCAATGCAATGTTACTTGCATCTGTTGTTAGAAGAAAGGGTTTTGAGAAGTCAGGGCATTGTAGTAATGGGTCGTTCATCAAAATGTTCCTGCAAGTTTCGAATGATTTTACGTATCTATCGTCCAATGTTATTCTCCTACCTTTTTTTAAACATTCCATTAATGGTTTTGTCAGTTTTGCTAGGTCTGGGATGAATTTTCTGTAGTCAATGACTAGTCTCCATTTTAATTTTCTTGAAGCATCTTTCTTCTTTGGAACAATCTATACTGGAGAGCTCCATGGAGAAAAGCTTGGCCTAATAATTCCTTGTTTCAACATATCAGATATTTGTCCTTTCACTTCTTCTTTGTGGACAAATGGGTATCTGTATGATTTCGTATGCATAGGGATATCGTCTGCTGTCCTAATGTTGTGTTTTATTTCAATTGTCAAGGTTAAATTCTGTCTCCCTTTGTAAAAAATGTCCTTATTCCTAATACATAATTTCAAAAGTTTTTGGTTTTCGTCGTTATTGAAATGTTGTGTTCGGAGTAATGCAGGTAAATTTTCAATTTTTTCATTGGTTTGTGTGTTATTGGTATTGAAGTTGTTAAATTCAATGAAGTTTTGTGAATTATATGGGTTTGTCCTAAGAGGTTGCTCTAAAAAAAGTAATTGATCATTTTTAGTTGGATTAACCACTTCGATTATGCTAAACCAATTGTTCGCATAGTAGATGCCTGGAGAAATAAATAGACCATTGTCTACGGTTATCGTATCTAAGATTATGTCTCCCTGTTTAAAATCAACAGGTAGTTTTACGAGATGCTTTGAGTTTCTATAGTATATTTTCCTGAAGAAAAATTTGGTTTCATTTCAAGGGGTATTTCCACATTGTTTGTAGTTAATATTTGGTTTACTAAGTCTATTTTAGCTCTAACTTCAGTAAGAAAATCTGAGCCTAACAATCCATCAAAGTAATTGTGAAATTTTAAAACAAGAAATGAAAAGGTTCCTGGTTTTTTAAATTCTTTGAAAATAGGTAGTGTTACTTTTTTATCAATAATATATTTTTGTGAAATTGTGGATATAGTGATTGGGTTTGTGTTCTTAATATCATCGGGTTTTATAAAATTTGGATTAATGAATGATGAAGATGCCCCGGTGTCTATCAAAAATTTCAGATGCCTGTTAAAAGGGGAACTTATATTAATATAAGGTAAGACACTGCCATGTTTGTTGCAATCTATATATCCCGTTTGTCTTTTGAGGCTGATTGCCGAAAATCCTGGTTGTCGTCAATATTATAATCTACATATTGGTCCAGATTTGTATGATTGATGTGTGGAGTTGAATTTTCATTTTGAGGACTCCTAAATTCATTGATATTGTTCATTTCGTTCCTGTTTGTTAATCTACTAACTTGAGTGCTTGGGCTTGATTTAAATTTATTAATCCCTCTCTCAAATTTTGAATACATAGTACTGGTTTTCATTGGTTCAGGTGACGGCGGTGATTGCCCCCAAGTTGCCTGTCGGGAAAAATCGTCAGAATATTCACTAGTTTTATAATCAGGCAAGTTTCTATGGAATGTTCGATTATTTTGGAAGGAGAAACGGCGATTATAATTATTCGGGCCTGGTTCAAAATTATTGTTATTATTACTATTGTAATTGTGTAAGTATATCTGGAATGGAATGTGTTGGTTGTTTTGTCTCCACTGAGGGTATTATGGTCTGTTCAAATTGGGTCTTATGTAGTGAATGTTTTGTTCTCTAATACAGTATTCCAAGGCTATTGGCAATGAATCTGGTCTCATTGCCCTAATAGTTGAACCCATAGGTTCTCGCATACCTGATAGAAATGCATTCAGACACATTTCAGCGAAGAGATCTCTCTTTGCTTTGATTACGTTACTCTCAGATTCATGAATTGATAGGTTATACGATAATGCCGATTGAATTTCTATTACCTCGCTATAGAATTTCTCTATTGGTATACCATACTGTTTCAAAGAATGGAGGTCTCTTATTAGTGACGTTTCTGTCCGTTTGTCCGAATAATGCGATATAAGATTTTTACGGATTTTATCCCAATTAAGGGATATTCTGTACATATTCAGGACTTCGTTGGCTGGGCCTTTTATCTTATTCCTAATGGCTCTTAATAAAATCATGCCTTGAGGAGTGTTATCAGTTCCTCTAATATGAAGAAGTATTTCTTCCACATTACTTATAAATTCATGGAGCAATCTCGGGTTACCCACGAATTTAGGTAGATCTTTAATCGCATCTGGGATTCTAAATGAATTGAAAACGTCAAAGGACCGTATGGGTGGCTGAGCCACTTCTTCATTTTGATTTGTTTTTCCTAAGGACATTCTTAAGTCTAAACTATTGCCTTCGAGTATAGTAGGAAGACTGCCTGAATTGAAGATTTTAGGATAAGGAAAGAATAGATTTTTGTTATTCATTAAACACAAAGCTTCTGATCAAATAAATTTTTCATTTATCTTTCAACACATATTTTGAAATGTACCACCTCTTTCCGTTTAAATCTTTTCTCCTGGTTTATAAGATTTCCTTGACAATTATAGCTTTTTCATATATTTATCAGTATAATAAATTATTAAAAAAAAAGTAGTGCATTTGATAAAATGTATTTGTGCAAAAAAATGTAAAAATTTCCTATGCTTTTATATTGATTTTCCAAAATTTTCATTAAAATATTTTCTCTTGTATATATTGATTTTTCCAGATTTCAAAATTTTCAATTAATTATATTTTTTCCTTATATATTTATTACTTTCCTTTTAAATTGATTATTCAGATTAAAATATATTCTTTTGTATATATTGATTTTAAATATTTTCTTTTGTATTCACTTTTTCATATATTTATTACTTTGCTTTTATATTGATTTTTTTTTTCAAAATTTTCATTAAAATATTTTCTCTTGTATTCAATTTTCATATATTTATTACTTTGCTTTTATATTAATTTCAAAATTTTCATTAAAATATTTTCTCTTGTATTCAATTTTTCATATATTGATTTTTTTTTTTTAAATTTTCATTATTATTATTTTTTTTGTATACACTTTTTCATATATATATTTTGTTTTTCTAGCACACAATAGTACTTACAGAGCCCCTATGAGGATGATCCCGTCCATTGGTGTGGTTTCTTTTCCCAGCAATTAAGGATTAAGATCCTCTCGGTGCCCTATTTACCTGGTATCGATTTGAGTACACTATTCTCTTGTATTCAAACAGACGGTCTTTTTTCAGACGAATCCTGTTAGCCTGATGTCGATATAATTTGAGCACCTGATCCCTATTCAATATTCCTTTGAATTGTGAATCAACGGCTATTAATACAGGATTTTAATTTCTTTTTTTTTTGCACCGATTTGCTGGCCGCCGACTACGCCAGTTTTGTTTTATCCCACTAGTTTCTATCACACTTACAAAAAATCACTTCTTAATAAAAGTCACTTCGTCTCTGATGTTCTTACTACAATGGTCTTTATTCTTAAAAACTAGCTATTTATAACATGTTGTAAAATTGATGATTATTCCACTTAAGTATGTTACTTATGTTGTGTATATTAAAATTGTGCCGACAAATGACATCGATACAATGTTCCAATAAAATTGTATCGGTTTTGCTGATCAGTCAATATCGTACTCGAACATAAAATTTGTGTCGACAAATGACACCAATACAATGTTCCAATAAAATTTTATCGATTTTGCTGATCAGTCAATATTGTACTCAAACATAAAAATTGTGTCGAGAAATGACACCAATACATTGTTTTCAAGTATGTTAAACAAAAAATGACATAAAAATATATAAACGATAAATGACACCACTACATTGTTCTCAAGTATGTTAAACAACAAAAAAAATAAATATATTAACTATTGTGGTATGTTGTTGTTGGTGGTGTTCGTTTGTTGCTGTCTTTGGGCTTTCGGTGGTGGTTGATGTGATCACATAACTCGTGCAAGCTGTCCTTCGGGGTTTTTAAACTGCAGCAACCACCGCAATGCGGAGTGATCCGTCCTTATGGTAAAGTGTTGGCCATATAAGTATTTGTGGTAATGTTTAACACACTCAAGTACGGCTTAAAACTCCTGTCGTGTTACACAAAATTATTTTTGTCGGGCTTGGACAATACTCTGCTATAGTAACCAATAACTCTTTCTGTCCCATTAACCACCTGAGAAAGCACTCCTCCTATTCCGTAGCCGCTTGCGTCTGTATCCAATATAAATTCATGTCCAGCTATCGGATAGGCGAGGACTGGTGCTGTGCACAAAAGATCCTTTAGCCTCTGAAAAACCCCACTCCAGTGGTATGGTTGCGATTTTCTGATCAACTCATGCAAGCTGGCAGCCACTTCAGCAAAGTTCGGCACAAATCGCCTGTAGTATGTGCAAAGCCCCAGGAAACTACGTAGCCCATGAAGATTTTGTGAACGAGGCCAAATCTTTACTACCAATATTTTATCCTCGCCAGTTGATACGTCCTCTTCTGTTGATACGTCCTCTGCTGTTACACGATGTCCCAAGTATTTGACCTCTTTTTGAAACGGCGCACATTTCTTAATACTTAATTTAAGTCCTGCGGCCGCTATACGCTTGAGAACTTCAGCGAGGTTTTTGAGGTGTTCATCAAAAGTCTTTCCCATCACGATTATATCACCCAGATATACTAAACAAGTCCTCCAGTTAAGTCCCTTAAGCACACGTTCCATTCAGCGCTCAAAAGTAGCTGGAGCATTGCAGAGCCCAAATGGCATTACTTTAAACTGCCACAAACCATTGCTCGCACTGAAGGCAGTTTTCTCCTTGTTTTTATTGGCTATCTCCACATGCCAGTAACCACTCTGCAAGTCTAAGGTAGAGAACCATTTCGTTTCGGACAACGTGTCTAAAGTGTCGTCAATTCTGGGTAGCGGATAACTGTCTTTCTTAGTGATATCATTAAGTTTTCTATAGTCGACGCAAAATCTAGTGCTGCCATCTTTCTTCTTTACTAGCACTATCGGCTAGTTCCATGGGCTTGAAGATGGCGCAATCACTGCGTTCCGCTCCATTTCGTTAATCAGTTCCTTGACCTCTATTATTTATTATTTAGAGCGAAGACGGCGGTATGTTTTCTTAGCAACTGCTTCGCTTTATTTCTGTCGGGTGGTTTTAGTTCTGCTAGCCATTTATCCATCTGCTCTGCTAGTAATTCCCGCTCTTTAGCAGCTATTTTATGACATGCTGAATGTGTCGCACAATTAATTATGGCTCCTGTCGCCTAACATCAACCAATTTCAGCATTGTCGCCAATTGTCTTCTCGCTGCTGGACAGACTTAGTACTCTCACAGGGACTGTTTTCATTGTTGCAGCTTTTCACGAGAGCTTTAGCTCTTATTACATTATTCCTTACGTCTTCTGGTTTTACCACCCACAACCGGTTGTCCACACAATCTGCCTCCACACGTGCCCAAACTATTGTTTCCGCCAGAGGTGGTAATTTTGGGCGTTCGATCGCAAATAGTTTCCTTAGTGCGTCCCTGCTCTCATATCCAACATTTAAGGGGATCTCCACGTAGCGCCAGATCATGATCTGCTGCCCCAGATCATACCGTGACTATCATGAAGTCTGCACCGATAATAACTTCATCCACTATATCAGCGACAACAAACACGTGATCTGCACTGATGTTTCCGATAGTCAAACGTACCCTGGCTCTTCCATAGACGATGGCTGAATCCCCAGTTGCCGTGCGCAGTTGCACATTCTTTAACGGTTCCACTGCCCCTTTAACTAAATCGGGTCTTATTACGGACTGAGATGCTTCTGTGTCTATGGTGAGGACTTACTTCTTTCCAACCCGTAGACAGTAAGGTTATTATTTTTCTGTTGCATGATGGAAATGTAGATTGTGGGGCCATCGGTTGTGGAAGCTACCTCTTGCCCTTAAGTGCTAGCTCGTTTTAGTTTAACGGTGACTCGTGCGATTTGGTGTTGTTTGCCCGTTTGGTTTCCCTTGATGGTGAAGCAGATCTTGACCTTTTCTTCAGAGATCTGCAGTTGCGCTGAAAATTGCCGACTTTACCGCAGTTGAAGCATTTTGCACGCGATTTACTTCTTTCTTCCAGTAGCTGCTCAAGCATTTCTTTAATTTCGCTTCTTTTGTCTCTGTAGCTTTCCGTATCAGCCTCAAGACGTCGTACCTTGTAGATTTGTGGCTTTGAGATAACTTTGGCGGTCTCGTGAGCCAGCGCGTACGAGATTGTTTCGGTGAAGGATGCTTTCTGTGCTGCACAAACTGCATATTTAATATCTGGATCTCTTATGCCATTCACAAATGCTTCTATTTTAAACTGCACCAAACGTTCAACCTCCATGGCAAAATCCTGCAGCGTCTGATTTGCCTTCTGCACCCTGCCTCGTAACTCCATTCTGTATAGTTCTCTCTTATGCTCGCCGCCGTTCTTGCATTGTAAAGCCACCATTATGTCCTCATAATTATTCCTGCAGGCTCCTGGTAAGCTTTCGAGGATTTCGGCAGCTGCCCTTTTTAAGGCCAGAATTTGCTCAATAGCTTTTTCTTTATTGTTCCTACTATTTTTGCTGGCCACTGTTTCGAACTGGAATTGGAATACATTAAACGGTCCGCTACCGTCATAGCTCGGGGTGTTTATTTTGCTGGAGTGCTCAGAGACGACTCTCACCGGTCCTTCTCATAGCCGCAAGTATTGAATCCAAGCTTACATTGGTATTTACTGATAGATTACATACCTGAACCGCTTCTTTGTCTTTGAATTCGTATGTCCCAATATCGATGTTTCGCTGCTGGAATTCATCAATCAACCTTCGTTGCAATTCCGCTTTACTTCCCGATGTTGGCAGATTCAACTTATTCAGCTCCTTCTTTAGCTGCTCAACTTTCAGTTCTTCCAACTTCATTTTAGTTGATTTATTTTATTTTCTTTTTTGCAATCCCACTTCTGACACCAGTTGTTACGTTTATACATTTTATAAATGTTTTGTTGTGAGTCTTTATTGCAAAATGATTACCACCAGCTTTTTGAGTTTTTAAATAATAATTTTATTTACTTTAACTACACAAAGTTGACACGATGAGGTTTAATTTTACACTAATTGATTATCCACTCAGACGCTTCCCCTATTTATACTTGTCCAATTAGAATCTAGAAGATTTAAGAATATTCTACTCCCTTTGTATCGCATTTTGTAGTTGCATGTTGTTTATTCGTTGTATAGACGCCTGTTTGTCTGTGTGTATAGTTGTTTTTGTTTTTATGCTGATACGGTTTCTGCTTGGGATTTATTTCAATACATTTGTTGTTGCTTTTGTAAAAAGGGATTCTTAGAAAACTACGCAGATGGTAAACAACATGAATATTTGTGGTTGTAAAATTAGTTTTTGTGTTGCGCGTTTATGTGATAAACAGCACACTTGTATTTTTTTCCTTGCATGCCAGGCAGTTAGTAAACAGCATATCATATTGTAGTTGTGTGTGTGTATAAACTGCTAGGCAGTTTGTAACAAGTAGTTTGCTTTATTGCTTAATTATTTTATTTTTAATCTTAAACAAGACACATTGGTAACAATATATTTCAATATTTAGGGCGCCTTTTTTCGGTTAACTTATTATTCAACCTTTCGGCATCAGCATTGCGGGTGTGACTGTTTGGTTTTGTGAAATGAAAATTTATTCATTCTTTACTTAACAAGTCTTTAACATTAGTATTATGAAATTCTTTATCAACTATAAATTTTTTAATTTTGCCTTTTATGGTTACATTTTCTTGTATTTTTGAAACTAAAGTTCTACTGTTTCTCTCTCCTATAGTGGTAAACATATTGCATGTTTTGTGAATTTGTCACGAAAATGATAAAAGTTTGCTTGCTATTAGCATATGTGTCAATATGTACAATTTCATTTTTTCTTTTTGGTGTTTCTGTTAAACTAAACTCCTTTTTTATTTCACTAATTGTTGTGTATTTTAATTTTCTTTTGTTATTTTAATATTCTTTTACTTATCGTTGGCTTTGTTGCTTATTCTTAAGAATAAGCTCACTTTTGACTGCGCCAGAAACGGTCTTGGAATTATTCCCAAAATATAAAACATTATACATATATATTCAAATATTTATTGTTAATTATTTGATTATTATTTTTATTCGACCTTTTATATCTTAAATAAATATGTATTAATCTTTTTAACGGTCTCTTTAATTAAATTTAACAATATGTTTTTTCAATATTTCGCTTCAGGAAATTAATTTTTTGTTTTTATATAAATAAAATATCCTGAAGAAGTGAAATATTGAAATATATTGTTGTATATATTGTATTAAATTTATTAAAAAGACCGGTCAAAAGATTAATATATATTTATTTATTTATTGTTAATTATTTAAAATAAAAAACTTTCTCCTTATAGGTTTTTTAAAAACTGAGACAAATTTACAAACTATTTTCGTTTCTTAAATACAGAGCTTCACTCCCTCCTGTTTTGCTGAACAGGCAAAATCGACCTTTGGTATCGATTCTGATATTAAACTCTGCATTGAAGTATTCCTAAAATTCAAGTGCCCAACTTTATGTTTTCGTTCAACAATCTTTAAAATAAATTTTTTTTTTAATATTGAATATAATTTGATTTCGCTGACATAACATTTTGTTTTCATTCATAAAAAGAAAATTTAACGGTTTTTTCTTGTATAAGTATTTAGGTTCAATGGTTTTTAAATATGTATGTGGTTCGGGTAATAACAACTTTTTTTGTTTTATTGTAGTACCAACACAAATTCTACTTACTATTTCAATACTTATTCACTATAGTAAGTAAGTCCCTTGGTGGAAGTATATATGTAACTCGCGTTTTTGTTGGCTTTTATAATATATATTTTAATTTTCTTGCCAGCTATATACATACATACACTCCAAATTTTGAGTTGATCAGACTGTATTCATTTTATGTTCTTCATTCCTCGTCTTTTTATCTTACCTCTTTTCATTTCCCATTTTGTTTCTCTTTATTTTCCTTATTTTGTTTTTCTATTTTCCTTATTTTGTTTTTCTATTTTCCTTATTGTTTTTCACTACCCACGGCAGGTTATAATAAAACAAGATTCCTGGCAGACAGCTCTTTTTTATAAATGATTAGTTATATTTCACATCTTTAAAACATACAATTGTAAGCTTATAACAAAATACATACAGAAAATATAAAAACATGTTATTTCAACCTTGTTTTGTTATAATAATCTTAAAGCTGGAATTTATGTAAATACAAGTTTGTACGTATATGCTAAACAATATTGGTTTAAACTTAATCGAATTGTGTGTAGGCATCTCGCAGCCTAGAAATAATACCAGAATAAAACTTGATTTGTTCTTCGATAAGAGATTTTAGAGTTTGCTTCAAATGGTGTTCTCGTTCCGTTTGAAAATGCGACATTTCGGCAATAACGGCATACGAAATTATATCAGTTCGTCGGTTAACATCAATCATTTGGGAATTACTCATCTTTTGTTCAGCAACAAGCCGTTCACATTCTTTTCGTTTCTGCAAAGCTCCTTTATGAGTCGATAAAATGTCGGGAAAGCTACATAAAATTCCCCTAAAAAATAAAAAGATCAACATGTATGCATTAGACAAACATATACAAATTTTAAAAATATTACATATTTGTAAAAGGTGTTTTTTTAAGCTAGATAGAACTTTAAATTGTAAAAAGTAACACAAAAAATGAAATTTTGATGAAACATTTTTTTTATTTGTTTCAGTATACTCTGACAAATCATCATGAATAGACTCTCGCTTAAACAACGCTACGAAATTATCCAAATTTACTTTGAAAATCAGTCGTCGATTCGCGCAACTTATAGACGACTTCGTCATTTTTATGGCGTACATAATCGTGCATCTGAACAAGCCATTCGTCGAACTGTCGATAGATTTCGTACCACATACTCTCTAGAGGATGCAATAACACCAACACGTCGAAGGAATGTGCGTACTGAAGAGAATATCGCCGCTGTAAACGAAAGTGTGGAAGAAGAACCAAATTTATCAATTCGTCGTCGGTCGCAGGAATTGGGGCTCTGTCCGTCCACTACGTGGAAAATTTTGCGCAAAGATCTCGGCCTACACCCGTATAAGATCCAGCTGGTGCAGGAATTGAAGCCACGAGACCATTATATGCGTCGTTCTTTCGTCGATTGGGCTCTAGAGCAGTTGGCAACTGACCCGTTGTTTTATCGCAAAATTGTGTTCAGCGATGAGGCGCATTTTTGGCTTAACGGGTTTGTTAATAAGCAAAATTGCCGCATACGGAGTGAGACCAATCCACAACAGACCCTACAGACTCCATTACATCCAGAAAAATGCACCGTTTGGTGCGGTTTTCACGCTGGTGGCATCATCGGACCTTATTTCTTCAAAAATGAGGCCGGAGCTCGCGTTACGGTCAATGGAGATCGTTACCGCACCATGATCAATGATTTTTTGTTTGAAAATATGGATGACATTGATCCGGACGGGATGTGGTTTCAACAGGATGGCGCTACGTGCCATACAGCGAACGCAACCATAGACTTATTGAAATCAAAATTTGGCGATAAGTTGATTTTGAGAAATGGACCTGTCAATTGGCCTCCAAGGTCGTGCGATTTGACACCACTCGACTATTTCCTGTGGGGCTACGTGAAGTCACTGGTTTATGCTGATAAACCAGCAACAATTGACGCCTTGGAGGACAGCATTGTTCGTGTTATTCGTGACATACGCCCAGCAGTGCTCGAAAAAGTGGCCCAAAATTGGACGTCCAGAATGCGCTTCGTCAAGAACAGCCGCGGTGCCCATATGCCCGAAATCATTTTCAAATATTAATGTCACGTATTGATCCTTCGAATAAAAAAGAAATTTTGATTACAATTTAATTTTTTGTGTTATTTTTTGCAATTTCAAGTTCTATCGGGCTTAAAAAAACACCCTTTATAAAATAAAGAAGGAAAAGGCTTAAAAGCCAGTAAAACACAAATTTTACTAGTATATAAAAAACACTATTAAGCATTTTTATTTATTCTTACAAACATCAAAATTTAAATGTTTAAATTAAATTGATGTATGATTATCTATAATTGAGAAACAAATTCTCCGTTTAATTTAGGTTTTCGTCCAGCAATACTTGTTCCTATGTGGTCGTTGTTATTGTTTAAAAATTCTGTTTGTAATTCCGCAGGAGTAAGATTAGCGATGAGAGTACTTTTAACAAGATATAATATAAGCAATATGATAGCTAATTCATTAAATCGAGTCGTTGTATAAGAAAAGTGGAACTAAACATATGGCCCCTGATCTACTTAGCCGATATGAATAATAAATAGTGGGGATCGCAGGCTTTTCTACTATTAAACAAAAAAACAGTTAAAGAATTATTTAAATATAAAAGAAGTATTATATACTACAGTAATGAAAGACATAACTTTGTTCAGAATTCGATTTCTCTTTAAAACTACAAGAGAAATTGCGAAAATCATCTATTGAATAATGTTTTGAATTCTGCTTTTAACTAATTCCATTTCTGGATGCTTGCAAAAAGTATTTGCACCTTAATCAATTTCACAAAATTATTTCAAAATTCAAGAAATTCTTTCCTGCGGCAATGAACCATATTTATTTATTCCTTCTTATTGCATTAGTTAAAGTTTTTGAACAGCTTGGTATTGTAAGCAGAAAATTACAAGATGCAAATTACACCACATTTAATTACAATTACCTATCAGTCAACACCCTAAAAACTTTTTGCATAGAAATGCTGAAATCCAAGCAATAAGGGCATGGAAAAGTAATACATATATAAGTAGAAATGGTTACTAATCACATTACTAATTTTAATATTCTTCACTTCATCGCTTATTTTTTCGGTATCTACTAATTGCAAATAAAGATTTTTGTATTTCGGATTTAATAAAATATGTTTCGTCGTCCGCATATGCAGTCAATTTTCATTACATATTGTGAAACAATTATTTTTTTTTTAACTTTTATGACCTTAGTAAATCCGTTCATCATACAAAGTGTATCTGATTATCTGATTGATTTAAAAATTAGATGCGATGCTAATTTTGATGTTCTGCAGTGGTGGGAAAATCATAATAGTAAATTTATCACAATCGATTGTATAAGTTTGCCGAAAGATTATACCTTAGCCGTCACTAAGATTAAGTTATAAATAATTAAAATTAGATTAAGTTATAAACATATATATAATATAACAAAAATTGAATAACAACTGAATAATTACTATTCAATTTAAAAACGTTTAAAATAAACACAAACAAAAAGGTCCTAAATAAACACAAATAGTTTCTTAATGCATTCTAGGTAAAGAAAGATCTTCTGTGTTTTTCCCAATCATTAAGTGGGAAACATAAGTAGACTATGGTGTGCTTATTTAGGATCATTAAAAAAGAGATAATATGGTAATTACCCACAAAATAATCATTAAGTAGATAATAAGCAATTAGTAACTAGACGAGGAACTTGAATTGGTTTAGTTTAAGATAGTGTTAAGATACGAAAAATAAAGTTGTATAAAAGTTGTGTTCAAAGAAAGAAGTGGTGGTTTTTAATTAATAATATATTTTATTTATTTTTCTTCTCTTTTTCTAAAAAAAAAATTGAATCCGTTCGAGCTACGTAATTCCCATGCAACGTAGAATGCAGGCCCTGTACAAAAATCCAAATTGGCACAGGAGAAGACTGGTCTGAGGCCCAAAAGGAGGATTACATCTTGTCCAAAATTATATCGGCCAAAATGAAGAACATAAGACCGCACCGTAACCAAATATCGGAAGAAAGTCCGTTGGCAAAATCGTACTGAGCACAATGGAATAGCCTTAAAGTGATAAATGGTCGCCTATATCAAAATTGGGCAAGTGCAGATGGAAAAACTACAACGGACTTAATCGTCGTGCCAAGTTCCCGGATAAAAGATGTAATGCAGCAGTTTCATAATGGTCCCAGAGGCGGCCATCTGAGTGTAACAAAAACACTGGAAAAGATAAAACAGCGATTTTACTGGCTGCCCACAATCTGTAGCCGAATGGATAGCTAATTGCGAACAGTGTATTGCGGCCAAGGGCCCAACAAGGAAAAGCCGTGGCAAACTACAACAGTATAACGCAGGCGGCCCTTTTGAGCGGATAGCAATGGATATCGCAAGTTTATTCCCTTTCAGTAATGCTGGAAGTCGGTATCTGCTAGTACTAATGGATTGTTTCAGTAAATGGCCCGAAGCGTATCCCATTTTGAACCAAGAGCCCAAAACGGTTGTAGATGAATTTGTGAACAATTGGGTGTGTCGATACGGTGTTCCAACAGAAGTTCACTCCTATCAGGGACGAAATTTTGAGTCGACCATATTTAAGGAAATGTGCGATATTTATGGGATCAAAAAGACGAGAACGACACCACTGCATCCACAGTCAGACGGCATGGTAGAAAGATTCAACCGCACCCTGGAAGAATATCTCAGAAAAGTAGTCAGTACACACCAAAAGGATTGGGACGAGCATGTACCAAAGTTTCTTCTGGCTTACCGATCAGCTATCCACGATTCAACATCATGTAGTCCAGCAAAAGTCGTGTTTGGGAGGGAGCTAAAACTACCAGCCGACTTAGAATTTGGCATTAAACCGATTCCTGCACACGACGATAAATAAAATGTTCCACAGATACATGAAGACCTGCACGAGCTTCATGAGTTTGTCCGCAATCGCATCAAAATGTCCAGCGACAAAATGAAAGCCAGGTATGATCGAGCAGCAAATACGGAAGGATTTAGAGAAGGACAAGTGGTTTTACAATATAACCCACAACGAAAAAAAGGGCTGTCTCCCAAACTGCAAACCCACTGGGAAGGACCATACAAGGTGATCAAGAAATTGAATGGCGTGGTTTATCAGATACAGAAATATCAAAGTCCGAGGTCTAAGATGAAGGTGATTTGGAGCGATTGGCCAAGTATGGCCGAATATTGAGCCTATTCGGGACGAAAAGGCTTAAGTGGGCGGCAGTGTTACGAATGTGTCTTGCGTAAGTTTAAAATAAAACAATTAAGCAATAAAGCAAATTACTGGTTACAAACTGCGTAGAAGTTTATACACACACACAACTACAATTTGATATGCTGTTTACTAACTGCCTGGTATGCAAGAAAAAAAATACAAGTATGCTGCTTATCATCTAAACGCGCAAGACAAAAACTAATTTTACAACAACAAATATACAGTTGTTTATCATCTGCGTAGTTTTCTATGAAACCCTTTTTTTACAAAAGCAACAACAAATGTATTGAAATAAATCCCAAGCAGAAACCTTATCAGCATGAAAACAAAAACAACTATACACACAGACATACAGGTGCCTATACAACAAATAAACAACCTACAACAACAAAATGCGATACAGAGGGAGTAGAAAATTCTTAAATCTTCTAGATTCTAATTGGACGTTTTGAGTAAATTGTTCTTTGTCAACTTTGTGTAGTTAAAGTAAATAAAATTGTTATAAATTTGAAAACTCTAAAAACTGGTGTTAATTATTTGACAATAAAGAACTCACTACAAAACGTTTATAAAAGGTATAAACGTAACAATATTATGTATTTGTTTATAACTTAATCTAATTTTAATTATTAAGTTATAAGTCTAAGTCTAATTGTAATTAACCCAATTTGCGGGTGTCTTAGTGGCGGCTAATGACGTAACTCCTCCCCCTTTGGATTGAAGGCTCTCCTGAGTTTTCGAAGCTATTTTTATTGCAAATATCAAACTTATTATTATTACTAATAGGTGTAAATATTGATCGTTTTGCAAATACTGTTTTGGTTTGGATTTTTGTTTTTTCTTGAGATAAATAATTTGTTTACTTCAAATTGTAGATTTTGATTCGATTTCATTAAATTTATTTGTTTTTATTTCTTTTTTATTACTTTCTATTTCTATTTTTTTCTTAAAGATTTCGTTAACATTGATGAAAATTTTCCGTTTGATGTTAAAATATCATATTCTATTATGATTTCAACATCGTCCAATTTTATTTGTGTAAATTCCTCATTGCTATCCATTTTGTCCATGGAAAGGACTCTGTCGGTCTGATGTAACATACTCATCAGGATAATTATTGGTATCTAAAGTATCTGCAAATTTCTTTGATCGTTTAATGTTTGAAGGATGTATATTTTCTAACTTAAGTTTTTTATATTTAGGTTTGTTCTTATGTCTTAGAGCTTTATAGTTTTTAATGTAACCTTCGCCTTGTGTATCGTGTTCGTATTGTTCCCTTATTCATTCAGTTTCGTAGTTCTGTTTTGTTTGTCAAAATCAAAAGCTGGGGTTTTTCGCCTTTAATAGATATATATTATATTATTTCGATAATTGTTGTAGTGTTTCTATCTGTTAAGGGAAGTGTCACTGCGTGTTTTGAGAATCTGTCTATGAATGTTAAGAAATGATGTTTGGTGTTTGTATATGTGTCGATATGAACAATTTGATTAACATCATTTGGAGTTTCTGTAAGTTTGAATTTTTGTTTAGTTGGATTCCTGTCATTTTTTGCTCTGTTGCAGACATCGCAATTATTTATAAATTTTTGCATCAATTTTTTCAAATTTTTAAAGTAAATTAATTTTTTCATGTTTGCATAATTTTCGTTTATGCCTGCATGTCCGGTTTCATTTTTATGAAACTTGGCAATATATTTTAATATTTCTTCTTCATTTGCCATGTCTCTAGCATGATGAGTGCATTTGTAAAATTTTAATTGCGTGTTAAACAGTTCTATTAATTTAAGCTGAACCAAATGATACTGATGTTCCGTAAGGTCCGAATATATACCTATTTTTCCATTGTGCAAATAACAGCGAAAAATATCTGTTACAAAATTGCTTTCAATATCGCTAAGACTTATATATATTTTCCTTTTGTTATTGATGACGTCAATTTCGCTTGTTTTTTCCTTAGTTAAGATTATCTGCGTATAAAACCTATTTACTGCAGTTTCCAGAATTGGAAAGTGGTCATTTAATTCTTCTTCCTGAGAGTGGATTGTTGCACATGTACTCATGTTGTCGAGTTCGCCATGCTCATCTAGGGTATTTGTTTTACAAGTATTAGTGTTGATTCTACTTAAGAAATATGCCACGTTATTTTCTTAACCTTTTATATAGTTTATATTAATATTGTGCTCGCCTAATTTAAGGATCCATCTTTGTAATCTGAGATTTATATCTTTACCGTTCTGTTTACACTGAAGTCATTTTAATGGTTGGTGGTCTGTTACCAGTTCAAATGATCTACCATAAATGTAGGGTCGAAAGTAGTTAATTGCCCAAACAATGGTCAGCAATTCTTTTTCTGTAGTGGAATATTTTCGTTCGTGTTCATTGAGCGTCCTACTAGCATAATTTACTCGATGCTCATCTTGCATTAAGACTGCTCCTATAGCGAAATCACTTGCATTTGTAGCAATTTTTAATTTTTTCTTAAAGTCAACATATCTTAAGACAGGTGGGTTGATTAGGAGTTGTTTAAGTTTATCAAAGGCATATACGTATTGGGGATCATTTTTATCTTTGCTCCTTTCTTTAAATATTTTGTCATGCCGTGACATACTTTGGCATAATCTTTAATGAATTTTCTATAGTAACCCGTTTTCCTAGAAAGGATTTTATTTGCCTTTGTGTTTGGGGTAATTTTCATTTTTTGATACTTTCCACTTTTGTCATATTTGGTTTAATACCTTCGTTTGTTAGTGTATGGCCTAAGAATTCTGTTGTTTTGGCAAAAAATTTGCATTTGTCTATTTGGGTCTTAAAATTATGTTCTTTTAATTTATTCCAAATTTTCTGTATATTTTCGTTATGTTCCTGAATATTTGTACTGAAAATTAATATGTCATCAATGTATACAACACATATTTTGTTGATATATTCTCGAGGTATGGAATTGATAAGTCGTTGAAACGTTGCCGGGGCATTTTTTAATCCGAACGGCATTCGAGCGAACTCATAATGGCCTAATGGAATTGAGAAAGCTGTTTTTCTTCTGTCCTCCTAACGAGAGAACTTAGTGAAATCCCTTGGCAAGGTCCAAGGTTGTGAAGTTCTGGGCTCTACCAAGCTTTTCCAGAATGCTTTCAATGTTTGGCATTGGGAATTTGTCATCTTCGGTTATTTCATTCAGCTTTCTATAGTCTATTAGGATGCGCTATTTTCTTTGGCCCGAATTGTCCATTTTTTTGGGAACAATCCATAATGGAGAGTTATAAGGTGAATTGCTTTCCTTAATTACTCCTTGTTCTAACATTCGCGTTAATTTGTTCCTTGATTTTTGTTTAATGTATTTGTGGGTATCTGTATATTTTTGCATAGACGGGTTTGTTAAGTGTTGTAATTATTTCGTGTTAGATTTCATGTGTATGAGTAAGTTTATCGCCCTCTTTGAAGAATAAATAAAGATTTCTTTTCAGTTCTCTTTTTTTTTCTTCATTCATTTCATTATGAATGAGTTTTTTCGTGAGTTCTGCTTTTGGTGGGTTTTTTTCTATTTCGTAAATTTCCTCAAACTCGTAAGGACATGAATTGATGAATTTTATTTTTGTGTCGTGAATTTTTATGTGTTGATCAAACAAATTTATTATTGCACCCATTGGTTTAAGTATGTTTTGACCAATGATTGCATTAAATGGTTTATTATAAGTTTGGTGATTTTCCAGCTCATTAAATTTTTTTCATTGAATTCTGTTGGCAAGTCAATTATGATTCCTGTAAAAATTTTGGTTTGTCCGTTGAGTGTTTTAAAGTGTAGAGGTTTTTCCAAATGTTGCCGTTTCAATTTTTGTAATTCTCCTTCATCTAATAATGAGGTTGTTGAGCCGGTATCTATTAGACATTTTATTTTCTCATTGGATATAGTTAACTCAACTATCGGTAAATTCGTTGAGCCTTTGGTGATTGAAAATTTCCGTCAGTATTGCTATATTTTTCATCATTGTCAGATTGTATGTCTACGGTTACGTCCATTGGTTCAGGAATGTTTCTATTATAATTTGGTTGTCTTGATCTGTTTGAATTTTTTTTGGATTGAGTTAACCTTCTCGATGGTTTTGATAATAATTGTTTTAGTATCTTTGGTTCGGATGGTGTGGTAGTCTTAAGTGTGTGGTTCTAGTGGGGTGTGTATTCTGAGCTGTGTCAGTTTGTGTATTTGAATCCTGTTGGGAATTTATCCTAAAGTCTTTGTTGTGTGATTTTTTGTGAAAATGTCTGAGCATATTAGTTTGTTCTAGTGTGTGGTATGCTTCTTTAAGAGTAGTAATATTTCTACTATCTATAATACATGATAGTGTAGGGTTTATACCGTTTAAGAAAATGTTCAGAATAGCATTTTCGTTAGTTAGGGGTGAAAATTCTATTGGTTTCTTTACATCGAATTCATATTTTATATTTAAATCATCTAAAATATTCTTAAGTTTATTAAAATAATCGCTTACATTAGAGTAGTTTCTGGTTGCCATGGCTTTCTGATGTAGTCCATAGTACGTATCCTTGACGCCAAAGCTTTTGATGAGTTCTTGCTTGATTACTTCCCATGTAGTGTTGTTTACACGAGTGGATGCATTTAAGTGCTTCTCCTTGTATTTTTTTCAGCACATACATTTGGAGCACGAATTGTTTAAGTGGAGGGTTGTCACCGAATGACATGGAAGACATGAGGTTATATTCTTGTCTCCTCTAAATTCACGAATCCTCGCAGCTTCCTTGATAAGATCACTTGCAGGAACAGTTGCCATACTTATGTATTTTACTTGGTGTTCTTGATGGTTTTCGTTTCCCTTTTTCTTTTTTTTCCTTTTTTTCTTCTAAATGTTTATTCACATTAATAAGGATCTTTGAATCCTTAATGATTTTAATTTAAAATCTTTGTATTTAAAAAAAATGTTCCTTCAGTCTAATAAGGATCTTTAAGTCCTTAATGATTTTAATTTTAAATCTTTAATTGTTTATAACTTAATCTTAGTGACGGCTAATAAAGTAACTCGCAGGTATAATCTTTCGGCAAACTTATACAATCGATTGTGATAAATTTACTATTATGATTTTCCCACCACTGCAGAACATCAAAATTAGCATCGCATCTAATTTTTAAATCAATCAGATAATCAGATACACTTTGTATCATGGACGGAATTACTAAGGTCATAAAATTAAAAAAAAAAAATAATTGTTTCACAATATGTAATGAAAGTTACTGCATATGCGGACGACGAAACATATTTTATTAAATCCGAAATACAAAAATCTTTATTTGCAATTAGTAGATACCGAAAAAATAAGCGATGAAGTAAAGAATATTAAAATTAGTAATGTGATTAGTGACCATTTCTACTAATATGTGTATTACTTTTCAATGCCTTTATTGCTTGGATTTCAGCATCTCTATGCAAAAAGTTTTTAGGGTGTTGACTGATAGGTAAATGTAATTAAATGTGGCGTAATTTGCATTTTGTAATTTTCTGCTTACAATACCAAGCTGTTCAAAAACTTCAACTAATGCAATAAGAAGGAATAAATAAATATCGTTCATTGCCGCAGGAAAGAATTTCTTGAATTTTGAAATAATTTTGTGAAATTGATTAAGGTGCAAATACTTTTTGCAAGCATCCAGAAATGGAATTAGTTAAAACCAGAATTCAAAACATTATTCAATAGATGATTTTCGCAATTTCTCTTGTAGTTTTAAGGAGAAATCGAATTCTGAACAAAGTTATGTCTTTCATTACTGTAGTATATAATACCTCTTTTATATTTAAATAATTCTTTAATTGGTTTTTGTTTAATAGTAGAAAAGTCTACGATCCCCACTATTTATTATTCATATCGGCTAAGTAGATCAGGCACCATATGTTTTGTACCACTTTTCTTATACAACGACTCGATTTAATGAATTAGCTATCATATTCTTTTATTATATCTTGTCAAAAGTACTCACATCACTAATCTTACTCCTGCAAAATTACAAACTGAATTTTTAAACAATAACAATAACATAGGAACAAGTATTGCTGGACGAAAACCTAAATTAAACGGAGAATTTTTATTTGTTCCAAATTAAGTTTTAAAAGAAAATAATTAAGCAATAAAGTGAACTACTTGGTACGTTGTTTACTAACTGCGTGGATTACTAAAAAAACTTACGCACAGCAACAAAATTTCTAGTTACAAGCTGCGTAGAAATTTTATACACGCAAACAACAAAAATTTGATATGCTGTGTACTAACTGCGTGGCATGAAAGACAACAACAAAATGAAAGACAAACAACAATACAATTAGGAAACTAAAACGTAAACTGGAAGCGAACAACATCTTAGTCACAAAAGCAGACAAGGGAAACACAACGGTGCTCATCGGTAAACATGACTACATCGAAAAGACTGAACAGTTAATAAAAGACTCTTAAGTGCAAGAGAATTGGTAAAGATCCTACAGAAGAATACCAAACGAAAATTAAAGAGATTATAAAAAAGGCAACAAGGATAATAAAACCAGACATATCGCACACATTAACAATGATGAATCCAGCCGCACCATCTATGATAGCACTACCAAAAATACACAAAACAAGCACACCAATGAGACCCATAATTAATTACAAATCTGCACCAGGCTACAAACTTTCGAAATATATGAAAACAATATTAAAAGACACCTTAGACCTAGAATATAGGCATACAATAGCTACACTACAGAACTGATTGATAAACTGGAGAACGTGAAAATAACAGGGAAAACAAAACTGGTCTCTTTTGACGTGAAGGACTTGTATCCATCAATTCCGGTAATGGATATATTGAACATTGTTCATAGGACAGTAAAAAACAAAACGGAAAACAAGGAACTAGCAATACAAATTACAAGCACACTAAAAGCGACACTAGAACAGAATTACTTTAAATTTAACAATAATATATATAGACAAATAACAGGACTAGGGATGGGAAATCCAACATCTGCCACCCTCATGGAAGTATTTATGCAGAACTTAGAAGAGGAATACATAAAGGAATTAAAAACCAACTTCGGAGTAATATTTTACGCAAGATATGTCGACGACATCATATGTATACTAGAAGGAAATAACGATGAGCAAATTCTAGATTACTTGAATGGAAGACACAAGGACATAAAATTTACAATGGAAAAGGAGGCGGAGGGGAGAATTAATTATCTGGACCTAACGATCAAGAGGAACATAATCTCGAACAGAATCGAATATGAAATATACAGGAAACCAACAGCAACGGACACAATAATACACAACTCATCAAATCATCCCCAGCAACACAAAAACGCAGCAATCAGGCAGTTAATAACAAGACTCGAGAGAACACCACTAACACGGCAAATGTATATGAAGGAAATGGAAACAATATACACCATAGCGGAAAACAACGGATACAAAAAGCGCCTCGTAGATAACATCAAGAAACAATTTAGAACGAACAAAGAACAGGAGAAGGAAAAGAAAAAATGGGCTACATTAACATATATGGGAAAATCAACGTACAAACTGGCGAAATTCTTTGGAAAACACAACATCAATACCGCATTTAGAACAAGAAACAACCTAGGCAGAATACTACGGAATAAAACAACCGAGGCAAATATACTGGACAGACGAGGAGTGTACAAATTAACTTGTACATGCCATTATAGCTACATCGGGCAAACAGGACGAAAAATTAAGACCAGATTTAGGGAACACATTGGAGACTATAACAAGAAACTACGGGGACCAGGATCAACTCCAGAATCAAACTTTGCGAACCATATATTTAACAACAAATCTACACCAGGACATATGAAGACAACGGTTAAACTGCTTCGTACCCAGCACAAAGGAAGGAGACTAAATGTATTAGAAAACATGGAAATATACAAACAAAAAACATTTGACGGACGAATAATAAATGAACAAATAAACACTGCTTCGGACACAATATTTGAACTGTTGAAACATTTTTACAGGAAAACAAACACTACACCAACACAAAAACGTTACGCAGGTGCACAAGACCAAAGCAATAAAGAACATCATAAACGTACAATTACAGATTATTATGTCACATAAAAAAAAACCCAATAGGTTCACACATAAACAAAAACGGACAGCAAGCATGACCGTAAAAGGATTTAGTTATAACAAAAAAAAAAAAAAAGACGAATGAAAAAGGGATCGACAAATTAGGTAAAAAGGGACAAACGAAAAAGGAGAGATGCAGGCAAAAAAGACAGAAAGGGACGAACGCAATAACACGAAGGAAGACACGAACTATATAAACACAACTGACAATAGAACGCAACTAGTACGAAAAGAACACTGAAGATGGCAAACAGCGGAAACCGGTTTGTTCACAAACCAAATTTGACGAGGGTCGACGGAAAACCGTACCCAAATAAAATTGATTATAACCCCGTCGGAAAAGCCAAGCACATATCGAAAAATACCTGTCAGGCCTACAATCTAGACACAATTGGACTGATAACAATTTACAAACGACGACAATTAAAAGTTATGACGACAAAGGCAAACATTTGGTTCAACAAACAATGCCTCGCATCCAATGTTACACCAAAATATGCCAGGATACGGATTAGGATCAACACCACGGCGAGCGGGAAGACAATGAGAAGGGCACAAAAAGACTTTGTGAAATTCGAAATCAGAAACCTTTACGCCAAAAAAGAAATTACGAACTCGGAATTACTAGACATTCATCTTAAACTAGCAGAACGACTCCCAACCGACGTACTCATGAACACATTAGACCAAATACGAGCAGAAAACGCGAAAACAATAGAACGAAAATACGCAACTTTAAACAAGAAACTCGGGACACTAACACATTCAACAAACAACAAAACGCGCAAAAACAGCAATTTCCACCCTAGATTTTTGAATCTAACAGAGGTCACCATCAGCAAGCAAGAGGCTCAATTATTGGAAAAGGGATTAAAACACAACATCACAGAAAACAACTAGAAAAAGGAAATAGAACAAACCATTGTGGACACAGAAGTCGCAATAGCGATGATCCCAAACGAAGAACAAGAGAAAGCCAGGCACATCTGCAAACAAATAATAGAGAAGGAGGCCAAGTCTACAAAACACTTAAACGTAGAGCACAATACAATTAGGAAACTAAAACGTAAACTGGAAGCGAACAACATCTTAGTCACAAAAGCAGACAAGGGAAACACAACGGTGCTCATCGGTAAACATGACTACATCGAAAAGACTGAACAGTTAATAAAAGACTCTAAGTGCAAGAGAATTGGTAAAGATCCTACGGAAGAAAACCAAACGAAAATTAAGGAGATTATAAAAAAGGCAACAAGGATAATAAAACCAGACATATCGCACACATTAACAATGATGAATCCAGCCGCACCATCTATGATAGCACTACCAAAAATACACAAACCAAACACACCAATGAGACCCATAATTAATTACAAATCTGCACCAGGCTACAAACTTTCGAAATATATGAAAACAATATTAAAAGACACCTTAGACCTAGAATATAGGCATACAATAGCCAACACTACAGAACTGATTGATAAACTGGAGAACGTGAAAATAACAGAGAAAACAAAACTGGTCTCTTTTGACGTGAAGGACCTGTATCCATCAATTCCGGTAATGGATACATTGAACATTGTTCATAGGACAGTAAAAAACAAAACGGAAAACAAGGAACTAGCAATACAAATTACAAGCACACTAAAAGCGACACTAGAACAGAATTACTTTAAATTTAACAATAATATATATAGACAAATAACAGGACTAGGGATGGGAAATCCAACATCTGCCACCCTCATGGAAGCATTTATGCAGAACTTAGAAGAGGAATACATAAAGGAATTTAAAACCAACTTCGGAGTAATATTTTACGCAAGATATGTCGACGACATCATATGTATACTAGAAGGAAATAACGATGAGCAAATTCTAGATTACTTGAATGGAAGACACAAGGACATAAAATTTACAATGGAAAATAAAGAGGAGGGGAGAATTAATTATCTGGACCTAACGATCAAGAGGAACATAATCTCGAACAGAATCGAATATGAAATATACAGGAAACCAACAGCAACGGACACAATAATACACAACTCATCAAATCATCCCCAGAAACACAAAAACGCAGCAATCAGGCAGTTAATAACAAGACTCGAGAGAACACCACTAACACGGCAAATGTATATGAAGGAAATGGAAACAATATACACCATTGCGGAAAACAACGGATACAAAAAGCGCCTCGTAGATAACATCAAGAAACAATTTAGAACGAACAAAGAACAGGAGAAGGAAAAGAAAAAATGGGCTACATTAACATATATGGGAAAATCAACGTACAAACTGGCGAAATTCTTTGGAAAACACAACATCAATACCGCATTCAGAACAAGAAACAACCTAGGCAGAATACTACGGAATAAAACAACCGAGGCAAATATACTACACAAACAAGGAGTGTACAAATTAACTTGTACATGCCATTATAGCTACATCGGGCAAACAGGACGAAAAATTAAGACCAGATTTAGGGAACACATTGGAGACTATAACAAGAAACTACGGGGACCAGGATCAACTCCAGAATCAAACTTTGCGAACCATATATTTAACAACAAATGTACACCAGGACATATAAAGACAACGACGACGGAAAACCGTACCCAAATAAAATTGATTATAACCCCGTCGGAAAAGCCAAGCACATATCGAAAAATACCTGTCAGGCCTACAATCTAGACACAATTGGACTGATAACAATTTACACACGACGAAAATTAAAAGTTATGACGACAAAGGCAAACATTTGGTTCAACAAACAATGCCTCGCATCCAATGTTACACCAAAATATGCCAGGATACGGATTAGGATCAACACCACGGCGAGCGGGAAGACAATGAGAAGGGCACAAAAAGACTTTGTGAAATTCGAAATCAGAAACCTTTACGCCAAAAAAGAAATTACGAACTCGGAATTACTAGACATTCATCTTAAACTAGCAGAACGACTTCCAACCGACGTACTCATGAACACATTAGATCAAATACGAGCAGAAAACGCGAAAACAATAGAACGAAAATACGCAACTTTAAACAAGAAACTCGGGACACTAACACATTCAACAAACAACAAAACGCGCAAAAACAGCAATTTCCACCCTAGATTTTTGAATCTAACAGAGGTCACCATCAGCAAGCAAGAGGCTCAATTATTGGAAAAGGGATTAAAACACAACATCACAGAAAACAACTAGAAAAAGGAAATAGAACAAACCATTGTGGACACAGAAGTCGCAATAGCGATGATCCCAAACGAAGAACAAGAGAAAGCCAGGCACATCTGCAAACAAATAATAGAGAAGGAGGCCAAGTCTACAAAACACTTAAACGGAGAGCACAATACAATTAGGAAACTAAAACGTAAACTGGAAGCGAACAACATCTTAGTCACAAAAGCAGACAAGGGAAACACAACGGTGCTCATCGGTAAACATGACTACATCGAAAAGACTGAACAGTTAATAAAAGACTCTAAGTGCAAGAGAATTGGTAAAGATCCTACGGAAGAAAACCAAACGAAAATTAAGGAGATTATAAAAAAGGCAACAAGGATAATAAAACCAGACATATCGCACACATTAACAATGATGAATCCAGCCGCACCATCTATGATAGCACTACCAAAAATACACAAACCAAACACACCAATGAGACCCATAATTAATTACAAATCTGCACCAGGCTACAAACTTTCAAAATATATGAAAACAATATTAAAAGACACCTTAGACCTAGAATATAGGCATACAATAGCCAACACTATAGAACTGATTGATAAACTGGAGAAAGTGAAAATAACAGAGACAACAAAACTGGTCTCTTTTGACGTGAAGGACTTGTATCCATCAATTCCGGTAATGGATACATTGAACATTGTTCATAGGACAGTAAAAAACAAAACGGAAAACAAGGAACTAGCAATACAAATTACAAGCACACTAAAAGCGACACTAGAACAGAATTACTTTAAATTTAGCAATAATATATATAGACAAATAACAGGACTAGGGATGGGAAATCCAATATCTGCCACCCTCATGGAAGTATTTATGCAGAACTTAGAAGAGGAATACATAAAGGAATTAAAAACCAACTTCGGAGTAATATTTTACGCAAGATATGTCGACGACATCATATGTATACTAGAAGGAAATAACGATGAGCAAATTCTAGATTACTTGAATGGAAGACACAAGGACATAAAATTTACAATGGAAAAGGAAGAGGAGGGGAGAATTAATTATCTGGACCTAACGATCAAGAGGAACATAATCTCGAACAGTTTCGAATATGAAATATACAGGAAACCAACAGCAACGGACACAATAATACACAACTCATCAAATCATCCCCAGCAACACAAAAACGCAGCAATCATGCAGTTAATAACAAGACTCGAGAGAACACCACTAACACGGCAAATGTATATGAAGGAAATGGAAACAATATACACCATAACGGAAAACAACGGATACAAAAAGCGCCTCGTAGATAACATCAAGAAACAATTTAGAACGAACAAAGAACAGGAGAAGGAAAAGAAAAAATGGGCTACATTAACATATATGGGAAAATCAACGTACAAACTGGCGAAATTCTTTGGAAAACACAACATCAATACCGCATTCAGAACAAGAAACAACCTAGGCAGAATACTACGGAATAAAACAACCGAGGCAAATATACTAGACAAACAAGGAGTGTACAAATTAACTTGTACATGCCATTATAGCTACATCGGGCAAACAGGAGGAAAAATTAAGACCAGATTTAGGGAACACATTGGAGACTATTCCAAGAAACTACGGGGACCAGGATCAACTCCAGAATCAAACTTTGCGAACCATATATTTAACAACAAATGTACACCAGGACATATAAAGACAACGGTTAAACTGCTTCATACCCAGCACAAAGGAAGGAGACTAAATGTAGTAGAAAACATGGAAATATACAAACAAAAAACATTTGACGGACGAATAATAAATGAACAAATAAACACTGCTTCGGACACAATATTTGAACCGTTGAAACATTTTTACAGGAAAACAAACACTACACCAACACAAAAACGTTACGCAGGTGCACAAGACCAAAGCAATAAAGAACATCATAAACGTACAATTACAGATTATTATGTCACATAAAAAAAAAAACCCAATAGGTTCACACATAAACAAAAACGGACAGCAAGCATGACCGTAAAAGGATTTAGTTAAAACAAAAAAAAAAAAAAAAGACGAATGAAAAAGGGATCGACAAATTAGGTAAAAAGGGACAAACGAAAAAGGAGAGATGCAGGCAAAAAAGACAGAAAGGGACGAACGCAATAACACGAAGGAAGACACGAACTATATAAACA
This sequence comes from Trichopoda pennipes, assembly GCA_030448955.1. Lineage (NCBI taxonomy): Eukaryota > Metazoa > Arthropoda > Insecta > Diptera > Tachinidae > Trichopoda > Trichopoda pennipes. The sequence goes on along the minus strand of JASKUP010000062.1, from coordinate 187,340 downwards.
CAACTGACAATAGAACGCAACTAGTACGAAAAGAACACTGAAGATGTCACACAGCCGAAACCGGTTTGTTCACAAACCAAATTTGACGAGGGTCGACGGAAAACCGTACCCAAATAAAAACTTATATTATATCTTGTCAAAAGTACTCACATCACTAATTACAAACTGAATTTTTAAACAATAACATAGGAACAAGTATTGCTGGACGAAAACCTAAATTAAACGGAGAATTTTTATTTGTTCCAAATTAAGTTTTAAAAGAAAATAATTAAGCAATAAAGTGAATTACTTGGTACGTTGTTTACTAACTGCGTGGATTATTAAAAAAAACTTATGCACAGCAACAAAATTTCTAGTTACAAGCTGCGTAGAAATTTTATACACGCAAACAACAAAAATTTGATATTCTGTGTACTAACTGCGTGGCATGAAAGACAACAACAAAATTTGTGTTTGCTAACTGCGTAGTTTTCTAAAAAAACTTATCTACACAAGACAACAACAAAGATCTGAAAATAAATTCTAAGAAGAAACTATAATATCTATCAAACTATCAATATAAAAACAAAAACAAAAATACACACAGTAATACAGGCGCCTATACATTAATCAACGTGTAACAACAAAACGTGATATAAAGGGAGTAGGAGATTCTTAAATTTTCTAGACTTTTAATGGACAAATATAAAAGGACAGCATCTGAGTGTTCTATAGTGTCAACTTTGTGTAGTTAAAGTAAATAACCTTTTAATTAATTTAAAAACTCTAAAAAAACTGGTGAATAAATTGGATCTGCCAACAACGGGAAGTAAGGTGGAATTGCAACGGAGGTTGATTGATAAATTCAAGTAGCGTGACATCGATATAGGGACAAAGAAGAGATAGAGGTATGTTACCCATTAGCAGATACTAATGTAAGCTTGAATGCAATACTTGCGGCACTTCAAGAAAGCTCTAGAGTCAGCAGTGAAAAAATTGATGCTATAAATCACAAACTTCTAGATGTCATTCAAGAAAGCTCTAGAATCAGCAGTGCGAAAATTGATGCAATTCACGAAAGCTCTAAAGCCAACGGAGAAAAACTTGTTAGTGAGGTAAACAAAAAATATAAGAAATATTTAGCAAACGAGTTGCAGCTGTGGAACAGAGAGTCAGAGAATTCCACAAAAAATTTGTGTGGCCTAGAGAGAAAAATGGACGGAGAATTGCATAAACTAAAAACGAAAATGGACGACCTTCATTTTCGAGAAGGACTGGTGAGAGTCGTCTCTGAGCACTCCTGCAAGATAAACACCCCAAGCTATGAAGGTAGCACACCGTTTAATATATTCAAGTTCCAGTTCGAAACAGTGTACAGCAAAAATAGATGGAACATCGAAGAGAAAGCTATTGAGATAATTTTGACCTTAAAAGGTGCAGCTGCCGAAAACCTCGAAAATTTACCAGGAGGCTGCAGATATAATTACGAGGATATAATGGTGGCATTACAACGCAAATACGGCAGCGAGCATAAAAATTAACTCTACAGAATTGAGTTACGAGGCAGGGTGCAGAAGGCAAACGAGACGCTGCAAGATTTTGCCATTGAGATTGAACGTTTTGTGCAGCTTACTTATCCAGGTGAACATCATCCATTCCTGGATCAGTTTAAAATTGAAGATCTTGTGAATGGCATAAGGGATCTAGATATTAAATATGCTGTTCGTGCAGCGCAGAAAGCATCCTTTACCGAAACAATCTCGTACGCGCTGGTCCAGGAGACCGCCAAAGTTATCTAAGCCAGAGGTTTACAAGGTACGACGTTTTGATGCTGATACGGAATGTTGCGGGGACAAAAGAAGCGAGATGAAAGAAATGCTTGAGCAGCTTTAGTTGCGGTAAGGTCGGATATTTTAGGTGCAACTGCAGATCTGTTAAGAAAGGGTCAACATCTGCTTCACCTCGTAGGTACAACAAACGGGCAAACAACACCAAATCGCACGAGTCACCATTAAACTAAAACTGAGGGACAAGAGCTAGCTCCCACAACCGATGGCCCCGCAATCTACATTTCCATCATACAACGGAAAAATAATAACCCTACTATCTGCGGATTGTTCAACGGCCCAATTTAGTTAAAGGGGCAGTGGAGCCGTCAAGTAATGTACAACTGCTCACAGCTACTGGGGATTCAGCCATCGTCTATGGAAGAGCCAGGGTACGATGAACTTATTTTTGGTGCAGACTATCATGAAGCTCACGGTATTAATCTGGATATGGGGCATCAGATAATGATCTGGCACAATCAGGTAATGATCCCCTTGAATGTTGAATATGAGAGCAGGGATGCAGTAAGGAAACTATTTGCCGTCGAATGCCAAAAATTACCACCTCTGGCGAAAACTATAGTTTGGGCACGTGTGGACAACCGTTTGTGCATAGTAGAACCAGTAGACGTAAGGAACGATGTAATAACAGCTAAAGCTCTCTAAGGTTTAGTACTCTGTGAGAGTACTAAATCTGTCCAGCAGCGAAAAAACGATTGGCGAAAATACTGAATACGGTCGACGTGAGCCGGTAGGAGTCGTAATTAATTGTGCGACACATTCAGTATCTCCTAAAATAACAGATAAAGAACGCTATTTGCTAGCAGAGCAGGTGGATAAATAGGTAGCAGAACTAAAATCTCCCGACAGAAATAAAGCGAAGCAGTTGCTAAGAAAACATACCGCTGTCTTCGCCCTAAATAATAAAAGCCAAGGTAGAGCAGCAGTGGTAAAACATGGAATAAATACTGGCGAAGCGAGGCCCATATTACAAGCCCCCAGGAGTGTTCCCCTTGCAAAACGAAACGAGGTCAAGGAACTTATTAACGAAATTGAGCGGAACGGAGTGAGCCATCTTCGAGTCCATGGAGCTCGCCGATAGTGCTAGTAAAGAAGAAAGATGGCAGCACCAGATTTTGCGTCAACTATAGAAAACTCAATGGTGTCACCAAGAAAGACGACCAAGAATTGACGACACCTTAGACACGTTGTCCGAAGCGAAATGGTTTTCTACCTTGGAATTGCAGAGTGGCTACTGATAAGTGGAGATTGCCGTTAAAGACAAGGAGAAAACTGCCTTTAGCGCGAGCAATGGTTGGTGTCAGTTTAAAGTGATGCCATTTGGGCTCTGCAATGCTCCAGCTACTTTTGAGCGCTTAATGGAACGCGTGCTTAAGGAGCTTAACTGGAAGACTTGCTTAGTATTTCTGGATGACAAAATTGTGATGGGAAAGACTTTTGAAGAACACCTCAATGATGTAGATCTCAAGCGTATAGCGGCTGCAGGACTTAAATTAAGTGTTAAGAAATGTTCGCTGTTTTAAAAAGAGGTCAAATGCTTGGGGCATCGTGTAACAGCAGAGGGCGTATCAACGGACGAGGATAAAATTGGCCTCGTCCACAAAGTTTTCATGAGCTCCGTCGTTTCCTTTGCACATACTACAGGCGATTTGTGCCGAACTTTGCTCAAGTGGCTGCCAGCTTGCATGAGTTGACCAGAAAATCGCAACCATACCACTGGAGTGGGGCAGCAGAAGAGGCGTTTTAGAGGGTAAAAGAGCTTTTCTGTACAGCACCAGTCCTCGCCTATCCGATAGCTGGACACGAATTTATATTGGATACAGACGCAAGCGGCTACGGAATAGGAGGTGTGCTTTCTCAGGCGATTAATGGAACGGAAAAAGTTATTGGTTACTATAGCAGAGTATTGTCCAAGCCCGAAAAAAATTGTTGCGTAACACGACGGAATCTTTTAGCCGTACTGGAGTGTGTTAAACATTACCACAAATGGTTATACGGTCAACACTTTACCATAAGGACGGATCACTCCACATTACGGTGGTTGCTGCAGTTAAAAACACCGGCAGGCAGCTTGCACGCTAGATTGAACGTCTGCAGAGCTATGACTTCTGCATTATGCACAGAAAAGGCGGAAAACACAATAATGCAGAAGCCCTTTCAAGACGCCCATGCAGGCACTGCACAAAGATAAAGGAATTATTGATGTGAGGCGTATTCAAATTGGCAAACGTGAAGACTGGTCTGAGGCTCAAAAGAAGGATCCCAGTTTGTCAAAAATTATATCGGTCAAGCTGGAAAACATCAGACCGGACCGTAACCAAATATCGGCAGAAAGCCCGTTGGCAAAATCGCAATGGGCTCAGTGGAATAGCCTTAAAGTGGATCTTATCCTTGCACATAACTTCTTCATGGTCGAAACTGGTTTCGATGAATTATCGTTATGTCCAATTTGCACAATATTATCTTTTATAAATATATCTTTTTTTTTCTTTATATTCTCTATTTTATTAAACTGCAGTTTCTTCATATTCTCTATATCATAATGGAGGTGCATTCCCATATGTGAAGTTGATCAGACTTCTGAGAATTGTATTTTCCACATCGTTCTCTTTAGCTGTAAGGGTTTCAGCTAGTAATTCGGCGTTCAAAGGAACTGACAGAAGATTGAAACTATGATTGAAACAAGGCATATGCTGCCAGCTAAAGTTATCAAATAATAGTCTATCTTTATTTATTTTTCTATGGCTTATATACTACTTATGAAAAACTAACTTATAATCTAGAATTGAATGTTTACAAAGTCACTTGATTTTATCATTAACATATTAAAACTATTGAAATTGTGTCAAGTGATCAAGTGTCCGACAGATGCCAAACACAAAGTGTTGATGTAAATTGACACCCAAAAATGTGTTGACATATTTATAATAGAACTGCATGTAGATACCTTACATGAGTTGTGTCAGCTCGCATACACTATGCATGCTGTATGAATACTTTAGTATACTTTACTGCGTAGAAATTTTATACATGCAAACAATAGCAATTTAATATGCTGTTTACAAACTGCGTGGCATGAAAGACAACAAAAAAATTTCTGTTTACTAACTGCGTAGAAATGTTATACGCGCAAGACAACAACAATATAAGAATAAACAACATACAGCAAGGAAATGTAATATAAGGGGAGTACAAGATTCTTAAATTTTCTAGACTTTTAATGGACAAATATAAAAGGGCAGCGTCTGAGTGGATAGTCAGTCAGTGTAAAAATAAACAACGTGAAGTAAAGACGTGCATATTAACTAAGTTGTTCTATAGTGTCAACTTTGTGTAGTTAAAGTAAATAAAGTTGTTATTAATTTAAAAACTCTAAAATTATTGGCGTTATTTATTTTTCAATAAAGAACTCACAACAAAACGTTTATAAAAGGTATAAACGTAACAATATCTTCGGCATAGTAACCGATACTCGAGCTCCGGCGGTGGTTGATTGCTTTTCGGCAAATAACAATTATTTGCAAATATACCAGCTAAGAGGTTAGCTTTATCAATCAGGTCAATGAATATCTGGTCATTCTTTAAAAGAGTCGGAATTGACGAAGTAGAATTAGTCCTTACTCTTTTAACAAATGACCAAAAGCTGCCTCGAGGAGTAGCAAGAAGTTTGGCACGAAGGCGCTCATAGTACAGATTTTTCTCACGCCTTAGTACATTGACACATGACGATCTTGCTCTTTTGCGTAGTGAATCAATATCTGCGTTTTTATTTTCGCGCCAGATACTGAATGCCTCTTGATCAGACTGCACTTTTTGCACGCCTGATTAATCGAAATCTGTTTGCATGGAATAAAAGTTTTCACTCCAAACAAAATGATGTTTGCAACAATTTCTGCCATGGTATCGACAGCCGTGTGCCAAAAAGAGTCTTAGTTTAAAGTACACATCAGCGAATAAATGCTTTAATACTATGTTCACACGGCCAGGAAAAATCGAGGTTCGCTCTCCCATTAGCGTTTCGCAACCGAATATTGATTGAAACAACACGTACAAAAATATGATAGCGAATTTTGTAAACCATGATAAAATACTGTCTTCTCTAATTTTAAAAATAACTTATCGTTTGTTTATCTGCACTATTTGCCAAAAACTGTAAACAATGACAAAATCAAAACAAAAACTGCAAAATAAATATCCACACATTTAAAATGGAAATATTAAAAACTGTTGTGATGTACCGCAGAATACGTGCAAGGTTAAAATATTCAGAATATGTAAAAATTAATATATGAAATATGTTTTTTAATAACTAACTTATCTCTTTTTATCCATTTTAAACAAATATTTATGTGTGCATGTAATAGTTACAATAGTTAAATGTGAAAACGAAACAAGTCGTATGAACACCACGGTTCGCTAATATCGTTCAGAGAGCGAGACAAGTGGTTAATTTGGCCGTCTGAACATGGTATAAGTATAACAGACATATCGCGCCCTGAACACAAAAGGGTCAAGTCATCGTGCAGAAGCAACACACTTAACAGAAAAATAGACGCAACTGTATTTTTCCAGTTAAAGGAGATCATAATATAAAAGAAATTTTTGCAGTATTGTCAGGATTGGAAAATTTTGAGTTGTGACTCGTTTGTATTTAGGATACGATATGTTAAAAAAGAGTATATAAATGCAGTACTTTAACTAATAAATGCTTTAGCAAATTTAGAATTTTGATTTTGTTAATTCCAATCAGTAGCCACTTTGTAGTTAATAATGTATAAAAAAATTAATATTATTTCATTCGGGAACTTAGATCCATAAAAATTGTGTTTAGTAAAATTATCATATTTTTTAAGTTTTTAATAAAGAAAAAATAAATTTGCAAGATTTACGAAGAACTTACATAGAATTTGTTGATATTAATAAATTAAGTATTCGGATAACGAGTTTTGTTTTGATTATATGTACATTAAAAAAAACTTTTGTTTTAAATAATTAATTAAAGTGATATTTTTGTAAAATAAAAAATTTTTAGCTTTTAGAATTAAATGGCATTTTAGTTTTTACTATGTTTTTCAAACTACAAATTGCTTTTATTAAAAATTTTTAGAATAACAAAATACAGATGTCAATTTACTGTAGCTTTGAAGTAGGATTTTTTCCTTTGGAATACAGTTTTAAGAAATTTTGCATAACAACGACATTTAAGCTACTTAAAATGTTTATGCATAAATAAAATATATATTTTTGGTTGCTAAATATCCATAATTAGTTGTGATTTTGTGATAACTATTGCTTGTACAGATTACAATTTTAAATTTATGGGTATTTAATAGTTTTAGATGTTAAAGTTAAAATAATATTGTTTATAAACGCATACCTGTATATGTGCAACCTATCAGAAAATGGTATCCAATCTAATTTTGGTTGTTCACCGCATTGTTGACCAATTGCTGCAAATATATCTCCTATTTTTAATAAAATTTCTGACATAGATTTTATATTAGGTGTTGATAATCGCCTTTCGTCAATGACAATAGACCGAGACAGATCTAATAATCCATCACCAATGCGTTGAAACTCTTTTTTTGATTGAGTTTGATATCGTTTACTCATGTCATTAGAAATGGTTAACAAATTTCGCACGGACAAGTCCATAGAATGAATAAATTGCGAAAAACTCTCCATTTGTAATTCTACATACGATTGTAGTAATTGCTTTTCTGGAGCTAAAATGGCCCAACAGTAGGTAATGCCTACGTAAGAATCCCTCTCTGCTTTTCTTTTGCCCATTTTCCAAATCTTTTCATCTGTACATGTTAAAAAATGGTGCCAAACTTTACATCTTGATAAAATTGGATGTCGGCAAACCCAGTCAACAAATTCTTGTAATTGCACACGACGATGCTCGACAAATTGTTCTTCATATCTTCCAGATATTTGTTTGTCAGGTAATGGAGGAATTGGAATTAAACAAAATTTGTCCACCATTCTCTCATGTAACCAATCAAAGTGTTTATACCGTCTAGACACCTAAATGAAAACAAAATTGTTTGAAAAATTAAGCTAACTTTTAAGTACCAATTTTTTTTTAATTTATTTAGAGTTTACACAATAAGGATTACTAGAGTTTTCGAACTTCGTTCAGATTTAATATTAAAAAAAAATTTTTTTTCTGTGTAGTGGTAGTAATTAAGAGTTCCATTTATTTCGATTTAAATGAGGTAAGGCTCGCTAATATTTACGAATAGATGAATGAATAAATGAGTACATAATGAGGAGTGTTTAGTGCTTCTGTTAATGTTCCTATAATTATGTATACTTATGTTTAAAATATTATATTTAGTAACCAGTACTGAATTATTTCTTACATTTTAACACTCATATGATGGCAGAGAGTTGTAACTATTAGATTTAAGTATTAAGTTGAGTCATGAAGTTTTTAGAATTAGTATTCATACAACCTCCTATTTTTATTACACACCTTTCCAAATTCTTTCGGAACCAAACTTTCCGAGACCACCCTTTCCATTGCCAAATTATTTGGTCATTCGAGCCAGATTTGGGGAAATATTTGGTCAGTGAAATTATATTTTGTATTGGAGTCATTTTGCCAACAGTGTACGAACAGGATCTCTATAGGAAAGAACACCAACGAAAATTTGTTCGTAGTTGATCCCATAAGAATTTAAGTGAGTGGGTACAAGTTAAAAAAAATCAAAAAATTAAAAGCAAGTAACAAAAATACAGGTATGTGATAAATATAAAGTGTAAATAAGAAAGTTATAAATATACACGTTTGTAAATATGTATATTTGTTTCATCTTATACATACATACTATTAAATACATTCCTCAACTTTAAAACAGTTATTTTTTTATTTGGATATGATTTTCAACCCGCGTCAAATAGCCGGTTTCGGCTATTTACCATCTTCAATGTTCTCTCTATAGTAGTTGCATTTTATTGTCAGTTGTGTTAATATAGTTCGTCTTGTACGTGTCTCTCTTCGTGTTATTTCTATTGCCTTTGTCACTTTTTCTCTTTTTGTCTGCATCTCTCTCTCCTTTTTCGTTTGTTTGTTTTAACCTAATTATTTTTTTCTTTTACTTTTTTCTCCACTTAAAATTCCCTCACTTATTTTAAACGTCATCCACTTCTGATAATAATATAAAAATTATTTGGTGGCTAACAGAAATAATTTTAAAATGTTGCTAATTGTTTCTAAACATTGAAGAGCAAGCATACGAGTATATAACAAAAACTAACAGAAATTTTATAAAGCACACAATTTCAATATTACGGATATATTCGTTAAAGCTAGGCTTACGAGTAAAAAGCAAGCGAGTAATAATATGACATTTAAGACTTCAAATAGGTAGTGATTTGTTATATACTTATTTTTTTTAATGTTTCAGTTATTAACCCCTTGTAAATCTAAATGTTAGTAATTAACTTTCTAATTACAAATTAAATTTTGAAGTGATATTTAATTTAATAAAATTCATTGATTATTTTCACGCAATATTTAATATTGTTTAGATAAAGCTATCTACCTTAATAAAAAGAAATTAATGAGTAAATTCCTTGTTATACATAAACATACAAAATATTTGTTATAAGATTCACAGCAGATTCTTTATAAAGCCCAGTAAAACTAATTAGGAAGCTAAGAATATTGCTTTAAACTTAATCGATTTTTCCCCGTGTTATAGTGTTACGTGTTTACCGAGTTCTTGTAATCTCAAATGTTCGGTTAAATTATTGTCATTTTAAGAATTTTTATAAAAATGTCAGAACTAAGTGCATTTATAAGAGCGTCTGATCGCGTTGTAGAGTTTTGTGCTTACTTTTCTGCTATTTCGCCGGAGGAACACACAATTTATTCCCTGGACTTGCAAAACGATGAAATTGTTCACCATTTATGATTCCCTGCTTGGATTACGTGATTCGCAAGATGCTGGAGTTAGTCTACACACGATTCAAAATGCCGCATAAGACGCCCATCTCAAATGCTTATTTAAGGCAAATGAGTTCGTGGATCAATTGTCTTCAAGATCGAGTAAACTGCAACCTCTTAGAAGCCTTAAGGGTTACTCAATTGCAACTCCAAATATCTCTCTACCACCCTGCGACACCGACATTTTCCATGGAGACTATGTTTCCTTCAGAGCTATGTTCTCTGCTCTATATAAAGACAATCCCCGTCTTACTCCCGTCGAAAAATTGTACCATCTTATAAAAAAGACACAAGGCGAAGCCCGAGATATTGTTAAGCCCTGTCCGTTGACTATTAAAGGTTTTGAGATAGCATGGAAAAATTTACTAGATAGGTATGAAAATAAGGAAGTCCTTTTAAACGCCCAACTTAAAAACATTATTAACCCTAACTCCCATTTCCCAAGAATTTGGTGCGAATATTGAGTTACTTCAATGTACGATAAATGATACAATCACTGAGAATTGGGACAATCTCTTCGTATATCTTTGCTCAACATGTCTTCCCGATACAACTTTAGACTTATGGACAATTCCAGTTCCGACCTACCCACTTGGAAAGAAATGAACGAATTCTTAACCTGTCGATATAAAACCTTAGAGTCTTGTGCAGACATTAAATCTTCTAAACCCCTCTTCAGGCTGGCTAAAAATAACACGCTAGCCAAACCCCAACGTCCGAGAAATCCCAAGAACATAAACACGTTTCATACAAATATAGTTTCAAATAAAATTACTAAGAAAATTATTATTAGAATTAGCTGAAATTCTTAGAAATTATATGTATGTCGATGATGTGTTATTTGGATCCTATGACTTAATGCAAGCAGTTGAAGCAAGACAAGATCTTATTCGCATTCTAAAAACTGCATGATTTTCTCTTCCCAGGCTCCTGCAGGATATACCATATCTTAGATGATGAATTTCTCCAACTCTCTGAATCATCTACGTCGAAACCTATAGGACTGAGATGGAATGCTGGAACTGACCAGTTTTTCTTTAATCCCATGAAGTATATTAGTGAACTTACTTGCACATAGCGAGCTGTTTTGTCAGAGATACCTAAGCTTTTCGATCCCATGGGTTGTTTAGCCCTTAAAGTCGTCGTCGCTTAACTTATTATGCAACAAATATGGCGAGGTAAAGCGGGTTGACCCATCGAAAATGGCTAAAATTTGTTCATGTCAACCCGAATATTGAACAAATTCGTATTCCGCGCTTTGTTAATTACGAACCTTCATTTTCCATTGAGCTACACGGGTTTTGTGATGCATTGGAGCGGGCGTTTGCCGCTACTTTATATATTCGTGTCGAAGACTCGAATAGCATCGTACACACTAACCTTCTAGTTGCCAAAACTAAAGTCGCTCCTATTAAATTCATAACTCTGCCTCGGAAAGAACTCTGTGGTGCCCAATTACTGGGTACCATGTACGACACTAGCACTAATTTAAATATTGTATCCCGTAAGGGATATATGTGGACTAATTCTACAATAGTTCTTGCTTGGTTGCAGAAACCAGTGGAGCACTGTTGCAAACTGCATAGCTTCAATACGTCGTAAAACTGCGAAAGATGCTTGGTTTCATGTTGACTCCGAAGATAACCCAGCCGAACTCCCATTCCCAGGTTCTACCATAATTGAACTTATCTCGAACGATCTTTAGTGGCATGGATCAACGTGGCTTAAACTACCAAGATCAAAATGGTCTATAAATAATGTTGATTAGGAGACCTAAGACGAACTTCGGCGAATTGAAGCACGCTATATTGTATTATCTGAATCTGACATTCTTTGTAGATTTCCGGATCTGGCTCGAGCAATGAGAGTTCTTTACTATGTATTTCGGTTTTTCTACGCTATTTCTCCAAAATATAAGTATCGCTATGACACTGATCACATAGGTCAGTCTGAAATGAGGCAAGTTAAAGACAAGTTGTTGTTGCTGTGTCAACAATTATATTTTTCTGAGTATAATAATCTCTCCCAAGGACATAAGTTGCCAAAACAAAGTTGTTTTCTTTCTCTTAATTCCTTCATTGTTTGCAATGGCTTCATGCGTGTAAATGGCAAACTAGCGGAATCTCCTACACTGACTTACAATGAATGTTTTCCACGTTTATTACCTTATGGTGGAAAATTTCACGTCTCTACCTGCAACTCTTTCATAAGGCCTGCATTCGTGGGGATGCTTCAAAATACATCTCAGAAAAGTTAATTAAACACAAAAATTTACTTTTGAAGAGTTTTCTACTATGATCACTCGTATCGAAGCTTGTCTCAATTTACGCCCTCTTTGCCCAATGATCGATGATCCATCTGACCTATCTGTTTTAACCTCCGGACATTTTTTAATAGCAGCACTACTTTTAGCACCTGCCAAACCCGACTTTTCTGAAAATTTACTTTTGAAGAGTTTTCTACTATGATCACTCGTATCGAAGCTTGTCTCAATTTACGCCCTCTTTGCCCAATGATCGATGATCCATCTGACCTATCTGTTTTAACCTACGGACATTTTTTAATAGCAGCACTACTTTTAGCACCTGCCAAACCCGACTTTTCTGAAAAGTCATTGAGTTATGCTAATAGGTGGAAGAAATTAAAATATTCTTCACTATATGCTTGACGGAAAGAAGAATACCTGAAAGAACTTCACAAACATGTGAAATAGCAGTACCCTATGCGAGATTTTGCTGTTAATGACCTTGTAGTAGTAAAACGAGATAATTGACCACCGAATGAATGGCGACCTGGTCGCATTGACAGGGTAATTAAGGGGCCTGACAACAAAGTGACTGTGTGAGACGGCCTTGTTACTCGGTCACAACAACAACGACAGGACAATCCATGCCAAACCCAAAATCGACTGGGAAGTACATAGATTGAAGTTGAACCATCGGCAACCTTTCCGACGGTTGTCATAAATGTTACACCTAAATAGTTATTTCGAATCTTTATTACTTAGAATTTTTGTTTTTCATTCTATAACTAATAGTCGAAAAATACGAGTATACTTTGATATAAATATCTATGACTAGGAATATTTGTTTCCTAAAACAAAATAGGATTTTTATATTTCAATATTTGCAAATATTGCGAGGGAAGGCGGGATGTTTAGTGTTTCTGCCAATGTTCTATAATTATGTTCACTTATGTTTAAAATATATTTACTGTACCAATAATGAATTATCTCTTACATTTTAACTCTCATATGATGGCAGAGAGTTGTAACCATTAGGTTTAAGTATTAAGTTGAGTCATGAAGTTTTTAGAATTAGTATTCATACAACCTCAAAGAAGGGCATGTAAAACATCCATAATAAAATTATAATCAAAAAAAATAACTGTTGGTCTTTTTTTCCAAAATTCTTTCGGAACCAAATTTCCCACCCTCATCATTGGCTAATCAAGGAGAATATTAATGCGCCCATCGGAAGGATATTTATTTGTTAAGCAGTGCTAAGTAGGTTTTGTATTTAACGAACATTACATCAGGTAAACCTTAAACTGTTTATAATTAAGCAAACTGAATTAAGCATAGTTACACAATCTCTTGTACATTTTTTTATGATTAACTTTAAATTAATTATTAGCAGAACTATTACAGTTTATAACATACCGAAGGTTTATTTGTTAAAAGATTGTTTTATATAGCTTAAATTTTAGTTGTATAATACTAATGCTCATTCAAATTGTTTAATTTAAATCTTGGCAGAAAATGCCAAGTTTTGGGCATCATAAGCTTTTTAGTTTAGTTAAAAAATCCAAGTTAAAATATATTTTTTCAATTGAAAAATGAAGGTTATTCCGTGAATTTTTTAAGATATAAAGAATGTTGCCCATATTCGTAGCCTATATCAATTTGTGAATGCAGATATATTTTTGTTTTAAATTTTATCTACATCGTCTTGAAAGTGTCGGAGGGGTAGAATTCGTCCCCTGCAGCCTTACTTTTGGGAAGATACATAGCGTAAGCATTCTTCTAAACGAATGGGGATCTATATTTTTTATTCCACAAAAATCGAGCTGAAACTCAGAAACTGTTCTCCTTACTTCCTCCTGGTTCAAGTTTTGAAAATGACTATAGCCGTTGAGAATTTTAAGATGCAAATCTATTTGTGTTCTATATTTCATTAACATCAATTTCAACGTTTCGTAGAGGTCCCAGTTTTAAAAAAGTAGTGCCCTTTTACTTTCTGGGAGTTGTATAGACTAAGTGCACCAAATTCATGCCGATCGAATAATAAATATTGTTGAGCGAAAATAAATTTAAAATCAAGAACAGATTGTTTGAATAAAAGAAAAACAAAAAAAATACTGAGAAACTAATATAAATTATCGTCTAACTCAATATTTGCAACGGAATTTTAAATGACTAATAAGCACCCCCCACTAATATTTTTCATTATAAGTTGTATATGCTTCATTTTAGTAATCTTCAGGCTTTTTGTATTTATTTTTCTGCGGGATGCTATAACTTGAAATAAAGTTTCTGTATCAGAAAAGAATCTTCTTACAATATTTCCATCATTTAAGGCTTAGGCAGTTTTCTTAACTCGTTTCTTACTGCTCACCTAACGAAGAATACTTTCTATAAAATGTATTCTAGCGTGAAAAGGTGAATATTTAATTATTCGAAAGCTTCCTTTTTATCTCGACTTGTGGGGGCCCTAATAGAGTTGATGTGTTTTGACATATGCAGCTTGACAATGACTTTGCTTCTGCTAAAGCTTGAAAACTTTTCTATCAATCATTGTAAGACTCATTTTAAAATTTACTTTAATGTATTGGCCATCCAATTTAAATATTATTAATTGAAGTTCTTTAATTGATCTCTGATTTCGTGAACGTCTTCAGTTATTACACCTTTTGTTTTCTTTTTGAATGCAAATTTTATTAGTCTCCAATACTTTGCCAAAGATGGAAACTCCTTTTTCCGTATTGCTGTACCAATTGATGCTTTCAAGCCAGTGCCATCATAAATTTAGTATCTACAAATTTCGAACCTTAATTTGCTTGTACTATTTTTGACCAGAGCATCCATCGTATTCCCATTTGCAGTGTAATGTCATTTCACAGTATATTTATACTATGTTTACACGGGCAGCAAATATCGAGGTTCGCTCTCAAATTCGCGGTTCGCAACCGAATCTTGATTAAAACAGTATAGGTTCCTTTTGAATCTTGTGTGAATCTCGAAAAAATACTGTTTTCTCTAATTCTAAAAAAAAATTATCATTTTTTTATCTGCACTATTTGTCAAAAACTGTAAAGAAAGAAAAAATCAAGACAAAAAGTGCAATAAAAATGTTGTGATATGCCGCAAAGTTAAAATATTAAAAAATTAACCAACTTAACTTTTTTTTATTGATTTTAAACAATAAAAATTCACGCGAAATATATAATAGTTTCTTTCTTTATTTGTTATATTTTGGTTGATTTTGTATGCTTTGCTTTGACGAATGACCAAATCTGGTAGGCACTTCTAGTGCCATCACTGGTGGTATTCTGACATATTCTTAGTGGTGAGAGGGATGACTATATGGTTAATTGAGACGGAAGATTGAGGGACTGACAAGCTAAAGGTGTTGAGCAGAGTAGTTACACTTTTAGTTAGTTAGTCGTCCAGTGGCATTCAAAGGAAAGTTTAGTTGTATATCCAATACGGATAAATCACTTTTATCATACATTAAAATTATAAATATTAAACTTCAAATAAAAAGCAGAAGCAACCAAAATTTATATGCTTTCATTTAATTAATATCATAATTTCGGGGCTCAACCGGGATTATAAAAAGTTACGAGTTTAAACAAAGAAAAATAAGAAAATATCGTGTTTAAAAATGAAATAATTCTCATTAAATTAAAATAAAAGAGATTTGGAATTTTGAAGAACACCAAACACCAAAACATTTAAAATTAATTGTCTCTGAAAATAAGTTAGCTAAAACTTTAAAAGAAACAAGTGAACGGGAGTACGTGACATCAAAAATATTCTTTTGTAAAGAAAATGCGCATTAGCTAATGTGGAGCAAAATTCAAAATTAAACAACAAAAAAACAAAACAACAAGAGCAACGAGTGCAGAATATGTAGTTCGGAAACGATCAACGCACTTGAAATTTATGGAGTGAAAGTTTTAACGTTAGAGTGAAAAATCAAAAGAAAGCGAGCAGAGAAGCAGTTCCATGTTTGAAAACTTTTGCCATTAAGCAACGCAAATGAGGGATGATATAAAAGTTGAAATTTTATTGGTGATATGTTTATGCTGCTGTACTTTAGAAGTTAGAAAGGATAAGTTGAATATTATTAATTTAGTATTATTGTGAAAAATTTGATGGTACGATTCATACTTTCATGATTTCAAAATTAACGGATTTTTTTTAATAAATATTATTGTTGTTGTTGGAAGTTGTTAGCAATATTACATTACGCAGGGAAAATAATGGAGAGATTTGTGTCGTTAATACAATAGCGACAATTAAGCAGTTAAATGTAAAAACTAAAGCCATTATTATTTTCTTAAGATGCCTGGTAACCATAATTTTTTTTTAGTTTCCGTTAGCTTAATTTGTATAATTTTAAAGGCTAAGTACATATATATATATATATATATATATATATATATATATATATATATATATATATATATATATATATTTATTTGTGCGTAGTTACATATATTTATAATTATATCTTTATTTCAACTGAATTTTTTTAAATTTATATTAAATTTGAATTTGTAAGTTTGTTGCTGGACTATTTTTGTTTTTTTTTAATGGATGTAAGAGATATTACGTCAGTGAATTGGAATCACTGCACAACGAACTTAGGGAATAATAGTTGGACACGTCAGGTTTAAAGTCAGCGTTACAGGAAAGGCTCCTCTCACATTCCTGCCATCAAGTCGACGGGGAGGACTTAGGATCGGTGAATTCTAGCTAGCAGGATGTTAGTGCTAAGTGCGTCATAATGGTCCTATTTTTACATTGAGGGATATCGTAGACAGCTTGTCAGCTTTTAGCGGTACTCTTAGTGTTAGGCAATGGATAGATGATTTTGAGAAAAATGCTGAAACAGTTGGGTGGACCGATATACAGAAATTTATTTATGGTAAACAGCTATTAAAGGACGCAGCCACACTATTTGTCAGAAGAAGTAAAAGACAAGGCATTATTAAAAGCGTACTAGTTGAAGAGTTCGGTGAAACTTTATCGGCATCGGAAGTCCACAAAATGTTGAGAAACCACCGTAAGAACCAAAAGGTAACCACCGTAAGAACCAAAAGGAAACCTACCGTGAATATTTATACGCGTTGATGGAAATTGGAAAGCCGCTACATTTAGATATCCCGAGTCTTCTAGATTACTTCGTAGAGGGCATTTCTGACTGAAGATTTAATACCAAGCACGAAAAATGGAGCAGATGAAGGACAGATAAGAATCTATGAGAAAATTCACGTTCCATTAAATAAAGACAATCGGAAATGTAACGTCCCGAATAATACAAATAGAGTGTCCAATGAAGAGAAGGACGGTATTGAGAAGAAAAGAAATTGCTTTAATTGGGGAAGAACACATTAGACTGCAGATAATATTAGTTTAAATCTAATGTAGGACATCGTTCGGCAGATTGTAGGATGCTTTGTTACGATAAAAAACTTTTTGAGTCTGGATGATCTTCAAAAAGGTTAATTTGGATGGCTTGGAGTTTTATGGTATAATTGATACTGGTTGTGCTCTGTGTACGGTAAGATGCGATTTATACGAGAAGCTGCGGCACAAATTTGAGCTTATGCCGAACATCGACTACTAAGTGGAGCAGTCGCTGGCGTGTTTTATACTCAAGGCTACTCTTATGCACCTGTCGCAATTGACAGAATTTTTTAAGGCGTTGAACTCGTTCCTAATGTCGCTAGAAATGAATATAAAATGCAATGTTTGCCAAAAAACCGGAAAATAATTTGAGCTGATCGAGAAATTTAGGAATATTTGTATAAATGTCGAGGAAAATGAAAAAATATAAGATAATCTACAACATCAAAGCGCTGATCTAAGAGAGAAGGTGAATGACATAGTAAAATTATATAGTCCCAGAAAACCCAAATTCGTTAACGTAAAAATGAAAATTATAGATAAGCAGAAATCAGAGTGACTTGAGCAAGGAATCATAAAACCAACCACTTCTGAATATTCGCCTTCAGTCGTGTTGATACCGAAAAAGGATGGGACTGAAAGATTATGCTGGGATTATCGGAAACTTAATGAAACAAATTATACGATTTAACGTCAACCCGCGTCAAATTTGGTTTGTGAACAAACCGGCTTCGGCTATTTGCCATCTTCAGTGTTCTCTCTATACTAGTTGCATTTTATTGTCAGCTGTATTAATATAGTTCGTCTTGTGCGTGTCTGTCTTCGTGTTTTTCCTATTGCCTTTGTCACTTTCTCTCTTTTTGTCTCTATCTCTCTCTCTCTCCTTTTTCGTTTGCTTGTTTTTACGTAATTTGTCTCGCCCTCTCTGACTGTCTTTTTCCCTTTTCATTCGTCTCTCTTGCTATCTGAAGTGTTTACCACCTTATATATGTTTAAACAGATGATGTAATTATTGCATTTTAAAATTAGCAGCAAAAAAGAAATAACATGTACATTCCTACAGAAAAAGGTTAATTTTCTTGGTCAAAGGAAAAAACATTAGCCATGAGAAATTATTCCTCACCTAACGACAGAAAATGATTTTAATAATTCCTAGGATTGACCTCATATTTTCGGCGATTTGTTGATGGGTATGCTAAGTTAGCTAAACCCTAGCTTCGAAAGGGAACTGGATTTAAAATAAGGGAAAAAATATTTTTTCTTCATTTGAGCAACTAAAAATGGCACTAATTAAAGACCCTCTTCTTAAACTGTATAGCCTCACAGCATTAATTGAAGTTCATACTGACGCAAGTAAATATGGATATGGTGCAGTCCTATTGCAGAAGGATTCAGATCAGAGTTTTCACCCGGGCCAGTACATGAGTAGAAAAGCGACGCACACTGGGGATTTCGCGGAAAAAGGTCAAATTGTCAACATACTCTTGATGCAATTTGCAGTAATATTTTGAAATTTTAGACTAAATGGTACAATCAAATCAAGAAGAATTACTCCGATCTGACTGCTATTTTTTATAACCGCCTCAACTTCAGTACTTGTATGTTTTACCGAACCAACTTAATATAAGCCTGAGAATTTTAAAACGAATATTATTTTATTATGTGAGCTAACGTTTTTCTTCTTATTTTTTATTTAAAGTAGGATATTTCAGTATACTTAATTTAGAAAAATAAACTCTGCAGAAACTTGATTTTTTTTGTTTGTTTATTCTTATGAATATATCATAAAAATCCCTTTCTCCAAACATTTGGACCTGCAATTTTAGCTTTACTTTCCTGCAGTTGGAAATCACTACTAATACATTGTCTCCTATCTGTTTTTACATTTTTAATCAATTTTAAGTGCCACCTCTCAATTTGTTGCATTGCACAGTACATTTTCAACTAATTGATTCGCGACTCAATTCTGATAAGTCTGTTTGTTTAACATAATTCAAGAACCACTAGTCGGATTTTGCTTAAACAAATTTAGAAAAATCAAGAATTACAATTACTTTTATCTCTTTATATAACGTTTCGCTACATAACTAAAAGTTTCACAGTTATAAATAAATGTATTTATGAAGAAAAAAAATATTTTTTGCATCAAAAATTAATTTTTTTTTAATTTATAATAAGTCCAAAATGGTAAAAAGTGTCTTGTCTTATTACTTTCGCGTAAAGTCGTATAACCTATGAACAAAATGGGACATAAATCATGAAAATCGATGAACGCGTTTCGCCTTTATTCACAATTACATGAATACATGAATTTAAAAAATTTACTCGAGAGATGCACAAAAAACATTGATTGCTTTTTTATGATTCTTAGAATTAAAAAAAAGTAATAAACAAAAGGTTAATTGATTTTTATGATTGCAGTAACAGTTTGCATATGTTAAAGAAACACCGCAAGTTATGCGAGAGGAAAAGCGAAGAGTCGATGAGGAGATATTTCAACTAAAAAAATTTAAGTTAAAAGTAAATAATCGTAACTTTAAAATAAAACATTAATTATATTTTACAATGATTGACGGCAAGACAGCACAATCAGTAACAAAAATACCAGCAGCATTTTCTTGTTTTATTTGTGGAGCCACAACATCCAAAATGAATAAAATCGAAGAAGTTCAAGCTATACCCGTAAATGAACAAGCACTGCAATTTGGGATGTCACCACTTCATGCGCGTTTTAAGCTGATGGAGTGTATTTTGCATGTAGCTTATAATATTGAATTTGAACGTGGGAGAGTCGACTTAAATACTCGTCCGATAAAAGAAGCCCGAAAATGGTAGATAAAGCGTGAACTTAAAGAGAAAATTGGAATACAGGTTGATACTGTTGTAGTTCCCACAAATGCTTCTTCATAAAGGAATATAATTTAAAGATTTAATTCAAAGTTTAATTTAACGACATATATTTATATTTATTTAATACAGAAAATTAAAGGAAATGTTAATTGTTTGAAGTCAGAACTGGAATTCAATAATCAACAATCAAATTATTAAAAAAAAAAACCGAAACAACATTTCAAAAGCTAATTCAGTTAAATAAAAAAACAAATTAAAAAAGTTATATTAAAAGAGAAGGATATATATTAAGTGTACCTACACTGTTAGGCACGGTTCTGGTACGACAAATTTAGGAAATTCGTCAGGAAGATTCTTTGCTAATCCTGCTTTGATTTTCGAAATCACGGGTCTAGATGAAAACATAATCAACAAGTTTTCCATAATACTCGAAGCTATAAATATCACCGAGGTAGTAGATCCAAAAAAATTTGGTCATTTTTGATTGGAGACGGCAAAGAGTTTCTTGTACTGTACGGGTGGTAGGTATATGCCACCTACACTTAACAAAATTCTGATTAATGGAAAAGATATAATTGAAAAGTGTATTTTTCCTGTAAGCTTACTATTCGAAGAGGCTCAGGAAAGTCGTAACAAAGACTATAAAAAATATCGCCTTAGATACCTCAGAATTGCCACGAACGAAGATACTATGCAGCGAATGATGGTAACATCAGATCCCATGATCTCACATTTGACGCCTTCATTTAGCCAGAAAAAGCGATGAAGTTATAAGCGATGAAGTTAAGGCTCTTTTAGAATAATAAATTAAAAATAGATTTAAAATAAATAATAAATTAAAAATTTAAAAAATAAATAAAATTTTTTGTTTGTAATTGTATGTAACGATCTACAGTACTCTTTCTCTATTTTGATTACTTTTGTGTATTACTATATAAAATTAAATTTGTGATGAAATCACATTTTTTGACAAATATATTTTGTTCCTCACCTCCATACAAAATTCTCCAGCGTGCGACGCGGCAGAAAAAATTATCATTTGTCATTAGTGCTTATTGCGGCTTTCAAAAAGTGGAGAATTTATCTTATGGGCACTAAATTTAAAATAGTCACCGACTGTAACGCCTTAGCAATGACAATAAAGAAAGCAGAAGTTACACTTCGTACTTCTAGATGGGCAATATTTTTGCAGGACTTTGATTTTGAAAATGAAGATAGATCTGAGATCAGAATAAAACACGCGGACACGAATCGATACGTTATCGATTAAAATACGCTCAGATTAACGACACTTGGGTGAGAGCCCTAACAAAGGTATTAGAAAACGCTCATTATGAAGACTACTATGTATATCATGATATAATAATAATAATAATATAATCATGATATAATATATCATAAGTATCCTACTAAAGAACTAATAAAATAAAAAGACCCAAGAGTATATTGAGAAATATTTTTTATACCTAACTTGGGCTCAGAAGTTGGTAAAGTTCTAATAGGATGTGTTGCATGTATAATGATTAACTCGAAATCTAGTAAAAAAGATTTGCTGACGCTAATTGACAAAGAAGATCAACCATTAAGTACCAATCACGTGGATTACGTTGGACCTATGACGTCGACGAATAAACAAACAAATAAACAAAAATATATACTGGTAATAGTCGACAGATTTTCAAAGTTTGTTTGGTTATATCTCACAAAGGATACTAGCACAGATGCAGTGATTGATAGGCTAGGGAGTCAGGTCGCAGTGTTCGGAAATCATAAGAAAATCGTTTCAGATAGTGGAAGTTGGTAAAGTTCTAATGGGATGAGTTGCATGTATAATGATTAACTGGAAATCTGGTAAAAAAAAAGGTTTGCTAACGCCAATTGACAAAGAATATCAACCATTAAGTACCTATCACATGGATCTATTGTAATATTAAAAAATAATGCATGCTAGCACTTTATTTTGTCCTAATTTTATTTATTTATAAACAGCCGCTTGTGCGACTGTTCTGTTCAAAATCTTTTCTTAGTCTTATTATAAAAATTATACTTGCTCGTAGATAACATCTAGAAAACATGGAAATATACAAACAAAAAACATTTGACGGACGAATAATAAATGAACAAATAAAAACTGCTTCGGACACAATATTTGAACAGTTTAAACATTTTTACAGGAAAGCAAACACTACACCAACACAAAAACGTTACCCAGGTGCACAAACCCAAAGCAATAAAGAACATCATAAACGTACAATTACAGATTATTATGTCACATAAAAAAAAAATAAAAAAAAGGAAAAAAAGAAAACCCAATAGGTTCACACATAAACAAAAACCGACTGCAAGCATGATCGTAAAAGGATTTAGTTAGAAAAAAAGACGAATGAAAAAGGGAGCGACAAATTAAGTAAAAAGAGACAAACGAAAAAGGAGAGAGAGATGCAGGCAAAAAAGACAGAAAGTGACGAACGCAATAGCACGAAGGGAGACACGAACTATATAAACACAACTGACAATAGAACGCAACTAGTACGAAAAGAACACTGAAGATGGCAAACAGCCGAAACCGGTTTGTTCACAAACCAAATTTGTCGAGGGTCGACGGAAAACCGTACCCAAATAAAAGTAATTTTAACCCCGTCGGAAAATCCAAGCACATATAAATACAATACTCTATTTATTCTAACATATAAATATTGGGATGGGAATATGCAAGTCAGCACATTCCCAGAGTGTGTGTCTGTGAATTGATGCTTCAACAAAGTATGAAGCTCGTGTTACATATACAAGTTATGGTAACTACGCTTTGACAAACACACTACACCTCCCTTTTTCGAAAAAGAATAATCAATACTAGTTTGTGAACAAAATAAAACAAAATTAAGTAATATAAGAATATATATTACTATTATTTTTTCTTTTTTTTAAATAAAAGAATATTTAACGGGCGGACATTCCCTTCCCTTTAAAAAAAAAACGAGAAGAGAGAAAGGAAGAAGAAAAAAAATATTAAAATTTATCGAGGATTTATTTACTCATTTGGGTAGCCTTTTGATCCTGTTCTTATGGACAGTAAAAAGTTTACCAGTGCTGTCCATTAATGTTAGATTGTCTAAATTGTCAATTTCATTGACTGTAAAGGGATCATTGTAGACCGCATCAAGTTTGTATTCTGATTCTAATCTAGGTATTTTACGATGCTCATGGGCATTTATAGCCTCATATATTTTAAAATTGGCTGATTCTGTTTGTTGTGTGTGTGTTTTTTTTTTGTAAGAGGGCAACAATGCCATTTAGTCAAGTACCGTGTTACATTCTTTAGAAAAGTGATAGAGAATAGATGAAACAGGTGGTGAAAGTAGAATGATAGTCGGAAATTAACTGCCGTATATAAGGCAGCACAGCGACCAGTGACTATGCCTTCATCGCTGAGCAGCCCCATCGACAGTCAATTTTTATTTTTGTAGTGTAGGAGTTTTGTTCATACTTTCCCCTCCTATTTTAGTCTGAAGTCTGGTTGTAACTTTCAGGACTGTATTGACTTCAATATTTTTAATATCCCTAAACTCTATGCGTGACAGTGTGTCTGCCACGGTATTTTCCTGACCCCTAATATACTCGACTACAAAGTCATATTCCTCGAAGTCAAGCCTCAGACGCGTGAGCTTAAATGAGGGATTCTTCAGAGAAAATAAGTGAGTAGTTTGTGACCACTTTGGATTACGAATTTTCTGCCGTAAATGTATGATCTGAAATATTTAATAGCCCAATGTATTGCAGTTAATTTCTGCTCTATGGTAGACTTGTTACTTTCACCTTTAGTGAAAGATCTAGAAGCGTACTCAGAACAACACCACAAGCGTGTTTGTTTGCTTCCGTTGTAATAAAAAATTCTTTAGAAAAATCAGGGTATTGTAAAATTGTAATTGGTTTTTAAGGTATTGAAAAGATTTTTCGCAATCTTATCTCCATTCAAAAGGTACATTTTTTGCTTACAATCTAGTAATAGGTCGAGACGATTCAGCAAAGTTTGGTATGGACCTTCGGTAATAATTACAAAAGGCTATGAAGCGTTTAGCTTCATCACCATTCCTTGGTGTTGGATAGTTTTGGACTATAGAAAATTTCCTATCATCAGGCGATATACCTTGATCAGTACATTTGTGCCCTAAAAATTTTACTTCAGTGCGGGAAAATGAACATTTGTCCGGATGCAACTTCAGATTATGCTTCCTGCATAATGCAAATACGTTTCTCAAATTTCGTAACATATGTTATTTTGAACAACCAACGATTACAAGGTCATCCATATACACGAATGCTTGTCCTGGAGCTAGACCTGAGAAAGTCAACGACATGATGTGTTGGAAGGAATTTATGGCTATTTTAAGACCATACGGTAATCTTTTAAATCTGAAAGATCCCTTATCTGTGGAAAAGGAAGTGATATCTTTCGATTCCTCTTCAAGCTCTATTTGATCGAAATCTGACATAAGATCAAGGCAAGAGAAGAATTAGGCTCTATTCAATTGATCTAGAATGTCGTCTATGCGAGGTAACGGAAATTTACCAGTCTCCATCTCTTTTGGTTATTACCAGGTAAAGGTTTCTTTGGTACCAAGAATATGGGACTATTGTGATCTTAAGTTCAACAATATCGTCTTTGATTATCTTATCAACCTGGTTATTTATTTCCTCTTTTTGGAAACGTGGTATTCGATAGACTTTTTATGTAAACAGGCTGTGTATTATTTACTTTAAGTTTTTGTTTATAAAAGTTATTGACAGATATTATTTCAGATTCTAGAGCAAAAATGTCTATAAATTCATGGCATAAGGATTTTAGATCTTTTTCAACAAAAGTTGCGAAGTTTCTGGAAAGTCTTTCCAATTTTTCTTTGGATTTGGCAGGTGTACAATTCTGATTTGCAATTTTATAATCTTTAAGGGTTTCGGTAACGAGTTTAATCTCAGAAAGATTTGGTAAAATCTTATTCAGTGGTATTAATTATTTTTACTAGTGGGTTTCATTTGGAAGTTATTGTATTTGCGGCATAAACCCCGTTTTGAATTGTTTGATAAGGTACTAAAACATTTTGTTCGGGTAATTCACATTGTATAGGCCTCATAACTTCAGATCTGGCAGGGACTGATATTGAATTTATGGTTGGACCGTTTCTAAGCGGTATTCCAATGTCATGATCATTTTCATTTATTTGGATAATAATTAGATCCTTGTCATAGGAAGATTGTAATATACAATTATACTTCCGTATGAAATCCATTCCAATTATTCCGTCTGCCTGTATTTTGAAATCATCCGTGACCACATGAAAAGTATGTTTTATTAGGTATTTGTCTATTTTCAATTCGGATTGTACACTGCCTAAAGTTGAAATTATGCCTTATCCAATACCGTTTAAATTTTTTCTATTATAAACATCGATTGATGCATTTAAGACCTGGTTGTGCTTGATAATTAAAATATTAGCTCCAGTATCTATTAATAAAATTGATTATGTTTCATTTAGGGTAGTCCTACAGCGTAATTAGCTACATAAATTCAAGATAATACTGTAGGTTTTTGTATTTATTGAGTATTTAGGGGTCGTGGCTCGTTTTCCGAGTTGTCTTCCGCATCTACATTTATGTTTCTATTTTGTGAATTGTCATAACGGTTTCTATTATCGCTATTAGAACCTGAATTATTGTTATTGTAATAACGGTTGTTAGTGTCGCCATTATTATATGACCCGCTATTATTGTTTCCATATTCTGATGGAATTTTCTGTTTCGGTTGAAGTTGTTACTTCCCCCTTGGTTACTATTATTACTATTGTAACCCTGGCGTCTGAAGCCATAGCTTAGGATAGAGTTTTCCTAACCGTAGGCTTCGGTACAACTGCTTATGAATTTAGTCAATACCTCATTCATGTTATTAAAGTTACCCGATTGCATGATCATTTTAACCGTATCGTTAGAGCTGTTTTTGTTATAGCCGTAACTGCTGAACATGCAGCATATTTGTTGGCTATTTCGTGGGGTAACCCATCCGTAATATAAGTGGTTTCTAATTTCTTCGTTAATTCCTCCATTTCTTTGGCGTAGGCATTAATGTTCTTTCCGGATTGTGTTGTGCTCATTAGTTTGACATTTATTACATCACCGGATTCACCTTTAACCGTTGTTTTTCGTTTTAAAATTATTTTTTCTAGCGTGGTTTCCGATGAAATTAAATTTCTCGCTTTTTTTCAATTTTGTTTTGATAAGGTTTACAGCTACTGATTCGTACGTTTCCTTAACCGAATCTACCAAATTAATGGCGTCGATAAAGCTTTGTAGGTTTTCAGAATTTCCATTGAAGACTGGAATTAACCTCGAAGCTGTATTCAGAAATTCTATTAAAGTTTGAGGCATTTTGGATTTTTGTTTTTGTTCCGTTTCGGGTAAAAGTTCGAACACTATTGGTTCATGGATTGAATGTGGAACAAGGCCTTTGAAATTTTTTCTATAACTTACGGAAATTAATTTTTCAAGTAGGTCAGAATGAAAATTATCACCAAAGGTTTATGAGCCTTTGTTAACCTATAACAATTTGTATTTAGTAACACTCTGAGCTTCTCTAACTGATTTTGGAGGATGTTTACATGTTTATTGACTGTTTCGGGTTTTGTATCCGATAGTATTTAAGCTTATATGATTTAAGGAACTCGTCTTTTATTGCCTTAGCACTTGATACGATTGTCTCCCATTCGATCAGACAAGAAACTGGTAAATAAAACAAGGAATTGGTAAATAAAGGCGGAGATCGCTCATTATGTATACTTCCGCAACAAAAGACGAAAAAATAGCTTTGATCTGTATGCATGTTGCCTAAATAGTATGTTTGCAACAACATATGTATGTATATTCTAAGAAGAAATATGTACGATGGACTAGAGCAACTGTTTAAAATTAAAAAAATGTGTCTTGAAGAACTGAAACAAGCTCAAGTAAATTATGAACGATATTCATCCAATGTGACTGTGCTGACGGAAAAGCTGAATCACAAAAGTATTTCACAGCTTTTATGGATTTATATTATGGATTTGAATTTTCCTCATACAGTGCTCTTGCACGTCGAGTGGAAAACAAACAACAATGAAGCTCGTGCAGGTCTTCTTGTATCTGCGGAACATTTTCATTTTCGTCATGTGCAGAAATCGGTTTAACGCCAAATTCTAAGTCGGCTGGTAGTTTTAGCTCTGTCCCAAACAGGAATTTTGCTCGGAGTGAAGTTCTGTTGGAACACCATATCGACACACCCAATTGTTCACAATTCCATCTACCACCGTTTTGGACTCTTGGTGTGGAAGGGGATAAGCTTCGGGCCATTTGCTGAAATAATCCATTGCCACTAGCAGATACGGATTTACAGCTTCACTGACAGGGAATGAGCCTGCGATATCCATTGCTATCCGCTCAAAAGGGGCACCTGCGTTGTACTGTAGTAGCTTGCCACTACTTTTCCTTGTTGGACCCTTGGCCGCAATGCACTTCTCGCAATTAGCAATCCATTCGGCTGCAGACTGTAGGCAGCGTACCCAGTAAAATCGCTGTTTTATTTTTTCCAGTGTTTTTGTTACACCCAGATGACCGCCGCTGGGACCATAATGAAACTGCTTCATTACATCTTTTATCCGGGAACTTGGCACGACGATTAAATCCGTTGTAGTTTTTCCATCTGCACTTTCCCAATTTCAAAATAGGCAATAATTTATCACTTAAAGGGTATTCCACTCAGCCCAGTACGATTTTGCTAACGGGCTTTCTGCCGATATTTGATTACGGTCCGGTCTTATGATCTCCAGCTTGGCCGATATAATTCTTGACAAGATGGGATCTTCTCGTGTGCCAATTCGGATATGTCTCATATGTGCAGTAGCTGCATTCTACGTTGCATGGACGTCTTGAAAGGGCATCAGCACTTTTCCTGTGCACAATGCTGAAGTTGTCGCTATGCAGACGTTCAATCCAGCGTGCAAGCTGCCCTTGCCCTGGATTAAAGTGTTGGCCCTATAAGAATTTGTGGTAATGTGTAACGCACTCCAGTACGGCTTAAAGCTCCCGTCGTGTTACGCAATAATTTTTTTGGGCTCGGACAATACTCTGCTATAGTAACCAATAACTTTTTCCGTCCCATTAATCGCCTGAGAAAGCACTCTTCCTACTTCCGTAGCCGCTTGCATCTGTATCCAATATAAAGTCATGTCCAGCCATCGGATATGCGAGGACTGGCGCTGTACACAAAAGCTCATTTAACCTTTGAAACGCCTATTCTGCTGCCCCACTCCAGTGGTATGGTTGCGAGTTTTTGGTCAACTTGCCTGTAGTATGGTCAAATTCCTGGAAAACTACGTAGCTCATAAAGATTTTGTGGACGAGACCAATTCTTTACTGCCAATATTTTATCCTCGTCAGTTGATACGCCCTCTGCTGTTACACGATACCCCAAGTATTTGACCTCTTTTTGAAACAACGCACATTTCTTAACACTTAATTTAAGTCCTGCAGCCACTTATACCACTTGAGACCTTCATCCAGGTGAGCTATCATAAAGTCTGCACCGATAATAACTTCATCCACTATATCAGCGGCAACAAGAACGTGATCTGGGCTAATGTTTCCGATAGTCAATCGTACCCTGGCTCTGCCATAGACGATGGGTGAATCCCCAGTACCGGTGCGCAGTTGTAAATTATTTAACGGCTCCACTACCCCTTTAAATAAATCGGGCCTTTTTACAGACTGAGATGCTCCTGTGTCTATGGTGAGGACTTGCTTCTTTCCGTTGATCAATCCGCAGACAGTTTGGTTATTATTTTTCTGCTGTATGATAGAAATGAAGATTGCGGGAGATAGCTCTTGCTCCTCAGTGCTAGCTCGTTTTAGTTTAACGGCGGGTGAAGCATTTCTGGACTTTTTCTTAACAAATCTGCAGGTGCGCTGAAAATGTCCGATCTTACCGCAACTAAAGCATTTTGCACGCCTCAACACGTCGTACCTTGCAAACTTATGGCTTTGAGACAACTTTGTCGGTCTCCTGGGCCAGCGCCTACGAGATAGTTTTGGTGAAGGATGCTTT
Source organism: Trichopoda pennipes (assembly GCA_030448955.1). NCBI lineage: Eukaryota > Metazoa > Arthropoda > Insecta > Diptera > Tachinidae > Trichopoda > Trichopoda pennipes. Next base: position 157,947 of record JASKUP010000062.1, on the reverse strand, counting down.
CTGCGCTGCACAAACCATTCACAAGTGCTTCAATTTTAAACTGATTCAGGAATGGGTGATGTTTACCTAAGTAAGCTGCACCAAACGTTCAATTACCATGGCAAAATGTTGCAGCGTCTCATTTGCCTTCTGCACCCTGCCTCCTAACTCCATTCTGTAGAGTTCTCCTTTCTGCTCGCTGCCGTATTTGCGTTGTAATGCCACCATTATGTCTTCGAAATTACTTGTGCAGCCTCCTGGCAAGCTTTCGAAGATTTCGGCAGCTGCACCTTTTAAGGTAAGAATTAGCTCAATAGCTTTCTCTTCGTTGTTCCATCTATTTTTGCTGTCCACTGTTTCGAACTGGAACTTGAAAACATTAAACGGTGCGCCACCGTAACGGGGGGTATTTATCTTGCAGGAGTGCTCAGCGATGACTCTCACCGGCCCTTCTGGAATATGGCGGCCGTCCATTTTCGTTTTTAGTTCATGCGATTCTCCGTCCATTTTTTTTTTCAAGATGAGACAATTTTTCGTCGAATTCGCTGACTCTCTGTTTCACAGCTTCCACTCGTTTGCCAAACATTTCTGATATTTCTTGAAATTTCTTGTTTATCTCACTAACAAGTTTTTCTCCGTTGGCTCTAGAGCTTTCTTGATTTGCATCAATTTTCGCACTGTTGATTCTAGAGCTTTTTTGTATCCATGTATTTTCGCACTGCTGATTCTAGAGCTTTCTTGAATGACACCTAGAAGTTTGTTATTTTTGGCATCAATTTTCGCACTGCTGACTTTAGAGCTTTCTTGAATTGCATCTATTTTCGCCATCATTGCCGCAAGTATTGAATCCAAGCTTACATTGGTATTTGCTGATGGGTTACATACCTCAATTTTTTCTTTGTCTCCGGCTTCGTATGTCTTAATATCACGCTGCTTGAATTCATCAATCAACCTCCTTTGCAATTCCGCTTTATTTCCGTCGTTGGCAGATCCTACTTATTCAGCTCCCTCTTTCAGTTTTTGCAACTTCATTGTACTTGATTTATTTTTATTTTATTTATTTTATTTTGCAATCCCACTTCTGACACCAGTTGTTATGTTTATACCGTTTATAAACGTTTTGTTGTGAGTTCTTATTGCAATGTAATTAACACCAGTTTTTAGAGTTTTTACATTAATAACAAGTTTATTTACTTTAACTGTACAAAGTTGACACTACAGTAAAATTTAATTAAGATGCAGTTCTTTACTTCAACTGATTTAATTAAAAGTCTAGAAAATTTGAGAGTATTCTACTCCCTTTGTATCAGATTATGTTGTTGTATGTTGTTTATTGAATGTATAGACGCCTATGTGTCTGTGTGTATTTTTGGTTTTGGTTTTATACTGATAGTTTCTTCTTGGAGTTTATTTTGAGCCACGCAGTTCGTAAACAACATACTCAGTATGTAATATTAAAAAATGATGAATGCTAGTTGTCCTAATTTCATTTATTTATGAACAGCCGCTTGTGCGACTCTTCTGTTCAAAGTCTTTTCTTAATCTTATTATAAAAATTATGCTTACATTTTTAATACTTAAAAGTACAGTAATACTAATACAAGAAAATATCATAAATATGATACTCTACTTATTCTAACATATGCATATTGGGAATATGCAAGTCAGCACATTCCCAGAGTGTGTGTGGATTATTGCTTCAACAAAGTATGAAGCTCGTGTTACATACAGAAGGTATGGTAACTACGACAAATAAACATATATATAAATATATACTGGTAATAGTCGACGAATTTTGAAAGTGTGCTTGGTTATATCTCACAAAGGATACTAGCGCAGATGCAGTGATTGATAAGCTAGAGCGTCAGGTCGCAGTGTTCGGGAACCCTAAGAAAATCGTTTCAAATAGGAGAACAACAATGCATTCAAAGAAAACAACAATGCATTCGAAGAAAATTTTAAAAGACAACAAATTCAACATTTAGTTATTGCGGCCGGTGTATCCAGAGGTAATGGACAAGTTGAAAGGATACATAAAATTGTAGTGCCAAGACTGACCAAGTTGTCTCGTGATAACCCGAATCAATAAAAACGTAAATAAAGCCCAACAATATATTAATAGTACGTCACCACGATCAACCAACTGTTCACCATTTAAGATCTTGATTGAATGCGAGATGAGACTGGAAGAATTTCCAGATATTAGGGAAGCAGTTAAAAATCAAATCACAAAGATAAAGGAAGAAAACGGAAAGAACTTTAACGAAAATAGGAAGGTTAAAGAATGTTAGGAAATTAATGATTATATTTCTGTTCATACAAGATTATACGTAAAATGAATCATGGGCGATATGAAGTGGAAAGGTTGGTGAGGTAGAAGGTCCATGGAAGCCTTAGCTGTTGCGAATACATGAAGGGTTGGTCTCCAGTATTCGGGTCGAATACCCCGTCAGGAGGGCCGAATGTGGGGTTGGGGCCTGAACGAATGAGCAGATCTGGTAGGCACTTCTAATGCCATCACTGGTGGTATTCTTACGTATTGTTACGGATGTGTCTTGCTTAAGTTTTAAAAGAAAATTAAGCAATAAAGTGAACTACTGGGTATGTTATATACTTACTGCGTGGCTTGTCAAGAAAACTTATGTACGCAACAACAAATTTGTTGTTACAAACTGCGTAGAAATATAATACACGCAAAACAACAACAAATGTCAGTTTACTAACTGCGTAGAAATTAGTTACACGCAAGACAACAACAAAACAGTATGCTATTTACTAACTGCATAGTTTTCTAAGAAAACGTATCTACACAAGAACACAACAAATTCCAGGAAGAAATTGTATCAGCATAAAAACAAAATACACAACCATACAGGCGCCTATACATTGAATGGACAACATACAACAACAACAAAATGTGGGAGTGGAAGATTTTTCTAGACTTTCAGTGGACTAATATAAAAAGGGCAGCGTCTGAGTAGATAGTTAGTCAGTGTAACAATAAACCTCGTGAAGTAAAGATGTGCATCTTAAGTAAATTGTTCTGTAGTATCAACTTTGTGTAGTTAAAGTAAATAAACTTGTTTTTATTTCAAAGACTCTAAAAATTGGTGTTATTTATTTTGCGATAAGGAACTCACAACAAAACGTTTATAAAAGGTATAAAGGTAACAACTGGTGTCAGAAATGGGATTGCAAAAAAATAAAAAAATAAATCAACTACAATAAAGTTGAAAGAACGGAGTTGAAGTTGAGCTGCTAAAGAAGGAACTAAATAAGTTGAATCTGCCAACAACCGGAAGTAAAGTGGAATTGCAACGAAGGTTAATTGTTGAATTCAAGCAGCCAGACATCGACATTGGGACATACGAATTCGGAGACAAAGAAGAGATAGAAGTATGTAACCCATCAGCAAACACCAATGCAAGCTTGGATTCAATACTTGCTGCTATGATGGCGAAAATGGATGCAATTCAAGAAAGCTCTAGAGCCGGCAATGCGAAAATGGATGCAATTCAAGAAAGCTCTAGAGCCAACAGTGCGAAAATTGATTCAATTCAAGAAAGCTCTAGAGCCAACGGAGAAAACCTTGTAAGTGACTTTTATTTGTCTACGGTTTTCCGTCGAGGTAGTGAGCTGAACCAGAAATTTCAAGAAATATCAGAAATATCAGAAATATTCGGCAAACGAGTGAGAACTGTGGAACCGAGAGCCATCGAATTTGATAAAAAATTGTCTAACCTATAGAGAAAAATGGACGGAGAATTGTTTGAACTTAAAACGAAAATGGACAACCTCCATATTCGAGAAGGGCGATGAGAACTCCAGTAAGATAAATACCCCAAGCTATGACGGTATCGCACCGTTTAATGCATTCAAGTTCCAGTTCGAAAAGGTGGCCAGCAAAAATAGATGGAACAACGAGGAGAAAGCTATTGAGCTAATTCTGTCCTTAAAAGGTGCAGCTGCCGAAATCCTCGAAAGCTTACCAGGAGGCTGCAGAAATCATTACGAGGACATAATGGTGGCCTTACAACGCAAGTAAGGCGGTGAGCATAAGAGAGAACTATACAGAATGGAGTTACGAGGCAGTGTGCAGAAGGCAAATGAGACGCTGCAAGATTTTCCCATGGAGATTAAACGTTTGGTGCAGCTTAGTTATCCAGGTGAACATCATCCATTCCTGGATCAGTTTAAAAGCATTTGTCAATGGCATAAGGGATCCAGATATTAAATATGCAGTTTGTGCAGCGCAGAAAGCATCCTTCACCGAAGCAATCTCGTACGCGCTGGCCCGGAGACCACCAAAGTCATAGCCACAAGTTTACAAGGTACGATGTCTAGGCTGATACGGAAAGTTGCGGGGACAAATGAAGCGAGATGAAAGAAATACTTGAGCAGCTACTGGTAGAAAGAAGTAAGTCGCGCGCAAAATGCTTCAGCTGTGGTAAGGTTGGACATTTTCAACGCAAATGCAGATCTGTTAAGAAAAGATCAAGATCTGCTTTACCTCCAAGGGACAACAAATCGCACGAGTCACCGTTACTCTAAAACGAGCTAGTACTGAGGGGCAAGTCGTCCAAGTATACTACGCATATTTAGTTCACTAGATCTCTAACTCTAAGCACTGAATCTATTAGCCGTTGAAATGTAGATGGTGCGCTTTTTAGTGCAAAAAGCTTTTGGATAAATTCGTAGTGACTTAATAGGTTGGAAAATGCCGTTTTCTTTCTATCCTCTTTTTGTTTTCGAATCTAGTAGAAGCCCTTTAACAAAAGAGTAGTGAAGTATTGTGATTTCCCCAATTTGTCCAGTATACCTTCGATATTGGGTATTGAGAACTTGCCGTCTATTGTTATCTCATTCAGTTTGCGGTAGTCTATGACCATACGCCTTTTTCTTTCCTGAGTAGTCCATTTTTTTGGGAACGACCCAAATCGGTGAGTTTTAGGGAGAGTTACTTTCTTTTATAATATTTTGTAGTAGCATCTCCTTCATCTGCCTGTTAATATCGTCTTCATGGACTTGAGGGTATCTGTATATTTTAGAATATACAAAATTGTTGGTTTTTGTAACAATTTCATGTTGAACTTCATGGGTATGACTTAATGTCACACCTTTTTGAAAAAACAAATATTTGTTTGCTTCGAGTAGGTTTTCTGATTTCCTATTTTCTTCTTCGTTCAACCTGCCTCTTGAGAATTTATTGATTGTTTCATATTCTACTTTAATTTGTCCGTTTAATGTTTTGAAGAGAAGGGTTTATCTAATCTTTTACGTTTATATTCTGGAATGAGGTTTTCATTTAACAAAGTGGTGGGCGATCCGGTATCTACTAAACATCTGATTTTAATATTTTGAATTGTTAATTCTACTATCGGTAAGTTTGTTTTGAGACTTGTGACTGAAAATTTCCTTCAATATGATCAACATCCATTGGTTCTGCATGATTACAAGAATGTTTTCTGAAAGGATTTCGCGTCTGTCCTGATGACTGTCCACATTGTTCGTATCTAGATGGGTTTGAGTGACGGAATTGTCCTGAAGTGTTTTTTTGTCTAAATTGATCTGTGTTATTTGTATTTGTTTGTCTGACCTGTATTGAATTATTAGTTTTCTTGAACTGTCCAAAATTATTTGGTTGTCTGTTTTGTGTGTATTGTCTTATATAGTTGGATTCCCTGTATTCCCAATTTCTATTGCTGTTGTTCTGTCTTATTATTCCTAACTCTTCTAAGGTATGGTATGCTAATCTGATATTATGAATATCCCTACTGTGTATAATACTCGACATGTAAGGTGTTATGCTATTTAGAAAAGTTTTTAATATCATAGACTCGATTATTTTTGTGTTAAATTCATTAAGTTTTTCTACATATTGCTGATATTTTTCATTTAACTTGGTTAAAATATTACTTAAATTAAAATAGTATTGGCTTACATTGTAATTTCTTGGTGAAAGGGGTTGATGGTAAAGCTGGTAGTACGTCTCCCTAATTCCGCGATTAATTCCTTTTTGATTTGCACCCAGGATAGATCGAGTCCCAGAGTACTCATGGCGTCCAACGCTACTCCCTGAATTTTATTAACAATACACCGTTGTAGTTTGATGCCTTTAAATATTAGTATGAAGAGTTCGATTTCTCTTACGAATGATGACAACGCATACTCCTTCCTTCCTGTGTAGTCTTTTATCCTCAATGCTTCCTATAAAATCTCGGATGTGGCTATTGGTAATTCATTAGCTGAAGTACTTGTTGGAGTTTGTTCTGTTGAGTTTAATGCTTCCATTATGAAATGTTGTTTTAATTTTTATTCTGTAGTTTTATTTTTTTTTTTTAGATGTGTTGAATGTTTGTTTAATTATGAGTTTTACTCTTATTAATTTTATTTCAAAGTTTTTACTTTTTTTGTATATTTATTTGTAAAATATTACTTTTATTATATACTTTTTTTTGTTTGAAAATTTTCAATTTAATTTTTTTGAAAACTTTAATTTACTTAATTTAATTTTCCTTTTTACTTGGAAAAGTCCCTTCACGATTCACATTAAATTTAAATTTAAAAAAATTTTAGTTTTTCTTATTTTAAAGTCCTTATTTGAAAGGATTTGCGTTCGATTTAATCCTTGCGGGCTAGATCCTACCGTAGACCGCGCCAGTTATAAATCCTCAAGGGCGTTTTAATAAAAAAAAAACTTAATTTACAGCTTTAGCTGTCACTTTATTAAGTTGAATTATAATACTAACTAAAATATAATTACAATTGATATTTATAAACTAAGGCTGCTTATTCTACTTTATTTAATTAGAATTAAAAGTGGTTATTTACAGAATTTCTTAAACATAAAATTCTTATTCTATTTTATTGAATCAACTTACTAAATGTTAAATTGGCATAACTGCGTCTATCGACTTTTATTATTTCCGTTAAAAGTAATATTTAGTTTTGTGTCGATTTCACACACTGACCTTTAGATCACTGACCTTTTATTACTTTTTATTAATAGTGATAATAATTAAAAGTGTGTCGATTGCACAACTTCAGTTGGGTGATCGACCTTGTATTATTTTTGCCAATTTATATTTGCTTTTGGTGAAGTCAGAGCAGCCTCTGACGTAACTAGCATATAGCGGCTGCAGAACTTAAATTAAGTGTTAAGAAATGTGCGCTGTTTCAAAAAGAGGTCAAATACTTGCGGCATCGTGTAACAGCAGAGAGCGTAGCAGTTGACGAGGTTTAAATATTGACAGTAAAAAATTGGGCTCGTCCACAAAACCGTCATGAGGCACGTAGTTTCCAAAGGCTTTGCCGATAATACAGACGATAAGTGCCGAACTTTGCTCAAGTGGCTGCCAGCTTGCATGCGTTGACCAAAAAATCGTAACCATACCACTGGAGTGGGGCAGCAGAAGAGGTGTTTCAGAGGGTAAAAGAGCTTTTGTGTACAGAACCAGTCCTCGCCTATCCAGTAGCTGGACATGAATTTATATTGAATACAGACGCAAGCGGCTACGGAATAGGAGGAGTGCTTTCTCAGGCGATTACGCCTGAGGCCAACACTTTACCATAAGGATTGATCACTCCGTATTACGGTGGTTGCTGCAGTTTAAAAACCCCGAAGGGCAGCATGCACGCTAGATTAAACGTCTGCAGAGCTACGACTTCAGCATTGTGCACAGGAAATGCGGATGCCCTTTCAAGACGCCCCTGCAACGGCACTGCACCAAAGTCGAGGAAAAGGAATCTATCATTGATGTGAGGCGTATCCGAATTGGCACCCGAGAAGATTGGTCTGAGGCCCAAAAGAAGGATCCCATCTTGTCAAAAATTATATCGGCCAAGCTGGAGAATATAACCAAATATCGGCAGAAAGCCCGTTGGCAAAAACATATTGGGATCAGTGGAATAGCCTTACAGTGGTAAATGGTTGCATATAACGAAAATGGGAAAGGGCAGATGGAAAAACTACAACGGACTTAATCGTTCTGCTAAGTTCACGGATAAAATATATAATGAATCATTTTCATAATAGTCCCAGCGGCAGCCATCTGGGTGTACCAAAAACACTGGAGAAGATAAAATAACGATTTTACTGGGTAGGTTGCCCACAATCTGTAGATGAATCGATAGCTAATTGCGAGCAGTGCATTGCGGCCAAGGGTCCAACAAGGAAAAGTCGTGGCAAGCTACTACAGTACAACGCAGGTGCCCCTTTTGAGCGGATAGCAATGGATGTCGCAGGCCCATTCCCTGTCAGTGATGCTGGAAATCGGTATCTGCTCGTAGTAATGGATTATTTGAATAAATGGCCCGAAGCTTACACCATTCCAAACCAAGAGTTCAAAACGGTGCTAGATAAATTTGTAAACAATTGGGTGTGTCGAAATGGTGTTCCAACAAAGCTTCACTCGTTCAGGGACGCAATTTTGAGGCGGACATATTTAAGAAATGTGCGACATTTATAGGATCAGAAAGACGAGAACGACACCACTGCATCGACAGTCTGATGGCATGGTAGAAAGATTCAACCGCACCCTGGAAGAATATCTCAGAAAAGTAGTCAGAACACACCAAAAGGATTGCGACGAGCATGCATTCCGGCATTCCGATTCAACAGCATGAAGTCAACCAAAAATTGTGTTTGGGACAGAGCTAAAACTACCAGCCGAATTAGAAGTTGGTGTTAAACCGATTCTTGCACACGACCATACTGAAAATGTTCCGCAGATACAAGAAGACCTGCATGCGCTTCATGAATTTTTCCGCAATCGCATTAATATGAAAGCCATGTATGACCGAGCAGCAAATACGGAAGGATTTAAAACAACTGGTTTTGCTATATAACCCACAACGGAAAAAAGGACTGTCTCCCAAATTGCAAAGCCACTGGGAAGGACCATACAAGGTGATCGAGAAATTAAAGAAAGTTTATCGCATACACAATTATCAAAGTTCGACCGAGGTCTAAGATGAAAGCAGAGCGCCTGGTCAAGTATAGCCGAGGGAATATTCAGCCTGTTCGGACGAAAAGGCTTAAGTGGGCGGCACTGTTACGGATGTGTTGTTTAAGGTTTAAAAGAAAATAATTAAGCATCAAAGTAAACTACTGGATATGTTGTTTACTAACTGCGTGGCTTGCTAGGGAAACTTGTGAACAGCAAAATTTCAAGTTACAAACTGCGTAGAAATTTTATACACGTAAACAACAGTAATTTGATATGCTGTTTACTAACTGCGTGAGATGCAAGACAATAACAAATTTCTGTTTACTAACTGCGTAGAAATTGTATACACGCAAACAAAAACAAATCTGTATGCTGTTTACCATCTGCGAACTTTTCCAAGAAAACTTATCTACAGGAGACAACAACAAATATCTTTAAATAAATTCCAAGAAGAAACTTTATCAGTGTAAAAACAAAAATACACACAGGCATAGAGGCGCCTATACTTTGAACAACATACAACAACAAAATGTGATACAAAGGGAGTAGAAGATTCTTAAATTTTCTAGACTTTTAATGAACAAATATAAAAGGGCAGCGTCTGAGTGGATAGTCGGTCAGTGTGAGAATAAGCCTCGTGAAGTAGGTAAATTGTTCTGTAGTGTCAACTTTGTGTAGTTGAAGTAAGCAAAATTCGTATTAATTTAAAAACTCTAAAAACTGGTGTTATTTATTTTGCACTAAAGAACTCACAACAAAACGTTTATAAAAGGTATAAACGTAACAATATTCTTAGTGGTGAAAGGGATGACGGCAGAGTGAGAGACTGACAAGTTGAAGGTGTTGACCAAAGTAGTTAGAATTTAAGTTAGTCAGTCGGCCAGTGGCATTCAAAAGCAAAAGTTAAGTTGTATATCCAATACGGATAATACAATTTTATCTTAAATAAATAAATATTAAACATGAAATAAACAACAGAAGCAATCAAAATTTATATGCTTTCATTTAACTAATCCCACATGAATAAGTCAAGTTAAAATGTGTATAACATATGCTTTTAATATATATATTTTTTTTTTAATTTTTGCTCGTAAATGTTTAAGTGAATAATTTCTGTTAACTTAGCATTTTTTGAGTGAATGTTTTGTAAACTATAACTTTTACGGCTAACTTGCTATGTTCCCAATCGAATGTAGCGTCTTAAAGACTCTAACCGTAACCAAACGTGAATTATCGGCTGCATTGCTTTTACCAGAGCTTTTTAACACCTTTATTTAAAGCTTTGGATACAGAGCAAGTCATGTAATGTTTTATAAGGTTCGAACGTGAACTTTTAAATAAAAAAAAGAATTAGTTTTACACATAAAGAAAAAAGTGCCTAGAGACCCTGAATTGCATAATTGACCTTTCTGACGTTTTCGAACCGTTTTAATTACTTATTCGCACTTCAGGAAGTATTATATTTGCAGATACAACTAATGTTTGTTTATGTTGACAGTTTTGTAAAATTTAAAAGAGAAGCTCAATGTATTAAAGAGCTATCACAAGGCGATATAAAAATTGGTATTATCTTATTCATCACTTAAAAACATGTATTTGGGTGAAGGTGAAGTTTTATGTGATAGCTTTTGTTTAGCTTGTAATGATTGTTTATTGACTATCATTATTATATGGACTTTGCAGATTGCTTGCAGCAGAGTACAAAGTCTCTTCATACTTGAAACGAAGTGGCCTCACTTTTTATATTAAATTCCTTTCTTTTTTGAGTCTTGATATTTCTATTTCGTAAATTTGATAAATGAGTTTTCATTAATTTGCTTTGTAGCAGCTGTATAGTTTTGCTGTAGTGTAAGCATATAATGTGATTCCCAAGAGTGCACGTATGCAGTAAATAATAATTTGTATAGCATGGTTTTCTTGGATATTTAAAAATTTTTAACCAGAACATGACCTCCATTTTTTCATCGTGGTTCTGAAGTAGGGCTTCTTTTATTTCTTGTTGATGAATGAAGAGCTGCTTTCCATCTATATTTTTGGAGTAATTGAATTGGCCATTTATCTATTAAAATATAACGATTGTCCAATTGTTAAAATATAATCCATTGGATTATTCTCTAATATGTTTATAGTACAACTGTTAGTTAATCTTACAAATATTATTTCCTACATAAATTTTATAATTATTTACTAAAGCATATTGACTTAGTAGGTGTATATCATATTGTTTAGGTTTTTTTTTTTGTAATATTTGATATTTGTTAATAAGCCATAAGCTTGATTAAATGAATATGCATTTTTGAATATTTTTATACATTAATTAAAGGTAAATTAAAACTTCGTTGCATATTACGTTTTTAATACCTTGCAGATTTTAAATTTCTAATAACAACATAATTAATTTTTACTTAAGGTTCAAATTAATTATGTTGTTATTGACTCAAGTTCTATACATACTTTATGTATGAACAACGATCGGATATTTATTTATTTATTTATTTAGTTTAAGTCTATGAATTTATAATTCTTACGGACTATTAGTACATATTCATTTAAATATCTATAAAACTAATGAAAGCGGAAAAAAAGAAGAAATATGACAATTATGTGCAATTATTTAATGAGAACAAAATATTACGTTTTATCAGATTTTCATTTAAGGTATAATCAATACAATAGTACAATTTATTAAAGTGTTTACAACATCTAATGAAAGGATCAGAATTTGCATAGTTCGTTCTAAAATATTGAATGTCCAATGGATAAAAGTATCGAGTAGGTCGCCGCGGAACACGAAAATTTATATTTTCAATTAAGAAGTTAGAGGAGGTATTCCCATTAATTGTATTTAAAATGAACATGGCATTAAGCATAGTTCTGCGACTTTCCAGAGATGGTAACTTGATAAGAGCAAGTATAGATTTATGGTAAACATATAAGAAACTATTTCTGCACAGATTCAATTGCGTTACTGTAAGTTTTGTACTGTGGATCCCATATAATTGACCCATATTCCAGAACTGGACGAACTAGTGACATATATAGATATAAGGATCTTCAAATTCCTTTGCCCAACGTTTATTGAAACCAAGCTGACATCTTGCCTTGCTCACAATTAGAGAAATATGTTGAATAAAATTTAGTTTGTGGTCAAGTATAATTCCAAGATCTGTGATCCTGCAAACATTTTCCAGCTCATTGTCGAAGTTCAATTTCATTAAGTGTGTGGAGTGACCAGGAGTATAGTGAATTTAAATCTGCTTGTAGCAGCATGTGATCATTATATTTATTATAAGTAAAAAATACTTTAACATCATCCGCAAACATTAGTATAAAAGAATTTTTGATGACAACAGGTAAGTCATTGAGAAATAATGAAAAAAGAAGGGGTCCAAGATGGCTCCCTTGAGGAACACCAGATGAAACGGATATTGGCTTGTTTGTTTGATTGTTTCCTGTTCCTAAGGTATGAATTTATCCATTTTAAACAATTTTGTGTGAATCGCATATAATAAAGTTTCCTGATAAGTAGTCCATGGTTAACCTTATTAAATGCCTTGCTAAAATCCGTATAAACAACGTCAGTTTGTATTTTATTGACAAAACCACGATTAACCAAAGTTGTGAGTTGTAAAAGATTAGTAACAGGAGAACATTCTCTACGAAAGCCATGTTGGCTAGACGATAATATTGAAGACACTTTATGGCAAAAATGATCCGTAACTAATTTTTCAAATAGCTTAGGAATAACACTCAGTTTAGCAATTCCTCTGTAATTTCTAATATCATTTTTTTTACCAGACTTAAACACCGGAATAATGAGAGAATTCTTCGATATTGCTGGAAATATACCAAATTTAATTAAGTAATTGAATAACATTGTAAGAAGAGTTACAAAAGGCTCTGCGCAGTTTAAAAGAATGCAACTTGGAACATTGTCAGATCCACTCTTATAAGAATATTTCAGTTTTTTTAAACCATGAAGTACAGATATTTCATCCAAACATGGCAGTAAAAAAGCCTGACTTCCCACATTGTGCATTGGTTGTCCATTAAAGTTAATACCCTGATCATCATAGGTAGATGAAAAGAATTTTGCAGTATTATCATTTGATTCATATTCATTTAATGTCATAGAAGGTGGAAAGGTAATAAATTTTCTCTTTATTTTCACAAAATTATAAAAAGACTTAGGATTCTTCTTAAAGTTGTTCTTAATTTTTGTCAGGTAACAGTTATAACGTTCTTGATTTAATTTGTTGTATTCAGCACGGACAACAAAGTATTTCACAAAGTCTGCAACTGATCCAAAATTTTACCATTTATTCTTGCAATTCCTAATTTTGGAAAGCAACTTACAATTCCATGGAGGTCCAGATAAATGATAAACAATTTGCTTTGGAATACACTGATTAAGAATCCAAGAGATTTTACCATAAAATTTTCCAAAGATGTGCTTAATGACATCGGACTTATCTTCAGAGGAACCATATGTTAGAAAATTTTTTCAGTCGGTTTCGTACAGTAGTTCAGTAATTCTTTAATAATTTGCCCTTTCAAAACATAAACTGTGAGCTAGTGAACTGTCAATACAATCATTTATAAAAACCAAATCCAAAAGGGTGGTCATTATCGACGCCATTTATCTGATTGACATTTAAATCCAACATGCAATCAATAAATTCGGTATATTTCATGCACAAGCCAGAACAATATGGTGTATAGTATTCATCATCATTAGAAAGATTCCAAAAAATTTTAGGCATGTTAAAGTCCCCAACTACAATAATAGTGTCATTTTGATGAGCCATTTGCACGACGGCTGCTATGGCTTCGGAATGTTTTCGGTAAATTGTATCATGAGATTCATGAGGTATATATGAACAGGTAATAAATATTTTTTTGTGTTTAAGTTTTACCAAAACAGCAATAAATTCAATATTCAGCAAAGAAGGAACTGATAGGGCTTCGGAATTTAGTAAACTAGAAACAGGAATCAACACCCCACCTCCTTTCATATTGTTTAGACGATCATGTCTATATATTCTGTAATTATCAGCTAATGTTTTCGTATTTAATACAGTTGCATTAAGCCAAGTTTCAGTTAACGCTATAGCTTGAAAGTCAAATTAAAAACTTTGATTGAATAAAACAGATAATTTCGTATTAATTCCACGAACATTATGATATACCAGAGTAAAATTTACAGCATAGTTTTTTAGTTTTTTTAAATATTTGTTATAGATGTAGGAAGTTGAACAGAAATTCTTTGCCTTGTTTTAAATATAAATTCCCGAACATATATACCATTGGGCCAAAATGCAGAAGAAATAACGAGGTTAAACAACTCATTCGGTACAGTAATTTTAAATGAAGCAAATATTCTTTACTCAGTATATGCAAATTTATACACTGAGATGCCTAAATTTGTACCATATTTCAAATTAATGTATGCTTGAATATCTTCAACAGTAGTATCTGCCGCCAAACGAGAAACGAAGATTGTCTTACTCGGAAGTATAACTCTAAGAGGTTTAAGATAATTTGCGGAATTATTTGTGATACTTGGAGATGTCAAAGTTTCAGAATAACTAGTGTAATTTTCTGATAAATTAGTAGTGGGAGAGATCCGAGGTATTATTAATAGTTTCAGGATTAACTGCTGTTGTTATTTTTGGAACAGTTGACACTTGAGTAGGATGATTTACGTGTTGGACAGACGGTAGCGTATTCGAATTAACAGGTATTGAGGTGTTCGGTGAGAAAATGGGAATTCACAGTGAATTAGTATCAACAATTGTATCAACAGTGTGTGTGCATTGAGTAGTTGCAGTTCCCTTACTTTTCTTTTTTTTGTTTCGGTGAAAGATTTTGCGGTAAGTTCATAAATTTATCCAAATCAAATTTGAAAAAAGTTCTCCAAATTCAGCTTTCGAATTTTTAAAAAGCTGGAAAAACTCAATACCAACATTTCTACACTGTATGTATGTCCAGGTTAAACTTTTTTGAACGTCCGCGATTGCATCAGCATCCCTTGCTCTAAGATTACTATCACAGCATTTGAGATGATAGAATTTAAGACATACCCAGCAGGAGACTGTCCGGTCATTTTCAGATTTAACACATTTTACACTGGAACACTCCATAATAAAGAACGAATTTTATTAAATTTAAGTTAGCAGTTGTTTTGTGCGTTGGGTAATCGTTTGTAATTATTAAGTAATTGTTGTAGTACAGAAGAATAATATTGCACAAACAAAACAATTGTTCATTGTTCAATACAAAGTGTTGTTGTAAACATTTCTATATTTACGAGTTGGTATATGATTTACTACTTTATTTTGCGTCATTTTAGTAAAAATTAGTCTTGACAGTTCATATTTGGCAGTTGTAAAGTAGACACGAAACAAATTAATTATGGAAAAATATTCGATAAGCCTACGTGTTTTAATCGTTGAAACATTTTATCAAAATCAGTCATCGAATACTGTGACGATGAGAAAATTACGTGAAATTTTTGGGAGAAACAATGTGCCAACAAAACGCATTAGTTAGTGTAGTGAATGATTTCGAAGAAGAATGGACCACAACGTACTGCAAGATCGGCTGAAAACACTACGGCTGCTCAAGAAATTTGACGCCGCACACTGGGGATTTTTGTATGGAGGTGAGGAAAAAAATATATTTCTCAAAAAATGTAGTGATTTCATCACAAATTTAGTTTTATTTATATAGAATATAGAAATATCGATCGTAACCTGCAATGTAAAAACCCATAACTAACAAACAAATTTAAATGATTTTTTTAAATTTTTAATTTATTATTTATTTTAAAACTATATTTGATTTATTATTCTAAAAGAGCCTTAACTGCGTCCCTTATAACACTATGCTTTTTCAGTCTAAATGAAGGCGTCAAATGTGAAGTTATGGGATCTGATGTTACCATCATTCGGTGCATAATATCTTTGTTCGTGGCAATTCGACTTCATTTTCTGGAGTGTCTAAGGTGATATTTTTTAAAGTCTTTGTTACGATTTTCCTGAGCCTATTCGGATAGTAGGCCTACAGGAAAATTACACTTTTCAATTATATCTTTTCCATGAATCAGAATTTTGTTAAGTGTAGGTGGCATATTGTACCACTCCTACAGTGCAACAAACTCTTTTGCCGCGTCCAAACAAAAATCACCATATTTTTTGGCTCTACTACATCGGTGATTGTTATAGCTTCGAGAATTATTGAAAATCTCTTGATTGTGTTTTCATTTAGACCCGTTATTTTGGAAATCAAAACAGGATTAATAAGGAATCTTCGTGACGTATTTCCTGAATTTGTCGTACCAGAGCCTTGCTTAACAGTATCAACCTGTATTCCTATTTTCTCTTTAAGTTCACGCTTCTTTTATCGGACGAGTAATTGAGTCGACTCTCCCACGTTTAAATTCAATATTATAAGCTACATGCAAAAGACACTCCATCAGCTTAATACGCGCATGAAGTGGTGACATACCAAATTACAGCGCTTGTTCATTTACGTTCATAGCTAGAACTTCTTCGATTTTATTCATCTTGGATGTTGTGGCTCCACAAATAAAACAAGAAGATGCTACTGGGGTTTCTGTTACTGATTGTTCTGTCTTGCCGTCAATCGTTGTGAAATATAATTTATGTTTTACTTTAAGTTTCGATTATTTATTGTTAACTCAAATTCTTTTAGTTGAGATATCTCCTCATCGACTCTTCTCTTTTCTTATCGTATAACTTGAGGTGTTTCTTTAACGTATGCAAACTGTAGTGTTCTACAATACTGTGTGGAAGAAGGTTTATTGTTATTCCATACTTATTTATTTATGTCATCACTTAATGATAATTTAAGTGGTACAACTGATGTCATATATAAATGAGAGTGAGAAATTGATCGTCTGAAAACCTCTGTTGGTATTCGCTTTGACTAGATGCCCCATCACATCCCCATTTATAGTATATTGTTAGATTTCCGCTTTCAATTTTATTTATTTCCTTTGCTAACTTGGTCTCTAGGATTCTTTTAGCAGTATAATCCAACAAATTGTACTTTCAGTAATAAAATTCCTTGCAAATGGCTGTTAGTTTTTTCTTTCGTGAGTTCTTTATATGGTACGAGTATTTTGTACCCTTCATTTTGTAACTAATGCATAAGATACTCGTATTTATCTTTTGTAAGTTTAAGCTTTGTAAGCATCCCCAAAGTTTTTAATGTACAAATTTTGTGGTTGGTTTTTGAAATACTAAAAGTAAAATCCATTACTTACTTGGTGCGATCGCAGCACTCCTGAAATGATTTACGTGGCCGACCAAGTGCAGAACTGGTAGAACATTCAGCCTCAGTAAACTTAATTATAAATGTGCGTTCAAGCCAATTTGCATTCTTTTTTCAATCGCGACGATTACAATCCTGCCATCTTTGTTTGAAGTTAGAGTAAAAGCCTTTATTTATTATATCCAAAATTTCACATGATCTAGTTTCGTTTAAGCCAACGTGCGATTGTTGCAAAAACTGTTTTAATTTTGTTCTGTCTTTGTCAAACTTCAGAAGCTTCGAGCATAAAACCCCCATGTGAAATAAAAAAACTTTCCATTGTCGTAAAACTCTTGGGCCTTAGTTTCAGTTATAATTAAAAAACCGGAGAAAAATTACTTCGACTTTTCGCGTTCGTCGGCACTTGTTGAATGCCAAAAATCGATCAATGAGTACCTATAAATACTTCGTATTTTTCAATATTTTAGACGATTAACGCCTGAGAAAAAGTTATTGGTTACTATAGGGGAGTATTGTCCAAGCCCGAAAAAAATTATTGCGTAAGACGACGGGAGCTTTTAGCCGTACTGGAGTGTGTTAAACATTACCACAAACACTTATACGGCCAACACTTTACCATAAGGACGGATCACTCCGCATTACAGTGGTTGATGCAGTTTGAAAACCCCGAAGAGCAGTTTGCACGCTAGATTGAACGTCTGCAGAGCTATGACTTCAGCATTATACACAGGGAAGGCGGAAAACACAATAATGCAGATGCCCTTCCATGACGCCCAAGTTACATCATTAGCCGCCACTAAGCACCCGTAAATTGGGTTAATTACAATTAGATTAAGTTATAAATAATTAAAATTAGATTAAGTTATAAACATATATATAATATAACTAACATTGAATAATAACTGAATAATTATTATTCAATTTAAAAACGTTTAAAATAAACACATAAACAAAAAGGTCCTAAATAAACACAAATAGTTTCTTAATATATTCTAAGTAAAGAAAGATCTTCTGTGTTTTTCCCAATCATTAAGTGGGAAACATATGTAGACTATGATGTGTTTATTTAGGATCATAAAAAAAGAGATAATATGGTAATTACCCACAAAATAATCATTAAGTAGATAACAAGCAATTAGTAACTAGACGAAGAACTTGAATTTGTTTAGTTTAAGGTAGTGTTAAGATACGAACAATTAAGTTAGTATAAAACTTGTGTTCAAAGAAAGAAGTGGTGTTTTTTAATTAATAATATATTTTATTTATTTTTCTTCTCTTTTCCTAAAAAAAGAGAAATTGAATCCGTTCGAGCTATGTAATTCCCATGCAACGTAGAATGCAAGCCCTGTACAAAAATCGAGGAAAAGGAGTCCATCATTGAGGTGAGGCGAATCAAAATTGGCACAGGAGAAGACTGGTCTGAGGCCCAAAAGGAGGATTACATCTTGTCAAAAATTATATCGGCCACAATGAAGAACATAAGACCGCACCGTAACCAAATATCGGAAGAAAGTCCGTTGGCAAAATCGTACTGAGCACAATGGAATAGCCTTAAAGTGATAAATGGTCGCCTATATCAAAATTGGGCAAGTGCAGATGGAAAAACTACAACGGACTTAATCGTCGTGCCAAGTTCCCGGATAAAAGATGTAATGCAGCAGTTTCATAATGGTCCCAGCGGCGGCCATCTGAGTGTAACAAAAACACTGGAAAAGATAAAACGGCGATTTTACTGGGTAGGCTGCCCACAATCTGTAGCCGAATGGATAGCTAATTGCGGCCAAGGGTCCAACACGGAAAAGTCGTGGCAAACTATAACAGTGTAACGCAGGCGCCCCTTTTGAGCGGATAGCAATTGATATCGCAGGTCCATTCCCTGTCAGTAATGCTGGAAGTCGGTATCTGCTAGTAGTAATGGATTATTTCAGCAAATAGCCCGAAGCGTATCCCATTACGAACTAAGAGTCCAAAACGGTTGTAGATGAATTTGTGAACAATTGGGTATGTCGATACGGTGTTCCAACAGAACTTCACTCCGATCAGGGACACCACTGCATCCACAGTCAGACGGCATAGTAGAAAGATTCAACCGCACCCTAGAAGAATATCTCAGAAAAGTAGTCAGTACACACCAAAAGGATTGGGACGAGCATGTACCAAAGTTTCTTCTGGCATACCGATCAGCATTCCACGATTCAACATCATGTAGTCCAGCAAAAGTCGTGTTTGGGAGGGAGCTAAAATGACCAGCCGACTTAGAATTTGGCGTTAAACCGATTCCTGCACACGACGATAATGAAAATGTTCCACAGATACAAGAAGACCTGCACGAGCTTCATGAGTTTGTCCGCATCCGCATCAAAATGTCCAGCGACAAAATGAAAGCCAGGTATGATCAAGCAGCAAATACGGAAGGATTTACAGAAGGACAACTGGTTCTACTATATAACCCACAACGAAAAAAAGGACTGTCTCCCAAACTGCAAACCCACTGGGAAGGACCATACAAGGTGATCAAGAAATTGAACGACGTAGTTTATCGGATACCGAAATATCAAAGTCCGAGGTCTAAGATGAAGGTGGTCCACCTGGAGCGACTGGCCAAGTATGGCCGAGGGAATATTGAGCCTATTCGGGGCGAAAAGGCTTAATTGGGCGGCAGTGTTGCGAATATGTCTGCTTAAGTTTTAAAACAAAATAATTAAGCAATAAAACAAACCACTGGTTACAAACTGCGTAGAAGTTAATACACACACAACTACAATTGGATATGCTGTTTACTAACTGCCTGGCATGCAAGAAAAAAAAATACATGTATGCTGTTTATCATCTAAATGCGCAAGACAAAAACTAATTTTACAATAACAAATATACATGTTGTTTAACATCTGCGTAGTTTTTTAAGAAACCCTTTTCTACAAATAACAACAAATGAATTGAAATAAATCCCAAGCAAAAACCTTATCAGCATAAAAACAAAAGCAACTATACACACAGACTTACAGGCGCCTATACATTGAATAAACAACATACAACAACAAAATGCACACAAAGGGAGTAGACGATTCTTAAATCTTCTAGATTCTAATTGGACAAGTACAAATAGGAAAGCGTCTGAGTGGATAATCAATCAGTGTGAAATTAAACCTCATTAAGTAAAGACGTGCATTTTAAGTAAATTGTTCTGTGACAACTTTGTGTAGTTAAAGTAATTAAAATTAGTTTTATTTTTATTCGACCTTTTTATTTTAATTAAATATGTACTAATCTTTTAAATTGTCTTCTTTAATTAAATTTTAACAATTTTATTTTTTCTATACTTCGCTTCCTATGGAAAGCTTCTAATAACAAAAATTATTAACAAAAATTGAAAAAAATTTTTGAAAACATTTGACAAAAAACAAATAAAATAACTTTCTTCATACAAAATAAAAATTTCAAATATTTAATTCTCTCTTATATTTAGCAGTATGAAGGATAAAATAGGAAAAATGGAAACATCTGATGTAGTATACAGGATACCATGTGGAGGAAATGACCAGGTGAACTGTGACAAAGTTTATATTGGGACAACAAAGAATAAACTTAGAACAAGATTAGCTGGTCATAGATATGACCAAAAATATAGAAATATTTCAACACAGAAGACATCCTTATCTTCACATAATAAGAAATATAATCACCATCCAAAGTTTGATGAAGCATCAATATTAGATATAGAAACAAATTATAGGAGACGTTATATGTTAGAAATGTTAGAAATTGTTAATGTACCAAATGTCAAGAGAATAAATTTCAAAACAAACAGAGACAATTTAGCGCAGAATTATAGGTACTTAATTCAAAAGACACATAATTTTTAATAATTATTTCATAAGAGGGAATTTGTTATTTAATTTCCGTTTCATGGTTTTTGTATATTTAAATATTTGAAATTTTAATTTTGTATGTACGTAGGAAGAAAATTATTATATTTGTTTTTTGTCAAATGTTTTGAAAATTTTTTTTCAATTTTTGTTAATAATTTTGGTTATTAAAAGTTTCCTGAAGAAGCTTTCCATAGGAAAGCGATATATAAAAAAATAAAATCGTTAAAGTTTAATTAAAAAAGGGCATTTAAAAGATTAGTACATATTTAAGTAAATAAAATTGTTATTAATTTAAAAATTCTACAAACTGGTGTTATTTATTTTGCAATAAAGAACTCACAACAAAACGTTTATAAAAGGTATAAACGTAACAATATAAACAACCAAAAAAAACTAAAGTCTCTGCAGAGTTTATTTTTTTCAATTTTAGTATACTGAAATAACCTACTTTAAATAAAAAATAAAAAGAAAAACTTTAGCTCACATAATAAAATAATATTCGTTTTGAAATTCTTAGGTTTAAATTAAGTTGGTTCAGTAAAACTTACAAGTACTGAGCTTGAGACGGCTTTAAAAAAACTAGCAGTCAGTTCGGAGTAATACTTTTTGATTGGATTGTACCATTTAGTCTAAAATTTCAAAATACCATTGCATATTACATGAAGAGTATGTTGAAAATCTGACTTTTTTCCGCGAAATCCCCAGTGTGCGCCGTGCTCAGGAGCTTGGTCTGCAAAAAACATCTTTGGCCACAATTTTGTACAAGGATTTGCATTTGTGTCGATATAATTCAATTGACACAAGTACGGCGTAACGGTAAAATCTGACTTTCCGCGAAATCCCCAGTGTGCGCCGTGCTCAGGAGCTTGGTCTGCAAAAAACATCTTTGGCCACAATTTTGTACAAGGATTTGCATTTGTTTCCATATAATTCAATTGACACAAGTACGGCGTAACGGTAACTGTGAATGGAAAACGATTGTGATATGATTGAAAACTTTTTAACGCTACAGCTGTATGCTTTGGGCTTAATTAATATATGGTATCAACAAGACGGTGCCACATCACATACAGCCGGGATAAAATGGAATAACTGCGAAACCTATTTCCAGAACACGTTATTTCAAGAAATGGTGATATTGATTGGCCTCTACGGGCGCCTGATTTGACTGCACCGGACTTCTTTTTGAACAGCAAGGTTTTTGCAAACAAACCAGAAACGCTTGAGCAACTCAAACAAAATATGTATGTTTGAGTTGCTCAATGTAATGAAATGTGATCCAAAGAGCTCGCATTTGTGAGGCTAACAGAGGAGGATATTTATCTGATATTGTATTCCGTGCATAATTGCCGACATTAAATAAAACATTTTCTTTCATTTAATCAGAAATTATAAACAAACAAAGTAGTATAACTTTCCGGCGAACATCCTGTATTTGGAATACTTGTCGGTTGATTTGGTACGAAAGTTGCTGATTTTGTAACTGAAATAAAGCTTCCTCAGTGATTTGTTATTTTTTGAATTGCTATTTGCTTTAGTCTATTCATTAGCCCTTAGTCTTATAGTGGTGTGCGCATCTATTCTGATTATTTTATCTTTATCAAATATCGGTATTATTTGATTCCTAAAAAAGTTAATAGATTATTTAACCCTTTAAATACTTTATAGTAGTGAGTTCTGTGAACGATTTGAGGTGTTATTTACCTGCCGGTGAAACAAATCGTCTGCAATAATTTTGATGCCCTGCCTTATAAGCCAATTTTGCTCCAATCTTCAATAAATTTGTTGTATCTTTTAGCTTAGTATTTTGATTTTTGCGCGAAATGGAAAAAATCAGTGATTGATGTCAGGTCGGCAATGCCATAAATAAAATTCCTTAGCTTTTGTAAAGATCAGACAATGGCTAATAATTCTTTATTCATTTGTACCATATTTTCGCTTTATTTTATTTCATGCTTGTGAAATGAAGGCGAAAGAATCGCACCAATAACAAAATAATTTCATCAGTTGTAAGTTTGAATTGTTAAGAAAAATCAGATTGGGATAATTCCACTTGTGCTTGAAGACCATCTTTTATTGCAAATAGGATCCTCAGGTTTTGCCCTAATCGAAGCCTGTAAAGTAGTAGTAAATAACCAATAGGTGCCCCTGTAGGCTAGTAGGTAGTGTACTAGCTTGTAAATATGGGGGTTGTGGGTTCGATTCCCAACGAAGACCTTGGTTTTTTTTCACTACAAAAATAAAAATAGACCTCCAAAATGTGGGGCATGTGGAATGAACAAAAAATCTAAAAATTTGGAAGCAGAAAAAGATTTAATAGCATTTATTGTTAATTGCTGGTGGTAGCATTCGCTGAATTCCTTTATCTTATTTTTTGCACCAACAAAATTAGTTGCATTTTGCCAATTAAATGTTTGATTGCTACTATAAATGCATCGCTGCTGATACACGTTCTAAATGCACAGCCATAGTCGAGAACCAAACATATATGTATGATTTGATAGACGGTTTGCCACGAATTTTTAGATAAGTAGGAATTGAACCGCCAAAGTCCACTCCTACTATTTCAAAAGGACAATATTCAGCAACACGATCCCTTGGAAGGTTGGCCATTACTTGTGTTGGTTTATAACGTATACATTGAATGCATTAATGTACTACTTGTCTTTCTAATGAACGACAATTCTCAATCCAAAATTGTTGCTGTAGTATGGCGACCAATGCACGGCGTGATAATTCGCACGGTGATAATAAATCACCATTGTTTTAAGGAAAGGGTCTGATTTTGGAAGAATAAATGGAAATTTACATGACAATGGCAACTCTGAATTCAGTAATAGACCACCCACTCGTAAAACTTGTACTTCTCTTACTGTATCCAGAAAAGGTGATAAAGTGCTTGTGTTAACTCACTTGATGACACTGTTACATGTGTTGTAAAAGTTTTATGTTTCCAACGTAGAACATAAGATATCACTCTCAAGGCTTTCATATAGTCACTAAATTTATGAATAACATTCAATTCAGGTATTATATCTATATGAACTGCATGAACTGATTTTCGTTTTTCGAGACTCATTTCCTCTTCGCTTAAGTTTAAACTGTAATTCGAAGGCCATTAAAAAAGCTTGGTTGGACTGGTTTAATCTGTAACTGCGCAGCCTCTTGAAATCAAATCAGCTGGGTTATTTATTATTATATTCAACATAATGCCAAGTGATACCGTCAGAATTTTCTTGTATTTCAGCTACCCGATTTCCCACATAAGTTGATAAAGTAGAAGAATGCGTATTTATCCAACGAAATATTTGTTAGATATGTTATGGGTTAAATATAGTTTAATTTTGTTCCAAAATTTTGACAATAAATGTGATGCAGTGTTCTAATCTTGGCAAAGTATTTGTCTTTTGTGGAGCAACACGTGATTTTGATGCCAATAAGTTAACTGTCAAATGTATATTGGTCCTAATAGTTAATCTACTTATTAGGCCCATTGGGTCGAATAGAGTTGAGGCTAAGGATAAAGTCGTTCGTTTTGTGGTCGAATAGAGTTCAGGCTAAGGATAAAATCGTTTTGTGACATGGGACATATTTGTGTTGGTTTGAAACTGAAAATGGAATGTATCATCTACAGTATGCCTAGCGTGCTTGTTATTTCATTATCGATATGAATTTGTTTGACATCTTCAGAAGTCGAGCAAAAATTTGAATTGTTGCTGTGACATTTAGAAAGCTCAAATTGTAACTTCAGTAATACCGCAGAAACTTCATCTTTAATAGCTTGCAGTTCGTTAACGTCATCTGCTCCTGTCAACATGTCGTCTACATAAAAATCATTTGCAATGACTGTCTTCCTTTCATGTGTAGAAGGAAACTGATTAGTTGCATATAAGAGACTACGAATGGCCAAGTAGGGCGCCGAAGCAGTGCAGTATGTCACAGAGTTTGACGTAAGCGTATTTATAGATTTAGAAATATCATCACGCCAACAAATCAACTGAAAATGCCGGTCATCGGGATGTACCATAAATTATTGGTACATTTTGACAATGTCTGCTGTCAACCCATAACGAAGGCATTGAAAACGCAGAAGAGTAATTAGTAACAAATTTTGGATTGTAAGTCCTATCAGCATTATATCATTTAAAGAAACTTGTGATGAACTTTTACATGAGTCATCAAAGACAACTCGAAGCTTCGATGATACACTGGCTTCATCACACAATGGTGTGTTATATCAAGTAGCGACAAGTGTCCAAGATTTTCGTAATCTTTCATGAACTGATTATACTGAGTTCGCAGTGTTGGATTTTTAACGTTTTTTTTTGAGCGACAAGAAACGATTCATTGCAGTTTCACGGGAGCTGCCAAGCAGAATAGCTTCTTTTTTTAAGGGAAGCCTAATAACTATTCTTCCATCTTGTTGAGTCGAGACAGGTTCCACGAAATGTTTCTCAGAGAGTGGTTGTTCAATTGACGCAGGCCATTTACAGATTCTAGCTTCCAAAAAGTTTAATATTTCGCCCAAATTTAGCATTTTCTGATAAACATAGAGAGGCAGCGCGGTATTTCATTTTCGATTGGTACTCGCCTGAAACAACCCATCCAAAAACCGTTTTCTTTAGTATTGGAAGGTTTCCTCCGAGAGGAATTTACCCAACTGAGCATATATATACCATTTCGTAAATGGAATTCGGGATCTGCTAATTACAAATTTTTTTGGCAATTTAAACTCGTTGAGGTCAATGTTTTCCTGAGGATGGTACCCAGTAAAATTCTTGGGCAAAATTCCAGAGGTACTTCGAAGTTGACAGTAGCTTCAACTTTAAAGTTGACTTTAAACACTCTAAATCCAATCCCAAGAACATCAATATGATTCCATAACTAGCCACTAATACAATTTATTTGGAAGCAGGAATCAAGTAGAGCACGTCCTAATTGGTACTTATTATATTTATCACGAATGCACTCTACTGCCATAGCTGGGATGACGTTCGTAGCGTTTAAATTCGGTAGAGGTCTTGGATGTAGATAGTTGTTTGTTACAGCAGGAATGAATGGTGACGTGTTTTACAAAACCTGCAGGAGTATCGTGATGAGCAGTGTGAGAAATTATGGTTAGCCGCTTGTGCGATGGTTTATTTTATACTTAATGCTTACAATCTAAATTTCTTACCAGCTTACTTACACACTAATACACTAACAGAATGTGTGTGGTGGAAATATGCACACATAAGTTTGGTTTTGTGCGGACAAGCACATTCCAACTGACTGTGGGTTATCCGATTGCATGCAGGAGGCATGGCCATAACGACACAGTCAAACACACTACACCTCCTTTATTTTTAAGAATGATCAATCTTAGATCCAAAAAACAAAACTTAAAAAGAAAATTATATACAAATAAATAGGTCACCTGAGATCAATGGGGCTCCCTCATCCCTTCAGGGGGAAAATATTTTTAAGGGTATGTCACTTTTTATTAGCAGTAGAATAGAAAAAACGTCTTTTTTAGAGTTCTTAGAGCAGACTAAAACAGTATATTGAAATTCAAATAAAGCAAAATATTTGATAAAAAGTATAAACTATTAAATTCCAGTACAATAAATAATATCATGTGTGTAAGTTAGCTAGTAAGAAATTTAGATTGTAAACATTAAAAATAAAATAAACCATACTAATGATCAGTCGCACAGGCGGACAATTAAGTGAAGTCCTTAACAAGACTTAGAAATTTTATACACGCAAAACAACAACAATTAGGTATGCTGTTTAATAACTGCGTAGTTTTCTAAGAAAACTTATGCAGACAAGACAACACAACAATCTTAAAATAATTTCCAGGAAGCAACTTTTACAGCATAAGTACAAAAATATATACAGACCAACAGGCGCCTATACATCGAAAGAATAACATAACAACAATAAAATGTGATACAAAGGGAGTAGAAGATTCTTATAATTTTTCCAGACCTCTAGTGCGCAAATGACAAGGGCAGCGCTTGAGTGGATAGCTAGTTAGTTAAAACATAACACCTCGTAAAGTAAAGACTTGCATCTTCAGAAAATTGTTCTGTAGTGTCAACGTACAAATCTTACTTTGTGTGTAGTTAAAGTAAATAAACTTGTAATTAATTTAAGAGCTCTAAAATCTGGTGTTACTTATTTTGAAATAAAGAACTCAGTAACAACAAAACGTTTATGAAAGGTATAAACGTAAGAATATGTATAGAATGGTACTTCGGCGTGTTTTACAAGATGCAAAATTTTAAAAATATTACCTTGACCCGTCCTTCAAAAAGAATGAATAACAGACTGCATGTGGTGCGGATATGTAACGCTTGTATATTCCCACACATAAGTTTGATTTTGTGCGAACAAGCACATTCCAACTGATTGTGGGGTGTCCGAAAGCAATAACGACACAGTCAAACGCACTACACCTCCCTTCTTTTCAAGAATGATCAGCATCTTTTGGTTGATCATTCTTTTACAATCTTAGATAAAAACAAAACAAAAATGAAGGAAACAAATTATATACAAACGAACAGGTCACCTGAGATCAATGGGGCTCCCTCATCCCTTCAGGGGAAAAATATTTTCAATACAATTCCATAAGAGTTAATTTCCCATTATCGGTAGTTATTTTGGTTAATTTTGCTGCGAGCACTATATTCAAATGGGAGTCCCTTAGAACTAACTTCATTCCCCTTGTTTACAGAAATATGTTATTATTATAGTGTATATATAGTACCTATATTATATATACTACCATCTATTGATACACGTAAAGTTGTTAGACGATTGTTATCAGCTATTTTTTCAAGCTTTAGAAAGAGGCGATCTAGATGAACATTTCTATTTATAACTAAGTCTTACAACTGAAATTCAGAAAGTACTTGCTTTCCTATCCTTATCCTGGCAGGAACGCCATGTTTTATAAGTTTATATATTAATTTATTTTAATCATTCTTTTTATAATTTTATATTTATTAATTTAAATTTTATTGATCAGCCGCTTGTGCGACTGGTATAGTCTTTTCTATCCTTATGATCACTTTATTCTGGAAAAATACATCTGTGGCATTTTCCTCTGCTCTTGGGTATTAGTTACCCCATATACATTTAAACTAACCGAATCTGTGGGCTTTGTATTTTTACTCTGCTCATTTATGCAATTGTTTTGACCTTAATACTTCTGATATTAAAAGTAAATTATCCACTATTTGCGCATACAAGAAAATTGGTGGGTTTATTGGCTTGGCATGTTTTGCATGTTTTTTTTTCTGACATATTTAGCAATGTCCCTGGTCATGCCCCTCCAATAATATAGGAGTCTTATTTTTTTTTACATGCAAGTCATTCTCTTGTGACCTCCACAGTTGGAGTCATCATGATATTTTTGCATGATGGATAATTTATCGAAATCGGTTGATACCTTATTTATTTTAGGTAAGAGCAGTAAAGGCAATCTTTTTAAGAGACCATTACCTTTTGTAATGTAATAGAATTATTTTATTATCTCAATAATAAAACACCGACTGGCTTCACTCAAGTTTTAATTACAACTGAACTATATTTATTTTAACAATTATATTAGAGGTACAATTAAGCATTAATTTTGTAAACAAATATGTTCAAAAGAAAAGATAAAAGAATTTACATCAACAATGCTATGCGTCTATATACGGTAATAATAACAGTTTCAATAGAGTTACAATTTTTATATGTAAAGCAATAATTTTGTAAACAAATATGTCAAAAGGAAAGACAAAAGGATTTACACAACCCAGCAAACAATTACGATACTAATTAGTGATGAAAAAGTAATCCTCTCCAACATCCTCCCCCTGTTGAAACGGCTGTGTTTCAAGGAATTTTGATACTTGGAAGTGGGGCGATTTTGTGTACAGGTCGTTGGAAGGAACCACAAGATGTTTTTAATTCAACAACTCGAATGTATCCATCACTTCCAGCAAATGTTTTTGTAACTCGAGCGAGATTCCAGTTCTGTGGTGGGGTGTTGTCTTCATGTATGATAACTAAATCGCCAATTTGGACATTCGCTTTTGTTTTTGTCCATTTGGCACGTTCCTGAAGCGAGTTAAGATAATCTCTGAACCACAGTTTCCAAAATTGATTTTTGAGAAAACAAATTTGTTGCCATCTGTCTATGGCTGACAGTTGATTTGAGCAAAATGTTGCCTGTGGAACAGCAATCAATGAAGAACCAATTAAAAAATGGCCAGGTGTCAGAGCTTCACCGTCATTCGGATCATCTGTCATTGGAGCAATAGGACGAGAATTTAAAATGGCTTCTATTTCGACGATTAGAGTTTGAAGTTCTTCATATGAGAGCCGGGCTTGAGAAATGTTTTTCACTAGGAGAGTTTTAGCCGACTTGACTGCTGCCTCCCATAATCCGCCAAAATGTGGGGCACGAGGGGGAATAAAACAAAATTCAAATCCGCTTTGTGAACAATGGCCTTTAATGTCATGTTTTGTATCTTCTGAAAGTAGTTTAGTTTTTAACTCTTTGAGCTGGTTGTTGGCGCCAGTAAAATTGGTTGCATTATCGCAGAAAACGCGTCTGGGTAAGCCTCGTCGACTGACAAAACGTTTTAAACAAAGAATAAAGTTGTTTGTTGAGAGGTCCGAAACGAGCTCTAAATGAATTGCTTTCGAACTAAAACATACAAATACTGCTATGTAAGTTTTGTAAGATACTTTGCCACGAATTCTGTACGATGTGATGAATGGGCCGCAAAAGTCGATACCAGTTATCAGGAAAGGTCGTTGTGCTCTTAAGCGATCAGCTGGTAAATTGCCCATTATCTGACTAAGTAATTTTGGCTTGTAGTGAAAACAGTGAATGCAACTTCGAACCACCTTTCGAACGATTTCTCTTGCATTTATTACCCATATCTTTTGGCGAAGTATACCAAGTAAGACCTTTGGGCCAGCATGTAGGTACAATCGATGTAAATGTTCAATGTAGAGTTTGACAAAACGATGGGTTTTTGGCAGTAAAGCAGGGAAGCGAGCATCGTAAGAGATTGGAGCATTTGAAAGTCTTCCGCCGACTCGAACAATGTTGTAGTTATTGCTATCAATCTGCATTTGATGTACAAATGGTGCCAATTTTTGCAAATACGGCTGTACGAATTTATTGTTTAAAAGAGCAGTTATTTCTACAGCAAAGGTTTTTTGTTGTATATGTGCCACAATTTTCCAAAATGTGTCTTCCGTCTCATACGGCGAAAGATGAATGACATGATTTGCTTTTAGCGATCGATTAACCTTTGATTTGTTAAAGACCCGAAAAACGTAGGTAAGTATTCGAATAATTTTGAGGTATGAAGAATATCTATCAATGATTTCCTCAATGATTGAGCTTTCAATATCGATAGTGCATTTAAAAACTGCGGGTTTTTTTTGTTCAAGAACTTCTGACGGTTTACTATTCGAGTTAGATGGCCATTGTGACGCATCAGTACCCAAAAATTCTGGGCCACAAAACCACATCGTGTAAGGCAAATTTTCGGCAGTACAACCGCGGGAAACAATATCAGCAGGGTTACTTTTTGACGGTACATGTAGCCAAATTATGTCTCTAGTTTGTTCTTGGAGCTCCGAAACACGATTTGCCACGAAACACTTCAATGTTGACGAGTGCATTTTGAGCCATTG
The DNA here is from genome assembly GCA_030448955.1 of Trichopoda pennipes. Taxonomy (NCBI): domain Eukaryota; kingdom Metazoa; phylum Arthropoda; class Insecta; order Diptera; family Tachinidae; genus Trichopoda; species Trichopoda pennipes. The sequence goes on along the minus strand of JASKUP010000062.1, from coordinate 127,163 downwards.
GAGAACTACTTTAGAGTCTGTCCAAAAGTAAACTGAAGAAACAAATTTAAAAATTTTCTGTTTAATTTTTCTCCAAGTTTTATTCAGTAAAACTGCAGCACACAACTCTAAACGAGGTAACGATTGAGCCTTAATAGGAGCTACCTTCGATTTGCTAATCAATAAAGATGATTTATAGTTACCATTTTCATAAACACGATAGTATAGGCAACAACCATACGCTCGTTGCGAGGCATCAGCGAAGCCATTATTTCTCCGAGTTTATTTTCTGTTGTAAAAACGTAGCGAGGTATTTTAATGCGATGCATGTTTTGAAAATCCTTTTTAATGTGCAGCCATGAAGTTAATACTTGAGATGGTAGAGTATCATCCCAGCCTATATTCTGGACCCACATTTCTTGAAGTAAGATTTTACAGCGAACAACGATCGGGCTCAAAAGACCAAGTAAATCAAAAATTTTTGCTACAGTTGACAAAACGTTGCGTTTGGTGGGTTTAATTTCATCTGGCAAATCAAATCGAAACAAAAATACATCTAGGGCTGTATTCCAAGCCATGCCGAGTGTTTTTCTAATAGTATCCTCTGAATCTTTTATAGAAACCTCTAACGAGTCAGAAGTTGAGAATTCTGAACAATTGCTGTTCCATTGTGCAAGTTGTATACCATGAATGCTGAGAATTTTAATTAGTTCAGCCCTTTTTACCATTAGTTCATTTAAACTGTTAGAACCAGTGAGAACGTCATCGACGTATAAATCTTCACGAAGGACTCTTGATCCAGTTGGATAGCTTGAACGGTGTTGATCTGCAATTAAAAATAAGCTTCTAATTGCCAGAAACGGCGCTGATGAAAGACCATAAGTTATGGTATTTAGCTGAAATACGCTAAGCTCGTCTTTCGGATTCGATCTCCATAGAACCAATTGAAATTTACGGTCAGCTTCATCGATTAGGAATTGGCGGTACATTTTAGATATGTCTGCAGTCAAAGCAAATTTATTTAAACGAAACGAAAAGAGAGTGGTTATTAAATCTTGTTGAATTGTTGGGCCAACCATCAAAATGTTATTCAAGGAATAATTTGAAGTTGTACGTGCTGATCCGTCGAAAACGACACGGAGTTTGGTTGTTGTACTTGTAGGTTTGAGAACACAGTGGTGCGGTATAATATAATGTGGGTGACAAAGAGGACGTGTAAAAGGTGACATGTGACCAAGTGCCACATACTCATCCATAAAATCTACATACATAGTTTTGAGTTTTGGATCTCGTTCAAATCTACGCTCAAGTGCCAAAAATCTTCTCTTAGAGGTTTCAAAGGAATTGCCTAAGCAATCTGGGGTTTGTTTAAAAGGCAAACGAACTTGAATTCTTCCATTTGGTAAAGTTTTTGTATTTTCAATAAAATGCGTTTCACAAGCTTGTTCTTCTTCCGAAAATATAGAAGTACTTGTAGTATACTCCTCAACTTCCCAAAATCTTTTCAATGTAGCGTCTAATGTTTCGATTGAAGAATCCATGGCTAAATTGCAAGTGACTGGAGTAGAACTTTGCTGAAATTTTAAATTTCCACCAATAATCCACCCGAAAACTGTATTAATGCATGTGGGTGAACCCTGCCCTAACGAAATGCGGCCATCGAGTAACATATCAAAGAATGTTACTGTGCTAAGCAATAAGTCAATTCGCTGCGGCTTGTGGAATAATGGGTCTGCTAATTGAATTGAATCGGGTATTTTTAGATTTGAAATATCAATAGTTTCTGTAGGCTGATTGGCTGAAATAGACTTTATGACAGAAAACGTTGCCGAAAATTCATAAGAGCAAATACGAGATTTGATGGATGCACAAACAGAAAATTTGCTTTGGGTTTGGACTTCACTTATTCCGCTTACATTTTGACGCCTTTGCTGAAATTTAAGTCTGAGTCTTTTTGCGGCTTCTTCTGTAATAAAATTGATTTCTGAACCGGAATCAAGCAGTACTCTTATCGGTTGAAATGTACCAAAGCTGTCTTTTATTAACACTACAGCAGTGGGTATAATTGCCCTTCTAACAGCACGAGCCAAAAATGAAACAACATTATTGGAACTTGTTGATGGACCTTCAACAGTTTCACATGATTGAGGGTTAGTTTTAGCGAAATGCAGTATTGAATGATGAGCTAACTGACAAATTCGACAACGACCTTTAGAAGGACATTTCGATACTAAGTGACCCTTTCGAAGGCAGTTTATACAATGTCCGTTACGTTTTACAAAATTAAAACGTTCAGAAACTATAAGCGACAAAAAGGAAGAACAAGCTGCAAGTTGATGTTCAGCACTGTTGCAGTATGAGCATTTTGTGTTTGAATTCGAATTCACTAAAGTGGTTGCGCGACGAGCAAAATTTGGTTTTGGTTTTGTACCACCAGAAGCACTTTTACTAATATCATTCTTTCTACCATGGCTTTCTAAAAATTGACATCGACGACTTAAAATGTCATAGCAGGTATCCCAGGAAGGTAACGCGTTGAAATCCAGTTTTTCATCATAATTTTGTTTTGATGCATCGTCGAGTTTCGATAAGACCATGTGAATTATAATCGCATTCATAACATCCACTTCTGATCCAAGCGACAAAAGTGAACCACGAATTGCAGATACGGTATCAATTATATTTCGCAGTGAAACGCTATCACCTTTAGACATTTGAGAAATATTAAATAAATCAGTAACGTGTTCCAAGAAGATGAGTACCTTGTTGTCATAACGCTTCTGCAACCTGTTAAGAGCTTTCGGGTAATTTTCCTCCGTTACTTGAAATGGTTCAATGACGGCAAGAGCTTGACCAGACAGACAATTTAACAAATAGTTGAATTTATCGATTGGGGTTAATGATGAATTTTCATGTACCATGTTGTTGAATGTTGCTATGAACCGTTTGTACTCTGCGTACTTTCCATCAAAGCGAGGTAATTTCAAAGAAGGCAAACGAATTTGATTATGCAAGCCAGCTGTTGCGTTGAGAAAACTTTGTTCTACTGGTATTGCATAATTACCTTTGTTAATAGTCGACAATATTTTAACCTTTGCTGCGATGTAAATTTCCTCAATTTCGGTTCTTGCGGTGTCTGACGGGCAAATTCTTTCAATTTGTGACTGTATATGACATACCTGTTTGAAATATGATTCCAAAATTTCTAATCGGCATTGTAACATAACTGGGTCGGCATTGTCACTATCGCCATCAATTTTCTTATGGATGATAGAAATATTTCGCTTTGTGTTGGCTCGCTGCTGCTTAAGAGATGCCAACTCTGGAGCACCGGAGGCTGTAGCTACATCATCATTAGTTGCCATTTCTGATGTAGAAATTAAGACACTTATTCACTGGATAAGAATAAAAGGGTTTTTTTTTTTTTTTTTAACAAAATTTTATATTATGTGTTCAAATCAATCAATTATCAATGATTATTAAACGTTTCATAAAACACTTGTATTTTGCACAAATTATACAAATTAGATTGTTATTTTTATCTTCTTTGACAATATTTCTACAACTAATTCAGTTATTCAATTGTATACCACAAATAGGTTTCTTTTATGATAAATAAAAAATGATTGATATATAAATAACTATTTAACACTGGCTCTTCTAGTTTGGTATAAATACTTCAAAAAGAGAATTTTAATTTAAATTGTTGTTTGATTTTCGTCAATCAAAATGATCACAAATTTTTTCTTGTTATTTTATAATTGTAATTTATTTTTCATTTAATTCTTTAATTTGTTTTTTAGAAAATATTAATTTTGTAAACTTCTTTGTATAGTTAAAGTACACTTTAGGTATTACTGTTTTTAAAATTCAACTCGAAAAAAAACAACGGTTGTCAAAGTTGGATTCAGGAATTTTTCAAAAGTTTTTGTTGCACCAAAGGAAAATTGTTTGAGTAAACGTTTAACACTTTTAGTTTTCCACGACGAACGAATTTCAATGTTGCGGCTCTACGGGCCTAAAATTCCTTTCACCAATTTATATAAATTAAATTTTATTTAAAAACACTTTGAACTTTAAAATTCAACTCGAACTAAAACAACGGTTATCAAAGTTAGATTCAGGAATTTTTCAAAAGTTTTTGTTGCACCAAAGGAAAAATGTTTGAGTAAACGTTTAACACTTTTAGTTTTCCACGACGAACGAATTTCAATGTTGCGGCTCTACGGGCCTAAAATTCCTTTCACCAATTTATATAAAAAAAATTTTATTTAAAAACACTTTGAACCGCCGTCCTGTCACGGTCGCCAAATTATGTAATGTAATAGAATTATTTTATTATCTCAATAATAAAACACCGACTGGCTTCACTCAAGTTTTAATTACAACTGAACTATATTTATTTTAACAATTATATTAGAGGTACAATTAAGCATTAATTTTGTAAACAAATATGTTCAAAAGAAAAGATAAAAGAATTTACATCAACAATGCTATGCGTCTATATACGGTAATAATAACAGTTTCAATAGAGTTACAATTTTTATATGTAAAGCAATAATTTTGTAAACAAATATGTCAAAAGGAAAGACAAAAGGATTTACACAACCCAGCAAACAATTACGATACTAATTAGTGATGAAAAAGTAATCCTCTCCAACACCTTTACTCTTAAAGGTTTCTATATCTATTCCCGGGATATTAAAAAGACGATGATCTTGTGAAAGTCGTAAGGTTGTAAAACCAATTTTATCAGTTATTTTTTCAAGCTTTGAAAAGAGGTGACCTAAGTCTACTTTTCCGTTAATAACAAGATCATTCAGCCTATATTCGGAAAGTGTTTTTCTTTCCTTTAAGGATTAACTTATGCTGAGTAAAAAGCATCTTTGGCATTTTGCGGTGCTCAAAGGCGTTAATCGCTTCTTATACCTTTAGTGTAACAGGTTTCTGTATTTCGTTGTTACCTTCAGTACTTGTTTAACTTCTGTATTTTGGATATCTGAGAATCCTATGTGATCACTTCAGATCACATATATAATTCATCAGCCACAAGCCTACATCATAACAGTTAACAAGGCAATGGGAAAAGGGGAAGAGAGAAAAATCAGAAGGATATGATTAAAAGGTAAATTGAAATTTATATGAAAATGTAGGTTTTTCAAAAAAAAAAATGTTATGCTTTACACATTTAACTCTAACCCTAATGTAATTACAAATTAAACCTTATCTAGCCCAGAAATAGTGCTCATATGCTTAAAGTATCTGTTCTTAAGGGATCTTTTATGCGGTTGGTAAAGAGTTGTTAATAACTGCAATAGAAGTTTCACAATAATTATTGACAAGGAAATTATCCGATATTCCACCTTAACTGTGATATCGTTAGTTACATTGGTATTTGGACTTTCCAGTTTCTAGTCGTGGCCTCCCACTCCGATATTAAAAGAAAATTATTCACTATTTGTGTATGCAAAAAAAATTAGAAATTATCCCTTAAAATTGTTCTTTCACGATGGTGTTTCGATGAAGATCTAATAAAAACTTATAATTTATAAAATTCGTTTGGAAGCCATTTCCCTTCTTTGGAACAGTCAGTGTTAGTTTTCCATATAGTTGCTTACATAGTTAAATAGCAATTTTACACAATTTATACTTAAAATTAAGTCTACTGCAACTGTCTTAATGTTAACCCTTTGCACGCCAACTACTGGCATAACAACTAAAGACGATCTTCTCCAACTACCAGTTCTACTTGCAAAATTTTATTTTGTAATTATTTCTAATTAAATATGTACTAATCTTTTAAACGGTCTGTTTAATTTAATTTTAAAGATTTATTTTTTCAATATTTCGCTCTCCTATGGAAAGCTTCTTCAGGAAAATTAATTTTTAATAACAAAAGTTATTAACAAATTGAAAAAAAATTTCGAAAACATTTGACAAAAACATATAAAATAATTTTCTTCATACATACATACATATAAAATTAAAAATTTCAAATATTTAAACATACAAAAACAAGGAAACGACCGGGGAATTAATGCAAGAGCAAATAGGCCTTAAAGGAAAATTCTGTTTATGGATCTTAGGTACTCCATATAGCTTTGGAGAAGTTGATACATTAGTCTTAAGTCTATTTCTCTCTATTACTGAAATGAATCTTTTTTAAAAAGTTCATCAACTAAAACATTGTTTGTTTTTTGCAGCTTTGTAGTAGGATCCTTATTCAATAGTAAGTATTTAGCAGAATCGTTAAGAATGTCATTTATTCTCGAATAATAATCGTCTCTGCTCATAGCAACAGTAACATTACCCTTCTCAGCATTAACAATTAATATGTTTCTATTAGTATTCAAAATTTTTTAGCGGTTTTCACTTTATCTAATATAAAAATATCCCTTGCTGTAGGTCTAATGTTGCTAATGTGCCTATAAATAATCATTGTTAGGTTTGTCCGCGTTACTTTCTGGTCCTCTTTTTCTTTTATAGTCTGAATCAAATCATCTCCTTCTGAAATTACCTTCATCATAGGAAAATTTTTCTTTTCAAGTGGTAATGCAAATTTCTGCCCTAGAGAAAGAATCCACTTAACATCCCCTGGAATATCAATGTCAGTCTTGTTAACAAACCAATCTTCATTAACCTTAATTCCTAATTCCTTTCTTTAAATATCAGAAAGATTCTTAAATTTCCTACTATGTGTTTCCTTAATCTTTTTTTCAAAAATATGAATTAGTCTATCTATATATTCTAATAATTCTGTTATCTCATCTAATGTCTTATTTAAAATTTTTAGTCTGTCATGTTGTTTCCTAATTGCTAAATTTAACATTCTTTTGTGTAAATCTTTTGTGCACCTCTCAATAGTGTGTTGATAATTTGGAATTTCTTTATTATTACAAATGTTCACTAAATTATTTGTTGAGTTTCTAATGAATTTTGATGTAATGACAGCTTTCCTGCATCTTATCAAAAATGTAATTGACGCTTTCGTTCTTACAATTTTGTCCATGGTAGCCTTGTATTTATTGATTATTGCTGCAATGGAATTATTTTGACGCCTAATGAAATATCCTTTTCCCGGATCTCATGTGGTCCTTTCCACCACAGTTCGTTGTTTTGCAATAAAGATGTCAACACACCTCTCCTAGCTAAGTCAGCAGGATTATTCTTGCTTGGTATATGACGCCACTGTTTATACACCATGTGTTTAGTAATTATTGATGTAACCGCACATAATTTTTCCAACGTCTTGGATGATCAGATAACCATGTTAACACAACCATTGAGTCGGACCAACCAAATAGTTTGTTTAATTCTAACTTGTAAGCTTCCTGAACCTTTATGATTAGCTTTACCAGCAGATGGGCTGCACTTAGCTCCAATCGCGGAAGTGAAATCTGCTTTATCGGGGCCACACGTGGCTTTGACGTTATCAAATATGTAACAACGTCTCCATTGGACTGAACATACCGCAGATACACAACTGCGGCGTAAGCAGATTCTGAGGAGTCAGCAAACCCATGAAATACTAAAGCGCCGCCATTACCGAAACCAACCCATCGTGGTATCCTAAATTCACCAATATTCTTCAAGTCTTCATACATAGCTGCCCACTTGGTTCGTAGGTTTTCAGGAAGTTCATCATCCCACTCAATCCCATGTAACCACAGTCGTTGCATGAATATCTTCATTGCTATAACAACCGGTGATATCCAGCCAATGGGATCGAAAATTCTGGCTATGATCGATAACACAATACGTTTCGTGATCCTTTCACCATATTGTTTTAGATTAAAAGAAAAAATTAAGGAATCTGTAGAAATATCCCACGAGAGACCAAGAGTTTTGACAGTGTCAGAAATATGTATCGTAGTCTTGTTTCCGAGCTCCCTATCATCAGAATGAATTGTGGACATAAATTCATTTGAATTTGAGGCCCATTTACGCAGTTTAAATCCAGAATTACTAAGAACGGTACAAATACTATTTTTAAGCTCGACAGCAGGTAATAAATCGTTGGAGCTTGACATGAAATCATCGACATAAAAATTATGGTCTATAGCCTCAGCAATGTCCCTTTGATGAGCGTTCTCAATTGCGATTTGATGGAGAGTCCGAATGACTACGAAAGGTGCTGCAGACGTGCCATATGTAACTGTATTCAGGTGATAGACCTTCATCTGATCCTGCGCACTATTTCTCCACAATATGCATTGGTACTTTCTATCGTTGGGATGAACCAGGATTTGTCGGTACATTTTCTCGACATCGGCGCAAAATCCAAATTTATACTTCCGAAAACTTAAGATGATGGTAAAAATATCATTCTGTATAGTTGCCCCAGTTAGGAGTTTATTATTAAGAGAATAACCCATATCCGTCTTTGACGAGCCATCATGTTGTTGGGCTGGTTGGTTTAATAACTGCATGGTGGGGTAGAAAATATTCACCGGATTCGATGGTATGCTCTTCCATATGCTTCAGGTCTAAAAACTCGTTCATAAGCTGAATGTATTCGTCTTTCACCTCCGGTAATGCATTAAATCTCTTCTCCATTGAGAGCATTCTTTTATTAGCTGAATATCTAGATTCTCCTAATTCAATATCCTCCCTTAGTGGTAGTCGTACCATGTACCTGCCATTTTCTAATTTTGTAACGTTCTGCTGATAATGTAATTCCGCCTGCTGCTCTTCTTCTGACATAGCATATAATCTTATATACAAAGCCAAACTGATTCTATGAGATTGAAAATAAACAATGTCTTTTGTTGTTTTGAAATGTTTTGCTGTGTTTGTGTAGAAGTGTTTTTGAGTCTTGCTGTCTATGCTATGTTGACTTTATGAAAAATTCTCATAGAATCAGTTTGGCTTTGGATAATAAGACTTTTAGGTTTTTCTATACAATATTGGGGTAAAATTCACTGATGTGCTACTTGAGCAATAGTGAAATTGCAATATGGATGTGCTCTCCCCCGCAGTAATACATTTCAAATATTTTTATTTTTATTGGAATAAATGTTTTATGAGAATATCATAAAATGTTTATTTTTTAATAAAAATTTTTGTAATAAATATTTCGTAAGAATATCATGAAATATTTATTTAAAGGAATCAAGCACGAAAAATAAAATTGCTTATAAGAAATAAATTATTATTTTGCTAAATTAATTTACCCTAATATACGAATAAATTTTTATATTATTAATCAATATTTAAATAATTTAGAGATGTTTAATACACTTCTACAAAAACTGCATCAAAATGGTTTTTTCCGTTTATGTTATAAAAAAAATGTCAACCAAATTAAATATTTTAAATTTGAATTTATTTTAACATACATTCAAGTTATCTAAGTTTTTGAGTTAATTCTCTTTAATAAAAAATCATTTTTCCAAAACCTTGGAGTTGACTAGCAACAGGCGCAAAAAATGCACGGAGCGCAAAGGGTTAATTTAAGGAACGTCTTGGGTCGTGTTAGCCAAAAAAAAAAATGGTGCTTATGTCTAAGTTTCAGCACTCGATAAACTCAGTGCCCCGAGTGCCGGGCATCAGGCATACGACGATCAGTACCTATCGAATCGGTGACCCTTGTAGTGGAACCACCTTAATACAAATATCAAATATTCACACATGCAGTAATGGACACAACATATTGTCACAATAAAAGGTTTAAATCAAATTACTCAAGTGCAATGCACTAGCAATGCACATATGTTTGTTGTTGCTATATTTTACATGCATACGATGAGTAAATGGCCTTCAACAGGCATATACCTCTCTTGTGTAGTTGTTGTTCTTACTGCATATGCCGATCGGTGCGTTTCAAGTGACACATTTATTTTGTGGAAAACAATCCCAAAATAAATGCAATAGCAATTAGATCACGTTACACTTTTCGGCCAAATAATAATAATTATAATAATATTTAAACATAATTAATATTAATATATTGAATAACCACCAATACTAATTGTATAGGAATATAGTTAAGGGTATATTTTAAGAATGTGTGAGTCGACTCTAGACTATTTACAACTTTCTCATAGTCGGTATATAACGGCTGCAATTGAGAAGGAATAAGAATCTTTTTCCAACTTTCAAGGGTCCAAGTTGAGCTAAATAAAACTGCTCCAAGTTGAGCAACTTTTAAATTGAATATAAAGAAAAAAAAGTAAAACTTAATAAAGAAGCTACTGCTTTAATTATTATAAAAGGAAATAAGAATATTACATGGCAATCCTGCCAAATTCTGCGAGTGCATAATTGCACCCAGAATATAATTTAAAAGAAAAAAAAAATTTCAAGAGAAAAAAAAATTATATATATATATATATATATATATATATATATATATATATATATGTTTCTGGTTCCTGACGGACAGCCAAGTTTCCGTCAGAAGAATGAAGGAAGGCCCACAACGCCTAACTATAGAAGAGTGCAGAGCCCGCCAACGCTCAACAACAAAACACCAGGACCTCACACAGATACCTCGCATCAAATCTCCAAAAAGACGTGGAGGATGCCTCGTCAAGTAACGAAGGGAGCTGGCTATGCTCCGAAGGCACTAGAGAGCAACCCTCCGCCTTCCTGGAACACCACCAGTATAACCTGGCTGAACATAGCGCAGTTAGAAGAGGCCATACAGGCTTATAAATTAGTGAACAAATAAAATTAAAAAAAAAATAATAATTATAAGTAGAATAGTATAAGTAGCTTGTAAAAGGAGTGCGACCTAATGACGCACCCTTAGGGAACGGAGGCGATTACGCCCGTGTTCAAATAGATTAAGATCTTTTTGTTTTAATAAAAAATATAATATTAAATTTTAAATGCATTCTTATGTATTTAAAGAACAATTAAATAGACATTTCCAGAATTTAGAAAGGCTGTTCAGGCAAGGGAAAACTTATATTACTTCAGATGAGGAACCTAATAACAAAATAGAAATAGAGAGTAGTCTGGCAAAGGCATTAAGGGATCTATACGAAAGAGAAGATAGAAAAACATTGACGAGAATAAAGGAGTTGAACGTAAAGGATTTACCATTAATACCCTATACAAAAGCGGAAAGATCATTTTTGGGTTTAGATTAAAATTTTAATAATGGGCAAGACTGAACCAAAACTTAAACATCCAAACGCTAATGTGGTGAACAATGTTGAAATCATTGACCACACAAAAGATATAGAATCGGTATGGTTACTAACACTCATTTTCACAATAATAACTGCTATTAACTTACTTCTGAAACTAATTCACAAAAGATCATTAAAAAAGAGATATGCTAGTAGAGCAGACGATTTAGATAAAATTTAAATATTTTATGGATTGGCAAGATATTTTAAATAAATGTAGAAACATTAAAGTAGAGATCGAAAAATCATATAATATAATCATATCAATTCAACATTTAAAAATCCTCTTGGAATGTGTGGAAAATGTTAAAGTAGTATTAAACGTAAACTGCAACAGACTAACTCCAGCACACCAATCAGCCGCGCTCAATTCTTCTCGGATATCCGAAACAGACTCCTAAATTTAGCGAGCAGAAAATCTGTAAACATAAAAATATCTGACAACATTCATCAGAAACTTGAAATAAACTTCCATTTGGCAAACATTAATACAAATATTACAATGATGCAAACAATAGTAGAATTTTTAAATACAGCTTCAAAATTACTCACGGACTTCGATGGAAAAGCTGAAAATATACAGTCATTTATTGACTTACTTTCACTATTAGACTCCATCAAAGGTAACAACGAGGCCACCGCTGTCTCACTTATAAAAACAAGGCTGAAGGGAACAGCAAGAAATTTAATAGGCAGTGAAAAAAAAAATCCCTTAAATAATAACTAAACTTAAGAGTACTGTCAAAGGCGAATCCGCTGAAGTCTTAATCGCAAAGATGATGAACATAAAGCAGAATAATAAAACTGCTAATGCATATTGTAATACAATCGAACTACTTGCCAAATCATTGGATACAGCATATATATCTGACGGTCTTACGTCAGAACTTGCTACAAAATATTCAACGCAAATCGCAGTAAAGACTATTACCAAGAACTGCACCATAGATAAGGTAAAGCTTATCAAGGAAGCAGGACAATTCGATTCCATGAACAACGCTATAAGCAAATTTGTTAACAGTTGCACAGAAACAACTGGGCAACAAAATTTCATTTTATACTACAGGCAAAGACGAGCCATTTGGAATAATAATTTCCGAGGTAGTCGCAGAGGATTCCGTGGAAGAAGCAACTTCCAAAAGTATAATGGCAACAATGTTACCAACAACGGAAATTATAACGGTTTTAATAACGGAAGATTTAATAATTACAATCAGGGAACAAACAATATCCGTCAAAACGGACGTTACATTAGAGGAACTGAATCAAACGAATTTGATTAAAAAACCCGGACATTCCCCTAAGAGGAATCCAATAGATAAACATATTTACCATTATTAAATATGTACAAATCTTTTAAACGGTCTTTTAGATTATAACGATTTATTTTTCGATATTTCGCTTTTCTGTGGAAAGCTTCTTCAGGAAATTATTTTTTATATTTTACAAAAACAAAAAATTATAACAATTTGAAAAGAAAAATTTCTTGAAAACATTTGACAAAACATATAAAATAATTTTCTTCATACATACAAACATACAAAAATTAAAATTACAAATATTTAAACATACAAAAACAAGGAAACGGAAATTAAATAACAATAACAAATGAAATAATTATAACAAATTATGTGTCTTTTGTATTAAAATTTTGAAATTTTTTGTTTTGAAATTTATTCTCCTTACATTTGGTACATTAACAATTTCTAACATTTTTAACATATAACGTCTCTTGTTGTTTTTTTTTCTATATCTAATACTGATGTTTCATCAAACTTTGGATAATGATCTTGTTTTAAGTTTATTCTTTGTTGTCCCAATATAAACTTTGTCACAGTTCACCTTGTCATTTCCTCCACATGGTACCCTGTATACTACATCAGATATTTCCATTTTTCCTATTTTATCCTTTATATTCCTAAATAATTTATTTGATGTGTTATATGTTTTGTGTGCAATTTTATATCTATCAGTGTCATATATTTTAGACTTTCTTAATCTATCTGATATTCCAGGAACAGAAGTTAATGATTTATAAATTCTTGGTTCTGCCATAGTATTTCCTAAATTATGCCTATGATTATCATATTGCCTAATTAGTCGGTTAGCTAATTCTACTAGAAAATCATTTTCATGAAGTATATCTCTTACTGTGTCCTTATTCTTCAACTGAAATTCTCTATCACTTATAGTCAATATTCTGTCTATCATATTTTTCGCCGTGTTTATTATCATTTTTCTCGGATGTTTGGAATAAAAATTAATAAGTCTTCCAGAAGATGTTGGTTTCTTATACCAATCAAACAGTAACCTATTTTCCTTTCTTATTATCAATATACCTAAGTTTAAGTATGGAAGTTTAGATTCTAACTCTCTTTCAATCGTAAATTTAATATCCGAATGAAAACTATTTAATTCTGACAAAATATCATCCACTGCATCTTCTGATGTCATACAAAATAAATCATCTACATATTTTGTGATAATCTTAGGTTTAATACGCATTTTACTAATACATGAATTTAGTAATTCCTCCATCACAATATCAGCTATAATTGGAGATGCTGGAGAGCCCATAGGAAGGCCCTCCTCCTGTTGATATATTCTATTATCAAATTGAAAATACCTGTTGTTTGTTTTGCAAAACTTAAGAATACGTAAAAATAATTCATTCTTAATATTCGTATTTTGTTCTATTACCTGCCATTTTTCCTCTATAATTCTCAAAGCTAAACCTACAGGAATACTTGGAAAAAGTGAAACTACATCAAATGAAAACAATTTATCATTATCTTGTATATTTATTCCCCTTGGCTTTATCTTAAACACTAATAGCATTGGCAAAATTAAACAAAGCAAAGTCAAAACCGAAAACATCTCTAATTATAATATAATTAAACATACTTCCAAAATAAAAGCAAATAGAAATAATAAAGTCCTCAAAATTTTAAAGGAAAATTTTCACCACAATTAAGTGATACATTGACAACACTATGCACCGCATATTGCGATATTTTCGGTTTAGAAACAGAAGCAATAACAACTAACAACTTCTATGAACAAAAATTGAAAATAAAAGATACACAGCCAGTATACAGTAAAAATTATAGACTACCTTACTCAAACAAAGCAGAAATTGAAAAACAGGTGAAAAAATTAGTAAATGATAAAATAATTGAACATTTAATTAATTAATAAGAAACTAGTGGCCGACAAAATTCCATTACCTACAATCGACGACATTCTAGACCAGCTCGGCAGAGCAAAATATTTTTCTTGTTTAGACCTCATGTCAGGATTTCACCAAATTGATAAAAACTCAAGGGGCTTAACATCATTTTCTATATAGATTTACCAGACTACCCTACGGTCTAAAAATAGCTCCAAATTCATTCCAAAAAATGATGACACTTGCCTTTAGTGGTTTAAAACCAGATCAAGCATTTCTTTACATGGACGACCTAGTTGTTTTGGAATGCTCTGAAAAACATATGCTTTCAAACCTGAAAGACGTTTTTGATCTGTGCTGCAAATACAACCTAAAGCTTCATCTCGAAAAATGTTCATTTTTTATGAAAGAAGTAACATATCTTGATCATAAGTGTACAGACAAGGGAATATTACTAGATAATAAATACTCGATAATAGAAAACTATCCGACACCACAAGACGCGGATAGTGCTAAAAGATTTGTAGCTTTTTGCAACTACTACAAAAGATTTATTAGAAACTTTTCAGAATATTCCAGGCTCTTAACAAAACTAACCAAGAAAAATGTTCCATTCGAATGGACAAAGGATTGTGAATTTGCATTTAAACACCTAAAAAGAGCGTTAATGACCCCCGCATTACTACAATATCACGATTTTGATAAAGAATTTTGCATAACAACAGATGCTTGTGGATTTGTTTTAACACAACAACACGATGGTATTAAAAAAATAAACATTTTATGATATTCTTATAAAACAGTTATTCAAATACATATAAATATTTGAAATGGATTACTGCGGTGAAGAGCATATTCATATTTCAATTTCAATATTGCTTAAGTAGCTCATCAGTGATTTTTACCCCTACTATTGTATAGAAAACCTAAGAGCCTTTTATACAAATTCAAACGGATTCAATGAAAATTTTCATAAAATCAAAATAGACAGCAACACTCAAAAACACTTCTACAAAAACACAGCAAAACATTTCAAAACAGCAATATATGCTCTCCCCCACAGTAATGCGTTTCAAATATTTACAGTGGCTCACAGCTTATTTCAACCAGCCTCTTTTAATAAAATATAACGCATATAATTTCAAAACGAAGCAAGATACTAAAAAAAAAATAATTTTAACTTATAGACTACTTTATAAATTTAAGAAAAAAAAGTGTTATTTAGTCTTTAAGTTCATTTTCTCAAAACATACAAAATAAAAACTATAAATAAAGGTACATAAGTTGTCACAGCTTATTTCAACCATTTGTTATAAAAACACATTAAAACTATTATTTAACAATTTTTTTAATTTCAAAATTTAGTATGACCTCCTTTTTGGTCAATTACCGCTTTTGGCCTTTTCGGAATCCACTAATTTTTGTGTTATTTTGGGAGTTATTTTTGCCCATTCCTCCTTAAGGGCTGCTTTAAGATCATTCCTATTCCTAGATCATTTTGATCTAAAATTGCCCATGGATTTTCAATTACATTTAAATCAGATGATTGTGCCGGCGGTTGCATCAAGTGGGGACAGTTCCAAATAAGCTATGACTACACAATACTTTATTTATGTTTCGGGTCGTTGCCTTGATAGAACCGAAACTCGTTCCTTATACCCAGTTTTTCGGCACTTTGCAATAAATTTTAGGATGTCAAAATATATATTTTTGTCCATTGTACTCTCAATAAGCTGCAGGTTTCCTACCCCAGATGATGACATACGCGCCCACTCACATAACACTTCCACCACCATGTTTGACAGTTGGTTTTAAGTTTTTATTTTTGAGCTCTGTATTTGCTTTTCTCCACACGTAAGACTGACCATCGGAACCGAAGATATTAAATTGGGATTCAATCGCAAAAATAACCTGCTCCTGGTTATGTGCTCCTTACCGAATTTTAGACGCGCTGCTTGATTTTTCTTATTAATAAATGGTTTTTTCCTCGGTACTCTACCATTAAAATCATGATTTCGAAGAACACGGCGAATGGTTTCTGCGCAACATGTTTTTTATGCACATTTTTAACTTCTATAGCCAGTTTTGGAGCG
Source organism: Trichopoda pennipes (assembly GCA_030448955.1). Taxonomy (NCBI): domain Eukaryota; kingdom Metazoa; phylum Arthropoda; class Insecta; order Diptera; family Tachinidae; genus Trichopoda; species Trichopoda pennipes. The sequence goes on along the minus strand of JASKUP010000062.1, from coordinate 110,784 downwards.
GATAGCTTCGGGTTTTCTCTTACTTTTCTGGCAATATAGCGCTCATCAGTTTCATTAAAAATTTTTGGTTGGAACTTTTCTGCCCTTATCATGTACCGATTTTCTTGAACGAACCAAGATATTATGCTTTGCACTGTAGAGTTACTAAGGCAAACCATTTCAGCAATTTTTCGACGGGAATGCCCGTTTTTAAAATGGCTTATAACCAATTCCCTTTGTCCTATAGTAGAGCGTCGTCCCATTGTAAAAAAATGCGCCCCTGGTTCACTTAACTGCCGAAATCACTCTAAAACCTTATTTAAATAATTGAAAACATAACTATAAGAAATGCGTGGAAATGTACCGTTACTCGCCAAGTGATGTCTATTTAACAGATAATGGAAGTGGCTGGTTAAAACAAGCTGTGACTTCTTACGTACCTTTATTTATAGTTTTTATTTTGTAAGTTAAAAAACAATAAAATTGAAGACTAAATTAAACTTTTTTTGTATATTTACAGCCCTATGCATAAACAGTTAAAACAGGTTTAACTGCCGTTGTTAAGCATAATTTCCTAAAGTTATATTCAAAAAACGCTTTTACCTTAAAATACCTTTGTTAACTTTAAAGTAGGAAAAACCTACTTTAAACCTACAATAAATTGACAGTTTAATTTTATTATTGAAAGTTTAAAAACAAAACAAATTTTGTTTACAATAAACTGAGCCGTTTATTTTAAAAGTGGCATAAGTCACTTTGTTTTTGTCATCTTTTTTATTTTAAATTTGTTTATAAAACATTTTATAGGCAATATCATGGTAAAATTGAATCCATTGAAGTTTTAGCAATTTCAACTAGTCTGTATTTACTTTTCTTTCTGAAACGGATTTTTCTAATGATTGTGTTGAAAAAAAATCTTTTTTATCCATGTTGTGTTAAGGATTTTTTCGACAGTATGCTTTTGAGTGGTGACATTCTTAGATATTTTATAACACGAACCTCCAGAGAATAAAAAAATAACAAAATAATGCTAATTATGTGTAGTATATTATTATTTAGTATAATCTAAATTTATTTTTATACACTATAATATAGTTCAGTAAACCGCACTACTCTTTCGTACTAATAAAAATAAGTCCAATAATCACAACAATAGTTCACACACACTTATTACATGTTTCCATTTCTTTCACACTAAGCTCCGTAATAAATTTCCTGAGTACAGCGACTTACGCCGCTTTCAAAATAAACATTTTTATTATACCGTTAATTATCAACACTCCTCTCAAACAAATCTCAATGCTTCTCAACTTATTAATTTCAAATTTATTAAAAATTAAAAAAAAACTGTTCAGTTGTGGCTTATGCCACTTTCAATGTAAACGGCTCGATTGACAGTTGTACTTTGTTATTCCAAAAATTTTTAAAAATGTTTATTAAAAACAAATTGTAGTATACAAGTAATAATAAAAATAATAACATAACATGTCACTTAATATAAAACATTTTTACATCTTTATTTTATATTTTAATCAAAACAAAGCTCGTTATCCGAATACTTCGTTTTTTAATATTAACAAATTCTTTATAAGTTCTTCGTAAGCTTTGCAAATTGACCTTTATTGGGTTCTTTGTTTTTTATTAAAAAGATTAATAAAAAAAACAAAAAAAAAATATGTTGATTTTGCTGAAAACAATTAAAACATTTTTTTTGGACCTAACTACCCAGATATATAATATTTATTTTTATACATCGCTAACTACAAAGTGACGACTGAAAACAGTGGCATTGCCAGAATCAAAATGCTAATTTTACTAAATCATACATTAGCTAAAGTACTGTTTTTGAATACCATTTTTTAACAAACGTCTGTTAGCCTTAAAGTGCTTATTAACTAACGTGTACTTTAAAGCTCAATTAAGCGTTTTTTATGCATAAGACCGTTAGAAATTAATCTATAAGCATCTTAATTTTAAAACCTTTATGTTGAAGTTTGGACAGATCTAAAAAACTTCTGTTGATGTTGATCGACTCTTAAAATGAATAAAATGTTGCGGCTGTTTTTGGTGTAATGGATCGGTATCTTCTTTAATCTGCTGGCCACGTAAAATTTCACATTCGGAAGCAATCATTATTGGTAATTCCCTAATGTTTTTATTTGTTTTAATTGAATATTCCTAGAGCTCCTTTAATTAGAGCTCATAGGTCTTTTTGGTTTATTCAAATTAAATCAATTAATTTTATTTCTTAATTTTTACGGCTTATGAAATAATGAAAATAACCTAGATGTTGGGTTTGAGTGACATCACTAAATTCTTATTTTAATTACGAAATATATTAATATTAAAATTGCTAGGCTATCAAAAAAATATAGGTCAATAATATTAATGAATTAAGCGCAAATTTAACATTCATAAACATATATACAAATATATCAAAATAATTCAAAACAATTAAAAATAGGTCAAAAGTGCAGTGCACCTGTCAGTGTTTATGTAAAATAAAGTAACAACAATAAAAGCATATTGAAGTGGAGAAGTTTTGCTGACGTTTAATAAATTGTTAACCCAAATAATTCGGTAATTAAATAAACACCTTGCAATTAAGACTGTTTGTTACTCTACTTATGTGTCTATTAAACTAAATGGTTGGTTACACTACACCTCCGCTTTTTATAAAAATGTTCATATAACGTGAGTTTTATGGACATTCTTTTACAATAATGTTAAATATTTACATCTAATTTATATTCAGTTAGAGTACAATTCCTTAAATTTTAGTATAATCTAAATTGTAAATAATTTATTTATGATATATCTTAAGTCTATTTTTATGAACTATTTGTTCTTTATTGTTTTACTTATCAACTATGGTTACATTATTTCTTAAATCTATTTTCTTAATTTTAAATGAACCTTTATATTGGTTATCTAATTTATGACCTGCTTCATTCCTAAGTAAAACTAAGTCTCCTAATTTAAAATTATAATCTAGTACATTTCTATCGTAAGTCTCTTTTTGTTTTATCTTATTTCTATCTAATAATATTCGAGCTCTTTTAAATGCTAATTCTAATCTATATTTTGCCTCTTTGGCATAGTCATCTACATTGTATAGTGGAGAAATTGTATCCACCTCTGTGAATTCTGAGAATTTATTTGGATTTCTTGAAAAAACTAATTCATAAGGATAATAGTTATGTACGGTTGATGGTGTTGTATTGAAACAATAAGTGAAATATTTTAACCATTCATCCCAATCTGTCCTATCTATTGAAATATGTGAACGTACATATTCATTAAAAAATCTATGACTTCTTTACACAGTACCTAACGTCTGGTGATGATGAGCTGTTGAAGTTAGTTTTTCAATTTTATGCAATTTACATAATTCTGTCAGTATTGAATTTTTATATTCTGTCCCCATGTCAGAAATGAATGTCCTCATTAGACCATAGGTTAGTAAAAAGTTTTCAAAAATCGCCTTTGCCACCGTCTTGGCATTTTTGTCGGCTATAGGAATAGTTACCAAATATTTTGTCAAATCACATATTATGGTGATTGCGAATTCATTTCCCTGAATGGATCTCGGAAATGGTCCTATTTTATCCACGTATACCGTATCGAATGCATTTATAGGTGTTGGCGTAGCAGTCATGGGATACTTCAAGTGTCTGGTTCCCTTTGTCGTCTGACATTTGTGACAAGTTTTAACATATTTAGTTATATCCTTTGTTATGTTATTCCAGTAGTAGTATCGTTTTATTTTACCTATAGTTCCACAAGGTCCACCTTCAATAGGACCATTGTGATATTTCAGCATAATATCAAAAATTGCCTTAGCATTTTTATTATCAATTAGGGTCACCTCATTTAATAGTGCTATTCTCAATTTCTTCAAATATCTATTGCCCATAATCTTAAACTCATTTGTTGAGATAAATTCGAAAATTTTCCCACTGGGTGCCACTTGTAATTTTTCAATATTTAGTTTACCGGCCACTTTCTCAAGCCTAAAGAAAACTTGTCCTAAGTCAATTTTCTTATTAGTAAACAAATCATTAATTTGCATATATGCTATAACTGATTTTCCACGCTTAATATAACATTTTGCGGGTGTAATCCTTAATTTAATATATTTTCTGACGTCAGTATTATTTAAAGGTATATATATATTGGGCTTTTCATCTCTTGTGACTTTATGCTGAATATTAATTTCACTACTGTGGTTTTTCTTTTTATTATTTGTGATCGATCGAGTCGTGACCTGAAGAACATTATATAATTTCCGATTTATGTCCTTTAAATCAGTAATCGTAATTCGTGACAATGCGTCTGCGATGTAATTTTCTTTTCCCCTAAGATATCTACAGTAAAACCGTATTCTTCTAAATCTAGTCACATTCTAGTTAATTTAGAACTTCGATTTTTCATAGAAAACAAGTAAGAAAGTGGTCTATGATCAGTGCGAACAAGGAAGTGTTTTCCGTATATGTACGGTCAGAAATGTGTAATATCACAATGTGTGGCCGCTAACTCTTGTTCGATTGTAGATTTATTACTTTCACTTTTAGTAAAGGTTTTTGATACGAATGCAATTGGTAATTGCTTTCCACTATATTACTGTGTTAGTAATGCTCCACAAGCATATTTACTTGCATCGGTTGTTATACAAAATTCTCTTGTGAAATCTGGATATTCAAGCAGTGTTAGTTTCATAAGTGCCTCTCTTAAATATCTAAATGCACGATCACAATCTTTACTCCATTCAAATTGTACTCCCTTTTTGGACTTTCTTGTCAGATGTCTGGAATATTCTGAAGAGTCCTTAATAAATCTGCGGTAATAGTTACAAAATGCAACAAATCATCTTACGCTATCCGCGTCTTTCGGTGTTGGGTAATTTCCGATTACCGAATATTTATTATCGATTACCGAATATTATCCGTACATTTATGACCAAGGTAGGTAACCCCTCTCATAAAAAATAAAAAAATTTTTCAGGATGTAATTTTAGATTGTACTTTCTACATAAGTCAAAGACATCTTGGAGATATGAAACCATGTATCCCTCTGAACATCCCAACACAACCAAGTCATCCATATATAGAAAAGCTTGGTTTGATTTTAAACCACTAAAAGCAAGAGTCATGATTCTTTGAAAAGAGTTTGGAGCTATTTTTAAACCGTAGGGTAATCTAGTGAATCTATATAACCATTGTTAGTGGAAAATGATGTTATATCTCGTGAGTTTTCTTCTAAACTAATTTGGTGGAATCCAGACATCAAATGTAAACATGAGAAATATTTCGCACGACGTAGTTGGTCTAGAATATCATCTATTCTTCTTATTAATTTGTCTATAGTCTATTACGAGCCTCCACCTGTTGTTTTCCGAGTTTGGCAGTGATTTCTTCGGTACTATAAAATTGGACTATTGTATTCCGATTGTGATTGTTGGACTATTTGATCATCAATTAGTTTCCTTACTTGTTTATCTATTTCCTCCTTATGTGTATGTGGTATACGATAGTTCTTAATATATACCGGGTTTTTATCCTTAACTCTCAACTTTTGTTTGTAAAAATTATTAGTTGTAAATGTTTCTGTTTCCAAACCGAAAATATATGTGTATGTTAAGCTTAGTTCATGTTTCCCGAAATCGGTCAGGAAAATTTTGTTTTAATATATTTAATACTTTAGTTTTCCTATGCTTAGTGTTTCCATTATTAGTTTTGTTTGCTAGTATGTGATAATCAGAGATGTTTTCGGTTTTGATTTTATTTTGTCTAATTGTTGTGATATTACTGGTAGTGTTTAGAATACGAAATGCTCTGTTCGCTCTCACAAACGTGTTTGCAATAAAAACACCTTTCACAATTTCCTGGTTAGGAATTAAAAGTTCTGTATCTGAATTGTGAATTTTATTTCACGGATGACTACAAATCTGGGAGGTAAGGTTATATCGGAACAGTTATTCGCAATTTGTATTTTTATTGGCTGTGGCAAATTATAAGGGCGTAGGATAAGGTAATTACAATCTTCGTTAAAATCTAATATGCAGTTATATTTTTTAATGAAATGCATTCTAATGATTCCATCACATGGTATTAGAAAATTATTATGTACTACTTGAAAATTGTGTGGTATTAGAAAATTTTGGAATTTTAAATCTAAAAATGTACTATTTGATTTGATTTTACCTTGTCCTATTCCACATAAGGTTGTCGTTTTGTTAATATTAATATGTTTAATTGTTATATGTTTAAATTTTATTATTGAAATATCGGCACCTGTACCTACTAGTAGTGTTATTATGTTGTTGTTGTTGATTTGAGTTTGGATGTTTATGAAGAAACATAAGTTGAGGATTATACACTTTATTATCTACTGAATTGATCTTAGAGGGACTTCTGAGTTTTTCGACTTATATGAGTCAGTTGCTCTAACGTAGTTCCTATTTCTGTTATTGTTACCATAAAATGGTCTATTTCTGTTAGAATTACGATTGTTATTTAAATTATTGTGATTTCTGTTGTTATTGTAACCGTAGTTACTTAAATTCCTGTTTTCTTGGAACGAATTTCCCTTACTAAAATTTTTTTTAGTCCGTTGGAAAGTATTAACATTTTGTCAAGGAACTATTAACAAATTTGCCAATAACTTCATTCGTGGTGTTAAATTGTCCTGCCTCCATAACGAGTTTCACCCTCTCAATAAAGCAGTTCTTTGTGATCGCCTTTACAGCGACTTGAATAGCATACTTGTTGGCGAGTTCGCATGATAAACCGTCCGCAATGGTAATTTGTTCTATTTCGTTACTATATGCATAAACGATTTTATTTGCTTGCCTTATGTTCATAATTTTTGCTGACAGTAAATCAACTGAATACTTGCTCTTGTTTGCTCATTACTAATTAATTACCTTGCAGTACCTTTCCGTTTCGTCTTAATGAGAGTTATCGCCATTTGCTCATGAGAGTCCTTTATTGACTCCAATCGTTGGAGTGAATCTATAAAGCATCAAAGATTTTCGGCTTTGCCGTCAAAATCACATACTAATTTTGAGGCTGTTGCCAGGAATTCTATGGCCGTCTGAGGCATTTTCAACGATATTTGCTCCGAGTTAATATTATGGTACCTGCTGCAGGAAATTCATTCATATAGTAAAATCAGAAACTTAATTTTTTCCCCTTTCTATCTGTGATTTTAATTATCCTGTCTCTAATGTCAGAAAAAATGCGTCTGCTGGTACTTTATGCGCCGCTGTTAGTCTATTATAATTTACATTCAGTACTACTCTTATTTCCTCAAAACAATTCAAAAGTGTCGGTATATGTTTATTTAAAGTTTCTTCCTTAATTGGTCTATCTATATTTAAACTCTTATAAGATTTATCAAAATCTTCTTTAATATTTCTAACTTTTTGTAAAATTTCTTGCCATTCCATTTAAAAAATTATTTTCCTTAGGCTTGTATTTCTATGATTGTATATATATATATATATATATATATATATATATATATATATATATATATATATATATGTGTAATAATTACTGTAGAAATTTAATTATTAATAATTTCGTGATTTTATTATTATATCAAAAAGACTTATAATTTTTGTCTTGTATAACTTAAAACAATTTAATTTTTCTTTTACATATGGCTAAAATTTATTTAAAATAAGGCTTAAAAAATTCTTTAATATACATATTTTATTTTGCGTGTCAAAATATTTTGTTGCATGTATAAATATCCGTAAATAATCCGTTCATCACGACTGCAGCGAGTCAATTGAATATCCTTAACCGTAATATTAACACGCTTGGCATGGACAGCGCAGTTTCACACACTGAGCGTTGCATGGATATTTTGCAGTAACGGTGAGGTTTTTTAACACCACTGGTGGAACGCACCGGGAAGTTGTGGAGGCTAATTACCTACGAGGGTCTTTTCCTTTTTGATTTGTGAACCATATTCTTTATATGAGCCACTTCTTTCAATTATTTTTTTTTCTATTACCCCGTTTTAATATTTAAAATTAGACAGGACAATAACGCCTATAGGCTTTAAGCGTGCATATAAGACTGCACGGCTATTTTAAATCTTAATTATTATTATTACATGTATATTTAATTAATAATTAAATCCTCTGGCATGGATGTTACTTAAAGTGATGTCTTCATTTAATTGCAGAGATTTTGGTTTATATCCTTTTACCTTTTGGCCAGGCGGATCTTTACCTTTGCCTTCTCAAAGACTGTTGGGGTGCATTTTGGCTAGGCGGGCCCTTTTTCCTTCAAAAGTTATCCTTCCTTAGGGGTGCTTCTTATCTTCTAGCACTCCCTTTAGGTCCTGGAAAGGTGCTTTAAATTTTGTAGCACTCTTTGTATCCAGTTTGGCAGGATCGCCATGTAAAATGTTTCTTTCAATTATTTGTTTTATTTGAATATTCCTAGAGCTCCTTCAATTATATACTAACAATGAAAATAACCTAGATTTTGGGCTTAAGTGACATCACTCAATTCTTATTTCTATAATTACAAAATATATTTTTATTAAAATTGCTAGGCAATCAAAAAAATATAGGTCAATAATATAAATGTATTAAGCGTAAATTTAACATTCATAAACATGTATACAAATATATCAAAAAAATTCTAAACAATTAAAAATAGGTCGAAAGTGCAGTGCACCTGTCAGTGTTTATCTAAAATAAAGTAACACCTTGCAATTAAGAATGTTTGTTACTCTACTTATGTGTCTATTAAACTAAATGTTTGGTTACACTACAGTACGTTGGGCATCTGTTTCTTTTTTTTTTGCTGTAAACTTGTTTTCATTATTATATTTTTTATTTATTTTTTTTTTTACTTTGCAAATATTGCATACATATAATCCTTTTTATTAAGTTTTACATAAAATCATGTTTGTAAAACAGTTGTAAATTTAGTTTCTGCTTTATTTTATTACAGTAAAATAATCTAGTTGATAACGTACCATTGCTTTTATTTATCTGAGAAAAAAACTCGATTACAATTTTCAAGAAATTGTATTTTATTAAACACAACTGCAGTAACACTTTAAAAAATAAGTTTTTTTTTGTAAGAATAATTTCTGGCAGGATCGCCATGTTACACTTTTATTTTATTAATTTGATTTTATGATCGATCAGCCGCTTATGCGACTGATCATTAGTACGGTTTATTTTAATCTTAATGTTTACAATCTAAATTCCTTACCAGTTACCTGTGGGAATATGCAACGTTTGCATACATAAGTTTGGTTTTGTGCGGACAAGCATATTTCAACTAAATGTGGCATGGCAATAACGATGTAGTCAAACACACTACAAGATAAACAATTCATCAATTTCGGCTCGATTGTTATCGGTAGGTTTCAATTTTTTAATTTGTGCTTGATAATACATAGCTTGTTTGTAATACGATTCAATGATGTCCACCTATATCCCAATTCTGTGTGAGATAACTTGGAGTTAATAGTATTCTTTATTCTTTTGACAACGCACGGTGCTGCCTAAAATCATCTATATCTTTGTTGTTCTTCAGTCATCCTAACAATTCTTAATTCACAAAATTCTTATTTTTAACAAATATGACAACTACGAAAACAACACATGTTATTTACAGCCACAATTATGTACATTGTTATGTATATTTGTTGATGTTAACTCTTATGTAAAGAGCAAAGTGAAAAATCTGTTAGCAGTTACATTAAATGAGAACCATTTAAGCAAGATGCATCCGTAACAACATATTGCTTCTGACGTATCTTGCAGTTAAATTTATCAGTTCTTCTGGGAAATGGCATTAGGAATAATCACTTTAAACTTCTGTTGCTAGTCACCCTCGCATAATTGAGTTATTTATTTAAGTTTACTGTTCTTATAATATTATTATTATTTGCAACCAATCATGGATTTCTTCAGTCAGCAAGTTTATTTAAGTTTACTGTTCATATTTTATTATTATTATTGGCAAACAATCATTGACCTCTTCAGTCAGCAAGTTTATTTAAGTTTACTGTTCTTATTATATTATTGTTGTTTGCAACCAATCATGGATTTCTTCAGTCAGCAAGACAATTGTTAATGAATAGTATAAATAGTAAATAAGTGTTAGATTAAGAGGGAGTTTGTGAAGTACAGCTTAACGTAGCAGTTAGAACCCACAATTCAATAAGAACTGTGAGACTAAGCGGAAGTTGGGTTACAAGTTAATAAAGTAGCGGCCTGCGAATCCTACGGGACCCTCCAGGTTTGTTAGCAATAAACAGCAATTGTAACTAAATAACCTCGCCTTTTTATTCTAACCCTGCGAATCCTACGGGACCCTCCAGGATTACGATATAGAAAGGTATAACTCTCACAAATAGAACGCAGCGAATTCTACGGGACCCTCCGGCGTTACTAAAACAAGTTGGTATCTAAAAAATACATCAACATTTTGGCGCAGCCGTTTAGCGCGTATACTAGAAGTTGACCAAGTCGTGAGTGCTCTTGAAAAAGGAAAAGCACAGAAAGAAAATTCTCTTCGTGAACCCTACCGAGCATTTCATAGGCAAAATGTATCGGTAAACATGGATGATCCAGGGGTCAAGTCACAAGGACTTGGGAAAAAATGGAGACCCCCTATCAGAATCCTAGTAATAAGTCTCATATGAAAGACAATACGGATTTTGGGGTAGTATTGGGAACCATACCACTAAATCAGATAGGCTGGACGCAGTGTTCATCACGCTTAATTGCCACGAGGCTAAGACAGGAAAGCTGATCCTGCTCGTGGATACTGGGGCAGATTCCAGTATATTGAAGAAAGAAGCAATAAATTCGTCTTCGATCAAAAGTACGGGTGAAAGAGGAAAATTATCAGGCGCTTTTGGAGGCTGTGCAGCAACACTGGGCACAGTAGGCCAAGGTAGCAGCCTACCCGCGGACGGAATTCTGAGAAGAAACAACATTTGGGGCAAAAGCATAATAAATTCCAATACACAGACCCTGAAAATTCTAGAAAACAGGCAAGTAGTAAAAACGTTCCCATTACACGCTGAGGGAGCGCGCGCAGAGGCAACAAACCGCAAGAATTACTTGATAAAAAAGAGAGCAATAAAGATGACGCCAATATTTAAAAAAAACGAGGGAAAACACTGTAGTGGTACACAAACAACAGCTGTACCCAGGTGTTTATATTGGGAATACTATAGTGGACACTCATAACGGAAGTGCGGTAGTACCCATATTAAACGTAACCGAAGAGGATGTATCGATGGAAACAGACCTCAAGATACAATTTTCAAGGCTAGATGGCTATAAAGAAATTAAGCATACGGAAATAAAGGAAAATCCTGCTTCAAATAAAGAAGAACGAATAAGGGAACTAAAGGAAATAATAATGAGAGGAAAAAATTGGAATGAAGAAGAACGAGCCTCATTGAGCAGAATGTGCGAACAATACCAGGATGTATTCATGCTACTAACTGACAAGCTACCTTATACAAAACTAATAAAACATAAAATACCTATTAATCAAAAACAGTACAGATTGCCACATGTACATAGGAACGAAATTAACAAGCAAGTATCGGAATTATTAAAAGAGGGCGTTATTAGCCCCAGCATTTCGCCGTGGAATTCACCACTACTGTTAGAATCCAAAAAATCACAAAACGGCCAGAGGAAGTTTAGAATGGTAGTGGATTTCCGAAAACTGAACGAAGCTACAATCAAGCAAGTTTTCCCTATTCCAAGGATCAACTGGGGAACAGCAGATATTTTACTACGTTGGATTTGGCTAGTGGATATCATCAGGTGCTACTGGATGAGAAGGATAAAGAAAAAACGGCCTTTACCACTGACAAGGGTCATTTCGAATTTAACAGAATGCCGTTCGGGCTGACGGGAGCTCCAGCAACTTTCCAGAGGGTAATGAACTCAATATTAACAGGTCTTCAGGGTTTGGACTGTTTTTTCTATCTCGATGACATAGTCATCTATGGAAGAACTGTGGCGGACCATGAGGAAAAAATCGTTAATGTTTTATCCCGCCTACGTGAAGACGGGCTAAAGTTGAACACTAAGAAGTACCAGTTCTTGAGAAGAGAGATTGTTTATCTGGGGCACAAGTGCTCAGAGAAAGGAGCACTCCCAGACCCTGCAAAAGTAGAGAGCGTTAGAAATCTGAAGGCCCCTAGGAGTATAAAACAGGTCCAGGCTCTACTAGAACTAATTAACTATTACCGGAAGTTCGTCAAAGATATGGCGACGCTGGCCGCACCCATAACCAGTCTCTTGAAAAAGAACAGCAAGTTTATTTGGACACCTGAGTGTCAGAAAGCCCCAGACACATTAAAGGAGAAATTTTCTAGCCCCCCAATTCTCGTTTATCCAGATTTTTCACAACCATTTCGGGTAACTACGGATGCCAGCAACGAGGCACTAGGAGCGGTATTGTCACAGGAGAGGGATGGTAAGGATCACCCCATTGCGTTCGTGAGCCGAACCCTAAGCGACACCGAGAAGAGGTATTCAAACATTGATAAAGAAATTTTGGGGGTAGCATGGGCTACCCACACGTTCCGCCCATATCTATTGGGACGGCATTTTACGGTCTTCACCGACCATCAACCGCTCAAGGGCATATCCAACCTCAAGGACCAAACCTCCAGACTGGCGCGGTTTCGATATAAGCTATCGGAATATAATTTCGACATTGTATATCAACCGGGAAAAAAAATTTAAACGCAGACGCGTTGAGCCGGTTGCCGCTAGAGGACGAAAAAATACAAGTCGTCACGAGGGCGCAACGAAAATTTTCGGAAGAACAGAAAAACAAGGCGAAGGAAATAAACATGGCGAATCACCCGAAGGAAAAACACGCGGAAGATATTGTGGACACAGCCGTTACTATAACCGATAAAAAAACATTCGAGAGGTCCTGAGAAGTTTCCATGACGCTCCATTGGGCGGGCATCAGGGGGTGAGGAAAACTTATGCCCGAATAAGAAAACAATATAAGTGGCAAGGCATGCAGCAAGAACTAAAAAAACACATTAGAAAATGTCCTATATGTCAGAAGAATAAAAGCGGGCCTCTGAGCAGGGAACCAATGGTGCTGACCGATACCGCTAGGAGATCATTTGAAAAAGTCTATATGGATATGGTTGGACCCCTACCGACCACCTCCATGGGGAACAAATATATCCCGACGTTCCAAGATGACTTATCAAAATTTTTTATTTGTGCACCCATGCCAGACGCAGAGGCAGAAACAGTGGCAAGGGTCTTTTATAATGAGATCATCACCAAATATGGTATACCAACAAAACTAGTGACTGATAATGGAACAAATTTTACATCAAAATTGTTCGGGAGTGTGTGCAAAGTTTTACGAGTAAAAAAGCAGCATATCACTTCCTACCATCTCCAGGCTAATGGGTCATTAGAACGAAGCCATCGACCCTTAGCGGAGTATCTGAGAAGTTTTGCGAAAGGGGACGGGTCTAACTGGAATCAATGGTTGGCCCCAGCCATGCATGTGCATAACCACACAGAGTATGCATCTACGCTGCAGACCCCGTTTAGGGTACTCTACGGGTTTGACATCCCACTACCGGCAAACCTTAAAAAAAGTATCCCCCTCTACAACCACTACGACTATTCCAAGGTACTGAGGCATCAAATTCAAAAGGTCTATGAATTTGCTCGCCGGGCGCAGATGAATGCCAAAATCACCGCCAAGAACCGGTATGAGAAACATACTGCAGCCAGCACCATGGAAATTGGAGATAAAGTTCTTGTAAAGAACCAACTAAGGAAAAATAAATTATCCCACTGTGGGTGGGGCTCTACGAAGTAACAGGCTTACCAACGCCGGTGAACGTAAAAATCACGATAAAGGGAAGAGAAAAAACCCTACACCGGAATTTGGTTAAGACCTATAGGGATGGATCGAGGCCCAATGGCAACGTTAAGGATAAATAAAAAAAACACAAAAACAAAATATATAAAAAAAATGGAGACAAAAAACTAGGTCATATACATGTCAACGAACTAAACAACACATAAAACCCAGCTTAAAGAGAAATTAACAGCAAAATTTAAAACCATCGACGAAGCAAAATATCGATATAACCGGCAGAATTATACAAAAATAACATTGCAACAGACAAAAAGAACATGAAAAATAAAAAGAGAAAAAAAAACCAAGATATCAAAATAAAAATTGCTAGCAGCAGAAAACAAAATGTATGAACAAGAATTATAAGAAAGCAGAGCAGCACCTGAACAACACGTTTTACAACAATCAAGTTTAGGTAGCAGATACTTAAAAGGAAAATGAATAACACCATCTGCAAATATCAAATAGGAAAAAGGGCCCGTGTGATTACCCAAGACGACCTTAACCGGCTGGAGAAGGGGGGCTGGTTGTCTGATAACCACCTCGACGTGTTTATTAGCTGGGCAGCGAAAACGGCAATCACGGAGAAAAAAGGGAGGGCAGTCCATATTTTCTCCGCCGTATTTTACGGGGCTCTCAAGCAACTTCCGGAGAACCCCGACTCGGCCACTTGTTATACTTGGGTGACGCTGCACCTGAAGGATGTACAGCTGGAACGGAAGGAACTAGTGTTAATCCCAGTAATGGAAGCGAACCACTGGACCCTGGCCACCGTCGTAAGAGATGGCATCACAGTCTACGACTCCCTGAGGCCTCACGACATGGAGGCTCCTGCCGGATATATCCGGACACTGTATAAAATCCTTTATCCGGAGGAGGCTAATGCAAGACAGCTTCCCCTGAGATACGCCGAATGTAAACAGCAAGCAAATATAATAGACTGTGGAGTCCACACGATCAGAAACGCGGATTACTGCTTGAGACAACTGTGCGGCGCAGCACCCACGCAGGGATAAGTGCACCCATACAAGTACGATTAGACAGAATTATCAAGAACATGAAGGATCGAAGAGGTAAACGGCGCCACATGAGGAAGGATGTGGTCGCTGACAGTAAAACGTACCGCCTAGTGGTGGATTGCCAAGGTAAGGGTGTCATAAGACAATTATAATGGATAAAAGAAAGAAAGGAAAAAGGAAGGGGGTTATTACAGCCTTACCTGCTCATTTGGTATCACATACTTCTGTGAGCTCAGCAGCAGCATTTCGTACTAAACAGTTCATCAAATGGTTGTTCCAAAGATAGATTCTTTAATTCCGCGGCATGCCCGTATTTCACTTTCTAGTGCACTGTTTTTTTTTTTTCAATTTTTGGGACTTATTAATTTAGTAATAGAAAATTGTATTCTTTTTCTGTATTCAAATAAAACAAAATGTCACAGGGACTTTTGCAAAATTCTTCCAAGAATACATAATACTGGAAGTACCCAGCGGATGGTGGGATTGCTAAATTAAAAAGCACACGTCTTTAACGTCGGCACATGATTTCTACCTCTGGGGTATTTTGAGCCATTAAAACAAACAAAAAGATTACAACTCGAAAGTTAAGTATCAAATTGAATTAAAAACAAAATTGAAAATATTTCCTAGTAAACATGTAGAGGCAGCTTTATTCCAACAGCCAGATGTACATGTACATTTGTATGTTTAAAAAAAAGAAGAACTAAAGCTGAGGTTTGCACAGGCATCAAGCAATACATGTACATACATTCATACATACATATGTATGTATGCTTATGCAAGCGTCAGTTTTCATAGCGCTCTACTTATTAATATTATTAATTGAAATACAAACCAAAACAAAAAAAAAAGATGTTTTCCCTTTTTTCCAAATTGATTGCACAGCCAAAAAGTGTTTTGTTGCCTTTGCAACCAATGATAAAATTTCAAGGCCAACATTGCCATAGGTCGGAATAGGTAAAGAAAAATGATTTTTTATAACCAGGGAAGTAAAAGAATAAATGTTTAAGAAATTAAATAATTACAAATTTTAATAGTAAATAGAAAACTAAAAAATTGACAATTGAAAACTAAAAAACTGAAAATTTAATAACTAAAAGTGAATAAGTAAATAATTAAAAATTGAATAATAGATAGAAAATTAAATAATTAAAACTGAAAAGTAAAAATTAAATTTGAAATTGCTTTAAAACGCAAATAATTAAAAATTTGAATAGAAAACTAAAAAATTTAAAACTTAATAATAAATTAAAAATTTAATTAAAAATTGAATAGAAAAGTAAAAACTTAAAAATTTAATAGATATGTAATTAAAAAACAGTAAATTAGTTCGCTCACAAAATTAGCTAATAAAGATTAAATAGGTTAGAACAATTTATTCAGAAGGGATAGCTAAATACAAACATTTAAAGGGAAAGGGAGAAAAAAGGGCATAAAGCCACTACAAAAAACCCTCCCCTAAAAGCAGTTTCAACGATATCAACAACATTTGCAGCATCAACCGACCCTCAGCAACATTCAGCAGTAGGAGATACCACAGCCCCAGTTACTATAAGAGTTGGCAAGCCGCAATGACGATCATTTACAACCAAGCTATACCGCTACCGCTTATGCAATGGGCTGTTCAACGCAAACAACGGGAGGTGGACAAACACCGCCGAAAACACGCATCAACTCACCTGAAAGATTGAATTCTGCAGCAAATTCAATTACGCCTACAATAACAACATTAGCCCATCAACACCTCGCTCATCATCAGCATCACCTACATCAGATGTCGGCAGTAAAAAGATCCAACAACTATGAGAATTTCCATTATTTCAGAAATGTCAACCAATAAGCGGGAACCAGCACCTTGCGATTTCAAAACGGTAGTTACAGAGGAACAATATTTGAAGCAACCACAATCAGCATCGCCTATAGCTGTTGCATCAGACAAAAACAAATTATCAAGTTTACCATCTAGTCCCACAGAAGCAAATACACAGCTTTGTGCAGGAAGATGGTACACAGAATGCCAGTCAAGTACCGATGGAAATCCAATTTATGCTACAAGCACTTAATGTACAGTCAGCAAATAATTAGCACATTCAAAGACAACAAATTCAATAACGGCTATCATTACATAGGGAGAGATACTCCATAGAGCGTTCAACAAGTCATCAGGACGTTGTTACTTGAATGAGGAAATGCGTTGCCAGCGGATGATAGACACTACAAAATCAATACTTTGCAAAGCGCTCGAATACTTCGCTAACGCTTTTATGGAGAAAGCAAATCAATAAATATGGCGATTTAACCAGTAGCAGTGCCTTAAGTAGCAACGTGTCCTCAATGTGCTCTTCAGTCAAATGTCATCAAGTGAATCACGTCCCATAGCTGCTATTGCCGGTTCCATCAATCATATGTCGCACTTTTTGGGTAACAGGTTCAAGTCAGTTTGACTTAAGCAAGCCAACATAATCTCAAGTTCAGAAGCACCAGTTCAGAATCAACGAGTATCAACTTTTAAAAGGGGAGAGGGATGTTGCGAGTCACCCTCGCATAATTTAGTTATTTATTTAAGTTTACTGTTCTTATTATATTATTATTATTTGCAACCAATCATGGATTTCTTCAGTCAGCAAGTTTATTTAAGTTTACTGTTCTTATTATATTATTATTATTTGCAAACAATCATTGACCTCTTCAGTCAGCAAGTTTATTTAAGTTTACTGTTTTTATTATATTATTATTATTTGCAACCAATCATTGAACTCTTCAGTCAGCAAGTTTATTTAAGTTTACTGTTTTTATTATATTATTGTTGTTTGCAACCAATCATGGATTTCTTCAGTCAGCAAGACAATTGTTAATGAATAGTATAAATAGTAAATAAGTGTTAGATTAAGAGGAAGTTTGTGAAGTACAGCTTAACGTAGCAGTTAGAACCCACAGCTCAATAAGAACTGTGAGACTAAGCGGAAGTTGGGTTACAAGTTAATAAAGTAGCGGCCTGCGAATCCTACGGGACCCTCCAGGTTTGTTAGCAATAAACAGCAATTGTAACTAAATAACCTCGCCTTTTACATCAACACTTCTTTCTTAATATATTGTAAACGTTTGTCATTGGTAAAAACCTTAGGCAATTAACGAACCTTAAATTTGGGAGCCTATTATCAATACCACGTTTAATTTTAATTTGTCAACTTGCATCCAATAATATTTACATTAAAGGAAATCACAAGTAAGTTTTTCCATTATTGAGCTTATATTCCTCGGTAGCGCAGTATTCCACTGCAGATCCTGTGTAGATATAATGGCTTACTTATGTGTTCTTAATTCAATGACACCATCTGGTTTATGGATTAGTTCTATTACTACAGAAAGAATAGTTATTGGAGACATCAAAACCAATTTTATCACAGCCGTAGTGGGCACGGTAACTAAAAATATTGTTTTTCAAGTAATCATTATTAGCGGAGGAATTAAAATCGCTTTTCAACTTCACTTCAGTATTCATATGCATCAATTTGTGTTTTCCACTTAAATTATTTGTGATAACAAAACACAAACCCTTGGATTGTTGTTCGTAGTCCATGAAAATTCATTTTTGTATTCACGTAAATTATCAACAAGTGTACTTTGGAGCCGAACACTGCTACATGGTGTATGGTAGATGGGACTCCCTAATAGGAATTATATAAACCAGCATCCACTCAAAAGACAACGAACTGTTTCGGCTATACCTATTACCAACATTTTGAATAACATCAAACTTATTATTCTTTAACTTATATGCGAAACGATTATACGATATGTTTATTGTCAACCGTTTCAAGTCGTATTTTATCAAAAACCTAAGATTTCGAATTGAGCAAATATGAAACCGTGGATCGATACACATGCGACCAAAAGTTAATCTTGAAAAATGCATCACCACTTAACACTAACAGGTAATTTAGACAATAGACTAAACATAGAATAACTGATCTCCTGGCCTACAGTTTTATACTGTATAACGTTACTCAATCAATCAATCAAATCGTATAAATAATACTGACGGATTCGAATACTGCAGCTATAAATGTACCAGTTATAATAGAATTTCGATTATTTTTAATTGTTTGTATGTAAGTGGTATTTCACATTTGCTCGTATATTATGGGGAAGTTTAATAATTACATTCATTAATAAATACTTGCTTGATACTAAAGTGTTGGTTACATGCTATAATTCAAGCATTCTCTACTTACCTTGTAAATTGGCAGTAGGGAGGAAGGAAGAACGAAACTGAAAAAATTATGAAAAGTAAAAAAAAAATGGAAATCCAGGCTAGGCTTCGTAAAGGAACTAGAATATTAGTAGATATACAATAGTTAAATATTGACGGCAAAGAAGATGTAAACAAGAGATTTTTCAAACTAATCGAGGATAGCTCAAAAAACTAAAAATTTATCAGGTTATAGACAATTTCAAAAGGATAATTGAGTCCAAAAAAATATAATATGCACTGGAAATTGCTCGCTTATATGCCAGTTTACACTCACCAATGCATTAAATCCTTATTCATGTTGCAGTCATAATAAATTATGCATTCTTTCCTATTGAGATGCTCGAAAGAAAGTCGAAATAAACATTTTAGAACTTAGTGTCGATACTTTGCACTAAAATTTCTAGAAAACGTAGCAGCAGCGATAATTTTTTTTTTGTGTTCTAAAACATTGCATACCTAAGAACATAAATTAAATTTGCAACAGCGAATGTTAAAGTTTTCTTGCTACTTTATACAATAATTCTGCCTTAGCCAAACATAAAAAAGTTGTTAATAACGATCACTTAGAAACACCTAAAACTGCAGAATGTAGGATACTGATGTGAATATTCTTTAATTTATGCATATTTATAATGAAAACTCTATTTTCCTGATATTATTAAGCCTTTATGACAACAGAAAAATATATATAAGCGAGCGTACCTGCAAAATATTTAAATTGTATAAAAACCCTTCCTTTTGTCCAGGGAAAGTAATGCCATGAAAATTTCTGTAAACTTATTCAAAATGAAAGATATTTTTAAGCATGGTATCTGAATTTTTATCACAAAGAATAACAAAAAATAAATATTGTAAGACCAACAGCCATTTTCTTCACAATTAAAAAGTTTCCTCTAAACAACAAGCACCTTTCCCATCAACAAAGTTTATTTTACGCAAAGTTAAATAAATATTTAAGTTAATTCTTGAATACTACAAACGTAAAAAATATCTAGACGAAGAAAAATAAGTTAGTATTTGATTGGTATAAGAAACCAACATCTTCTGGAAGAATTATTAATTTTTATTCAAAACATCCGAGGAAAATGATAATAAACACAAAGAAAAATATGATAGACAGAATATTGACTATAAGTGATAGAGAATTTCATTTGAAGAATAGGGATACAATAAGAGATATACTTAATGACAATGATTTTCCAGTAGAATTAACTAACAGATTAATTAGACAATATGGTAGTTATAGGCATAATTTAGGAAATTCTACGGCAGAGCTAAGAATTCATAAATCATTAACTTATGTTCCTGGAATATCAGAAAGATTAAGAAAGTGTAAAATATATGACACAGATAAATATATAATTGCACACAAAACACATAACACATTAAATAAATTATTTAGCAGTATGAAGGATAAAATAGGAAAAATGGGAATATCTGATGTAGTATACAGGATACCATGTAGAGGAAATGACCAGGTGAACTGTGACAAAGTTTATATTGGGACAGCAAAAAATAAACTTAAAACAAGATTAGCTGGTCACAGGTGTGACCAAAAATATAGGAATATTTCAACACAGAAGACATCCTTATCTTCACAAATATAATCATTATCCAAAGTTTGATGAAACATCAGTATTAGATATAGAAAAAAACTACAAGAGACGTTATATGTTGGAAATGTTAGAAATTGTTAATATACCAAATGTAAGGAGAATAAATTTCAAGACAGACACAGACAATTTAGCTCAGAATTATAGGTACTTAATTAAAAAGACACATAATTTGTTATAATTATTTCATAAGAGAGAATTTGTTGTTATTTCCGTTTCCTTGTTTTTGTATGTTTGAATATTTGAAAATTTAAATTTTTGTATGTATGTATGAAAAAATATTTTATATGTTTTTGTCAAATGTTTTAAAAATTTATTCAATATGTTAATAATTTTTTGTTTTCGAAAATAAAAAGCTTTCAAAAAGAAGAAGCTTTCCAAAGGAAAGCGAAATATCGAAAAGAAAAAAAATATATAAAAAAGATCTTTAAAAAAGAAAAAAAGATATTTATTAAAGAATGTTTCATAACTTTAAGTCAAGTTTTCCAATGTGTTTTTTTTTTTTTTTGACAATTTCAATGCTTTTTTTTAGGACACCGAAGCCTATGTCAAAAAATGTCTAAATGAATAACAATTCCTTGGTTTAAATTTTCTTAGTTTGGCAACTACTCGCAAATGTTCCTGGCAGAAACTGTGTTTATTTTTAAAAGTTAGTACAATCAATATTTGAAAATTTAATTGGTCATTACCAATGAGCTTAAATCATTTGTAATTTTTTAAACATGCGATTATAATATTTTTAAGGCATATGCTAACTATATATTTTAAATTTATATATTTAACCCAATGCGAAAACATATTTTGCAAGTATGTCACAAATACTAAAAACGTATTTATAAATTTGTTATGCATTTATCTTCACTCACTTAACATTAATAATTATAACTTACAAAACTTTTTTGATGAATAAATTTGCATGAAAATGGTAGTATACTTACGGATATATTATTAAAACTTGGTGTTAACTGATAGGCTATAAACGTTTTCATGCCTTTGAATTTTGACTCCTTCTTAGGACTGTCAACAATAACAGAGTATGATGGAATACTTGGCTGCCACTGGTAAAACTTGTCGAACGGTACAATTTGGATATGCTCGTTTTCTGGTAAATTATCTTTATTTCCTAAGCCAAGAATAAATGAATCTGAGCTCTTGGCAAACATACTAGATTTCTTAAGATTAGCAGTATTAGATCCAGTTGCAGCTGATGTTGATAAGATATCTTCACCTGGGGTGGCCGGCAAATATTTGTCATAACTACCAGCTGAAAGAGTAAGAGGCTGTTCTTGACTTGTATTGTTGGATGGCCCGATTTCGGAATATGTTTCATTTTCGTCATCCCAATCGTCTTCCCAATCATCTGCTTCATTATTATAATCGTCAGCAGTTGAATCGTAACGCGCACCAGAATTTTGTGGATCAGCCAATGTTTGTTGTTGCTTCAGCTCATCAGCAGACATTACCGAAACATATGCAGCGGGAAATAAACCAATCTCTCCACGGCTATTTTTTCCTTCCCACCACCCTTCGCCAACATCAGTACGAGTAACACATAAAATCTCGCCGACTTTTACAGAAATTTCTGAAGAACCTGGCTCACCAGAAAATTCATATAAAACCTGAACATATGAAGACATTTCCTTGATGAAATGCGAGAATAGCTGTTGTCAAAGACAACAACGAATTTTATGCTAAAATTTACGCGAACACAATAGAAAAAATGAGTAATAAATAATCCGAGTTACCCACTGTTGTAACATCTATGTATATAAATACAAATAATTCTATATGAAGAGTGATGATAACTTTTTGGAGGAAACTCTTCTGCAATCAACAAAAATCGCTAAATAAATTTTTGCAGTTAGGTTTAGTTTTGGCCTCCGGAGTTAGTGTAGCAAGTCTAACAAAAAGATTACCAAGTGCTGGAAAATTTAAAATATAAAAACTACAAAATTATGTGTTCGGTATCCATTTCATAAACTATTACGTTAGTATTGTATTAAATCCTATTAAACTGGAAATGGTCAATTTTTCTTACGTTTGCTAGCCCATTTAAAGTGGATTGTGAAAAAGATAATAAAACGATCAAAAGCTTCTTGCATATAATATAAATTATTTAATTTATTTAAGTCATTTACTTTAAATTGTACTTAAAAACTAAATTTGACTTTCCATGACAAACTGACATTTAATTTCCAACATTGTGCACTACTACCACAAATAAACCAGATTCCTTACACCCAATTAACTTTGTATGATTTTTGTCGCTGCAATTCTTATTTTGTTGGTAAATAATGTGTACTTTTTTTTGTTCCTCTCTTCTCCTATTCTCTTTGCACCCCTTATTTACAACAACAAACTAAGAACTGCAGCGACAAAAATCGTACAATATAAATTCGGTCTTAGAATTGACTTATAAAATATTCCCTTAAAATTTGCAATTAACCCCTTTATTGAAGAGAGCGGATATAGAGTGGCATCCTAAAAAACAATGAGAAAAAGCAAGCAGCTATACATACAATACCTACCCACCCCTAAACAAAAATATATTTGACAGCCACAAAATAAATAAAAAATATTTGTTGACAAGCTTTAAAAATTTGTAAAATTTTATTTAAAACCAAAATTATACATTATTTACTAATAAATGGGTAAGTAAACTAAATTGGATTATTACTGTGAGCATCGGCTGGAGGAAAATAAGCAGAACTGAAAACAAATTGATAAGTATTAGCTGCAATTGAAATGTTCATTAGTTTGTAAAGACCGAATTTACATTGTACGATTTCTGTTGCTGCAATTCTTAGTTTGTTGGTAAATAATGT
Organism: Trichopoda pennipes; assembly: GCA_030448955.1. NCBI lineage: Eukaryota > Metazoa > Arthropoda > Insecta > Diptera > Tachinidae > Trichopoda > Trichopoda pennipes. Next base: position 87,174 of record JASKUP010000062.1, on the reverse strand, counting down.
GTAATTTTTTATTCCTCTCTTCCCCTATTCTTTCTACACCCCTTATTTACCAACAAACTAAGAATTGCAACGACAAAAATCGTACAATGTAAATTCGGTCTAATAAAAAAGTTTGCTTTTTGTTTACAGGCACTTATCTGCATAGATGTGGAAATTACTTATATAGCTGATGAAATGATTAAAATTGTAATCTGAATGGTAAGTGTTCCTAAAAATAGAAAGTGAATTATATTCCTATAAAAAGAAAGTCGTTTTTTTTGTTCTCAGGTTTTAGTACAACTAAAAATACATATATTTTGTTTGTAAAAGGCAAATGATTGGTCAAACACTGATGGTACTGGGCACAAGTTTAAAAGTTTTGGCTGGAAATAGTATATGTATCTAGCGGTTAGATATTAAAGAACAGCCCTTTTAAGAGCTGCAAAATACTTTTAAAACGAGATGAATTAAAAGCCCTTTTAAGGGCTATAAAATAACTAAAAGTGAGATAATTTAAAAATTCACACATTTTTGTTTGGCTGGTGAAAAATTGAAAAATTTGTGTCATAGTATTGGAAGTTCTGGCAACACCTCAGAAAAAAGGGAAAAGAGCAACACGTCTGGCACATGCACAGGAGATTGCATTTTTAGATTTTTAGATACACAAGTAGAACTCATTCTAGAAAGTAAATTAAAATAAAGCACATACTTTGAAATTGAATCATACAAATAATAATACATGGTGTCAGGTGTGGGGTTAGGAAAAAGAAATCCGATAAAAATAACACATCAGCCAACATGAGTGAAGTAGAGGAATTGAGAAAGCAAATCGCGGCATTACGTGCCGAAATGAATGCCGCGGGTCCACCTCCGGGACCCTCAAACATAAAGGACGGTGACATAAGCGAAAATTTTAGATATTTTAAACTACAATGGGAAAACTACTTTACGGCAACCGGACTAACTCACTAACACGAAGATACAAAAAAAGCCATTTTGTTAACAACGCTAGGAGATGACATATTCAAAAGGTACGCAAACATGCCCATAACAGCAGATACAACAACAACAGCAAGCTCATTATTAGCCGAAATCGAGAAACAACTCACGCCATCAATCAACAAACGTTATATAAGAGCCATATTTAACACGGCCAAACAAGATCACGACGAATATTTTAATAGACTAAGAGGCCTCATCAAAAACGCGTAATACGGTCTGCTGGAAAACGATCTCCTACTGGACAAAATCATCTGTTCGATAAAAGATCATAGGTTGAGGGAGAAATTATAGCTGGGTAATAACATTACTTTGGAAAAAGCCATCGAGGTATGTAGGTCAAAAGAGACAACAGAAAATCAAATGAGAAGTATCGAAAACACGCCGGTGGAAATAAACAAAGTTCAAACAACGAAAAAAGGTTAGAGCGAATACAGAAAATTCAGATTGCCCGAATGTGCGGTCTGTAGGTTCTGCGGTATGGAATACCATGAAAATCTGCAACAATGCCGAGCAAGAAATTCAAGATGTAGATTATGTAATAAGAAGGGCCACTGGGCTAAGGTTTGTTTGTCACAAAAAATGATCAAAATAAAAAAAGAAGAACCGTAAAAGTAACAACGATAAACACCGAGGATACATCTGAGCCAGAAGACGAAGAATTCGTACTTCATACATCCAACCAAAACAACACCGAAAAAGGTCTATACGTAGATTTCAACATTAATAACAACAAAAAGAAAGTACATTTAACAAATGTCAACTGGATACAGGTGCAACCTGTAATCTTATTGGCATAGAAAATCTAAAGAAAATAGAAACAATACCACTAATAACAGGAACAAAAACAGAATTGAAAATAGTAGAAGGACCACGCGTGATACCTATAGGTAAAACTAAGTTAACAATCAGACACAATGATTCCGAACACAAACTACAGTTTTACGTTATAAAAAGCGATCACTGCCCACTTCTGTCTCTATCAACATGCCAGATGCTAAAACTTATCGAGATATGCAAAACCATCGAAACAAAAACAACGAAATCCAGAGCATACCAAATCATTAAAGAGTACAAAGACATATTTGAAGGACTAGGAAAACTAAAAGGAAAAATTTTTCTCGAAATCGAAAAAACAATTACCCCTAGAAATGAACCACCAAGAAGAATCCCAATAGCCTTACGTGAACAACTAAAGTCAACACTAGAAGAGATGGAAAACATGGACGTCATCACAAAGGAACCAGACTTTACCGATTGGATCAGCAACCTTGTCTTAGTAAAAAAACAAAACAAAATGAAAATATGCATTGATCCGAAGAAACTAAACCTAGCATTAAAAGAAGTAAAATATCAACTGCCGACTGTAGAAGAAGTCGTGGCAGAACTTTCAATACTAGATGCTAAACATGGATTCTGGCAACTGGAGATAGACGAAAAGAGTAGCAAACTAGCGTCTTTTTGGAGACCATTTGGCAAATATTGATTCAAACGTGTGCCATTCGGCATAAAACCTGCAATGGAAATATTCCAAATGTGTCAAAACTAGGTAATATTCGGATTGAAAGGCGTAGTTTTCATTGCTGACGACATTCTAGTTTTTGGAAAAGGCGACAACAAAGAGATAGCAACAATAGACCATGACAATAACTTTAAACAGTTACTGAAACGCCTCAGAAAAGAAAACTTGAAAATAAACAGAAACCAAATAAAAATTTGCCAAAATGAAATAAAATTTTTCGGCCACATACTCACGAGCGAAGGCATAAAACCAAACAAAATTACAGCGATAAGAAATATGCCGATACCCAAAGACAAAAAAGACGCACTCAGATTTTTAGGACTCATAACATACCTGAGCAAATTCATAAAAAAACTTATCCGAAGTAACAGAATCTATACGAAGGGTGACACACATAAAGGCTGATTTCAAGTGGGAAAAAGAACACAACGCAGCATACGTAAAACTAAAAAATATAATAACAAAAACTCCAGTTTTGAAATATTATGATGTGAACAAGCCGATTGTGATACAGACCGATGCATCTTCGTTCGCGCTAGGCAGTGCATTACTACAAGATGGACATCCAATAACATATGCATCGAAAACGTTAACACAGACAACGACATCGAAAACAAACCAATCAGCACAGAAACAACAAAAAAGCTGCAACAAGCCACAACAGACGACAAGACAATGCAGGTTTTGATAAAAACAATAAAAGAGGGGTGGAGTGAAGATAAATCAAAAGTCGGCGATGGCATCAAACAGTATTGGAAAATAAGAGACGAGCTGGTCATAAACAACAAGTTAGTGTTCAAAGGCAATCGACTAGTAATACCACAAAAAATGAGAGGTGATATATTAAAAAAACTTCACCAACCCCACATGGGCATCGATTCAACAATGAAACTGGCAAGAGAATGTGTATACTGGATAGGCATTACCGAAGATATCAAACGAATGATCCAATCGTGCGAAATATGCAAGACAGCAACAACGAGAACCACTAAAAGTTCCTGAAATCCCACATACTCCGTTCGAAATTACTTCAATGGATGTTTTTGAATTACAAATGAAAAACAGAATCAAATACTTCTCATCACCGTAGATCACTACTCGGACTTTTTCGAAATCGACGAACTGGAAAACCTGTCAGCCAAGACTACCATAAATATATGTCGAAAGAATTTTAGTAGATATGGTATACCCACAAAACTTATAACGGATAACGGTACAAATTTCTCTAGCTCAGAATTCAAAAAATTCGCAGACCAATGTGAATTCAACCATCAAACGTAAAGCCCCCACCATCAACAAGCCAACGGAAAAGCGGAAGTAGCGGTAAAAATCGCAAAACACTTAGTAAAAAAAGCTATTTCATCTAACACAGACTTTTACAAAGCTTTGCTAATTTGGAGGAACACGTCAAACAAGATCGAGTCCAGCCCAGCAAAACGTTTATTCTGCAGATGGCTTAACTGCGGCATCCCGAAAAAAACCTAAACCAAGAAATAGTAACAAATGTGCCAAATCAGATAGAACGACAACGGGCGTACAACAAAAAATATTTCGACAGAGGAACACAAAAGGAGAAAAATTTCAATACAGGAGACGAAGTATATATAAAACAGAACCCAAAAGAAAAGTGGATGAAAGGGGAAGTCGAGGAAAAAGTAGCATAGGCGGAATACGATCCACATGATGAAACCGAACACAACACAGCAAAAAGCTCAAGAAACCCAATCTCACGGACATACGACAAACGGCGAACCCAGTGAAGCAATACAACAACCCGAGACACAAACTCAACTATCGTCACAAATGGATAAATCGAACGAACATCAAGTGAAACAAGGCCAATGCACGCAAGTTCCACAGACAGAAAGAAGTACCCAAAACAAAACACAGAATCGAAAAGTCAACTAAGAGACCAACAAAGCAATCAACAAGAGAACATAAAATTCCGAAAAGACTAATGGACTACGACATGCACTAAAATGGAAACAAAGGGAATGTCATAGTATTGGAAGATCTGGCAACACTTTAGAAAAAAGGCAAGAAAGCAACACGTCTGGCACATGCACAGGAGATTGCATTTTTAGATAGATACACAAGTAGAACTCATTCTAGAAAGTAAATTAAAATAAAGCACATACTTTGAAATTGAATCATACAAATAATAATACAATTGGCATACATAGGTAACGCATATTGAAAATAGAATATGCATTACCTTCTTACTTACAGGACATTTATGGAGCCTAAATATTTAAATATTCCTGCAACTTTCAATGCAGAGGCAGAATATTAAATGTGAAAAAATATGCAATCAAGATAACAAGGAAAATAGTGTTTTATATTTTATCTCCTTTTTCTTAGATATTCCGTAGCCCTAAAAAGGAACTGTAAATTTTAATGTTTACTTCACAAAAAGATGATTTTCTTCAACCTTGTCTAGTCTATTTTGCTATGAACAGCATCACTTCTTGTGGAAGTGGCTCTTCACCAAGCATGACGGTCTTGAATAGAGAAACTATAACTGCATAGGCTAGCTACACTTACCTCTGAAAAATTTTAACTCTTTTTAAAAATATTCAATATCATTCCACCAAACAAGCAAAATTTAATTTTTCAAATCAATGTTTTCTACTTTTTATTTCTAATATTTAAATAATTATAAATAAAATAATTTAGTTGTAAATTTTATAAAACTATTTGAGTTCCATTGAAGGAATTTGAATTTATAATTAAAAATAAAGCCGGTACGGTATTTTTTTACCGTAGATATATAACATATATAGCGATATAACCGCATTTTTTTAATATTTAAAAAATTGTTTATGATGTGGAACAATTATCTGCCGCCGCTGTTGAATTACCTTGTATTTGTTTGCTACTCTTGTAGGCAATTTCTAATGTACGTTGACTTGCATATCAGACTCTATACTTCGAGCGAAATTCTCCATTTCACCCAATGCTTTGGTAGCGCTACTAAACTTATGGATTAATTGCAACCATTGTTGAGTTTGTTTTGCAAAATTAGTAGCTCCTACATGCAACTGCTTCGCATCCGCATCTAAACGCTTCTGATTTATGTATTCCTGCGCCACACTATAAACGAAATAGTGTATTTAGAAGTACGTACCTCATATTTAAATGGTCCACTAAAGCTTTAGTTAGCGTATTGAATGCTTTTTTGCGTTTGACTTATGCGTTTGGACAATAAAAAATGAGCCAACAAAAAATTAATGTACAAAACAAAATAGTCAAATATTTGTATATTTGTAATTATTTAATACACTGCCGACTCCTAAAAAATAAAATAAAATGTGTAATTAAATAATTTCAGTTTGTTGCTTAGGAAAAAAGCACATTCTACATAACGATCACAATTCTAATTGGACGTTATTTAATTGGCAAATGGTATCTCACACTTAAATACACTTGTTTTTTATAAGCGAACGTTTGTCAACAACACAAAATACATAAAACAACTTGAAAAAAACTTACCTTGTCGGATTATTCGGGAACCGGTGGAGTTTCCTTACGTCTGGAGAGTTCATTACACATTTGCGGCTCCTAAAAAAAAGATAAAATGTTTTATTAAGTAATTTAAACTTGTTCCTTAGAAAGAAAAATACTTACATTTTTTAACCTTCTTCTTATATCCTTTGCTATTTTACAACACCTCTGAATACGGATTCACTTGTATTTTTGACCAGTAAATTGGCGCAAAAATTAGAAAATTATGGCTAAAAACCAACATTTTCCAAATATTTGCGCCAACTTGCATAAAATTGTAAAATAAAAATGTAAACAAATAAAATTCATTACCTCCTTTATATAAAAGAGAGCGCATAGATAATTATCTATGATAAATACTATCAATTAAAAGATTTAAAGAAAAACAATTTAAAAAAATAAATAAAAGATTATAAAACTAGTTCAAAACGAGTGCAAAAGTTAAATGTGTAGAAAAATATTTTATCCAAGCGAAAAACGGAATTAAATTTTAAGCATTAATTTAAATGTGTACCTGTTCGTTAATAATGTCGTTGTCGAATGTTCGAACAGGTACACACGACCTCAGACACAATTTTCACACCATTAAAACTACTCATGCAAACGGGCAAACGAAAAACACCCTCAGACGGACACACGTACCTACATAATAGTAAAAGACGGACGTATCGGTAAGTTCACTTTGCATACAAATGCCAGGTGGCCGGTATTCTGCTTACCTGAATATATACGGACATAATATCAGAACGACATGAACGCCAACGCTGACTCACCAGTACAAACTAAGCCGCGGCTTGAGAATGAGCATTCGAATCGAAAGCGCTCGCCATCGAATACAAATCAGTCAGTTAGGACGGAAAATGGCAATATTATTTCATTTACTGGCGGAGGACAACCAAACAACATAATACAAGAAACAATATGTTTATTTAAGTGAATGTTACTAATACTACATATCTAAGAACGAGCATAATATATAAACTCAGAAAAAGGAAAGCATTTAAAAAGGAAGCAATTAAAAGGAAAATTTTAAAAGAAATTATGAAAGAAGATGATAAAGCAAAAACAAATACAAAGGTAGAAAAAGCAGTGAAGTCAAATATCAAAAAGCTAATGAATGGGTGTTCGTGAAGAATAAGAGGTATATTCGTGCAAATTATTCCCTGTGAAGACGTAGTATCATCCTAAAGAGGGCATTTTTATTAAAACAATTATTTTTTTTAATACTATTATTTTTATGTTATTATAATTATGTTTATTATTATTTTAAATGAAGTGGTTATTTTTATCTTCAAATTGTTATAGGTATTTGCTTGTTTGTATAAAAAATATTGTTAATATATGAAGTAATTATTTGAATTACTTTTTCTTTGCATTTGAATTATATTTTGTTATTTCTTGTTAATATCTCAGTTTTCTCTTTCTTTTAATTATAAAATTTTCTAAAATATTTATTGATTTAAAAATGGCACATACTCTAGAACCTGTAAAGTTTTTGGGGCGATTACCAGAATTTTTTGGGGAGAGTAAGGATTTATATACCTTCATATCACTTGTTGATAAAATTAACCCCCTCTTTTTACAGTATGATGAACCTTCTCAGCTTTTATTTCTCGATTTGATTCAAAGTAAAATTAAAGGTAAAGCCAAAGAGGCAATTTAAATTAATTTTCATGTGCGTACGTGGTCGGAGATTAAAACAGTTCTAGTGAATTTTTTTAGGGAGAATCGAAGTGTAGAGGAGCTTTATGACCAACTTCGTTCTGTGATTTTTAGAACGAATGTGGTTGATTTTTATAATGAAATTAAGGAAAAACTTAGAAGTTTAAATATAAGGTAGCTTCAGATTTCGGAGTAGATGCAAATAGTTAGCAAATCGCTAAAAATAATTTGAGATACTTTTAAACAAAAAATTCCCGAACCAATGAAGACCATACTAGCATGTAGGAATCCTGATACTCTTGAGGGTGCAATGAATATCCTTTTTCCATCGGGATATGCTAATTATGGAAGTAATGGAAGAGAAAATATTTTTGATAAAAGAAATAAGAATTATTTAGGTACTAATAATAATTACAGCAATAGATTGCAAGATAATGAAGGCAGTCGTGGCAACATAAACCATAAGTCAAACAGATATAACAATAAGCCGTTCATTGTGGGTAATCAGGTTAATTCTAATAAATCTTTTAATAACAATAAGTATCAATACAATAATAACCATTTTCAAAATAATTCAAATTATAGTCGTAATGGGAAAAACTATGTTTTTAATCCAAATTATAATCATAATAGGGAGACTTTTAGCTATAATTTTGATCCAAATTCTTTTCCAAAACAACAGCATCCTGAACCAATGGGTGTTAATATGATTCAAAATTGTAGTACTGAAAGTAATTTACGGAGAGTACCAGTTTCTCAAAATGTGTTACAGAATAATTCTTCTTCTGAACTATTAAAGCAAAATTGTTACTTTTCTAATCAATTTCGGAATTTAGGTAATTCAGTTGAAAATGTGCCAACAGAAAATTTTCGTTTTCCAGCCTCTCCGGAGAATTATCGTATATAGTAGTAAAAGGAAGTCTTAAATTTATAGTAGATACTGATGCGACTCATTCACTTGTAAATCCGGGTTTATGTAATCCAAAGTGGAAGGTTAATTCAGCAAAGGTAATCTTGAAAGCCGTTCAAAATCGGATAATTTCGGACACAATTTATCAGGTACCCATGTTTTCGGAGTTAGGTGATACAAATGAGAAAATAAGGCTTATAAAATGTAGGTTTCATAATTGTTATGATGGAATCATTGGAAATGATGTGTTACGAACATACAAAGCTGTGATAGATTATAATAGTGGTGAACTTAGGATAAATAATAAAATTGTGCCTTTATTATTTCTAAAATTACGGAAAGTTGAGTTAATTACTAATATTGAGTGTGGATTGGTCCATATCAAAGAACATCGGAATCATTTTGGCGAAATAATTTTTAGTGAAGGGGTATATAATGCAGAAAATTTTAAAGTGGAAGTTGAAACTATTGCTAAAAGTCCAAATATAATGTATATTAGCGGGAAAAATGCATGGCCAGTTACCTCGGAAAATTATCATTTGGTTAGTGATGTTTTTCTGCAGGAATATAATGGTGAGATATCCATATTTGACAAAATTAGAATGGATCATTTAAATAAAGAAGAAGAAAATAATTTTAATCTCTTAATCTTAAATTCTAATCTTTCTTTTACTAACGCTATCAAACACAGAATTATTACGAAAGATGATATTCCCGTTTTCTCGAAAACAGGTATCCATATATACATAAAGATGAAGTGAGAAGGCAAGTTCAGGAAATGCTAGATAGTAAGATAATTAGACCATCCAACTCGCCGTATTCTGCTCCTATATGGATCGTACCGAAAAAGGAAGATGCAAGTGAGTCAAAAACATTGGAGATTAGTTGTCGATTATAGAAAGCTTAATGAAAAAACGGTAGACGATCGTTTCCCTATTCCAAATATTGAGGACATTTTAGAAAAACTTGGTAGGTGTATGTATTTTACTATTTTGGATTTAGCGAAAGGGTTTCACCAGGTTGAAATAGACAAAAGGGATGTTCATAAGACGACATTTTCAGTTGAAGGTGGTCGCTATGAATTTCTTAGAATGCCCTTTGGCCTCAAAACAACACCAGCTACGTTTCAAAGGCTTATGAATAACATTTTAGGTGAGTTAGTGAACGAAATTTGTTTGGTATATATGGGTGACGTATTTATCTATTCCACTTCCCTTCAGGAACATATAAATTCACTTCGGCTCGTATTTAATAAATTAAGAAATGCAAATTTGAAGATACAAATAGATAAATGCGAATTTTTAAAAAGAGAGACAGAATTTTTAGGTCATGTAGTAACACAGAAGGGTATAAAACCTAATCAAAAAAAAGTCCAGTGTGTAGTGGATTATCCTTTACCAAGGGCACAGAAACAAATTAAACAATTTTTAGGGCTAAGCGAATATTACCGGAAATTTATAAAAGATTTTTCGAGGATTGCAAGGCCGATAACGAAATATCTCAAAAAAGAAGCTAAAGTAGATGTAAATGATCGCGACTACATAGACAGTTTCAGAACGTTAAAAAAACTTTTTATCAGTGATCCAATTTAAGTTTATCCTAATTTTAATAAAAAGTTTGTTTTAAATACTGATGCGAGCAACTTCGCCTTGGGAGCCGTGCTGTCGCAGGACGACCATCCCATTTCCTATGCAAGCAGGACTCTCAACCAACATGAAATTAATTATAGTACATTGGAAAAGGAACTTTTGGCAGTAGTTTGGGCTGTTACGTATTTTCGCCCATATTTATTCGGGAGGAAGTTTGTTATACAGACAGACCATCAGCCTTTGCAGTGGCTTTTTTCAATTAAAGAGCCAAATTCAAAATTAGTTCGATGGAGATTAAAATTAGAAGAGTTTGATTATGAAATTTCATATAAACGCGGCATAAAAAATGGAAATAGATAATGTTGATTCACCAACCTCGAACAGGTATTATATCGGAAAGAAATTCTCCAATTAATGTTTATAGAAATCAGTTTATCATAGAAAAGTCAGATTTTGCAGCACTTAAAGTAACAACTCAATCGATATTTAAAAATTCTAGGAAAATAATAACGGTGAATAGCATCAAAGAATGTGATATTGTAGATATTATTAAAGAATCACTTTCATCCAACAAAAGTTAATGCAATTTTAATCAAGGATAATTTAGTATATGATGTTTTTAAAGAGACAATTTTAAAATATTTTCTAGGCTCTAATTTAAAAATCGCAAGGTGCAATAACTGTCTTGATGATATTTTGGATGAGAATGATCTTCACGGATTTATTCAAAATGAACATAAGAGAAATAATCATCGCGGTATAAACAAAAATTTCGAACAATTAAGAAGGAAAATACATCATCTCAAATTAAAGTTAAGAATTCAACAATTTATAAATAATTGTCATATTTGTAATGTAGAAAAGGTAACTGAAACCCTTGATAGACCTGGTCAAATTGTACAGGTAGATGTTTTTTATAGTCTTGAAAAGACATTATTTTTAACGATAATCGATAAATTTTCTAAATTCGCACAAGCAATTAAAATTAGGAGCAGATCATGGGTAGAGTTTAAAAGGGCCCTGGTTCAATATTTGAGTATTGTAGGTAATATTGATAAAATAATAACTGACAATGAGTTAGGTTTTAAAGCGTTACCTCGACCATGTTATAACTCAAACAGGTCACAAGTATAATAAGTCGGATATTAGAAAAAAGAAAAAAACTGCAGAATTGAATTTTTGTAGTAATTGTTAAATATTTTTTTTCATATATATGTAAATCCGTATGTATTCTTATTACTAATGTTTATGAATCTTTAAACTTAAAAGCTGAATATCAATAGATGTTATTAAAAGTATATGTAAATTTAGTTATTTTTGTAAATTTATGTAAACTTTCCTCGGAGCGTCAATCTAATGATGGGGGAGTTATATTTATAAGTTAGTCTTTACAAATGTATTATATGTATTAACACTCTTGTGGAAACCCAATATATTTACTTGTTTATGAAAACCCTATTTTTATTGTTAAACTTGTTAATGAAATACTTTGTTTGTAAAATGTTTTGTTTATCATAGTATCGTAAGAAATTGAATACAATTGTTTTAAAGTTAGTTTTAAAACTGAAATTCAAATGGAACATTTGAATCAAATAAAAAATAAAATATTAAAATTAAAGTAATTTTAATTTAATTGCTAAACACGAACAACTTGAACATGAAGACGTCAGCGAAATACCAATGTATCTGTTGAGGCATCTACATCATATGCAGTCAATCAAATGGTATACTGAACGTCATCCTTTAGTAAGGCAATCGACAATTGATGAAAATCAACACTCAATTGTGATACAACAACAACGTACACAATTGGCCGTTCTCCATATTCCTACATTTAATGATTCTTATACGGAGTGGCCTGATTTTTATTTGATGTTTTCCAGTTGTTGGCAGCGATGGAGAGCTCACTAAAATTGAAAAGTTTTCCTTATCTCTTTACATAAATTATGAAAAGGCAATATATATTAAAATCAAGGTTTGCTAACAAACGTTTGAATTTTCGGGCTCACATTAAAGAGCGTTAAATAGTGTTGAGGTAGGATCAGTGGCACAACTTAGAAATTTGAGAGATACTGTTCATTCACGTCTACGTGCGTTATTTTCGATTGGAGCTAAGGAGCAAATAGCAGATTGTTTACTTGTACAAATTGTTGGACGTAAATTGGATGTTGAAACTCGGAGATATCGAACTGATAATCACAAATTATCTATGCTGATAATGAACTTTCAACTTGGGATACAGTGTTGTTTGTGACTTGGGATGCAATGGATAAATTTCTGCAGCGACGATGCCAGATGTTATAAAATTTAGAGCGTGTTGTGCCGGCAGTGAGAAAAATTAAAAAAAACAGGTGGGATATAAAATGTATGCTAATAGTAAAAATCGTAAAAAGGCTTTAGTTATTTCTAATAACACAACAAAAAATTGTCAAATGTGCAGTAGTCAATTTCATACAATATACAATTGTCCCCATTTTATTTCACATACGCCATTCAATCGCTTTAAGGAGGAAAAGCGTTTAGGCCTGTGTATCAATTGCCTATGATAAAGCTTTCGAAACTCTTCCGCTAAGCATGACGGTTTGAATAGAGAAACTATAACTGCATAGGCTAGCTACACTTACCTCTGAATTGTAAAAATTGTAACTCTTTTTAAAAATATTCGATATCATTCCACCAAACAAGCAAAATTTAATTTTTCAAATCAATGTTTTCTACTTTTTATTTCTAATATTTAAATAATTATAAATAAAATAATTTAGTTGTAAATTTTATAAAACTATTTGAGTTCCATTGAAGGAACAAAAAGTCTTGAATTTATAATTAAAAATAAAGCCGGTACGGTATTTTTTTACCGTAGATATATAACATATATAGCGATATAGCGGCATTTTTTTAATATTTAAAAAATTGTTTATGATGTGGAACAATTATCTGCCGCCGCTGTTGAATTACCTTGTATTTGTTGCTGAGTTTGTTTGCTACTCTTGTAGGCAATTTCTAAGGTACGTTGACTTGCATATCAGACTCTATACTTCGAGCGAAATTCTCCATTTCACCCAATGCTTTGGTAGCGTTACTAAACTTATGGATTAATTGCAACCATTGTTGAGTTTGTTTTGCAAAATTAGTAGCTCCTACATGCAACTGCTTCGCATCCGCATCTAAACGCTTCTGATTTATGTATGCTTGCGCCACACTATAAACGAAATAGTGTATTTAGAAGTACATACCTCATATTTAAATGGTCCACTAAAGCTTTAGTTAGCGTATTGAATGCTTTTTTGCGTTTGACTTATGCGTTTGGACAATAAAAAATGAGCCAACAAAAAATTAATGTACAAAACAAAATAGTCAAATATTTGTATATTTGTAATTATTTAATACACTGGCGACTCCTAAAAAATAAAATAAAATGTGTAATTAAATAATTTCAGTTTGTTGCTTAGGAAAAAAGCACATTCTACATAACGATCACAATTCTAATTGGACGTTATTTAATTGGCAAATGATATCTCACACTTAAATACACTTGTTTTTTTATATCAAATATCAAAAAGCTAATGAATGGGTGTTCATGAAGAAGAAGAGGTATATTCGTGCAGATTATTCCCTGTGAAGACGTAGTATCATCCTAAAAAGGGCATTTTTATTAAAACAATTATTTTTTTTAATACTATTATTTTTATGTTATTATAATTATGTTTATTATTATTTTAAATGAAGTGGTTATTTTTATCTTCAAATTGTTATAGGTATTTGCTTGTTTGTATAAAAAATATTGTTAATATATGAAGTAATTATTTGAATTACTTTTTCTTTGCATTTGAATTATATTTTGTTATTTCTTGTTAATATCTCAGTTTTCTCTTTCTTTTAATTATAAAATTTTCTAAAATATTTATTGATTTAAAAATGGCACATACTCTAGAACCTGTAAAGTTTTTGGGGCGATTACCAGAATTTTTTGGGGAGAGTAAGGATTTATATACCTTCATATCACTTGTTGATAAAATTAACCCCCTCTTTTTACAGTATGATGAACCTTCTCAGCTTTTATTTCTCGATTTGATTCAAAGTAAAATTAAAGGTAAAGCCAAAGAGGCAATTTAAATTAATTTTCATGTGCGTACGTGGTCGGAGATTAAAACAGTTCTAGTGAATTATTTTAGGGAGAATCGAAGTGTAGAGGAGCTTTATGACCAACTTCGTTCTGTGATTTTTAGAACGAATGTGGTTGATTTTTATAATGAAATTAAGGAAAAACTTAGAAGTTTAAATAATAAGGTAGCTTCAGATTTCGGAGTAGATGCAAATAGTTAGCAAATCGCTAAAAATAATTTGAGATACTTTTAAACAAAAAATTCCCGAACCAATGAAGACCATACTAGCATGTAGGAATCCTGATACTCTTGAGGGTGCAATGAATATCCTTTTTCCATCGGGATATGCTAATTATGGAAGTAATGGAAGAGAAAATATTTTTGATAAAAGAAATAAGAATTATTTAGGTACTAATAATAATTACAGCAATAGATTGCAAGATAATGAAGGCAGTCGTGGCAACATAAACCATAAGTCAAACAGATATAACAATAAGCCGTTCATTGTGGGTAATTAGGTTAATTCTAATAAATCTTTTAATAACAATAAGTATCAATACAATAATAACCATTTTCAAAATAATTCAAATTATAGTCGTAATGGGAAAAACTATGTTTTTAATCCAAATTATAATCATAATAGGGAGACTTTTAGCTATAATTTTGATCCAAATTCTTTTCCAAAACAACAGCATCCTGAACCAATGGGTGTTAATATGATTCAAAATTGTAGTACTGAAAGTAATTTACGGAGAGTACCAGTTTCTCAAAATGTGTTACAGAATAATTCTTCTTCTGAACTATTAAAGCAAAATTGTTACTTTTCTAATCAATTTCGGAATTTAGGTAATTCAGTTGAAAATGTGCCAACAGAAAATTTTCGTTTTCCAGCCTCTCCGGAGAATTACCGTATATAGTAGTAAAAGGAAGTCTTAAATTTATAGTAGATACTGGTGCGACTCATTCACTTGTAAATCCGGGTTTATGTAATCCAAAGTGGAAGGTTAATTCAGCAAAGGTAATCTTGAAAGCCGTTCAAAATCAGATAATTTCGGACACAATTTATCAGGTACCCATGTTTTCGGAGTTAGGTGATACAAATGAGAAAATAAGGCTTAAAGAATGTAGGTTTCATAATTATTATGATGGAGTCATTGGAAGTGATGTGTTACGAACATACAAAGCTGTGATAGATTATAATAGTGGTGAACTTAGGATAAATAATAAAATTGTGCCTTTATTATTTCTTAAATTACGGAAAGTTGAGTTAATTACTAATATTGAGTGTGGATTGGTCCATATCAAAGAACATCGGAATCATTTTGGCGAAATAATTTTTAGTAAAGGGGTATATAATGCAGAAAATTTTAAAGTGGAAGTTGAAACTATTGCTAAAAGTCCAAATATAATGTATATTAGCGGGAAAAATGCATGGCCAGTTACCTCGGAAAATTATCATTTGGATAGTGATGTTTTTCTGCAGGAATAACATTTTAGGTGGATTAGTGAACAAAATTTGTTTGGTATATATGGATGACGTAATTATCTATTCCACTTCCCTTCAGGAGCATATATATATTCACTTCGGCTCGTATTTAATAAATTAAGAAATGCAAATTTGAAGATACAAATAAATAAATGCGAATTTTTAAAAAGAAAGACAAAATTTTTAGGTCATGTAGTAACACAGAAGGGTATAAAACCTAATCAAAAAAAAGTCCAGTGTGTAGTGGATTATCCTTTACCAAGGACACAGAAACAAATTAAACAATTTTTAGGGCTAAGCGAATATTACCGGAAATTTATAAAAGATTTTTCGAGGATTGCAAGGCCGATAACGAAAGATCTCAAAAAAGAAGCTAAAGTAGATGTAAATGATCGCGACTACATAGATAGTTTCAGAACGTTAAAAAAGCTTCTTATCAGTGACCCAATTTAAGTTTATCCGAATTTTAATAAAAAGTTTGTTTTAAATACTGATGCGAGCAACTTCGCCTTGGGAGCCGTGCTGTCGCAGGACGACCATCCCATTTCCTATGCAAGCAGGACTCTTAACCAACATGAAATTAATTATAGTACAGTGGAGAAGGAATTTTTGGCAGTAGTTTGGGCTGTTACGTATTTTCGCCCATATTTATTCGGGAGGAAGTTTGTTATACAGACAGACAATCAGCCTTTGCAGTGGCTTTTTTCAATTAAAGAACCAAATTCAAAATTAGTTCGATGGAGATTAAAATTAGAAGAGTTTGATTATGAAATTTCATATAAACGTGGCATAAAAAATGGAAATGGAAATGGATAATGTTGATTCACCAACCTCGAACAGGTATTATATCGGAAAGCAATTCTCCAATTAATGTTTATAGAAATCAGTTTATCATAGAAAAGTCAGATTTTGCAGCACTTAAAGTAACAACTCAATCGATATTTAAAAATTCTAGGAAAATAATAACGGTGAATAGCATCAAAGAATGTGATATTGTAGATATTATTAAAGAATCATTTTCATCCAACAAAAGTTAATGCAATTTTAATCAAGGATAATTTAATATATGATGTTTTTAAAGAGACAATTTTAAAATATTTTCTAGGCTCTAATTTAAAAATCGCAAGGTGCAATAATTATCTTGATGATATTTTGGATGAGAATGATCTTCACGGATTTATTCAAAATGAACATAAGAGAAATAATCATCGCGGTATAAACAAAAATTTCGAACAATTAAGAAGGAAAATATATCATCCCGAATTAAAGTTAAGAATTCAACAATTTATAAATAATTGTCATATTTGTAATGTAGAAAAGGTAACTGATACCCTTGATAGACCTGGTCAAATTGTACAGGTAGATGTTTTTTATAGTCTTGAAAAGACATTATTTTTAACGATAATCGATAAATTTTCTAAATTCGCACAAGCAATTAAAATCAGGAGCAGATCATGGGTAGAGTTTAAAAGGGCCCTGGTTCAATATTTGAGTATTGTAGGTAATATTGATAAAATAATAACTGACAATGAGTTAGGTTTTAAAGCGTTACCTCGACCATGTTATAACTCAAACAGGTCACAAGTATTATATATGTATTCTTATTACTAATGTTTATGAATCTTTAAACTTAAAAGCTGAATATCAATAGATGTTATTAAAAGTATATGTAAATTTAGTTATTTTTGTAAATTTATGTAAACTTTCCTCGGAGCGTCAATCTAATGATGGGGGAGTTATATTTATAAGCTAGTCTTTACAAATGTATTATATGTATTAACACTCTTGTAGAAACCCAATGTATTTACTTGTTTATGAAAACCCTATTTTTATTGTTAAACTTGTTAATGAAATACTTTGTTTGTAAAATGTTTTGTTTATCATAGTATCGTAAGAAATTGAATACATTTTTGTGACAATTGTTTTAAAGTTAGTTTTAAAACTGAAATTCAAATGGAACATTTGAATCAAATAAAAAATAAAATATTAAAATTAAAGTAATTTTAATTTAATTGCTAAACACGAACAACTTGAACATGAAGACGTCAGCGAAATACCAATTTATCTGTTGAGGCATCTACATCATATGCAGTCAATCAAATGGTATACTGAACGTCATCCTTTAGTAAGGCAATCGACAATTGATGAAAATCAACACTCAATTGTGATACAACAACAACGTACACAATTGGCCGTTCTCCATATTCCTACATTTAATGATTCTTATACGGAGTGGCCTGATTTTCATTTGATGTTTTCCAGTTGTTGGCAGCGATGGAGAGCTCACTAAAATTGAAAAGTTTTCCTTATCTCTTTACATGAATTATGAAAAGGCAATATATATTAAAATCAAGGTTTGCTAACAAACGTTTGAATTTTCGGGCTCACATTAAAGAGCGTTAAATAGTGTTGAGGTAGGATCAGTGGCACAACTTAGAAATTTGAGAGATACTGTTCATTCACGTCTACGTGCGTTATTTTCGATTGGAGCTAAGGAGCAAATAGCAGATTGTTTACTTGTACAAATTGTTGGACGTAAATTGGATGTTGAAACTCGGAGATATCGAACTGATAATCACAAATTATCTATGCTGATAATGAACTTTCAACTTGGGATACAGTGTTGTTTGTGACTTGGGATGCAATGGATAAATTTCTGCAGCGACGATGCCAGATGTTATAAAATTTAGAGCGTGTTGTGCCGGCAGTGAGAAAAATTAAAAAAAACAGGTGGGATATAAAATGTATGCTAATAGTAAAAATCGTAAAAAGGCTTTAGTTATTTCTAATAAACAACAAAAAATTGTCAAATATGCAGTAGT
Source organism: Trichopoda pennipes (assembly GCA_030448955.1). Classification (NCBI taxonomy): domain Eukaryota; kingdom Metazoa; phylum Arthropoda; class Insecta; order Diptera; family Tachinidae; genus Trichopoda; species Trichopoda pennipes. The sequence goes on along the minus strand of JASKUP010000062.1, from coordinate 68,598 downwards.
CAATTTCATACAATATACAATTGTCCCCATTTTATTTCACATACGCCATTCAATCGCTTTAAGGAGGAAAAGCGTTTAGGCCTGTGTATCAATTGCCTATGATAAAGCTTTCGAAACTCTTCCGCTAAGCATGACGGTTTGAATAGAGAAACTATAAATGCATAGGCTAGCTACACTTACCTCTGAATTGTAAAAATTGTAACTCTTTTTAAAAATATTCGATATCATTCCACCAAACAAGCAAAATTTAATTTTTCAAATCAATGTTTTCTACTTTTTATTTCTAATATTTAAATAATTATAAATAAAATAATTTAGTTGTAAATTTTATAAAACTATTTGAGTTCCATTGAACGAACAAAAAGTCTTGAATTTATATTTAAAAATAAAGCCGGTACGGTATTTTTTTACCGTAGATATATAACATATATAGCGATATAGCGGCATTTTTTTAATATTTAAAAAATTGTTTATGATGTGGAACAATTATCTGCCGCCGCTGTTGAATTACCTTGTATTTGTTGCTGAGTTTGTTTGCTACTCTTGTAGGCAATTTCTAAGGTACGTTGACTTGCATATCAGACTCTATACTTCGAGCGAAATTCTCCATTTCACCCAATGCTTTGGTAGCGTTACTAAACTTATGGATTAATTGCAACCATTGTTGAGTTTGTTTTGCAAAATTAGTAGCTCCTACATGCAACTGCTTCGCATCCGCATCTAAACGCTTCTGATTTATGTATGCTTGCGCCACACTATAAACGAAATAGTGTATTAGAAGTACATACCTCATATTTAAATGGTCCACTAAAGCTTTAGTTAGCGTATTGAATGCTTTTTTGCGTTTGACTTATGCGTTTGGACAATAAAAAATGAGCCAACAAAAAATTAATGTACAAAACAAAATAGTCAAATATTTGTATATTTGTAATTATTTAATACACTGGCGACTCCTAAAAAATAAAATAAAATGTGTAATTAAATAATTTCAGTTTGTTGCTTAGGAAAAAAGCACATTCTACATAACGATCACAATTCTAATTGGACGTTATTTAATTGGCAAATGATATCTCACACTTAAATACACTTGTTTTTTTATATCAAATATCAAAAAGCTAATGAATGGGTGTTCATGAAGAAGAAGAGGTATATTCGTGCAGATTATTCCCTGTGAAGACGTAGTATTATCCTAAAAAGGGAAGTGCATTTTTATTAAAACAATTATTTTTTTTTAATACTATTATTTTTATGTTATTATTATAATTATGTTTATTATTATTTTAAATGAAGTGGTTATTTTTATCTTCAAATTGTTATAGGTATTTGCTTGTTTGTATAAAAAATATTATTAATATATGAAGTAATTATTTGAGTTACTTTTTCTTTGCGTTTGAATTATATTTTGTTATTTCTTGTTAATATCTCAGTTTTCTCTATCTTTTAATTATAAAATTTTCTAAAATATTTATTGATTTAAAAATGGCACAACTCTAGACCCTGTAAAGTTTTTGGGACGATTACCAGAATTTTTTGGGGAGAGTAAGGATTTATATATCATATCACTTGTTGATAAAATTAACCCCCTCTTTTTACAGTATGATGAACCTTCTCAGCTTTTATTTCTCTATTTGATTAAAAGTAAAATTAAAGGTAAAGCCAAAGAGGCAATTTAAATTAATTTTCATGTGCGTACGTGGTCGGAGATTAAAACAGTTCTAGTGCATTATTTTAGGGAGAATCGAAGTGTAGAGGAGCTTTATGACCAACTTCGTTCTGTGATTTTCAGAACGAATGTGGTTGATTTTTATAATGAAATTAAGGAAAAACTTAGAAGTTTAAATAATAAGGTAGCTTCAGATTTGGGAGTAGATGCAAATAGTTAGCAAATCGCTAAAAATAATTTGAGATACTTTCAAACAAAAAATTCCCGAACCAATGAAGACCATACTAGCATGTAGGAATCCTGATACTCTTGAGGGTGCAATGAATATCCTTTTTCCATCGGGATATGCTAATTATGGAAGTAATGGAAGAGAAAATATTTTTGATAAAAGAAATAAGAATTTTTTAGGTACTAATAATAATTACAGCAATAGATTGCAAGATAATGGAGGCAGTCGTGGCAACATAAACCATAAGTCAAACAGATATAACAATAAGCCGTTCATTGTGGGTAATCAGGTTAATTCTAATAAATCTTTTAATAACAATAAGTATCAATACAATAATAACCATTTTCAAAATAATTCAAATTATAGTCGTAATGGGAAAAACTATGTTTTTAATCCAAATTATAATCATAATAGGGAGACTTTTAGCTATAATTTTGATCCAAATTCTTTTCCAAAACAACAGCATCCTGTACCAATGGGTGTTAATATGATTCAAAATTGTAGTACTGAAAGTAATTTACGGAGAGTACCAGTTTCTCAAAATGTGTTACAGAATAATTCTTCTTCTGAACTATTAAAGCAAAATTGTTACTTTTCTAATCAATTTCGGAATTTAGGTAATTCAGTTGAAAATGTGCCAACAGAAAATTTTCGTTTTCCAGCCTCTCTGGAGAATTATCGTATATAGTAGTAAAAGGAAGTCTTAAATTTATAGTAGATACTGGTGCGACTCATTCACTTGTAAATCCGGGTTTATGTAATCCAAAGTGGAAGGTTAATTCAGCAAAGGTAATCTTGAAAGCCGTTCAAAATCGGATAATTTCGGACACAATTTATCAGGTACCCATGTTTTCGGAGTTAGGTGATACAAATGAGAAAATAAGGCTTATAAAATGTAGGTTTCATAATTATTATGATGGAATCATTGGAAATGATGTGTTACGAACATACAAAGCTGTGATAGATTATAATAGTGGTGAACTTAGGATAAATAATAAAATTGTGCCTTTATTATTTCTAAAATTACGGAAAGTTGAGTTAATTACTAATATTGAGTGTGGATTGGTCCATATCAAAGAACATCGGAATCATTTTGGCGAAATAATTTTTAGTGAAGGGGTATATAATGCAGAAAATTTTAAAGTGGAAGTTGAAACTATTGCTAAAAGTCCAAATATAATGTATATTAGCGGGAAAAATGCATGGCCAGTTACCTCGGAAAATTATCATTTGGTTAGTGATGTTTTTCTGCAGGAATATAATGGTGAGATATCCATATTTGACAAAATTAGAATGGATCATTTAAATAAAGAAGAAGAAAATAATCTTAATCTCTTAATCTTAAATTCTAATCTTTCTTTTACTAACGCTATCAAACACAGAATTATTACGAAAGATGATATTCCCGTTTTCTCGAAAACATACAGGTATCCATATATACATAAAGATGAAGTGAGAAGGAAGTTCAGGAAATGCTAGATGGTAAGAAAATTAGACCGTCAAACTCCCCGTATTCTGCTCCTATATGGATCGTACCGAAAAAGGAAGATGCAAGTGAGTCAAAAACATTGGAGATTAGTTGTCGATTATAGAAAGCTTAATGGAAAAACGGTAGACGATCGTTTCCCTATTCCAAATATTGAGGACATTTTAGAAAAACTTGGTAGGTGTATGTATTTTACTATTTTGGATTTAGCGAAAGGGTTTCACCAGGTTGAAATAGACAAAAGGGATGTTCATAAGACGACATTTTCAGTTGAAGGTGGTCGCTATGAATTTCTTAGAATGCCCTTTGGCCTCAAAACAACACCAGCTACGTTTCAAAGGCTTATGAATAACATTTTAGGTGAATTAGTGAACGAAATTTGTTTGGTATATATGGATGACGTATTTATCTATTCCACTTCCCTTCAGGAACATATAAATTCACTTCGGCTCGTATTTAATAAATTAAGAAATGCAAATTTGAAGATACAAATAGATAAATGCGAATTTTTAAAAAGAGAGACAGAATTTTTAGGTCATGTAGTAACACAGAAGGGTATAAAACCTAATCAAAAAAAAGTCCAGTGTGTAGTGGATTATCCTTTACCAAGGACACAGAAACAAATTAAACAATTTTTAGGGCTAAGCGAATATTACCGGAAATTTATAAAAGATTTTTCGAGGATTGCAAGGCCGATAACGAAATATCTCAAAAAAGAAGCTAAAGTAGATGTAAGTGATCGCGACTACATAGACAGTTTCAGAACGTTAAAAAAACTTCTTATCAGTGACCCAATTTAAGTTTATCCTAATTTTAATAAAAAGTTTGTTTTAAATACTGATGCGAGCAACTTTGCCTTGGGAGCCGTGCTGTCGCAGGACGACCATCCCATTTCCTATGCAAGCAGGACTCTCAACCAACATGAAATTAATTATAGTACATTGGAAAAGGAACTTTTGGCAGTAGTTTGGGCTGTTACGTATTTTCGCCCATATTTATTCGGGAGGAAGTTTGTTATACAGACAGACCATCAGCCTTTGCAGTGGCTTTTTTCAATTAAAGAGCCAAATTCAAAATTAGTTCGATGGAGATTAAAATTAGAAGAGTTTGATAATGAAATTTCATATAAACGTGGCATAAAAAATGGAAATGGAAATGGATAATGTTGATTCACCAACCTCGAACAGGTATTATATCGGAAAGCAATTCTCCAATTAATGTTTATAGAAATTAGTTTATCATAGAAAAGTCAGATTTTGCAGCACTTAAAGTAACAACTCAATCGATATTTAAAAATTCTAGGAAAATAATAACGGTGAATAGCATCAAAGAATGTGATATTGTAGATATTATTAAAGAATCACTTTCATCCAACAAAAGTTAATGCAATTTTAATCAAGGATAATTTAATATATGATGTTTTTAAAGAGACAATTTTAAAATATTTTCTAGGCTCTAATTTAAAAATCGCAAGGTGCAATAACTGTCTTGATGATATTTTGGATGAGAATGATCTTCACGGATTTATTCAAAATGAATATAAGAGAAATAATCATCGCGGTATAAACAAAAATTTCGAACAATTAAGAAGGAAAATATATCATCCCAAATTAAAGTTAAGAATTCAACAATTTATAAATAATTGTCATATTTGTAATGTAGAAAAGGTAGCTGAAACCCTTGATAGACCTGGTCAAATTGTACAGGTAGATGTTTTTTATAGTCTTGAAAAGACATTATTTTTAACGATAATCGATAAATTCGCACAAGCAATTAAAATTAGGAGCAGATCATGGGTAGAGTTTAAAAGGGCCCTGGTTCAATATTTGAGTATTGTAGGTAATATTGATAAAATAATAACTGACAATGAGTTAGATTTTAAAGCGTTACCTTGACCATGTTATAATTGTTAAATAATTTTTTTTTCATATATATGTAAAGCTGTATGTATTCTTATTACTATGTTTATGAATCTTTAAACTTAAGAGCTGAATATCAGTAGATGTTATTAAAAGTATATGTAAATTTAGTTATTTTTGTAAATTTATGTAAACTTTCCTCGGAGCGTCAATCTAATGATGGGGGAGTTATATTTATAAGTTAGTCTTTACAAATGTATTAAATGTATTAACACTCTTGTAGAAACCCAATATATTTACTTGTTTATGAAAACCCTATTTTTATTGTTAAACTTGTTAATGAAATACTTTGTTTGTAAAATGTTTTGTTTATCATAGTATCGTAAGAAATTGAATACATTTTTGTGACAATTGTTTTTAAGTTAGTTTTAAAACTGAAATTCAAATGGAACATTTGAATCAAATAAAAAATAAAATATTAAAATTAAAGTAATATTAATTTAATTGCTAAACACGAACAACTTGAACATGAAGACGTTAGCGAAATACCAATGTATCTGTTGAGGCATCCACATCATATGCAGTCAATCAAATGGTATACTGAACGTCATCCTTTAGTAAGGCAATCGACAATTGACGAAAATCAACACTCAATTGTGATACAACAACAACGTACACAATTGGCCGTTCTCCATATTCCTACATTTAATAATTCTTATACAGAGTGGCCCGATTTTTATTTGATGTTTTCCAGTTGTTGGCAGCGATGGAGAGCTCACTAAAATTGAAAAGTTTCCCTTATCTCTTTACATAAATTATGAAAAGGCAATAAATATTAAAATCAAGGTTTGCTAACAAACGTTTGAATTTTCGGGCTCACATTGAAGAGTGTTAAATAGTGTTGAGGTAGGATCAGTGGCACAACTTAGAAATTTGAGAGATACTGTTTATTCACGTCTACGTGCGTTATTTTCGATTGGAACTAAGGAGCAAATTGTTTACTTGTACAAAATGTTGGACGTAAATTGGATGTTGAAACTCGGAGATATCGAACTGATAATCACAAATTATGTATGCTGATAATGAACTTTCAACTTGGGATACAGTGTTGTTTGTGACTTGGGATGCAATGGATAAATTTCTGCAGCGCCGATGCCAGATGTTATAAAATTTAGAGCGTGTTGTGCCGGCAGTGAGAAAAATTAAAAAAAACAGGTGGGATATAAAATGTATGCTAATAGTAAAAATCGTAAAAAGGCTTTAGTTATTTCTAATAACACAACAAAAAATTGTCAAATGTGCAGTAGATAATTTCATACAATATACAATTGTCCCCATTTTATTTCACATACGCCATTCAATCGCTTTAAAGAGGAAAAGCGTTAGGGCCTGTGTATCAATTGGCTATGATAAAGCTTTCGAAACTCTTCCGCTAAGCATCATAGCATGCTTCACATTGAAAATAACTTCTCTCAGGCAAAGCAGTTACCTAATTCAGATCAGAGCATAAAAGAAACCAGAAATTTAGCTAGTCTGGAAGGACCGACCTTATATTCTGCTCAAATTCCAGAACAAGCCCTGCCTACCTCAAAATACTTGTCATAGCCATCATTAGTCGTTTCAAATAATTTTCTTGAAATTAATGTCGAGTCTTTTGGAAATATAGTTTTGGCAATGGTAATAATATTTGTAAAAACTAAAGCATATTCTTTTATTCCATGTAGGCCCATACTTGATTTTGCTTCTCAAGTAAATTTTATTACATCTGAATTGGCCACAACAACACAAAACAACAGTTAACTTGCCTGCTGAAAAAATTGTTAACTTTCTCATAAAATCTCGCCTGAACAGTGCGTCAGCAAGTTTGTCTGCTGTTGTCGTACCATCTGTAATTTACTAGCAGCTGGCGCAAACAATAAACATTTCTAACAGGAATATTCCAAAATATATTCATATTATCCTTTATTTTTTAGTCTAAAGGCCTATTTATCGGAGGTGACTTATTTTTTAATTTTTGAAAGCTACAAAAATTAGAAATGGAAAGGTTGGATAGTTGTTGGTGGTGGAAACATTGTGCCAAAATCAAATCATGGTCTGTTAATTTCGCGATCAAATCAACATGAATCATTGAAACAAAATTTGGATTTTTTTATTCGTCAATTTTGGGAAGTTGAGAATCATATGGACATTGTTCCTAAAAAATCAAAGGCGGATTGCGATTGTGAAAAACATTTTATTGAATATTATTGTCGTTTAAGCTTTGTGGAATTTTCTGTTCTCTTAGTGATTCGTACCAATCCGCGTTGCGTCATCTTAAAAAATAAGAGTTTATGAAGGAATTTTAACATCTTAACCATATAACTGAAGTTAAAACTTTTCCTGATAAATATTTGCCTACTTTTTACCATATCACTGTGTGACTAAAATCGATAGCCCTACTGAAAAATTGCGTGTAGTGTTTTATGGCTCTGCCAAAACTTCAACTGGCGAATCGTTAAATGACATCCTCATTTGTGGTCCAACTATTCAGGAGAAACTTTTTAATATAATACTTCGGTTTAGATCAATCAATATTGCTTTAACTGGCGACATATGCAAAATGTCAAGGTCTGACATTTTCATGCAATGCATTATTTGGCGTGATTCTCCTAGTGATGTTTCAAACAGTTCCGTATGGCACTTAGCCCATATTACTTCTTGCCATTCGCGCCATGCATCAATTAGCAATGAATGAACAAGATAATTATCCACTTGATTCAAAGATAGGTTGTCAAGATTTTTATGTTGATGACCTTATATCTGGAGGAAATTCTAGAAAAGAGGTCGAAAAAATTATATGTGAAACATCAAAACTTCTACAAGAAGGGAGCTTTAAAATTCGAAAGTGGTGTTCGAGTGATCTACTGATTTTGAAGGGATTGCTAGACCAAGAAAAATAATCATTTTTAAAATTTCGAGATGGAACTTATGGCACTTAAACATTAAACAAAACGGTTGATTGTATCTACAATTGCAAAGCTGTATGAGCCTCTAGGACTTGTTGGGCCAATAATTGTTAGAGCAAAAGTTCTTCTCTCGAGATTATGGAAGGAAAGATTGTAAACAACAGCGAAGCGAGTCGGACGTGTATTTTTGAGCTCTGATAACATTTTTACAAACTATGTGTTATGTCGTAAAATTAATCAAAACATTATTTGAATAAGTTGAGTAAATGAATCCCCCTACAAGCTTCATATCAAACAAATTAATAAAATTAGTGACAGTGCAAAACAATACTAAAAATCATTGAGCCAGTTCACATTGGATTAATATTTGTTCCGCACAACTTTTGTTCTTTACAAAACACACTAGACTAATTATTCTAGCACAAAATTTTATACGTATACACAGCTTTGTGTGTGTTAGTGTTTTTTATTCATATCATGTTTGTTTTTCATTCGGTATACACCACCGTATACGCATTACAAAATAAATATGGCTGGATTAAGTGATGATGAAAAGGTTCTTTCTAATTTTATTTTCTGTAAAATTATTTTTATTCTTATTCGACCTTTTTTATTTTAATTAAATTAAAAAATTTTTTTAAATTTGTTATTAAAAATTAATTTTTCCTGAAGAAACTTTCCATAGGAAAGCGAAATATTGAAAAAATATATCGTTAAAATTTAATTAAAAAGACTGTTTCAAAAGTTAAAATATATTAAGGTAAAAAAGATAAAAATAAATATCATAAAATCTATTCATCTACTTTTGAATTCATATTCATATTAACACGACGATAGCCAACTGAAGACTAAAAATCGCTCTGCAAAAAAAACACACAAGACCTATGTTTTCATAAATGCATGTGTATTAGTTTTGTTCTCGTTGTGCGGGGTTGAAGCTGGTAGAAAAATTGTGCCAACCAAAAAATACCCCCCTCACCGAAAATGCCTACAAACTGCCATGTTAGACCAGCACACCTAATCCAATGTGAACTGGCTCATTAAATTAAATAAATATTATTGTTGTTTTCAAAATAACTCATTTATAAAAGGTAACAACAGCGGCAACACTGCCGACAAGATAAATTCGACAGTGTAAGCACTTTAAATATTTTTTGATTCACACGCGTATCCGTTCCATCCGCTCTGGTTACAAAAATAATTGCTAATACGGAAAAGGCCGTGTCAGATAAAACTTTGTTGCTTTGCGTGACATTTGAAACTTTAAAGCAAAAGCTTAAATCAAGTGGTGTATGTCACAATAAACTTTGACAACACTCATGAATTTTTTGTTTACGCCCACACAGAAACACAAATAATAAAAGCCAGGTGTTTGTCAAAGCGCTTTGCGCTGCGTCAAAAGTGCTTTATGTGGCAACTTCCATACATTTACGTACATTTTAACTCAAATGTCAAAGCGAAACTCTGACGCAACGCAAAGCAAAAGTTTTATCTGACATGGCCTAAAGGCAGTTTTGGCCATAGATAAATTAGATGTCTTAGAATTGAGTTATAAAATTTGCACTTAACATTTGCTGTTAACCGCTTTATTGAAAAGAGCGGATATAGAGTGGCATCCTAAAAAACAGTGAGAAAAAGCAAGCAGCTATACATACAATATATACCCACCCCTAAACAAAAATATATTTGACAACCACAAAATACATAAACAAACACAAAATAAATGAGAAGTAAACTTTAAAAATTTGCAAAATTTTATTTAAAACTTTAAAATAATTAAATTAAATTGTATTATTTGAAGGCAAACTGGGTGCATCGGTTGCAGGAAAATAAGCAGAACTCAAAACAAGTTGGTAAGTATTAGCTGCAATTGAAATGTTCATTACTTTGTTAATAATAAAATTTGCTTTTTTTTACAGGCACTTACATAGATGTGGAAATTACTTCTGCGGCTGGTGGAAAACAACAAGAATTACTTTAAATGGTAAGTGTGCCTGAAAATAAAAAGTGAATTACATTCCTATAAAAAAATCTGTTTTTGTTTACAGAGCCTTACGTAGATGTGTAATTTATCTGTGTGGCTGGTGGAAAACGACAATAGTACTCTGAATGGTGAGTGTTCCTGAGAATAAAAACTGAAGTGGTGATAAATTATAAGAATTTCCGAAACTAAAACTAGATTAAGGAAATATTTGTAAAAGGCAAATGACTGGTCAAACACAGATGGCACTGGACACAAGTTTTGGCTGGAAAAAACACATCAAAGAACAGCACTTTTAAGAGCTATCAACTATTTTAAAAAAGAGATTAATTTAAACTTAAAAGTCCTTTTGAGGGCTACAAAATAAAAATTTTTTACTGATGCAAAGATGGAAATCATCAGAATTGGACACCAATTGGTAAGTATTATCTGAAAATAAAATATGCTGAAAACGTGAAAAATATGCAATCAAGATAACAACGAAAATGTTTTTCGTATTTTATCTCCTTTTGTTAGATATTCCGTAGCCCTTAAAAGAGCTTTTATAAATTTTAAAAGATGATTTTTTCGACCTTTTCTGGTCTAGATCCATCATGTTTTGCTATAAACGGCATCACCTCTTGTAGGATGCGGCTCTTCACCACGCATGACGGTCTGGAGTAATGAGAATCTGATCCTGCATGGCATATGTTCGCTACACTTACTAAGTTTTGGCTGGAAAAAACACATCAAAGAACAGCACTTTTAAGAGCTATCAAATATTTTAAAAAAGATATTAATTTAAACTTAAAAGTCCTTTTGAGGGCTATAAAATAACTAAAAGTCTGATAAATTCAAAATTCACACGTTGGTGTTTGGCTTGTGGAAAATTGGGAGAACCGAAACCGGAGTTCTTAGCATTGCCTGAAAATAAAAAGTAAGTTACTTTTTCAATCAAGATAAGGAAAATGTTTTTTTATAATTTATCTTCTTTTTTAGATATTCCGCAGCGCTTAAAATAGCTTTTGTAAATTTTAATGTTTATCTCTTTACTTCACAAAAAGATGATTTTTTTCAACCTTGTCTAGTCTAGATCCATCATGTTTTCCTATAAACAGCATTACTTCTTGTGGGATGTGGCTCTTCACCGTGGCTAACTAACCGTGCATAGGCTACCTCCACTTACCTCTGAATTGAATTTTTTAGAATATTCGATATAATTCCACCAAACAAGCAAAATTTAATTTGTCAAATCAATGTTTTCTACTTTTTATTTCTTATTATTAATTACATAAACAAATAAAATAATTTAGTTGTAAATTCCATTGAAGCAACAAAAAGTCTTAAAATTTATAATTACAAATAAAGTCGGTACCGAATTTTTTTACCGTAGATATATAACATATAGCGAAATTTTTTTAATATTTGAAAAATTGTTTGTGATGTGGAACGATAATCTGCCACCGCTGTTGAATTACCTTGTATTTGTTCCAGAGTGTGTTTGCTACTTTTGTAGGCAATTTCTAAAGTACGTTGACTTGCATATCAGACTATACTTCGGGCCAAATTCTCCACGTCACCCTATACTTTGTTAGCACTATTAAACTTATTGATTAATTGCAACCGTTGTTGAGCTTGTTTTGCAAAATTAGTAGCTCTTACATGCAACTGCTTCGCTTCCGCATCTAAACGCTTCTGATTTATGTATACCTGCGCTACAGTTGAAACGAAATAAGTATATTTAGAACATTTTATAAAAATTACGTGTTTTTTTGTTTGTCTTTCTGGCATTTTCTTTTTATAAATTCAATAAAACTACAATTTTAATTATAAACATTAATAACTACTGTCGCTGATTGTATTTTAAGTCTACTTTATGCATATATGTGTTTAGCGTAATTTATTTGTTTCAACTTATTTGCTTGGCTAATTTGAGCCCCCTTAATGTTGTCTAAATTGTCTCATTTACTTAAGATTTTTGATGCTTATATAAAAGTTGTTGTTCCTTTTTGTATTTAACTTATTGCAGTGCTTGTTTCGTCAAGTTTAACCGTTAGTTTTCATGTGTGTGCACACATACGTACATACACATGAAATTGCAAAGCAACGATGGTTCTCGAAATTTTAAAGAACAAGTAATATCAGTTTATAAGGAAGAAGCACTGCGGTAAGTTGTGTGTTGGCATTAATTTAAGTTTAATGTAATATGTAACTTATTTTTGTTGTTAGAAATAAACGTGCAAACATTGTTAAATTCGCTCCCTTACAAACTGCTGTCACAGCCAGTGACAAAATTTTATTTCGCATATTGCATAAGTGTAGTTTGTGGTCCCTTGGCCGCCGGGACATTAAGGATTTAAAAAGTTTGCGCATAAATTTTTCAACATGCAACGATCTCCAGCAAGGAAAAGCCCACGCCTTCAAACAGCCGCAGGTCAGCACACCAGTGAAATTAATTTAGTTGATGCGGCTCTTACACCGAGGGAAATTGTGCCATCAGAAACCAACAGTGATAAAAAAACGAAATCAAAGGGTGCTGTTCCAAAAGCTGTACTAACAGGTAATAAAAATAATATTATAAGTAATGAAGTTCTACCGCCACTGGTTCCTGGTCCTTGTATAAACTTGCAATCGCAAGCCCCGACGAAAGCCAACTTAAATGCTGATGTTGCACTTCTTCAACGTCAAATTGAAATGTTGCAAGCGCAATTGTCAGATGCTCAACATGCCCTAAGGGTTAATAGTGCAACACCAGCGATGAGTGCTGATATTTCCGAAAATGAAAACGCGATTGAATGCCGTGGTACTACGTCCTACTCAGCTTTGGACCCAAGTTGTCGAAATCAGCATCAGATATTGCCAACTCAGCAGCAGGTGTTACCAACTCAGCATATGAACCATCAATATGCGATGCCGTCCATGCCTATGCAGCGGAAATTGTATGATTTGCCTGAATTTTATGGCGCGCCTGAGGACTGGCCTATGTTTTTGTCTGCCTTTGAGCATTCTACTGCCGCATGTATCTACAGTGATTTTGAAAATTGCTTAAGATTACAGAAGGCCCTGAAAGGTGAAGCCAAGGAATGTGTGAAGTCATTGCTAATACATCCTAATAATGTGCCAACCGTAATTGAACAACTAAAATTGCAATATGGTCGTCCCGAAGTTCTCATCAGATGTCAGCTGCAACAAATAAAGGATATTCAATCCATAAGCGAAATTGCTGTTGACAAGTTGATTCCATTCTCAATTAAGGTGCGAAATTTAGTAGCATTTTTAGAGACCGCAAGCGGCCAGCAACACTTGTCAAATCCCACCTTGATGGACGAATTGGTTTAGAAACTGCCAATGAGCAAACGTCTGGATTGGGCTCAGTTTGCTTCAACATTACAACACTGGCCTACAGTTTGCGATTTTAGCAGCTGGCTTCAACGAGTCGCAAACCTGGTAAGAAGTATACAAACGTCAAATACAGTAGTTAGTCGTCCTGTAAGTGATCAAAAAAGGAAAGTAGTACTTCATGCTGTTGATGATCAACGAAAACAAAGTTGCCATATGTGTAAAGCAAATCATAAAATATTTGATTGTAAAAAATTTATTTCTTTAAGTGTGCCCGATCGCTGGACTGAAGTCAAGAAATTAAAATTATGTTTTTCGTGCCTTGGTGGTGGCCACAGCAGCAAAGATTGTCGTCGTCGAAAGCAGTGCCTAATTGAAAATTGTCAAAGAAAACACAATAAATTATTGCATGATGTTCAGCCTAGTATTCCAAGCAATAATATCGATATTACAGAGCCCAGTTGTTCCAGAGCCAGGCAAGTGCTCAACTGTGTTTCACATATGACCAAAAAGTGCGACGTTTTATTTAGAGTATTGCCAGTTGTGTTGTATGGGCCAAATTGTGCAGTAGAAACATTCGCTCTTCTTGATGAAGGCTCATCAATAACTATGATGGATAGCACGCTTGTAAGACAGCTAGGACTACAGGGTCGACAAAGCCAATTGAATTTGAGTTGGTATGGTGGTAAGGGCTCACATGAACCAGCAGTTGTGGTAGATTTGCATGTAAGTAGCACCAATAAAAAGAGAAAATATGCCTTGAAAAACGTGTTTGGAGTTTCAAACCTTAAATTGCCAAGCCAAACTGTTAGTGAGGACTTATTGAAAGATCATGCTCTACCTATAAGATCGTATGAATTTGTGGCCCCCAAAGTACTTATTGGGTTGGATCATTGCCATTTGGGCTTGCCAGATGAAATCGTACCATTGGATGATGCTGGTCCATATGCTGCAAATACGCCTTTAGGTTGGGTAGTCTTTGGAAATATTGTTGGTGGCCAAAATAATAACCATTCATGTTTGCTGACTACAGAGTCAGATAGTCTGCATAATTTAGTGGCAAATTATTTTGAGACAGAAAATTTTGGTGTGAAGGCGTTGCCTACAATTAAGTCTGAAGAAAATTTGCGTGCTGAAAAAATATTAGAAAGCTCAACGATTAGGGTTGCCGGAAGATTTCAATCCAGACTACTTTGGTCCAATGATGATGTAGTCTTGCCGGATAGCTATTCCATGGCCCTTAACCGTCTTTATGGCATCGAGCGTAAAATGAAAAATAACGCCGAATTCAGTATCGCCTATAGAAAAACAATAAACGAGTATTTCGAAAAGAATTATGCCAGAAAACTCCCATTAAATGAAATCGAAACAATGCATCCGAGAACATGGTATTTACCACATTTTGGTGTCTTTAACCCTAATAAGCCAGGGAAACTTCGTATGGTTTTCGATGCAGCCGCTCAAACGGAAGGTGTCTCATTGAACTCAAAGTTGCTTAAAGGTCCACAACAGTTGAATCCTTTGCCGTCAGTTTTATTTAATTTTAGAGTTGGAGCAGTAGCAGTATGTGGAGACATTAAAGAAATGTTTCATCAAATTGTTGTTGCTGATGAAGACAGATGCTCCCAGAGATTTTTATGGCGTGAAAACGACAGTGACCCACCTGAAATTTATGAAATGCTTGTGATGACTTTCGGGGCTGCTTGTTCTCCTTCCATTGCTGATTATGTGAAAAAGAAAAATGCGTTAGAGTTTCAGGACCGTTTTCCTAGAGCCGTAGAATCAATTATTGACCATCATTATGTAGATGACTTTGTAGATAGTTTTTCAAGCCCATCAGAAGCCGTAATTGTAGCAGAACAAGTTCGGGAAATACATAAAGCTGCAGGATTTGAAATGCGCAATTATACATCAAATTCGTCAGAGGTAGTTGTAGCTCTAGAAGGCAAATTGAATCAACCTATTAGTTTTTCAAATTGGTTCAACGAGTCAGAGTCCTCAACAGAAAAGATTCTTGGCATGTTTTGGGACCCAAGTGATGACACATTTAAATTCATTTTAAAATTTCATCGAGTAGAGAACGACATCATAAATGGCAGCAAGTGCCCAACGAAACGTGAGTTTTTATGTATTGTCATGTCCATCTTTGATGCCATTGGTTTCTTGAGTCATTTTATGATTACTGCAAAATTGATTATGAGAGAGGTGTGGAGACATGGTATTCGATGGGATGAAAAATTACCCGTTAGACTAGAAGAAATGTGGATTAATTGGCGCCGGGAATTAGAAAATATAGTTCAATTGAAAATTCCCCGATATTACTTTGTTGATGACTTGCCTACAGATTTAGAGCTACATATTTTTGTCGATGCTAGTGAAGATGCATTTAGTGCCGTGGCTTATTGGCGATATACATCGGCTCATGGTAATGTTGCCGTATCTTTCATTTCTGCCAAAACTAAGTGTGCCCCGTTGAAAACTATGACGATTCCTCGATTGGAACTTCAGGCCGCCGTTCTTGGTAGCCGTTTAATGTGCACAATTCTAAAAGAACATAAAATTAATGTTTCTCGGCGCCTATGTTGGAGTGACTCTACAACAGTTATAAACTGGATTGGATCTGAGAGTAGAAGATATAAGCCATTTGTTGCTCACAGAATAACCGAAATATTGGATTCAACACGCCCAAGTGACTGGCGATGGCTGCCAACTGAATTTAACGTTGCTGATGAAGCTACAAGATTCAAAAGAAAAATTGAGTTTGATGAAAATACCCGTTGGTTTCAGGGGCCACAGTTCTTGTACCAATCAGAAGATTATTGGCCAGAAAATTACACTTCTAGGAATGAAAATTTATGTGAAGAAGAATTACGTCCGAGATATGCATTGCTGGTTAGTACAAATTTAGTAATTGATTTTGATCGCTTTTCCTCCTTTCTCAGGCTTAATCGTACTATGGCTTGGGTTCTGAGGTTTATAAGCTGCTCTCAGAAAAAAGAAGGTAAAATAGTGGGTTGTTTGTCAGCCACAGAGCTAAAGGTGGCTGAAACTGTTCTTTGTCGTCTCTCACAAAATAAAGCCTATTCTTCAGAAATTCAAATTTTAAAAGCTGGAGGTACGCTGCCGAAAAACCACGATTTATACAAACTTTGCCCATATCTTGATGATTACAATTTGTTGCGGGTAAGTGGTCGTATCGATGCTGCCAGTTGGTTGCCTTTCGACACAAAGAGACCCATTATTTTGTCGCCCTCTCATCGTTTAACAAAACTCTTTGTTGCGCATGTTCACAACAAAATGAAACATCAAAATTTCGAAGCTACAATGGGCGAAATTAGAAGAAAATTTTGGGTACCTCAATTGCGAAGACTTTTACGTAAAACAGTCCAAGAATGCTACGTTTGCAGATTTAACAATGCCGCTCCAATTACACCCATTATGGGACTGCTGCCGGATGATAGAGTCACCCCATTTGTTCGTCCATTTACCTACACTGGTTTAGATTACTTTGGTCCAATAAACATAACAGTCGGCCGCCACCATGAAAAACGTTGGGTGGCTCTGTTTACTTGCCTTACGATCCGAGCTGTACATTTAGAGGTGGCCCATGATTTGTCAACAGACGCTTGCATATTGGCCATTAGAAATTTCATTAATAGACGTGGCACTCCACTAAGAATGCGCAGTGATAATGGAAAGAATTTTATTGGTGTGAGTCAAGAGGCTAAACGGTTTGAAGAAGTGTTTGATGTGATGAAGATTGGAAACGAGCTGTCAGCAAAGGGCATTGAATGGAAATTTAATTGCCCACTAAATCCGTCTGAAGGTGGCATATGGGAGCGCATGGTGCAAAGTGTTAAGAAAGTTTTAAAAGTAACATTAAAAGAGGTCGCCCCAAAAGAACATACACTGCAAAGCTTTTTGATTGAAGCTGAAAATATTTTGAATTCTCGTCCATTAACTCATTTGCCTGTCAGCCATGAGGATGAAGAGCCGTTAACACCTAATCATTTTTTGTTAGGTTCTGCGAACACTGTTCAAACACCCAGTGCCGCAGAAATTGAAAGGTTAGTGGTTACAAGAAAACAGTGGCGCATTGCACGCCAATTAAGGGACCATTTTTGGAAAAGGTGGATTATTGAATATCTGCCTACCCTCACAAGGCGGTCTAAGTGGTGTCAATATACAAAACCAATGGTTCCTGGTGATTTGGTGTTGATATGCGATCCAGCTGTGTCCCGAAGAGATTGGAAAAGAGGACGAATAATAAAAGTTTATCCTGGAAATGATGGTGTTGTAAGAAGAGTTGACGTACAAACTAGCAGTGGAAGCCTAAGGCGTCCTGTTAGCAAAGTTGCTGTTCTTGATTTGGAATAGTGGATCGCCACCGATCCACGGGGGTGGGAATGTCGCTGATTGTATTTTAAGTCTACTTTATGCATATATGTGTTTAGCGTAATTTATTTGTTTCAACTTATTTGCTTGGCTAATTTGAGTCCCCTTAATGTTGTCTAAATTGTCTCATTTACTTAAGATTTTTGATGCTTATATAAAAGTTGTTGTTCCTTTTTGTATTTAACTTATTGCAGTGCTTGTTTCGTCAAGTTTAACCGTTAGTTTTCATGTGTGTGCACACATACGTACATACACATGAAATTGCAAAGCAACGATGGTTCTCGAAATTTTAAAGAACAAGTAATATCAGTTTATAAGGAAGAAGCACTGCGGTAAGTTGTGTGTTGGCATTAATTTAAGTTTAATGTAATATGTAACTTATTTTTGTTGTTAGAAATAAACGTGCAAACATTGTTAAATTCGCTCCCTTACAAACTGCTGTCACAGCCAGTGACAACTACTGTGAAAATTTCTATAACTCTAAGTAAAAAGAAATACAACAATATAACCAATTGCATAAATTACAACCCTACAGGTTTGAGAATTTGATAAAATAAGCTGGTGCACTATTTGTTATCGAATTTAAAAACAATTACCCAGTGAACAATTCTTCTCAAATATACCATCAATACTATTTTTCGTCATGGATTGCTTAAACTCTAACTGCAACGTTACTGGAAATGATCGATTTGTATCCTGTTGGTTATGCTTAGGAAATTTTCATTTGAAATGTTCTGGACTGAAGCCACGTGATGCAGACGCCCTTGCTGATCCCTTAAAATCACTTCATTGGACTTGTGTTAACTGCAAACAAGTAAATATTGAGTTCTACAAATTTGTCAAAGGCCTAAAGGGAGAGTTTGATCAGATTAATAAAGAGTTTGTAGCCATGCAAGATAAACTTTCTAAATTTGGTGAATTATTTACGAACTATCCGAATTTAGATAAGTTTACAAGTATGCAAACTCAATCTTCACCGAAGAAAAAGAGAGCTACAAATAAATCGCCTACTGTTCCTATAATTACATATTCTTCAGCACCTACTACCCAAAATTCTGTAGAAATCATTGATGAGAGCGCTATGTCGGCAACACCATCGAATGTAATTGCCGCACAGGATATGAATGCAATTTCTCTGAATAATGTCAATACAACAACAACATCTGATAGTAATGTGGTAGTTCACAGTCCTTTACGAGCTGTTCCTCCGAGAAAATCCATTTTTGTATCTCGTCTGGCTAGTGATACTACTGTTGAAGCAGGTCAATACTATTTGAGGAATAAAATTGGAAGAGACGTGGATATATCAGTATACAAGTACAGATTTTCTCAACCAAGATCCATATCATCTTTTAGAATATCGATTCCACCTATATTCTATGATGTTATGTTGGACCCGAACTTCTGGCCAGACAATACACTTGTTCGCGAGTTTACACCGAGAAACAGAGCAGATAACATTGCTATCCTTCCTCAACAGAAAATTGATCCTCCAAAAAACTAAATAGTATATCTGATTGTATATCTATCGTATACCAAAACGTTCGCGGCTTGAGAACAAAACTTTCGTCATTATATATGGAAAGTTTTAACTTGGAAAAACAAATCTTGGTATTTACTGAAACATGGCTTAGCGACAACTTTTTAAATTCTGAAATACTTTGCAATAAATTCAATATCTTTCGTCGTGATCGTGGCAGTAAAACTACTGGAGGTGGAGTCCTTATTGCAGTTTCTAGCAGTTTGTCATTTGAACTTGTTGCAATTGACTCAGTTTTTGACATTGAATTTATATCTGTATTGATAAAAAACAGTGATAAACGAATGTTTATAACATGTTCTTATTTACCGCCATCTTCTCCAATGCAAATATATAATCTACACGCCGAATCTATTAAATCTATTGCTCGGTCAGCATTTACTGATGATTCAATTTTATTTTTTGGAGATTTCAATTTACCTTCAATATCGTGGAACTATTTACCGGAAGAGAAATATTATGTTCAAACTACGTTCGGTTCTAATAGTGCAGAATTTTTTAACACTTTATACGATTTGGGTTTATACCAACTAAATGTCATTACAAATAGTTCCTCAAGGTTATTGGACTTAATTTTCGCAAATGATGTTACCAATTTTTATATTAGGCGCTCCTTACCTATAATAACACCCGAGGATATCTACCATCCTACCATCGAAATATTGGGTTCAATTCCAAACAAATCTGTTGTGCCTTCATATACAAAGACATTCTGTTTTAAGAATACAAATTACAGTTTATTAAATAAACTTTTAATGGATACTAACTGGAATAACATATTATCTTGCACTGATATGGATCAAATGACTAAAGCATTCTACAATAAGTTGTATTCCTTTATGGATCTTTGTATTCCGAAAAAAATAACCAAGCAAAAGGTTGGACCTCCTTGGAACAATAAACAATTATCGTACACTAAAAATAGGAAGAACAGACTATATAAAAAATTCAAACAGTCTGGTGATTCTACTGATTATTTAAGGTATTCTATTAGCCACGCTACATACTCTTCGCTTAATAAACTATCTTATAGTATTTACATGCACAAATTGAAAGTCAATTTAAAACGCAATCCAAAAGCATTTCACAGATTTGTTAATCAAAAAAGGAAAATAGATGGATTCCCTTCTACTTTAAAGTTCCAACAAACCGAATCTAGTGATGAAACTGTTATATGCAATTTATTCGCTGACTTTTTCTCGACAAATTACTCAGTTGCAGATTATGATGATTGTTTTAAGTACCCATTTAATATTGCAAAATCTCAAACGATTAATATACCATTTATCGATATTTTGACAATCTCCAAGGAATTGAAAAGGATTAAATTTTCATATAATTGTGGACCTGACAACATCATCAGTAATATCTTGATAAATTGTGCTGAAAGTATTTCCATCCCTTTGGAAATTTTATTCAACATGTCAATAAAATATGGTACTTTTCCTGAAATCTGGAAGGATTCTTATATTATTCCTTTTTTTAAATCAGGTAACAGGTCTGATATTTCAAATTACCCTGGTATTGCAAAATTAAGTACTATACCCAAATTATTTGAAAAAATTATCACTGAACATTTATGCTTTCATACATCAAGTTTGATAACCAATAATCAACATGGATTTCGGAAGGGATGCTCTGCCATAACAAATCTTTTACACTTTTCAACAATTATACATCGTGGATTTTTAAAAAAACAACAAACTGACGTTATATATACTGATTTCAGCAAGGCATTTGATAAAATAAATCATATCCTCCTAAAGAAAAAATTGGAATTAATAGGTTTTGACGATTTAACTGTCAAATGGATTTACTCTTACTCTTACAGGCAAATATTTGTAATTATTTAATACTGGCGACTCCTAAAAAATAAGATAAAATGTGTAATTTGTTGCGGGTGCAGTAAGCACAACATCTGCTTTGATTGGACAGCTTGTGTGTTAGTTATTCATGTAGTTACGTATCTGCAAGAATAAAAGGAAACCTTAGGAAATAGGGCAACATATGTCGAAAAAGGGACAATACTTAATACATTACTTATGTACGCAGTCTGTCCACTGAGGCAAGTTTCAAAAAGTTTCAAATAAGCACTATGAATGGGGGTTGCATTCCAGAGCAGAGCCCCAAAGCAGGTGCAGTTTTTGTTTTGTGGCCTAACATAGAGGAGAATAGTATGGTAAAACAAGGCTTTTCTTGGTTGTGCATCAGCATAGTTGGTTATCTATAAATTGGGGGAAAGGAAGATTAAAATCGAAGAAACAACAAAAAAGGAATGGAACAATGCTTACCAATACCGGATGTGCCCTGTGTGAACTTCAGGAAGAAATATGTTTTGTAGAATTTATAATATATAATAAAAAAACAAATTTTTTATGATTGTAGCAGCATCAAATATAAAACACATAACAAAGCGGTCAGCTGATTTAACGATGACTGGCTATGAATGAAATGATAGCATGTTTTTATTGAATGATCATATAGGTAGCCTGGATGTTATGAAGAAAGATGTTGATGGTTGGCAATGCATTTATAATGCGTAAATGTAACGGGAAGAGAAAAAGGGTAAATAAAAATGCGTAAACTAGCGGTCAAGCGAAAATTTGAACTTGAACGAGAGAATGTTGTTAAAATTACTGAGATCCTGGTAGCATTAAGGAAGAAGTTATAGGGAAATTCTGACGAAATCAGAATGGGGAGAAGATGTAAAAGGGACAATGGTGGAAAATAAATAAGTAGGAATGTTCCAGAATTATTTAATAAGGAAAAATTTTTTTGAAGAAAAAAAAAAAGATGGAGAACTGGCGGGAGTTTCAATGAAGAGAAAAGGAAGAATTTTAATCAGTGAATAAAAGAAAAAAGAAAAAATAAACATAGGAAGAAAAAAAAGATGGAGAAATGGCGGGAGGCTAAATGGATAATTCCAATCAGAAAAAATATTCCAATTAAGGAATAAGCGCCAATAAGTAAATAAGTCCCGTAAGAGTGCATGGGTATAAAAGCCTATGGCATGGAATTGGATTGGTGGATGGAATTGTGAAGAGGAAACATCGAAGTAAGAAAACAAAATAAAAATAGTGCAATTATAAAAGTCAAAAGATATTCGAGAAAAAGAAAATTTACAAAAAAAAAAAAATACATAGTGCAATTAAAAAAATTCCAAAGCCGTGTTCACAAAATTTACAAATAAAAAGCTCATAGTGAAAATAACAAATTCTATAGTGCGAATAACAAAACCATATTCACAAAA
Organism: Trichopoda pennipes; assembly: GCA_030448955.1. NCBI lineage: Eukaryota > Metazoa > Arthropoda > Insecta > Diptera > Tachinidae > Trichopoda > Trichopoda pennipes. The sequence continues at coordinate 45,932 of JASKUP010000062.1, read as the reverse complement.
AAAAAATTACAAATAAAAAGCTCATAGTGAAAATAACAAATTCCATAGTGCGAATAACAAAACCATATTCACAAAATAACTACAAATAATAAGCATATTGGAAAATAAAAAAATCAAAAGCCGTATTCAAAACAAAAAAAAAAAATACAGATAAAAAGAACATAGAGCAATTAACAAATTCCAAAAGCCAGATTCCCAAAATTACATCTAAAAAGAATATTGCAAATTACAAAATCAAGAGCGTATTCACAAAAATATTACAAATGAAAAAAACATAGTGCAATTAACAAATTCCAAAAGCCAGATTCCCAAAATTACATCTAAAAAGAATATTGCAAATTACAAAATCAAGAGCGTATTCACAAAAATATTACAATTGAAAAGAACATAGTGCAATTAACAAATTCCAAAAGCCAGATTCCCAAAATTACATCTAAAAAGAATATTGCAAATTACAAAATCAAGAGCGTATTCACAAAAATATTACAAATGAAAAGAACATAGTGCAATTAACAAATTCCAAAAGCCAGATTCCCAAAATTACATCTAAAAAGAATATTGCAAATTACAAAATCAAGAGCGTATTCACTAAAATATTACAAATGAAAAGAACATAGTGCAATTAACAAATTCCAAAAGCCAGATTCCCAAAATTACATCTAAAAAGAATATTGCAAATTACAAAATCAAGAGCGTATTCACAAAAATATTACAAATGAAAAGAACATAGTGCAATTAACAAATTCCAAAAGCCAGATTCCCAAAATTACATCTAAAAAGAATATTGCAAATTACAAAATCAAGAGCGTATTCACTAAAATATTACAAATGAAAAGAACATAGTGCAATTAACAAATTCCAAAAGCCAGATTCCCAAAATTTACAAATAAAAAGAGCAAATTACAAAAAAAAAAGGGTCAGAGTGCGTCCGAATAATCCACAACAGCTGCGGAAAGAGGGCTGTGGCTGCTGAAGAAACACAGTCCCGGCATTGAGCAGAGAAAGTGCAACTGGTGGAGGAATATCTGCATGCCCGGAAAAAGAAAAAATCAGCATACGCAGTAAGAGGTTTGAGCAAAGAGAAGGTGTGAAGCCAGGTAGGCAAAATTAATTTTCTGAATTGTATTGCGTGGAGAACCGAAAGAAGGGAAGGCTAGTGAATAAAGAGGAAGAAAATCCCCAGGGAAGAAGCTCCCAAAGAATCGTGAGAATACGTAGTATAGGTAGAATAGAAATATGAGTATAAATGAAAAAAAAATAAAAATTTAGCTAAGTAATTAAATGTGAGTGTCTGTGAAGATAACGTGTGATAATGTCCGAACTTTAGTAATATGTAACGTAAAATAAATATATAAAAAAAAGAAAAAAAAGGAATAATTAGTATAAATATATCCAGACAGACAAAAAACTTGCGGAGGAAAGAAAAAAGGAAGGGTACGGTCTTGGAGGCCGCAGAACAGTCTCTAGAATTATCCTCAGGGAGCTCCTTTAGAGTAATAGGGTAGAAAGCGATCGTGTAAGCCCATAAGAAAAGAAGAGCAGGTAGAATTGATTAGTCTAGGTATATTTATACACAAGGTTTATAGCAGTAAGTTTTTTTTGTTGGGAATATATGCTTAGAATAAGATATATATAAGTAATTTATGTAATGGAAATTTGGAATATTAAATATATGTACAAATAATGGAAGGATAAGAGTTTAAGAATATGGGATTGTGTCTCCGAGGGGGTAGATGAGTAAATATGGAGCAGAAGAAGATGTTCTGGTAAGGTAACAGTATGCTAGGAGCAACATATTTTTTTTTGTTATGGTCGGCTGCGGCTGGCGAGGAAGGGTCAGAACCACCTGGGAAGGTATGCAGAGCTAGACGGCGATCCTCGTGAGTCGGGAGTACCGAAGCAAACGGTCAGTCGGTTAGTATTTTTTTCTTATATAGAAGAAGAAAAAAAAATTCATAACAAATTAAATAATTTAAGTTTGTTGCTTAGGAAGAAAAAAGCACACTCTACATAACGATCACAATTCCAATTGGACATTATTTAATTGGCAAATGGAACCGCACACGGAAATACACTTGTTTTTTTATAAACGAACGTTCGTTAACACATAATACATAAAAAAACTTACCTTGTCAGATTCTTCGGGAACCGGTAAAGTTTCCTTGCGTCTGGACAGTTCATTACACATTTGCGGCTCCTATAAATAAGATAAAATGTTTTATTGAGTAATTAAAACTTGTTCCTTAGAAAGAAAAATTTTTCCTTAGGAAGAAAAATACTCACATTTTTTAACCTTCTTCTTAATCCTTTGCTACACAAATAAATGCTTTGCTGTTAAATAACACCTCTGCTGTAATATTGGAAAGTAAATTGGAGCAAAAATTAGAAAATTATAGCTAAAAACCAACATTTTTTAAATATTTGCGCCAACTTGCATAAAATTGTAAAATAAAAATGTAAACAAATAAAATTCATTACCTCCTTTATATAAAAGAGACAGATGCATACAAATTGAATAGCATGCTGTCTTGTAAAAACAAAGCGGTTAACTGTGGCGGGCCACTTGCCGAGACGTGTACTATCTAATTAATTATGTATGGTTTTGGCTACGGAGCACATAGATAAATTAGATGTCTTAGAATTGAGTTATAAAATTTGCACTTAACATTTGCTGTTAACCGCTTTATTGAAAAGAGCGGATATAGAGTGGCATCCTAAAAAACAATGAGAAAAAGCAAGCAGCTATACATACAATACATACCCACCCCTAAACAGAAATATATTTGACAGCCACAAATACATAAACAAACACAAAATAAATGAGAAGTAAACTTTAAAAATTTGCAAAATTTTATTTAAAACTTTAAAATAATTAAATTAAGTTGTATTAAATTAAATTGTATTATTGATATTGGGTGCATCGGTTGCAGAAAAATAAGCAGAACTCAAAACAAGTTGGTAAGTATTAGCTGCAATTGAAATGTTTATTACTTTGTTAATAATAAAATTTGCTTTTTTTTACAGGCACTTACATAGATGTGAAAATCACTTCTGCGGCTGTGGGAAAACAACAAGAATTACTTTAAATGGTAAGTGTTCCTGAAAATAAAAAGTGAATTACATTCCTATAAAGAAATCTGTTTTTGTTTACGTAGATGTGTAATTTATTTGTGTGGCTTATGGAAAACGACAATAGTACTCTGAATGGTGAGTGTTCCTGAAAATAAAAAGTAAATTACTGGCTGGTGATAAATTATAAGAATTTCCAAAACTATTCTAGTCAAACACAGATGGTACTGGATACAAGTTTTGGCTGGAAAAAACAAATCAAAGAACAGCTCTTTTAAGAGCTAACAAATATTTTTAAAAAGAGATAAATTAGAACTTAAAAGTCCTTTTGAGGGCTATAAACTAACTAAAAAAGAGATAAATTCACAAACTTTTTTTAATGATGCAATGATGAAAATCAGCAGAGTTGAACACCAATTGGTAAGTATTATCTGAAAATAGAATATGCATTACCTTCTTACTTACAGGAAATTTACGGAGCCTAAATATTAAAATATTCTTGCAACTTTTAATGCAGTGGCAGAATATTATATGTGAAAAAATATGTAATCAAGCTGGTGGAAAACAACAAGAATTACTTTAAATGGTAAGTGTTCCTGAAAATAAAAAGTGAATTACATTCCTATAAAGAAATCTGTTTTTGTTTACGTAGATGTGTAATTTATTTGTGTGGCTTGTGGAAAACGACAATAGTACTCTGAATGGTGAGTGTTCCTGAAAATAAAAAGTAAATTACTGGCTGGTGATAAATTATAAGAATTTCCAAAACTATACTAGTCAAACACAGATGGCACTGGACACAAGTTTTGGCTGGAAAAAACACATCAAAGAACAGCACTTTTAAGAGCTATCAACTATTTTAAAAAAGAGATTAATTTAAACTTAAAAGTCCTTTTGAGGGCTGCAAAATAAAAATTTTTTACTGATGCAAAGATGGAAATCACCAGAATTGGACACCAATTGGTAAGTATTACCTGAAAATAAAATATGCTGAAAACGTGAAAAATATGCAATCAAGATAACAAGGAAAATGTTTTTCGTATTTTATCTCCTTTTATTAGATATTCCGTAGCCCTTAAAAGAGCTTTTATAAATTTTAAAAGATGATTTTTTTCGACCTTGTCTAGTCTAGATCCATCATGTTTTCCTATGAACAGCATTACTTCTTGTGGGATGTGGCTCTTCACCGTGGCTAACTAACCGTGCATAGGCTACCTCCACTTACCTCTGAATTGAATTTTTAAAAATATTCGACATAATTCCACCAAACAAGCAAAATTTAATTTGTCAAATCAATGTTTTCTACTTTTTATTTCTTATTATTAATTACATAAACAAATAAAATAATTTAGTTGTAAATTCCATTGAAGGAACAAAAAGTCTTAAAATTTATAATTACAAATAAAGTCGGTACCGAATTTTTTTACCGTAGATATACAACATATAGCGAAATTTTTTTAATATTTGAAAAATTGTTTGTGATGTGGAACGATTATCTGCCACCGCTGTTGGTATACCTTGTATTTGTTCCAGAGTGTGTTTTCTACTTTTGTAGGCAATTTCTAAAGTACGTTGACTTGCATATCAGACTATACTTCGGGCCAAATTCTCCACGTCACCCTATACTTTGTTAGCACTATTAAACTTATTGATTAATTGCAACCGTTGTTGAGTTTGTTTTGCAAAATTAGTAGCTCTTACATGCAACTGCTTCGCTTCCGCATCTAAACGCTTCTGATTTATGTATACCTGCGCCACAGTTGAAACGAAATAAGTATATTTAGAACAAGACAATTAATTTTATGTAAAAGTAGTACATACCAAAAATTGAAATGGTCCACTAAAGCTTTAGTTAGCTTATTGAATGCTTCTTTGCGTTTGACTTCTGCGTTTGGAAAATAATATGAGCCAACAAAAAATGATTGCACAAAACAGGCAAATATTTGTAATTATTTAATACTGGCGACTCCTAAAAAATAAGATAAAATGTGTAATTAAATAATTTAAGTTTGTTGCTTAGGAAGAAAAAAGCACATTCTACATAACGATCACAATTCCAATTGGACATTATTTAATTGGCAAATGGAACCGCACACGGAAATACACTTGTTTTTTTATAAACGAACTTTCGTCACAAACCAAATGGACATTGTTTAATTGCCAAATGGAACCACGGACGGAAATACACTTGTTTTCTTATAAACGAACGATCACAAACCAATTGGACATTATTTGATTGCCAAATGGAACCACGCACGGAAATACACTTGTTTTTTTATAAACGAACGTTCGTCACAAACCAAATGGACATTGTTTAATTGCCAAATGGAACCACGGACGGAAATACACTTGTTTTTTTATATACGAACGATCACAAACCAATTGGACATTATTTAATTGCCAAATGGAACCACGCACGGAAATACGCTTGTTTTTTTATAAACGAACGTTCGTCACATAATACATAAAAAAACTTGAAAAAAACTTATATTGTAAGATTGTTCGGGAACCGGTGGAGTTTGCCTACGTCTGGACATTTCATTATACATTTGCGGCTCCTATAAATAATATAAAATGTTTTGATAAGTAATTAAAACTTGTTCCTTAGAAAGAAAAATTTTTCCTTAGGAAGAAAAATACTCACATTTTTTAACCTTCTTCTTAATCCTTTGCTACACAAATAAATGTTTTGCTGTTAAATAACACCTCTGCTGTAAAATTGGCAAGTAAATTGGCGCAAAAATTACAAAATTATAGCTAAAAACGAACATTTAATAAATATTTGCGCCAACTTGTATAAAATTGTAAAATAAAAATGTAAACAAATAAAATTCATTAACTCCTAGTTAACAACGGTGGCGAACCTGCCAACGAACTCGATGTGGCAGCGTAAGCACTTTTGTCACTTTAAATTATTACACGCGCTCCAGTTCGATGACCGGTAAAATACGTTCGGTCAGCACTACCAACGTTTTGGCTTCATTGGCGATTACAACATATTGGCTGCATCAGCAACTCACGTGGTAGTGCAACGTGATAGGGGAAGTCATCGATCCAAGCTAATTGAACTTACACCAACAGTCTTGGTTACGCGCTCAATCAATAAAGTCTTATTTTTATTAATCAAAATTTTAATTATATAAATAAAATAAATTAAATTCAAATAAGTGTTTTTATTGCCGCAGTTGTTAGCGGCTTAAAGATTTTTTTTATATCGAATAAATTAAGGATTTCTAACTGGCGCCCGAGCAGGGACCCACTTACAAAAAACAGTGGTGTCCTTTATAAATTAATAATAAAGTACTGCGATTCCTACGGGACCCTCCAGTGCTATAAATAAAATCCTAAAAAGGGACAAGAGAAAAGAAACCTTAATTTACTCGCGTCGCATAGCCAAGGCTCAGCAAAAATAAATTTTTTTTTTTCGAAACTGTGAAAACTAAATCTGTGACAAAACAAAATTTTTCTATTAAAACATTGAAACAAAATCGAAAATTAAATTTGTGCAAAAATAAAATATTTACGCTAAAATTTTGAAAGAAATCTGAAAATTAAATAAAATTTCCCTTATAAAGTTTGGGAGTAACATAGAAAAGTAAATCAAAAGAGGAAAAAAGTGAAAAAAAAACATTCAAAACCAAAAGTGAAATAAAACTGCCTACCATTGTCGACTATAAATAAATCCAGGTGAGTCTTTTTACCCTTATTTGACTTAAATTCTAATTTGACTTAAAGTATTATGGAAGGTATGAGGAATAGTTTAACCACCCTTACAGGAGCCGTTAATCGTCTCCTGGAAGGACTAAAGTCCGTAGAGAGTAGGTTAGTTAGGGTGGAACAGGAAAATGATCTTTCTGAATTGTATAAGAGGTTGGATATGGTGGAAAGGCGGGAACAGGATGCAACGATTAACACCGAGACTGTGGGCCTAACACTCCAGGTCCCAAGGACGGAGGAGGATTTGAGGTCAATATGCAGGCTCCCCGATAGCGTAAAGGAATTGCGATCCTTCGATGGCAACCCTTTGCACTATGTTTCGTGGGTACATTCTGTCGAAATGGTGCTAAAGGACTTCGAAATAGTCAAGGATAAGCCCCTTTACCGTTCCATCATGCAAAGCATAAGACAAAAGGTAATTGGTCAGGCAGACGCGGCCTTAGTGTCCTACAATGTGTTCGAAGCTGACGGGAAGGAAGTGAAGGGTATACTTTCACTACACTACGCTGACAAGAGGGATGTCCAAACGTTGGAGCATCAGCTTAATCAGCTTTCTCAGGGCACATCGAAGGTGGACGAATTTTACTCTACCGTGAACCACCAATTGTCATTGATAATAAACAAAATCAAAACGGAGGCATATAGCGAGGAGACAGTGAACGCCTTAATTGCCACACACAGGAATAGGGCATTGGACATATTTGTGCGTGGACTTACTCCTGATTTATCGAGAATGGTGATAATACAACGACCAAAATAGCTACCAGAGGTGTATTCAGCCTGCTTGGAACTGCAGAATTTGACCATGAGGAATAATATCCTTCATACCAAGTCACCGATTCGAGGTGGTGCACCAGAATGCGCCCAAACGCGTACCACTGTACCACCTCGACCACTCAAGCCTTAGCATCCCCCTTCTAACCCTTTCAGACCTAATATTTGGCAGCAAAGACGTGGTGATTATCAACCTGGAAACTTTAATTCCAATTACAGACCGGTACCATACCCAAAACCATATCGGGTTAAACCAGAGCCAATGGAAGTGGACCGTTTTATGCAAACCCGGAAGGTGAACTATATGAATCGTCCCAGACAGCCCGAGAAAAGAAGTGCTCCAGAAGTTTTTAATAGGAATAAACAAGCTCGTCTATTTCATTTGAATTCAGGCCAAGATGATATGGAGGATCAGCCTCCCCAGGACGGGATAACGGATAGTTTCGACAGTGTCGCAAGTCAACAAAATTTTATGGAGGAGGGCCTTCAGGCTTACCTTACATAGAGTATACGACCGCTCAAGGAGTGGTATACGAATTTTTGATCGACACCGGCTCGAACAAAAATTTTTGCAGTCCTAATTTATCTGCCGGAAGCGTTGCATTATTGAACCCACTTATAGTTAATACTGCAGGGGGCACAATTGAAATAAAAAACAAGGTCACGGGAAGGTTCTTTTTGAGGTATGGATTATTGGATTCAATCGTATTCTATGTGTTACCAGGCCTAAATACTTTCGATGGTATCATAGGTGATGACACTCTTAAACAACTAGGAGCAGTAGTCGATAGGAAAGAAAACATCCTTCTAATTAGAGAAACCATTAGCATCCCTTTGAAAACAAAAATATCTAGTAGCGTTAATTATATCCTGAGTGACACCCTATCTGTAGAAACGAGAAAAAAGATTGAAGAACTGGTGGGGAAGTACAAAGATCTATTTGGGCCACTTGACGAAGGCCAAGCTGCCGCGACCAGTGTGCAGGCAGAAATAAAAACGACCACGCCAGACCCTATTTACTCAAAGAGCTATCCCTATCCAGCTGCAATGAGAGATGAGGTGGAGAGTCAGATTAACGAGCTGTTGTCGGAAGGAATAATACGACCTTCAAAGAGCCCAATATGGGTAGTCCCGAAAAAACCAAAGCCAAACGGTGAGAAACAGTATAGGTTAGTGGTTGATTACAAAAGGCTTAATGCTGTAACCGTGCCTGACACCTACCCAATACCGGATATTAATGCTACGTTGGCAAGCCTGGGTAATGCGAAATTTTTCACGACGATAGATCTAACCTCTGGTTTTCACCAAATCCCAATGAAACCTTCGGACATTCCGAAAACCGCATTCTCAACAATGAATGGGAAATTTGAATTTCTTCGCTTACCTTTCGGTTTGAAAAATGCACCAGCGATCTTTCAGAGAATGATCGATGACGTCCTTAAGGAATTCACAGGAAAGATTTGTTACGTCTATATAGACGACATAATTGTATTCGGTCCTAGTGAAGAGGCAACGTTGGTAATTGTGGAAATTATTTTCAGGCGATTGGAAGAGGCACACTTAAAGGTCAACATTGAAAAGACGCATTTTATGCAAAGTGAAGTGGAATTTTTGGGATACCTAGTGAGTTCCGAGGGCATAAAGCCTGATCCAAAAAAAGTTAAAGCCATTCAAAATCTTCTACCTCCGACAAATTTAAAAGAACTAAAAGGATTTTTGGGAATGACGTCCTATTACAGACGTTTTATTAAGGATTACGCAAAGGTTGCAAAACCATTGACGAACCTAACAAGAGGCGAAAACGCACAGGTAAAAGCTAACCAATCAAAAAAAGTTCAGATAACTCTAACGGATGAAGAAGTAACCGCTTTTCAGAGCCTTAAAACCCTTTTAACTACAGCGGAAATTCTCGCTTTCCCCGATTTTAATAAACCATTTAATTTGACGACTGACGCTTTTAATTATGCTATTGGTGCTGTCCTTTCTCAAGGGGAAGTCGGTAAGGACTATCCTATTGCTTATATATCGCGATCACTTAGCAAGACAGAGGAGGCATACGCTACAAATGAAAAAGAGATGCTAGCTATCGTATGGGCCTTGGATAATTTGAGAAATTATTTATACGGTGCAAGGAACATAAAAATTTTACTCACGCGTTGGGTAACAGGAATTATAATGCTAAATTAAAGCGATGGAAAGCCCGAATCGAGGAGTATAATCACGAATTAATCTACAAACCTGGTAGATCAAATTACGTTGCGGATGCTCTCTCAAGGTTAAGAACAAGCGTTAACCACATTAGTGATGCATCAACCATAACGGCTAGTGAAGGTGACTCGCAAAAAACAAGAACAGCGTCAGAAACAAGAGAAAACGATGTATCGTCAACTGGTTCAACTGTTCACAGTGCGGATCAAGACGCTTCAGACCTTATACCTCACATGGAAGTCCCAATCAATGTTTTTAGGAACCAGATAATTATCAAAATTGGTATGGAACTTCATTCGAGTGAGCAACCACATGAAAACTTTCACCGGCATTATTTCTCATTACCTGAATGGAATACCGCTAGTCTTTTGGACATACTTAAGAAAACATTGAATCCTAGTGTAGTCAATGGGATTAAAGCCCCAGAAAACTACTTGCCAGTTATACAGGAACTTTATGTAGAACACCTCTCAGGGTACAAAATTAGAATCGCCCAAAGTATAGTCACTGACATTAAGTTTGAAGAATTGCAGTTCGAAATAATCCAAAGGGAACATCGTAGGGCACATAGAAATGCAAGGGAAAATAGGAAGCAAATTATGGAAGAATATTATTTTCCTCGTATGTTCGCCCTCATTAGAAGATTTGTGACGAACTGCGAAGTGTGAAATTCGAATAAATATGATAGAAATCCCACGCGGCCAGAAATCCAAGAAACACCAGCACCTACGACGCCATGTGAAATTTTGCACATGGATATAATGGAAATACAGGAGCGAAGATTTATATTTATTTGCTAAACTCTTCCATATTAGCGATAGATCTGTTCTGAACATCAGAGAAAAATTAGTAAAAATTTTGCATTACTTTACAGTACCTAGAATTTTGGTGTCTGACAACGAACGTAGTTTCATTAGCCCTTTGATTAGAGATTTCCTCGAAAGACTAGGAATAAGAATATACCTAACGCCATCTCAGCGCAGTGAGGTGAATGGTCAAGTGGAGAGATTGCACTCAACTCTAATTGAGATTTATAGATGCCTAAGAGCAGAAAAGCCAGAACTCAGTGTGCAGGAGTTGATGTATGTTGCGGTTGACAGGTATAATAATACCATACATTCTGTTACTGGGAAGAGATATATTCTTTAATAGAATTCGCACTTCAGACCTGAGTAAATTGCTTGAAGCTCGCTCTAGAATTAATAAAGACCTTAGGAGACTCATTAGGAAAAATGTAAAAGCACGAAATGACCGCATGAATAGGAAGCGCGCATCGCCAAAGAAATATAAAAGAGGTGACGCTATATACGTTAGGGAAAGGAAAAGAAGGGCAAAGAATAAAGCAGTATATAGAAAAGAAATCGTAGAAAAAGACAATAGGGTTACAATACGTACGATGAGTGGTAAAAAGATTCACAAGGCTAACATTAAAAATTTAAAACAGAATTGATACTAACACCCTCCATTAATGTTGAGATTATTGTTTTTTTTATCTCTCTTTTCCTCCTCTATTTGAATATATAGATATATAAATACAAGAAAAAATATGAAAATATATGAGAGAATAAAAATGAATAGAAAAAAATGATGAAGATTAATATCTAGACAAATGAAGAAGAAAAAGAAAAGGATAAAAATATATGAAAGAATTAAAATAAATAAGAAATAAATGAAGATTAATATCTAGATAAATGAGGATGAAAAAGAAAAAGTATAAAAATATATGAAAGAATAAAATGAATAAAAGAAAGGAAGAAGAAAAAAAAATTTTTTTTCTTTCTTCTTTTTTGCTGGCGTGAATGACAAGAGCATGTCTGTAAGTGGGTTCAATCGTACCTTAGTAGGTTAGGGGAGGCATGCTTGCTCCTGATTAAAACGGAATCCTGCGATCCCCCATGGCAAGTTCGAGAGGAACGCTAGGCAAAACCCAGAATTATCCAATTTTTCACAAATCAAAGATAAATAATTATTGAAATGAAATTTATATTGAATAGAAAAGAGAATTATACTGTCAAAACTTGACTTGGTCAACTAACAAGAGCCGGCCTGTTAGTGGGGTAAATTGCACCCCAGTAGGTCGTGGGAGGCATGCCTGCTCACGACTAAAAAGGAATCATGCAATCCCTCCATGGTAAGTTCAAGAGAAGAGCCAAGATCAAAAATCAAGAATGAAACTGAAATGAAAGCACACATAAAATAGATCTAAAGTTAAAAAAGAAATACATAAAGAAGAATTTTTTATTAAGAAATGGAATGTAAAAATAAAAATCTCTATACTCCATAAGAAAATGATAAAAATATACGAAAATAGAAAATCTAAGATTATAATTATAAGAAAAATTTTTCACTAATTCTAATTAAGACTAAGATATTAATAAAAAACAAAAAAACAGGAAAAAAGAAAAGGATAAAAGGGCTTTGCCCAAATGTTACTAATCAAAAAATTGATATTTGCAGGAAAAAGATGAATGTCTTGACAATCATTCTCCTTTCATACGCGGGCATGTTAACATCACGAGCGGCCAAAAGTTTTCATTATGACACCCCAATTGTGACATTAAGAGCCGGAAACGCGTGGACCGTAAATGGGAATTTCAAACTAATCCATGTTGTAAATTTGGAAGCTTATACCACAATTGCCGACGACGTAGCGGCACAAATCCGAAAACACCTACCACCCGGTCAGAACAGGGTTCTTCTTGCATACTACCTTACGCAGATCCAGGAAAGACTAGCAGAACTAAAGGGCACAAGCAGAGGGAAAAGATCAATTGACTGGATTGGTTCCGCTTGGAAGTGGGTAGCTGGAAGCCCAGATGCCACAGACTGGAATAGTGTTTTAAAAACTAAAAATGCTATAATTACTAACAACAATGAGCAATATAAAATAAACACACAGCTTTTGAATGCGACTACCGAGGTTATCCAGAGGACCAATGCACTCGTTTCCAGAATGAACGAAATAGGCAAAGGAAATGAGGCCGAGCGACTTGGACAGGGAATGCTAAACCAAATACTTACCCTGAAGGATGGTGTAAATGAAATAATGAGAGCATGTCAGATGGCCAAGGGCGAAATCGTTAATACAAACTTGTTGGATCGAGCAGAAGTTGAAAAGATTATTACAGAAATGGAAACTTTGCCGTACTCCAACGCTGTCGAAGCAGTCGAATATGGGAAGCCATCTATTTATACCAATGGAACTCTGTTGCTTTACGTGATTGCGATCCCAAAGCTGAAAAAGGACTTCTATCATCGCCTCATAGCTAGGCCCGCTATTAAATCAAACAAGCAGATCGAGCTCCCTTTTGACGAAATCCTAATAAGTCAGCATGAAACCTACGGAATTAGAATTCCATGTCTCTCCATTAACAAGGTAACAGTATGTCGGCAGTCTTCGCTCAAACAGTTAGCAGAAGGAAGTTGTATACCACGTCTACTGAAGGGCGGAAACGCAAATTGTCAGTTTAGAGGGACGAATGCTCAAATAGTTGAGATGATTACTTCTGATATGTTGTTCCTAACAAATTTCATTGGCGTGATTACAACGCGGGTTCATAGCGAATTGCTCAACGGTACCTACCTGATCCAACTTTTTAATGAAACAATTTTACTAGGCAATCAGACATACTCCAGCACATCCGTGTCTAGGATCCAGCCGTTACCTCCTGTTCTGACTAGTATTATTAATGAAGGATTATTGCTGGATATCAATCAAATCCAAAACATTAGTCTGCATAACATAGCAAGGATTCAACACCTTAACCTCAGATCGAACCTTTCCTTGGGTGGACACATGGGCCTGGTGATTATGGTGGCTACGTGCTTCGGATTGTTGTGGTATAAGGTCACCAAACGACTTAATCTTCCAACGGTACAGACTCCCCCCAACCACTGGCAGTGATCTGCGGGACGCAGACATTTAAGGAGGGAGGAGTTAACAACGGTGGCAAACCTGCCAACGAACTCGATGTGGCAGCGTAAGCACTTTTGTCACTTTAAATTATTACACGCGCTCCAGTTCGATGACCGGTAAAATACGTTCGGTCAGCACTACCAACGTTTTGGCTTCATTGGCGATTACAACATATTGGCTGCATCAGCAACTCACGTGGTAGTGCAACGTGATAGGGGAAGTCATCGATCCAAGCTAATTGAACTTACACCAGCAGTCTTGGTTACGCGCTCAATCAATAAAGTCTTATTTTTATTAATCAAAATTTTAATTATATAAATAAAATAAATTAAATTCAAATAAGTGTTTTTATTGCCGCAGTTGTTAGCGGCTTAAAGATTTTTTTTATATCGAATAAATTAAGGATTTCTAACTTCCTTTATATAAAAGAGACAGATGCATACAAATTGAATAACATGCTGTCTTGTAAAAACAAAGGTGTTAACTGTGGCCGAGATTTTTTTCCTCGTGTACTATCTAATTAATTATCTATGACGGAGCAGAACGAATCGGTCGTGCTTGAATTGTGTTAAATTGCTTTTGTGTAATCATTATAATAATAAAGGTTGTTAAATTGCTTTTGTGTTATCATTATAATAATTAAAGGTTTGATAAATTAAAAATTTTGTGTTTTATTTAAATAACAGCGCGGTTTGTTGCGCCTTAATAAATTTTTTTAATAAACTCGGCGCAAGATCCTTTAACTTAAAGAAGAAAAGAACTGTTTTCTTTACTCTTGACTTTAAGCAAACAAAACTACAAAATAAAAACAAATAAAAACGCAGCAATACAAAACAAATTCAAATTTAAAATTTGTAGAATATTTTTGATTGTTCTTAACATATATTCATTATAAAAGAACAGTTGTATTTTCTCTTTACATTAAAACAAAATTACAAACCAATGTTAAAAATAAAATTCACTTACTCTAATACATACATATGTATGTATATATAAAGAACACAAACCAACAAAACAATCATAAGCTTAACAATAATCAGAGTTACAACAATAATTACTTAAAAAAACAAATATCTTAAAATTAATAAAGAAACGGAAAAAACAACATCTTAGCTTTTATTTTTTTAAAACAAGCCTGTAAGCAGAATTATTAGAAACCAAATAAATAAACAACAATATAGCTTTTACAACAACTTTTCAAATCGGCAGTAATAAGTTTTGTGCCGTCCATCCAACAAACATTTTGGTATTCTTTAACTTCTTACGGAACTAAATTGCTACAATCAATTATAAAGTTTTTTGTTTGGTTTCTAATGCTTAACATCGAAATGTCTAAAGAAACTCAAAGAGAATCAAGGGCTGAACTAGGATATGTTCCCCTCCCCCCGTAATGTTAGTATTTCCCAGTCAGTATTTCCTTAATCTGATATTTCGGGAACAAGACTATACAATTGGCTCGATAACCAATTTGGAAAACAAAATGCCTATATTAATAAACAGTCGGAACTAATTAAAAATATGTTTAATAGTTTTAAATGTCGGTATTTCCTGAATCAGGAAAAAGACTATACAATTGGCTCGATAACCAATTTGGAAAACAAAATGCCTATATTAATGAACAGTTGGAACTAATTTTGTTAATTTTAAATGTTTTATGATGTCAAAAATTAAAAACTGAAGAAATCTAAGAATGAAATAATTACTGAGTTAAATGGTGAAATAAATGATATAAATAATCGTGTTAATAAATTGAAACTCGAAAATTCTGCAGTTGCGACAGAAATTCGAATAACCGAATCACTTGATATCCCAATACCCTTTTATAATCTCATTTTTCTGTTGAAGCAATCCAAAGACAAAGATAAAATAGCTATCCCTTCGGTTATTGTAAAATTTAATTCGGCGTACGACAAAAACAGATTCCTGAAAGCAGCGTCACTCGTACGAACAGAATAGGATTTAAACTCCGTCATGCTAGATATGACAGTGATGTGAATTTCTTTATTAATGAGAACTTAACACAATTTAACTTATAAATTTTTAAAGATGCGATAAAACTGAAAAAGGAGAAAATTATTAGTAGTTATATCTTTAGTGTGCCAATAAGGATCGATGATCCTGCGGATCTCAAGCAGTTTTTTCGTCAACAACCCTGAACAGATACATCATTTAATTAATTATGTGTATCTTATCAATTGCTATTTAATTATAAATTTGTAGAGTATAATACATTTTTATAACATCAACATCTTTATACTTCCTACCTGCCTTTCCTGCAATTATTGTACCCCTAACTCTCTGATATTATTATACAACAATAGTTAAAAAAATAATAATCTTTCAATTAACTATACTTTATTTTGTAAAAATGGTATGCAATCTACTCTCACTAATCCAAAGATGTCTAAATCTACGTTACTTATTTAGGCCATATACAGGTGAAATAAATATGTACGGTTCCATTTTATTTCATAATTTTGCTAGTTACAAAGCTTTGAATTTTTCTTTTTTTGCTAGCGTTGCCATAATATTCTATATATCCTAGTTTCTAACAGGCATAGTTTCGAAGACTATGTTTACCGCATGCTTCGAGTTCTACCTAAAATTAATTTGAACGCCCAAAGTTTGGATGAGTTTGAATACCTTTTTGTGTCGTCCGGTGTGGACATTATATGCACTTCCGAAACTTGGTTTCCGTGCGCCATTCCAGACTCTGTATTTGACATTTCAGGCTTCGGTCTCTTCCGCTCTGATAGAAGCAAACTTCTTAATAGCTTAATGACTGCAGCTAGAAGCGGCGGTGTCGCAATGCATGTCCGTGCATAGCAAGTAGGGTGGTACTGAGAAATAGTATTGATTGTGAAATCGATTATTTGTTCCTTAAATTTTAGGTATAGATGGTAGAAGATTACTGATTCATAGCGTGTACAGGGCTAATGGCAACATTAATCTTGCTTCTCTCATGTCGGTTCTTGAGGATATTTCTGTACGCTATGACAATATTGACTGAAAACCCTTTAATAGCACCTATGCTCGCCCTCGATCTGCATCCGGTTAACTGTCGCTCTCCTACACATTTCTGTGATATATCTTCCAGTTTAATTGGCTAAACGTTTGTCAACCAGCGACCTAAGGTTCTCTTATACGATCAACTTTCAGCTTCAGGCGAGACCCAACTACTTATCGGGATTTGCATAAAATTAACTACCATACAGTGATCAGCATTTCAGAAATTATCAACTGGGACAATATCTACTGTTTTAACAATATTAATGACCAGATATCATTTATTCGTTTGAATGTGAATTTTTTTATTCGACCAGTGCGTTCCACTTAAAACAAAATGTATCGTTTTTAACCAACCCTCTTGGTTTAATGCAGTGCTTAATAAGGGCACGTGATCGTGCATATTCACGCTAGAAGAAACTCAAAACGGATGATCTAAAGGCGTTTTTTACGGCTAAGCGTAAGGAGGTAACATAGCGAATTCAGGATGCAAAACGTGCTTTTTGCCGGGGAAGATTCCCAACCGCCATAGATAGTACGGCTAAATAGAGGGAAATTCGGAATATTGGTGTGGGTCAGACTAAAATGTCCCAGTAGGCAATCCTTTTAATTTCCGCTGTGTGGATCAACTTGAGGTTCTGAAAAGTTTTTCTGCCGTAAGATCAATTAGTATGGACAATATGGATCCCAGTTTTTTGAGGGTTTTGATCCTGAGCTCTGATGAACTTTGCATCTAACTTAGGTGTAGTTTTTAATGGTGGACTAACATGGACTGATCACATCACATCTTTATGTTATTTGTGACAGTACGGACCGACGCAAATTGATAGTGGTATACAATAAAATTGCTCGCTATATATTTCAGTAGGACCGCCGCTATCATATCTCACCCTAATCTAAACTTATTTTTGGAATAGCATTCGAAAATCTCCTGAAATGCAGGTGCCTAATTTTCTTGCGAAGGATTATAGTTTCCCAACAACCGAGGTACTTATACGATATTATAATTTTTGCGAGATCACAAAGTGGCAGGAATATATTCCAAAGGAAATACAAGAGTCTGCTATCTCAACGAGAGTTCATCATTTATACAACCATTTTTTGGAACTCTTTGCCATCAGAAACTTGGCATTCAGAAACTTGGCAACGCTTGCTTGTTTAAAAAGGAGCTAAAATATTTTACTGAACAATAATTTATATTGGTGGCTGGAAATATGTTATTTATTATGATGTTACCACCATAGGATTTTTTTTCATCGGAGTTGTATACTTATGTTTTCTTTGTGTTATAATTAGTTTAACAAATAAACAGCACTGTAGTTTAAAAGACATCCGTCTTGTTGTGTTAGGTGAATAATAAATAAATAATAATAAACAACAATTGGGATGATGATATACCTCTTCACCAAAAGAAGGTTTGGTTATGTTTGTGTGACGAGTTTAAATTTATTGAGAAATGCAAATTTCCGGGACGGGTTATGCTACCTGACTCCCGATATGAAATTAACGCATTTTGTGATGCCATTTTGGCTGCATACGTAGTTTGCATCTATATTCTCAGCAATAAAAGTGGAATTTATGACGTTCAGTTGCTTTGTTGAAAGTCTCGGGTTGCCCCAACACAAATCTTCACCATACTCTGACTAGAGCTATACGCTGTTCTATTGCTTGCAGAGCTACTGCATTCTATTGCACAAATGAAATTTATTCCTGAAAATGTTTTTTGTTGGTCGGATTCAACCACGATGTTGTCTTGGATTCCTGCACAATCATCTCACTTTCAAGTTTTTGTAGCTACTCGGATCAGCCGCATTCAATCACTGATTTCAAGAATGTGCTTATTTGATGTACCAACAAACATGAATCCCACTGCTGTGTTATCAAATGGTACTTCCGCTGAAGATATCTCATTCTTCTAGTATTGCCAAAACAACCAGCTGTATTAAAAAATTTCCCAGAAAAACGAAAGCTAGCTCTATTGACTTCATCTGTTAATAAAATTGTTGATTTGTCTCGTGATTGTAAATACATATCATCATTTGGTAGAATTTATAGACTATATGGCTATATATGCAAATTTGGAGCTTATGAAACATGCAGAAAGAGGTGACTTTCATGTTTAGATGTGGAGCGTGGTGTCCAATTACTTATTCGAATGATTCAAAAATGTTGCTTTCCCCCAGAGTACAAATGCCTTGCAGAAAAGAAAGCTATAAGAAAGCTGGCGTTAGCACCGGCAGTGGCTCGCCGTATTGGGGTGGTTCTTGTCAGCTCGTATGGGTATTCCAGTAGCTACAAACGGAATTCATACCAGCTAACTAGAATTAGATAAAGATTTGAATTAAAGAAAATTAACTAAAAATTAAAGCTCGAAGCAATATGGAGCTGGGTGATGTTCCGCCAGATTAATTCCCTCCCGCAAAAAGTCACTGGACTTTATCGTGGCATCGTAATTGACCTACTTTGTTGAATGTCTCAAACATACCCTTTACTTTTCTTGCCTTGTCCTTCTTCCCCTACTTACCGCTTCTCCTAAATATTTTAGGCCATTCTACTTATTAAATTGCCAGTGAAAGCTTTCATTTCTAAAGGTACATTTAATTAAAAATAAATTAAATTAAAATTAAAAAAAAAAACACTAACGGCCGTATGCATAAAAAACTCTTATACCTAGTTTACACATGAACTTTTATTGAGTCAATATTGTTTATTGCCTCAATTTACGTTACTGTTCACACATACAAAAATTGAGTTTGCTCAATAAGCATTGATTGTTATAATTTAATAAACTTACTTTTTTTTGTTTCCTCAGCCATATTTTGTTCGTTTTTTATTTTTTTATTCCGTTTAATCTAAAAAATAATTAATTGTTATTAAAACAATTGTAATAAATTAAAAAACATACCTTTTTTCTTGATGAGGGTGGTTTTTATTTTGTTTATGGTTACATACATATGTCATTGCAGATAATTTCGGCTCACTGAACATACTTCTGAACAGTGTTGTATCTTCATTTTTACTCAATATTATAACAATTTCGTACTTATTGCGCAATAACTTAATTGAGATTTTGTATGGAATATTGAGCTCAATAATGACATTTATTGCGATAATCTCAATAAAGGCGTATGTGTGAACTAGACATTACTTGAGCTTTAAAGTTAGTAAACAAACACTTTAAGGCGTCTCGGATCCTACGTCCGAAATCCGGTATAATTTTTTTTCTTTTTAAATTACTTTATTTTCTTATTGAATCTGTCTATGACATTCACAATAAGTATTAAAATCTTAACGTAAGAATATCTATGTTGGTACTGCCACTGCAGTACTCAACGTTTACATAGTTCGAGAGAAAAAAGATATTATCCTGCCAAATCAAAAGTTTGCACCCTTTTGTGGCGCCTATGGTCCTCAAATAAAAGTAAGTCCCTCGCAAGTGGATTGGGATGATCAGTTACTTTTGCCATGTAGATCGTGCACGACTTTTTAATCTCTTCTAGGATGGTAGGAATATTGAGGTCCTTGTGGATAATATAATTTCGTATGTACCAAGCAGCGCACGTAATTATTTACAAGATCTTTGACTGTCTTCGTTGTAGCTTGTCAACATTTGATGCTGATGCAGAACCCCATAACTGGATACCATAATACCATATTGGTTTTAAAGCTGCTTTATATAGGAGTACTTTGAGGTCTAAATTTAATAAAGAGTGTGACCCAATTAGCCAATAAAGCTGGGTGGTTTTAATTTTCAGCTGCGTAATTTTAGCAGCAATATGATGGACCCACGTAAGACGCTGGTCGAGGTGTGTTCCCTAGTATCTAACTTAGCTCTGCTCTGGAATTGTTACTCCATTTATTGAGATGGGTGGACAATTATTCTGTCTTAACGTAAAGGTTATGTGAACGCTTTGCGAGGCATTGACTTTTATTTTCCACTTGTGCAGTCATTTCTCCAAATCAGCAATGTGGGTTTGAAGTTGTTGAGATGCTACTTCTAGGCGTTTATAGATACTTAAAAACGCTGTGTCATCAGCAAATGTGGATATATGTGTGAGGAATGGCTTGAGTATACTCCCCTGCGGGACACCAGTTGAGATTCTTTTGATCGATGAATATGTATTTTTTGATCTTACCACAAAAGATATATTAGCCAAATAGCTTGTGAGCAGTTTGTGAACGTTTTCGGGAAGCAGTGTTATAATTTTATACACAAGTCCTTTGTGCCAGACGTTGTCGAACACTTGCGAAATGTCAATAAAGAGTGCAGAGCAGTACTGCTTACTTTCAAAAGCACCACAAACTAAATTCGTAATTCTATGCACTTGTTCGATAGTGCTGTGTTTTTTCCTAAACCCAAATTTGTGATTGGGGATTAAGTTTGTTGAATCAATATATGGTACTAAAGATTTCAGTAGTAGCCTTTCAGATGCTTTGGAGAGAACAGGCAATAAGCTGATTGGACAATAAGATGATACTTTCGTAACGTCTTTGCCAGGCTGGGGGATCATAACTATTTCCGACTGTTTCCCGGACGATGGAAAGTAACCAGTCCTTAACATAGAATTGAAAATAAACATAACGGTTCTCAGAGCCGAATTTAGTAGGTTGATAATCATTGAGTTGGTGATTTTGTCGCTACCGGGAGATTTTTTTTTGGCTTCAGTTCACTGATAACTGCTTTCAGCGCAGACAGACGAATTTTTAGCGGGTCAAAAACGCGTTCTTGAGCAGTCGTTAGTGTTAAACAAGAGTTTGTTATATTTGGGACAGAAATCGCCTCCAGGTGATCGGGAAACTCTTCAATTTTGTCGTTGGAATTTTTTGCCCAATTTCCGTTTTGCAATCGAATTGGTGCTTCATAAACGATGGTGCTTTTCATTTTCTGGACTGCCCTCCTCAAGATGTAGTCCGTCTTCTCGGTGACATCTAAATTCTGCAAAAAATTTATTTAAATTTAGCTCTTGTTCCTTTTGAAGGGCATCGCGCAACATTTTAACGAGGGAACGGGACTATTGCCATTTTCGCCTTAATCGTCTCTTTTCTCTTATTAGAGATTGAACGTGACTTGGAGTGTTAGTATACCTTTTTTACATAAGGAGGTAGTGGGCGTTAATAGCTTAGCAGTGTCAGTCAGTCTATTCGATAGTTGGTTCACGGCCGACAGTATTTCATCTTCGGTTTTCAGTGAAATATTTTGCTTCAGGTGTGCGCTTACGTACATTTTATACTTAAGCACCTACATCTAAATTTATATCTTAATCCAAAATCGAGGTCGCAATCTTTTTTTTCGATATGAACTCTTCAAACAAATTACGCTGTTATCCCTAAAGTAACTTATTCTTTTAATCACTAATAATTTTGTCTTTCGATTTGGGAAGTGTTTATGATTTTGATCCAAGTTTTGTTGATGGTTGAATAGTGTTAACAAAGTTGGGGAATGATCCAATGAAAGATCCAGGGAAGGAATCAACGAAATATGTATGTTTTTAAATACCGCAAAGTCAATCACATCGGGAATTTTGTTGGATAAAACAGCATCCAGGAGTTGTCTACCTCTTGGGGTGATCAGACGAGAGCCCCAGAACGTGTGTTTAGCGTTAAAGCCCCTTGCTGCTAAAAATTTTAGACCTAACGTTTGAAAATAGTTAAAAAACTGCTCCTTATTAATATTATGCCTCGGAGGACAGTACACTGCTAATATAGCGATCTCTATGGCGGGTATGTTAGTAGTTGCGGCCTGTATGTGGTCAGTATTGTACTCTGGCATTCTTATGCATGTGAATAAGAATTGCTGAGCCACCAAATGCCACCACCGATTTATTCGAAAACAATTTTTGGTCGAAAAATGGGTTTCGGAAACAAGCAAAACATCTATTTGCTTTGTGTGCAGAAATTATTGAATTTCATTCTTATTTTGGCTTAAACCGTAAGCATTCCAGAAACATATTTGGAACCGGTTCATTTTTTATTGTTTAGCAGAATCTGCATTAACATGCTTTGATTCTGCAAGATTTGGTGCAACATACTTTCCATGTTTGTCATGAATCGATCAATGGCTTGGATTAACCTATTCATGTTTTCATTACGACTGGAGTAGTTGGGCTTTTCGCTATCTTCGCCGCTGATGCTTTCAGGCGCAGCTGCACCTTTTTTTAATGTTTGTGCTTAAGACCATTGCGGCCGATTTGTGTTTTGTTGCTGCCGATTTGCAATTGTGTCACCAAAGTTTAATTGCAGCGACATAGATGGAAGATTAGGAAATACAGTATTGTGATACTGATTGTATACTGGCCTTTTAGCAGGTTTTTGCTTAAGTCGCAAATAAACTGCACAACCGCGATAATTTGCCATGTGTTTACCACAACTGCTGCATTTAAGATGTTTAGCATCATTTTTGTCATGGGGAAAATTCAAACTTTTGTGGATATCTTCAGATCCGTTACAATGAATTAAAGTTTTTTTATAATAAACATGTGTGTATATATTTCACTTTTGCCCTTTTTTTTCTTTAGTTAAAGAAAACAAAAAAGGCCACAAAATGGCCCATGACTGGGGTTGAGCTCAATCCTGACCACGCACTGTTAACCAATAATGTGTAAGAAGGATGAATTATTGGATACTGATCGTATTTTCCTTAAATCTAAGGTCTAAGCTAAATACATAAATGAAATTTTGTATATTTGCAGTTCGTCGCCAAGTCGTCCGTCGTTACAGTTAAAGGTCAATGGCTGTTACCTGACACAACAGGCGTGGTGGTTTCTTTCTACTGCTGGTGGTGCCGGGAACAATCAATTTACGGTTCTTAATTTTATTTTATTGGTATTTTAAGTTTTATATTATATTATATATTTTAAGTGCTTTAGTTTTATTTATTTCTTAACTTTACTTTAACTGGTTTTATTTCATTTTATACTTATTTAAACATATTTGTTTTCTGCCTTTAGCTTTATTTTATTTCTTTATTATATTTCTTTATAACTTGGCTTGTTTTTTTTATTTAAAAGTTCATTAACTTTTATCCAGTTGAAACAATCTTATAAGGAACTTCACTTTATAACTTTACTTTATGATTAGTTCATATTAAGTTATTTATAATTATTCGGAATTATTTTTAATATAAGCAATTTTATTTCGTGCTTGATTCCTTTAAATAAATATTTCATGATATTCTCACAAAATATTTATTACAAAAATTTTTATTAAAAAATAAACATCTTATGATATTCTCATGAAACATTTATTCAAATATATCTGAAATGTATTGTAATGGGGGAGAGCACATCCATATTGCAATTTCACTATTGCGGAAGTAGCTCATCAGTGAATTTTACCCCAACATTGTATAGAAAAACCTAAGAGTCTTATATCCAAAGCCAAATTGATTCTATGAGAATTTTTCATAAAATCAACATAGCATAGACAGCAAGACTCAAAGACACTTCCATACAAACACTACAAAACATTTCAAAACAACAAAAAACATTGTTTATTTTCAATAATTTCTACATAAAAAAATAAAATAGCTTATATTAAAAATGATTCCGAATAATTATAAATAACTTTTTCCATTGCATGTGCCTGTTGCTTTTTTAGAATTTTGTAATATTATTACAAATATTTTTTATTTTCTGGAATTTTCACATTACATATGAATGGTTTCAAATGGAAACCCTTATGTAGAAATGATTGAAAATTTATTTGTGGTTTTTACAAGACAGCATGCTATTCAATTTGTATGCATCTGGTGTTAATGAATTTTATTTGTTTACATTTTTATTTTACAATTTTATGCAAGTTGCCGCAAATATTTAAAAAATGTTGGTTTTTTGCTATAATTTTCTAATATTTGCGCCAATTTGCTAGTTAAAAATACAAGTGAATCCGTATGCAGAGGTGTTATAAAACAACAAAGGATATAAGGAGAAAGCTAAAAAATGTGAGTATTTTTCTTCCTAAGGAAAAATGTTTCTTCCAAATTTAAATTACTTAATAAAACATTTTATCTTATTTTTAGGAGCCGCAAACGTATAATGAACTGCCTAGACGTAAGGAAACTCCACCAGTTCCCGAAGAATCCGACAAGGTAAGTGTTTTTCAAGTTGTTTTATGTATTTTGTGTTGTTGACGAACGTTCCCTTATAAAAAAAATAAGTGTATTTAAGTGTGCGGTTCCATTTGCCAATTACATAATGTCCAATTGGAACTGTGATCGTTATGAAGAATGTGCTCTTTCTTCGTTAGCAACAAACTTAAATTATATAATTAAACATTCTATCTTAATTTTTAGGAGCCGCCAGTGTATTAAATAATTATAAATATTTGACTGCTTTGTGCAATAATTTTTTGTTGGCTCATCTTTTATTTTCCAAACGCAGAAGTCAAACGCAAAGAAGCATCCAATAAGCTAACTAAAGCTTTAGTGGACCGTTTAAGTTTGTGGTATGGTAGTGTGGCGCAGGCATATATAAATCAGAAGCGTTTAGATGCGGAAGCGAAACAATGGCATGTATGAGCTATTAATTTCGCAAAACAAACTCAACAATGGTTGCAATTAATCGATAAATTTAGTAGTGCTCCCAAAGAGTATTGGGTGGCATGGAGAATTTGGCCCGAAGTATAGAGTCTAATATGCAAGTCAACGTACTTTAGAAATTGCCTACAAAAGTAGCAAACAAACTCAGCAACAAATACAAGGCAATTCAACAGCAGCGGCAGATAATCGTTCCACATCATAAACAATTTCTTAAATATTAAGAAATATCACTTTATGTTATATGCCTACGGTAAAAAAATACCGTACTGGCTTTATTTTTAAATATAAATTCAAGACCTTTTGTTTCTTCAATGAAATACAAATAGTAACATAAAATTTACAACTAAATTATTTTTTTTATAATTACATAAACATTACAAATAAAAAGAACAAAACATTGATTTGAAAAATTAAATTTTACTTGTTTGGTGGAATGAAGTCGAAGATTTTTAAAAAGTGTTAACACTTTTAGAATTCAGACGTAAGTGTAGCTAGCCTGTGCACGATTAGCTTCTCTTTACTCAAGACCGTTATGCGTGATGAAGTGCCACATCTCAAAAGAAGTGATGCTGTTAATAGCAAAACATGATGGATCCAGATTAGACAAGGCCGAAAAAAATCATCTTTTCTGTGGAGTAAAAGGATAAACATTAAAGTTTACAAAAGCTCTTAAGGGCTATGGAATATCTAAAAAATGGAGATAAACTATAAAAAAACATTTTGCTTGTTATTTTGATTACACATTTTATCACATATAATATTCTGCCTCTGCATTAAAAGTTTCAGAAATATTTAGGCTCTATAAAGTTCCTGTAAGTAAGAAGGTAATGCATATTCTATTTTCAAATAATACTTACCAATAGCTCTTAAAAGTCAAAACTTGTGTCTAGTACCATCTGTGTTTGACCAGTCATTTGCCTTTTACAAAGTATATTTCTAGTTAACCTTAACCTAGTTTTAGTTTCGGAAATTCTTATAATTTATCACCAGCCAGTAATTCACTTTTTATTCTCAGGAACACCAGCCACACAAATAAATTACACATCTACGTAAGGCTCTGTAAACAACAACAGGTTTTTTTATAGGAATGTAATTCACTTTTTATTTTCAGGAACACTTACCATTTACCATAGCCGCAGAAGTAATTTCCACATCTATGTAAGTGCCTGTAAAAAAAGCAAATTTTATTATTAAAAAACTAATGAAGATTTCAATTGCAACTAATACTTACCAACTTGTTTTGAGTTCTGCAACCGATGCACACAGTTTGCCTTCAAATAGTACAATTTAATTTAATAATTTTAAAGTTTTAAATAAAATTTTGCAAAATTTTTAAAGTTTATGTTTATGTATTTTGTGGCTGTCAAATATATTTTTGTTTAGGGGTGGGTACGTATTGTATGTATAGCTGCTTGTTTTCGCTTTTTTCAATAAAGCGGTTAATAGCAAATGTTAAGTGCAAATTTTATAACTCAATTCTAAGATATCTGTTTTATTTGTGTGCGACGCGACGAGAGTTAACAATGCTCTTGCATAAACATGTTTTCTGTATTAATAAATATTCTCTAATATTCTTTTAAGCTAAGTACATTCGCGTAGATCATAAGATCTAATTAGTAACTAGATATAATAAATAAATAATAAATAAGGATTAATGACAAATGTGTGTTTACACATAGTAAAGATCATAAAATATTGTAAACAACCAAATACTGTAAACACAACCATAAAATATAATTTAGGAACAATAGAATAAGGAAATTATGTTAGTATTTAGAAGAAAATCAAAAGTACTTAAGAATAAATAGTAGAGACGTATGCATGTCATTGTGTTCATTAAACTAAAAAGAAAATAAAAAATTAATTGGCGATCCTTCCAGGAGTAATATATCGTATTAGTTCAGTGAGCGGACCATTGGAATCCTTGTCGCAGCAAGGACTTTGCCATTTTTGCTCTATAAATTGTTAATGTACCAAATGTAAGGAGAATAAATTTCAAGACAGACACAAACAATTTAGCTCAGAATTATAGGTACTTAATTAAAAAGACACATAATTTGTTATAATCATTTCATAAGAGAGAATTTGTTATTTGTTATTTATTTGTTATTTCCGTTTCCTTGTTTTTGTATGTTTGAATATTTGAAAATTTAAATTTTTGTATGTATGTATGAAAAAATATTTTATATGTTTATGTCAAATGTTTTAAAACATTGTTTTTTTTTAATTTGTTAATAATTTTTTGTTTTCAAAAATATAAAATTTTTTCCTGAAGAAGCTTTCTAAAGGAAAGCGAAATATCGAGAAGAAAAAATATATAAAAAAGATCGTTTAAAAGAAAAAAGATATTTATTAAAGATAAATAAAAAAAGATCGTTTAAAAAAACTATAAAAATATTAATTAATTTAAAATGTAATAATTTAACAAAACTAAAAGAAAGTAGACAGGTAACGTCAATACATGGCACCTCCCTCATAACGTAGAAACAGACAATACAGTTTTTAGCTAAAGACATAGATTTCTTCGAAACTGGTTATGTAAAGGATTTTAACTTAATTCTAGGGTGGGAAGAAATAAACAAATTGGGAGCAATAATAGATGCACGAAAATTCACATTTACAGTAGAGAAACATACTGATATAAAGGAAAAAATAAATTATTTAATAGGCGAAAACAATTATAAAGACAGAATAGACAGAATGATAAAGGAAAATAATGGCATATGACCATTACCTTTCACAACAACTATTCAGGCCACAATCAAAACAAAAAATGAGGAACCAATATGGACAAAACAGTACCCATATCCCATAGCGGATAACGATTTTGTTAATAAGGAAATTAAGAAATTATTGGACGAAGGAATTATACAAAGAAGTAACAGCCCATACAATTATCTAATATGGACAGACTCAAAAAAGGTTATAGATGAGCAGGGAAGACCAAAAAGACGAATGGTCATAAATTTCCAGAAAATGCTAATACAATTAATGATAAGTATATTAGCCCGAGTGTGAATATGACCATACAAAATTTGGGTCAGGCCAAATATTTCACTACTTTAGATTTAAAATCTGGTTTTCACCAGATAAAAATATCTAAAAAAGATAGAGAAAAAACAATGTTCTACGTAAATGGCGGAAAATATGAATTTGTCTGTATACCCTTTGGATTGAAAAACACACCTTTAATTTTTCAGAGATGTGTAGATGATATATTTAGGGAATACTAAGGAAATTTGCATATGTTTACATAGATGATGTAAACATATGCAATCCCTCATTATCTAAGGAACATATGGAACAAATCAGAATAATATTTTACGCATTGAACAAAGCCACACTGAGAGTTTTGGACGAAAAATCAAAATTCTTTCAAACCGAAGTCGAATACTTAGGGCACATAAAAAACATAACAAAATTACAATTCGAAAAAAATTGAGGTAATAGAAAAATACCCCATTCCCCATCTGTAAATTTTTGTTTCAATAAAACACTTTCTTTTGAATATCAATTTAATACTAAGTTTTATTCTGTATATTATTGTGCTTTAATACTATTTTCTATCCTGCTTATCATCTATTGTGTGCGAATTTATTTGTTCTATAAGGATCCCAAATAAACACACTAAGTAGGTAAAAAGGTCTGTGTTTTTCCAGTCATTAAGAAGTGGAAACACAAGTAGACCGTAGTGTGTTTATTTAGGACCTTTTTGTCCATTCCGCAAAATATCTATGCGTTTTCTAATTAAAGAATTTTCCTATGTTCATTTGAACATTCTCCAGGGGGCATTAATTCTAGATTAGTGGACTGTATTAATGAAAACTATTAAATTGTGACAATTTTTAACAATCTACGATGCAAATTCAATACTCTTCATCTTCTAACTATTTCCTTAATGATAAATTAATAAATACTAAAAAAATAATAAAAACTATGATTAATTGTAAGTGTCCGCTGGCATGATGACAAGCCGCGAAGTTCTAAATTTTACATCCTAATGTCTGCTGGCTTATCGATTCTCTAATCGTTATGGGGCCCAATGTTATTATTTTAACTTCGGATTTCTGAGTGACGTCAGTTGTTAGCGCTGCTACTTATCATCCTTTCTTTTCGGTTTCATGATGTATGGATTGTTCATTGTTGCTCCCAGTTTTCCTCTTTCTTCTAAAACATTTGCCGGTATTGTATTTGATTGGCTTCCTTCTCTATTGGCGTTTTCAAGTGGACATATTTTTGTAATTGGCCTTTTTATTATGTTATCTTTTGTTTTTATCGTTACTGCTCTTGCTAGTCCATCTCTACCGGGGTGCACCTCTGTAATTATACCAAGCGGCCATCTCGCAGGGCATGTGTCTTCATTTTTTACGATGACGATCTGGCCCTCCTTTAAATTTTCTTGGACAGTCTTCCATTTGTACCTTTGTTGCAGAGATGTTAAATAATCCGCAGTCCATTGCTTCCAAAAATTACGTTTTAGTTTTTGAATCAGCTTCCATCTATCTAAGCATCCGATTCTGCTATCATCACATGGTTCAGGACATTCTATTAAGGGACGTCCGATCAAAAAATGACCAGGAGTGAGATAATCGATATCGTTTTCACTTAATGCTTGTAGCGGCCTTGAGTTCAATATTGCTTCAATCTGAGCTAGCAAGGTACTTAGCTCTTCAAAGGTAAGCTTTGTCTCGCCAATTATTCTTCTTAAATGATGTTTCATTGATTTTACTGCCGCTTCCCATATCCCTCCAAAGTGGGGGCTTGCCGCCGGAATAAAATGCCATTTAATTTTCTGTTCTTCCAGAATTGGTGCCAGAGTTGAATTTTGATGTATGGCTTTTTCAAAGTTTTTATCCAACAGTTTTGAAGCTCCGATGAATATAGTGCCATTATCTGAATCCATATGACTGCTCTTACCTCTTCTGGCGAAAAATCTTTTCAATGCCGCCAAAAACGATTCTGATGTTAGACTACTGACTGCTTCTAAATGCACAGCTTTTGTGGCCATGCAAATAAATACTGCTACGTAACCTTTGTACACCCTTTGGCCTCTTCCGTTTGAAAACTTTATTTGTATGGGTCCTGCGTAATCAACTCCACAGCGATCAAAAGGAGCAGAAAAATTTACACGACATTCTGGAAAACTACCCATCAATTGTTGTTTCGTGTTTTGCTTATATCGTATACAGATCGTGCAGCTTCTGATGATAATAATACAAGATTTAGCATTTAATATCCAAAATTTTCTCTTGATTGTACTTTCGACAAGACGGTTCCCACCATGAAGAGTTTCTTTATGAGCATCGTTAATAATTTGGTATGCCAATGATGATTTTTGTATCAATACAGGATGTTTTTGATTTTCAGTTAATTTTGAAAAGTGAAGTCGTCCGCCCACTCTCATGAGACCATTTTCGTCAATATATGGATGCAAGTTTGCTAACTTAAGGCGGTGATTAAGTTGCTTTTTATTTCGTAGTTCTATTAGTTCCATAAGCCATTCTTCTTCTTGATGCATTTTTATTATGATTATTTCTGCATTTTGGATTTCGTTTGTTGTTAAGTATTCTGGAAAAATTTTTATGCCTTTGAGTTTTGTGATAAACCGGAGAACATAAGCTAATACTCTTCTTAGCTTTCTGAATGATGAATATTTCTTCAATATTTCCAGCATCTGGGTTTTCTGGGTCGTATTAATTGTTGTTGTTATTTCAGTCACTCTTGTTCGAATGAATTTGTCTTTGTTTTTGTTATTTTTTATCCAAGCAAGCACTATCATTGAGTCGCTCCATAAATAAACTTCTACGTCAGTGTTGATTATTTCTTTAACTTTTCTGCAAAGCTTTACTAAGAGTTGAGCAGCACATAGTTCTAATTTTGGAAGTGTTTTTCTATTTTTTATTGGGTTTACTTTTGATTTGGCAGTTAAAAGTGATACTTTATTGGAAGACTTTACATAAATCACCGCTGCATATGCTTTTTCTGATGCATCTGCGAATCCCAGAAGCTGAAGTTTTTGCAAAGATTTCGTATTCACCCATCTTGAAACTTTTATCTCCTCTACGGCACACAGATTGTCGATGAGCTTCTTATCATTCAGTTCCTCATCCCAATTTACCTTCAACATCCACAACTGCTGAATGAACAATTTAGCCGTGACTGTTATAGGTGTCAAAAGTCCGATCGGGTCAAATATTCTTGCTAAATATGACAACGCCATTCTCTTCGTTACTTTTATCTCATTTTTGGAGCTGATTTTGAAAGAAAAAAATCTTTTGAGTGATTCCAATACATGCCAAGTGTTTTTATGTTGTCACTTTCTTGAATATCTATTATTTCGTTCTCTTCTGTTAATTGTTGTTGCTCTATGATTTCTTTACTATTGGAGCACCATTTGCGAAGGTGGAAACCATATTTTTTCAGTTGCTCTGATATACCCTCTTTTATGTATCGGCATTCTTGTATTGTGTCTGCTCCTGTTAGTAAATCATCCATATAAAAATCTTCTCTTATTTTTTTTTTCAAATTGTCGTTGGCACATTCATTAGCAATTTCAAACAATGATCGAACTGCTAAGAATGGAGCTGCAGCAGTCCCATAAGTAACTGTTGTTAATTTATATTCTTCGATAGGTTCTTCTGTTGATTTTCTCCATATAATATGTTGATATTTTTGGTCTTCTTGATGTAACTTAATTTGCCGATACATTTTTTCTACGTCAGCTATTATCGCAAATTTATGGAATCCTTTTGAAGCCTCGGTCCTACATATAAAATATCATTGAGACTTTTATTGTTTGACGTTTTTGATGAAGCATCGAAGACAACTCTTAATCTAGTTGTGGTACTAGACTCTCTTAGCACAGGTTGATGTGGAAGATAATATTTCGCATCTTTATTATTCGGCACTTTTATCATGAGTCCGAGTGATATGTATTCATTCATAAACTTCACATATTCTCCTTTCATCTCCTGGTTGGCATTTAATCTTTTTTCCAATCCCATGAAGCGTGCCATTGCCTTCTTGTACGAATCTCCAAGAGCTTTTTCATTCTTGAATGGCAATCTAACGATAAATCTATTTTCTTTATCTTTTTTTGTACTGTTTTCAAAATTTTTCATACATATTTCGTCTTCGTGAAGTACAGTTTCGTTGTTATTTGGAACTTCTTCAATTTCCCAAAAACGCTCAATACTAGTTGCCATATTCACAAGTTTATTATTTTTGGATTTCTTAACCTGCAATTGGCCCGATAAGATTAAACCCAGCTTAGTCCTTTGCCCAAGTATTCCATTCTTTTTGTAAACACCGCTTTGTAAAATTTCCGCAAACAAATCAGCACCTATTACGATGTCTATTCTTTCTGCTTTAACATACGACAAATTTGGTAAGATCAATGCTTCTACTTTAAATCTTTCATTACATTTAAATCTAGGATATATCTCTTTTTCCGCTTTACTTTTTGATATGCCAAGTAAAGTATCTCCAATTCCATATAGTTCAGTACTTATCTTCATTCTTTTCAGCTATAAAGTTTGCGCAGCTTCTTCACTAATGAACGTCGTCTGTGAACCTTGATCAATAAGAGCTTTTAATGTTATTGTTTCTCCTTTTGCACTCTCCACGTGTACCTGTGCTGTTGCTAATAACGCATTTTTTATTGATCTTGTAGCGCATGATTTTGTCGATGCTGTTAAATGTAATGTTGTGTGATGCGCCATTCCGCAAGTTGCACATCTTAGTTTGTTTTCACATTTTGAAATAAATGTGTGATTCAGACATTTAAAACATACCTTTTCAGTTCTTGCCCACGCATGTCTTTCTTTTACTTCAAGTGTTAGAAATTGCCTGCAAATATCTGTCGTATATCCTCCTTTTTTACAATAAAAGCAAACATTTTTTTCCGTTATAAAATTTATCGCTTTTGATTGTTGTTTTCTTTCATTATGATCGTTGTTATAGTTGAAATTGTAAGATTTTTTGTTCTTTGATGCTTCTAGGCTATGGTATTGTTGTTCTAAAAATTCAAGCACGTCAGAAAGCGCTTGTATTTCTTTCGATTTCCTTGTATGTTGTTCGTACAACATTAACCCTTCTTTATCAAATTTTCGCATTATTATGCAAGCAATAACTGCATCTGCATCTTCTATCTTGTAGCCCATTGCCTTTAATCCTTGAACACTTTCATTGGTTGTGTCATGTAATGATTTAATCATTGATGCGTTGTTGTTGTTTATATTTGGTTGATCCAATAATCTATACATAAAAGATTGAAACAGCATTCGTTTGTTATTAAATCTCTGGTTCAATATTTCCCATGCTGCATAGTAATTTGCCTCAGATACAGCTAAATGTTTAATAATTTTATGTGCTTCATTCCTAACTAATGATTTGAGGTGACACATTTTTTCCACGTTCGATATTGTTTTGTCCTCATGTATCAACTTTATATACATGTCGTGAAAGGTAGACCATTCTTCTATATTCCCATAAAAATGTGGAATTTTAATGTCATTTATTTTCACTACCTTTTTTTCTGCACACAATATTTCCAATTTTTGTAGTACTTTTAGTTTAGCTAATCTGTGCTGATTCTTGATATCTTTATAGGCATAGATTACTGCTCCATCTGACACTGTGTGATCAACGAGAAGTTTCATATACATCCCGCTTATGTGATTTAGTTCTTCTTTCCAGGACACTAAAAGTTCTTCAAGCATAAATTTTGTTTCCATTAAATCCACTTCTTCTAAATTAGTCTCAAGTTCTTGTACACATCTGAAGAATTCTGTCATTAGCGATCTTGTTTGTTTTCTTATATTAGTTGGTGTTGTTGACTCTAAGAGTATAAGAGGTTCTTTTGTTTGTGACTGCTGTTCCATAGCTTCTGAACTTGACAGCCACTTTATTTTTTCCGCTATCTTTTCTACCATGATTTTGATATTTTCGTAAGTTTTATAATTAAAATAATCGTCCTCTTTTACCTCATGTTCCTTTAAAATTTTTTGATGATTGCTGTCGAACTCTTTCCACAAGCTCTCCAATCTTCCCAAATTTGGTTTTAGTTGACAGTGCCTCGTGGTTTCAATACCAGCCTCGATACCTTCAATCGCAGATTTTAGTTCACTCTGCTTTGAGTAATATTTGATTCTGCTGGTCGACATATTTATTTTTTAATACGTTTTGCTCTTAGCTTTGACCACACTTTTGATTTATTTTTTGAGAATTTTCACAACTTGCTGCTGTTTGTTAGGCACGACAACGCTTGTTGTTTTTTTTTTTTTAAATTTGTTACATTTTGTCGCTCTTAGCTACGACAACGCTTTTAACAATATTTTTTTTTTTTAAGTACTCGATCGACCATGTAAATTTTTGTTTTAATAAAACACTTTCTTTTGAATATCAATTTAATACTAAGTTTTATTCTGTATATTATTGTGCTTAAATACTATTTTCTATCCTGCTTATCATCTATTGTGTGCGAATTTATTTGATCTATAAGGATCCCAAATAAACACACTAAGTAGGTAAAAAGGTCTGTGTTTTTCCAGTCATTAAGAAGTGGAAACACAAGCAGACCGTAGTGTGTTTATTTAGGACCTTTTTGTCCATTCATCAAAATATCTAAACGTTTTTTAATTAAAGAATTTTCCCATGTTCATTTGAACACCATCGTAAAAGTATATGCTAGATAACCAAGCAGCTTACGGTTCACTTACGAGAAGATAATGGACAAATAAGAAGGAATAACAGCGCGAAAACAACGATAGATTTAGATGATACCGCAATATGAGCATTTAATAAAGTAAAATATTTTTTAAAGGAACGGGCTGAAAGTTTCCAATCTAATTATGATAAACCATTTGAACTAACTACGGACGCCTCTAACATAGCCATTGGAGCAGTCCTTAGTCAAATGAAGAGACCAATATTTTTCCTTAGTAGAACACTTAGTACAACAGAGGAAAATTATTTCACAAACAAGAAAGAATTATAAGACATTGTCTGGGCACTCAGCTATTTATACTGATCACCAATCCTTAACACACGCTATATTCGCAAAAAATCAGAATCCAAAGCTAAAACGATGGAAGGCAATAATTGAAGATTTCGGAGCAAGCCCGGACATCAAAATGTGGTAACTGACGCCTTGTCAAGACAACATATAAATACGTCATCCATCGCTACACTCAGCTGAAAGTTCATTTTCAGAAATTATCAAACAGATAAAACAACCACTAAATGCATACGGCATTCTAGTCGAGCTTGTACCAAATAATAGAATAAATGAAACACGAAATCGTACGATATTTCAAAACAGAGCTAGGCACACGACAAACTTTTCGAGTGAACAAAACCTTATACTTGAATTAAGAAAAATACTACAACAGAATAAAACGACAGCACCACAAGAGAAAAAATCTAAGCACTAAGCCCATTATAACACTTTCAATGGTGTAAAATTTGTATATACACAACCAAATCTAATTGATGTTCGAGATGACAGTTGACATTTTATTCAACAAAATAAAATACGACAAAAAAGCCATATATAAAAAGTTAAAAAGAGCATCAGTTAAAAAATTCGATAGATTGAACCAAGGCACAAAACATCAAAATTTTTTACCAAATGGGCAAATCCCAGTTAAAATCAAGGGAGTAAGAAAGAAAGAAGACGCCAGATATATTAAATATATTGTTAAAGACGAATGTGAGGACACCACAAGGGGAAAGATTCTACAAATGGATAATATCAAAAACTGTACTATTAATAAACATGATCATCTTTCTGGCCACACCAGAAATCAAGGGAGATGTTGAAATTAAAAACTTAGAGGACTTAAAAGAAATAATACCCCATGCATCAATCTTAGTTCCCATAATAAATATTCCAGAATACGCAGACATACATATAGCCGGGACAGGAGATTTGCTCATACCTATCTTATAAATATCCTGTTACCACATAAATAACACCTTATACGTTCAACTTTTTATACGATAATCTTTATAACTATAATATCTGGTACAATTTACATTATACTGAAAATATTTAAATATTTATATTTATTAATATATAAAACGTACAGAACCAAACTTTAGAATATATTACAACCAATAGGTTGAAACCATTAGCAAAAATCGGGACGCCCTCTTTTAACCCAGGGGACAGTTAACGATGCTCATGCATAAACATGTTTTCTGTATCAACGAAAATTCTCTAATATTCTTTTAAAAATAAAAAGGTTGTGAAATCATAAAATATTGTAAACAACCATAAAATGTAAATTTTTAGGAACAATAGAATAAGGAAATTATGTTAGTATTTAAGAGCGATATTTTGGAAAATCAAAAGTAGTTAAGAATAAGTATCAGAAACGTATGTACATCCTTATATTTGCTTAATTCTGGCATATGATCTGAATAAGGCCACACTAGTTTGTGTAGCCCGAATAACAATGTATGTTCTAGGCGATACCCCTGAAGATTAAAGTTGCAACTCAAGTACTTGAACTTGGTTGCACGGAGAAGATTGCATGGAGGATAAGATTGGCTTAGTTCAAACGTTTCGTCAAAACTATGTCAACTGATTACTTAATTTATCTTTCCAGCACTTGTTACTGAAATGAAAATCAATGCACTGTGTGGTAGAGTCCATAACGTTTTATTTCCTCTTGCTTAAATATGATTCATACATAGTAAAATAATTATTAATAAGCAAAATATAATAAACAAAACATTAAATAGCATTAATTATTAATAATGCATAATAGCCAAAATACATTAAACAAAAGGGATTGAACCAAAGAATGCATAGCTATCCAAAATAAAATAAACAACTTAACTTGACGGAATGCATAGATAAACAAAATGCCATAAATAAACAAACTAGATAACACAAAGTAAAATAAATAAAGGTGATTGAACTAAATTAACCAAAGTGATTAATACAATACATACATACATTAAATAACATAAATTATAACTTAAATAATTAATAACTTAAATTAAAAGTGATCTCATGTTGATCTGCGTATCAACAGTATTCATAAAACTAACAAGAAAATAAAAAAAAAAATATTCGAGCTATATATACTTTATAAATAAATAATAACACTCTATACGTTCAACTTTTTATACGATAATCTTTATAACTATAATATCTGGTACAATTTACATTGGACTGAAAATATCTACATATTTATATTTATTAATATGTAATGTTACTTATTATTCCAATTATAAATCGAAAAGATAAAGCTTAATAAAAGACGTAATTGCGTTTCAACAAATGTGGAGAAACAACATTTAAATCTTTTATTTCAATTTCTTGCTTATAACTAAAATGCAAAATTTGTTTTCTTTCAATTGTTCTTACTTCTCATATTCTTTTGCAGATATGTATGTATCAATAATTGTGCAATATGCTCTGCACTGCTGGGTTGCCCTCGTTTATAAAAGAATATTAACCCTTAAGAAATCGATGGCACGAAGAACATTTGTGTCACGATTTCTTTACATCACCCCTTCCAAGAGAACAATAATTATGTGTAAGTCGTAATTGTTGACTGATTATCATCTAACACTGGAATTAGTTTGGTAATATGAAAGACGTTAGACTCCATCTTTTTGTATCCGGCTTCAACTTCGTATATTGAATTTGATACCCTTAATATTCTGTATGGTCCAATTCTAATTTCATCTAAATTTTTTCGGCTTAAACGGTTTCCATTCTCCACAAACACCAAATCTGCAACTTGTAAAGCAATACCTTTTCTATGTAGGTCGAACCTATTTTTATTATAATTGTGTGATTTTTTCGTATTATTTAGAGCTAATTTTCTATCTCTTCTCAGGTCTTCATCGGAATATTTTTTGTTTAATTCAGATGGCAAAATGTTCATATATTTTCTTTCCAATAAGTACTTTTTGCAAACTTTTTACAGTATGTTCGGTTTCATTATAATTTTCTACACAATTCTTTGCAATTGTTGTTTATGCTATTTTTCCTTTGGTTTCGTTTATTTTACACCTTATTTTGTTTACTAAAGTTTGATTCATTCGCTCATTTAGACCATTTGAAAAAGGGGCATTAACAGCGGTAAAAATAATTTGTATATTATTTAATTTCAGAAATTGTTTCAACTTTTCAGAATTTATGCCAGGGTATTGATCTGTTATAATGGTGTTTATTTGATAATCATTCGAAGTCTGGTACTTTGATGTTAAAATGTATGCATACCTTGTGAAATGGTCTATTAAGAGATGTAAATATTTTTTTGTTGAACGTGAACCTCCAAAGTCACCGATGGTATCTATGGATACAATTCCAAATGGACGAGTTGCTGGACCCAACTGTGACATTAATCCATATTTAGATACTTTCCTAGTTTTATTTTTTATACAGATTTCGCAAGTGTTGCAAAGATTATGGTATTAATCATGTTCTTTACTGTATACTTAATAAATTTACAACTTAAAATATTTCTTCTGCGTTTTCGGATGATTTTAGACCCGGATTCCTGATTAAACAATATGCTTCTTGATTAGTTTTCCTGAATTATATTTTGTTTTAAAATTGTTTTGAGATAAACAGTATGTAGATTGCCAATTTCTTCATCTGTTCTAGCTTTAAGGTCTGTATGGACTAAAAATTCTTTCGCAATGAGCTGTTGTGTTCTGGGAGGATACGGGTTCTGCGTCAATTTAATTAAACTTCTAATTCGAGTTCCAATTTCAATTATTTCACTTTATTTTAGTTTGCCTTTTTATATACAAACAAAACTAGTGCAAAAACTTAAATTTAGGCGAAAAATACAAAAAATACAATTATATGATAAATGACAAATAAATTCAATAAAAATGATGAATATGAGTAATAGTAACATGGTTTAATAAAAATGATGAATATGCGTGATATTAACCTAAATAGTAATATTAACATGGTTTAATAAATATGAGTAATATTAACCTAAATAACATGGTTTAACAAAAATGATGAGTAATGTTAGCCAACTTACTTTAGTAAGTTCAAAATTAAAATTAATGCTAAGTAAGTTAAAGAGAAACCAGGTTATTAAAGTAGTAATGCTTAACATAGAATTAATTGTAAAGAAAAAACTAAAATAAGAACAACTCATAACATTCCTCCCCTCTCAAGAAAAGAAAACACGCAGAGTTTTCTGTTTGTTATGTTGTTAACGGCTGTGTTCTTGCAGACAGTTCCCTGTTTATTTTGTAATTTTCAATTTCTGTGGTGCTTAGAAGAGCTGGATTAAAAATTGTTATCTTTGCCAGAGCTATGGATTCTTGCAGGATCCTGACTTGACTTTTCATATCCATGAGTTTGAAAAGTTGAAAGAACGCTACGCCTCGGTGTTTCTGGTCTTGTGATTCCTGCTTGGCAGTGGTCAAGCTGTTCAGAGCCTTGCGGTATTCGTTAATTGCTTCTACCAGTTTATTGATAGAAGAATTAAATCTGTCATTAATGTAGACTTGATGGTTTGATTGTTCAATGATTTGGTGATTGTTTGAATCGACAACTTTAAAGTGCTGGTTTATTTGTTGTCTATCGTCATCAGCTTTCCGCCGATATTATATAGGCCTCGCTTCATGCGGCCTGGTAAAAGCGTATGAAGGCCGTCCTTGATTTCGTTTATCTCCGTTATCATCATTTCTCGGTAGAAAGGAAGTATTAATTTCGGTATGTTATGCGCGAATTCATTGACCGAATCACTTATGTCTTTAATGTTAATCTGATGAAGAATATATTGGAATCTCGTTGCTACTACTGCAGTGCCCATGTGTAGTTCAGCGTATCCGTCATCTACTTCTAATTTCTCTATGTGCATTTCTCCCGTGAGGATCGAGGTTCCCATCAAAAGAAGTCCTGAAAGCTAAATCAAATTGTCGCATTAGTCGGTTATTGTTGTAAGCGCTTGTTTTTAAATATTTTAAGTAAATTGTTGTGGAATATTTTCTCTTTCCCCTTATCAATATCTTTGTTGTTACTGTGCTTTTAGGTCCTTTAACTAAATATGGTCCAATCCAGATTGGGGAAAACTTGTTTTTTCTATTTTGATTTCTAAGCCAGACTTTCTCTCCGCTTTTGAAGATTTTAGTGGCTGTGTTCTCGTCGTAATAGTTTTTTGAATTCAGTTTAGCTCTTTTTAAATTCTCTCTTACAAGTTTGTGTGATCTTTGCAACTGAAACTTCAGGATGTTGGGATGTTGGGGCTCGGTTTTGCTCCTTAATTTCAAATCCAAACAGAGTTTTCTGAGGTGTTTGTTTAGTGGCGGCATGTATTGTATTATTGTGTACATGCATCGCGTGTTGGAGCCACTCATCCCAATTAGAGCCGTCTTCTTTTACGAAATTTCTTAAAAACTCCGCTAGTGGTTTGTGACTTCTCTCTAGTGAACCATTTGACTTGTGGACTTGTGTTTATTTGTTTTATTTCCATTAATTTGCACACTTCCTTGAATATTCGTGATGTAAAATTAGTCCCATTGTCAGTAACCAGAACTTTCGGGATAGTGTACCTTGAAATAATTTCGTTAAAGAAAGCTTTGCCAATCGTCTGAGCTTCGCCATCAGGAATGGCAACGCAAGCCATATACTTCGAGAAATCGTCCTATAAGGTCAGAATAAATTTGTTTCCTCTCGATGTTGTTGGTAAAGGTCCAACCATGTCCATGTACACTTTATCGAATGGTTTATTTGGTGTGTCAGTGATCACCATAGGCATTTTATTCTTCTTACCACTCTTCTTTTGCTGGCATTTTACGCAGTTTGCAATGTAACTTTTTATATCATTCTGCATTCCTTTCCATTGGTACTGATTTCTTTTCCTCCCGTATGTTTAGCAAATCCCTGATGTCCTCCCATTGGTGAGTCATGAAAAGCTTTAAGGACATTATCTATATCCTCTTTGGTTTTCAATGCAATTATGTTGTCTTGACAGACAATTCTTTGGCTTATTTCGTCTGCTGATTTTACCTTATTGTCACTGCTTTCTGGCTGTTGTTGTTTAGTTCTTGATCGTGTGATCACTGCTAAGGAAGTTTGGTAAGTGGGTAGTCTGCTAAGTGCATCGGCGTTTTGATTTTTCTTACCCGGCTTGTATTGTATGTCAAAATTAAAGTCTGATAGCTTATGTCGAAACCGTGCTAGGCGTGAAGTTGGGTCTTTTAGATTTGCAATTCCTTTTAGAGGTCTATGATCGGTGAAAACTGTAAAATGTCTACCTAAAAGATATGATCGGAAAGTCCTCGTAGCCCAAACAATTGCTAGGAATTCTCTTTCTATAGGTGAGTACCGCCGCTCGGAATTGTTCAAAGCCCTACTAGCAAAACAGATGGGGTGGTCCTTTCCCCGCTCTCCCTGTGAGAGTACTGCGCCTAGAGCCTCTCCACTGGCGTCAGTTGTTAGCAGAAAACCTTTTGAATAATCGACGTATTTAAGAATTGGGGGGATAATTATGGCATTTTCCAAGTGGTAGAAGATGTTCTGCTGCATTAGGAATAAATTTCCTATAATAGTTCACAAAACCCAAAAATGCCTGTAGTTCTTTGATGTTTGTAGGTGCTCTGATCTTTCTTACACTTTCCACTTTAGATGGGTCTGGCTCGACTCCTTTTTCCGAGCATTTGTGTCAAAGATAGACAATTTCTCTTTTTAGAAATTGACATTTTTTGGTGTTCAGCTTAAGATTGCTCGCTCTGATTGCGCTATGAACCTTTTTTAGTTTTTCCTCGTGGTCTTCTAGATTTCTTGCATAAATAACGATGTCGTCAAAATACACGAAGCATTCAATTCCTTGTAGGCCAGTTAATATGTGGTTCATGATGCGTTGGAAAGTTACTGGGGCTCCCGTTAAACCGAAAAGCATTCTTTTGAATTCATAATGTCCGAGTCCCGTACTAAATGCTGTTTTTTCTCGGTCAGGTTTATCTACCAAGACTTGGTGATATCCACTTGCAAGATCCAAAGTTGAGAAATATCTACTGCATCCTAGCTGATCAAGAATTTCGTCTACACTTGGAATTGGAAAAACAGTTTCTATTGTTTTTTCGTTTAGCTGTCTGAAATCCACTACTAGCCTCCACTTATCTTCTGAACCACCGTCCGACTTCTTAGGAACTAGAATTACTGGTGAGTTCCAAGGCGACTTGCTGTGTTGAATGATGTCTTGGTCAAGCAGTTTCTGCACTTGCCTATTAATTCCACTTTTGTGCGCCTCAGGAAGACGGTACTGTCTTCTATTTATAGGGCTGGTTCCAGGTAATGTTGGTATCTCATGTTTTAATACCGTTGTATATGTTAGTTGGTCTTCAGGAAGATAAAATACATATACAGTTGTATATGTTAGTTGGTCTTCAGGAAGATAAAATACATCCTTCAATTTTTGTAAAATTCTCTCCATCGATTTTCTCTCCCCTTGATTGAGATCGTCATCCAATTTTGTCACGTCCCATATTTTATTACATCGTTGATGTGCTTCCTGCTAATTTTTAGGCAACCTTTGTTCCGTCTTCACGACTTTGACATCGTCAGCGTACTCGAAATTCAGTTGGTTATTTGAATTTAAAATAATTTCTTTCTCACTGGTGTTTACGATGTTAACTAGTCTTTTTCCATTGGTTATAGTAGTCAATGTGTTC
Source organism: Trichopoda pennipes (assembly GCA_030448955.1). NCBI lineage: Eukaryota > Metazoa > Arthropoda > Insecta > Diptera > Tachinidae > Trichopoda > Trichopoda pennipes. Next base: position 3,042 of record JASKUP010000062.1, on the reverse strand, counting down.
CCCGTAAGTACATTATCTCCAATTTTCGACATCTAATTAGAATATCTTGGTCTGGCATCTTCGCTTTGACGCATACTATCGATCGAGCTCTAGGTGGGATTACTGTGCCCTTTTCAACATAAACTTCAAACAGTTTGTTGTTCATAAAGATGACGTTTTTGTTAATGGCATCTATAATAGTTCTGTTCCACAACGAATCTCGACCCAGTATTCCATCTGTAAGTAATTGATATGCCAAGGGAACTACTTCAAAATGGAATTTTAGTTTCGGTACTGCCAAATGATTCAACTCGATTACTCCATCAGTGTCTATGCTGCCCCCGAACGCTCCATTTAGTTTTGTTGTTATGTGGTCTATCAGTTTTACATCTGAACTTCCTTCGCTTCTATTACTAGGGATTCTAATAAAATATACTAAAATATACCAAAATTTTTTTTTTTTTTTTTTTGTTTTTTTTTTTTTCGGACCAGCACTCAGGGGATGACCCCTACATATGCAAAGCATTGTGCCAGAACTAGGAAATTAGGTTACGGGAAGGGGGAAAGAGGGAGTAGTGTCTGTGAACATTCAGTTTGAATTTTCCCAGATTGAAAGTGAGAGGAAAGATTTCTGGAGGGATTTTATTCCACATACGGACTGTTCTGCTAAAAAGGGAATTTTCCCTGTAATGCGTAGTGCGATTCACTGGCCAATCAACCACAAATGGATGTGCTCTCAACGAAAATCGTGTTAAACGCGAAAACGTGTGAGTATCGGGAACAAGTTCCCTAATTTCATTAGAGCACTTTCCATTGTAATAACGATAGAACAGTGAAATACACCCCACATTGCGTCGATGCTCTAGAGAATCAATAGAGTTGGATACCCTACCGTCCCCAATGAGCCTCTTGGCCCTCTCCTGTACGCGGTCGAGTAACTCCAAAATAGACTTTGGAGCGCCGGCCCATACATGAGAGTTGTATTCCATTTTCGGACGGATATAGGTGGTATAGATGGTACGGAGATCGGATGGAGTGAAGTATCTTTTACACCGTTTTAGAAAACCAAGGCACTTGAAAGCTTCTTTAGAAACCTGAAAAATGTGTTTAGTCCATCGAACATCGCACTGAATTTTCATGCCAAGAACATCAAGAGCTTCCGACTCCGTAATATCTATATCACCCATAGTAACAGATGCAGCACCACTACCGAACTCAGATCTATGCGTTAGCATGCAACATTGCGTCTTACGAGCATTAAAATCTACTCTATTCACACGACCCCATTCCAAGATTGTCGCGAGATCGTGATTAAGGGTATCATTCATGTTCTGCCTTTTGGAATTAACCTCCAAATGGCCTGGTCTCTTACGAAATGAATATGAGTGACAAATGGCGCTGTCATCGGCAAAAGAATATATAGGGTTGAAAGTTCGACAAAGAAGGTCGTTTAGAAAAATAAGAAATAGAGTAGGAGAAAGAACGGAGCCTTGCGGTACCCCTGAATTAATCATGAACTCGTCTGATGAAATCCCATCTATAACAACTCGTATAGAGCGATTTCTGAGGAAACTAGATATAAATCTAGAGAAATTATCACCGACACCAAAAGCGGCAAGTTTTGATAGAAGTGCGTTATGCCACACTCTATCGAATGCTTTGGAGATATCTAGAGCCACCACCTTACTTTCTCCGAAGTGATGAATGGAATTACACCATTGCTCAGACAGAAAGGCCAGCAAGTCGCCCGTAGAGCGCCCCTTACGGAAACCATACTGTCGATCGCTAAGTAAGTTGTTGGACTCTAAGTACCTCACAAGATGGAAATTGACCATACTTTCAAACACTTTAGAAAGTGCAGAACAAATTGCTATTGGGCGGTAATTTTCAGGGTTGGTAGCCTCTCCCTTTTTGGAGATTGGCGTTACATTGGCAACCTTCCAGCACTTCGGAAATTGCCCGACTTGGTACAATGTGCTGAAAAGGGCTGCTAAGGGACGCGCTAGCGTCGAAGAGCACTGTTTCAAGACCAGTGCTGGTATCCCATCCGGCCCAGGGGACTTGTTGATGTTGAGATCAGCTAAAACCTTTTTAACCGCTCGAGATCGAAAAAATATCTTTGGCATAGTAACGGATACTCTTTCGAGCTCTGGCGGTGGTTGACTGCTTTCCGGCAAATAAGAATTATTTGCAAATATACCAGCTAAAAGGTTTGCTTTGTCAACCGGGTCAGTGAATATTTGATCATTCTTTAAAAGAGTCGGAATTGAAGAACTAGCATTATCCCGTATTCTTTTAACAAATGACCAAAAGTTCTTACTACCCCTAGAAGTAGCAAGAAGCTTAGTACGAAGACGCTCTTCGTATAGATGTTTTTCACGCCTTAGTACTTTGGCACACGAAGATCTCTCCCTTTTGCGTAGCGAGTCAGTATCTGCGTTTTTGTTTTTACGCCAGATATTGAATGCTTCCTCTCTTGATCTGACTGCATTTTTGCACGTCTGATTAAACCAAGATTTAGATCTGGTTTTAATCGAGATTGTTTTGGATGGAATAAAGGTTTTCATTCCAAACAAAATTATGTTTACAACCATTTCCGCCATGGCGTTGACATTATTGTCTAAGAAACAATGTTTCCAATTAAATTGCCTAAAAAAATCGTTAAGCTCAGCCCAACGAGCCTTCTCATAAATATATTTTAGACGTTTGGTAGCTGATTTTGTAACGTCATGAAGCTTCGAATATGAAAAGGAGGCGGAGATGGTACAATGATCGGAGTTGCCGAGAGGTGCACAAACATTAACTTCATACTTTTGGGGGTGTGAAGTTAGAAAAAGGTCGAGTGTATTACTATGGTGCCCATCAACACAGGGAATGTGTGTTGGTTCATTCACTAATTGCGCAAGGTGATTGTGCGCGGCAAATAGCTCAACATACAGGCCCTCTGTAGTTGTATGGTCCGAATGGCGAAGCCAGGAACAATTGTGAACATTAAAATCACCAGCAACAACAATTTCACTGTTCGGGCAACTGTCGAGAATCTTCGATATTGAGTCGGAAAGA